>HG991996.1:24379595-25629595 GCA_905220435.1 Amphipyra tragopoginis | reverse complement strand
AAATGGATTTTTATTAATTGTAACAGTTTCTACCATGGGTTCCCCCCTGAATGAACGGATATAGTATAGCTCACCGTCATCTTCACTCTCGTCACCGCCATCCACGTTTACGTAATTATTAACTTTCCCGCACATTTTACGCAAGTGGCCTTTAACGTGACACTTCCGACACACATAGTTTGCGAATCTGCATTCCGCAGATTTGTGATTAGAGTACCCACACACACTACATTTCATTTTCTCCACATTTTTCCCTTTGTAGTTTGAGATTTTAAAAAGCTGCTCCGGCATAGGCGCCGCTTGCGTCGTTGGTGCGCCTGAGCTAGCCGCGGGCGGCTCAAGTTCTCCGCCATTTCCACGACCTTGGCCAGCGTGAGGTCGGCCAGGTCCTTTGTATACAGCTTTTCTTTCTCTCTTCCCGGCAGCATGCCCATAATAAATTTGTCTCGGAGCGCCTCTTCGACATTTAGGAACCCACACTTCTCTGTCAGCCCTCTCAATCTTGCCGCCCATTGGGAATACGTTTCACCCGCTTGTTGAGCGGCCGCGTAAAAGTTATGCCGCTCTCCAAACCCGACACACTTCGGGGTGAAATGCCCATCCAAGGACGACAGCAGGTCCTCATATGGCACATTTTCAATATCCTTGGGCAATATTAAATCTGTGGCCAACTTGTAGGTGCCTTCGCTGAGTGCGCTGAGGAGGATCGCCTTCCTCTTCTCGCCAGCTGGATCCGTTGTTTTGTTGATTTCATTAGCAACAAAATACTGGCCGATTCGACCTTTGTATGTCCGCCACGTTTGCAAGTTGTGGTCAAAAGAATGAAGTATCCCAAATAGCGTATTAGACATTTTAAGCACTGTTTACTTTATTACAAATATTCTAATAACACGATCGCGCGGGAATCTCGTCGCCACTGTTAGGTATGCAGACGAAGGAGAGTACAAGTAAAACGGACACTGGTTCGTAACGCACTGATTTATTATCGAATACAATCGAAGGACAAGGCGCGCGCGGGAGGTGCGCGCACGCACACATACATATCTAACAAAATGACTCTTGGAGACCATGTAACAAAACAAAGTTTAAGCGTACACATAGCCAATAAAACAAGTAGGAATAAATTCATAGAATTTGTAGTAAAAATAGTAAAACAAGTAAATATCAAAAATAAATAGTAGCATCAAGACTTAATATACATAAGAAATATAAATTAACAGACGTAAAAGTAGACACATAAATATAGAAGAAATAAAAAAGAAGAAATAAAATAACAAACAGCCCATAGAAAAATCCCTGCGAAACTTGCAAGGCAGGGGCTCACGCCGGGGCAGGAGTGTGGTTTTAGTCGGTAAGAGTCCGACACTACCCAAGCCATCTCACCCGTGAGGTGGCTTGGGTGTCCATGAGGATTTCCCAATCCTGCCAAAACAAAAAAAAAAAAAAAAAACCCGCCGCCCGCAGGCCACACACTACGGTGGCCGGAGATCGTCGCGCGCCCTCCGGCGCCCGGTGCGTCTAGCGCGGGAAGGGAGAGTGGCAGCTGCCTCTCTCTCCCTCTCCGCTCCCTCCTTGGTCGCCATCACCTCCTCACAGAAGGAGGCGACGGCTTCCCACGCACTCTCGCTCCCAACCATGGACAGAACCACGGCCGGAAGCGAGAGGTCACCACCGACCGCCGCGACTAGTTCGCGGCGCTACGTCGCCCACGCAGGACACGCCTGCAGCGTGTGCAGCGCCGTGTCCTCGGGGCAGTCGACGCAGTGGTGACAACCGGGCGTCTGCTCCCGGCCTATGCGACACAGGTACTTCCCGAAACAACCATGTCCCGAGAGTACCTGCGTCAGCCGGAAGCTGAGGGCGCCGTGACGCCTCTCTAACCACTCCTCCATTACGGGCCTTACCGCCGCTATTGCGGCGTGCCCAGATATAAGATAACCCTGTTGCAAGGAATAAAAGCCTTTTTTATTTTTATTTTATTTTAATACAATAATTTCAAAATTCGTTCTCGTGAATACGACTTGAAAATGCACCCCGATCGAATAATGAATTTTCAATGGTAATGGAATCGATGTTAATAATATATCAAATGAAATCGATTCCGATTATCAACGGTGTTGAATGGTTAGGGTGCAGGAGGTCAAATCGCATTTAAACTGTGGATGTTCGAAATGTCAAAATTAGCAGATGATCTGGAAAACATTTCCTAATGTTTAGAACTATTTGTTCTTGGGAAGATATAGTTTTGTTCTAATAATATTTTGTTTTCTATAATTAATTTGCTTGTATTGCACTCCGCGTGCCAAACAGTTTTATTTTCAGCAAAAGATTGAAACTATTACATTTCAACCCCAAGCTTTTACTGGCGCGAATTATGTGTGTTGTATTCAACATATTCTAACATAAATAGCTAGAACAAATTACCTATCACATTAAAGTCCAGCGCCAAGCAGTTTACTGTGTTTCATCGTGTGTATGTGAAAGCCAGAGGGGAATCCCTCTATATCTCTGTAACTTGGATTCGTGTGCTCCATCTTACACCCTGTTGGCGCTGGCCATCAGGTGCGATTAGGACCAACAACAACCTCTCAAATTATAAAAAATAAAATTAAAATAAAGTGTCATTGTTTTTTTTTATAAATTCTTTACCGCACTCTAGAATTTCTCCTCCTTACACGAATGGATAAAGATAAAGAATCATTTATTTGGACACAGCACAAAGAGACACAACATGTGAAAAATGTGATATAAATAAAATAAAAAAAAAAGTCTTGGGTATGTGTCTCACGGTTGAACCAAAAAGGTGTCCAGATCAGCTTAATGCCAAGCACTTTATGTACTTGACGCTGGTTTTCGTCTGGAACCTTTGTGCTCCACGGATGTCAGTCAGCGGTCATGCCCGTTCATTCAAACCAACATGTGTATGTATATGTGTAGTGTGTGTAAAGAAAGAAAATAAATAAACTCGTAATAAATATGGAACAATCTAAAAGTGTATGCAAAATAATATCTAATATTTAATATGGCAACATTTTGTTGCGTCGATATCGTCGCTCACGCAGGCTTATGTTATCTGTGCGCGGAACTGTCAAATATTAGACGGCAATAATTAGATAACTACATATTAATTATGCAATAAAAGCAATCGGAATTTCAAAATGGTGTCTTTGATTGTGTAATGGATCATTGATTAGACATTACTGTGTGTGATAAAATAAGAAATGAGTACATAAGAGGAAGTCTGAAAGTGGCACCGGTAACTGAAAAGTTGTGTGGAAATCGGTTGTCATGGTATGGGCACGTGTTACAGAGAAATGAGGAAAATGTAGTGAGAAGAGTTTGGAGTATGAATGTCGATGGCTATAAGAGTAGGGGAAGACCAAAGAAACGATGGATGGAATGTGTGAATGATGATATGGTTAGAAAGGGGGTGACTACCGAGATGACGACTAATAGAGAAGTATGGAAGAAAAATACATGTTGCGCCGACCCCAAATAAATTGGGATAAGGGCAGGAGAATGATGACTCTAGGATTTCTCCTGTATCGGCGGTGCGATTGCAGACACAAATCTCACATACACAAACACCCAGACCCGAAACAACTATCTGTAGCACATAGGTACAAATATTTGACCCGTGTGGGAATTAAATTCAATACCTATATTGCAGAAGCCAATCACTCAGACACTGCGTCAAACGTGTTATCAACCTTATTCCTACTTGCTACAAAGAAAGAAAGAAACTTGCTACTTATTTACTTGCCAAAGCAAATTTTGCCATCCCCTTCCATTAAAAAATCCTGAATTCCAATTCCATTAATTTCTTTTTCCTACATCCCTAATAACAAAGCCGCCGTTTCAATATAAATATTCTCTGACTCACATTATACCCTGAGTCTATTATTGTTTCCTGCACATTTCCTCGTAATATTTTAAGGAAACCTATAATTCTTCTCCCCTATTTTATTATAATGAAGGATGCAATAGATGTTTTCTTTGTGGGTAAAGTTTTTGAAATTCGTAAAATATTGCCACATTTATTACTATTTTTATAGTTTTGTATGCAATAAATAAGGGGCTATGCACTAGGGTTGATAAGTCTAATTTATTCTATGGATTCGGATATGGGTTTGAGTATTCTTTGAATAAATGTTGAATAAACTTAATTATATTAGAGAAGTATATCAATTCCATAGGGTGATTGGGGAACTTTTTGTTATTATACATAATATCACGCCTATATTCCCCGAAGGGGTGGGCAGAGGTGTATGTTAGTCCCATGTAATACGGGGCGTATTGCCATCAACCGGGCACAAATCCAGACTCCGAGCTGCTACTGAAAAATTTCACACGATAATACTCAATATCACTTTACCCGACCTGGAAATCAAACTCAGGAACTCTCGCAACGAGGCAGTTTTTGTTATTATTTTCATTTAAACCTTAGCGGGTGATGTCAACGGCGATGCTCTCGAAGTTCGAGAATATTGAACCTTGAGCAAACTTGGCAGTTTTGTAAAAACAACCACGAAAGAGAAAATAACTACTCCTATTAACGTCCAGCCGAACTAACATGCGGACCACGAGATAATTTTCTCGGTGAATTATCTCGTGCCACGACAAGATAAGCCATACATTAAGAGTCAGGCGACACGGGCGTTGCCGGTGCATTGCGACGTCGCACCTCTATGATTTCGACGCACTGAGGGCCACAAGGGCAATGCGGTATAGCAACGCAACGCCGCTTACTACGACGTCGCAGCGTTTTCGTGTTGGGTGAATCAGTTTCTGAACGGCAATGGAGCCACACTGCTCCGTTGCGTTGCGTTGCGACGTCGCAACGCTAGATTTGGACCAATCCATAGATTCCACACAATGCAACGGAGGAGTGTGGCTTCACTCGATTGGTCAAAATCTAGCGCTGCGACGTCACAACGCAACGGAGCAGTGTGGCTTCACTGTAAATAAACGTGCGTGCTGCGCTGCTATGTCGCTCCGGCGTCGCACCGCATCATCTCTCCCCACTTGTCCGATACGACGTCGCAACGCACCGTGTGGCATGTTACTGTGATTAACTTATATATGTAGCATGACGCGGCGTCATCGCACAGGCATCGCGACGCACCGGCAACGCATCGTGTGGCTTCGCTCTAACTTGTCTCGGCACGACATAATTCGACGACAAAATTATCTCGCGCTTCGCATGTTAGGCTAGCACTTGATTACTTTCTACTTGAGCCTTTCCACGAGTTTCCCCAATTAGGTTTAAGCCTATTGATATGTACTACAATAGGTGGAATATTTTGTTCGCAGAATTGATCAGAATTGTTATCAATATTATTTTTAGATGAACGACAGACTTTATTGCCAAAACTAGCTGTACCCATGGTTTTACTCACGTGAAAAGTATATCCTCATAGCAGCGGCGAAAGGTAATTTTGGAAAGGGTGAAGCCGGTGTAAAAAAATGCAGGCCTTTTTGTAATGATTCAATGTTATTGTTTACTACTCGCCCGCGTGGATGTTGTTTATCGCGTATTCTTCAAAATAAAAGTAACCTACTTCTCCAGGTTCCAGACTATCTTTTTACCAAGTTTCATCAAAATCGGTTCAGCGGTTTAGGTGTGAAAGCGTCACAAACAGACAGAGTTACTTTCGCATTTTTAATGTTACTGGTGATTAAATCTTGTAATGTGACTAAATTATTTGGCAATAGTAGATACTAATAGTGACTGTTCAAAAGGGAAGCTGGTAGGAAAGGAGTTGTATGGAGCCTTCGCCACTGCCGCATAGCATCATTTAGTCGTAATAAAAACAGAAAATGATGTAGGTATTCTTGTGAAAGATCCTGGAGCACTTCTTATGTGCTGAGAACGGCCGCGGTCAATTCTGATTCGTAAGTGTCCGATAAATACCATACCTTGCCACGTAGGGTAGATTTTCTACACGAGAAAAAGTACTTACCTAGTTTTAGGGGGTAGATATAATTCGCCTACATAATTAATTATGTAGTCCGTAACTATTCATCAGATAAGCAAAATGTAACCTACAAATATGAAGTTTATGTGTTCAACAATCTTGTCATTACCGCTATTGATTGATATGTGGTAAAATGCAAATGTCAGCTATTGAAGAGTTTAGAGACCGAATTAGCTTAATGGACAGTTAGTGGTAAGTTGCCGAATTATGCCCTATATCTTAAACTGTAGTTTTCATTAGAAATAATCACTACATAGTATAAAATAAAGTCGCTTCCCGCTGTCTGTCCATATGTATGCTTAGATCTTTAAAACTACGCAACGGATTATGATGCGGTTTTTTTTTATAGATATAGTGATTCAAGAGAAAGGTTTATAATGTATAATACATTACACCCGTGTGAAGCCGGGGCGGGTCGCTAGTAATATGATAAAATTATTTGATCTGAAAGTTCTGTAAGTTTACAACGTTATGAAACAAACAAACCGAAGAGTATAAACCTAGTTTTACATCCCTAGTTGCTAAAATATGAAACAAAGGACATCGCTGCTGATTACTATTAACATTAGTAGGTGCGTTCAGATATAAATCAAAGAACAGCTTACAAAACAGCTAATTTCCACCCACAATTACAATTCCACATCAAAAATATTCATAGCTCCGGTTGAAATAAAACATAGACAGATGATGAATATTAAAGTGCCTTAAAAAAACAAAAATATTTTTTACAACTTTTGGGACAATGTAGCCAACGAGGCAAGAAATTTTTACGGCTCCGGGGGACTTGGGACAGGCAAACGGTCTAATTATTGTCTTGTTTCCCTAACAACGACATTTTCTGTTGCATGTAAAATTCTGGGTAATATCCTTATGTCTCCGGGCACGGTAATGTTTGTCACTGAAACGGTCAAACGTGGTTCTAAAATGGAAAATCCGGAACGTTTTTACTATGTAGAAAAGTTTTTAAGCTGTAAATACCAGGAATTCAATCATTAGGCAATTTACATGTTTTTTCCTCTCCATGGCGTGGTTAAAAGTTTTGCCAATCAGCAAGGTTGGTCGTGGTGTTGACTGTCCAGGGTGTGCCGGACGGAGGTACTTAATTAAGGTACAAGTCCGAGACGGGTTGCAAAATGCAGACTGCAACCGCAGACTGCAAGTCGCCATCGGAATAGCGCCTTTATGGTGTTCACTTTAAAGGTGCTATTCCGACAGCGACTGCAAAACTGCAACCGCAGACCGTAGCCGCAGATACTACTTTTGCAGTTTGCGGTCTGCAGCTCGTCTCGGACTTGTACCTTTAGACTCGTGAAAGCTCCTTTTATTGGCTGGAGACCCTTCAGGTCTCGCCAATAACTGCTCAATGCTACAAGAAGATCAATAGAAAAACAAAATCTCTTTTCATTTTTGTTTCACTTTATTTTTTTATTATTATTAGGCTCGGTCGCGTTCAACCGTATTTGAACCTTTTTTTTTTTTTTTTCGGGGTGGAAATCCTAATGGATGTCCTCCGCCCTGGGGTGGGCGGAGGGGTCTGTCAGACTCTTACTGACTAAAACTACCCCGGTGTTCCATCTCACACCTGCGCCGAGGGTCGCGGGAACTTACGACACTTCCGCAACCCCCGGCTGGTGCCGGCCCGCCGCAGCGGGCCTCCTCGGGTTAGCGGGAGGAGCGAGGTGTTAGACTCACCCCGCGCCATCTAAGAGGGGCGCGCTTGGAACACTTCGCGCCGCCGCCTCGGGTCCTGATGTGTGGGGAGCGACAGACTTCCCCAAGTCCGTCGCCCCTGGAACCATTTAGGGGGGCTGGAAGAAGGCGTTGTCCGCCCTCCGCCGACGCCCGGTGCGTCTGCTGCGGGCCGGGTGAGTGGAGGTGATCTCCCTCACCCTTTCCGCATCCTCGTTCTGCGACATTACCGTGTCGCAGAAGGACACCACCGCGTCCCAGGACTCCTCGCTGTCGACCATGGATTCGACCACGGCCGACAGCGACAGGTCACCGCCTGCTCCTGAGATGAGGGCACGGCGCGGCTCCTCCCAAGCGGCACACTCTGCCAGCGTGTGCCACGCCGTGTCCTCCCGGCAATCGCCGCAGTGGTGACACCGGGCGTCCGGCTCCCTGTTTATACGGCACAGGTACTTCTCGAAGCAACCGTGCCCCGAGAACACCTGCGTCGCCCGAAACGACAGGGAGCCGTGCCTCCTCCCGAGCCAGCGCTCGAGCACCGGCCGGATCGCCCCGACGGTGGCGAGGCCGGCGGTAGGGCGTGAAAGCCTGTCCCGCCACTCCGCCACCAGGGCCTCGTGCAGCTGCGACCGACGCAGCTCCAACTGTCGCTGCATCAGCCGCTCGCCCCGCGTTCTCGCTTCCTCGCGCCACCGATATAGTGACGCGAGTACTAACGCCTCGAGGTCCCAAGGCGGAGATCCAGCCAGTACGCAAGCCGCGTCGTAGGAGATCGTGCGATACCCCCTGATGACTCTGACGGCCAGCGCTCTCTGCGGCTATCGCAGAACAGCGATGCTGCCGGCCGTCAGGTCAGCCGCCCAGATCGGGGCCCCGTACAGGGCCATCGATCGCACGATCCCCACGTAGAGCCGCCTGCAGGCGAGGCTCGGGCCCCCCAGATTGGGAAGCAGCGTTGACAGCGCCCCAGTCGCGCCCAACAGCTACCGTATTTGAACCTGATGTAAGCACATGTAAGGTCCAAGATGGAGCACACAAATCCAAGTAACAGAGATATAAAGGGATTCCTTTATACACCTCCGGCTCTCACATACACACGACGGAACACAGTAAACTGCTTGACGCCGGACTTTTATGCGGATAGCTAGCCAGACGGACCGTATAGATCCTACCACCAAGCGTGCTGGGTTTTGTTGAATCTTACAACACGCAACTATTCCCAGCGTGCAGTGAGGAAGTTTTATATTCTATCCTGTCCTCAGACGTGATAAAATGCACCCATTGCGAGTTTTTCTGCTCAATCTTCCTATTCCCTGTTTATAGATAGCCTTCCTAATAACAATAAAAGAGAATATCAATATAGACCAGTGCTCATGAACATCACAGAAGAAATTTTTGTGCAAATGAACAAATTTCACGTAAAAAACTCTTTCAAAGCACAATGAAATAGCAGTGTATAAAAAAATCCTTTAAAAAGCTCATATATTTTCCTGTTACAATTGAATTTAATTTGTCTGTTATAGTACCTTTTCATAATTTAAAATAAATATTCGTTTGAAACAGCAAAGACTAATGGCACCAACTAATAAAAACCGAAAAAATAAAATAGACATTGACTTCCTGGTAAAGAAGCAATAGCGGCAATTCAGTGAAAGAAAAAAAGGTACGAAAAGATAAATTTTTCCTTTTGCATTTTGTTTCGCGCTACCCTCCCGCTTTCTTTTGTTCCGAGTGATTTATGAAGTACTGGTAACATTACAAAACATTTAACATAGAAAGCGAGTAAATAAAATTTTAAATAAAAAAATGCTAACGCCATATTTTTTTTGATGACTAGTGACCTGACCCCCGTTTGAAATAATTTTGGAATGATAACGAATGTTTTTAGGACAATATTAAATTTTTATACTGTCTTCTATAGCTAATTTATTTATTTATTTCAATTCAGTGGCAGATTACGAAGTTCCACAAAATAAATATACTAAAAAATGGTTGGTACTTAATATAAAAATTATACAAATAAACTATAGTCAACTATTGTCACAATACAAAGAGTCCGTGACTACATACCCCTGCTATTTAAATTCATGGACTCTTCGCAGTTCAGTTGTTCACAAAACAACCAATGGAACATTATCCAATATCCTGCATCTAGGAGCAAAAACCATGGACTCGCTCTTTTTCAAAATATACTACAAGCAAGCCATGACGGACAGCATACGTGTCGCATATTTTCAGAGCTCTCTGAGAGCACTAATCGATGGAGTCAACAGTACCAAGCTATTTGCATAGCTGATATTATTTACACAAACACCATCAAATAATAACAAAGTACCTAAATCAGATATAGTATCTCACTGTGGAACTTAGCCCACCTGCATCCTAAGGCACTTGTCCCACCACCGACGATGAACGAGAAGAAACGAAAATAAACTAGAAACGAGTTGGCGAGCAGCGAGAAGCGAGTTTGCGAGTGCGACGGGCGATTACTCGCCCCACTCGCAAATGACCGCTGGTTAGTATCGGCGTGAGTTCCGACCGCCAAGCGAGCATCGCTGAGCGGGTATTATCTTTGATAGCTCTTGTCGCTCAGCGACAAACTAGTGGAGCGAGTCCTCGCCGGCAGTGTAAACAGTCAGCGATCAACTATTAATATATGCATCTCTTTTGTTTACACGGAATGTATATCTATTGTACGTTTCTTGAGCGAGAAAATAGCTGATAGTTAGTCGCTTCCTCGCCGGCGCCGGCCGGCGGTGGGACAACTGCCTAATTGCGCAAAACACTCGTAATCGCTATAGCTATGATTTTGACACTACAACAATATTCATTGCGTGGTACATAATTGTGGAGAAGTCGGATTGTTAATACATACGTGGCTATGGAAATTCTTGACCTATCAAAATCAGAGCCCTGGCGATTGGGAGTGTGTTGCACAGTTAAAATTGCAGGTTCTCGCTAAAAACATTCCACTGACATTTATTTGTAATAGGGAACTGGTTAAACAGTGATTTTAATAAGACTAAATATTACTATACTGACTGCCTCGTTGGTCTAGTGGTCGCAAGCATGACTGCTGAGCGTGAGGTCTTGGGTACGATCCCCGGGTCGGACAAATTGTTATTGGGTTTTTCCGTGTGGAATTTCTCAGTAGCAGCTCGGAGTCTGGATTTGTGCCCGGTTGATGGCAATAAGCTCGGCCTCTATTACATAGGACTTAAATATAACGGCGAAATGAGGGTGTAATATACACCTCTGCCCAACACTTCGGGGAATACAGACGTGATGGTATGTTATGTTAATGTAAATATTACTCTAAAGAAAAAAAAAGAAATACTTAAATTATCAAACGTTTAACATAGAAAAACTCACGTAAAGTACAAGAAAAACAAGCGAATCCGCGTGGCCGACCGTTTATATTAATATTCATGAAACACAAATTGGAACAGTGTACCAAATGACTGGGTTTTCCCAGGGATCAGTTATCGGCATTCCTTAATTTCACTCCGTGATTAGATTTTAGTAAGTTATCGACACTATTTATTAAGTTGTTTGCACTTGACACCCGAGTTAATTAGAAGTTAGGTTGGAGTTTGAAACATGAAGTAGTAACTAATTAAAATATCGACTTTGTAATTTGTTTGTTTTTAAATTATCGACGTCATTTTTCACGATGCTTTTAAGTTAATTGTTCTACTCAAAGATGAAACTTGTGTTTTGCCTTCGGTAGTACTTTGTCAGCAGAATTAATAACGTCTGTAGAATCGCCTAAGAGCGCGTTCAGATGACACGCGCCCGCTAAGCGCACGCCACGCGCGTCAGCACCCGCTTCTATATCGCTTTGTAATTTGTTGTATATAATTTGAGCCTTATGACACATCAATAGATCTCAAATTGCATTTGCCATCCTAGCCAGGAAGGTGCAGGCGGCGCGGGCGCTGCGCGATTGCGACGCGTGTACTACGCGATAGCTATTCAGGCGCAGAGCGTGCGCGCGTACTTTACATCGTTAAAAAATATACGTTAAGATAAGGAACTAACTATTATATTCCAAAGTTTTTGAGGAGGGGGCGACCCGTACGGGAAGCGCGCGATCTTTCGCGCCAAAAAAGAATGCGCTTGTGTGAACGCAGCCTTAATATGAATAAATGGCATTAGAATAAAACACAGGCTTCTAAAAAAATTGACAATTAATAAAATATGTAACGATAACAGTATAATTATTTACAAAATATTCAACATTTATACTTTCTTGGGTCTGTCAGGTGGTAAGAAATATGCAGCCACAAGGATGCCACCTGTAAAAAAAATATCCTTTAAAAATCGTCTCCATCTAAAGCTTTTCTGGGTTATTCGAGATTTCACTTGGAATAATAGCTATCAGCCATCACTCTTTAGGGACCATACCCCAAGTGTGAGCTGGTAGTTTACTACGTGTTACAAATTTTCATTCATTCTTGGCGTGACGCACCTACAGTAGTAAAGTAAAAAACTCACACTTGGGGTGCAGGGTTCTTTCACCCAACTATGTTGGATTTTGCTTCCAGTCTGAACAGATGCGGTTGAAAACTAATATTTTATTCGAATAGGTCATCAGACTGTCGCAACTCAGTTACTGAACAATATCGATATCCTATGTCTATACCGATAGTCGGACTTTCGGGCTTTTGTCTAACGTTAACAACCTTTACAGGTACTCGTATGATATCTGAGACCGATGGTGTGACGTTCTCTCCGAGGCAAAGAGAGGGCTCGATATGTAACAAACTATAACCGATACTTACACAAGAGATAAGCGCTGAAAGCGTAGAACGTCATGACACAGTTCGTCATCAAAAATTTGCCGAGGAAGTTGACGCCGCTCAGGCCACTGATGCGAGCCACCATCACGCCAAGACACGCCGCCATACCCCTGGAAGTGGAAAATGATTATGAAAAAAGGATAAAAAGCAGCCTTTTATTAAATAATACTCGGTACCTTTTCTCGTGTAGAAAATCTACCATACACATGGCAAGGCGTGGCATGTATTGAACACTTACGAATCAAAATCCACCGTGGCCGTTCTCAGCACATAAAAAGGGCTCCAGGATATTTCATAAGAATCATTCGATCGAATCGAAAAAAACATTACTCTCCGTCTTTATTGTGATTAAATGATATTATATAAGGTTAGTCAGAAAAGGGGTACCCATAATAATGAGTAACTTTTGTTCTACCACTTTCCCCAAAAGTCAATAATTTAAGAGAAATAGCTGATCAAAAATTACAAAACATGCTAAAATCGATCTATTCTCAGCTATGATCAGCTGTATTAATTACATTTCCTTTCATATTTGGGGTCATGAATTAGAAGCTCTATTTACTGAATTCGTAACTAAAGTAAGGATGAAGAATTTTTGAAAAAACTAAAATTAAAATGATTTTACATGGAAATAAAAATTATCGAATTTTGAAATTCTATCACTTGCTTTAAAACCGTCATCAGTGATACTTTAAGTGGCCTGCGGATTAGTGCCCTCTTTCCGAATAACCTTGAATGTACATATTTTTCACATGAGAAATCAATAACGTAACAACTCACCTATACGAGGTAGGATACAATTCCACATAGTACGCAAATAGCACACCCATACACAAGTTGGTCATCATCATACCAATAAAGAGTATCAGACTTCCTATATTATTATGGTTAAAGATTGCCCCCAAACTGGAGAGCATGGTTATGAGGTAAAATATGATCATCATGGCTTTCTTCCTAGAGGCGAATTTGGATACTGCAAGAGTAATGCCAGCGAAGACCAGGCCATGTGTGATGCCTGACAGTAAGGTCCGCGATTGGATTGATGATGTGCAGGCTATCTGAAAGAAATGGATTTGATTTAGTAATAAAAACAGACAAGACTTGCAATCTAATCAGGAACCTATAAATTTTGGGTTGGCTGAAGAATAATCTTTGAGGCGTGTCCTTGGAAAATCAGTACTTTTTAACCGTTACAATTAGACTGCCCTCAAATTTGCCCACCCTTCACAGCTTTCTAGTGTTTATGATGGGAACAAGAAACGGCGCAACCCAGCAACACATCTCTGTCTCTTAGATTAATTTGTAATTGTATGCTATAGGATGAGAATAATCAGCTCATTACTGTCCCACTGGTGGGTACGATCCTATTGTCAGCACAAGAAGGGTTTAGGCTATAGTACACTACGCTGGCTCGGTGCGGGTTAGCAGAAAATATTTCATCGCCACACCTCATCGATAAATTTTGGAGCCCTCTTAGGTATAGGTTTCCTGACGATGTTTTTTCTTCACTGCCTAAGCAAGTTAGTTATAAACGAATTCTGATCTGGACATGAATTTAAAAAGTCAGGGGTGCAGGCCATGGTTATAAATGAAGATCCTCTTGCGTGGAAGGTAACTGCTAGCTAAGCTATCACTGGTCAATCTAATAACAAGTAATGGGGTAATGTTTTAACTGCATTTATTGATTTTCACAATAGATAGATACTTACTACGTCATCAGTAGAAGAGGTTATGTTTGAAGAGGTTTTACTCATTATAATACTGCATAGGTTGCCGGGTACATTGCTGGTTTCTGAACTAACGCCAACTGTGAAGGCTTCCACAATATATGGCGTCCACATCACTAGACTGTTGTTACTGTGATAGATAAAAGTAAAATAAAATAATGGTACAGTAATAAATACAAATGAAATAAATGTATAAGTACTATGTCTAACATAATTATTACTCTTGAATGTTGTAGAAATACAATTTTGCAGAAGGCTTACGGATAGTCCAAAATTAATGGAATGTAAGAAGACCACCGTATAATCACTACGATTATAAGTATCTTAATTTATTAATTTGTATATATTCAAGATTTTTTTGTCAATGCGGAAATGGGATAGCAGGATGAAAAGGATGCGTCATGAAATTGTAACTTTTGGTTCTTTGGGTCTCTTTTGTTACTCGTATAACAATAATGCGGACCGGCTAGAAAAGAGAGGCCAGGATTGCAATTCCGGCGGCATCTAAATAAGTACTCATGGTACTTCACTTTTTAAGACAAGCAATGTAGAAAACGACTTTGATAAAGAAGTAAATAAATTCAGGGTAACTAACATGCTATAAATGACGGTAGTCAAAAAGAAAAGTTGAAGGGTCCTCCAAAGTAGCGGTGGTTTGAACAGCGGTATTGTTTGTTGCCAAACAGATACAAATATGTTACTTTTATCATCTTTTACTATTCTAGCGTTTACCTCTTCTTTTAATATCACTCTACAAACCTGTAAAATAAGAAAATAAATTATAGAAAACAGCGTGATGGCAAAAGCACTACAAGTTATGCTGTAGGTACAGTTGCAACGCATCATGATACAATTTTTTTCACATTCTTATGTATACCATAACATTTTGATATTAAAAATGAAGTGTCCAAACTTCTACCGGCGGAATAAATAGTGGACTTCATGTCTCCATCGTATGACGGACTTTGTATTTAAAATTCAGAAGTATCTGCTGAAATATAGGACAACACGCTTGGCGCAATGGCTGAGCGCTGAACCTTTTCAAATTATACGGATTTAACTATCGAATACGTTGTTCAGTTGAACTCGTAAATACACAAAGGTTATACGAAGATGGAGAATTAATTAGCCCTAAAACTCAGAATCGATTAGAACGATATGTGTATTGAATTGTTAGGCTTTCACAAAGGACTGAGGGTCAAATACTTATAGAAGGTTTATTCAACAAGTTTTTCTAATTCTTTGTTTGGTAAGTTCTAGTCGTTGGTTTCTAATTTGTTCTCAAGCTTAAGAGAGTCCAAAATTTATTTATAAATGAAATTACGTATCGTTCTTATACATACGGATGATCATGCTTATTTCCCCATTTCTCATCCACATAATTTCAAGATACCCTATAGCTCCACTTTTACGACCAGAATTGACGAGAAACTTGGGTCCCAACCTTTGGCTTCTAATTTGGTCTCAAGCTTAACAGAGTCCAATATTTTTTGTTAAATAAAAACCGCTACGTACTCATACCTACCGGATAATCATACTTGTTCCCCCCATTTCTCATCCACATCATTTTAAGATATCCTATAGCTTCACTTTCACGACCAGCATTGACGAGAAACTTGGGACTCTCGTAGAAGAAGTGAAGCATAATGGCGCTGATTCCTAATGGGGCCGCCATTACGATAGTCAGGAGCCTCCATGGTGTGAATTTAATGAAGATCAAGTCAGTTGCGAAGTTTAAATGGAGTATGAAATAGCCGGGAACTGTGGAAGAAAAACAGATTTTAATTATTAATTCTATAAATAATGTCACACACGGTGCAGATACTGAAATAGAAAGAAAGAAAGAAAATATATTTATTTAACACAAACCAAAAGGCACACAGTACAAAACAAAACATTTTATGTGCGAGTATCTGCCCATAAAGATTTATAGAATCTAAAGATATCATTATAATTATATGAAAACAATGGGGTTGACGTATCCTTGTGGATAAAAACCCACAAACAATAAAGAACAAAAAAATAAAAAATATGGAAACCGTACATTCACTTAGATATGCGCTTAGATATTTTTTGATAGATATTTTTATAGAATCTGCACCGTTTGAGACAGGCTAAGTAGCTAGGATTCAAAAGAAAATGAATATAAAAAAAACAATCACATGACTGAAATGATCGTAACTATGTATACAGTCAGACTATAGTCTGAAATATAGTTATTAATGTTCATAACTCTAATATAGCTGTGTAACAATTCATCGTAATATTGTTAACATATTATGATACGTATGACATATTTATGCAATTGTGTGTAACATAAAATATAGCAATATTTTCACTGTAGATAATTACGCAATTACCATAAAGTAGTTATTTCATTTATTTCAATAAGTAGTTTACTTATGCAAATGCAATAATTTCAAAAGAAATACTTAGTACGATGCAAATAGCCAAAGCAGGAAGTCTGTCTAATAATGATACAACGTGAATATTTGTAAGGAAATTAAAATATTTACATACTGAACATGTTTCAGCTGTATTTAAAGCAAAACAGAGTTATTTACACCACTGACGTCCGTATTATACATATATAAAATTTGGAAATTATGTGGCGTTTGTTGCCAAGCAATCTCCCAAGCAGCACACTTAGCTGTATAGTCTCTGGACAACAGAATTTTAGAAAACTCGAGGCTGTATTGCTTTCTGTACAAGGGCTGTATATCCACCTACACAGCTCTTATAATTCTAAATTTGGCCCCAAATTAACCAGCCCTGAGCATTATAGAAGCTTGTTAACAGCTGTCCAGAGCATTGTAAGAGCTGTACATGGGCTGTACAATGGCTTAGACAGCTATCAATAGGCCACTATCCAGCTCCTTTAATTCTCGTAGACAGCGAAAAGATGGTTTATGGCTTAGTAACGGCTATTGTTAAATCTACAAAGAAATACTCGTAGCAACAAAAAACTATGTGTTCAGTGAAAGTGTTACGGCCATTTTCTGTGGACAAATAATAATTTCTAATTAAGTAATTTTTCACGTTTGTTTTTCGTATCTCTGTTGGTAAATTGTACTGCGGGTGCCACTTTACTGTTAATATATATAGGTGATATTATCAAATATTACACGCGCCATCGAAATAATATAGTTTTACTAAAAATATTATACAAAATAAATACGGTGTACGAATTATTCATGGATTTTTACTACATTTTTTCCATTTAATGTGCATTAATATCTATTTGTAACAATTAAATAATGTGTTTTTACTTTAATAGCTCTCAAATATCATGAAAGTTTAACAGATATTAGTAGTTTTTTCATATGTAATTGGCTTATTTACATTAAAATGGCGTTAATTTGTTATCCAGCAATAATTCTAACTAAATTCCCTTGTCCCTCTCTTTTCTGTTCAATGGCCATATTTAAGTCTGTTAATCAGCTGAAAACTGTACGCTAGCTGTACAGTGGTTTACAGTTATTCTAACGACTGGTTAAAGGAGTAAAGTGAGAAGGGATCTCTATTAATAGAAAATCATTTTGAGGTTATGACAAATCGATGTTATCAGGGGGGCAATTCTCGTCTTAAAAGTCTATTTTAGATAAAAACTAACGCTTTATGATTATTCGTAATGGATGTTAATTCCTTAGTTTTCAAGTATGCTGATGCTGAAGATAAGATCTGTAACGCGCGAGAGTCGCTTCCCAGCTGATTGTTGTTTGTTAAGGTTCGATTTCGAAATGTATATCTCGACCGATACCAACTGTTCAAAGCAACTCGAACGGCTACTCCTATTTTCGCTCGAGAAAAGTTCTAATTCGACTTTTTTCTCGAATTCGTGATTAAATCGAATACACGAGAATTGCCCACCTGAGCAATACTAACCTATGTTTACTCTTCAATAATTCTAGAGGCTGTAAAATAGCTCATATTTATGCTATAAGCTTTGGAATTAAAGAGGAGTAACGCTACACTAATTTACAGATCAGGCAGTCTTAAATGCTTTAAACCAGCTACTATTAAGCTCTTTGAGGTAGCATTATAATAGAATTAATGTACACCATGAAAAAGCCAAGGGCAAAATTTGATTCTCTAATACAACTCACAGCTTAGAAGAGGGTGTGATTTTATCGCATTAAGCAGCCGTTCACAAGCTTTGGTCTTCTTAACCAGCTAGTGGCATTATACGTAGCCAAAGGCTGGACAACAGTTCTTTCAAATTCTACTAAAATGCATTTTGTTGTTTTTTTCTCCATTGTACAGCCATTAGTCAGCTGTGCTGTTTAACAGTGTAGAGATTACCCCTCATACAGTCTCAAGAATCGTTTTATCCGTTAGTACAGCTGCATAAGAGCCTTTGACTGTAGTATAGCTTGTTTATGGATGTAATTTCCGCCAATGTGCTGCTTGGGCTATCTATATAATGATTCTAAAATTCAATGATTGCATGAAACTAGACTCCACGAGTGATCGTACTTAAGTACTTCCGGTACACTATGGGCAGTCAGCCCCTCCACTAACTATGCTGATTGGTAAATCTATTCGCCGAGAAAAGAAGAAGAAACATGAATTTAACAGGCTCACTTTTCAGATAGCAGACACAATAGATAATCAATGCCATGAATCATAATGTGATTAACGGAACAAAGAAAGAGATAAATTATGTGATTCAAAAAAATAGTGAAATGACAAATTATAATTATCATTTCACAAATTGATTGATGAATTCGAAATAATAACAAACAATTTAACAATAAACTTACCAATGTAAGACATAAGGAAGAGCATCAACACGCTAGTCATAATTAGCATGTAAAAGCCCCTGACTTTGCTCGAACATGATTCTCCGAGAAGCGCAAACGAAACTGATTGGATGGCGCTGCAACTGTAGAAATAATAACGTGTTTAAACATGAAGTTTTTATAGTAACCACCTCCGTTTATGTTTTAGCAGATAAGTTTGCAGGAAACCATACTCACAAGCTTGAACTAAAAACCTTAAGCACTGCCAACATAATCCAGTTGAAAGAGAAAGCACTTATGAAGGTAGACAGGAAACTTCCCCATAGTGCAATCAGCAGAGTTTTTCTTCGACCTTTTGTATCTGACATGTAGCCCCAAGGTATTGACATTAGAATAGGTCCTGAAATGATAATATTTATTGAAACACCAGGAAAAGATTGTGGAAATGATAAAACTGGTAGAAAACCAATGGATAGATTCAAGAAAAGGATTCTTTGTACACTAGCAGATAAAGAAAGAACCTGTGACGACATATGGAGCTAAGTTAGTAAGGAATCATAAGCAACTAACTAATATTATAAATTTTAATGTGAGGATGTTTATGAGTTTGAAAATTTGGATGGCTGTTAATCAATCACGCCTCAACGGCTGAATGGATTGAGATGAAATTCGACACACAGGTAGACCATGACTTGGGTTAGGACAAAAAATAGTTTTTATCCGGGTACAGGGCAGGCAAAACAAAAGTGTTTATTAAAATGTAGATTGGTTAGAAATTTCAATACCACAGGACTAAATTACATATCCAGCATGCTACTGATGAACAAGCAAATACAATTTTATAGAAAACTTACCAACAAAAGGCATGGACAACATAGTACTCTTCTGCCATAGTTCCAGTTGGAAGTCACAGGAGCAGCCAGTGACGATGATTGAGAATCCAAACATGTCTATGGCCATTCCCAACAGTCCTATACTGAGGGCAGTGAGAAGACCACGATTGTAACAGCCATTGCCTGCCAAAATTCCAAATAGTAGGTATTAATAAAAAGAGGGAACTACCTATACAAATTTAATCAACTCCAAATGCTAGAAATTGAAAAATAAGTATCTATTTGCTTAGAATGCAGGATTACAGTAAGGTATCAAGTGTTGGTGATTCCATGTACAGACGCCAGCACATCAAGCTACTCGAAACTGTCAAATTTTCCCAATCAATCTTGAACCTAATGCTTTTGCGATAAAGATGAAAATCTACTATAGAGGGACAGACAGACGGATAGACAGACGGACAGACAGACGGACAGACAGACGGACAGATAGACGGACAGACAGATGGACAGACAGACGGACAGACAGACGGACAGACAGACGGACAGACAGACGGACAGACAGACGGACAGACAGACGGACAGACAGACGGACAGACAGACGGACAGACAGACGGACAAATAGACGGACAGACGGACGGACAGACAGACGGACAGACAGTCAGACAGACGGACAGACAGACGGTCAGACAGACGGACAGACAGACGGACGGACAGACAGACGGACAGACAGACGGACAGACAGACGGACAGACAGACGGACAGACGGACAGACAGACGGACAGACAGACGGACAGACAGACGGACAGACAGACGGACAATTAGACGGACAGACGGACGGACATGGCGAAACTATAAGGGTTCCTTGTTGACTACGGAACCCTAAAAAGAGTTCTGTGTGTAGTCCACCAACCTGCACCGTGCCAGCGTGGTGGACTAAAGCCGTAACGTGGCCCATGCTGGAACAGTAATGAACTGATTATGTTTAAAAAATCTCTATTGTTACCTGCTAAGTCCATAGCTTCTTCATATTCGTATATTTTATCTTCTGAATTATCATTTTGCCCAGGTTTTTCACTTATTACGCTAATTTCCACTTTATTTGGGCTATAATTGTGACTCCAACCCATTATTTGACTGCAGTTTTGTTTTATCTAAAATATTTTCTAAATGTCACACTAATATGTATAGGTACTTATAAATTAGAATTTTCGTGGACCCTAAATAAAATAAAAACATCAGGTTTCA
The DNA here is from genome assembly GCA_905220435.1 of Amphipyra tragopoginis. Lineage (NCBI taxonomy): Eukaryota > Metazoa > Arthropoda > Insecta > Lepidoptera > Noctuidae > Amphipyra > Amphipyra tragopoginis. The sequence continues at coordinate 25,608,579 of HG991996.1, read as the reverse complement.
AATTCGATTCCTTGTTTAGAGCGAACAAAGTTTACTAAATGGGATTTCTTTTTGCATGCTACCTAGTATCCTCTTTAAATTAACCTTTTTTGTCAATTAAGAAAAAATGTCTTTGCTCAATTCTTTGCGAGCGACCTTATCAAAAAGTAATGTACAAGCAATTATAGACCTTAGGGTGGTAAACATTTCAAGTCCGCGACTATACCTATACTTCAATTTTACAAAAACTAAAGTCAATAAAAAAAGTTAGTTAAGGAGTAATATCGCATCAGTTGCCAATGCCTTGACGAGTGTAGATAATTAGTATTATTAATTAGTAGGAATTAAGTCCCAATATGAGTGATCACCGTACCTAATAAACCTAAGTGACACTGCACCAATGACACTTAAATTGATGACGGATTTTACAAAATTAATATAACAAAAATTTCGCACCACGACTTTCAAGAAAACTTTAAATTTTAAACCGATCTATATTATCACAGTACTACCACCGCTTACTTCGAAACTTACACTATTTATAATATCTTTCTTGTAGTCCAGTCTTCCGTATTATAATAAATTATCATAATATTAAGATAAGTGTTCATCTGCGCAGAAGATCCACTCTTTTAACGAATAGTAATAAAAAGGTTTTATTTTGTTGAGTTTAATTTAAGCCCATTTATGCATTGTCCATCATGATGTCCGCCCGTGCACGATGCCCGACGCAAAGCGATAGTGCGTAGGCTTGCTGGACAGCAAAATGCACGATGATTTGAGCACGGGGCCAATGCGTTGAGCCCGGCGTAGGCTTTATACATAAGTAATAAAGCTATGTTTATTGTCATTTAATTGTACAGTTGACACTGTTCTTGTTCAATTATTTGTTTTGTGTGAACGGAATATAAACTTCCTCACCACATGCTGGAAATAGACGCGTGTTGTAGGACTCTACAAAACCCAGCACGCTTGGTGTTAGGATTTTTTATTACTCGAGTTGGTCGCGTTTGACCCTTGTCGCGCCTGGTGGTTAGCTCAGACAGAATCTAAGATGGAGCACACGAATCCAAGTAACAGAGTTATAGAGGGATTCCCCTATACCCCTCTGGCTCTCACATACACACGATGGAACACAGTAAACTGCTTGGCGCCGGACTTTAATGTGAGGGTGGTAGCTAGCCAGACGGACCGCATAGATCCTACCGTACCTTCGTTCGCTCGCTTGGCTCGCTCATTTTAGCCCCGTCATACCCTTCGAACCTAAACTATCCGTGTTGGGGTGCGAACAAACAATATTCGTTAAAAAATAATTCTACCGTTTGAAAAGTTTGTTAAATAAAAAAATGTGATTATAAAAATTCATTGAATTGTGTTTCTGTGAAATTTGTTTCATTCAAGTGTATAGTCGTTGAAACAATATGTTCGAAATAACAAGGACCAAATATTATATGAAACATTTGCTGCAAAACGAAATTCTATGAAATGTCTGTCTGCGAAACAATGGAATACCGTAAAAAGTTATGTATGAGAATTTCAGGGATAATTAATAAAATAATAGCAATTATTGGGACAAAAACAGTTTACATACCTATCAATTAAATATGTAATTAGTTACTCGGTATGAACGTTATGTGAAATTATGTGAAGTACAGCTATGCAACTATAAAATAAGATTTAAAAAACTGTTAACACATTACCTACTAAAGCTTCTATAATAAATAAGTAATTCAATCATTATTCGAAAGACACGTGGCGTCGTATATTATCAATTTATCATAATTGTTGTTTTCCTCGAGAACAGTACTTTTTTTCGGGATGAAAGGTCCATTTCAATACACTTGACAACGTATATGCAAAATTTCAGGATGATCGGTTCAGTGGTTTAAGCGTGAAAAGGTAACAAACAAACAAAGTTACTTTCGCATTTATAATATTAATTAGGATTAGGAAGTTAGGATTAACATAAATTACATTAAATTTTTTATCTTTAACACTGTTGTCAGTGTTAAAGATATGCTATGAAGTTTTTTGTGTTTAGTGAATTTTTTTACGAAAAAATGATGTGCGGTTTTTGTAAAAACCTTTCAATTGTGTAGCGTTTGAGTATTTGGCCATAAATGTCGCCTTAGGATTGAATTGTCCGCTTTCCGCTCCGCGATCAGCTCTGTGTCTCCATAGACGAGGCCTAAGAGACAATGCATGCACTATTTGACTCGTCTTACATAATTTATTAATTAATTCTTATTTCTCAAGGTCCAGCTACATACAGCGACTTGTACGCGCCAACGGCTTGTGTAAATGTTTTCGCAAATTTAATGACACTACACGGTATACCGTTTTACCGTCTTAACGTACACACTTATTACTTGTGCATATTAGAATTTGTGCAAATAAGACGGAGCATGTTTCAGTTTAGTATTTATCAGCTGTCATTAACATTTAATTTGTGCTAGTATCGCTTGTGGTCGAAATTCGAATATATTACATTATTTCTATTATTTTACCTGCCTTAACGGCAGCACACACATTTTTTTGTACACATCCATATCACAGTACCTTTAGAATGACGTAAGTTTCATTCCCCCTTCAAATACTCAAAAAAGTACGTCAATTTTCGATGTTCACTTGTTAATACTAATGCTTTTATTAATGGGATGCGTGTAGACAATTTTGTTATAATAATCAACTATTGTAAAAATGTTTAAAGCATTCAGTGAAAGATGGATATGACGAAACTCTCAAATCTATTTATTATCCTCCCACTACAAAACCATAACAAAAAAACAGCATAGAGAATCGGTGAAAACCTATTAAACAAAATTAACAACTTATTGTTAATTTCTACAAGCATTTATTATCTACTTGGGTTCACAAATGAAGTTTCATGTCATCAAAATATTCGTTGCTATTTGGAATATTCTTTAATTCTTTTTTAAAAAATGACAATGGTACTAATTTATTCAGTATTCGTCATGCACGTGTATTCGCCTATTGTCTTGTGTGAACTGCGACATAAATGTCTGGAAAATAATTTACTTTCGTTCACACTTGCACACAGCACTCGGCACGGCTCGTCGTGTCGCAATAAATGTGTAGTGGTGTTAATACGCAGACACTCGATGTATACATTGAACGTAAAGTATATTAGGGTCTTTTTCCTGTCATGCCGGTTCATGCCCGCATGCGTGGCGCTCACAGTTCACCTTTTCGTGCGTGTTTCACGCATCACAATAAATTAATGTATGAAAAGGTGAAATTCAGACGCTACGGGTGCGGTTGACGCACACATTCGGGCACGAGCCCGCGTCACAGGAAAATGGCCCTTAGTGTCATAATAAAATAACTTTCAGTTATCATCATCATCATTCAGCCGAAAGAGGTCCACTGCTGGACATAGGCCTCCCCCAAGCATCGCCACAGCGACCGATCCTGTCCTTCTCGCATCCAGCGGATTCCCGCGACCTTCACCAGTTCATCGTTCCACCTTGTGGGAGGCCTACCCACGCTGCGTCTTTCGGTACGCGGTCGCCACTCCAGAACCTTTCGGCCCCATCGTCCATCAGTTCTGCGAGCAATGTGCCCCGCCCACTGCCATTTAAGTTTCAGTAGCTAATTAGGTCTTCAATAATTTATCTCGTGTGATGACGGGCTAGAATATAAAACTTCCTCACCGCACGCTGGGAACAGACGCGTGTTGTAAGATTCAACAAAACCCAGCATGCTTCGTGGTAGGATCCATACGGTCCGACTGGTTAGCTATCAACCTCACAGTAAAGTCCGGCGCCAAGCAGTTTACTGTGTACTGTCGTGTGTATTTGGAAGCCAAAGGGGTATAGGGGAATCCCCTATACAACGTGTTATATAATTCCCCATGAAAACGAAAATATTAATCAAGTAGTCTTTTATGGTTGTTGTCATTTACCTCTCAGAGGAAATTAGGTAAGAATGTAAATAACTTTCTGGGTAGACTCTTTAGTTTTATGTTTTCAGGGTTGCGTTTCAGTGATGATTATTTTATGTTTTATCCAAATTCTTTTTTTTTTGGGTTGTGTATACCGAGGGTCGACTTGGAGAGGGATACCGAAATAACACCACTGAATTACGTCACTACCCGTATATTAATTTTAGTTACACGTAACTCTGTTGGGTGCGCTGCTCACAAAATCAAATATTCCACCGGACCCAACTAAATGCATGTAACGAAACCATAGCGACTTTTAATTTTTCCTGTGCTGCCATCTATCGAGCGACTCGGTACTAATTATCGAATAATATTATCTAAGTGATTTCGCTATGATTTCGCTTCACGCTCAGACATACCGCCCACCAAGGACATACTGCCCAATGTCCTTCAACGCCGCCCACCGTGCCAAGTAATTTGGATTTGTTGAACATAGGGTGGGCCAATGTCATTAGTGAGGGGCTTAAACAATTTAACAACCAATCATTACATCTAAGCCTTAACTATACTAGCAATTAACAAGAAAATATAACCTAAAAGGTATTGCTTAAGAATAAAGTTACAAATTCAATCGGTTACAGGGAGCACACATAATTTAGACGTCGGTCTTTTTATAGTAGACGACTGTGTACTTATCGTAACAACCCGGGTAACACCATCCAATCCCGGATGTTTCGCTGTAATCCTACCCAGTAACCACTTGCCAGGGGGCAAATTATCTTCCTTCACTAAGACCACTTCACCAATGGCTGGTTCCGGGGTTTTGTAAGCCCACTTATGCCTCTGCAAGAATTGGTGAAGGTAGTCGTGCGACCATCGACGCCAGAAGTCCTGCATCATTCTCTGGTGGAATTGCCATCGCTGCAAACTACTTGTATTACATCTTTCATAACTTGAGTCTGGAGGTACAACGAGTGGTTCCCCCACCAGAAAATGACCTGGAGTTAAAATTATTACCTTATCTTGATCCTCGACATAGGATAACGGTCTCGAATTAAGGCATGCTTCTATTTGAGCCAACACCGTCGCAATTTCTTCATAGGTTAGCGTGGAGTCTCCTACCACCCTCTTAAGGTGATACTTTGTAGACTTTATCCCTGCCTCCCAAAGGCCCCCAAAGTTTGGCGAGTGAGGAGGAATAAAGTGCCACTCAGTACCATTGGTGGCAAGCTCCTCTGCTAATTCTAAATTTAAGTTGGATTTTTCTTCCGTAAATAAATGCCGTAATTCTCGTGCTGCTCCCACGAAATTTGTTCCATTGTCGCTGTGCAACTCAGCACATCGACCACGCCTTGCCACAAATCTCTTGAATGCAGCTAAAAAACCCCTTGTGCTCAGTTCACTGACGGCTTCTAAATGCACTGCTCTCGTAGACATGCATATGAACAATGCTATGTAGCCCTTGTATGATTTGTTTCCTCGACCCTTTGAAACCCTTATATTAATGGGGCCCGCGTAATCAACTCCACTACACAGAAATGGCTTGTTGGGTGTAACCCGTGCTGAAGGTAGTTGTCCCATTAATTGTGTTCTAACCTTAGATGCATGTCTCAAGCATTTAACACATTCCCTTACATGCTTTTTTACTGAAAGCTTAACCCCTATAATCCAATATTTGGACCGCAAATAGGTTATCATGAATTGCGGTCCACCATGCATCGTTTTCTGATGTGCATCGGCAATTAGGAGACTAGTGAGAAAGGACTCTTTCGGTATCAAAATGGGGTGAACTCTATCATAATTTAATTGAGACATCTCAAGCCGCCCTCCAACTCTTATGATTCCCTTTGAATCCAAAAATATATTTAATGATTTTAGACTCCCCCTTCCCTGATATATTTTATTATTCCTCAATTCTTCTAATTCATTGGCGAACCCCTCTTCTTGACATTTCTTTACACATATCTCAGTTGACTCTTCCAGTTCTTGCTTACTCAAATGTTTCGGCCTGATTCCTTGCCTTTGTGGTCTTAAAAACCGGCGACAATAAGCTATAACTCGAATCATCCTTGTCAGTGTCGAAAATCTGTTCCAAAAGGTTATATCGAACGTTGATGTGTGCACCTTAATTTCTTCTAAACGCGTTACAAGATGTTTGGGCCTTTTGTATTCGACTTCCGAATCCTTCAGGAAGCTCGGCCCTTCCCACCACATAGAAATACCCACAAGTTCTGAAGGAGAAACACCTCGCGACGCACAATCTGCTGGATTTTGCTTAGTTGGCACATGTGCCCAGTGATACGTATCTAACGCCGTTAAAATTTCGGAAACCCGATTGGCTACAAAGGTTTTCCAGCGGCATGGATGACAATTTAACCATGCCAATACTACTTCACTGTCGGTCCATGCATGCCAATCTGCCTTTGGTATACCCATAACTTCACCTACCTCCTCTATTAATTTAGTAACTAGAACTGCTCCACAGAGTTCCAGTCTTGGGATAGACACTTGTTTAATCGGTGCTACCTTTGTTTTGGATGTTATTAGCGACACGTGAACATTTCCCAAATTATCTACCACCCTAAGGTAAACGACTGCTGCATACGCTAACTTTGATGCGTCTGAAAACCCGTGTAACTCTGACTTCGTATTATTAGGGCCAGTGTGTAACCATCGAGGAATTTTAATGTGAACCAAAGAAGCTAAGCTGTGATGGTAAGTACTCCATTCTTGTTCTAAATTGCTTGGGATTTCTTGATCCCAATCTAACCCTGCTAACCACAATTTCTGGATATATATTTTAGCTAATATTATACTAGGCGCTAACCATCCTAGAGGGTCAAACAAACGCGATATTTCCGAAATAATTTTTCTTTTTGTTACAGGTCCAGTAATCATCGGGAGTTCCAGAGAGTATTGGAAGAAGTCTTCGCTTGAATTCCAAGTAAGTCCCAATATTTTTGCTATATCATCCGTTTTTATTCTTAACTCTTCATCTGTAGATCCTTTCTCATCTCTTATAATATTTAACAATTCTTTACTATTGCTCATCCACTTTTGCAGCTTAAATCCGCCTTTACTTAAAGTATCATTCATTTCCGTGAAGATTTTGATGCCCTTTTTTATGTTTTCAGCTCCCGTCATCAAATCGTCCATGTAGAAATCATTTAAGATTATTTTCTTTATTACAGGACGGTCTTCACACTCGTCATATGCCACTTGGTGAAGTGTACGAACTGCTAAATATGGTGCTGATGCAGTACCGAATGTCACCGTTTTCAGTTCATACTCTTCTATTTCCCTTTCAGGACTATCCCTCCAAAGTATGCGTTGGAATATCGTGTCTTTGCGGTCCACCCAAACTTGTCGATACATTTTAATGATATCGGCAACTAAACATATCTGGTGGGATCGCCAACGCATTATAATATGCCGAAGCTCTGCCTGCAAGGTGGGCCCAATCAACAAATTGTCATTAAGTGACATGCCATTTGAACCTTTACAGGAGGCATCGAATACTACTCGCACCTTTGTAGTATCTTTATCCGCGCGGATGACGGCGTGGTGTGGTAAGTATATGGCTTCTTTAATTTTTATTTTATCTTCTGATACCTTTTCCATATGTTGTAATTCTAAATATTCATGTATAACCTTTTTGTAATCTTGTTTTAATTGATCATTCCTTCCTAATTTTGATTCTAAGCTTTTAAATCTTTTTTCAGCTATACTCCTTGACTCGCCAAACTTGCCAACCAGCTCTGCATCCCGCAACGGCAATCTTACAATATATTTGCCATCTTTATTCCGCAATGTAGAAGTCGTAAACAATTGTTCACATTTGACTTCATCCTCCGTGAGCATCCTTTTTGCAGATGGTTCCGCCTCTAACTCCCAAAATTTTCTTAGCATATCATCATCTTGGACACTGCAATGCATCACGGTTATGTGTGAGTGGATATTAGGACCATTGTCCACTTCGACTGCCCCCGACAATATCCAGCCTAATGCGGTGCCCTGCGCTAACAGCTTCCCGCTTGAGTTCTTCCTTACCCCGTCCCGAATAACCTGGCTGTATATATCAGCGCCCAATAAAAAATCAATTTTATTAGGCCTGAAATATCCCGGATCTGCCAACTCGGTATCGATTAAATCTACCCATTCTACCCTGGATACCTTGGTAGACGGGAGAAAAGCCGTGACCGATTTCAGTACGTAGGCGTTGACCTGTAGTTTGAACGTTGGATCGATTCTTGAGCCAATCGTGACAACTACTTTGGCAGTCGACGTAGTCCTTTTATTTCCACCCACACCCACCACCGTATTTTTTGAAGGTATTTTCTTCAAACCCAAATACTGGACCATGGATTCCGTTACAAAAGATCCCTGTGATCCCTGATCCAGTAACGCCCTAACCAACCGGTAAGTCCCATTCTTTGACTCAGCCTTTAATAAGGCTGTGCTTAACAACACCGCTTGTTTGTTGTTTCCTGTCGAAAGACACGAGACTAGTGGTTTATCCTCCGCTTGCGCGGCAACATCTTTTTCCTCATTAGCCATCGATGAGGTTCCCTCGCGAGCAGCCGAACTACCCTCACCAATAACAAATGCCGACCCATCCGTAGGATGTAACAAAGAATGGTGGCGGCGTTTACACACCTGGCACCTGTGAGTGTTTTTGCAGAACCTAGCAGAGTGGTTACTATTTAGGCATACAAAGCATAACTTCTTTTCTAGTGCAATATTTCGACGACTATCAATAGATTCTTTAGAAAACTTGGGGCAAGATGATATTCGATGATCAGCTGAACAATATGCACAAGTAACGCTTTTTTTATCCTTTGATATGTGAAATGACTGTGTATTTTTAGGGTTTTTATCTAATTTGCTATCTAAATTTTCCAAACCGCGAAAGCGACTTGTTAAAAATTCACTCAACTGTTTAAACGTAGGCAAATCATCCGAGTTATCGGAAGCTGCATGCAATTCCCAGGCCTTTCTGGTATCTTTATCTAATTTTGTACTAACTATATGAATTATCAAGATATCCCAGGACGCCACATCAATACCTAAATTTTGCAAGGACCCCAAACAGTCAGATGTAGTACTGATTAACCTTTTAATATCCGTAGCTGATTCTACCGTTAAAACCTTTTGACCGAATAGACGTTTTATAATACCATTTGCCACAAATCTTTTGTTATTATACATCGCTTCTAACTTTTTCCAGCTTGCCTTATAATTATCAGAAGTAACATTTACATTTCTCAACAAGTGTTCTGCGTCTCCCGTCAAATACCCCTTGAGATAATACATTTTTTGTGCATCATCCAGCCTTTCATTATTGTGAATTAACCCGACAAATAAGTCCCGAAAGGTCTGCCACTCGAGGTATTTACCAGAGAACACAGGAATTTTTACTTCAGGTAATTTAAAATTAGAAACTTGCTTACAATTTCCCGAACTACTATGTGTATCGCTAAATTGTACCTTTTTACCTTCACATAACAGTTCTTTTAGATCACTTTTGTGTAGCAAATACATTTCCTCTACCTCATCATACACACAATTTTTTTGATAGTTTGAACTATGCAACTCTGATCGTTTAATTTCGCTAATTATTTTTAAGTGCGTAGTGTAAAACATATTCCAATGTTGTTCCAAACTTTCCAAACGTGTTTCTATATACGAGACCGTAAGTCGATCCTTTGGACATTTCTTAAAATTAATTTTAGCCTTTACAATTTTGGATTTAAGGTCATCCTGAATATCATTATAGGCATCCATGTTTATAAACAATAATCACAAATACAACAATAGGAAACACAATAAGTAACACTTCAAAAATAATAGACTTATGATAGCTGTAATCAGACCTATCACCTTAATGTCTCTAAAACACTTCGAAGTTCTTCAAATTTATCTCCAACAAACTTGAGTCAGAATCACGATTTCTTTAAAATTTTTACAAGTGTTTGAGAGTTGACTTTTTATGGAATTCGGGCATAGGTTCCCCGTTCCAACCACTTTTACCGAAAATATTTTACAAGTCTGAGGTTGACAGAAATGCACTTTTTAGATTAATATTTAAATGTACTCACAGTTTTTTCTTCACAATATTATTTTCACTCACTCACACTGATGATCGACACTTGCACCATGCAAGTGGCGCCCTCTGCTTAGCCGCTTACTTAGTTCCGCTTCACCTCCCTCGCGCTGCTCCTCCAGGGTGTCACAGCCAGTGCAGGCTGCCTTGGCTCCAACAGGCTGCTCCTCTGGCTCCAGCTCCACCCGGCTCCACCTCCAACTCCTGGGCACCTTTCACCTGGTACCCGCTGAAGGGGCTGATCTGGACAGCGATCCACTGCCCAGTAACGACGCGTAGGGTGGCAATCACTACCACCACCGGTGATCACCAAAAACACTCGCGGCCAAATCCGGCTCTCGAAGGACCATGTATACCGAGGGTCGACTTGGAGAGGGATACCGAAATAACACCACTGAATTACGTCACTACCCGTATATTAATTTTAGTTACACGTAACTCTGTTGGGTGCGCTGCTCACAAAATCAAATATTCCACCGGACCCAACTAAATGCATGTAACGAAACCATAGCGACTTTTAATTTTTCCTGTGCTGCCATCTATCGAGCGACTCGGTACTAATTATCGAATAATATTATCTAAGTGATTTCGCTATGATTTCGCTTCACGCTCAGACAGGTTGTACTACGGTTTTCAAATCTTGCCAATAGACTCTTTACATGGGACCGCTTAACTTCCTTTCGGCTGTACGGGTATTTTTGTAACACGTTGTATATCTGTTACTTGGATTCGTGTGCTCCATTTAGACCCTGTCTGCACATGTGGTGCGTTCCGGGACAAAGGCGATGAAGTCGAAACAAAAACTCCCTGCGTCAAGCCAATGATGAAGCAAATATTTTAAAAAATACTACCCGGAATATTATAATTAATTTCATTGCACCATCACAGTGCGATAAGTTCGTAGAAATAAGGCAATAAAGAGTTATTTTCATAATTCCCAGTTTTATCGTTTCCTTTATAAATAGAGCGTAAAAAGAGTCCACTGCAATAATGATGAAGGATATCATTCGGACACTTGATATAATAATATGCAGTTCGTAATCTCATTTACAAACTCAGCAATATCGGTTACAATCCCGAGATAAATACGTTTTTAAAAATCAGATACACGGCTAGAACGCTCAGCGTCATAGGTGTTCATCTTTAAATCTGAGTTTTCTTTCACCATTTATAAACTTAAAAAGCAAATATCTTAAAACAAAGTAAAGAGGGCATTCGGCATCATTGCAGTGGGCCCTTCAAATGCAGTCTACCTCATTGGTGTTGTAGTTGGGTTCAATCGCCAAATCGGGCAAAGTGTTCTTGAGTTTTTCCTTTTCTCAGCAGCAGCCAGGAGTCTGGATTTGTGCCAGGTTGATGGCAATAGGCTCGCCCCCTGTTCCGGCGCAACAGTGACTGCACTGGACGAGGGGAACGGTCGACTAGTCGCCTACATTACCGACATTACCGACATTCGTTCATCGTCCGAACGCTCGACGTTACGTTTTATAATCTGCAAAAATACTGTACCTACTAGCTACCAAAAAATTGTAATATTGAAAATACACCGTTAATTTGGAGTCATAGTTTTATTCATACGAAACATCCCCTATTATATGGGATTTAAACATAACGGCGAAATGAGGGTATACTATACACATCTATCCAACCCTTCTGGAAATACAGGCGTTATGTTATGTTATTACTAGCTTTTGCCCGCGGCTTCGCTCGCATTAATTTAGAATTTGACAATCAACTCTTAACACACCACTAAAGTTTCTATATTTCTTTTCATTTTCTATATTTCTATTTATTCTAATTGAATCATGATTCGAAAGACATGTGGCGCCATCTATTATTGTTATTGTTGTTTTCCTCGGGAACAGTACTTTTTTTCGGAATGAAAGGTACCCTATGTCCGTTTCTGTACACCTGACAACGTATATGCAAAATTTCAGGATGATCGGTTCTGTGGTTTAGGTGTGAAAAGGTAATAAACAAACTTACTTTCGTATTTATAATATTAGTTAGAATAATGCTTAAACAATTTTAACATCAAACTGTTTCCTATAATTTAACGCGCCCATCAAATCAAACAACTTAATAAATTACATTGCTAACTTAGTAAAATCTAATCACAGAGTGAAATTAAGGAATTCCGATAACTAATCCCTAGGAAAGTCCGGTCATTTGGTACACTGTTCCAATTTGTGTTTCATGAATATTAATAAGCCCTACGTTCGGCCACGCGGCGTTGTCTGTTTTTTCTTTTACTTTTACATGATATTTTTCTTTGTAAAACGTTTTACGGATCGTTTAATTTATTTTTGGAGCATTTGTTTGTGGGTTTTTTCAGAAAACTGGTAATTTTCCGAATTCATTTGTAGCCGTTTCTGGTAATTTGACTGATATTTTAAACTTATTTTCTGTTGAAATAGTAGAATATATAAATGTAAAAAACAAAACAAAAATGTAAAATAATAATAACAATGCTTGTCATCCCACACACAGTATTTACGTAGGTGTTGCTTTGTAGCTGGCCGTTTGTCAGAGAGCTATTTTTACAACTTGTGCGAAAGAAGGTGAAGCACATCAGCCCATTACTGCTCTGGGAAGGGTTGAGGACTTAGTCCACCACGACTGGGGGCCTACTTCCTAAGTCTATGAACGAAATTAGTCGCCGTCCGAAACTAGCCCGAAATGAAAGAGTGAACAAAACAAGTGTCAAGTTCAACTTTTCGGACGGGCAAAAACACATCGCTATTAGGGACAACTGTCAAATCGTGTTGTCATTCATTCTAAATTCGGGCCCCGAAATAACCGTATGTCCGTAGGTGATAGGGAGTAGGAAACGCTCGTAACTAAAGCCGAAACCACGGACTTCGTGCTTAGGAAGTAGACTCCCTGGTGCGGATTGGCGGGCTACACACAATCGAGAACTTTTTGGAGCCCTCTCAGGGGACCATGCTCTCTTACGCAAACGTTCAAATGCCAGCCCGTCAATTTCCGTTCAAAAGCAAGCCTGCTTCTGAATCGTTAAAAATCGTACCATGACAGTACTAAAGGTGATCGACTATTGAAGCAAGTTGAACGGTAATTCTTGTTCATGGTACGAAAAGTCTATACAAAGAAAAAAGGTAAACGGATTTCGTAAACGTCAACGTAGCAGGCCTGCCGCAGGCCTGCTCTAACGATGTCATAGTACAAAAAAGCAGGGCAGTTCAACTTCCAGGCAACTTCTGCCTTGCTTTAAGAGGTCATAGTAAGCCCCCTGGTGTGCAGGTTTCCTCACGATGTTTTCCTTCACCGTTAATGCAAGTGATAATCAAATTCTTATCCGCGGGACTGAACTTAGACCCTCCTGCACACAAGCCAAGCGTTCAACCGCTAGGCCACCACTGTCTTTCAGTCTACCTTCCAATCTATCTACATACATAAATCTTAACAGATAAATTCCTATATTCGTACACGAGCTCGTGTTTTCACTGACAAATTTTAACTTTGATCTTTTGTTAATTGACTGCCCAGTGCCCACCCTAGAGGCGCACCGGAGTTCAGAATGCCACACATTAATTAACTTTCATTTATTCCGTTTTGTCATGAACGAAAGGGGAACTACTTTATGTACCGGGGTAAAAAGTATTCGATGTTCTAATCCAAGATATGGTCTACCTGTGTGACCGTTCGTTGGCTAGGCGTGTACGCATTAATCCATTGATTTCTATAAAGAGCAATATCGCAAGATATGAACTCTATACAGGGTGTCCCTGGAAGTATGGATCAAATCGAATAGCGGCGTGGGGAAGGTCATTTCAAAACTTGTAGTAGTAAAAACTTGAGTAAAATTTTTGCCAGACCAAAAAAGTCTTTGCAGTGAATGTTTTTTCTTATTAAACACATGTTTTCTAGCTGCGTAAAAGTATTACCACAAGAAAGGCCTACTGTTCGCCAAAGTCCTGGAAAAAATGATAGCTAGTGTTAAGCGCTAGACCTATAATTTCACATAGAGCGGCTCTCTTATAAGATATAGTCCCTATAAATCGTGATTAAATGAAAATGACCAAATTGCATTCCCGAGGTTTTCACTCCCGAGCGACGATATTTATAGTATCTGTACCGTGTGAGACAGCCTTAAGACTCAATACACCAAAGAAGAATGTAGTCAAGTGATGGTTGAACCTGGACAATTTATCATTGCCGAAATATTCCAAAGTCAAAGTACCTAGACTGTTTGAAATATACTTTTCATTACTTGAGAACGTTACTAGTACTTTTCATTGAAGAAGTATGTAAACAAAGACTGTTCTAAGTAAGTAATAAATTATATTCAGACGCGTGTATACATATATTTGTATCAATCTTGAGACTTTTTTAAAATTCTGGAACGTTCTTCAGACATGTAGACCATTTTCAACTTATATACGCTGATATTATTACGACACGTTTGGTGCAGTGGCTAGGCGATTGGCTTCTGCGTCACGGGTCGTGGGTTCGATTCCCACACGGAACAAAAATTTGTATGGCCTACAGATGGTTGTTTCGGGTCTGGGCGTTTGTTTGTGAGATTTTTGTCTGTAAACGCACCCACGATACAAGAGAAATCTTAGTGCGGGGCAACGTTTTTTAAAAAATAAATAAATATTTAATAGGTTGTTTTGCTAGAACAAACGTTGTTCAGACCATGATCCATTAAACAGCATCAAATAAAAAAATACGTTATTGGTCTTTAAAAAAACACAAAAAACCATACTAGTCACGGCGCCATGATGGTTCAAGTTATTTGCCGGAAACTTTACCGCAATTGCCGCGATGAGTACTTTAATATTATGGTTAATGTTTGAACACGTTTGAGCAACATACCTAAGACTTTTTAAGAAAGCCTAGTATTTTTTTTTTTAATTTTTGCTGCTTTAGGAAGCTTGTAGACCATGGTCTGAACAACGTTTGCTCTAGTAAAACAACCAATTAAATGTCAGCGTGTACAATAAAGGAACGGTACGACACAACTATGAAGCCGCATCGGTTAACTTCGTAAAACCGATCACTTCGCACGATCGATACGAATTAACTGCAGCACAAAATTATCTTTACGCTAACGCAATTAGTCTGAGTGGCGCAAAAATGAGCGACCGCCATTGGTTCTTCGATTACATACATCAATTTAACTTCTTAGTTTTATAATAATAATAATAAACTCATTTATTTTCAGGCTACTTTGGCCCATAGAAACATACCTTACAAACTAACATATATACCTACGTTAAATAATACAGTTTACGATAGAAGCCTATGTTAGTAAACACACTTCACTTGCGCACCATGTCATCCGCTGTGCGATCCTGTGGCACTTGTCCGCGGAAGCGACGGTACACCACTCCCTGCGGCCAAAAGTCCTCTTCCATGACGAGGTGCCGAGGTGGCATCACTAAGGTCCTGTCAGAAAACCAGCGTTGCGACATTTGTTTTTTTTTTAAATGTCGCAGCGTTATGCTGAGATAGGAGCCTTTTTTGGCCTCGTGCAGGTAGTTTTAATTTTTTATCCTTTTTCTTTTTGTATATGGTTTTTGTTCTGAAACTGCCTGTGTGGGTCCATAATAAATATTTTTTCTTTCTCTTTTCTTTCTTTCTTTCAGAAGACAAGTGTTGGTACTCGCACCACAAATGCTCTGAAGTTGACATTGCGGCGCGATTCCAGCAATTGCACTCTCGCCGTGTTCTTGGTCCTCGATGTGCTCCGCCTTAGTGGTTTTGTTTTTAGTTTTGTCGTAATGTACCTATAGATCATCATCATCATCATTCAGTCGGAAGACGTCAATTGCGGAACATAGGCCTCGACAAAGCATCGCCACATCGACCGGTGATATTGATACCTATACCTATTGATCGAAACGGTACAATATAATTTGATCGTCTCATATCCAATATCAATACAAAACATATGTGTCATGTCAACAGCTAGTGACAGGTCTCTCTAAGGCCCGGACTCCACCAAAGCGGAGATGTGCGGAGATGTTTTTCAGCTAGGGTGTTCCCACTCAAATTGTGCGGAGATGCGTACTGCCTGGAATGTAGCGGAGATATGTGCTGGCTAGGGTGGAGATGTGCGCTGACTAGAGCGGAACTGAGCTGCGTGCGGCGGCTGTTGGATGTGAACGCACATTGTGTTGCTCAACTATCAATTGACTCTCGATAGTATTTTAATACTATCGTGACCTCGAAAACTAGTAACAATATCGATAGGGCTATCAATAGTATTGGAATTTAAAAATACTATCGATAATATCGATCAACAGACTTATGTAATACTATTGATGAGTACCAATAGTATCGATAGTATTGAGTTGCGATACTATTAATACTATCGATATTATCGCTATAAAAGTGTATTTTACAACAAATTATTGGCGATACTATCGATATTATTAGAACTATCGATATTTTTACCCCATCGATATTTAACGAAAATTCAATAGTGTGGGCACCACTCACTTCGCCGCAACATCTCGTCTTCGCTGCGCGCCGTCGTCAGCTTGCGAAGCAAAGCTCACATTTCCGCCTTGTACCGCGGCCCAGCTCAATCTCAGCGAAGAACAGCTCACATCTCCGCTTCCATCGCGCCATACAAATATGATACATCTCCGCTCAGTGGTATCCACTTAAGCTGAGTGGAGACGAGATGTGTGAATAACGAAATTCTATTGGTTTTTTAAAACACATCTTCGCTCTGCTCGTCTCGTCTCCGCTTTGGTGGAGTCCGGGTCTTAATCACAATAGCAAACAGTCCGGGATAAATAATTATCGTCACTAGGATACAACATGGCTTTGTAATAACTCGATTGAAATTCAATCGCATTTCTGATGTTGTACATAGTACGTAGGTATAGTCAGCGTAAGAAGTAAGTGATCACTGTACAAAGTTTTATAAGTAGCGTATCCTAACTATAACTAAATGCGAAAGTAAGTTTGTTTGTTACCTTTTCACGCCTAAAACACTGAATCGATCATCCTGAAATTTTGCATATACGTTTTCAGGTGTTCAAAAACGGACATAGGGTATTTTTCATCCCGAAAAAAAGTACTGTTCCCGGGGAAAACAACAATAACGTTCCTATGATAATAGATGGCGCCACGTGTCTTTCGAATCATGATTGAAATAATGAATAAACGACATACACGCGGGCGAAGCCGGGAGCCACCTCTAGTAAACAATAAAAAAACAAAATACCGGGTGTAAGGGATAGTGTACTGAAAACTAAAACAGTGAATTTAGCCCATTATTCTGAGTTGAAAATAACAGGAAAATTTTGTTTGGAATTTTCTGATTTTTCCGACTTTTGACTGAATTTACATTTCTCTGGTGTAAAATAACTATTTGTATTAATTAAACATTGACTTAGAATAAGTATGGACTACGAGTCTAGTACAAAATTCACGATGAAAGTGTCCTGATTTGACATTATAAACTTAGAAATACCAACAAGCTCATTTAAATCCTATGTCGTCATCACAATGCCTAATTTAGCTTGCAACAATTTTTACCATTTACTTCTTCCAAGTCAATGGTATGAAGACAAAGCACGTTGTAAAAATAAAATGTTTTTTTTTTCTTTATCGGAAAATTCGGACCGGTTCGTTGATATTTTCCACGGGTTTTCAATTCAAAATAATAAGCTGAATTCGCTAGGTAAATTTTTGGTAACATGTCCTTTACACGCAGTTTATTTACATTTCAAAACATTCATTGAAATTCAATAAAATGTAGGCAAATTAGAAATTTTCAGTGAATTCGGAAAGTTCCGAAAAAAAAATCCAGTTTACCTTAATTTTACTTTCAATAA
Source organism: Amphipyra tragopoginis (assembly GCA_905220435.1). Classification (NCBI taxonomy): domain Eukaryota; kingdom Metazoa; phylum Arthropoda; class Insecta; order Lepidoptera; family Noctuidae; genus Amphipyra; species Amphipyra tragopoginis. The sequence goes on along the minus strand of HG991996.1, from coordinate 25,590,776 downwards.
AAAGTTTAATATCATGTTTAGGGCTGATTTTTCAATCGTCAGATAACTTTTATCTGGGGAATAAGTTTGACCTTTTGACAGCTTTTGTATAGAAAATATGTCAAACCGTCATATTTATTCCTTGGATAAAATTTACCTGACGATTGAAAAATCAGCCCTTATAATAATTAAGTTCGGATTTCAAACTCCCAAAATATAATACACTTAAGATAATTACAGTCTGAAGATTTATGGTACTATTGTTCATTTTCCTGGAACGATTCCTTCTATTGTATTGTAGCAGACAGTCCCAGGTTCTTCTGAGTTAGAGACACGTCTACTACACCAACTATAGAGAAGGTTGCAGACTAAGGGGTCCTGCCTACCCCTAACCGGACAAACAAGAAAAACACCTTTCAAGACAACTTTTATAATTATAAACACTTAAGGTCTCTAAACTCCACACGAGAATTTGGAACGAAACAGAACTTATTCGGAGCGATACTTCTACTCGGCGTGGTATGCGACTCCTCCCAGTGTAGCTGAGTACCGGAAGCTCAGCGGTACGTTTTTTTTATGCCCTTTTTAAAAAAAATGTTTTAATATGACTAAAAAGAAGGTGAAATCTCGTAAGAGGATGATGAAAAAGTTATCCTACACTATGTCACCTACGAAATGTGACTTTGGTGTATTCGTAACAAAGATCACACAGCGTGATATGAAACGAGATTGGACCTATTTTTATTTTCGCTCCTCGGACAACCTCAAGGTAAATATTACCTAATTAACTTTACGTGGAAGTTGATGTCATTCCATTTTGCCGCAGAAACGTAATATTCTCTAGCTAAATATCTTAATTACGTCAATTTAGACCCCATGATGACGACAAAAGACGCCAATGAGGGACCGTTCAAAGTACATTAAGCCACGATCCTTCTAATAAAATTTGAGTAATTATGTTAAGGTATTATGGAATAATCTCTTCAACAATTCCTTTGAAAATGTCGTTTGAAAAATTTTAACCAGAAATTAACCGACATTTTCAAGTATACATTAAGGACAAATTGAATGTTTTGTTTGAAGTTGAAAACCATTTTGAAGACCCAAATGGTGAAGCGGGGGAGCTTTCCAATGGTCGTCTTAAGTTCGTTTCGTGTATAAGGGTGCCTTTCTACCAGAGATGTGCTATGCAACGTTGCTATGGATGCATTTGATATCCACCAATCATATTCATTGGTCCTCTCAGCATAGCACTGGTGGAAACTGATTCAACTAAGCTACGTTGTTAATATGGAAGGGTGCGTGCTGTGGATGCGTGCTATGGATGCGAGCTATGGATGCGTGCTATGGATGGTCCCGAGTGGTGTAGCTATGTGCAGATGCCTTCCCTATTGTCGATACGTCGCATAGCTCGAGCTGCGCATCTTCCTCGCACAGCTACCTGCCGGTGGCGCATTCACATAGCACATCTTACTCGCTCCGCTACACAGCTTAGCATCAGTGGAAACAGTCACATAGTTTCGTAGCTTAGCTCTTACATTCTCCCAGTATAGCTGCATAGCACCTCTCTGGTGGAAAGACACCCTAAGGATCGTACTGTTAGGGGCGAGGCAGCAGTCATCGACCTTAAACGTCGTAAATCTCGTCTGTACTTGGTGCATCGCTTAGCAAGATGATTTGAACGACCGACAGATGGCGTCACTTATCTTCTCGCGCACTTTTACTACGAGCAATCTTTTCAGAAGAGGCTATGTATAGTGCGATACACAGGATTTTAATGAAACTTCAGATAGATAGATCTGGCTACAGATAGCCAAAATAATTAATTTATTGTGTCAGACCGGGAAACACCAACAACATTACTCGTTCATTAAATTTTTCAGATATTGTATTTGATTAATTAGACTGAATAATTAGTTCAAGGGTCAGACAAAAATACACACCATTATCATTAAATTACTTGTCTGTTAAATTTTTATGATAATTATATTTGACTAGCTGTACCTGTGACATGCGTACTGCCTACCTACTACTTACCTACTACCTACATTCAGAAACAAAAAGTTAGAACCATTTTCATGCATGCGGTAAACAAATGACGAATATGGACATACTGAGATAATTTCATTTTTTTTTAATCTCAAAATTTTCTTTCATACGAACCTTCTCTTAAAAATTACAAACAAAACAAAAAAAAAAATTGCGAAATCGGTCTAGCCGCTCACGCGTGTTGCCGTGACCAAGGGAAATAGGGATTCATTTTTATATACATAGATTAATTAGACTGGTAGACTAGCGTTTGCCTCAACTGCAGGGGAGTCTGAGTTCTAAACCCGCACGCACCACGTTGTTTTCGAATTCATATGCGAATCAAAATTCGATTATCACTTGCGTTAATGGTATAGGAAGACATCGTGAGGAAACCTGTACACCCGATAAGGCTCTATAAAGTTCTTGATGGTGTCTGTAGTCCCGCACCAAGCCAGCGTGGTGGACTAAAGTCTAAACCAGCTATACTCAACCTGCGGCCCGCGAGCCGCATGTGGCCCGTCGAACTTATATGGATGGCCCACCTAACATAGTAGTCAAACATTTAAAACAACAAGCCAGTTAACAATAAAGTTTTGAATCGCATGTGGCTGTCAGATTAATTGCGAACACGTATTTTAAAAATAAATAAACCATTAAATTACAATTTTTTATTAATACCTAAATAAATTTATGTTGGTGTGGCCCGCGGCACAATAACAAAAACGTCTTTGTGGCCCTTCAAAAAATAGGTTGAGTTTGGCTGGTCTAAATTGTTCTCACTTTGGGAAGAGACCCTTGCCCAGCAGTGGGATAGTACTAGGCTGATTATGTTATTATGCTATGTTAATCACACTGAAATACAACAGTCACTACTGTTTTCCAATCTACTTAACGTCCCTAATACGCAATCCATAAACACAAATAATTTATTATCAAACCAAATACATAAACCATTTGTTGTTCATGATAACACGGAAATAGTGCGCAGATTAAAACGGACAACACCATTCGGATTAGTGTAGTGGCTAGTGTATAGTGACAGGCAAAATGTAGTGACAAGTGCTGCCTATTACGAACACAACAAACGTGTCTTCCCCTTAATAGAAACTAAGAAAAGTTATTGGACGTATTCTTAGAATTATGTTAAAGTAGCAATTTAGATTATAGTTAAATTACTCATAAGCCTCGAGGCTAGATTATAATGCATAAACTTCGATTACTTTAACTATACGGAAAAATAAATATAGTAAAATCGACTTGAAAGAAGTGAAGACTACGAGTATAAGGAGTAAAATAATTAGGTACCATATCACTACATAGTATAAAACAAAGTCGCTTTCCTCTGTCTGTCCCTATATATGCTTAGATCTTTAAAACTACGCAACGGATTTTGATGATTTTTTTTTTAATAGACAGAGTGATTCAAGGGGAAGGTTGGTATGTATAATACATGCATATTATAGTAGAGAAAAACGCGGAATACGCGATAAACGACTTCCACACGAGCGCAGCCGCTGGCGACCTCTAGTTATACATATTTTGGGGTACATGAAAAGAGACTCCATGAGTGTCGATACTTAAGTACGTCCGGCGCACCCTGGGCAGTCAGCCCCACTACCATTCTTGCTGACTGGCTAATCTTTTCACCACAGCATGAGCTATTTTCGTATAGGCCGTGTTGACACGAGAGAAGAAGAATTACCATAATTTATAAAATTAACAGTTTCAGAAGTCGATGATAATCTACGCTGTAACAGATTGAGGGCCTACAAAACTGTTAATTTAACTATGGTAGGTAATTATTTTATTCCTTTCAGTTTTTTTTTAAGTCGTTTTTTTAGTTTTTATTTAATACATTTTAGTGCCACAAATTACAATTAAATAGGGTACATATTCGTGGACCACTACTAGAATGTCGTCTATATAGATATTTCATTTTCAAACTACTGACAATATTGTATAAAAAAACTACTCAACCAAACTAATTTTTATAAGGGACTAACTTGAGAGTATACCGCACCAAATAAAAAAGAATAACTCAAATCAATGCACAAATCTCAGAAAAAAAGGTATACATAGACTAAAAATATAAACAACGTGTTACAAAAATAACCCTAAAGCCGAAAGGGGATTAAAAGGTCCCTTGTAAACAGTCTATTGGCAATATTAATGTTATTTTTAATATATCAATCTGCCACTAGGTGGCGCCCTGCAATTCTTTCTTCTTGGTCGATATACTCTCATGTCTGCTTGTGTTAGATTGTTCCGATTATTAAATCTATTCTTCTTATTCCAATCCGGCTTTAATTTACCTATAATCCATCAGGTTATGGGCCCAGGATACGCGATTAGTTGGAGTAAAGTAATATTAGTACGCAAAAACAACAATAGGTCAAAATGTCTGTAAACGGCAATGGTGCTACGCCACAGGGAGCAATGGCGGCGACGAATTCTGGAATTTCTATCAACTTTGAAAAACTAAGTGGTATATCAAACTACGGAAACTGGAAATTCCTGATGCGCATGTATTTGATACACGAAGACCTGTGGGATTGTATCGAAGAGTCGACGCCGGGTATACCCAAGGTCACGGACCCTCGTAAACAACAAAGGGCGCTGGCGAAAATATGTCTGATGGTTCAGCCGTCGTCATTTTCGCATGTTCGGAATGCAGAAACCGGGTATGCGGCTTGGGTTAACCTAAAAAGGGCATACGAAGACAGAGGCCTGTGTAGAAGGTTGGGACTACTGCGTACATTATTTGGATTAAAATTGGAACAGTTCAGTGATATGGAAGCCTATCTCCTGAAGATCTGCGATTTAGATCAACAATTACGAGATATTAGTGCTCCATTGGATGATGATTTCTTGTCAGTTTTGATGCTAAGTGGGTTACCATCTAACTATGACCCATTGATTATGGCATTAGAAAATTCGAACATTAAACTGTGCAGTGAAACCGTGAAAAGCAAACTGTTACAAGAAAATTTACGCAGAGACTTTGAGAAGAGTGAAGAGAGTGCATTGATGTCAAACCGGCCATTTAAATCAACAAGAAAAAATTCTACAAAAATAATTAAGTGTTTTAATTGCAAAAAACCGGGTCATTTCGCGAAAAACTGTCCAACAAAAATCAAAAGTGATGGAAAGAGTGAGAAAAGTGAAAAAGCATGGAACGGAACGTTACTTACAGCTTTGGCGGTCGACATTGACTCAAATGCTTGGTATGTAGATTCCGGTGCGACTTGTCATATGACAAACAACAGAAATATTCTAAAAAACTATGTTGTGGACACTCCGCGGTTGGTTACAGTGGCGAACAATCAAAAGATATATAGTGAGGGACACGGTGATGTAGAATTGTTGTTGAAAGGACAAAAACAAACTTTAAAGATAAGTGAGGTTATTTTTGTCCGGGACTTGTCTACGAATCTACTTTCTGTTAATAAAATGACAGAGAAGGGACTGCAAGTGCACTTTGACACACAAGTGTGTAGAATTTGCTATGGTGAGATGACAGTTGCTAAGGCTACAAAGGTGAATGGTGTCTATCAACTACAGACATCGACAGATGGAAGCGAGCTGGCTGCTGCTTGTCAGACAATGATGACAAGTCCGTCATTGACAGAAAAACAGTCTACGACTAAAGGGCAAGGAACAGAAGCTGCAAATCTGTGCGACGCAAAAACATCACAGGAGTTATGGCATCGCAGACTCGGGCATCTGAATATAAGGAGTATGGGTCTACTTAAGAAAGGTATGGCTAATGGAATTGATTACACTGATACTAAATATACTCCTTGTGTAGCTTGCATTGAAGGAAAACAATGTAGATTACCTTTTCCAAAGCAGTCCTACACTAGAGCAAATGAAAGATTAGGTCTTATACACTCAGACTTGTGTGGACCAATGCCTGTTTCCTCGTTCAGCGGTGCAAGATATCTATTAACATTTATAGATGATTACACAAGAATGACCTTTGGTTACTTTATTAAAACTAAAGATGAGGTGTTGTCAGTATTCAAGACATTCAAGAGCTATGTAGAAAATCAAACTAATTTGAAAATAAAGAAAATTAGGACAGACAATGGATGTGAATATGTGAATAAACAATTCCAGATATTCCTGAGAGAGCATGGCATCGAGCATCAAACGACAGTGCCATACTCGCCACAACAGAACGGTGTGGCAGAACGGGCAAACCGCACTATCATGGAAGCGGCTCGCTGTATGCTCCAAGACGCAGGAATGGACAAGAGATTCTGGGCAGAGGCAGTCAACACCGCAATCTTCATTAAAAACAAGTCACCAAGTAAAGCAGTGAGAGATACAACACCGGAGGAAAAATGGACTGGTATTAAAGTAAATCTGTCTAATTTACGAGTCTTTGGCTGTATTGGTTACGTAATGATACCTAATGAAAAGCGTAAGAAATTAGATGCAAAGAGTAAGAAGCTCATTTTCGTCGGATATTGTGGTGAATCGAAAGGTTATCGATTTGTGGATCCAGAGAATCCATCGAAATGCATTAAGGCCAGAGATGTACAATTTTTAGAAGGGAAAATGTACCAAGACTTGGAACATAATCAGAATAATACTACTGATTATTGTCAGTTAGATCTCAATAGTGACAGTAATAACACTATGGACGAACAGAGCTCAAATAATAATAGTGCAGAGGAACCTGTGATAGAACTATCTGATTCGAGTTCTTGTTCTGATCATCTTTCAGATGCCACATGGACTCCTGACATGGCTTCGGATATATCAACGAGTGACTATGAGGACACCACTATTAATGAAACTGTGATGACAGCATTGAACCACAGCGATGAACCATTGACCATAGAAGAAGCGGTGTCAGGACCTGAAAAAGAGCACTGGAAGAAAGCTATTATAGATGAATATGAATCATTCGAAAAGAATAAAGCTTGGAGTTTGACTTCACTACCTGCTGGGAAGAAAGCAGTGAAGTGTAAATGGGTTTTCAAGAAAAAGTTGGGAACAGACGGTGAGCTACTACGTTACAAAGCTCGTCTCGTTGCTAAAGGGTTTACCCAGAAGTTTGGAATAGACTACCAAGAAACCTACTCACCCGTGGTAAGATATTCTACCATACGTACCTTATTTGCCCTGGCAGTGCACATGAACATGCACGTTGATCACATGGATGTTAAAACGGCTTTTCTCAATGGTGATTTGAAGGAATCCGTGTATATGGAACAGCCAGATGGGTATAAAGTAAAAGGAAAAGAACATTATGTTTTTAAATTAAACAAAGCAATATATGGACTCAAACAAGCATCAAAGGCCTGGTATGACAAGATCAACAAAGCTCTAACAGATCTTCAGTTCAGAAAATCACTCAGTGAGCCATGTGTTTACATTAAGTCAGATAACAATAGAGACCTCATCATACTGGCTCTCTATGTCGATGACATTTTAATATTCAGTAAAGAAACACCTGAAAAGAGAAAGCTGAAAGAAGAACTAATGAAGATGTTTGAAATGAAAGATCTTGGCCGAGCTACACATGTATTGGGAATGCGCTTGAGACAAGAAAACAATAAAATTATTCTTGATCAAAGAAATTACATCCAAAAAGTTTTGGAACAATTTAAGATGGCTGAGTGTAAGCCAGCAAGTACGCCACTGGAAAATGGCATGAAATTTGAAAAAGGAGATAAAAGTGATCCCAATTCCAGATATAGGAGTCTTATAGGATGTATTATGTACATAGCAGTATGTACAAGGCCAGATATCGCTTTCGCAGCAAGTTCATTAAGTCAATTCAATAACTGCTACTCTGAAGAACACTGGAAGGCTGCGAAACGAATTTTGCGATATTTGAAAAATACTATGGATTATAGCATAGTGTATGAAAGATCTACATTCTCTGTTCAAGGCTATGTTGATGCAGATTGGGCATCAAATCAATTAGATCGCCGTTCTTATACAGGCTATGTATTTCAAATAGGTAGTTCAGCTATATCATGGGAAAGTCGAAAGCAGAGAACCGTGGCTCTTTCAAGCACAGAAGCGGAGTACATGGCTTTGTGTGAAGGTGCAAAAGAAGCAAAATTTCTTAGAAGTTTCTTATATGAATGTTTAGGAAAATACTTTGCTGTAACGTTGTATAATGATAGTCAGTCTGCTCAAAAATTGTGTAATAGTCATATACATCATAGTAGAAGTAAACACATAGATATAAGGCATCATTTTGTGCGACAAGTTGTTAAAGATAAAATTGTAAATTTAGAATACCTGTCCACAGAACATATGCCAGCAGATGTACTAACTAAATCTTTAGGTAAAGAAAAGCATTTCAATTGTGTTTATAATCTTGGATTGAAAACTGTTTAGTTTAAGAGTAGGTGTTGAGTATAAACCAAACAGTTTTTAATGTTATTTTTAATATATCAATCTGCCACTAGGTGGCGCCCTGCAATTCTTTCTTCTTGGTCGATATACTCTCATGTCTGCTTGTGTTAGATTGTTCCGATTATTAAATCTATTCTTCTTATTCCAATCCGGCTTTAATTTACCTATAATCCATCAGTATACCGCACCAAATAAAAAAGAATAACTCAAATCAATGCACAAATCTCAGAAAAAAAGGTATACATAGACTAAAAATATAAACAACGTGTTACAAAAATAACCCTAAAGCCGAAAGGGGATTAAAAGGTCCCTTGTTAACAGTCTATTGGCAATATTTTAAAACAAAAGTAAGACCCAAAAAAAATTGGACTTATAAAATAAAATCACCACTGAAACGCAACCCTGAAAACAAAAAAGTAAAGAGTAGACTACCCAGAAAGTTATTTACATTCTTACCTTATTTCTTTTGAGAGGTAAATAACAACAACCAAGACTACTTGATTACCATTTTCTTTTTTAAGGGGAATTACATCACACGTTGTATACATCGAGTTGATACAGTGCAACTTTTCGAAGTCGTAAAAAATGTTTTCATCACCGATCACGACCTACATACGAGTACCGGCGCTGTTTATCTTGAAAGCGGCTATTCTCAAAACTTAATGAGCGAGAAATGCGCTATAAAGCATATACAACCCGGCAACAAAGGGTTGAAAACCGTGACGTAGCAAAGGACCCTAAACCCATGGGCTGTACCCACTTCTGTTATGAGATTAGTTGGGATAAAAATGAAGGGGACAAGGGGACCGAACATGAATATTTTAAACTCAGTAGCATAAAGGGTAAACCAACAAATATTTCTTTCGTATTTGAAAGAAAGAAAATACGTCTTGTGACACAACCAAAACACATTACAAAGAGATTAAAGATGCACACAAGAAAATGGTGTCTTAGAAAATACGTAATAGTAAAAGGTTTTCTTTTTATTGTGACAGTTTTATGTGCATCTGAACTGAGGGATCAAATCTCCTCATTGCGAAACTAAAAGGCAGAAATAGTAAAAAAATGTACAAACCTAAATTCATAAAAAAAATCAAGAATGTAAAGTAGACAAAAGTACAATACGGCCGACGTATCTTGGCGAGTCTGAAGTTAGCTGATTAGCTGCGCAGTAGACAATTTCGTTTCAAAAAGATTCATTGCGCACCCAAACAACTAACTTCAGACTCGCCAAGATAAGTCAGCCGTATTGTAGTGAAGTAAAAAAAAAACAGTATTTGACATTTACTTAGTACGTACTACTACGTACGACTTAGTCAACGACCAAAAGTGCAATGTGTGTATTAAAAAGAGCGCAAAATTACAAAAAAAAACTAATATAGTTATAAAATTAATTTATTCATCGTCTATAAACTCGATACAATCTAAACATGGGGAAATAAGGTAGGCTTGTTAAAACAGGCTGCCAACCTAATAGGTAATAATTTATGATAAGCAAGCAGAAACATACAAGAAATCTTACACCGATTTATGCAGGTTGGATCCCAATGTGTGTAATTTCTTCAAACTTCCTGATATACTGGTGAAACTCTCTGTAATAATCTGCTATTTTTCAAACCGCAACACTAATTAATTATCTGTGACTCTTATAGTCAAATTAACATCTTATTTCCGCTAAATACACTATAATTTGATGAGCTTTCGTCTATTTCCTGTATCCTTCCCTTTCCCTCACATTACCCTGACTCCTATGGCAGAGAGAGAAAGAACATGGACTTCAGCTATCATAGCAAGTGGCGCCATATGCACTTGCGGAAGAAAAATTACAACACACAACTTATGTATTTCTATAACCGCAAAATTACTATCTCCGCTTATAATTAACTCGAGTACAGTGTTTATAGACTTTAGTGAAGTGCATTACCTACAAGAAACCTTCACAGAACTGGACATTGAATAATTCAAACTTCATACCTACGTACGCTGCCGAAGAAGTGCTTGGTGAGTCCCATTTGACGACACGTTTGGTGCAGTGGCTAAGCGATTGGCTTCTGCTCCACAGGTCGTGGGTTCGATTCCCACACGGAACAAAAATTTGTATGGCCTACAGATGGTTGTTTCGGGTCTGGGCGTTTGTTTGTGAGATTTGTGTCTGTAAACGCACCCACGACACAAGAGAAATCTTAGTGTGGGGCAACGTTTTAAAAAAAAAACATTTCCTTAACCATTCCTACTCCTTCGGCGATTGCTTATCAATTTCATAGTGTACGTAAACACCGCTCTTAACGGCTCGAAAGCATCCGCTCCGTAAACAGTTTACTACGATAGTTATTCTACAAAAAAAACGCTCCACTCTCTAAAGATTGATTCTGGATTGCTAAAACAACAAAAAAAAAAAAACTTTTACATTTTAACGAGTGAGTTAACTGACTGGGCGGATTGATACCAGATCCTAACTTCCGTGGCACAGAAATGTTCTAACACAATATTCACAATGAATAAACAAAACATTTTTATTTTCGCTTTTTTTATAAAACCCGATTACTATATTCCACTATTCCACTACAAAAGAGATCAATATTATTTCATTTTGAATCAAGCGAAATCCCTTGCATGTCTAATCTATATCAGTATTAGATTATGTGGTTTCAACAAATAATAAAAATTCGTTTCCACCCTATATAGAAAACAAAGCACACCTTCGACAAACAAGACACAGAAAATTACATCCAGTAAGTCAAGCAGTGCAAGATCGAATTCTCGACATCAAGCTATCGTATTACTGCTTGTAAGTCAACTACATCGGCTTGTTAGTCGACGCAATTTGCAGGAGTCAACTGGACGTAATGCAATATTGTAATTGTTGAACCATTGGTCTGGCAGTCTATCTGCCATGTTATCTATTTAAACCTGGATCTAAATTGCGTATCACATTCGTAATTTCAGTTGATATTTATTTATTTATCTGTTTAACCTGTGTAGTACTGTAATTATAGACACAATAGATAAACAATAGCGGCCGTACCGTTTTCGGTACACTTGGACGGTACTGACGGTACACCAACAGCTTCTGTATACAAATTTCAAATTACAGTAGGTAACAATTAGTAAGTTGTCGTCAGTGAAGTTCTACGCGTAAGTAATTTTGTGACAAAAACAGACAACACTGTGAAAGCCACAATATTACTTGAAATGAAAAAGATTATTAGGATGTTCAAAGGTTTATAAATCATCAAAGAGTTTATTTGTAATGATAATTAAAAACAATATTGTGTATTTTTGTGTGTTAATACAATACAATATACAATATTGTGTATACATATATACTATACTTAGGTACTCAAAATGCCATTGGCTAGCAGCGCCACCATGAATTCTCCTTACGAATATTATAAATGCGAAAGTAACTCTGTCTGTCTGTTACCTCATCACGATTAAACTACTGAACCGATTTTGATGAAACTTGGTACAGAGATAGCCTAGAACCCGAAGAAGGACATAGACTACTTTTATCCCGAAAACTGCGAAATGTCTACGCGATAAAGGAAGTCCACGCAGGCGAAGCTACGGACGGCATCTAGTAAAAATATAATTGTATCGCGGTCGTGTTTATTGCTTATTTTTAAATGTCATAGCAAATACCGATGTCATACGAGTACCTATGACAGTCGTTACGGGTACTCAGAAGCCCGAAAGTCTGACAACCGATTTAACATTGCGATATCGGCATTGCCCAGTAAGTGGGTTGTGGAGGTCTGGTGGCAGTCGCTCCGTGTAAAATGCTGGTATTCAGCCGCATCTGGTTAGACTGGAAGCTAACCCCAACATAGTTGGGAAAAGGCTAGGCAGAACTATCTAAATATCTTGCTAGCTACACATATTTAGACTTCAAGATATCTAGATAAAATACACACATTTAGACTTCAAGATATCTAGATAAAATACACATATTTAGACTTCTAAATATCTAGATAAAATACACACATTTAGACTTCAAGATAACTAGATAAAGAACACACATTTAGACTTCAAGATATTTAGATAAAATACACACATTTAGATTTCAAGATATTTAGATAAAATACACACATTTAGACTTCAAAATATCTAGATAAATGATTAGGAGCGACATTGATTCCTTTGTTGTGCGAGTCCGTACAGGTGGAATTGTATAGCGGTTCCCCTATGTCAACATATTGCGGGTACCTACGAGGCTTCCATAATCACGAGAAGTGAACAAAAGCCTCGAAAAAAAACAGAAATAAAAATGGTATAGTAACTTTAACATTTGGATTTACCAGCAATCCTCCTAAATAGCATTAAAGCGCTTTTTTATTGTAAATTGGTTAGTTTTACTACGAAATCCAACTGAATCCGAAAACTATCTAATTGTGTGTGGCCGTTTTTATATACACACACACACACACTCGCGCACACACACAGACACGCACACAAACACACACACACACGCACATAACTGACCGCAGTCTGCAGCGGACTGAAAACTGAGAGCCTAGATCATAAGTAGGTACACCTTGTTAGACTTTGTATATCTTATTCCTAGCACAAGATAAGTAAGGATCAGAATTAAATTATTATATTATATTAAAGATAAACTCTCGTCACTCACTGGTTCTCTCCACAACATAAGCAATTGTATACCTAAAAATATTCGTTTTACTATTTATAACTCTCTTGTTAAATCACATTTACTATACCTAATATAAATTTGGGGCAACTCAGGTAAAACAAAATTGCAAGAATTACAAAGAGTACAAAACAAGATCATTAAAATATTATTTCGCTATCCATATTTGACACCTACCTATAAAATTTTTGAAGAAACTAAATTGATGAATATTAAGCAACTTTATATGTATACCACTTGTATTCTGATAAGAAAAACTTTAGACAAAAAAATTAAAACCAATTTATCATTTACCAAAATTTCGGAAGTATCTAAACGTAGCAGGCGTCGCCCTAGTTTACTTGTATTACCAAGACCTCGTATAAATTACTCCAAAAGAAACATCACCTATGAAGGAGCAAATATTTATAATAATTTACCATCTAATATTAAAAATGTAAGCTCGTTCAACATTTTTAAATCTCATCTGTCTAAATACATAACAGAAAACTTTTCTTATCCAAAGTTACATTAATCCAAAAAAAAAAAAAATGTTGAGCGGGTACTTAATTAACATTACGCATTTTGTCGCTTTTATTGTTTTAAACTACCTACCGGCTAATGATATTACTTATTAAGTCTCTAATGATGTTACGATTGTGTTACGTAAACAGTTTTTTTACTTACTTATCTTGGTGGCGGTAAATTTGATAATTAAACTAAATGTTATTTTGTATTCTCATATAAGTGGCCTTATTGTCTTTTTGAGAATAAATGATTTAAACCGATATGCGTTCAAGGCTAAAACATTGTGAGGAATCCTACACACCTAAAAGGGTCCTAAAAAATGTCGTGTCGATTATGTGATCAGCCAGCGTAGTGGGCTCTGGCCTAAACTCTTCTTATTCTGAAAAAAAAGGCATTTTCTCAGCAGTGGGACAGAAATGGGCTGATTATGATGGTCATGACAAGATAAGTTGGTGGTGGTAATGTGTAACTATTAGTGGCCAGTCAGTCAGCCAATTAAGCCGAGGGACAGTTTCTTTGCGAGGTGGTGGTGGCGACCAAAGAGGGAGCGGAGAGGGAGAGAAGGGCGACGGCCACTCTCCCTTCTCACGCTAGACGCACCGGGCGCCGCCGGAGGGCGCGCGACGATTTCTGGCCACCCTAGTGTGTGGTCTGCGGTCGAAGGTTTAGGGGACCCGTCATCCAACCAGTAACAGGCCCGAGAAGGCGGCGCGCATGGGTTCCGTGCGCGCCTCTTAGGAGGACGTGGGGCAAAGCCCCACAGAAGGAGAGGTCTGCCAGAGACTGGCGGACCGAGGCCTGCCGGGATTGCGGTGCATGCAGCTGCGAATGCCGCGACCCCGGCCAAGGGTCAGGAGAAAGAATACCGTGGGTTTTTAGCCGGTAAGAGTCCGGCATAACCCTTCGCCTTCCCCGGGGTATCCATGAGGATTTTCCCAAGATAAAAAAGGGTCAGTTTCTAATCTGCGTATTTTATTCTTGGCATCTACCATTAGATCTCCGCAAACCAATTAAGTGAGGATTCTGTTATACTATGGTTAGACTGGTTTTCACAAATGTTCCACGCTTAAGAGAGTAAGATCTACACCCTCTCTCCAAGGTGACAGAAAAATCTTGATATGTACCTAAATAATGACACTCTTCAAATAGCCCAGTCGCCAGGTCACATAAAAGGGCATCCGTTGCAAGATAGTGGAACTGAATTTTAAGATGGCGGAGCACGCCGATGTCACTCAAGGTCGAAAACTTGAATTCTTCATAAGAACACCCAAACATACCACATATTTATCCAAAATTCAGGACTGACGGACCTTTTGCAAGGTATAACTATCTGGCGTCTGGGCTAAAACACTTGACCGTGCAATTAAAAAGCTGAATGACTACTAAAACGTCACATTCATATTTTAATACAAACACACATCAAATATCTGTAAACACAGATTCTGTCAAACATTGACTTTTACACACACACATATACACACACGCTTATACGCACTCATAGACATATGTCATCTAAAATTACTTCTGACACCATAGTTGGTATCACACAGATGAGTGATGACATCACAGTGCGAACTTATGGGCGCGCATAAAATTCTATTTGCCAATTTGTTATTTTCACTTTGGGCCATGACGTGTAAGGAATGGGGGGATGTATACCGTATGAAAATTTAAGAACGTCGCGTTACTCCCAGCGGATATGACCGCGCCACGTGACGAATGCTGCGTCGTAAGTAGTGGTGGAGTTAGATATTATGGAATCGACAGCTCAGCTTGGAATATATCAGTGCCAGTGGTTGTATTTAAAGGACTATGCGGGAAAATGTACTTTTGTATTTCGATACGCAGGATGTTAATGTAACAGCAGATAATAAATAATTTGGCTACGCATAACCGTATTGATTCAGCATTTTATTGCATTTTCTCAATATGTAGGTATCAGTGTTGAAAATTTTTTTTTTTGCGATTGCTCACAAATAGTGATTTCAATAGAATATTAGAATCAAGTAACTTTTCCGTAGCTAAGGTGTGTTAAAATGTGTGGTGGTGTGTTTTTTGTAAAATTTTTGCATAAATTGTTGAGTCTATTTATGTGGTGCTTAAAGCCACGTATTTATTAGGGGACAGATGTCCTGAAACACGTGTCACTAGCGAGATCCGGTGACATCAAGTAACATTTTCGGAAGCAGATATCTGGCGACATCAGCGATGTGGCCAGACATAACTGGCGACGTCGAGCGATGTGGCCGAACATAACTGGTGACGTCGAGCGATGTAGCCAGACATAACTGACGACATCGAGCGATGTGGCCAGACATAACTGACGACATCGAGTGATGTGGCCGGAGATAACTGGCGACGTCGAGCGATGTAGCCAGACATAACTGACGACATCGAGCGATGTGGCCGGAGATAACTGGCGACGTCGAGCGATGTGGCCAGACATAACTGACGACATCGAGCGATGTAGCCAGACATAACTGACGACATCGAGCGATGTGGCCGAACATAACTGGCGACGTCGAGCGATGTGGCCAGACATAACTGACGACATCGAGCTACGTAGCCAAATATCACTGGCGACACGTTTAGGGGCCATTGGTCCTCTAATAAATACACAGCCTTAAGTATAATTCCGACGGGTGCAAAGTAAAAAATGTCATCTGCAAACTGGTGACTTTTCAGTAGGGAGTATTTTTGAATATTTAGTTTAATACCCAATCATAAATCTTACATCAATAATTTTAAAAATAAGATTTTGGTGCGATAATTTGATTACAAAATAAACATGATTTGTCAATTTTTGTGTCTGTTTTTCATCTGTCTGTCAATAGTCTGTCTTTAACTATGTTAAAGTATTGATTTTATTTGTGACATAATAAAAATAGGACAACTGGAAAATGAAATTCAAAACGAATTCTATCAACTTCTACTACAAATCTACTACTTAACCGGATGGTGTAGTTCATGTCAACTGACAGATGACAGGTTGTTCATGTGCGAGAAGTCCCCCGTACCCCCGCGTAGTGGCGGACATAGTGAATTGGTCGCGTTTACTTTGTTCAATTTTATTTAAAACTAGCCTTTGCCCGCGACTTCGTCCGCGTGAATGTCGGTTATTGATCCCTAATTTATTGATTATAAAATATAGCCTATAGCATTCAGGGATAATGTAGCTTCCTATTGGTGAAAGAATTTTTGAAATCGGATGAGTAGTTTCGGAGATTACCTCCTACATGCAAACAAACAAACAAATTCTACCTCTTTATAATATTAGTATAGATTGTTAAATGTCTTTCTATACGTGTAAAAAAAACTAGAAACAAAGATGTTAAGAAAAAAAAATTCACTAAAAGTTCACTGCATTTAGTAAGATAATGTAAAAAACTGAAAATCACTATTTTGTAGATGACTTTTTGTATTTTGCACCCGTCGCCGTCGATTCATAAGTCATATTATGATACTCAAGAGAAGAAATTGAGTAGTTTACTTTCAAAGGAAACAACAACTGTAAAGACACACTATCTTATTAATCAATATTTCAAAAATGCGTACCGTAATACACGCTTACAGAGATGGATACTTTACCCTACTTTACAATCACACTGCTCGTTTCTGTAACAGTATTAGTAACACAGAATACATCGAATTTGCTTGATTAGGTTCAACGTTCGTGTGAGGTCCGCTGAACTAATTTAAGCTAGCGTGTACACAAGGCTAGCTAGTAGTATACATTGTATGTATGTAGATGTAGTACAATAAATACTGCATTGTACATTTTAGATTTCGTGTAACCTATTTTTAGCTGCCTGACTCGGTTGGCGGTAGTTTTATTCCCAATCGTGTTCGCATTTTGTTTTTTTAGAGAATACTGGTTGTAGAGCAGTCTATACAATATGTTAGAGGAATAACGCAAACACTCAAACACCCCAATTAGAATATTCAGTTATAATCATAATACATATACTGACATTTTACTTTTATGTGCATAAATATTGTAGGAATTAGTATTAGTTTACATTGAATAGAATTCAGTCTTACTTCCTTGACATAAGGTTCTTTATCTCAGTTATGTAAAAATCACGTTTTAAATAATTACACATACTAAAAATGGCTGAAATCGTTTCAGTTGCCGATTCGATACGAACTACTTTCAAGATTGGCGTTTATGACTTCAGATCAACTGGCAAAATTTCACAGATTTCTGAGTATTGTTATACTCGTACATAGACCTTGAAATTAAAATAAAGAATTTTATTCCAGTTTTGCTAGAATTACTACTTTGTAGCGTAGATAGATAGATACAAATAGCACGCTCATTTTGTCGTTACGTTTAAATCACATGTAATAGGGGGCGAGTCTTTTGCCATCAACCGGCCACAAATACAGTCTCCGGGCTGCTACTACTAAACACTTTGCCCGATTTGGGGATTGGCGAACCCAGGACCTACTCTCAGCAGTCGCATTTACGACCCCTAAACCATCAAGGTAGTCAAAATAAAGTATTGTTTGAGTGAAATCATCATGATCATCATTTAGCCGAAAGACTTTACTATTAATATTATTCTTTTTTATTGTTTACAACGCTAGTCTTAAAATTTGCCAAATTGTCTCATTGTGTATCTGTGGAGAACGTGGTTGATTTCACATTTGTATTATTTCTGTATCCTATCTTTTTGTAATTCTTAATGTGTAATTGTTTGTTTTCTAAGAATAAATAAAAAAAATAAAGACATCCACTGCTGGACATAGCCCTCCCTCAAGCATCGCCACATCGACCGGTCGTGTGCTTCTCGCATGCAGCAGATTCCCGCGACCTTCACCAGATCATCGGTCTAACTTGTGGGAGGCCTATCCATGCTGCGCCATCCGGTACGCAGTTGCCACTCCAGAACCTTTCGGCCAAATCAAATTCGTCCATATAAATAAAAAGCAAAGTCTGACTGACTGACTCATCAACGTCCAGTCTAAACCCTTGGCTGCAATTTTGCACAGACGTTCCCTTTATAATGTAGACAAGGAATTTAAATAGGGAAAAGGGAGTTAAATAGGGGATGAAAGTTTGTATGGAAAATCGTCACTTAACGGGTTCAAAATTTCACGCAAGCGAAGCTGCGGGCAAAAGCTAGTCTTCAATATTTAATATATATTTCCTTCAGGAGGCGTCCGTATTTTTGCACCCTGTGAATTTACTCCAGACACATTCATCTCAATTCGATTTACAAACGACCGCGAAGAATAAAAACCTCTTATCTCTTCCAGCACTCGATATCATCGTCAAACAATTTCGATATTCGATACATCGCAGCCAATACGTTTACGGTCGTATTTTACTTCTGTGTTTATGTGCGATTACCTGCCACTCGTAAACCCTTATTTACTTTAACATACCAACGCATAACCTTTTGATTCTTTAAAGGTATAAATACGAATAGCTCGTCTCTTAGAAAATGGAAAATAGATGTTACAGTCAACATCAAAAGTAAATGATGACGGTTCAAAGTTCAAAAAGTTGTTTATGAATGAAAATTAGCCTCCACGAGAGACGGTACTTCAGCACGTTTGGAGCACCCTAAGCAGTTAGCCCCGCGACCAACCTTGCTGACTAGCTAATCTTGAAAAGCATGAAGCCCCGGCATAAGCTATTCTCATATAGCCCGTGCTGACGAGAGATGAGAGAAGAATAATGGAATATTATAACATTCATCGACTTTTACTGCTGGCTGTACATATTAGCTGTTACTATGGATCAAGAATCTTATTGAGATTCTTGATCCATGAGGAATACTCTCGGCTAAGGAACAGTAGCATTACTTTTGTAACCTTATTTGCCGCAAGACAATATACAAAGCAATCTTCTCACATATACAACACACTGAACAAAGAACGTACCATCTACCCCCTGACTTATCACGACTGTAAAAAGACCCTCACACAATGGTTAACCTCCCTAAACTACGAAGAAGTCGAGTCCATGCTACAAAGGATCATATAATTACTACTTACATACTATTTGTCAGCGGAAGATGTTGTTATGCAGTATCTTCCGATCCCAAGACATAGTCGTAGGGCTGACCCAAATGGCGCATTAAGCTACATTCTCCCACACTCATTCACACCCCCACACACACACACACACACACACACACACACACACTCACACACACACACACACACTCACATACGCGCTCACCTTCTTACTTAATCATTGGCTTATATCAGTCACTCCTGATGTCCTTCATACTTTGTCACGAAACTCCTTGTGCGCATTGTAAATGTATCAAAGTGCATATTCTTAACTAATTATTTGCATGCTTAGGTTAATTTCAAAATTATTGTTTATCTCACTTACTTAAGCATTGTTAAAGTAACTTGGAAGAGCGGAATCACCTAACACAAGCAAATATTTGCTTAAAAGGTGATTCCAAACCCAGCAATTGTACCACTTTTAAGTTGATGAAATAAACATTTTCATTTTATTTATTTATTTTTTTGTGTCCTACTGTAAAAGTTCAGTTTACTCGATCGATAATTTAATAGCCATATTCACATCTTCATCATCAAAACCGATCATCTCAATAATCTCAACCGCATCCTCATTCGATAAACGATATCAGTTACAACTCTAATGATAAAGACCAATAATGACGACGCCCATGTTCAGTGCAGAACTGCAAATAAGCAGTTGCTTTAAGGCCTTGAAAAACAACTATAATAGAAAGGAAAACTTTTTAAATTAAAGGCCCTCATCCCACGCAAGTAAGCAAGCAGGGAGCTAGTAAAAATAAAATAAAATAAAAAGAAGCAAAAGGACATTCTATTAAAACTCATATTCAGCATACCCATCCCGAAAGAGTTACTGAATCAGCATGTGCATGGCTCACTGCCCAGGGTGCACCTTGTCACTTGTGAAAGCTCTTCTAATCGTCATAGGAGTGCAATAGTAATCCGTATTACGACGGTAATAAAAAATAAAATTTACCAAAACCATCCTCCTCTCTCTAACCGTTTTTTGCCGTGCCCGACAGGGTCCATGATGATACTTATTATTTTCTTTGTAAACACTGTGTGAAACATTGTTCAAATTCAAATAAACGTATTGCATTGTATTGTAAAAATACACAGATTCCGGTATAAGTAGTCGCGTAGAAACTTAAAAGGCACTAAATACCTTTTTTTCCCGAAGTTTGGGCCGAATTACACCGGCCGTGGTCACGGGTAGACTGAATTGGCGGAGCAGTTGTCATCTTTGTGATCTTCATCTTTTAAGTTTTTACGCGACTAGACCGAATCAGCGGTGCAGGCACGTATCTTTTCGATTCGAGAATTTATCCATTCTAAACGTCAAAGGGGAATGCCAAGATTTCCTTTACGACTCGGCCAGAAGGAACAAGGATGAAACATATCTTATTAAAAAGGGCAAATATTGTAGAATGTATTACAATAACAACATTTCCGCTGGAAGTACACCAAGAAAAGTTATAGGTCGATAAAGTTGACCTTAATAGTAGATTTTTAACCTAGGGAAGAAAAGTAATTCGGAAATCGAACTAACACTTTCTTTATACTCCGTCTACATTTTCATGACTAATTTTTTTAATCCTTGTCATATTGATAGACCTTCAATATTTTTGTAAAAATCTTAATATTAATGTTTGATTAAAGCATTTAATTATGTAAATAACAAAATTAAACCATTTTTGATTAGAATAATACCTAAATAACCAAACCAAAACCAAATCAAAATAAATCTTAAATTATTTTGAATTTGTCATTTATTGACGTTGCCATGGCAACGATGATAAAACATGCATTTATCATACTTTTACTAAACAAAGTATTTTATTTATCAAAAATCTCGCCCAACCGGAATCCTTAATATTGTGTTCACGATAAGGAATAATATACATATTTATAATAATTATGGTTTCTTACTTCGATACAGATACTTACTTTGTCGCATAATTAATCGTAAGAAACAAGTGGAAGTTATTTTAATTGTGACAAAGGTGTTGTCGCCATTAAAATAAAATCATAACAATATTGATCGATTTTAAACGTAATCGATTATCAAGTATGTATATCATCGAATGGAATATAAAATAAAAAAAGAAATATAGGCACTTACATCGCTAAATAAATAGTTGATAGTAATAATAGCATGTTTGTAAATTATTTCATAATATTACAAAATATTAATTTTATATTATTATACCTAAATCTAAGAAATTAATTAAATATGTTAACTAACACTTGAATGTGTTTGGTACCTATACATACTCAGCTTAATAAAATATTATATTATTTATTTTGTTTCGTATAAGAAAAGTAGCCCGTTTAAGATAAATCACAACAATAGTGACAAACCTGTTGTTTTATAGTGGTAACTAGGATTATTCGTAACAGCTTATTACTAATAAAGCTTAGTACTATAATTTGTAGCTATTAATGGAAGAGCACAATTCACTTAACACATTACTCAAAAAAGAAAACGTGAATAAAAAATAAATACTTGTATAAATAAAATAAATAAATAACATGATATTATTATTGTGATATAATTATTTACAATTACATAATTATTGTTTCATAGTTGTAATCGATTTAAAAAATAATGTAATTTTAGTGTCGATATAATTTTATTTTTAATCTGTGCAACATTTCTATTTGTAGTTGTAGATAAAAAAAAGCGTTGAAACTTACTAACCAAAACATTGAAATACTATTTAAAATGACTATCCGACGGTGTACTTCCCCAGACTTTATTTATATTACATAAATCTTCCAAAAAATAAACGAGAATTATCTAAATTACGGCATGTCAGTTCATACTACTTTGTATTGGCCGGATCTTGGCATTCCCCTTTGACATAAGATATAGATAAAACGACAGCAGTTGTCTTCTAGATATACATACCTATAAATATGACAGCATGTTCTTAGCAGGGTATCAGATGCCATTTACGTAATTGCTTGTTATATCCCCTTTCAGTTCTCCATTCAAATTCTATAAAAAATCGAATGAAAAGAAGTGACGTCCTTTTCCTCATTCAAACAGTCATCCATTACAAAATAAGCCTTTTTTATTACATCTAGTTTTACATACGACAGTAGTCCAGCGGGCCAATTCTCCTAACAGAATTGTTGCCAAACCGCAAACGAATTACAACCGGTAGTTAGTTTCCGTTTATTTACACCGATAATTCAGCACTCATCAAGCTGTCTCCCTCACAATGCCAGCAACGCCCTAAACCGAGGTCCGTGTCCCATTAGAGGTCGCCTTTAGTGCTGTTGTTGCTAGTAATCATGATGCTGTAGTAGAAGTTAGCTTAGGTTGAGTATTGCACTTCCCCCGTATTGGCTGGAGACAATTTAGATCTCACCAATAACTGCTTGGTTACATAGAAACGGTCCGCAAGGACCACCTTAAAGGTCACAGATCATTAGAGCCACCCGGCACCCGACCCGCATTGCCTCGTCGCTCGGCGTCCACTCGTTGTCAGCAGGTGGTTCACCGTCGACACACAAACGTCGCGTGGTCAACCAGAGGAATCGTCGGAGGTGTCCACTCGATGGCAGCGCGCAGTTCACTCGGGAATTGTGCGTTGGCAATGCACAGCAACGCAAGGCAAGCATGCGAGCAGCGAGTTGTCACCGAGTGGTCAACTCGTCACCCGCGCGTGAACGGCATGCGCCCGAGGCGATCCGGTGACGCTACGGAGTTATTATAGTGAGCGCATATCCATACAAGTTCATATTAAGAATACTAACCGCATGAGGCGAGGCGATGCGGGTCGGATGGTGGCTGTAATGAGCTGTGACCTATAAGCAGTAAAGAGTTTTTTTTATAAAAAAACATTGGTCTCACCACACTAGGATTTCTCCTGTATCGTGGGTGCGTTTACAGACTCAAATCTTCCCATGCGCAAACGCCCAGACCCGGAACAATAATCTGTAGGCCATACAAATATTTGTGACCGAATCGGGATGTGCGGTAATCGAATCCATGGCCCGTGGCCTAGAAGCCAATCGCTCAGCCACTGCACCAACGTGTCGTCAAATCGTTGTTTTGTTAAGGTTGTCAAACATTTTGACAGTTCTTGTAAATTAAGTGTCTACTATGAATGAACGATGCAGCTTTGGTTCAAATAGTAATAATAATATAATAATAATGTTTATTTTCTCCGCACAATAACAGACACAATTACAGTTTTACTTACCACTACATAGTATAAAAAAATCGCTTCCCGCTGTCTGTCCCTATGTATGCTTAGATCTTTAAAACTACGAAACGGATTTTAATGCGGTTTTTTTTAATAGATAGAGTAATTCAAGAGGAAGGTTTTAAGCTATACAACGTATACGTGCAAAGCCGGGGCGGGTCGCTAGTATCTATATAAATACAGGGTATATCACAGTTGAATATATGAGGAGCTGGTGTCTGAGTTAGGCATGAAAGTGCCAGTGTTACAAACTCTGTTCAATTGCGATTGATTAATGTTTCTGTTAGCAGAATCGGCCGCCAGTTCACGGTCAAATTCAAACAGGGTTTTTTCTAAAGACATAATATATTGAACCGTATCCCCTTTTAGAAACGATCACACGAAAGTAAAAAGGTTCCTAAATATTAAGTAGGTATATCCTTGATCTTTTAATACTTGAATTGCGTGGGTGTGTGTACATGTGTTCCTTTCATTACGTTATTAATGAAGCTTCTTCAAAGTGAACGAAAAAAGATTGAGTTAATTAAAGTCAAGAGGAGTTTAATGTTGTTTATTGTTTTCTGTCGGAGGTTTATGCTCGCCCGCAGGTTCGCTCGTTGTACTACTAACGTCAAAGTAACCCTTTTTAAGGCGTTCTGTCAATCTTTTTACACGAGCGGCCTGTGGGTGTCATACACGCGGCGAGCCTACAATGTCCTGCGTGTTCAATTTAATAATGCCTTTAGAATGCTGTTGGGACTGCCATGGCGCTGTAGTGCGTCGGGAATGTTCGCGGAGTCTCGCACAGATGGTTTCC
Source organism: Amphipyra tragopoginis (assembly GCA_905220435.1). Taxonomy (NCBI): domain Eukaryota; kingdom Metazoa; phylum Arthropoda; class Insecta; order Lepidoptera; family Noctuidae; genus Amphipyra; species Amphipyra tragopoginis. The sequence goes on along the minus strand of HG991996.1, from coordinate 25,566,211 downwards.
ACGACATCATGCGAAAGAAAGCGGCCTCCTTACTACAGCGCTTGCATGGTAGTGACAACAGCATTTTGAAAATGATTGCTGCCAGACAGGACTGCCCTTTCCAGAAACACTGGGTAGGGACAGTCATAAATCTGTAAATAAATAAATTGTAAAAACTAACAATACTAACCTATTTACCTAAGCACTATTGTTACTAACACTAAAAAAGTACTAACAAAACTATGGACTGAAATCTGAAATAAACTTTATTTATTATTATTATTTACACTTAAAGTGTTACTGATGACTGTTTTAAAACAAGTGTAAAAATTTCAAAACTCGCTAATTTTTAATACCTACGTTTTTTATTTGAGTTTTTTTCAAAAATTCTTCGTCCCTTCTTTATTTATGAATTCAGAAAACGGAGCCAAATCCACGCCCTCAAATATGACCTAAAATGTAAACACTGCTGATCATAACTAGCTGATAGATAGATTTTAGCGAATTTTATGAAATCTTTGAGCAGCTATTTCTCTTAAGTGTTGACTTTAGAGTAAAATTATTTATTATTATGGGTTCTTTATCACCCTTTCAGATAATTACCCCTTTCCCGACTAACCTTGGACAATTTTGTAGAATTGTCAGACGATGTAATAATCTGTGCAAGGTCGAAATAAATTATATTGTATACTTCTCTCTATAAATATTATTAATAATAAAGAATTTGGTGCTATCAGAATAAAGAAAAACTCCAAAATAATGCACATCGGCGTAGCAACTGTAAGGAGCTAGTCGTCATCAAGCCCTAATTATTCCGTTGCAGATACAACACCAGTGACGTCACCTCAAGACGCAAATAAATATTTGCGTTTTTTATCTTTTCTTTCCTTAAAATGCAGCAGGAGGGTCTGAATTCAATCCGAGCACGCCTATACATGTATGTGTGGAACAGAATTTGATAATCATTTGCGAAAAAAATTTAGAAAAATTTTTTGAGGAAACCTGCACACCTGAAAGAGCTCCTAAAGTTCTCGATGGTGTGTGTAGTCCACCAATCTGCACTAGGCCAGCGTGGTGGACTAATGCCTAAATCTTTCCTATGCTGAGAAGAGGCCCGTGCCCAGCAGTGGGATAGAAATGGGCTGCTTATTATGATTATGAAGTACAACAGCAACTTAACAGTTCAGTCCAGTATTAGCACGAGTCTCATAAGATTTTTTTCATACGAGTGGACTGAACGGTCTGTACATATAAGATGCGCTTACAGTGAAACACATACAACCAGCAATGCACGTGAGTAAACCGTAACTAATCATAAATATGAGTCTCATAATGACAATAACAACACGTCGACGTCGAGATTGAGAAAGAGAAAATAACAACAGCTAAACAATAAATAATTATTAATCTACTTAATTTTAGAACAGTCTCATTATTACAAAATTACAAAATAACAAACCCAAAATAGAAATTCAAAATTAACGCCAAGCCCAAAACAATCCCAATATAACTAAAACAACAATGTAGTTCCGAAAATTTTATTAAAAGAACACCCGCTGTTTATATTTGAAATATACCGTGTAAAATTCTCGGCAACCCTGATAATTTATATGAGAAAGGCTTGAAGATTAGGCTCTTAATGGAGGTCATACATAACCCCCCTGGAAGCTATTCTCGCCTGTGGTTTCAGTTACGTCATACCCATGTGACAATGTGGGTGGCGGCTTTGAAATTTTTATCTTAAATGTACGTGATTATAATAATAATATAATAATAATAATAACCCACTAGCCTCGACCCCCACACTTTCGCTGTACATTCCGCGAAAGTGTGGGGGTCGAGGCTTTTTAAACGCTAAGACCCTACACAACCGCGAAGTGTGCAGTCTCAGGGAGTATTTCCTCCAAGCTGAAGGGGAGATGCATCGAGATGTGGTCGCAGTGGACAAGGGACTCACCCCGCTCGCCTTGGCTAAAGAGAACTGGCGCAAGCCTGCAGTACTTAGCACCAATGATCGCGAGGAAGTATGGCAAAGCAAGGAGCTACACGGACGTTTCTATCGGGCCCTTCATGGGCCCGACGTTGACTTTCCAGCGTCCTTATCCTGGCTACGTTTTGGTGATCTCTTCGGAGAAACCGAAGGTTTTGTATGTGCAATTATGGACGAAGTCATGATGACGAACAATTATAGGAAATATATTGTGAAGGATGGCACGGTTGACATTTGTCGGGCATGCCACCGTCCGGGAGAATCTATCCGACACATTATCTCCGGTTGTTCTCGTCTTGCCAACGGAGAATACTTGCACAGACATAACCTGGTGGCCAGGATTATTCATCAGCAACTTGCTCTGAAATATAACCTTGTGGAATCGGAAGTACCGTACTACAGGTATGTGCCCGACCCAGTTCTCGAGAATGGTCATGCCACACTGTACTGGGATCGATCTATTATCACTGACAGGACTATTGTTGCCAATAAGCCTGATATAGTGGTAATAGATCGATCAGAGCGCCGCACAATGATTGTTGATATCACCGTCCCTCATGACGAGAATCTCGTGAAAGCTGAGAAAGATAAACAAATAAAATATCTTGATCTAGCACACGAGGTTGTCGGCATGTGGGATGTGGACTCAGCAGTCGTTGTTCCGATAGTCGTTACGGCGAATGGCCTAATAGCCAAGAGCCTCGATCAACATCTCAAGAGGCTCTCGTTGGGCGGCTGGATCAAGGGCTTGTTACAGAAAGCAGTACTCCTTGACACGGCACGCATAGTGAGGAGGTTCCTTTCTCTGGAGCCCTGACTGCCGGCAGCTTGGACCCTGTTCCCGATGCCGGTGGGATACTATTTTTTATATTTTTAAATGTATATTGTTTTTTTATTTATGATATGTATTTAAAAATATAATTTATATGTGTTTACAATGAATAAAGATAATAATAATATTTATTCAAAAATGAAATGGTAAAATACAATAAAAATCTTAGTAATTATAAAGGTATTTACAATGTTAGGTGCCTGTACTAGGATAAACCTGTGTCACAGGCGGCAGGAGTGCTTAAAGTACTTATAAGAAACATAAATTTTTAACAATATTATTAACATTAGCAATCTTAAAAAAAAAATCTTTATTAGTTACATATGAATAGGGAAGTATTTGCATCAGCAGTATTGTAAACTGGGTTAAAGTCAACATTGCACAAATCACGTTCGAGGCTACTCATGTTTATTTTAGATTGTTGCTGCGGGCGATAATGTGCTTAGACAGCGACAAATCCACGGTAAGTAGGACGAAGTATTGAAGAAGTACAAAAATAAAGTCTAGGTCATAAAATTAAATAAGTGTAATACGCTACTAATTGATAAATAAAAATTAGAATAAAACAGCGCTCTAGGCGCCCTCATAATCGATAGAGTTCATATATCGGTATTCGGCTATTTTCCTAGCAGGGCACTCAGAATCTCCCGTCTTGTGGTTGTTAGGCTTTTTAAATCGTGTACATGATGCACATTTCGGTGCGTCAGCTTTTTTCGTGCATTCGGACATCGAGTGTCCTGCTTCACAACAATGTCCACAAGTAGAATTTTCTTCTCTGCATGTTTTTGCTGCATGACCATATTGCTGGCATTTGTAACATCTAGTTACAAGAGTAAAGTCCCTGATAGGACAGGACGTCCAATTTATAAATAGTCTTGATTGAGAGATTAGGGCTTTACGTATGTTAGCTGGAACTTCAATAATGTAGTTACAGGTCGCAGCATCTTTCTTCCCAGATTTGTGGCTTAATTTTACCAAGGTCAAGAAGGATTCTACGGACATCTCTGGAAACTTCTCGGCTACGTTCTGTTCGAAAATGCACCTAAAAACCTCATTTTCCGCCAAAGAAGATAACACTCCTACAACCACGATCCGGGGTTTGCGTTTGTTGGGTTCGTCGGCCATAAGTTCGGATGTAGAGAGCTGAACTGCGTTTTTAATTTTCTCGGCATCATGTTTCGTCTCGGTACTAACAATAACTCCTCCATTTTTGGTTTTTCGGACTCCACGTACTTGCAGCTTCATTTGTTCCGGGCGTATGATTTTTTGCACTAGGTTTTTTGTATCATCGCTCGATTTTAATTTATCGTTGGGATAAATGGCCACAGAGCTCAGGTTGTTTGGTCGAATGAAATTATTTGTTCCCTTCTTCACCATATCAGCAAAAGAAACATTTCCCGCAGATCCAGAGTCCTGTATCGTCTGCTTGAGCTCTGAAATTTGTTCAGTGAGGTCGCGCTTTTCTTGAAGGTCTTCAATCATGTTATACGCTTGGAGGGCTTTCTGCTTCAGCGACTGATAAAGAACTGCCAGTTGTGAGGTGTAAGATCCTACTTTACGATTATGCTCATATTAAGAGCATATTTTAAGAGCTTGAAGACAGTTTTAATAGAGCTATTAAAGTCGCATCAGATTTATGGATTTTGTTCCAATTGTGTGTGGAATGTAACATTACACGATGGTTTTGCTAATCCACTTATCATTGGATTAAATGGGATAGTATTAGTTTTTTTTAATAATTTAGTATGACTGTAGTCTGATGTTTTATACTAAGAAATGTACTTTTGAGTGCTTCCTGGTGGTCGTAAGCGCGACTGCTGAGCGATAGGTCTTGGCTTCAATCCCCGGGCTGAACAAAGTTTGAGGGCTCATTCACACGGGTTCTGTCATTGACGATTCGTCATAAAACACAATACGTCATGACGGATGAACGTTCACATTGCATACGGAATCGTGTTTTATCACGATTCGGCAAAATATCCGAATTGATGTTCACGTTCGTTTCGTGATTCTTAGTCTTGGATGAACTATCGAACACGATGGATCCGTCACAAAAAAATCACGATTCGTGTTTTTTGACGAACGTGTTTTTTAAAAGACGATACGTGATTTAAGACGTGTCTGACATTTTTCACGTTTCGTAATGCGTGTGAACACAGGCATTTAAAAAGAATAAATAGCAACCATCAAAAAAAAACGAATCGTGAAAAAAGACTATTCGTTAAAAAAAACGAATCGTCTTCGTGAGAATGAGCACTTATTGTGTTTTTCTGCGTGGAATTTCATCATCAGTAGCAGCCTGGAGTCTGGATTTGTGCCCGGTTAGTGGCAATTGGCTCCCCTCTACATAACGGCGAAATAAGGGTTACTATACACCTCTGCCCAATCTTTCGAGGAATACAGGTGCAATGTTATGTTACGATAATTATTCTTTCATTCTAGTAATATACTTAAACGTACTTTTACAACACTTCATCTGAACTTTATTGCGATTGATACCATTATTATATTTACGTAAGGTCTCTGTCTTCTTACGCGTCATTCTACGTGAGCGATCTAGAAGCAACGCGAAGCGGCGCGGCGCGACGCGAAAACAACAAACAGTCGATACCTATTGAAGTGGACTACGTGACCAAACGCACGCGGAGTGCGGTGGGGCGCGGCGCGAATCGAAGCGAACGCGATCAGTTGGCTTGATATTTTGGCGCGAACTGGATGCGATGCCGTACAGTGCTACTGAATGACGGCGGCGCGCGACGGGCGGTTCGCGAGCTCGTAGGACAAAGCTGCCGCTTCGCACCGCATCGCATTGTATTCGCGTGTCACCGCATCGGATCGCTTCGCAATTCGCATCGCTTTGAACCGCCTACGTAAGACGCCGCGTTAGCTTGAGCTTAAACATCTAATTTAATGTTGGAACAATATTTTTAAATACCTAAAATATTATTGAATAAAGAGTACAGACAGACTAAAAACGTCCTTAAATTTGGTCAACAATTCCCAGAATTCTTTTCTTTTATTTTCAAAGAAATTCTATAGTAATAGAGTGTCGTTTTACAATGTAATTGGATTTGGACATGTCTAGACAAAAAATATTTATTCATATTTATTTTTAGTACCACACTTCAGTCTGTTTATTTTTATTTAATAATAAATTTTAGTTTTCGATAAGGGCTATCAGTTTTCATAGGCAAACAAGAAGTATGAACTACGGTGTGTGCCGGCTAGGGGCGTTTTTTTTAAATTTTATTTTATAATAGGCCTGCGTTTGACCGTCATCTCGCCTGATGTTAAGCGATGATACAGTCGATGGAGCGCGCTTGCCCAGAAGAAACCGATTCACTCGTGACTTAAAGACATCCATATTGTAGCTGTCGGGGAGCACCTACTCAGGCAGCGCATTCCACTGTTTGGCGGTTTTTACAATAAAAGTGGAATCAAAGCGCTTCGTTCGGGTTTTTGGTATAGCAACCATGAACTGATGGCGCTTTTTCGTGCTTTTGGCCGTCCGATAGGAAAAAGGACAGGGGGGAATTAGATCATGCAGATTTGAAGCACACTCTCGATAAAATACCGATAGACTAGCAACTCTGCGCCGATGCTCAAGACTTTAGAGCTTGGTCTGAACAGGGGAGTCGTTGCTGATGAACTTCTTAGTACTCTTCTTAATGGACTCCAAAGCCTCAAGCTGGTATTTGGCTGAGCCATCCCAAAGGTGCGAGCAGTAGGCCATGCACGAAAAAAAAAATCAACCAGTAATTCATATATGCAGAATACGATTTATTTGGTTTTACTGGTAATTACACAGGCATATATGGCCAAATACTCAAACGCTATTCAATTTTACGTTGCCGTTAATTTCGTGCTGTCACTGTCACTTAGCGTTAAAGTGACCAATCCGTTTATCAAGCGCGGTGGCAGTATACCCTGCGACAATGAATTGTAGAAGCTATCAATTGAACGTCTCTCTTTCTCTAAATGCCTGCGGGAGAGAGAGGGAGATAGGCCTCCAGTTCGCTTACAAATCGTCATTTTTTTATTCCTTGACTTGGTCGCATTTGACCCTCGTCGCACCTGATGGTAAGTGCAGACAGGGTCTAAGATGAAGCACACGAATCCAAATCCAAGTAACAGAGATATAGAGAGATTCCCCTATACCTCTCTGGCTCTCACATACACACGACGGAACACAGTAAACTGCTTGGCGCCGGACTTTAATGTGGGGGTGGTGCTAGCCCGGTTGACCGTAAAGATCCTACCGCCAAGTAATGTCTCTAGCAATAGGACCGTTGCATAATATTTAGTAGTTACGTCATGTTTTAGTACTAGCAGATCTCCTTGTGTGTTGGTTTATAGGCGACAGAAACCGCTTTCTACCAGGTCGGCCGTCGGCCTATTCTACAATGAACTACCCGGTGTGGGGACGGGATGGAATATAAATCTTCCTCACCACACGGTGGGAATAGACGCGTATTGTAAGATTCAACAAAACCCAGCACGCTTGTTGGTGGGATCTATACAGCCTGCCTGACTAGCCACCACAATCACATACAAGTCCGGCGCCAAGTAGTTTACTGTGTTCCGTCTCAAGTGGCAGCTAGAAGGGTATTAGTATAGGGGAATCCCTCCATATCTCTGTTACTTGGATTCGTGTGCTCCATCTTAGTCCCTGTCTGCTCTTACCATCAGGTGCAACTGGGGTCAAACGCGACCTGGACTAAGAATAAAAAAAATAAGTTCAGCATACTAGTCTACATACAACTGAACTAATTTCAAACATTCATGAAATTCAAATCAGAGGTCGAAATGCTTCAGAACTTCGGAGGTCTCTTAGATAAAACTTTACAGTTAATATCGTTCATTCTGATAACAGTTTAATTGGTCATATAATACTTGGGTACAATCTTGAGGCAATTCAGTAAAGATAGGCTTTCGAAAAGATCAAAATTTGGGAAACATTTAAAAAAAAACTTTATTCTTTAATAGCAGTGATAACCTAGTTGAACGCTTGCCTTCTATGCAGGAGGATCTGACTTTGATCCCTGTCCACACCTCTGACTTTTCGAGTTCATGTGCGGATGAGAATTTAATTATTACTTGCGTAAACAGTGAAGAAAAAACATCCTAAGGAAACCTGCATAACTGAGAAGGCTCCATACTGTTTTCGATGGTGTGTATACTATGTATAGTCTACCAACCGGCACTAGGCCAGCGGGGTGTACTAAAGCTTAACTCTTCTCATTCTGAGAAGAGGCCCATGCCCAGTCGTGGGATAATAATAGACTGATTATGTTTTGTTATCCTTTAAATGTTGTGCCATTCTCAAGAAATAATTTACCTTAGTTGTTTTCTTAGGCTGACCACACACATGCCAACAAGTACACTTTAATAAAACACACTTCCAAGCTGCACAGCGGTCGCTTCAGCGATCAAGACGGTCTTAGGCTGACCACACACATGCCAACAAGTACACTTTAATAAAACACACTTTCAAGCTGCACAGCGGTCGCTTCAGCGATCAAGACGGTGGCTGATATACACTAAACGGGCGCTGCAGTTAAATACAAACAGCGATCAACTGTGTCTGAAGCAACTTATGCCTATCTGCACTTAACTTTGACAACGTTCTAACTAACTAACTGCGTATACACGTAGAAAGCGGGTTGCCGGCGCACATCTGCCAGCGCTTGTCGGTGCTGGTCTGCGCAGTTAGTCGGCGCAGGTAGTCTCTGTACTGTGTGGCGAGCCAGCGCCGACAAGCTCCGAACGTCGCCGACAAAATTCTGACTTGCTCCGATCAGCGCTGGTAGACAGTCATTTGTTGCTGTAGACGCGTTTTTTTTTGTACAACCAAACCCTGCTTCGTCCCGCTTCCTTTATGTAGCGGTTACCTGCACGGACCAGTACCGATAAGCGCTGGTAGGTCGGCGCTGGTTTCTTGCTTCCTATAAGTATACGCCCTAACTCTCTAGGATGCACTTAGACATAAAATATGCATTGCACCAACCTTAAGTGGCTGTCTAAATGCTTAAAACATGTCCTAACTTTATGACACCGATTTCCCGAGTTTTAGCGCTAAGAAAATGCTTACCGACACAAAGAAGGAATCGTAGCACTTCTCCCAGTGTACCTATCTCGTATCTTGCTCATTCGCTCTTTCATACAGTTGTTTAGGTAACGTTAAACGTAGTAGTAACTTTACGTAATCTAATTTGATGTAGATGAAATTGATATTTAAGTATGAGTTAATTTAATAATTTCTTAGTTAAACTCTGACTTAGCCGAGTTTAGTGCAGACGGGCATTAGTATCCCATCAGCAGCCGGTCTAGGGGACTTATCACAAAAGCGATTAGCGAGCGAGTTCAAAGCGAGGCGAGAGCGCAGCGGGCTTGCTGCGAGAGCACTGCGAGGATTTTATCATAGTGACGATTTGCGGGCGAATTTAAAACAAGGCGAAAGCGCAGCGGGTTCGCCGCGAGTTCGCAGCGAGAGCGTATTTGGCTTCTCGTGAGTTCGCGCCGCGGTTGCTGCGAGCTCGCAGCGCTCTCGCCTCGCTTTGAACTCGCTCGCAAATCATCACTGTGATAAAGCCCTTAAGGGAGAATACACACGTACCACAACCACACCACATAGCAGCGACAAAAAGTGTTCATGCACTGGTTACGTGTGAACAGTGTCGCTGCAACTTTGGTGACAAAATGTAGTCCGTGTGAATTAAACTATTCATTTTTATACAAATTAGTGCCCGCCCACGTGGTGTTGTGGTGTAGTTGTACTTCGTGTGAAACAAGCCTAAATCTACGGGAAGCAATGAACGGGTATTTTCGTAGCCATATACAAGGCAACGTGCAAGTTATTTTGGTAGCAACAACGGAGAGGAAATGCATTATGGACCTGTTAAGCGACGGAATTATTGTCAGTGCAATTGTGAAAATGCTATTCGTATTTTTAAAGTGATAGCTTAAAATAGTAAGCAGGTAAAGTGTTTACCTTTATACAAGTTTAGTTTTAGTATACATTAAACCTGAAACTAGTTTGTTCAGAATCACCGGGAGAATCGATTGACATAGTTTTTACACCACATTAAATTTTTCCTTTTATTTTTTCATAAATTTCAATTCTCTTTCAATAGGTTTCTACGCATAACAGTGGACGGGAATAGATACCTTGAGGCTTGAGACGGTCCGCTAGTCAATTTCCGTGTATTAGACAACCCCTGCATAGCACATCTCAGGCATTTCACACTTTACTAGGGAACTTAACGCGACATAAACTAAGGAGTAACTTGGAGATTTATTAAAAAGAAACACACAATCAGGCAGTTATGAAAACCTTGTTGGGGTGTCTCAGTTTTTGTATATACTAGAGATAAAGTTGTATAATAGGGAGTAAACGAATTCGTGTAATTCCTTAAAACCTATCTATTACTGATATAGATTAACCAAGCACCGGATTTAGCGTGATTAATAATACCTACAATTTACAAAAGATTAGCAATAAAAAAAAGTGGATGTCCGACAATACAGCTGGCGGGCACGACTAGCTCGATATCGTTCCGTGCAGTCAGTTGAACCGAGGCGAAAAATTTAAAAAAAGGAAAAAATAAAATAAATGTTGACTCCTATGCAGGGTTAATTTGTGTCACCAATATACTACGAAGTTTGAACACACACGAATTCTTTTACACCTTGTATGTTTAAGGAGACATCTTTATTTTTTTTACTTCTACTAGATCGCTGCTATGAACGGTCACGCTGATAATGTTCCTCTATTTGCCAGTCACCAATTTGGGTATACATGTCTATAGAATGATGAATAAAGTACGTATCATATTTTTACTTGGGCATTAAATTAGGCGCTGTCCTAACTTAAGTGGCTAGTGGTTACACGATCATGCGTTCATCGTATCTCATTGAAATTGAGCGATCAAACATACTAACCATGATTGAGTGTCGTAATTTAATTTTTGGTTGTGCGAACTGATTGCGCGAGCTGCAACCAAGACATTCAACAATGATTAGTTTGTTTGATCGCACGGTTGTCCGATCAATGCAATACAATCATCGTATGATCATGCAACTGCTAGCCAATTAGAACGACGCTGCAGCTGTTATCCCTACTGGATATCATCCCTTAGTAGCTTTTTTCGAAACAATATGAGAGCCTTGCCTTGCATTGTCTATTCTTTCTCTGAAGGTATGTACAGGGTGGTAATTTGAGATGGGGCATGAAGGGCAGCTACCTTAACCATTGTAGCTACAGGAAAACGTTCTTAGAAGACCACCACCATCTTTTGGAATAATTTCTATCTGTATACACAGATTTTGAAAAAAATGTACAGTCAGCGAGAAAAAGGGCAGTTTTCACAAAACATTTTTATGATACCAATCGATCCTATTTCCCATAAGGATCAAAAGACTCTTCCGGATAAACTGAGGCTGGAGTACTAGAAAGGTCAGAAATGTCAAAAAAAAAACTCACTTCTGTTTGGTGAGTTATAAGGGCAGCTACCTTAATCGTTGTGGCTACAGGAAAATGTTCTCAAGAGGCTGTCCATAATTTTTGAAAATATTTCGAAATACGGCCACATATATTCAATGCCTATCATGCCCCATCTCGAATTACCACCCTGTATGTTCACTATGGAACAAATAAAATTTCCGCTAAAACTAAATATAAACTCTATTTATTCAAACTACATCCCACAACCGATATCTTAAGTCCTCGATAAAAAAAACCGTCTATGTATCTCTTTTCTTTGATAAAAAATTTAGTAGCTTTATTTGGCGGATGGTCCCAAGAGAAATATTGGTTTTACGTGACAAATGCGATCCGTGGACCCATGAAAATATACTACGCGTTTGATATATCGAGAAACCGGGATTCGGGGATGCATTGTTCTGTATTAACGTCAGAATGCTATATTTTTTACTTCTTTCTAGCAGTATAGATGAATAAGGAAAAATAAATGCTTACTAGACTATTTAAGTCGCAGATTATTTTGATTGCTTTGTTGGTTTAGAGGTCGCAAGCGCGATTGCTGTGCGTGAGGTACTGGTTTCGTTCGATCCCCAGTACCTTAAGTGTGAGTTTTTTACGTTACTACTGTAATTGCGTCGCGCCAAAAATGTCAAACAAATTTTTAGTCACGCTATTCGCCGCTAGAGGCTCTGCCTAAATTTTTCACACATTTTTGGCGCGACGCAACTACAATAGTAGGTAACGTAAAAAAACTCACACTTGGGGTACAGGTCGGGCAAAGTGTTATTGGGTTTTTCTGTGTGGAATTTATCAGTAACCGCCCGGAATCTGGATTTGTGCCCGGTTGATGACAATAGGCCCCGTCTAACGAGTGTTTTGTTTGAACAGGTGTCAATTCCGAAAAGTCTAATAGACTAGACCTATTAGATTGCACTGTAGTTATAATTAATGTAGTATGGCGACATCTTTCCACGTCACATGCGAACTATTCAAGCCTACATCGAGATATCAAGATTTAACACGCAGATAGTATAATACAACCTCCTAATATCAACCGTTGGGCAGCACCCCGCCAGGCACAAAGACTCCGCCTGGTTGGAGGATCCTCCCTTTGGTTAGAGGAACACCACACCTTGTTCTTCCACAGTAGCAACCCCTCATACAAAAGCAATCAATAGTACTTTGAGTTTTACAACATCATTTTCATCAATTTATCTACTTTAGACTATTTTTGTAAGGCCGTATCTTTGGAGCGGCGCGGGGCGTGCAGTGGTGCATGTAGTACGTAGGCATTCAAGCGCGTATTGAGCATGAATTGTCGAAAAATTGTTTCCTACTATATTATTCCTTCCCATTTCAAAATCGATTTATAACATACTAGAGATCGTCAGCGGCTTCGCCCACATGTTTGTCGTTTAACGGGAATTATATATTATATTAGTCGGGATAAAAGTAGCTATGTCCTTTTCCGGACTCCAGGCTATCTCTGTACCAAGTTTCATCAAAAATCACAAATATCGGTTCAGTCGTTTATTTATGATTAGGTAATAGACAGACAGACAGAGTTACTTTCGCATTTAATTTATAATATTAGTAAGGATTACGTGTTATCACTTTCACTGGCAAATCCTGGCACGGAAACGGCGCATTCTACACGCTGAATATTTATCACAATAATTTGATCGTGATCCTGGATCGTGATATTTATTGAGCGTTTAATCCATCAATACACTGATTTAAACGCTCAATAAATATTACTAAACAGAAACGTGCGAGCACGGATCTTTTATGGAGACGATTCGAGAAATTTATCTATTCTAAACGTCAAATTTGGCATAAGATATAGATGAAATGACAACAGTTGTCATTTTATCTATTAGATATCTTATGTCAAATTTGACGTTTAGAATAGATACATTTCTCGAATCGACTCGATAAAAAATCCGTGCTCGCACCACAGAATCGCAATCCAAATATCATGAGAAATATTGAGCGTGTAGCATTCGCCTTAAACGCTCTATGAAATACACCTTCATGGATTTTAAATAATTAGGGACCGAAACCCGTATGAAAAAAACAGGTAATTTTTTAGTTACAACCCCTTTCTAATTTATGGTAATAATAACTGTAAACTTCTTCTATTCACGGCTCATCTTCCGTGTGGAAGATGTCCGGTCCTTTGGAAGGCATTCGGGGGACATAAGTCCAACGCGCAGAGGCCCCTTTGAAAACTCTAATCTGAAATGGGATGGGGCACCAAGCGGAGACTATCCACGGCTGCACTTTTGGAGTACAGTCATGGACCGTCCCAGGTGGGTGCAAAACTATTGTAAAATATGGTAAAAAATATGTGGTCTATAGAAAGGGATGTTTAGTGGACCGGTTAACCTCTATTACCGGAAGAAAACGGCGTCTGCCTTTCAAGTTTAAATTTGAAATGCGTTGGCAGACGGTGACTCGCCAGCTCACCAGCTGGGCCCCCTGAAAGCCGCCAGTACATAGGCGAAGGGGGCAACAAACGTGTGAGCGGAAACGGACGGTAAACTTAAAACATATTATTCCTCGATACCGATACTATAGCGGTAACCATAATAAAAATAACTTACTTATGTGACTCATGCTGTGCCTCGAGTAGCAAGCACGACTGTCGTACGTTCCTGCATACATTTCGGTCACATTTTATGAGTCACAAAGCGGTAACCGAAATTTTACCGGTATGCTACCATTACGTCTTGTAGGTTACTCCAGATAAAGATAAAATCGGCTAAGTGCGAACCGGACAAGCGCACGAAGGGTTCCGTACCATTATCTATAAAAACGGCAAAAAAATCATATCTGCTGTACGGGAGCCCCCTTAAATATTTATTTTATTCTGTTTTTTAGTATTTGTTGTTATAGCGATAACAGAAGTATATCATCTGTGAAAATGTCAACTGTCTAACTACCACGGTTCATGAGATACAGCCTGGTGACAGACGGACAGACGGATGGACAGCGGAGTCTTAGTAATAGGGTCCCGTTTTACCCTTTGGGTACGGAACCCCAATAAACAATATACGAAACGGAAACAAATTAATTCGTTCCCAAAATTAAAGGTAACTCTAATATTTTGGATCGGTTACCAGAGTAAAGGTAACCTCTTATTATGCTATACTGGTACCGTAATTCAAAAGGGTTTTCGGGTCCTTCAATACTTTAAGTGACCCAGCGTGCACGCTTTAAAAAACGCTCCGTTGCAAGCCCCACCGCTCTGTATTCGCGGCCTAAGATATAGTAATTCGAACAGCTTCTTTCAATTCCAGTCTGTAATTTGAGCAGGTAAAAAGGATACCAGCTGTTTAAAGTTTTATAAACGGAAAAAAAAATAATTCGTTCCCAAATTAAAGGTAACTCTAATATTTTGGATCGGTTACCAGAGTAAACCTCTTATTATGCTATACTGGAACCGTAATTCTTAAGGATTTTTGGGTCCTTCAATATTTAAAGTGACCCAGCGTGCACGCTTTAAAAAACGCTCCGCTGCAAGCCCCGCCGCTCCGTATTTCCGGCCTAAGATATAGTAATTCGAACAGCTTTTTTCAATTCCAGTCTGTAATTTGAATCAGGTAAAAAGGATCCCAGCTGTTTAAAGTTTTATATTAAAGCTTGGATGATACTTGTAACGCTTAGCACGTCTCGCTATTTATTGTCCATCCGGTTGGATATCTCTACGAGCCGTAGCGTTTTATAACAATATCTTATTTAGCTGTTGTAAAATCTACACGATTTTTTTGTTTTGAAATGAATACATGCAGTGTATTTTAAATATAAAATAACATAATCAGGCATGTGTCTCTTCATAGTGATCTTTTAAGGCCTAGTCCTCCACGCTGGCCTGACGTGCGAGCACGAATCTTTTATCGAGTCGATTCGAGAAATTTATCTATTCTAAACGTCAAATTTGACATAAGACATAGGTAAAACGACAGCAGTTGTCGTTTTATCTATATGTTATGTCAAATTTGACGTTTCGAATACATACATTTCTCGAATCGACTCGATAAAAACATCCGTGCTCGCACCGCTCTGGTGCGGGTTAACGGACTACAGACACCATCGAGAATTTTTTGGCATTCTTTCAGTTGTGTAGGTTTCCTCCCGATGTTGTTCTTCGCCGTTAACGCAAATGATAATCAAATTGTAATCCGCACATAAATTTGAAAATTCAGAGGTGTGGACAGAGACATTTCCATTTAGTGCACCAAATCGAATGGCACTAATAGGAATAGGAATATTATTAGTGCGATTCGAATTGGTACTCTACAAATTGGTGCGCTAAATGGAATGCTTCCGAGCCGGGGTCGAAGATCGAACTCAGGTATGGGAGGCAAACGTTCAATCGCTAGGCTGTCACTGTGTAAATATAAATACACATATTACTAGCTGAGAATAATTTTTCCATTTAATGCTCAGCATGTTATACAGAGCAGTGACGACATAACGACAAGTAATGAAAATATAATCGCTACTAGTTAACAAAATACTTTAAAATGATCTTCTTCTATCGTGGTGAAAATACTAGCTAGTCAGCAAGGTTGGTAGCGGGGCTGACCGCCCAGGGTGCGCCGGACATACTTAAGTATCGTCACTCGTGGAGGCTCTTTTTATGCACCCCTTTAAAATGATTAAATTAGGTGTTACATCAAAATCAAAATAATCAAACCAAGTAGGTAAATACAAAAATAATTTAAAAGGAAAACAACACTTTATAATATTATCGACTGTCCTCAATTGACCTGTACGTAAAAGCGGCGACATCGCTTTATGCTACGCTAATCTAAATTGTTTTGGTCCGTCTTGATGAATGACCTAGTGAAGTTGCCTAGTGCACTCGTAAAAAACTAATTCTGTGGCTATACCGATTAATCATCATCATCATCATTCAGCCGAAAGACGTCCACTGCTGGACATAGGCCTTCCCCAAAAGGGGGGGGGGGGGGTTGCCGTAATCGCCACGCTTGGCAAGTGGGTTGGCGATAGCAGTATGGTTGTTAAAGTACTCAGAGAACGCCGCTGCCCAACCTCTAGAGAATCCCTTAGTCGCCTTTTACGCCACCCACGGGAAGAGATTGGGTAGTGCTATTCTTTAAGTCCGGCACTACACGAGACCTTCCGAGGAATATAATTTCATATTTTTTTATATATGAACCACTAACGTAATATCCGGTATGAGGTTTCAATTATTGTCATTATGTTGTCATCTCTCTGTATAGCCTAAAACCTCCATCGACGCCATTGATATATGCTTGTGTAATGCTTGTTTCCCTCGGTGTGTGATATCGTGCACCACGACGCACGAGCTCGCATGGACGCACCATGGGAAGAGACTCATCCGTGCTAACGCGGACGCGTGCGGAGCGGTGCACCGTATCTACTGCGAGTAAATGTGCGGTGCGAGTCTCTTTGACTTGGTATTTTGGAATGAAAAGATAGCTTCTAATCACGCATCCACATAATATGGCTTCCCACCGTGCGTGATTTTACAGACGATACCACGCACAGCCGGTGCGCGCTATCACGCACCATAGGAAGCCAGCTTTAGACACCTACTAAATATTAAACAATATTATTCCAACGGGTATATTTCAACTTAAGACCCCTCAAAATATATTAACCATAATAGAGATGAAAATTTTGTGCCACGATTCCGAGAACCGATTTATTCGATTGACACAAAATCCTCTATATCGGATAGCTTAAAGTTTCCACATTGCCACAGGGTATGCAACATCCAACAGGATCAAAGTCCCAGGCCAATATTCGGGCCAAGTTAAACTTGCCTGCATTTTCGAATGTCGATACGACTAGGATTAGTGTGTATATGATTACACACACACTACAACCACCAAAGAGACACAAAACAGCTCACGTTCAAAAAGGCGTCTAATGCCAAAATGTCTCTATGACCAAATGAATCAAGTAATTGTCTACTATTAAAAATGTATAATAATTTATTATTATTTTACAAAAAGAAAAAAGTATCTGAAAAAAAAATGATGTAGGTAGGGTCAAGTGTTGTACCTATGGACGGCTTTACCTATGGACACTACCAATATTTCAAAAACCAAACGGCGTAAATTCGTAGTTACAACGCATTCGTAAACTTTTTTTGACGAATGGCAACACTGACTAACTGTCACTAAGCTGTCAGTGATAAATCTGTTGTTATGTGCTGTTAAACATTTTTATTTGAAAAAGTAAGTTTTTTTGTACATTTTCAAGGCGTTTTTCTGTGAGATAACTTAAACTAGAAGTATAATTTGTAGATGATTTACAGAACTTCGTTGTTTTTCATTGCATTAAGGACCATTCTGCGATTCTGTTAATGCTCTGTAGAAAGATTTAACCCTTTCTAGGTTATGTCTTAATATTTGTACCTGTGGACGGGGGAATGAATGTACCTGTGGACTGTCCATAGGTACATAATATCGGTTGCACCTGTGGACAGTAATTTACACAGACAAATTACTACATTTGTTTTGGGTTTTTTTTTAGAGCCTCGTAGTAAAACCGGAGTAAAACGGGATAAAATATGTCCAGATACTCTCTCCGAAGCAGTTATAGAAGTCAAAAGTGGATGATCGTAGGGTGTCTGAAAAATACAAAACACCAAAATATATAATTTTGAAATATTTTCAACTCAACAAATCATGAGATCATTATATCAATGAAAAAACTATAGATTAATTATTAGATAGATTTATCGTTATATTATTGAAGACTGACGTAAAAAAAGTGTTACAAGAGCATGAAGAAATGATGTTACGTGAATATTTAGAAAAAGCAGCCTACATTCATATGGGTCTAGATTCCAAACAAGTCCGAGAACTTGTCTACCAGTTTCCTGTGCAAAAAATAAATAAAATACTCTTAAAAGCTGGCATCAATACAAAATGGCTGGTATAGGATGGTTTTGATGTTATCGACAACGTTTTCCAGAATTATCGCTGCAAAAACCTGTTTTTTTGCAATATTAAATGCTTGTCTACAGGTACATTACCGTCCATAAGTACATTTGTGCTGTCCATAGGTACATTTGTACGTTGTACCTAGGGACAAAATAAGGGTTTTTGAAAATCTTTAATTTTCTGAGCAATTATTCCCGCCATCGCATTGGAGACTGATAATTATTAAGAGTTGATTAGTTACTAAGCCGAACGATAAATAATTTCATGATAAAAGTATGAGTTTTTTTAAAAAAAAATACTTTTTTGTCAAATTCTGGAAATCGTCCACGGGTAGAGCACATGCCCCTACCTACAAAGAGAGGAGATAAAGGCTTTAGAAGTTTGTTGAGGAGGTATTTTCTGTCCTTGTCACGCGAAACGGATATTGTACAGAGTGATGTCAAGTCACTATGAAGTTTTTAAGGTGACGTCATTACGTAGGACCGGTTGTCAGACTTTCAGGCTTCTGACTACCCGTAACAACTATCATAGGTGTTCCTATGACACCCAGGATCGTGATAAATATTAAAGTCTTTACACACCAAAGCCGGGCTTTGGTATGTAGAGGCCTTTAAACGTGTAGCAAGCACCATCGAAATTAGCCGTAAGTCTTAAAACGCACTAGCGGCCAGCCGCAATACGGCGTGCCGCTTGCGGTTGGCCGCACATCGATTTTTACATGAAACCGCATAATCTCAACACACTGATTTCCGGCCAGCCGTCGTGCGCCAGTGCGTTGAGATCATGCGGTTTCATGTAAAAATCGATGTGCAGCCAGCCGCAAGCGGCACACCGTATTGCGGCTAGCCGCTAGTGCGTTTAAAGCCTTAGGTAATAAAAACTCCTATTAATTAAAAACTTCTGAAAGACTGCCTCGTTGGTCTGGCGGTCGCAAGCGCAACTACTGAGCGTGAGGTCCTAGGTTCTATCCCCAGGTCGGGAAAAGTGTTATTGGGTTATCCGTGTGAAATATCTCAGTAGCAGCCCGGAGTCTGGACTTGTGCCTGGTCGATGGCAATAGGCTCGCGCCCTATTACGTGCGACGTAAATATAACGGCGAAATGTGGGTGTAATATACACCTCTGCCAACCCTTCGGGGAATACAGGCGTGAATTTATGTTATGTAATTAAAAACTTTGCAGCTAGCGATCAACTTAATAACCTCATTAATACTTCGAGGTTCGACTGCCTTAATTTAAAATCACTAAGTCAATTGTGGTACATGAAAAGAGCCTCCACGAGTGACGATACTTAAGTACGTCCGGCGCACCCTGGGCAGTCAGCCCCGCTACCAACCTTGCTGACTGGCTAATCTTTTCACTACGGCATGACCTATTCCCGTATAGCTCATATCGACACGATAGAAGAAGAAGAACTGAGTCAATTAAAAATGCGTTTCTGATTTTATTTACTCGTGACGGTCCTGACCTGAATCGATCCGTCCAATATCACAAATGTTTACATTTATTATAATATTAGTAGGATAATCGTAAGCTTACTTTACTTGTGATGCGTACTAACGCATGAGAGGGTTTCCTTATACAAATATGGAGTCTTTGTGACGGTAAAAGTTACAGGTAAAGATACAAGATTCCTAATTTTATCTTTCACTCGGTCTTAGATTATAAACTATATTTTACTAAAATACACACATACATACATAAACTCACGCCTTTTTCTCATAGGGGTAAGCAGAAACTGCAAAACGCCACATGCTGCGATCCTTACATATTCCTTTCGCTTCTTAAATACATATTATTAAATATTTAGATAGATTAGATTATAAAGATATATTAGGTATTGATTGGGGTGCATGACAAAAGCCTCCTCGAGTGACGATACTTCAGTACGTCCGGCGCACCCTGGGCAGTCAGCCCCGCTACCAACCTTGCTGACCGGCTAATCTTTTTATCACAGCATGAGCTATTTTCGTATAGCTCATGCTCACACGAGAGAAGAAGAAGGTATTGATTGCTAAACGCTCAATAAATATTACGATACCAGATCTCGATCGAATTATCGTGATAAAAACGATTAATTAAAAACTTTGAAGATAGCGATCAACTCAATATCCCCAGTAGTACTACGAGGTACGACTGTCTTAATTAAAAATCACTGAGTCAATTTAAAATGCATTTCTGATTTTATTTACTCGTGATGGTACTGACCTGAATCTTGTGGACTCAGCAAAGATTATATTAACGCCGACGCTTCAGCGAGTCGAGTGCTATTTGCGTCTAAACGTGAATTTACGATGGTGCAAAGAAAAGTCAAGAAATTGGTATTTGAGTGCCTTCATAAATTTACTTGCTTTAGAAAAATATGTCTTAATAAATACCAATAAATTGGATTCTCGTTATATGTGTGTTTAAGCAATATAATTTGAATGTGTTGTAAAATGGACCAAGTGTGATTTAAAATTTAAGTATCAGGTTCTGTATTGTGATCAAATAAATGTTTTTTTCTTATATTAGGTAAACTAGAATTTGCCCGCGACTTTGCTGTCGTTAATTAAGCTTAAAAAAAACTCTTAACACACTACCAAGGACTCTGTAATAATATAATCTATACGTGATTCGAACACGTGGCGCCATTTATGAACGTTATTGTTGTTTTCCTCGGTAACAGTACTTTTTTTTTCGGGATGAAAAGTACCCTATGTCCATTTCTGTACACCTGACAACGTATATGCAAACAGAATGATCGGTTCAGTGATTTAGGCGTGAAAAGGTAACAAACAAACTTACTTTCGCATTTATAATATTAGTTAGGAAGTTAGGATGTAGTATTAGGTACATTCGTTCATCTAAAACAACGCTACTGGTTAACATAACAGAATAACACGCCTGTATTTACCCGAAGGGGGAAAGGTGTATATTACACCATCATTTCGCTTAGGTTTGAGTTCCATGTCATAGTTGGCGAGCCTATTACTATCAACCGGATAAAAATCTAGACTCCGAGCTGCTTCTAAGAAATTCCACACGGAAAAACAATCCACTTTGCCCAACCTGGAATCGAACCCAGGACCTCTCGCTCAGCAGTCGCGCTTGCGAGACCACTAGACCATCGAGGCAGTCAATAGTAGTCAAACACTACTGGTTAATAATATTAAAGGTGTTTATTTGCTGAAAAGCGGGTCTATTGCTATATTCGGTCGTTGGGTTCCCTACAACATGGTCGAGCTGAGCGATGCGGATGTGCACGTCATACTCGTGAACGGGTGCTGTCTGTCGGGACTGGTCGGCTCTTAACTGCTACGGCAATCCTAGAAGGCATAGTTTTCTATTTGTTACTCTAATGTGAGTTTATTTGTTACGTTAACCTGCATTATTCTCATTCTATATCTCACACTACTGTAATGGAATTGTCATGATCTACTATTTTAAAAAGAGTTTTCATGGAGTTTTTAGAACCGTGCACCTAGTTTTGACCTTTAAAAGTGCCTGTAATCTGGTCTATTTGAAATAAAAAACGTTGACTTTGATTTATAGAACTCATTTCCGACTTCAGGTAGTTTTTCTAGCTCTTCCAACTAAACTGCCTAATTGAATCTAAATGCGAAGTTCTTTAAAAATAATACTTGTCTAACAGACAAGAACTTGTCCAAAATAAGTCTCCAACTAAAATATCTATATTGATCGTCCTTTAAAGATCTCAACTTATACAAAGTTATGGACGGTTAAATATGACAATATTGTATCGGCTACGGAATCCTAAAAACCAAGATTTTGATTGTATGAATAAAATAACTATAAACAGAGTCTTTATCACCACGCATTTTATATATTCTAGAAAAGCAAAATTCGCAAAAATTTTTGTTAAGCTTTATCTAAAATAAAGTTACGACATATTTTAGTTGAACAAAAAAACTAAATAATGGTACTTCAAAGCCTAAAGAATCTATAAAAGTGTACGGGAATGTATTCTGGGATTCTGAATTTTTTATTCCATCACATTCTCCTAGCTATAAAACCTAGCAATTTTACGGATTCTATACATTATATTTGACTGAGATAGGCCGAGTTGTTAGATTGATTGAGGCCTCGAAGCGTTGGATGAACTATTCTAATGGCATCGTCGACATTGTGAGATATTCGACATTGCTTTAGAGCGGGGGACACACGATGCGTTGCTGCGCCGCAACATTATTACGTCGCAGCGGCGCCGTAGCAGCGTTGGACAGTCTGTTAAGGACTCATGTTATGAGGTAGTCCATATCAATAACATCTAGGTTGGTACTCATTTTTTAAAACCTCAATCACAATAAACAAAAAACATAGAAAAAAAATCGAAACGAGCGAGCGTGTGTCCTTCCGTGTGACGAATAAACAACTGCGCGGTGCCGCTCCGACGTCGCAACGCATTGGCCCCTCCCCGCCTCGTCTCGATGGTTGCAAGTCCGGTGCGGCGCCGGAGCGCATCGTGTGACATGCCACAGATATTTCTATGTAAGACGACGCAGCGACACCGCTCCGGCGCTGCACCGCCGCCGCAACGCATCGTGTGCTCCCGCTCTTAGTGTGTGTTGTCAATAATAAGTTAAAAATCAACAAACCTTAAGAAGCTGATAATATTCAAGGCTCTGGCCTTAAACTATTGAACTGTAATTACTACCGACTTGCACAACATTACAGCCACCTTATACTACCATTCACTACTAAACAACTTTGTTTATAAACACTGTTTCAGAAACAAGAATGTACATGTTTCTGAATCCTTGATAATGATGCGATCATCACTGTGTACAAAAGACGGATGGATTTTGAATCGCAACAGCTCCGAAACATAATTTCGAAAAACATTTACGTGATGTTTCAAAAACAAATGGCAACTTGTACCTGAAATGTTTACAATTAAATACACCGCTTATAAAGGGTGTATGCATAAAGGAAGCAAGCAACCAGCGCCGACCCACCAGCGCTTATCGGAGTGGTCCGTGCACGTAACCGCTACATAAAGGAAGCGGGTAGAAGCAGGGGCTGGCATTTTTTAACAAAAATACGCCTTGTTCCAAATACACCAACAAATGACGGCTTAACAGCGCTGATCGGAGCAGGTCGGAACTTGTCGGCGAAGCTCGGAGCTTATCGGCGCTGATCCGCCACACAGTATAGAGACTACCTGCGCCACTAACTGCGCGGACCAGCACCGACCAGCGCTGGTAGATCGGCGCCGGCAACCCTTTCTACATGTATACGCACTTATGTGGAGATTAATAAAAGGTGTTAAAATATACAGGATGGCAATAAATTCGTGTAATTCCTTCAAACCGTGTGATCTATACTGGTGATACTGATTGACCCTGTATAGATTTTTTTCAGAAAACAAAGAAAAGTTTTCATAAAACGAAACATGGTATTCTCTGAGTAATTTTAGCGTCCCTAGTTAACTGACTGCGTGGAGCGATATCGTGCTAGTTATGCCCGTTAGCTGTGTTCATTCATTTAAGCAGGGCATCGAAATTTTATAGCACATAAAAAAAAATTGGAAAATAAAAGTTTTATAATATTATTTTTAATCAATCTAAATCCCATGCAGGACCCATCTACACCAGTGGTAGATCATGTGGTTTTAAGGAATTACACGAATTCGTTTACACCCTGTATATGCTATCATCATAATATAAAGAAAAAAACCGCCACAACATTTGAATAAAATCTCACGAATAACATCCCATATGTCTTTCATTACGAATCGATATACGCATGAAGACATCAACTCACGCGTACAAAGGATAATCTTCCTTCCGACTCGTTTGCTGTCAAAGTTTTCAGCAATACTGTTAGTACAATACCCTTGAACTCGTCCCGATAGCTACATAATGCGAAAGTGAACTGAATATGCGAAGTTTAAGTGTGGGATCTTGCTGATCGTGAAGGATTTTGTGTCAGTTGGTGAATATGCTGTGTAAATAGAAAAGTTGAGGAAAGTAGAACAGATTTTGTTGGGATGACTGATAATAGCGGGTTGGAATTTTCATACATGCTGCTGGTGCTTTCACACGTCACTCGAACGAAGGTTTTTGCTGAAAATCAGCGCTGTTGGCATTAGGTTCGTCCGAAGTCATAGCATAATGCTGAGCAACGACCTAAATTTTAAACGCTCCATGCGACGCGCAAATTCAACATGTATAAATGTTTGTTGTATTGATAGATAGATTTTAATATTATGATACCTAGGTAACCCGTGCACCATACCTAGACTGTAAATTGAATAGTAGCCATAGATTGTATTGTTGTATTATTATTTTTTTGTAACTTTTTTTTTGTTACCAGGTATGTGTTTAAAGTGCAAAATTTTGCTATGTAGTAATAAGTTTTTTTTTTTTTTGAAATAATTATTATATTTTCAATTTTTAATATGCGTGTGCGTCTGCTTGGGCAAAAAATAAATACTTTTTCATTCTTCTTTACATTTTATTTGTAATCACCAAATCTCTCATTGACTTTGTTTTCAAAATTGTAACGGTTATTATACATTTTATGACCAGATTTAGAGGTTCGTGTAAAACAAAGGTTTTTGTAAAAAGACCAATTATCTGACAACATACCAGTGACCAAACGCGTGACGCAAATACAATGCTATCCCTGATAACATCGAGAAATTGCCTCTAAACAGATTTAATAGGAAACTTTAATTGTGGCTGTTAGGAAAATCTTACTACTCGTTCTCTGAATTGCTTACGTAGTAATAAAATGACATTACATATTCATTGCAATCGATCTTATTTGTTTGTTTGTTTTTCTTTATATGTTGATTGATTTTAAGGGCCTTTTTCCTGTAACGCGGGCTTGTGCCCGCATGCGTGCGTCACCCGCACCTGTGGTGCCTGAATTTCCCCTTTTCGTACATGTTTTTATTGTGATGCGTAAAACACGCATGAAAAGGTGAAGGGCGTTTTTCCTGTCATGCGGGTTCGTGCCCGCGTGCGTGCCTCATCCGCAACCGTGGCACCTGAATTTCACCTTTTCATACATTTGTTTATTGTGATGCGTGAAACACGCATGAAAAGGTGAACTGCGAGCGCCACGCATGCGGGTGACGCACGCACGCGGGCACGAACCCGCATGACAGGAAATAGGCCCTAAATGATGATTTAAAATCAATCAACTTAATAATAAAACGATACATTTCCAGTATAAATTGACCTCTCATTGTAAGGAAAGCCTATATAATGCGAGATCAGCTCATACTGAGAAAAATAGCTTGAAATTTTGCCGTCAGTACCGACCAGGTATTTTTGAATGACCTTAAAAAAGTAGAGGTTCTCTATTCATCGCGTGTATGTTTTTTAAACAAACAGAATGGACGTACGAAATATGTAAGAATAGTGGAATGCTGGTTCGCTTCCGCAGAACCATGAATTGTACGAATAGGTACAGTTTGATTGTTGGAGTTCCACTTGTATTTGCAAAAATTACATAAATGGAGGACGACCTCGATCGGTCTGATGGAATAGTTGCACGATAGTTGCTTAATCTAGTCCATCTGAAATGAAAAAAAAATGTGACTTTGATTTTGAACAATGTAATCTTGCAACTGTTTTATCAATTATTTAACGATTACGATAAATTGATATAGTAGGTAATTTCAATTAAATTCAATAATTTTATTGCAAACATGCTGTACAAAGATGGTAATATAATACGAAAATTAATAGTTTCAAACATGCACCCTACAAGAGCAATGCAAAATAATATTTATAAAAACTTACACAGTAACAACTATGACTATATTTTATATGTAATTATTTTGCAAGAATATAGATTACAAAAACATGAACCCCCTTATTACAAAAGGTGGTTTCAACCGAGACAAAGATAAGCCCAGATTTAAAATATACCCATCACTTTCTAACATAATATGACAAAAAGAGACGGGGCTATTTTAAAACCTGGCTTTTTCTTAGACCATCGTTTGTAATAAGAGGGCCTATGTTCAGCCTACCCTTTTCCCAACTATGTTAGGATCGGCTTCCAGTCTAATCAGATGTAGCTGAACACCAGTATTTTACTCAGAGCGACTGCCATCAGACTTCCGCAACCCAGTTACTAAGCAATGCCGATATCCTAAGGTTAGACCGGTTGCTAGACTTTCGGGCTTTTGACTAACCGTGACGACTGCCATAGATATTCGTATGACACCCGGTATCAACGGTTCAACGTATTCTCCGAGACACGAAAGGGTCTGGATGTGTAAAGCTAAGCGTATGCTAGGATGTAGGTGACGCAGCACAGCACAGTACAGATTTTGCAGGGCAGGGCAGGCGAGGCAGACATAGGCCACGACCGCATGCTGCGACGCAGCTCGAAGACACATTCGAGTTTTAATTCCTTGACAATTCTTATCCTTAATAACCCTTTTAATGTTTTTTTTTAATAGTCTGGATGATTAGTATCATACAAACAATGTTCACAACGCACTAATTCAATTAAATGTTCTGTCATTGCAATAAAATTAGAATTAGCGGTATAAAACACGTGTCGACATTCACGCGTCGCGCAGAAATCTGTGCCGGCACTACAACGAGGCGCAGAGCAGGACAGACGCATGTGTGCTTCGCACGTGCCTGCGCCGCAGCGTACGCAGCTTTTAGGCTAAGCGTATGCTGAGACGCAGGTGACGCAGATGCACGCAGCGCAGCGCAGAGCAGATTTTGTAATGTATGAACGTACTAAGACCTGCGTACGCTGCGACGCAGACGCAGACATACCCTGCTCTGCACCTCGTTGTAGTGCCGGCACAGATTTCTGCGCGACGCGTACATGTCGACATGTGTTTTTTACCGCTAATTCGAATTCTATTGCAATGACAGAACATTTAGTTGAATTAGTGCGTTGTGAACCTTGTTTGTACGATACTAATCATCCAGATTATTAAAAAAACGCTCGTCAACTCGAACGCGTCTATTCTTTCTACTAGTTAAAACTCGAATGTGTCTTCGATCGGCATCGCAGCATTCGGTCGTGGCCTATGTCTGCCTCGCCTGCCCTGCGCGGCAAAATCTGTACTGTGCTGCGCTGCGTCACCTGCGTCTCAGCATACGCTTAGCCTAAAAAACGGTCATATATCCACGAACTGACTGCGGCAAGCGTAGCTTAATTACTCAAATACTATAATTATAGACACAATAGATAAACAATGGCACTGACGACCCGGTTCGTCGGTCGGGACGTTAATCTTGCAAAAGATATGTTCCGCGCGGTACATACCACGAGCCTGAACCAATATCAATGTTTATAGAACAAAACAAATGCCTACCAAACACCGCTACATTGTATTCTAATCCGCAAACTTTTATATTAACCTAACTAACTTCGGAACTATTTGATTAAATAACATTCATTCATCACTCTATAGTTCGGCAACATTAGCCTGCAGTTTATCATGCGGGTTACAAGGCCACACGAGTTTGACAGACTTGGTTCGCGATATGCATAAACAATTCCAAAGTTCGTTGCGTGTATGCTTTTGTGTATAAAGTATACGATGTATTGTTTCAAAACGGTGGCAGTGGTAGGAAATTATGCGAACAAGTTTGTTTGTTGTTTTTTAAACGTTGCCGCGTTGGTGTAAATATTGTGATTAGGGACATAACATCACGCTTGTATTCCCTGAAGGGTGGGGCAGAGATGTATAGTACACCCTCATTTTGCCGCGTTTAAGTCTCATGTAATAGAGGGCGAGGCTTTCCATCAAGAGGGCACAAATCCAGACTCTGGGCTGTTACTGAGTCACGCGAAAAAAGCTTTTAGGCCTTATTTCTCTTGACGTAACGTAATACGCGTGGTGAGGTCATGCTGGAGAATTCGTAAGTAGCACGATACATACGCGTAACGCGACGAAACATGAGCCACATATGATACGCTCAGTGTGTCCGCAGCCTTACTCGCGTAATATTGTTCCGATACAAATATTATAACCCTACGATACAATAGACATGGGCGTTTTTGGTTTTGAATGCAAACTGATATTTATCAGATTTCAGACATCAAAATCGGTTTCAAAATCCGTTTTTAGAAATCCGATTTCAGTAGCGCCTAACCTCGCCAATTCGGTTGCGTACTTAGATTTCGTTTTATTAGCTAAGGAGTAGGTACTAACGATTTGTGCGATTTTCATCTAAACGAAAACAATAGGTACATTATTTCTAGGTAAAAACACGAATCCATAAACCAAAATACATCAACGTATTACCTCGCAATTATAGTCTTTAAAAACTTAGCAGTAAAGATGATATTGATCGCATTTCATCATTTCCGTTACCGAAAAACCGAAATCTAAATTGCAAAATTCATGCTATGCTTTTTATTCCGCTAAGTTCCGTTATGTTAGAAAGAGAGAAGGCATAATTTCTAGGCATAAGTTTGCGTTTGGATTTTGGATTCACACACGATTCGTTTGGTGATATCCATTGATTTTATTTGTCGATTCGGATTCGTTCGTTCAGTGATAGAGATCGCTAGCGTTTGAAAAATCCTTCAATTAAATTACGCCACTCACTTTGCGTAGCGTAAAACCTCTTCTGGCCTCAACTTTAAGGTTCATTGTCTAAGATTATGAATTGTGATCACTTCTTCGTACTCTCTTAAATATCCCTTTTCCTCACTTATATCCAGCAGTGACCTGCATAGCCGAAAAACTATCCTTAAGATGATAAATTGTTTCGGTAGCTACACAATTCCACTCACAATTTTCACATTAACTGTGGCCAGAATTTCAAATGATCCTGACCCGAACGAGGCGATATTGATGGGAAGTAGGTTCGTTGGTCAAGGTTAACGATATTTTTTACTGTATATAAAAATCTCGATGCCGAATTTGTGAATCAATATTAGACTTTTTTTAGAGCACACGAATTCAAGTAACAGATTTAAGAGATTCCCGTAGACCCCTCTGGATCTCACATAACATACAAACGACGGAATACAGTTTTTTTTAGGAAGGGAAGTCCTCGAATGATTTCTTCCTCTCTGGGCGGAGCGGAAGGGGTGTCAGACTCTCACTGACTAAAACCCACCTGTTTTCCTCCTAACGCCCTTTGCGTTCCAGGGCCGCGGTAACTCTTTCGAACAAATTCCGCAACCCTGGTAGGACAGTAAACTGCTTGGCACCGGACTTTAATGTGAGAGGGTAGCTAGCCAGGCGCACCGTATAGATCATACTAAGAAGCGTGCTGGGTTTTGTTAAATATTACAACACGCGTCTATTCCTAGCGTACAGTGAGAAAGTTTTATATTCTAGCCCAGGGGTGGGCAAACCTTTTTCCTCGGGGGCCAGAAAAACGCAAAAAAATTTGCAGGGAGCCAGAATAAAAAAATACATTTTGTTATGCCAAAACTAACATTTTTAGCTCAAATAATTATGGCTATTTGTTATGGCCATACACTCTTGCTCTAAAAGGGAGGGTTGGCGGGCCGGATTAAATCCCTCTGCGGGCCGTAGTTTTCCCACTCCTGTTCTAGCCTATTCCAGCTGCGGGGACGTCACACGGAGAGTATCAGCCAAATTGAAAATGACAGTCATGTTTAAAAACCAAAAAATCAATCTGCCTAGCCTTTTCCCAACTATGTTGGGGTCGGCTTCCAGTCGAACCGGATGCAGCTGAATATCAGTATTTTACATGGAGCGACTGCCTATCAGACCTCCACAACCCAGTAACTGGGTAATACGATACTCT
Organism: Amphipyra tragopoginis; assembly: GCA_905220435.1. Classification (NCBI taxonomy): domain Eukaryota; kingdom Metazoa; phylum Arthropoda; class Insecta; order Lepidoptera; family Noctuidae; genus Amphipyra; species Amphipyra tragopoginis. The sequence goes on along the minus strand of HG991996.1, from coordinate 25,536,259 downwards.
TGGTAAGACTGGTTGTCAGACTTTCTGGCTTCTGACCAACAGTAACGACTGTCAAAGATCTACAAATGACAGCCGGGACCAACGGCTTTACGTGCTTTCCGAGGCACGGAGGAAACTCGCTATGGTAAATGGTCACCCATCCACAGACCAACCTCGGCAAGCGTGGCTTAACCCGGAAGATCGGTCTATGCGGCTGTAATTATTTAGCCACGAGCTCCTCTCATCATGTTTAAAAACCAATGCAATTATATTGCTTGCCATCCATGGTGGAACGTCTAAGTTCGATACCAGTGCCGCATGCATTTTTAATTCAGGTGCGGATCAGATATTTATCATCATTTGTGTTAACGATGAAGGAAAAATGCATCGTGAAGAAGCCTGCAAAACTGAGAGGGCTCCATGAAGTTCCCTATAGCGCGTATAGTCCCTCAATCCGCACAAAGCCAGGTGGAGTAAGGGCTAAACAGTTTTTATTTTGAGAAGAGGCCCGTGCCTAGCTTTGGGTCAGTAATGAGCTGATAAGCAACATAATGTGTGTGGTACCTGCCTGTCAAGGCAATTGGCATCAATTCAATATTGCATTATCTCTAAATTCAGCATGCCTCTTTGTAAAGGTCTCCTCTTGCGATTTCCATTGGATACTATCATAAGTACTTAATTTAATGTCTCCTTATTTATTGTTACACCGAGAACTGCCCCACTCTTTTTCTTTTTCTTGCACTTCATGTCTATGCAAAGGTTGTCTGGAATAAAATCGCCTATTGCGATAAGATCGCCCATTGTACATCTCTATTTTTATTGTATTAGTATTGCATTGTATTGTATCATGAGTTACTCTCCTCTAGTAAGGGCCCACTTTTTTCTTTAAATAATTATTTTAAATCGTCAAATTACTTCTTCCGCTCTGGGCGGAGCGGAAGGGAGTGTCGGACTCTTACTGACTAGTAATAGCCCGCTACGAGTTATTTTTCATCCACCAATCATCTTTTTTTTTCTTTTTATGAATCGTGCCCCACACTGGTATTTCTCCTGTATCGTGGGTGTGTTTACAGACACAAATCTCACATACACAAACGTCCAGACCCGTAGCGCAGAAGTCAATCGCTCAGCCACTGCACCAATCGCGTCATCTTTATTGTTTTCCCTAGCTCCGTGTGCTATATCTTGGGTACCAGTCGGTCAGTCTTACTATCGGAGTTTCACTATCGGAGTTCGTGATAAGCTTACTCTATACTCTAATCCAGAACAGCAACAAATTGCCATCTACACTGTAAGCAGATAACAATATCACACAAAATCTATCCGAAGCGATAGTACATAAGTACGTTAAACTAATACCTTTGTAACTATAACATACATAGGTTCCACGACAAGTTCCGAAGCATACACGGTAAAGCCCTTAGATCGCATAAAAGCGTTGCCTAATAGGGTTTATTATGAGGCCTCCGCTTAATTAACATCGGTATACGCATTCACGGCGTATGTGTAATATAGGCTTATGTTTAGTCAAGTGAAGTGTGAAATTTTAGGATGTAGGTGCTTCGGTATTTTGCACTGTATTAATTCTGAGAATGATTTTGGTCTTATGTATTATTAGGCTAATTAGTGTCATAATTTGTCCGTGCTTTTTCTCAGTAGCAGCCTGGAGTCTGGCTTTGTGCCCGATGATGGCAATAGGCTCGCTCCCTATTACGTGGGACTTAAACATAACGGTGAAACGAGGGGTTACTATACACCTCAGCCCAACCCTTTGGGAAATACAGGCATGATGTTATGTGTCTTAAAATTTAGAAGGCTTATATTGCCAAATAGTCAACTACTTTTTTAAGTTCCCGTTAAATCTCGTGCTGTCACTGTCACTCTGTCTTAAAGTGAGATTGACAGCACGAAACTTAACGGTAACTTAAAAGGACAATGGGTAATAGAGTATGGGCCCCGTACCCAAAAAAACATTGACTGGAGCATTATGAACTATGTCGGTCTTTGTTGCCCTCATGAAGTAGATTAATTAATCTGTAGACATCATGCCTGAATTCACTTGGAGAAAAAAGATATACAGGGTGGTAATTTGAGATGGGGCATGAAGGGCAGCTACCTTTACCATCGTAGCTACATGAAAACGTTCTTAGAAGACCACCCCTAACTTTAGGAATCATTTCTATCTGCATACACAAATTTTGAAAAAAATGTACAGTCTGCGAGATTGTGTAGGTAACTCGTAAGTTAGTTTTCACAAAACATTTTCATGATGCCAATCGATCCTATTTCTCGTAAGGATCAAAAGACTCTTCCGAACCAACTGAGGTTGGGTTATAAAAACGTCAGAAATCACAAAAAACTAATTTGTTATATACACCTACAACATTGCTAAAGGCAATGTTGTAGGTGTATGTATATAGGCGACAGAACCACTTCTTGTCAGGTGAGATGTCGCCTTGTTTGCCAACCTATTAGGTACATAAAAAAACGAGGTAAAACTCGTATTTTTTTTTGTCCATGCATATTATGATGGAATTGTTTCTTTTTTATTTATACAGAGTTACTTCAAATTAACTGGCAAAACTTCACAGCGTTACTAGGTTTCGTACTAGGTTAGATTTCTCAGAACGGATGGCCGATGCGGCCGAAACGTGTGGCGACTGCGTACCGGAAGGCGTAGCATGAGTAGGCGTCCCAAAGGTGGACCGATGATCTGGTAAAAGTCGCGGGAATCCGCTGGATGCGAGAAACACAGGACCGGTCGATGTGGCGATGCTTGGGGGAGGCCTATGTCCAGCAGTGGATGTCTTTCGGCTGAATGATGATGATGTCTAAGTTTCGTTAATTTCTATTACACATTTTTAAAAATATACCAAGATACTACTAGGTAGGCGTTCTTTGCTACTGTATATCTTGTTATCTAATTAACGACAGTTTCGGTAGTTAGTAGTTCTACAGGGTGTAAAAAGACCCATCACATAGCCGAAATCTACGCACTTTGTACATCAAACTAAATTACATTGACCAAAAATAATTGCTGAGGAACGACTTTTATTTTTTGGTATGAATATAAACGCTTTTTTTTGTAGCGCGTAAATTATGGTTGTGGCGATGCCGCGCGTTTGCATGCGTGCAGCGGCCACACAGCCGAGCCAAGGCGGTCGTGATATTCATTGCGTTTTTATAACTTCAAATGCGTAATTTGTTAGGAAAAATTGAAATTTTTGAAAATGTTTGTATGGAAGAAAGTTTAGTATTAAGACTTGGAAATCGATTTTGGAAAAACTAAAAAAAAAATGTATACTTGACCTTCAATATCACCAAAGCCAATGATTTCCCAGGTATGGTTTGTTCGAAAAAAATGCTCCCAATGATGGTTAGAATACGTGGTTTTCGTTATCGTTAAGGGTCTTTTTACACCCGATACATAGTGTTAGCAGTCACAATTAAGTAGCCTTATAATTATCTTAAAATTACGCATCGTTTTATATCAAGGATTAGGGAGTAATTGAAAAAGAAATTACAGTTTACTTTTTCTCTAATAGTTTAAACTAGATACCCCATCCGTGTACCTTTATTAGACAAAACCTACTTAATTTCTCGGTGGATTGAATCCATACAATTCATAAACAAATTACGTAGATTCCGTCAGGTGGTCGAGCATTCTGTCATTAACTAACTTCTTTCAAACAGAATTTCTTAAAAACAAAAAGTTATTGAAGCCAAAGTCGTCTTCTCCGAAATTAAATTTCAGTTCAATCTTTTATTTAGTTACTCAAAGCGTTGATTTCAAACTCAATTTTATTAACTTTTATTACAGTGTCGTATAATTACGACACTGTAATAAAAGTTAATAAAATAGAGTTAATACTCTTCTAATAAATACCAAAGCTTATGAATAGCTGACATTCTTTAAATGGCTCATGCTATGCCCCACAATAGGACATTTTGTTTAAGATATTATTTTACTTGGTTGCGTTTAACCCTAGTCACATCTGATGATAAGCGCAGACCAGGTCTAATATGAAGCACACGAATCCCAGTAGAGGAGAGCGATTCCCCTATATCTGGTTCTCACATACTCATGACGGAACAGAGTAAACTGCTTGGCTTGATTTCGTGTGCGTCCTTAGTGACAGCGCACCGCGCAGGCGGAATTAACGGTGCATTAAAAAAATGATCGACACGTTTGAATTTTGATATCGACATTATTAAAACCAAAGTAAAATAAACGTAACACTAAACACGCGAGTACGCGTCAAGTTTCCCGCGTGCACTAAGGACAGGTATCGACGGTGAAGCCACGGTAAAACCGCTCCGCAATACACCCGTGCGCCGTCACTCAGGACACACACTTACCCAGGTGGAGCGTGTAGATCCTTCTGCCAAGCGTGCTGAGTTTTGTTAAATCTTACAACACGCGTCTATTCCCAGCGTGAGGAAGTTTTACATTCTAGGCCGTCCCCACACGGGATGTAATTTTCCTTTTTTAAACCTTGCCTCACACTAGGGTTTCTACTATAATGTAAGTACCTACGTTTACAGACACAAATCTTTACATGCACAAACACCTAGACCCGGAACAACTATCTTTAACGCGGCGTCTTACGTAGGTTCAAAGCGACGCGAATTGCGGAGCGATCCGATGCGGTGACATGCGAATTCAATGCGATGCGGTGCGAAGCGGCGGCTTTGTCCTACGAGCTCGCGAACCGCCCGCTGCGCGCCTCCTTCATTCAGTAGCACTGTACGGCACCGCATCCAGTTCGCGCGAAAATATCAAGCCAACTGATTGTGTTCACTTCGATTCGCACCGCGCCGCACCGCACTACACGTGCATTTGGTCACGTAGGCCACTTCAATAGGTATCGACTGTTTGTTGTTTTCGAGTCGCGCCACACCGCTTCGCGTCGCTTCTAGATCGCTCACGTAGAATGCCGCGTTAGCCGTATAAATATTATGATCCATGCAGAAATCTAGCCCACAATCAGCCATTGCGCTAAACATGTCATCGTCTCCAGAAAGATTCCAGAAAGATCTGGAATCTCTCAAACTGCCATCTGGAAAAGAAATAATACTACAGTATAAAGTAGGCTATTATATATACTCAGTGAATATCAGTGATGCCTGCAAATATTTTCATTGGCCCAATTGATTGCAATCCGTATCAGCTCAGTTTAAAAGCTGGCTTTTTCAGTTAAATCGCGTTTAATGGGCCGCTCGAATAAATCAACGGAGATATGGATACGATGTTGTATGCATGCTTGATACAATAAATTTATTCGGGATTATTTTTCGGAATAGCTATTTTTTTATCTGTATTTTAGAGTAGTGCTTTTTATTGAGTTTTATCTACTCGCTAATAGGATTGGATGCGAAAAGCTGATAACGGTAAAAATGAAACGCTTTTTAAATTGGATTTTTCCAGCAGATTACAATAGGCTAAGTGCCGATTTTAACAACGGCACATACCTGTTATCCGAGGAATAAATTTGAAATTTTGACAACTTAGGCGATTAACATACGGCACCGCGCACCGCCGCGGTAGGCAGTGAAGCGGATCTCAAGTCACATTGGTCTCTAAAAATCCGAGACCGCCCGACCGCGCGGTCGGGCTGTGTACGTGTGTTTGACGTCAACGGATTTCTTGGAGACCAATGCGACATGAGATCCGCTTCACCGCCTATCGCGGCGGTGTGCGGTGCCGTGTGTTAATCGCCTCAGGAAATATGTCAACTTCGTTTTATTTTCTCAGATAAAAGCTATCTCAAGCACCAGTCTCTTACAAATTTTATTATTGATCTTAGTTTTAAGCTATATTTTATGAAGTGTTGATATAGGCCAAAGACTTGCCAAACTTAGTGCTCATTCACACGAAGACGATTCGTTTTTTTGACGTATCCTCTTTTTTCACGATTCATTTTTTTTTTGACGACGGTTATTCTTTTTAAATGCCCGTGTTCACACGCATCACTAAACGAATGTGAACATCAATTCGGATATTTTGCCGAATCGTGATAAAACACGATTCCGTATGCTATGTGAACGTCCATCCGTAATGACGTATCGTGTTTTATGACGAATCGTGAATGACGGAACCCGTGTGAATGAGCCCTTAAGTGGCAATGGGCGGGGCTCATTGCTCATAGAACGGATGACCGATGCGGCCGAAAGGTTCTGGAGTGGCGACCGCGTACCAGAAGGCGCAGCGTGGATAGGCCCCTCTACAAGGTGGATTGATGATCTGATGAAGGTCACGAGAATCCGTTGGATGCGAGAAGCACAGGACCGGTCGATGTGACGATGCTTGGGGAAGGCCTATGTCCAGCAGTGGACGTCTTCAGGCTGAATGATGATAATTGTAAAGAGTAAACTTTATTGATACCTATAACTTTGGCCAAATCGGCCTCACTAACGTGACTAATGTCGTAAAGAGCTTCATTAACCAACATATCACTACACACTATAAAACAAAGTCGCTTCCCGCTGTCTGTCCCTATATATGCTTAGATCTTTAAAACCACGCAACGGATTTTGATACGGTTTTTTTTAATAGATAGAGTGATTCAAGAGGAAGATTTTAAGCTATAAAACGTACACGTGCAAAGCCGGAGCGGGTCACTAGAGGTTAATAAAGCTCTATCTTATAAAAAATGTGGTTTAGAAACCAACAAAAAGTCTAGTTTCTTAATTATTTAACCTACTCTGATGGAAAAGGAATAGAAAATAATTTGTGCCTTTTAGTCCAAAGCCCTTTTTGATGATTCTATCTCAAACCAAAGCAAAATTCACACAAGAAAACAAGCGCAAGTCACAAACACTTCTAAAATTCCACGATACATTACCGACAAAGTATGTGCCACAAACTTGCAAAGTATCTATTTACTTGGAAGAACATAAACATCCTTAGTAGCAACTTTAATCACAGCTCGCTATTAAGTTTTCCACAAGGAAATAATGCTTCATTAAAATTTTAACGCAGCGGTTTAATTTTCTATACGAGAAGAGATTTTAATGAAGCGTGCTACGAGACAAGAGTTTTAATCTCCCGGTTTTTGCTTCACGGGTAAAATATACAACAACTTGCTAACAGGTAGTGGTGCAGTTTTTATTAATTTTTTGCAGTGAATGAATGTGGGAACGGTGCCTGTTTGCTTTGTGAACAGTGATTGATGTTCTTACTGCACTGTTCATGTAGTGCTTTGAGTGATTGTACTTATATTTATACGTACTTCGCTCTGTCTAACCTTTTTCCTAATTATGTCGGGGTCAGCTTTCAGTCTAGCCAACATCCGAATTGAAAGAAAGAAAATACATTTATTTAGCACAGACTAAAAGGCACACAATATATAATAAAGCAGAAATAAATTAATGGTAAAAAAAAAACTTTTAAAAACAAGCTTTTATTTAATGGCCTAAAAAGAAGTTTTTTTTTTTTAATTTAGTTATGTTTAGGAATGTTTCTAAGTCCATTTTTCGTGTTCTCCTCAGCAAGCCTTTTCATTTGATACCCATACTGTTTTAATACAGAAAAAATAACTAGCCCGCTATCGTGGATGATCCGCCATATTGGAATTAGAATGACGTCACATAACTAAGCATGCATTATCATCCAAAATAAGCGTGTATACCAAATTTCAGCTCAATCGGTTAAAGATAACTGATTTAAAATTCAGTTGCAAGATTCCATCCGGACAAACATACATACATTGCAAGTTAAATAAAAGCTTGTAAAAAAATTTTGCAGGATAGTGTGCCTCACGGCTGTGCCAAAAAGGCCCAGTTCAATTGCGTATCACATTCGTAATTTCAATAGCTTTCATTTTGACAATACAACAATATTCATTGCGTGGTGCGTAGATATTAGAAGTCGGATTGTTAATACATACATTGCTATGGAAATTGTTGACCTGTCAAAATCAAAGCCATAGCTATTACGAGTGTTTTGTGCAATTAAGATGCAGATTTGGATGAATATTTTATACGGAGCGACTGCCATCAGACTTTCGCAATCCAGTTACTGGACAATACCGATATCCGGTTGTCAGACTTTCAGGGTTCTGACTACCCGTAACGATTGTCTTAGATTTTTTTTGACATCCGAGACGGATTATTTAACGTGCCCTCCGAGGCAGGTAGGGGTCCCGATTTATAACATGCCGTAGCGTAATCATGCCGAACTTCGGTCGCATTCCTTCGGCATAGTGTGTTTATACACTAAGAGTCAATTTGAAATCTAAATTATTTGACTTGTAGTCGAAATTAGTTGATCATTGATGTGTTATTTGAGATGTACTTTTGTACCCCCTCAGAACGTCCCTTCAATGACAATTTATGATTTATGAGCATCAATAACATCATTACGCCTAATTTTTTCTCCGACAGGTTGCTTAAATCCCATGTAATAGGGCGAGCTTGTTGCCCTCACCCGGGCACAAATACAGACTCCGGGCTGTTACTGAGAAATTCCACGCGAAAAAACCCAATAACACTTTGTCCGACCTGGAGATCGAACCTAGGGGAACTCAAGCTCAGTACTAGTGCTTGCGAGGCAGTCTATGAGAATCTATATTGCCTAAAAAGTCTGATTTTACTTTTGTTATATTGCTGGTCTGGAAACCAAAACATTGCCATGTTCAGTTTTAAACGAAAGATAATTTATTTATGGGTACGTAAAAATGTTTTCCGACAAAATGACTAAAGAACGAGCTAAGATTAAGATTAACTAACTACTATAAGATTACCCCGGGGATTTTATTTCCTCGCTATAAAGCTGAAAGAGCTAAGGCATATTAACCTTATCTCTAGAGGATTGTTTATCATTAAACTGAGGATTAACCCGGTAATGCTGTAAACAGGGATTAGGTAGAGATAACATATTAAATCAACCCTTATAGTTGAATTTAGTGATTAATACTGATCATTTAGTGCCTTTTAACCGACTTCCTAAAAAGTAAGAGGTCGTCAATTCAACGTGTATTTTTTGTTTAATTTTTTTTTTTGGTTCAGCAAAGTCGTCGCTAATTGAACATTGATTTTAATGATTCTTTTTTTTTGTAAGAATATTTGCCCCACGTTTTCCCATTTTAATTTGGTGTAGATCGGATGAAGACCTTCGAAAACGGACAATGGAACTCTGCAGTGGATAACAGCAAATCACTCACGATTTCTGTAATTGCATGTTTATAAATAATGCGTATGCCACTTAAAATAAACGACTTTAAAAAACTTGAATAGAGTAATTATAATTACCGTATTATAAAAAATAACACGTTCTAATGCTGCATGGAAGTATTTTTAAAAAAGAAAGGGAACGCGATATAATCCATGCAATTGTTTGCAACTAAGTATACTTCTATAAACAGATTTTTAAAGAAAGAAAAAAATAACATAGAAATATTACAAAAAAATATAATAATATACGATCATTCTTATTGTACCTGGTCAAACAACAATGATGACTACAAAACAAAATGCCAGGTCTATGCAACACTATGGAAGTTATGGTGGCCCGGAGGTTACAGCCCCGCTTGTTAAGCACCGGGTTGCTGGTTCAAATCCAGGCAAGTACCAATGTGACTTTATCAATTTCATATGTACTTTCTTAGTTAATCTAAGACACCACTGACAAACGGTGAAGGAAAACATCGTGAGGAAACCTGGACTTCACGGTCTGAAATCGCCAACCCGCAATGAGCAAGCGTGGCGATCAATGCTCGTTCCTTCTCTGTATGAGAAGAGGCCTTTGCCCACCAGTGGGACAGTTACAGGCTAATATTTATTTATTTATTTATTTATGCAACACATTCTGTACACCTTTTTTGTTTTAACCATCATTTCAATTAGTATCAAATGTAATAATACAAAATTCAGACAAAAGTATATATTCCTTTACAAAATGACTTACATGGTTTCCCTTCACATTCCATCTAAAAATATTTCCCACACAAACACTGCAAAAATCCACGCAGCCCGTTCCTCAGGTAAGAAACGGGCATAAATTTTCCACGTGCCCAGACTCACCCATTTTCATATGGATCCAGAATATGGGTTATTCTCAGGCCGTCGCCTGATAGATTCTGAGGTTTACGCAAATCCTATCTCTTTGTGACAGTAATTTGTCTCCCCGGGACCCTTTGTTTTGTCCTTTTGTGCTACAATATGGATTGAATATATTTCTGTTCTATTTTTATGCATTTGACAGATGGAATTGATTAAGAGGAGAACAACAGATTTTGTGGAGTACATAACGGAATTTTCTCGGTTTTGTATTTTTTTTTATTTGCTTTGGTCACGTTTGACCCTCGTCGTACCTGATGGTAAGTGCAGTCAAGGTCTAAGATGGAGCATAGGAATCCAAGTAACAGAGATATAGAAGGTTAGCCAGAAAGAGATTACTAATCCGAAAAGGTGTTAAAGTACCCATAATAATGAATAACTTTTGTTCTACCACTTTCCACAAAAGTCGATAGTTTAAGAGAAATAGCTGTTCAGAAATTACATAAAAAATACGCTAAAATCTACCTATCGTCAGCTATGATTAGCTGTGTTTACATTTTAGGTCATATTTAGGGTCATGAATTGGAATCACATTTTCTGAATTCGTAACTAAAGCAGGAATGAAAAAAAATTGAAAAAGCTAAAATAAAAATAATTTTAAATGGAAGTAAAAATTTTCGAATTTTGAATTTTTAACACTAGCTTTAAAACCGTCATCAGTGATACCTACTTTAAGTGGCCTGCGGATTAGTACCCCCTTTCCCACTAACCTTGTAGAGGGATTCCCGTATAGGTACCACTCTCTGGCTCTCAAACATACACGAAGAAACACAGTAAACTGGCACCGCACTTTAATGTGAGGGTGGTAGCTAGATGGAGCATACGAATCCAAGTAACAGAGATATAGAGGGATTCACCTATACCCTCTGGCTCTCATACAAGACGGAACACAGTAAACTGCTTGGCGCCGGACTTTAATATGAGGGTGGTAGCTAGCCAAATGGACCGTATAGTTCCTACCACCAAGCATACTGGGTTTTGCTGAATCTTACAACACGTTTCTATTCCCAGCGCGTCATGAGGAAGTTTTATATTGTAACCCGTCTCGAAAAAGGTTTTTTTTTCTATGTTTGTCGCTAGCATGGAATTGACCGACCGTTTTTTAAAGTACTAGATGTTGGAAGAAGTGGATGAAGGATAAGGATCAGTTTATGGAGACGCAGGAACTGCTGTGCACACAGCTGCGTTCTTGCGCCTCGTACTGTCATTACAACTACAACTCAAAATATACGCTTTGAAAAACGCGTCATTAACGCTCTGGGCTAAGCCGGCGTCTCCATGTACGAGGCCTTTTATCACTAAGATGAGCAGCAGAATCAGAATTAAAGAGTAGTAGAGCTCCTTGTGAAAGAGCTCATCCGGGGAAGTACTAACTCCATACCTATTTCTGCCGCTAGGCAGCATTGCGAGAGGTGTAGTGTTCCGGCGATTCCGAGGCCGGATACCCGACACTGCGCGACACACGACACCGACTTCACGTGTGAAATATTTTTAAGATAATTATATTTTTTATGTATAGTATTTTATATTATTGTATTGTAATATGTATTTTCTATGGGCCTTGGTGCCTGAATTAAATAAATAAATTAAATTAAAAAATTGCTGTATTCCGGTGCCGGTAAAATTACAGGCACATGAGACTTTCCAACTTTATCTCTAGGATTGGCAATGCATCAGCAATCCTTTTGGTGTTGTTAGCGAATATAGGCGACGCTTTGTTTGCCAACCTTATTACATAAAAAAAAAAACACAACGATGGTCCTGAGAGGGTCCAATGGGACTTGTTTTTTAACAGGAGGTCTAATGGGTCCTATGTTGCAGAGAAGGTTCCATTTTGAAGGTCCAGTGGGTACAAGGTTTTCGATAGAAGGTCCAATGGGTCCTGTTGAGTAGGTAGGGTCCAATTATGAAGGTCCAATGGGTACGACACCCATACAAATACCTATGGCAATTGTTACGGGTTAGTCAGTAGCCCGAAAGTCTAACAAATGGTCTAACCTTAGGATATCGACATTGCTTAGTAACTGAGTTGCGTAGGCCTGATAGCAGTCGCTTCGTCTAAAATACTTATATTCAATCGCATAGGTTAAACGACCCCAACATAGTTCAGAAAAGGCTAGGCACAGCAAACAGATCACTCACAAGCAAATTAAATAAATTTCATTAGTTTCATGTTGGTGCAGAATCGGAAGCCGCTGATTTAAAGCTGCACATTTAAAATTAAACGCTTGTCCAAAAATTCCCAACTCGTATTAATGAAAATCAAACAGCGTTAATAGCTTCCTAATCGAGAAAAAATATCAGCAACTTTTCATCCAGATAACCAACATTTTATACAGCTTCGGGGAGTACACATAATTCAATTTTGCTTATATAATGCCCAAAGTGAAAATTGAATCTTATTATATACTGGTCACGGGCTGACGTCGAGTTTTGAATAAGAATATTTTCTTACGTCGCCTCGATGTTGCATCAGTTATGTGCCATAAGTTAAAAGAGATTCCAGTCAGGTGCAAGTTGAATATTTTTGGCAAAACAAAATTTTCATTGGCTTACCTTCAAATGCAATAAATGACTGGATAAAAATGCTACCGTAAGTAAGTAAGAAGAAGCGATGGCTTAGATTAGAGAATTTTATGACAAGGATTATAAAAACACATGTAGCGCGATGTCGTATAACTTTTATCTAAAAAGTAAATTTGACGTTTTGACAGCTTTTGTACAGTAATTCATTTATTTTCGTTGAATCCCAATTTTCGATCCCATTTTTTAGGTATTAACGATGGGTCTCATTTGCTATTTCCATTGAATCCCGTGTTACAACAATATGTGTACTTTTAAGAAGAAAAGTGATTTATCTTTATCAAAAATTTTAAAAAGCAGCGTGTGTTCGGCCCACCGACTATTAAATGATTGAATGAATGAAAGACAGAAGAAACATGATTGAATGAATGAAAGACACAAGAAACATGAATGAATTCATACTTTATTTGCACACAAAGACATAGGTCAGGTCAACTTTTTACAAGCTTTTATTTAACTTGTAATGTACACTTATCTTATTCTGAGGTAAAAGATATCTGACTATTAAAAATCAGCCCTAAGAGAAATATGAGCTTGTTGTTTCAAAATCTCGATATAGAAGACAAAATCTTCAGAAGCAAAGACGTAGATAATATATAACATAACAGGAATGAAGAGTCATTGAAAATTTTATGCAAACAACTGGCACCAGGCCAGTTGAAAGAACACAAAACGTTGTTCACACAGTCCCTTCCAGTCCCACTTCGAACCCTGAACTGAATACTTTCTTGTCTCTCACCGCTGCAGTTCCCCACATGCATCACAATATTAGCATAACGTGAACAGGTGCGGGCGAATAACTGAGCCGTCGCAATGCGGTATAGGGGATCTTATATTCATATTATTGTAGCGACTGAGCCGCTGGCCGGGCGGGTGACGATTTTAAATTCGGAAATCAAAAATGTTTCAATGTAGACGCCTGCTCCTTCATGGTCTGTGCGCCTGGTAACGGGATTCTATTCATTGCATTTCTGTTTTGGTAATATAATCTGAGATTTAAATTTTTATAGTCTGTAACCAGTCTAGTCTTACCGAAAATATTTTTTTCCTTAGCTAGGAGCTTTATACAGGATGTCTCAAAAAGTAGTGTCAATCGGAACTCCAGAAGTAGAGCACCCTTAGAGGTACCCGAATCACCCCCATGTATGTTCCGCGGTTTTTTGTAGTTTTCCAGTTATGATATCTTTTCGTGTTTTACCAAACACTGACTTTAGTGACATTTTTGATCATAGTGTCATGAATAGTTGAGACAAATGTGTGTTCTATTCATCTAATTTAGAAAAAAAATAACTATTCACGTCACTATGATCAAAAATGTCATTAAAGTCAGAGTTTGGTTAAAACATGAAAAGAAATCATAACTCGAAAACTACAAAAAATCGCGGAACATACATGGGGGGTGATTTGGGTATCTCTAATGTACGATTTTCACCAACCTGGCCACGCAGCAGATGCTCGAGCGTGCGCTCGTAGCCGACCGCGTCCGCCCGACATCCGCTATCATAGTCAGTTTCTACCTGCGGTATGGCCGAGTGGAGCCGACCAGAGGCGACGACAGCCGAGCGCCGTCGTCCACGTACTCGAGCAGCCAGTCGGCTGCCGCGGCGTCCGAGCGCAGGCGACGAGCTGCCGCGGCATACGCGCGGATCTGACCGATTTCCAAGCAGTGTAATTTCCATGTAAACATGAAACTTAACTATTGTATAGAAGCCTGTATTTCCTTTCGCACAGTGTGAAATGCGCTCCGGCGTGCTCCAGCGCGGCCCTTTTGGTGGAAATCGTACATAAGGGTGATCTACCTCTGGACTTCCGCTTGACACTACTTTCTGGGACAGGGTGTTTTTTTTTTGTTTCTAAATGTTGAATCTAAGCCAGCAAACAATCCACCTCCTAGTTAATTAAACCTTGCATTTGATTGCTTTAGATCATTAGGTCCACAATCCAAGCCCATTAAAATCATCCATAGTACTAATCTAATCTCATCTACGCTCTAAATGTCCCACTACTGACAAGGCCTCGACCCGGTCTTTACACGGTTCCCTATTCAGTGAAACTAATTAATAGGGTCAGGAACACGGCCCAAGGCTCCAAGAATTAAATTACAGTTGCAGCCGCTAACCTGAAATTAGACTAGGCGGTCTCAATACTACATCACTACTAATGGATAATTTGCGTCACCGTGCTTTAGCAAATCACTAATTTACCAAAGTTGATGTATACAATGGCGTTGATTGTGTTACGCATTCATCATTCAGCTAAATGACGTCAACTGCTGGACGTAGGCTTCCTACAAACAATGTTGGGGGGTTTGCCATAATCGCCACGCTTGGCAGGCGGGTTGGCGATCGCAGTATGGTTGTTAAAGTACTCGAGAACGCTGCTGCCCATCCTCTAGTGAATCCCTTAGTCGCCTTTTACGACACCCACTGGAAGAGGTGGGGTAGTGCTATTCTTTACGTCCGGCACTACACGGACGAATTTGTTACGCATTAACTTCACTACATTGACTTAGTAGAATAAGTACTTATTCTAAGTCAATGCTTCACTAAATTAAAAATATTAGTAATAATCATTGACTTAGAAAAGTAATAATTATTGATAAATTATTATTATTACAAGTAAGAAAAACGAACTTTCTTTCGTTCTTTCAAGCAAATTTTCCTGTGATCAATATACATTGGGCCGACAGCAAAATAGTTGGTATAATCTTGGATTGATTATCCAAAGAGAAGTCCATTTCACTTGTTACACACAAACTCAAACTTTTTATTGCATTCATGTGGACATACTATACATTATATTTAGAAGTCCTGTAGGTACAATGTGGTTTCAACATGAAACCCGATAAGGGCACAGCAACATACTAATAATAGGTACTACAATATTTATAATACGCAAAATGGTAATAGTAAGTTATAAATAATAATTATCTATACTCATAACAAGTAATATTTTGATTAGCTAAATTGAATTGCAATATTATTATTAGATTTATGTAGTGTATAGATGGTAATATTTTATGTACCTATTTAATGTAGTGTACCTAATGTAATTTTAATTGGAACAAGTACCTTACTGTATCATTTAAGTATTTGTTAGTAATAGAGTAGAATACAATGTTATATCCATTATCAAATTGAAAGAACGTTATGAAAAATAGATACAGTCACTGCAAAGCAGTATGCAAACACAACTTGAAATAGCTCTCTTTTTCAAATGTATAACGTGGAAAAAAATGTCCTCAATATCAATACTTTGGAGTACATTTAAAATATGAATACAACGTAAACGTCAGCCCGACTAACAAGTACTGGGTAGAAGGAATAAAATATGACCTTCTGGCGCAGAACCACTGAAACTGTTACTCCAACCTGCCTTGTTGAATATTTATGGGTTCAGAAACGTCGCGGTTTTTGGTACCGTGTATGTGGATGATTTCATCACTTTTAGATGGTGATTAAAATTATTATTTTAAATTGTTGTTGAATTTTGAAGATAGGAGTTTGATTTTAAGTCACATTGGTCTCATAATTTTTTTGATTTTTTAACAAATTAGGGATAAGATGCTACACATAAATTACTATCGAAATCAAATGTCTACTCATTAAGTTTTATTTTTGCATTCATAATTCCATCAAATAAGCATTCATTTAAGTCTTTTATTTTCATAACTATGTGCATGTTGGAATGCAAAAACTATTTCACTTATTCTAGAACTACAGAGAAATAAATAATGTTAAACATTATCCTCGCAATACTTTGCGTACATTAATTAAACAACTGTTTCACAATTATCATGCTATTTAGCAAATTTAAAATTAATTTACGCTCTAGCTTGAACTAACGAAACTATTCGTGGCATTTCGAGATATTTGTTTTCCACTACACCGACGGAGACTATAAATAAGGGTGACAATGTTTCGAGCCTGCAACAATTCGCTGTCTTGCCAGAATAGTTTTCTTCGTCCATCAGTTTCCATTGTCCAGTCTAAGATATAAAACCTTCACCAACTTGTTTCATGTATTAGACTTTACTGCTTTCAGTCTAGTATTTCCACTTCGAATTACTTTCGTACCTTTGTTTGGTCTGTTAGTTTAACGGGTTCTGCTTCAATTCTTATTTTTAAAGCCTTGCTCATAGTCTCTATTAGTTTGTGACCGTAAAGATCAACCTCAGCTTCAAGATTATTTGACAAAACTTCGAAATCTGTTACTAAGCCTTCTGTGTAAAACCGATAGAGAGCTTTAGTCCTAAAGTTAGTTCGTTCTTAGTAGTAGTTAGTTCTTGGAGTCTAAAACTACGTACAAGAAGGATACAAACGTTGTCGCCACTCTACTAATCCTCTTCACCTATTGTCCTGACTCCGTAACAGATGACTGGCCCACTGCCACTTGAGTTCAGAATAGTTTTAATATTTTCAAGCTGAGTTGAAAGGAAATGCGGCATTCCTCGCCCGAACAATACTGAAAGTAGGATCGTGCGGAATTTTTATCCGTGCCAAAAAACTTTATGTTTTACTGCGTACATTCCCATCGGTTCGTTAGTCGAATTGAGCTGGGTATTTAAGTAATTGAGTCAGATTGCGGGCTCCGAAGTGCTCTTTTGAACAAGCTCTTTTTGTTTAACTGGTAAATTATCTGGCAGCATTCGATTGAATATTGTAATAATTTGGAGGTGAAGCCTAGTTTTTGAGTTCTTAGCTGTTGTTTAGGTACCTTATAAAAAAACGGGGAATGCGTTTTTTTTTAAACTACTACTTTAATTTAGAAGTTGTCGTGAGACAGTGTATTTTCAATCATTGTTTTTGATTTAAATCTGGGCTAGGCAAAGACACCAGTGGTTGAAATGTAGCTCCTTTCGTGTACAGTCACTTCTAATAATACGAGTATGTATACTTATAGCGAATTTAAAAAGCGAATTTCTCTAAGAGAATAGGTTGTAATTAATAAATATTCGAAACCATAATTTGTATGTATTTGTAGCAACTACGTGTGTAATATTTTATAATTCTAATGTATATTTTAGGAGAAAATCTCTTTTGAATTTTGCTTTGTGTATACATATTATTAGACGTGACTATACTAAGCAAGTTTGAATATTAAGCGTAACTGCAAATAAAATGGCAAAATTATATTAGAATGTCGTGGTGGGCGATCATGAATGATTGTGCGACATTTACTCAATATCGATTGTCGATAATCGATTTCGATAATAACTTACTTATTTGTGATAGTTACTTACTTATTTTTATAATTGAATAACGTTACTAATTAGTATTACTTATCCTAGTTTAATCGTACTCCCGTTCTAAGTAGGTCATTAATCGTTATCCATTGAGTAGGACAGGCTCTATTCGTTTTATTCTGGTGGTATAGTGGCGCTAATTTTATTTGCTGGTGTCTACGTAACTACTAAGTTACTACAGTCTAACATGGTTCTAAATAAACGTGACGAAGTAGAGAACTAACATAAAATGGACTGGATTTGACAGGTTTTTGACATCTTCCTTAATAAGCAGCGCTGCCATCCACGTTCATTAAGAGCCATGTCGGACTCTAATGTCTCACTCCGCGGTGCGAACAATGAATTCGATCAAATTAGTAATTACTAATGGTTATAATCGAGATATCTCGAGACATCTTCAAAATCGAATCATACCATTAACGTCCTAATCCTATCCTATCCTTCCTATCCTAACTAATATAAATGCGAAGGTAAGTTTGTTTGTTACCTTTTCACGCGTAAACCACTGAACCGATCATCCTGAAATTTTGCATAATACGTTATCAGGTGTACAGAAACGGACATAGGGTACCTTTCATCCCGAAAAAAGTACTGTTCCCGAGGAAAACAACAATAACGTTCATAGATGGCGCCACGTGTCTTTCGAATCACGATTGAATTATATTATTATAGAAACTTTAGTAGTGTGTTAAGAGTGTTTTTGAGTTTAATGAACGCGAGCGAAGCCGCAGGCTAGTAGCTACCCAAGTAACAAAATTTGATACTATAAAAGTCCTGAGAACGTTTTGGAGCGTGCTATTTAGTGTTTATGATTAGTACTATAATGGTGTTGTAAACGTTTACAGAACCCCAAATAGGCCCTAGTTTTATCACTGATTTATTCTATAAACATTACATACAGGCTCTCACGGTGATAAATCAGCTCTATAGTTGAAAAGTAAAAGTGTCGAGAAACGCTTTTTAGTACTAAAATAGTGTTTCTGCATCGTTTATGTCACAAAGGGGAACGCCCATAAAATGCCTGAAATGGACAGAAAATACGAATAGTCCTTAATTCTAATTAGAATTAAATATGCATAATGAATAATTCTCAAGTTTGTAAACGTAGGAGGAAAATATAACGATCTTTAAAATATTTCGCTTGATATCCGTCTAATTCATTCTTATTTTTTAATGGACAACTGTGTTTAATCTGACATGTGTAATCGACATTCAGCCAAACAAGAATTTTCAAATAATTTATCGAAGTATTTTATAGAATTATTGCACAGTTATCGTTCATTTAGAATAATTCGACCTAATTATAACGTTTATCTAATGAAAGTAATATTATATGCATGTCAATATTAATTAAAATAAAATTATTTTCAAATAAGAAAAAGTATCGTAGGCTGCATGGATAACATGTCCTTTGCCTTACTGACAGTTTGATATTGATTACTGCATTTCATTTTTCCGTTGAATTGTGGTTTTGAATTGATCGATTCACATTTTGCGTTTGCGACTTGAGTATAACTTAATAGGATATAATAACGACGACTTTGGCCATTTTTAAGGATTTTGATTTTACTTCTGCACACGTTACCCCTTTTCGAACTCGACTTAGATTGAACCCGCCTTGACGACGACTCGGCTTTTTGACGACGGACCTGGACCTGCTTTTTATACGACTCTGCTATTGTTTTGGACTCTTACACCGTGTACATTTAAAAATGGATGGAAACGTACACTGTGTTAATTGCTATCTCGATCTTACAGCGATGAGACGTAATGTCGTATCAGAGCAAAATGATGAAGTACGTCGTTTAATACAGGCATGGATAACACCATTAGCTGTAAGTATATTCATTCCATAGTTTTTGTGAATAATTATATTGAACTGAACGCACTGACATTGAACAATTAGTACATTGTTTTTTGTTCTTTCTCACAGGTTGAACCAGGTAGTGTTGTTTGTGATGCATGTCTTAGATTAGCGGTTCACACTATCACCGAGACACCTGGAACCAGCCGGCCAGGTAGACAAGTAGGCCACCAACATGTGTGCGTTTGCTGTGGACAGTCTGTTCTACGACAACGATCACATGTTGTAAGAAATAGCAGTGATCGTGAGAGGCACATAATGAATGTAGTAGCACACAGAATCCAACCACGCCAGGTAAGTTCATTCCTCTGCCCTAATTCTGTGTAATTCCCTCTTATCCCGTGCAAATAACGTCACTATCATGTCTTTTAAAAACTTATCACAGAGTACTTTTTTATGCATAGGTTTTCGTTCATCGAGCTTGAAGTAAAACAAAACCAACTTTTACTTTTCATTTTGCTTGCAGCTACGTTCTTCGGATTTGATCTGCCACCCATGTTGGCAACGATGCAGCCGGGCTACCTCACCCCCTACTACTCCTTCACCAAGCCCGAGTCCGGTACCCAGTCAGGCAGGTAGTTTGAATATACCTCTACATGAAGAACCTCCTCAAATAAGATCCAGCGTACTGTTACCTAATTACGGAAGAGCAGTTGATACTCAAAGTCATTGTTTCTATCCAGGATGTAATATGATTGATAGACATGTGGTACCACTTTCATTAAGGGTGTGGCTCTTCAAGGACTACAAGTTTTATATACCAAAGAATTCAAAAATATGTAGTCATCATTTGAATAGTGACTTTTGGCATGAACTCCCTGCTTTGGAAGATATGAATCATGAATTCACTGTGGACCACATTGAAGACTTTGCATCATTTGTGAATTATGAATGTCGTGCTTTGGACTTCGAAAATATACACTTAATGGAAGAACATATGGTGTGGTACTTTTTAGGAATGAGTAGAAATAGTTTTGGTACTCTAATGGGAGAGGTGCCCCGATTGGCGCAAATGCATAGAGGTTCTACTGCCCTTGGAGCTTACCTGATGAAATTGAGAACTGGAGATTCTGATGAAAGATTATCATCTCTTCTACAAATACCGAGAAGTACTCTGGAACGTCTAATGGCTAAAGCAAGGGAAAAACTGCATCAAGATTTTGTTCCTATGAACCTTGGAATTGGACATATAACAAGAGAACAAATAGCAGCAAGAAACCTTGTTCTACCAAATGGGCTGTTTGGCGAAGTCGACGGAATAAGGAAGCCTGTCGTAATTATTGATGGAACATATATCTATGTACAAAAAAGCTCCAACTATTTGTACCAAAAAGAGACATATTCTCTTCACAAATATCGAAACCTTGTGAAGCCATTTTTGCTTGTTTGCTCCGATGGCTATATAATCGATGTGTTAGGCCCTTATCCAGCAACAACTTCCGATGCTCAGATAATGATTAGTGAATTTGATGAACCCAGTAAGCCATTGAGACAATATTTTCAGGATGGTGACGTATTCATTCTTGATAGAGGGTTCAGGGATTCCATTCCACTTTTGCAATCTTGCAATTATAGTGTTCACATGCCATCAACACTGCAAGTAAATGAAATTCAATTATCCACTCTGGAAGCTAATAAAAGCCGAAGAGTTACTATTTGCCGCTGGGTTGTGGAAGCCGTAAATGGAATATTCAAGCAGCAATTCAAATTATTTCGCCAAGATTTTTTTAATAGAGCTTCGAGACATTTAATGGTAGATTTCTCTATAGCAGCAGCATTAATTAATAGGTTTTATACTAGAATAGTTGACAGGCCAGATGCTGTTGATATTTTGCAAATAATACATCAGAATATGTATACAGAAAATATACTAGCTGAT
The DNA here is from genome assembly GCA_905220435.1 of Amphipyra tragopoginis. NCBI lineage: Eukaryota > Metazoa > Arthropoda > Insecta > Lepidoptera > Noctuidae > Amphipyra > Amphipyra tragopoginis. The sequence continues at coordinate 25,514,650 of HG991996.1, read as the reverse complement.
TATGTGATCACAAATAATTTGAATCGTCGCAGAGCGCAATTCCAAAGCATTAATATAAATCCTAACAATGTTGCTGATTTCCCACAACTGACATACAGCGAAATGGTTTTGTTGGCATGTGGTACGTACCAAATAAAACAGGCTCGCTCATACTATGGCGAGCACACACGAGCGAATGGTATTTATAAGATTGAAATATGTAGGGAACTGGATAACGAATTAGTTGAGCATTTATCTCTTCCGGGTAATTGCTTTTTACTTCGAGGAAAAATACAAAGCAGACATATTTCTCAAAAAATATATTTTGTTTATATAATAATTAACAATTCCTTATCAGGGATAAGGGCTTTACAGCATCGCTATTGTAACTGCCTCGTGGGACGGCGAACAGTTGGTACCTGTGCCCATACTATGTCAATAATATGGTACTTAGCATGGGCCCGGTACCAACCCAATATCAATCCTCCTGCACAGTTTCTTGATGATGTGTTAGTGGTTTTTAATGATGATTAAAACATTTAAATGCAGTTTTGTTTATTAATTATTGCGTAATAATCTTAAACCTTGACTTAACCTATATTTTAGAAAAAGATGTTTGGAACAAGTTTTGCCGAGTTTTTTTGTAATTATTGAAAATGATATGGGTTCCCTACGACTTATAGTGCAATTTGGCGTATATTTCATTGTTGTTCATTTCAGGCATTTTTTTATGTGGCTGATGGGCATTCCCCTTTGCACTATAAAAGTAACCAAAACATCTTTATAGTGCTATTTTGCACCGTAAACGATTCCAGTGATCTTGTTTATCACACATTTTGTTCGTGTTGTGAAAATATATCGGTAATTGTTGCTTAACGTAACATGTAATAAAAAGGACAACTTCAAAACATGCATGGATCGTAATTCTGCCATAACTTGCACTTGCAAAAATAATTGTATCGATAAAATAATTATGCTGATTTCAAATTTGACAATGCGCCCTCATAATTTTCGTGTTTTAATTAAATTTTAATTAATAAAATAAGGACTTGTCCCAACTATGGCTGCTATAGTACACATTGGCTCCAGCCGTGCTGCTAATGTGCTATCATGGCAGAAAACAGCAGCCATATTTCACCGAAAACGAATTAGTCCATTAATTATTAATTTTAGTGCTTTTATGTCACGATTTAGTACCGTAGTAGTAAAACAAACTCACTTATAGAGCTATTTAGTACTATATAAGAGTTTTCATGACTTTTACAGAACTAGCGCCATAGCGATGTTGAGGGAGCTTTTAAGGAGCTAAAAGGTGACGTAATGGTTGTGCAAGGTACTTTTATAGTGCAGATTGATACTGTAATAATGTTTTCGATACTTCTACAATACTAGTACTGTAAAAGTTATTTTTACGCATTATTAGTGCAAAATAGATACATAAAAGTGTCAGAAAGGTCGTCTATAGTACTAAATAGTACCATAATCGCTTTTTTCATATCTATTACAGTGCAACACTTTAAAGATTCTTTTGTATGGTCCTGTAAACGTTCTAAGAGCTAAATTATAGAACTTAAATGCTCTTTAATCTTATAGAACCAAAACGCTCTTTTAAAAACCTTTATAGTACAAGCAGGCACAATGGTTACCACTATAGGCCTACTATATCACTATTTGGTGTTATAACACCCTGGCTATAGAAGCTTTTGTTACTTGGGTAGTATCTCACTATCGCCCACCACTATTAGGAAAAGAATAAGACTAAATCAAAACAAAAATAATCGTCACCCAATTTGGACAAGTAAGGAAACTTGTAAAAAAAACAGAACTTCCCCTGTTTTGCGGTAAATAAATCGAACCGAACCGTGAATTTAGGAAGAAATCTACTTTTGGGTCCGACAAATAACGGCCATCCGAAAATTAGTTAAAATCCTATTCGATAATTGTTTTTCTTTGCTAACATTTCAAAAGTTTCCATAAAGTTTGTTAACTCTTTTCTTACAGTTGGGAAAGTTCCTTGGGTACCAAACGCCATTCGCAGAAAATTAATGGCGAATTTTTCCTGTCTTTAACTTCCATTTTTCAAACGTTGAGTTCTCATTATTTTAGTTTAGCTTCGGGTATTTGGAACAATTCTTTTTTGTATAAAGTTTGTATATGTTGTTTTTTTCGTCGCATTTCTTCGTAGGTATGATTAACTTATTCTTTAAATTACATCAAGCTAAGGAGTTAACAAATCTATATGTATATCGATGGGTCCTATGTTTATGGGCTAAAGTGGCATTTTTGTCATTTCCAATGTGAACCTACATATATCTACAGTTAAAGGTCCAAATTGGAAATTAATAAAATGCCACTTTGGCCCTTATACATAGGACCCATCGATATATAAAAATGAATACCTATGTATTTCCCTTGGTCAGTGACCGTCACGGCATCACGCGTGAGCGGCTGGACCGATGTTCGTAATTGTTTGGAGAAGGTTAAGAAAGAAAATTATGATGTTTAAAAAAAAACTAAATTATCTCAGTATATCCATATTCTTCATTTGTTTACCGCATGCATGAAAATGGTTTTAACTTTTTGTTACTATTTTGATTTTGTTTCTGAAGGTAGGCAGTAGTAGGAAGGTAGTAAGTAGGAAAAAGTGCATTGCAACGCATACACGTACAGCTAGTTTTATAATATTAATCGTACTACCGCGTCACAGACAAAAGAATAATCGTTACCATAAGCAATGTGTTTAAAGCTATCGTATTCAAATCTTTTATGTACAGCCGCAGATTTGAAATGTTTATCAGATTTAAAATTCGATTCCTTCTCACACTGTGCGCAATAAGGTTTAAGATGTCATATCAACTTACATAAGAATAAATTTTTAAAATTGTGAAGCGTCGATTCTAGCAAAAAGGCTGTTATCCACTCTTTGATGTTAAGAACTCCTTTTTAGGTATGTATCAAAAGTTGTTTATAGAGCGAATTTGATTGAATTTACTAATTAGAATGATTTCTTTTTCTATGCTTCCTAGTATCTTCTTTAAATTAATCTTTTTATAAAAATTAAGAAAAAAATACTATTGCCCTGTCTATTCTTTGCGAGCGACCGAGTGACCTTATGAAAAAGTAATGTGCAAGCAATTATAGACCTTAGAGTGGTAAACATTTCAACAATTATTATAATAAATATTATCGTGAAGGATGGCACAGTTGTCCGTCGGGCATGCCACCGTCCGGGAGAATGGCCTAGTAGCCAAAAGATGAGGCTCTCGTTGGGCGGCTGGATCAAGGGCTTGATACAAAAAGCAGTACTCCTTGAAACGACATGCATAGTTAGAAGGTTCCTTTCTCTGGAACCCTGACTACCGGCAGCTTGGACCCTGTACCGATGCCGGTGGGCTACTATTTATTATATTTACCTAACTAGAGGTCGCCAGCGGCTTATCGCGTATTCCGCGTTTTTCTCTACTATAATATGTATGTATTATACATATAAACCTTCCTCTTGAATTACTCTATCTATTAAAAAAAACCGCATCAAAATCTGTTGCGTGGTGTCAAAGATCTAAGCATACATAGGGACAGACAGCGGGAAGCGACTTTGTTTTATACTATGTAGTGATATTTAAAAATGTTAATTTATTTGTACAGTGATGAATAAAGGAAAGTACTTGATATTCTAGCTTCATAAGAAATAAATGAAACGAAAGAAATAAAAACATAGAAAACACATAAAACACAGTAATATTATTAAAACATAACAGTACACACACATTCTATCGAACTGTCCGCAGTCATTTTAGGAGTCAATATATCAGAAGTTAATGACGTGGAGATAAAATATATAACGTTTGTCGTTCGCCCTTGTACTTATAGTTTATTTGTTGGATGATACGTAGAGATCGCCTTCTCGATTTATTTTTATTACTTTTTAGAATATAGTATTTTATTAATTTATGAGCTTTTGCTTTAGAAATCAAAAGATATTTTATGAAAAATATTACTGAATTCAAGAAATATATTTCTTACATTTACCTCGACGACGCTACGGTGATGATAAGTTTATACGACACACGACCGTTGATAAAATATATGTGTTAAACATCATACAATATTTAATTAATTTTGGTACGAAATATACAAGTTTAGTTTTAGTATACACTAAACCTGAAACCAGTTTGTTCAGAATCACCAGGAGAATCGATTGACATAGTTTTACACAACATTATATTTTTCCTTTTTTATTTCATTTTAAATTCTCATTCAATAGGTTTCTACGCATAACAGTGGACGGGAATAGACACCTTGAGGCTTGAGACGGTCCGCTCGGTCAGTTTCCGTGTATTAGACAACCCCTGCATAGCACATCTCAAGCATTTCACACTTGATTAGGGAACTTAACGCGACATAAACTAAATTGTAACTTGGAGATTTATTAAAAAAAACACACACATTCAGGCAGTTCTGATGAAAATCTTGTTGGAGTGTCTCGATTTTTGTACATACTAAACATAAAGTTGTATAAATTAATGTAGGGTCAAAAATCGATAAGAGCAAAACAGAAGGCGTACTGAATAATAAAACGAACACACTAAAAATAATAAAATGTATATGAACTGGAAGAATACATAAAATTACGAAGCACAATTAAACTAATTCTCCTTCATTCAAATTCCAAAACGACTATTAGTAATCGAACAAACACCTTTGAATTTCACTAACAATGATAGTTACAATATCGTAAAACCGAATAATATCGTTCCAGTTAAAGCCATCAGGTGGGGTAGCGCTGCATCCTATGGGTTAATGGCTATCGATTTACCATAGGCCGAGCATATTCTGTATCTCCGCCGGGATCTGGGAATCGCTATTACCATTGGGTATATCGTTATAATTTATTCACTCGGTACGGCCAGTGACTTAGGTCGTGTATGCTTTTCCATTTATTTGAATTTCGAATATTCGTTCTGTAAGTTACGGGTGGTATTTTTTTTTTGTTTTTTTTAGGATTCGAAATCATGTATGTTTTTAACCGATGCCAAAAAAGGAGAAGGTTCTCAATTCGACGGAATCTTTTTTTTTATATATGTTCCCCGATTACTCAAAGACGCCAAGACCGATTTGAAAACTTCTTCTTTTGTTTGAATGGGTATACTTCTCAGGTGGTCCCATAATCATCATATCAGGATCTGATGATGGGATCCTGGAGAAATCTAAGGAACTCTTCAAATTTTATAGGCACACTTGTAGCAATTTTTTTGTGTTTGGAAGTGTATTCTACCGAGGTGGTCCCATTTAAATTTGTTGAAGATCTGATGAAGATCCTCGGAGAAACAGCAAATTACTCGCGATTGCTGCAATTTCATGTTTATGTGTTGTTAATGGCACTTAAAATAGAAAAATAAAATTACTTTAAAACTATAAGAAAAACCGACATCAAAAAAACTAAAACGTTTACCATGTTATAAAATTAACAATTTCAGAAGTCGGTGCCTTCAATTTAGTTCATCTGGATTAGCACCGTGTTCTGAAATTGATAATTTTATAATATGGTAAAGATTTTAGTTTTTTTGAAGTCGGTTTTTCTTATATTTTTAAAGTAATTATAGTCAATAGTTGTGATTCTCATCAGGAAGCCAACTCGACTAACAAAATAGTTGCCAAACGCAAACGAACCACAACCGTCAGTAAATTTTTGTTTATGAAAACTGTCAAAATGATTGGTTTTGTTTTTTGTGTCAAACAATTTGACAGCTCTTGAAAACGAAAACTGTCGGAATAAACGGTTCGGCCTTGATTCGGTTGCGATTTATCAAGATTTATTTTAGGAGAATTGGAATTCATATATAATTATAAGGTCTTACGTATAATTCACGATATTTTGCATAGCGTCTTAGTTAATGCTGAAGATAATACAGGTATCACTGAAAATGAAATAAGTTGTTTTTTTTTTCAAAATGTTTTACCAATCATTTATTTAATTACTGGTGTAGAGTTGTTATTAATTTACATCTATGCAAGAAAATGGCCCGCGCTGATAGCTAGCGCCGTGCACGCTATTAAACCTAAAAGAACCAGTAAATAAATTAATTGATTGATTTATTAAATTATTTTTTTAACAAAAAATATATTTATACCATCAGATTTATTTTTTTGTGGTAGGTACACACGGCTACACATCAAGCTATACAAAACCAGTTTATCTTGGCGTCGCTTTGTATAATCTTTTCGCACAAGTAACGGTCAGCTTATACTGGTTTTGCATAGCTTGAATTGTAGCCGTGTGTACGTTATCTTTAGCATCTACTCAGGCACTATGCAAAATTTCGTGGATTATTTAAGTAAGACCTTATATTATCGAAAAGATATTATTTTGTAGGTTCAATATTTAAAAGCAAACTATTCTACTGTATGCCGTGCGAAATGCGAGGTATAAATGGAGCGGAAGCTATGTGGTAAGTGTTTGGCACTTGATACGTTGGACGCCCGATGGTAGAACACGTTCTATGTGGCAGGTAGTTCTAGCTTTGGTCAGGGCTTTGTATACTTCTAAAATGTGTGTCTATCGATTTTCGTTTGGTTTCGTAACCAAATAAATATTTATTTTATACACCGTGGGCCCGAGGATTTTAACCATCGATTCCGATGCATAATTGGAGAAGAAAAGCTAAGATGTAGTTTGTTGAATAAAGCTTAATTTTCGAAATATTCACTATTTACGGAAATTGACAACTCGGAAAATTTCTATGGTAACAAGTCCTATGAACGCGGCGTTGCGACTTTTGTCATACAATACCCCACTCGCCGTATGTCTTATCTGTCGGGTAGGGTTGTGAACTGAGAAGTTTCTCATCCATTTAAACAATAATTTATAAATGTTGGCATTTCAACCTAAAGTATTAGAAGTAAGTAGTACAAGGAAGTACTAAAGTTAATTGATTTATTAAGAATAGAAAAACAAAAAAATATATCTGAATTGGATTTTTTTTAATGTAACATTTGACTCATATTACCATCAGAAAGGTGTGGTTAAAATTTTCGGGTACCTCGGGCCCACGATGTGTACTTTTCACTTCTGACATAAAATCGGATATTTGTCATCATTAAGAGTTTCATACCCTTTTCAACGTGAGTTCTAAGGTTTTTCTACAACACGTTAGCATACTAAGAATATCAAATATTCTCAAAAAACAAAACATGAATGATATAGCTATTTTTTGATTTTTGATGATGTCGTTTAAGTTTTTCGATAGCAGTCTCCTTATGGCTACAATTTATGAGGTGACCGCTATGTCAGGACTCATCTTTCGTTGAATAGAGTATAATATCATTAACAGGCAAGGCCTGTGAAGCCCAATTCTACTACCATAAACTTCTATCAATTGCTGTTGAATCGTTCATTCAGACAGTTTTCGTTTACGAAAACTGTCAAAATGTTTGGTTTTGTTTTTGTTGTCAAACAATTTGATAGCTTTTGTATACGAAAACTGTCTGAATAAACGATTAAGTTGCAATTTAGAATTGGGCTCCTGGTATCATCATCGATATCATTCAGCTGAAAGACGTTCACTGCTGGACATAGGCCTTCCCCAAGCTATATCGGGGTTGCCATAATCGCTACACTTGGCAGGCGGGTTGGCGATCGCTGTATGGTTGTTAAAGTACTCAGAGAATGCTGCTGGCCTGGTAGGTCTGGTATACGTCAGTATATTTCTGCCATAAACTTGATATCAAGCCCGACTGTAACTTTTTTGGCATCATACGAAAAATCATATCTCACATGCCTTACCTAGGTACTTGCACACTCACAGTCATGCAATTTAATCGTCGCTCCATTACACTAGACTTGTTCCACTGACTCGAAACACATTACACAGTTGAAGCACAATAACCAAGTATAATCGCAAAAGACATTTAAGCCCGACTGTATAAAATTGAAGTGCAATTGTGCGAACAATTGCATCAGTTCAAACCTGGTTCGTTTAGTTGCGTACATCGCCCCCCGGATTGGAACCTTTTCGATAATCGACAGCTGATTATTGAAAAGGTTCTGAATTGGGGTAGTGCTGTTATTCTGTAAACGAATTCGCATATCGATTCACATCTCACTCAGGCTTTTCCGCTCAAAACTCGCTGCGCGTGTTTGTAGTATTCAAGGCATTACTACGAGGCATGACAGACCAAATGCGAGCGCTGGTCCGCCGTTCGACACGACCCCCTCGCGTCCCGCGTTTTCTGTGGTGACCCCTTTTCTCTCTGTCGACGTTTTTCGACAATATGTTGTCGATCAGTTTGGTATTAGATGAATTATTGTCGTTCGATGCTGCTTTAGAACTCACTTCAAAACAAAACAATCCTATTTCACAGTGATTTAGGAGTGAATTCATAAGGAATAATATCGTGTGTATAAACATGTATTATTTTATTTAACATGTACGTAAATATCTTTTTATTTGAATAGTATTTAATATTATGTAGGTGATATTGTTGCCAAAAATTTTTCCAATAACTTTGTTATTTTTTAATAGCGTATCATACCATATCCTCTTTTCAGTGCACCTACCATGTTTATCTCTGCATCACCCTAAGGTCGACTGGTAGAAAATGCCTAAGGCATTAAGTCCGCCTCTGTACAAATTTTGTGCGAAAGTATAAATAAATAATACCGCTAGGTACGGAAACGGTGCGAATATGCTATAGATTTGCAGTGAACACTTGCATTTCAAGGTGGTTTTAAGTAGAAATAGTTATGGAGATGTTCTTTATGAAGTTTAGAAATTGTTTCAGTTTTTCTACCTAGTACCTATTTCGATTCTGATAGTTCAAAAGTTTGAAATCATGCATTACTTTTATCAGAATTATTATGTATTTGACCTGATTTATATTCGAGACAAATATATGTGGTTTTATACTTTATGTGTGTATTTAGAAACGCTACGACTGTAATCTTCTGCATAGCCTTTTCGTAATTATTTTGGGATCAGTTTCCAGTCTAACCAAATGCGGCTGAATACTAGCATTTTACACGGAGCGACTGCCATCAGACATCCGCAACCCAGTTACTGAGCAATGCCGATATCCTCAGGTTAGACCGGTTATCAGACTTTCGGGCTTCTAACTACTCGTAATTACTGTCATAGGTATTCGTATGACAACCGGGACCGACGATTTACCGTGACTTATGAGACACGGAGGGGTCTCGATGTCTAACGGATGGTCACCCATCTACGGACTGACCGCGGCAAGCGCAGCTTAACCTTGCAAATCATATGATCCGCGCGGTTGTAAATTATACAAGTTTAGTTTTAGTATACACTAAACCTGAAACTACAGGGTCAAGTGTTGTACCTATGGACGGCTTTACCTATGGACACTACCAATATTTCAAAAACCAAATGGCGTAAATTCATAGTTAGAACACATTCGCAAACTTTTTTTGCCCAATGGCAACACTGACTAACTGTCATTATGCTGTCAGTGATAAATCTGTTGTGATATGCTGTTGAAGATTTTTATTTGAAAAAGTAAGTTTTTTTGTACATTTCCAAGGTGTTTTTCTGTGAGATAACTTAAACTAGAAGTACGACTGTAGATGATTTACAGAACTTCGTTGTTTTTCATTGAAATAAGGATTATTCTGCGTTTCTGTTAATGCTCTGTAGAAAGATTTAACCCTTTCTTGGTTTTGTCTTAATATTTGTACCTGTGGACGGGGGAATGAATGTACCTGTGGACTGTCCATAGGTACATAATATCTGTTGTACCTGTGGACAGTAATTTACACAGACAAATTACTACATTTGTTTTGTTTTTTTCAGTGCCACGTAGTAAAACCGGAGAGAAACGGGATAAAATATGTCCAGACACTCTCTCCGAAGCAGTTATAGAGGTCAAAAGTGGATGTTAAGTTCGTAAGGTGTCTGAAAAACACAAAATACCAAAATATACGATTTTTAAACATTTTCAACTCAACAAATAAATAATGATCTCAATGAAAAATCTATAGATTAATTATTAGATAGATTTGTCGTTGTATTGTTGAAGAATGACGTAAAAAAGGTGTTTCAAGAGCATAAAGAAATTATGTTACGTGAATATTTAGAAAAGGCAGCCTGCATGCATATGAGTCTAGATTGCAAACAAGTCCAGAAACTTGTCTACCAGTTTTCTGTGCAAAAAATAAATAAAATACTCTTAAAAGCTGGCATCAATACAAAATAGCTGGTATAGGATGGTTTCGATGTTATCGACAACGTTTTCCGAAATTATCGCTACGAAAACCTGTTTTTTTTTTGCAATACCAAATGCTTGTCTACAGGTTCATTACCGTCCATAAGTACATTTGTGCTGTCCACAGGTACATTGGTACGTTGTACCTAGGGACAAAATAAGGGTTTTTGAAAATCTTTAATTTTCTAAGTAACTGATTTTGCTATCGCATTTGAGACTGATAATTATTAAGAGTTGATTAGTTACCAAGCCGTACGATAAATAATTTCATGATAAAAGAATGAGGTTTTTTTTAAAAAAATAGTTTTTTGTCAAATTCTGGAAATCGTTCACAGGTTGAGCACATGCCCCTAGGTACCTGGGAGCAAATAAATCGAGCCACTTCTATTTTCCACGTAGGTATAATTGTTATTATTTTTGGTGTTATGGAACAGATCAATTCGAAACATATATCGCCTAGAAGGTTATTTGATAACCTTTACAATGAAGGTAGTTTTTTGTCAACTTTGCATTAGGTATAATCCATGAAACCAAAACTAATCCAGGACACGTGAAACAAGGAGTGGCTTGATTTATTTGCCCCCAAGTATAGTTTGTTCAGAATCACCAGAAGAATCGATTGACACAGTTTTTACACCACATTATATTTCTCCTTTTTTTCCATAAATTTCAATTCTCTTTCAATAGGTTTCTACGCATAACAGTGGACGGGAATAGACACCTTGAGGCTTGAGACGGTCCGCTCGGTCAGTTTCCGTGTATTAGACAAACCCTGCATAGCACATCTCAGGCATTTCACACTTTACTAGTGAACTTAACGCGACATAAACTAAGGTGTAACTTGGATTTTTATTAAAAAAAAAACACATTCAGTTCTGATGAAAAACTTGTTGGGTTGTCTCGGTTTTTGTATACCTACTAAAAATAAAGTTATATAGCCATGAGCCCCACAAACGTCACGACTGTTATCTTTAGCAAATGCCATATTATTTTCGATACAGAAATATTATTTCGTACACTTACTCAATGGAAATATAATTACCGGTTGCTCTGCTCACGCGTAAAAAGATCCGTCCTTCGTATCTTTTATTTACGTTACCAACTAACTCCACAAATAAAACTGTTATGTACCATTTTCCTTGTACCTGTCCTAAATATCGTAGTAATAGCAAACGATCCCCACTGTTGGGAGTCTCTTACGTAAATTGGATCTGTGAATTGATATCATCTGATTGAATTAGTCGGTCTATCGACGCTCTCCCGTTCTCGTGAGATGTTAGATATACACCTGTAACTCCGTATTCGGAATGTTATAAAGATTCAGGTGGGTATATCTCGGTGTTTGTATCAATCAGGGGCCTAATTCTCCTAAAATTAATCTTGATAAATCACAACCGAACCAAGGCCGAACCGTTCATTCAGACAGTTATCAATTTTAAAAGCTATCAAATTGTTTGATTGTTTGGGTAGTAGGACTCGGACCTCGGTTTTTTTTTTTTATTATTTATCTTTATCGCTCTTGACCCTCGTCGCACCTGATGGTAAGCGCAGGCAGGGTCTAAGATGGAGCACACGAATCCAAGTAACAGAGATATAGATAGATTTCTATCGAAAACAAAAACTGACTGACGGTTGTGGTTCGATTGCGTTTGGCAACAATTTATTTTAGGAGAATTGGGCCCCAGGTTTGAATGCTGCCTAGCCTTTTCCCAACTATGTTGGAGCTAGCTTCCAGTCTACCAGATGCGTCTAAATTCTAGTATTTTACACGAAGCGACTGCCATCAGACCTCCGCAACCCAGTTACTGGGCAATGCCGATATCATAAGGTTAGACCGGTTGTCAGACTTTTGGACCTACTCGTAACGTCTGTCATAGGTATTCGTATGACACCCGGGACCGACGGTTAAACGTGCTCTCCAAGGCACGGAGGGGTCTCGATGTGTAACGAATGGTCACCCGCCCACGGACTGACCGCGGCAAGCGTTGCAAATCGTATGGTTCGCGCAGTTGTTTATTAACCGCGAGCCCCACCAGATCCATAATCTGTACTAATATATTATCCATCCAAAATTTAAGTGCTGGGCACTTGTCGCTGTAGCAATCTCAACCTTTCTCTATCCAGAGCCAATTCCTTCATTTCTCTGTATGTTGTCACTCTGTCTTTTCCTTCAATTGGTCTGTGTACTTTTTTTCTTTCTTCAGCTAAACCAATAAGAAAGAAAGAATATACCTATTATAATTATTAGTAATGCTGGCAATAGTAAAAAAAAAAACGTTAGTCCACCCTGCACGTATTTACAAAGGTCCCTTATTTGAAAACAACCATGTCGTTTTGATATGAATTGAGGCGCTGATTTGATAAATCAAATAATTAAATACAATAAATGCTGCCTCGTTGGTCCAGTAGTCGCAAGCGGAACTACTGAGCGTGATGTCCTGGCCCCAGGTCGGACAAAATGTTATAGGGTTTTTCCGTGTGGAATTTTTCAGTAGCAGCCCGGAGACTGGATTTGTGCCCGGGTTTTAGCAATAGGCTCGCCCTATATTACATGGGACTTGAACACAACGGCGAAATAAGGGTGTGCTCTCTCACATCACATCTCTGCACAACCCTTCGGGGAATAAAGGCGTGATGTTATATTATTTAAACATAAATAAATATTCGTCAAACAAAACCCTTATTAATAAATCAATACGAATGAACTCGCGGCTAGAACCTAGTGTTGTATCGTGTGATATACACGAGGTAAGGTATACATAAAGTAGCACTAAGACGGAAATTACATTATTGTGGCATGTTCTCCGTCGCCTATCCCGTTTTGGGTGACATAGATCTCGGCTTGGAGTAGCGCCTTTAAGCATGTATTCACTGGAAGGCAAATGGCATAGACTAAGGCCTCATTTACACAGGGTAAGTATCTGACTCCAAACTCGAGACAAGTCAGTGGTGACCCGATACTTACCTAGTGTAAATTAATCGCGACAGTTCTGTACTGACTTTAAATCAATTTACACATCAGTATCGGGTCAGCACTGACTTGTCTCGAGTTTGGAGTCAGTTACTTACCCTGTGTAAATGAAGCCTAAGACATAGACGGTCAGTTTGCCATAGGGGCGGCTGACAGGGGCGCAGGACCTAGGTGGGTGTAAATTAGGCCACTCGCTACATATAACTGAAAAAATCCGCAGCAGATCTCGCTTTAAATCATGATGTTGATTTAAATGCAAATGAATTATGTCTGGAGATTGAGATTGATTGATACAGATAAAATCGTTACTGCCTTAATTTTTAACATAATTCTTAATTAAATGCGTGCTTTTTTAGCGAGCACGAAATTTGATCCTTGCGGTCAGGACCGTAGCTACGACAAAGTAGACAGTAGCCATGGGCGTGGGCGTATCCAGTCTTCTGAGTAAAAGGAAGGTGTCTTCAGAATAAGATATGATTTTCACAGCTGACAGCCTGTCCTCTCCTCCCTTGTATTCCTTTGTCAACCCTTGAAAATCGTTGTTAAAGAGGATTGCTTTCTTTATTCAGGATATTGCTCCTAATTATAAGATTTTTACCCACTTGACACGGGTCTGACAATCACGCGCAGCGCAAGATAATTTTGTCGACGCATTATCTCGTATGTTTAATATTCGAAAACATTGAACGAAATCAATGTTTTCGAATATTAAATACTTTGCATTTTGAATATACGAACAATCAATTACTTTTTTAAAGCAAGTCGGAAGTACGGGAAAACCGTTTGCTTTAGTAAAAAGTGGACAATAGCAGTTACAATTTCAAACTGTTTTCTCTATGGCATTTGTTTTGAATTTATTTTAACGTTCGATACATCGCATTTTTTCGTTACAAATTGAAATTTGAAAAGCTCCACCAATTTTTTACTTGTATGCATTGCTCTGTTTGAATTCTTTCAGTGAAATCAAAATAAACGTTACATCCTCGTGTGAAATAATACCGATGGTTTATCTTGTGCTTTTCGTTTCCCAAAAAAACATTCCTTGCTTCCCGTTAAATTGTTTTTCCATCATTTCGTTTGGACAATGTTCGGAATAAAGCATTCTTACGTGTTTTTTGTTTTTAATTTTTAATCTTTATCACGATTGACCCAAGTAGCACGTGATGGTAAGCGCAAACAGGATCTAAGATGGAGTTCACGAATCCAAGTAATAGAGATATAGAGCGATTCCCCATACCCCTCTGGCTCTCACATACACACGACGGAACACAGTAAACTGTTTAGCGCCGGACTTTAATGTGACGGTATTAGCTAGCTAGTATAATAGATCCTACAATCAAGCGTGCTGGGTTTTGTTGAATCTCGTCGTCTCGATTAACAGCATGCGTTGAGGATATATTTATTCTACTATTGTATTGTATTATTATATTTTGCACAGAACACTACACAGTACACAGTATTTTAACCTTTTATTATTATTATTTTGAAGTACAATTAAGATGCCTAGATAACCCGCGCACCATAGATTATAAATATTGGCCATAGCTGTTATTTTTCATTTTTTTTGCGTTTGGATTTCCAGGCTAATAAATGTTTTTTAAATTCAGAATTTTGTTGTATGTAAAAATTGTGTAATTAATTTACATACCAGCCTTTTTTGTTTTTGTTGCAATTTTTATTCAAAATCACACTATCTACATAGGTACTTGTTCGTTATTATTTTTTATCAGACACAATGTATTTTATTTAAATAGGAACACACGTTGCAGTATAAAACTGACTTACATCCGTCACCTCACACTTCAGGTCCAGTTGAAAACCAGCGCTTTTTGGTGCAGCCGTGAGGCACACTTCCCAGCTATTTTTTTTAGGGTGCTAATTAAACAGACTTCTTTTTAATAGCATTATTCGCCTCTAAAAATCTACATTGGCTTCTAAATTACTAAGTCAGCCACAATTAACTAGCGTCTGAATGATACTATCTTAGCCACTAGTTATCTTCTATATAAGCCACTGTTCGTCACCCACTTTCATTTTCACAATAAAAACAAATGAAAAACAAAAAGAGTCGACGGAGCCCTGCTGCGCGCGGCTCCTATTTCTGTCTGCAGGGTTTAAAGTAACCTAACACGAAGGGGATGACACGGGGGCTTCGTTCGCTCGCTTTGCTCGCTCACTCTACCCCCCGTCATCCCCTTCGAACCTAACCTATCCGTGTCGGGGTGCCCAAAAATTTAGTTGGCGTTGTAAAAAAGTTGAATTAGTTTATTAGAGGTTATCTCATTTTCCCGTTGCTTAGTTATAAAATGAGAAGTTTGGTCACGTGGCCAATAAATAAATTTGTGGCTTGATTTATTATTTCTCTTTTTTTTTACTTTATTTTTATTTGTACGCTTTTTAGTCTGTGCTAAATAAATGTATTTTATTTTTTTCTTTCTAGCCCGTCACGACACCGCATTCAATTTCTGCTCATATCTAGATTTTCATGGCCTATTACGTGGCTACGTTACGTCAGAAAATTGTTCGTGCGAGAAGATAATTCACCTATGTTAATTAATCTCTATTATCATGAAACTAAATATTTTAGTAAAACAAGTTTAGTCTGGTAAGCGGGTCTAGTGCCTATCCTGAAGGGAAAACGTGTTTCAGTAAAATTTACATGACCTACTAATGAACAAAGCAACATCGTTGCCAACGTGTCTTTTAAAGGCGTCAACAGATTAACAATAGACTCATACACACACAGGCTAAACTCATTAATGTGTAAATTTAATTCAATAAAAAGTCTGAGAAACACGTACTCATAATTCTTGTTGAGTAGATACTTAAAGTAACTTCAGAAAGCAAGTACTTGTTATGTACGGTGTACTTACTTTTATTACGGACGCGGACTTTCTCGGAACTTCGCTTTTTTTGTTTCGAAGCTTCTAAGTTGTAATTATGTTTTCTGTTCGCGCTGAAAAAACGGGAATTGGCAGTAGTAGTAATATTAAAAAAATAAAATAAAAGTATTTTCTTAGCAGTTTGTTTCGTAATTAGGTGTAATTGGTGATAAAAGTTCAGAGTTTTTCTTTCGTTGTTCAGAACGGGTTATTTGCGGACCTCGGTTTGGGTTCTGGGTTCTTCTAAAAAACTTTGGTAACAAATAAGCCATACAATTTTATTTCAGTACAAAATACGTCAGTGGCCAATGACACTCACGTCTCATCATTCAGCCGAAAAATGTCCACAGCTGGATATAGGCCTTCCCCAAAGGGGGGGAGGAGGGGGGGGTTGCCGTAATCGCCACGCTTGGCAGGCGGGTTGGCGATCGCAGTATGGTTCCTAAATTACTCAGAGACCGCTGCTGCCCAACCTCTAGAGAATCCCTTAGTCGCCTTTTACGACACCCACGGGAAGAGATGGGATAGTGCTATTCTTTGCATCCGGCACTACACGAGACACGTGACACTCACGTATATTGTACTAATTAACGTGAGGCTCTGTAAAATAATACGAAGCCGGACTTAATAATACGAAGCCGAACTTAAGGGACATTGACATATCTGCAGCCTATCTCGGTTTTGCAGTAAGATGATTCGATTCTGGTTGAATACTGCCTAATGTCTTCTTTTGCATTCAGCGTAGATGTTCTCGCAGTTGATAAAGTGATGTTACACGAATTATATCGTTGGTAAATTTTTCCGGAGTCAGCCATCTTCTATCAGCAAACAGAAAAAATATATTTTGCAGCCAAAGCTGCACAAAAAAAAGTTTTCAAATTAATCCAAGTTTTCCTCCCAGTTACCTTCATGTATTATAGGCATTCATACCAAGAGAACATAAATATTCAATCGGAAACGAAACCATTCGAATCAATTTATCCGTCTCCAAATTCATTGTCACCCTCATCCCGGGTAAAACATTGGTGAATTTTCCGGCACGTAACTCGCAGATTTAATGTAATTTATCTGCACTCATGAAGCTCTCATTTGAAACGATTTACGCGCGTGTACTCAACACTCACGTCGCCTTTATATTACGTGAAACACTTGTATGAGTTGGCCGTGTGGTCCCGGCTTAAGAATAGGCGGCCTCTTGACGCCCCATTGGTGGTAGAATCTGATGCTATTCATATTTTACTTAACAACTTCTTTTTTTTCTATTGTTTTACTGTAGATTGTCATTGCGGACCGTTTCTATGTAACCAGGCAGTTACGGTGACACCTGAAGGGTCTTCAGCCAATAGTGGGGAAATAAAATACTTAACCTAAGCTAACTACTTATAATAATACTACACTAACATCATGACTACTAGCAAAAACAGCACAAAGGGGTAGTAGGACTCGGACCTCGCCTTTTTTTATTATTTATCTTGGTCGCTCTTGAACCTCGTCGCACCTGATGGTAAGCGCAGGTAGGGTCTAAGATGGAGCACACGAATCCAAGTAACAGAGATATACAAGGTTAGTCAGAAAGAGGGTACTAATCCGAAAAGGTGTTTAAGGACACATAATAATGAATAACTTTTGTACTACAACTTTTCCCAAAAGTCAATAGTTTAAGAGAAACAGTTGTTCAAAAATCTCAAAAAAAGTCTCTAAAATCTATCTATCCCCAGTAATAATCAGCTGTTTACATTTTAGGTCATATTTGGGGTCATGAATTAGAAGCACCATTTTCTGAATTTGTAACTAAAGCAGGGATGAAGAATTTTTGAAAAAACTAAAATAAAAATAATTATTTGGAAAAAATATATCGAATTATGAAATTTTAACACTTGCTTTCAAACAGTCATCAGCGATACTATAAGTGGGCTTCGGATTAATACCCCCTTTCCGACTCACCTTGTAGAGAGATTTCCCTATACCCCTCTGGCTCTCACATACACACGACGGAACACAGTAAACTGCTTGGCGCCGGACTTTGATGTGAGGGTGGTAGCTAGCCAGGCGGACCGTATAGATCCTACCACCAAGCGTGCTGGGTTTTGTTGAATCTTACAACACGCGTCTATTCCCAGCATGCGGTGAGGAAGTTTTATATTCTAGCCCGTCCCCACACGGGATAAAACGGGGCTTAGGACGATGCTGGCGGGGCATTGGGGGGAGACAGCTTGATTATGGCTGGATTATCGGTGTGAACTGAGCAACTTCGTCAGAGTTCATTAAGATATATTGAGTAGCAGAATTTTATTGCTGATCGGCGAAATAATGTTAAAATGCATGTGAGGTTTAATACTATCGGTCTAAGTGAAGGCCTTCAGCAGTTGACATTAGGTTGGGTAGACAATGATGACTCGTTAGAATTTCCCGTCTGGCATAAGATAGGCTACTATATGCTTTATTCAAGTTGGTGTCGCAAGAGGCGGCTGAGCGAAAGTGTCGTAAAATTAATGATTGCACATATCTGTTTATTAATTACATTGTCTCATCAGCCTAATGGTCGGAAGCGCAGCTGTTGAGCGAGAATTCTGCGGCATTCTACTTAGCGCACCAATTTGAAGAACACCAATTCGAATCACATCAATGATAATAGGAATAGGATTCAAATTGGTGCGCATCAAATTGCCTCCGATTTTTTTAGTTATATTATCAGGTTAAGTTTTTTTTTATGTTACCGTTTGGCATACAAGCTGACGGTCCACCTGATGGTAAGTGGTTATCACCGTCTATATACACCTACAAACCAAAGAGGATTGTGGATGCGTCACCAACCCTAGAGACAAAGTTGAAAAGTCTAATGTACCTGTAATTTCACCAGCAGTCATACCGGAACCCAGCAGTGCTGCTTGGCGGTAGAAATAGGCATGGTGGTAGTATTTTTGCGGACGAACTCATTTACAAAGAACTCCAAGGAGTTCAGATTGTTATCTAGTGTGGGGACGGGCTAGAATATAAAACATCTTCACCGCAAGCTGGGAATAACCGCATGTTATAAGATTCAACAAAACCCTTGGTGGTAAGACTTATACAGTCCACCAGGCTAGCTATCACCTTCACATTACAGTCCAGCGCCAAGTAGTTTACTATGTTCCGTCGTATGTGTGTGAGAGCAAAAGGGGTATAGAGAAATCTCTCTATATCTCTATTACTGGATTCCTGTGCTCTGGCTTAGATCCTGTCTCCGCTTACCATCAGGTGTGACTAGGATCAAACGCGACCAAGTTTAATAATAAAAAAGCTCTACTGCTACTAAAATGGTGTCTTGTGAGTATTTCTCGTAGAAAATTTCCAGTTTTCAACTAAACTTGGGGAAATTTCATTCCGATAAGATATTGTGTCTTATAGGGATTCCGTAGTAGCGTAGTTAGATGATATGATAATCGTTGAAGTTTATGGGCTGTAATAAATACACGGGTTAGTCGGTCAAAGTGACGTAGTTATGATTATTACGTATATTAATTGGTAATTAAAGGTTAATAGCTACGTACGTAAATTGGTTCGCTATGTTCACATATTATTTGTGTTTAATACGTTCGTTGAATGGACTTCGATGTTCATTGTTACATATTATTGTTTAACTGTTGACTAAGTGGTCTATGTGGTAATTTAATATTGTATTGTATTATATTAATGTTAACAATTACTTAATTTTATTAATTAATATGTACTGAATGATTATATTAATTGTAATTGAATGATTGCTATTGTATTTTCTGAATTAAATAGAGTGTTGACCCCTGCGGTTGTGAGTTTGTTGTAGACATTGTTTTATTTTGAACAAGTCATTGACATGGTTACGGGTAAGTCCGATGCAAAAAGTGTATTTTTGAAACCTTTTCTCTCCATATTTAGGGGAGTGAAAATAAAAAAAAAAGATATGTTGTTACTTCATTCTTTGTCCATTCAAAACGTTGACTAGTTTTTATTTAAATCAATATGCTGCTCTAACAAAATATTTTCTTTTCTATTCAATTCTCTCAAGCTAATTCAATGCGATTTTAACGTTTTTTTTTTTAAAGATAGCATTTATACTGCTTATGAATTGGTTTAAAATGTACCTATTGTATTACAAAATAAAATAATCGGCACCAAAAACTAAGATCGCTCGCAGTACACTGGCCGTTCGGACGCGTCACTTTCCATATTTTGATTTTTTATTTGGTTCGGTCTTGTCTTTAAAAACAGAACACTTCTCTTATAAAATCGCCGTGTCTTCCTGCTTCAATGGGAACGTGTCAATGCATGAAAACCATAATAATGAATAATTTATTTTGGAAGCACCAAAAAAAAAAAGAAACAGGAAAGTACTTTGAATAAGAAAAGTTGCAAATTTTAATTAAAGGAGCCTTTATTTTATTTTTTTAAGTAAGGAAACTGCCTTAAAATTTATTTTGCTTGTACTGGTCATGGAACTGCTAGAGGTAGAAGGTACCATCCCGTAAGTTATAGCTCCACGTGTAGTTTGACCACCGCAGACAAGAGTTTTGTCGACAGAAGAATAGACAAAATGACATAAACACAATGGCAATGTCATTTTGTCGACAAAACCCTCGTCTACAGTGGTTATTTTACGCCTGTTATTGAAAGACATCGAAAGGGTCAATAATAAGGATTAAATCTCTCCAACAAACAAAGTGTATTAAATTAATGGAAGTCCATGAAATAAGAATTAACAACAAATAAAATAAGGTGTTTATTGTTACTACCTTGGTGTCATTAAATTCAAATGTACCTAAGTTAATGCTAGATTTTTCTTGGTTTTCCTTTATTTCAAGGCACAATATTTATTGGAGAGATTTGATTTGATAGATTAATAACCCTATCGATCTTTGATTTGAAATATAGGCTGAAATTTTTCGCATTTGCGTTGGCTCGAATACCGTGTTATGCCAAAATCTTTTTAATAAAATAAAGTCTCCTTTGAATAAATTAAGGTATTCATTATTTAAGGTGTGTACCTGCATTTCCTCCGGGTGGCGTTATTTTTTTCTACCCTGTATGATGAAAAATAAAGATATAACAAGCAAACATTAATGAGCAAGAGTTGAAAAGAGAACCCAGACTTAGCAGCAACTCACCTTTAAAAACTGTACCTATATTTCAGGTTGAAAAAAGAGCCATGGTACCGTTTGTGTGTTCGAAATGCATTTCATTCGTGGCGCTTATGCTAGTCTGAAAGTCAACAAAGAGCACGTGTGTTGGTCTGAGCTGAAGCGCTCTACGTCAACTGTAGTATGCTTATTGTCACGTCGGCGTCACGTCGTTCTGACCATAAGCGGCTCATTATATAACTCATGTGTCACTACAGCTGCGTGCGCCCAACAACAAACTAGGGTATGCAAGCCATAACAGATACAATCAAAGAAATATACTTGGGAGCAAATAAATCGAGCCACTTCTATTTTTCACGTAGGTATAATTGTTATTCCGTATCTTTAGACATATTATTAACATTTTTAAATATTTCATAATTGTTATTATTTTTGGTATTATAATAATAATTATTATTATAACCATAGACCAGATATTTTTCACCATAGATTTGCAATAGTCTTGCACCCACTTGGGACGGTCCATGATTGTACTCCAATAGTGCAGCCGTGGATAGTCCCCGGTTGGTGCCCCACCCCATTTTAGATTAAAGTTCTCAAAAGGGGCCTCTGCGCGTTGGACCTGTGTCCCCCGTATGCCTTCCAAAGGACCGGACATCTTCCGCACAGGAGATGAGCCGTGATTCTAGAGAGATAATAATAAAATTATTATTAATTTGACAGCTAAGCAGACTGACATAGACATAATTTTGAATTAAATATAAGCATAATTAGCCCATTATTGTCGTTCCAAGAATGTTTGGTCTACCGTATTTGAAATTTTGAAGCGAGACTGTTTTATTCGGAAATGACAAGATCTCAAACAGTGTAAAATATTTTAATATTTTATAGTGAGAGGATGGTAGAGTTAGAATAAACGTGGATGGTGAAGACCCAGGTGTATAAATCTTAACTGGAAGAGGCTTATCGGCACTTGGGCAGTAGTGCAATCTGGTGATGAAGGTTAGTAGTTCAACTAGTTTTTATCATCATTATAATCAACCCATTACTGTCGCACGGCTGGACACGGGCATCTTCTCAAAATGAGAAGGGTTTAGGCCTTAGTCTACTATGCTGGTCTAATACGGGTTGGTAGACTACTCACACTATCGAGACTATGTGGAGCCCTCTCAGGTGCACAGTTTTCCTCACGATGTTTTCCTTAACCGATAACGCAAGTGATAATCAAATTCTGATCTGCACATGAAATTGAAAACTCAGAGGGCCAATTTTACCAACAGAAACTTTTATCAATTGCAACTAAATCGTTCATTCAAGCAGTTTTCGTTTAGGAAAACTGTCAAAATGTTTGATTTTGTTTTTGTTGTCAAACAATTTGATAGTTTTTGTAAACGAACACTGTCTGATTAAGTTGCAATTGATAAACATTTCTGTTAGTAGAATTAGGCTTTAGAGGTGTGGTTTAGGATTGATCTCGGGCCCTCTTCCATGGAAGAGAAGTGTTCAACCGCTAGACTATCGCTGCTTCATTGTTTATTAACTTAATAAATATATGGTAGTTCCAAATTAAATAGAGTTTGAGAGACTGCCTCGGTCTAGCGATTGCCAACGCAACTGCTTAACGTGAGATCCTGGGTTGGATACGTTAGCTCGGGCAAAATGTTATTGTGTTCTTTGTGTGGAATTTCTCAGTAGCAGACTGGAGTCCGGTTGATGGCAATAGACTCGCCCCCAATTACATGCGAGTTAAAAGATAACGGCGAAACGAGAATGTACTATATATCTCTGCTCAACCCTTCGGGGAATACAGGTGTGATGTTATGTTGTATTTACGTTATAGAGTTTGAAAATATTGAAACCTTTTAAAAAGGTAACTATGTCAAAAAAAACGACATAACTTTACTACCTACAAGTATTTTTTTGTCGCAGTGAATTTCAACATAAATATCTAAGAAATGTTCTCGTTTACAATAAGAAACAGAAATAGAGCTTAAAGACTCGACAATTTTCTCGCACACACAAATAAGCCACAGAACACGGCTGTCTCACACAGCCGACCATTTTGTTTCGAAGAAAACATTTTGTGCAGAAAATACAGAAATTTTAATTTAGTACACACTTAGGTGCTTTCTTGCAGACGCTTTTAGAAGGGCTCTAAAGAAAGATGCATAAACACGCGTTCGGAACGTTTTAAAGACATATCTTAAGCTGACCGTAAACGGGCCACTAAGTAGCCGGGGTATTTTGTGTCTATAAATAACACTTTGTGTCTGAGACACTTTGTGACTGAGACACTTTGCGTCTGGTATAGTTTGTGTATAGGACACTTTGTGACTGAGACACTTTGCGTCTGGGATAGTTTGTGTCTGGGACACTTTGTGACTGAGACACTTTGCGTCTGGGATAGTTTGTGTCTGGTACACTTTTTTCTGGGACACTTTGTGTCTGGAACACTTTGCGTCTGGCACACTTCGTGCCTGGGACACACTTTAGTAATCCTACAAACAGTTTTGTGTTTCGAGACACTAAACTGTGTCCACAGTGACGGATGTTACAGATGCCGGAGGTAAAAGCGGTCGCTCGAGCACTGTAGACGGTGTACCAAGCCGCAAGACGATTGCTCGAGCGATCAAAATGGTGGCTGCACACACCAAACAGTCGCTGCAGTCAAAAACAAATAGCGATCAACTATGACTGGAGCAAACTCGTAACATCGCCCCCAAATTACACGCAATGTAATTAACGCTTTTGTGGAATGAACGTTAAGATTCTTCGATACAGTTAAGGATTCAGTCGCGTAATGGTGTGTCGCTTCCTATGCGAATTGCAAAGAATGCATTGTTGCCAAATTTCCGCTGACATACGTTCGACTACTCGACCAGAGGCGACGAAGATAGTAGTGTTGAGGGTATTATAAAAAAAAGCAGATGTAATTACTTTCGGCATGGTGTGTCGTCTACGGCAGTAAATTAAGCTAAAGCAGTACCTCAACTACCTATAATCGCCTGAATTGACACACTCACACATATAGACACACTGTATACTGAGTATAATATATACTCTTTGTAATGTACTACATGCCAGCCGTGACTGACTGTATTCCGATGTTAACTTATAAGTCTTATTACAGTGCGTGTCTGTGTGAGTGTATCAATTCTTACGATTGTAGGTAGTTGAAGTACTGATTTATCTTATATATAAACTGTGCCTACGGTTCAGTATCGGTTTTCGAATTTCGAATACAAGTTGTTTACAACTACCCAGCGAGTGTGAGTAAGGCGCCAGTAAGCACACAATTATAATTTCGTATTCGGGACGCCGTAACGCAATAATTTAAGCTTACGAATACAATTTGTACGTCAGGGGGAACGAATGAACGAATGAAGTGAGCGGAGTGAATAATTTTGTGTACGAGTGTTGCGTTGACGGGGTTTGGTTGCGTACCCTGTCACCTGTGCCAAGTAAATTACATTTTTAGAGCGTAAATTTAATTATTTAGTAAGAATTATGGTAATGTTGTGTAGGCTTTAGAATTTTGGAGTTGGATTTTATTTTTTGTGTTTGTTTGTATGTAATGTACGTATGGAATCTCGTTAGGCAAGCTAGGCCTTTGTCTAGTAAATACACTTTATTATTTTTGTTTGATAGCCTAGCGGTTAAACGATTGCCTTCCGTGCAGGTGGGTACGAATTCGAATCCGGGGGTCTACTCCCTAAGCACGAAGTCCGTGGTTTCGGCCTTAGTTACGAACGTTTCCTACTCCCTATCTCCTGCGGACATATGATTATTTCGGGGCCCGAACTAAGAATGAATGACAAAACGATTTGACAGTTGTCCCTACTACCGATGTGTTTTTGCCCGTCCGAAAAGTTGAACTTGACACTTGTTTTGTTCACTCCTACGTTTCGAGCTACTTTCGGACGGGTGACTAACTTCGTTGACAGACTTAGGGAGGAGGTCCCCCGGCCCGGACCTTTGACTTTTCGAATTCATGTGCGGATCATAATTTGATTATCACTTGCGTTAACGGTAAAGGAAAATATGGTGAGGAAACCTGCATACCTGAGAGGGTCCTATAAAGTTCTCGGATGGTGTGTGTGGCCCACCAACGCGCACCAGGCCAGCGTGCTGGACTAAGTTCTAAACCTTTCTCATTCTGAGAAGAGGCCCGTGCCCTGGAGTGGGACAGTAATAAGCTGGTTATGTATGTATGTGTGTATATTTTTGCTCTCAATTCCACTCAATAGATGATCCGATCTAGAAAGGGTGTTAAAAAATTAGGTTTAAGAATTTTCTGGGGTTACTCGGTATCGGAAATTTTATTTTAACATAACATATATTCACGCCTTATTCCCCGAAGGGTTGGCAGAGGTGTATAGTATACACCCACGTTTCGCCGTTATGTTTAAGTCCCATGTAATAGGGGGCGAGCCTATTGCCATCAACCGGGCACAAATCCAGACTCCGAGCTGAGAAATTCCACACGGAAAAACCCTATAACACTTTGCCCGACCTGGGGATCGAACCCAAGACCTCACGCTCAGCAGTCGCGCTTGGGACCACTAGACCAACGAGGCAGTCAAAATCGAAAAGTCGAAATTTTATTTTATTAAATTTTGATTGAAAGGAAAAGCAAACAGTTACATTATAAGAACTTACAACTAGTTTAACAAACAATTTTAGTAATAACTAGCGACCCGCACCAGCTTCGCCCGGGTTCAATGTATTATACATACAAACTTTTCTCTTGAATCACTCTATCTATTAAAAAAAACCGCATCAAAATCCGTGGCGTAGTTTTAAAGATCTAAGCATACATAGGAACAGACAGCGGGAAGCGACTTTGTTTTATACTATGTAGTGATATAACCCATAACGCTGTCCACAGGTAGAAATAAAAGTTTAAAAGAGAAAAAGAGTGTAATCGCTAGGAATTTTAGTAGCAATAAGCGCAGTAATTAGTTACATAATGAGCTTTGTTTAGACAAAGATTACATAATATGACCATAGTACGTTTGATGATTTTCAGAAATGTACACACTTGGAAATTAAATAACTTTCGTAGAACAATTTTTCGAACAAATAGAATATTTTTTGATTAGTATGGAAAGTAATAAAAAAAATGCGCGAATTTTTTACAATCTATAAATTAATATCAAGGCTAAAACGTAGAAATTAACATTTATGTGCATAGAGTAAGTCGCAGTATTACTCGATTTATAGTGCTTCATAGAGCTAAGGTACAATTACTGAAACAACTTTCATTACAGGCTTAAGTCTAGTTTATTGGTACGTATAACCCGATTACATAAATAATGGGATTGAAAATTGCATCTCGCTCACACACGTTATTTGCGAGCAAAAGGCATATAATAAAATTTTCATTATTAATCCATCACGTCTGTATTACCCGAAGGATTGGGCAGAGTTGATAACATCCTGATTTTGTTGTTAAAATTTGTACAAAATGCTAATGTCGCTGCTTAAATTCAAAGGGGCCATAAGTCTAAAAGTCATTTTTTTACAGGAGAGCTCATCAAAGTTTTGGGCGTGGTATTTGTTTTTTTATTAAAAAAATATATATTCTATACCTATGTGTTATATATCATCGGATGTATATTTTAAGCCTCTATTGCTCTATAATTTCATTTTTGCTATAAATTTTACCCAGTTAAGTAAAATATCACATAAGTCCCTTTTGCTTATAAAAAATGACCATAATGTTTATGAATGTAATTAATAAAAAGCCACAAATCATAGTAAAAACAAGTTTTATTAGATGTTTTTCATCATTTTTTAGTGCAATGTGTTAAGAATACGCAATTATAACTAAATGATAGCAATACCTTGCAATAACATTCTATAAAATCAACATTTAAACAATTAAAAAAAAAACAAAGCAATTAATATAGCTATTTCACGGTTTTTGATGCTGTTGTTGTCATTTTTTCGACAGCGGTCTTACGGCTATCGTTTATGAAATAACCGAGCTGTCAGGACTCATGTTTCGTTGAACAGAGTAAAAGTCATCACAATAATCTCTCTTAAGCAAAACTTTTAACGTTAACTAACACTTTAAATTATTCCTCTACTAAAATCAGTCTGTATCAATCAGTCTTAAAAATACCCTGGTTTAAATAAGTATACTTACTTAATTATCATTTAAAACTATGATCATAATTAAGATTAGCATAAAAAGTTTCGTAATACTTTGGGATCACATTCTTTTCAATCAGGTTTAAAATGCCTTGTTTTTTCGCTTCAGCAACTTGTAACTTATTGGCATAGAGTTTTTTATAGTTCGCGGACCAGTTTCAGGTGCATTTTGCCTTCTTTTTAATGTAGTTACTTGGGCATACTCTGCGTCTTCGTATGAAGTCTTATATAAAAACATGTTCTTATGCTCTTGATCAGTTTTAATGACTTTAAGATCTGCCCATTTCACCTTGTCTCCATCTTCATTGGTGGTGTAGTTGCCAACAGCCAGAGATTTCAAATTCATAAAATTCTCATGTGTGAGTTCCTTTACAGTAAAAGGTGTTCTTTTCTTCTTTGCGGTTTAATCAAAGTTATGTACTGGTCAGGTACATAAACTGGCGAAGATTTTAATGCTCTTGTGATATTCCTCTGAATGACGGAGTGAACAGCATCCCCCTCATTATGGGTGTGCCCCTTAATTAAAAATTTATGAGTTATGCTCCTAAGTTTCTGAAACTCATTTATGGCGTGCTGATACATTGCCAACATAAATTTATTTTTCTGTTGACCACAGCAATTGTCGCTATAAAAAACAACGTCAAAATCTTCACTTGTTTTATCGTGCAAACTCTTTAAGTACATAAGTACGCATGAATCTATTTCGTTAGCGCCGCGGCCTCCTTCTCCTTCGTGCCACACAAAACATGTAGTGTTTTTAGTACCAAGCTCAGTAATAGTAAAATTCAAAAGATTCAGCTTTGGGACGTAATAGAAGCTTGATACTTCACCTTGTGGACAGGGTATTACCGCTTTTAAATCATAGACTGCGACTTGTAGTTTTTGCCTTAGAATAATAATTTTGCCTACACTTTCCTTGTCTTTCTCTTTTTCTAATCTTACCAGACATTTTTCTTTAAGGTGCTCATCTATAAATTAAGAAACAATGTTGTTAGCAGAATATTTGACGGACAAAATACATGCTTATAACAACGTGATTACGCGGCAACACAATTATCGAAAATTTAGAAACTAATTTTAGCAAGTTTGGTCGAATATTCGGTTTATTCGGCCAGGTGCCTTGTCAAATATTTAGTATTAAGCTTGAAGCATATGTTAATAATTTGATTGAAACTCTAATTATTATAATTTTTGATTTAATTTTGAAACATAAAAACAACCTAAACAAATAATGCATATTTGTTTCAATAAAAACTATCATATTCACCTTAATCTTATGTGCAAAACAGAAGCATTCCAAATACTGCACTTTTTTTTTCGTAAAATAATAATAAAACTCATTTCATTTAAATTCAAAACGAACGCATTACAAAACACGTTACTTTTGCTGATAAAATAATGGTATACTTACATGTATTTTAAATTCAATACGGTCGTATTCCAAAATGTGGCACTTTTTAATATTAATATATATTGTATTTAATAAAAAAAATAAATGAAACTGAGATATTTTTGGAAATGTGGCCCTTTTTTACAAAGAATACGTGTGGTCAGGCAGAATGCCGGGTCACAACTGACAAAATGGCCGCTTTGACCTGAAATTAGCCACCAAAGTGTAAAAATGCAAAGAGGGCAGTAGTGTGATTGGACTATTATTAATGCGAAAATACTGGGTGTCTTTTTCGCATATAAAAATATAAACAGAATTGAAACGATTTTTGCAATAAAAAGGATTTTTAGTTATTTTGATTTGTGGCCCTTTTGAATTTAAGCAGCGATGTGTGTATTTTTGCCCGGTAACTAACAGCCAAATAGACTGATACATTGTTCAATAAAAACAGGACAGCCAAAATCAAAATCAAGTATGGTTTACTCACGTGCATTTTTCGGGATTGCCCGACTAGTTTCGAGGTCGCGAGTCGCGAGTTCGACTCGCGACCTCACCGCGTGAGCAGTTCATGAATAAGGGCTCCGTTTGGGTCCAAAACTAGTCGAGAAATCCCGAAAAATGCACGTGAGTAAACCGTAACTAATCATAAATACGAATGTGTCTCACGAAAGTCATAATAAGTACAAAAAAAAACAAGTACCTATGTTTATTGTATTTTATGTGGGTTTATTGTATATTTTTATCATTTTTGTATTTTTATGGTTTTTTGTGTCTGTATCTATTTATTTTGTTTTTACACACTATTGTCAACATTTCTAGTTCTAAATTCTCCTCTCACAGGTCTGCTGGAAGAGATTTCTTTGAGAAATACCCAGTGCCTGTATACCCTACGGTTCTGAATAACTTATCTTTTATTAAGTGTTGTGTGTACATCACTACATACCTAGTATAAAACAAAGTCGCTTCCCGCTGTCTATCCCTATGTATGCTTAGATCTTTAAAACTACGGAACGGATTTTGATGCGGTTTTTTTTAATAGATAGAGTGATTTAAGAGGCAGGTTTTAAAGCTAGAAAACGTATACGTGCGAAGCCGGGGCGGGTCGCTAGTAAATTAATAATAATAATAATAAT
This sequence comes from Amphipyra tragopoginis, assembly GCA_905220435.1. NCBI lineage: Eukaryota > Metazoa > Arthropoda > Insecta > Lepidoptera > Noctuidae > Amphipyra > Amphipyra tragopoginis. The sequence goes on along the minus strand of HG991996.1, from coordinate 25,484,822 downwards.
AAAGTTTATTTTTGAAAATACAGGTTTTAACAAAAACATTGTAGAGGTCTTCTTTTAAGTATGGAGATACCTGTAGCAGAAGACCTCCCTCTTCCATAACTATAATATTCAAGCAAACGAAGCCTGTTAATACTAATAGAAAATAATTTAAGTTTAACAAAATCTAGATTTAAGTAAGGATGTATTTTTGTAAGTGTATTCAAGTGTGTCAAATGTGTGTGTGTAGGTGTGTGTGTATGTGTGATTGTATGTGTGATTGTGTGTGATTGTGTGTGCGTGTGTGTATGATTGCGTGTGTGTGATTGTGTGTGTGTGCGTGTGTGGCGAGCGGGGGTTGGGGGGGTTATACGTATTTGAGAGCGAGGGTGTTTGTAAAAGAAAAGTTTCATAAGTGTATTTTGTGTTGTAGTTAGTGTAAGTAAGGCGGTATTATATCACTGGATGTAGAAGTGTCTCAGTTTCTTCATAGGTGAGAGTCATCAACCAAACAGTTAGCGTTTTCTTACAGTCATAATGTGTTTTTTGGTAGATTGCTAATTTTTTGTTTATCGCGTTATAAAGAAAAGTAGTCTGAGCGGTATATTGTCGTCTAGCAAATGCAGTGCGAACTCTAACTCCGGTTATACCACCATACTTTCTTCTTTTTGTTAAGCTGCTAGGGTCAAATACTGTTACTTTGTGCATCTTCAAAGTAGAAATTAGAACATATAACTTTCTTACTGTTAGAAGGTCACATAGTTTGTAGAGTTCGTATGTGGGAAAACGATACGGTTTAAAATATATAGTCTTTAGTATGGCGCGCTGTGCCCTTTCTACCTCTAAAAACTTTGTTTTAGAGGCGCCACCCCAAATAGGGATGCAGTAGGTTAAAATGGATTGAGCGAGAGCAACGTAGATTTGTTTGATTAGATTAGAGGAAGCTACATGTCTTAGTTGTTTAAAAATCCACACTAGTTTTTTGGATCGGTCACTAACCAATTCAATTTGATAGTGCCAGGAGAGTCGCTGATCCAGTATAATACCCAGGTATTTCGTTTTCTCTACCTTCTCGATAGTCGGGCATGTGCAGTCGCAGTCCTGGATATTGTCACATTGGTGTATTTTCACACTAAAGTTAGTATCAGGCTGGGTTTTACTACTTATGGAGAAGCACATATAGTTAGTCTTCTGATTATTAAGCGTAAGTAAACTAGTTCTTAACCAGGAAGCAACCCGTGACATTCCTAATTCCGTGTTTCTGCGCACACATTCCCAACTATCGCCAGCAAAGACTATCGCAGTGTCATCAGCATACGAAAAGACCTGGGCACCACTCGTCCGTAATTTACACAGGTCGTTAATATAAACTAGAAACAAGGTCGGCCCGAGCACGCTACCCTGTGGTACTCCGAATGTGATTTTTGAGTCCTTGCTTGTGTGCTGACCGATCTTAACCCTTTGCCTCCGATCAGAAAGATAATTTTTGAATAATTCCAAGGGTGTACCTCTTATTCCTATGCATTCTAGCTTTCGTACAAGAGTGGGGACGGAGACTGTGTCAAAAGCCTTTTTAAGATCTAGGAAAACCGAAAGACATTTTTTACCACGATCAAGGTTTTCAGTAATAAGAGATGTTATGGCTGTTACCGCATCTTCCGTTGATTTGCCTTGTCTAAATCCGTACTGGGAATCTGATAGAATATGATATTTATTTAAGTAGTCTGTTAATCGCTTGTTTAAAAGCTTCTCTAATATTTTTGATATGGAAGGTAATACTGATATTGGCCTGTAGTTACTGACATCGTCTCTGGCCCCACTCTTGTACACTGGTGTAACAATAGATTTCTTCAAGACTTTAGGAAAGATACCTTTATCGAAGCACAAGTTGGCCAGGTGAACAATAATAGGAATAACTTCGTGCTTGGCTAATTTGAGAAAACTTGTCGGAATATTATCGCAGCCAGGAGCACTACTCGACTTTAAATTCATGAGTATAGAATGCACTTCGTCAATGTCTGTATCTAAGAGTACGAGTGATGTTAATTGCTCATTATCTGCTCCATTAGCAATCCTATCATTTGAGCCAGAGCTCGGAAAAATCTTCTCTGCAAGTTGTTTACCTATTCCTACAAAATAATCATTTACAAGATTGACAGCTTCGATTGGTGAAGACATTACTTCTAAAAGCTGAGTGTTATCTGTTTTAGTTTGTTTCATATGCGTTATTTTTTTAATATTTGTCCAAAGCCTTTTACTGTTTTTGGTACAGTTTGCCAATTGTTCTCTCTCATAATTACGTTTTAGTTTTTTAATTAATTGATTGCAATAATTTCGATATCTTTTATAACTAATTTTTAATATTTCATTATGTGGGTCATTTCTTAGTTTTTTTGCAATTTGTTTCTGTTTCTAATACATCTCAAGATGCCGGGGCTTATCCAGGGTTTTATATTCCGCTTACTTTTAGGTATATTAGTCGTATTAGTGTTTTCCTGTAAAGCTTCCGATATTTTATTGATTAAAACTTCTGCAACAAGGTCCGGGTCTCTAGAGAATAACAGCTCACTAAGTTTTTTATTTAATAAAGATTTTAGTGCCATATTGAAATCTGTAGTTGTTTTTGTTTTCTGACTTTTATTATTTAACTTGACTTTAGATAAGTTTAGGAATAATAGCGAATGGTCAGTAATAGATGTATTTAAGACAGCAATATGAGCAGAAGACTTTTCCTTATTAAGCTTTATCATAAGATGATCCAGGCAGTTGTTTAGTCTAGTGGGAAAAGTGTGTCCCGGCATCAACCCGTGCATAGTTAACATTGCTGAGTAATTTTGTCTGTTATTTCGCTCCTGGGCTTGTTCAGATAGTGTTGGTGTAAGGTTTATATTTATGTCCCCAGCCAGAGTAATGCAATTATTGGATTTTATCGATTCCAAGTATGAGTTCAGAGAGTTAATAAACATGTCCGCATTGACATTTGAGGGAGATCGATACACACCTAGTATTATATTATTGTTCACTTTAATTTCTAAAGCAGAGGCATGATTCAATTTAATTTCCCTGACATTTGCTTCAATGTTATTAGTGACATAAACTACCACACCGTCGTTTTTATTTATATGATTTGTAGTTTGAAACGCTGAGTAATTTAGAATAGTGGGTATAGGTTTAATAGGATTTAGTTGACTTTCAGTCAGTATCAAAATATCTGGATAAAATTTTAGACAGGCCAGAGTCAATTGAAGATCATCAATATTGCTATACACACTTCTTATATTTTGACAAAAAATTTTTAGGTCTTTCTTTTGAACGTGTATATGTTTCGATAAATCGTCAATATCACAATGAAAAGCCTGCGCGATATTTGCATTGTCTATCTCGTTCAATGTGTGTAGTGAACTATCCATTTAATTGAAAATAGGCGAGTCCAGGGGTGACCTTTGAATAGTATTTGTATACAAAGGATATATATATACAGCCAGCAAAGTAGTATTGGTAAGCAAGTAGTGTAATAATATGTTAGATTTCCTTTTTTTAAGTGTTTAAGAGTGAGGTGGAGAGGTGTACAGATGTATGTTGAAAGAAGAGTGAATGAGTAAAAGTACGTTCGGGTTGTGGTATGACTGGTGTGGGTGAGAGTGTGTGTATGTATAGAAGTATTTTTATGTGTGACGTTATCAGCTAATGTGAGAATATGTGTAACAATTTTAACAAAACTAGTAATTAATAATAAAAAAATAGAAAAAAGTAGCAAACTGGCCAGAACAGACATAAAGTCATACAAAACAAAATTGTAAACACTAAGTTTTCGTTGCAGTCATATTTCTTGTGCCAGCTGGTGGATCTGCGCTTCGGACCTGACTGTTATTCTTGGCGAATTTTCATCCCTTTTTAGATAAACTTTGCCGTAAGCCGTCCAGCAAAACTTATACCTCTTAGCCTTAACCAGATCACGTGCTAGAAAATGGAGACGAGATCCTTTAGCAGTCAGCTGCTCCGACACAAAGATTGGAGCATCCGTATTGGTGCGGCATCCCACATGCTTGGCAGTAAGCTTGCTTTTATGTTTGACGTTAAAAGACTTGCACATCTTAAGAAATTCAGTCTTCAGGAGAGTTGAGGATGTTTCTACTATGATAGGGGTATTGTGTACTTCCTTCTTGCTACTCACTCTGTACACGTCTTTAATGTCGTTTTTCTCCATTTTGCAGTCAACATTATTGGACAGACATAGAACCATCTCAATCAGATCTTCTTTCGTTTCCCCACTCGTCCTAGGCACATTTTTTAATTGAAAATTAGATTTCCGGTTTGATAACTGCATGTCTTCCATTCTGTTCTCTAATACCGTTATATAATCTCTGTCCTTAACAGCCTGTTTTTCCAATTGTTCAATTTTACTTTGCAGATCCTTATTTTGTGCAGAGAGAAAGGCAACAGCGCTCTCAATGTTTGTGTTCGTTTGTTGTATATTTGACAGTACCAAGCTAATCTTTTTTATTTCCTTCTGCTGTTCATTCATAAGGGAAGACATGAAACTCTTTATATCGGAGGTTTCCTCATCCTCCCTCCTCCTTTTAGCGCGAGTATAGACATATTCTGGTGGGGTTTTGTCCTGACACAATTCATTTAGGTCCGATTCAGACATTGATTTATTCATTTGTATACCAGGGCAATAGTACAGTTTAGGAGTTTATTGCAACTCACTACCGTAGTGTCGTTAGTTCGTTACGCTTGAGACAAGCAAAGTCCCAGCGAAAACAAAATGATGTATTCAATCGTAGTCGTCTATAATTGAGGATACCCGGCGCACAGAAAACACTGGCGGTTAGTCTCTGTCCTTGTACCGTGCAAAAATGAATGAATTAATGCGATGTCACCTTACAAATTAGTATTGGTCGCTGTCCGAGAGTACTAGGCGTGCAGAAATCGGAGATGGTTAGATATCGTCCTTGAAGTACGCACACATACAACGCTTGCGTACACGCACAGATTCACTATGAAGGCCGCCCGGCGTACGTCTTAATTGAATGGTCGCCACTCTTGCTATCTTATTTTACATCAGTAGCTAGTGGGCGCGCAAGTGAGACAAAAGTATGTTAGTACATACGCTTTGCTGCTTGTGCGTAATCAATAGATTTTGTTAATGAGTTGATGTCGTCTCACCCGTTCGTAGTGACGCACCCTTTGCTTCAGTGAACAATGATTGACACCTGATGTCTTATGCACTCCTATTATTTAAATTTTATTTTTTGCGACTAAATGAATTAAATTTACCAATAAACAGGCAATAAATTCACAGGCACGTCTACTTGTGAGCACAGGTCCGAGGGAAGAGGAAAAATTAATAAAACAAATAAAAAATAAAATCCGTGTGTTTATATTTTCGAATTTTCTAAAGCCATCAACGATTCCCTGAGGCGTAATGCCGCTCATCTGTGTTTATCTTATATTATAATTCAGAAACATTCATCGCATCAAGTCATAAGCTCCTATAATACAGAGTTGTCTGATACATAATTCAATGACAACCTTTTCTAATAACGCCATATTAGGATCTATTGGGAACTACCTATAATATTGGTGAACTGTTATTTGTTAGAGCTATGTTGCAGTAAAAATAATAGTAATAAATGTTTTCAAAGAATTACGAGTATTTGATAGTCAATATATTTTATTTTATAGGATGTCGAGATATTTAATAATTGGTTATTATACCTTAATAATAGTTTATGAAACTGTTGCATAATAGGGGTTATTAAAACACGAGTGTCTGTTTAAAACCGAGCCGTAGGCGAGATTGTTAACAGTTTCACACGAGTGTTTTAATACCTAGTTATGTGCAGCTTCATACACTACTTTATCTAAACTCATGCAATAGGTAGATACCTACCAAAGTTAAAACAAATATAATGTTACATATAGCGGCCAAACTAAATACAGTATTACATAATAATATGGCGGCCAAACCCAGCAGTCTACCGCGCATGCGTGCACATGCGCGGACATGCGCCCTAGCGCGCCATCACAGAAAATGTGCAGCCGCTAAAAAATTTAATTGAAAACTCCTTGGTCGGTCCGAAGTGTACTAATAGAAAAACCGGCCAAGTGCGAGTCGGACTCGCGCATGAAGGATTCCGTACCATTATCTATAAAAACGGTAAAAAAAACTTGTCTGTTGTATGGGAGCCCCCCTGAAATATTTTTATTTGTTTTATTTGAATTTAATTAATTATTTTTAAAGTGAATATATAATTGAATATTCTGTGAATATTTCAAGCGTCTACCTGTTGCCGTTATCAATATCGAGCAAAAACGAGCAAAAAGTCACGTTTGTTGTATGGGAGCCCTCTTATATATTAATTTTATTGTGTTTTTCAATATTTGTTGTTATAGCGGCAATAAAAATACATCATCTGTGAAAATTTCAACTGTCTAACTATGACGGTTCATGAGATACAGCCGGGTGACAGACGGACAGCAGAGCCTTAGTAATAGGGTCCCGTTTTACCCTTTGGGTACGGAACCCTAAAAAGGTTATTTTTTTAAAGCATTATGTTATTAAGAGAACGGTTAAAACTTTTTGTATTTGTTAGAGATGCACGTGCATAAAGCATTTCATTAGGTATGGTACTATTTTTAAGTTTATGACTGGAACTGCACGACATTATAGATAAAATATAATATTCAGTATTTTGCTTGAAAATATATTTTTTAACTATGAGAATATGATAATTGAGTTCAGTAGTTAACGAATTAGGTACTGCTGCTTGTCTTGACATTGCACTGTTTTGATTGTGAAAATTTATTCAATCCCAAGCTCGAACTCCTATATCCTGCTCAACGAAAGATAAGTCCTGACTTAGCAGTCATTTTGTAAATTGGAGATTGCTATCGAAAAAACGTAAACGACATAGCTATAATAAACATGTTTTATTTAAATATTTGATATTCTTTACATGGTTACGTGTTGTAGTATTGTAGAAAAGCCTTAAGACTCACCTAACAGCGGTTACGCACTGATCCGGATCCGTGAAAATAAGAATATAAAAATCTCGGACCGAATTCGGTTATTGCTTTTCGCACTGCATCCGATCCGAATTCGTGAAAATACGGATCTAGAGTCTAAAAATCTCGGACCGAACTCGGATATTGCTTACGCACTAATCCGATCTCTGATCCAAATCCAAGCAATTCAGGGGCCATCTTTGGCATATGTCCGATTTGAATCCGAGGTAATGCGAAAGCGTTCATACAAACAGTACTACGGCTACTTCGGTCCGTCAATAATTCTTCCGAATTGGAGACTCACGGATGACGGAGAGAAATCGGATGACGGAAGTCGGATCTAGTGCGTAAACTACCATACAAATAGTTCTATGACTACTTCGGAACGTATTTTCACGGATTCGGATCGGATGCAGTGCGTACCCGCTCTAATGGTGAAAACGGTATAGAGAAGTTTTATTGAAATCTCAGTTATTACTTGAGTTTTTAATTATGGCCGATAACTAGCAATAGGCTACGTAGCTATGAGAACGCAAGGTGCTTATTATGTATGTTTCCATAGCTAGTAAGTTTTACAAATACGCGGTTACCCTCAAGTCAACGTGACATAGACGGTTGACTCAAGCCCGCCCCAAAACTTCAACTGCCCCGGGAGATGTGACGTCACGGGACAAATATCAAGCCGTGCTCTACAAGCAGACAACCTCGGTTTAATATACTTGTTAAAAATAGTTTCGATGACGTCAGTTAATAATTTATTGACATTTTAGATGTTGGTCATTATTTTAAGTATGCCTTTGTAAAGGTTATATGAAGACATATGGCTAAATCACAGGACAATTTGACTAATGATAAAATACAAAATGTCTTTATTTGAGAATTTATAGCATTTAACCCTCGGTTCGGAAAGTCTGTTATTATTTAATTTAATATTTCAATTTAATTTATTGACAAATTGCCTGTCAACGAATGTGATTGGTCGACCGAAATACTCACAACTAATCACAGTCCTGGACATGAAACTTGACAGCTGATTAGTTAATTTCCAATCTTAATCTACTTTAGGACTTCTATCATGAGCAAAGCGCTTATAGAGGCATGATCAAAAGGGTACTGTCGGATATCTAAGTTCCGCCGATGACAATATTTCCTCAGTCTTAATTGTAATATATATATTTTGTTATTTGTATAAATGTAATTGTTTCGTATGAATAAAACTCTGACTCCAAATTAAACGGTGTATTTTAAATATTACAATATTTTAGTAGCTAGTTGGTACAGTATTTTTGCAGATTAAAAACGTAACGTCGAGCGTTCGGACGATGAACGAATGTCGGTAATGTCGGTAAAGTAGGCGACTAGTCGACCGTTCCCCTCGTCCAGTGTTGTCACTGTTGCGCCGGAACATCCTCGGGGGCCTTGAAAGCATCAGCTTTCAATGAAGTGTCTGCTGTAGGCTCCAACAAAGGGCAGAGATACTTGATGCCTCGTCGATAAATACCCGTAGCTGTCTTTATTTCGGCAACGCGTGCCACATCATCTTTGCCAGGGTAGAGTGCAGTTATTCGTCCCAACTTCCAGTGCATCGGTGGGGTGTTTTCTTCCTTCAGAAGTACAAGCTCTCCCACTTGTAGCTGCTTACTTGGAATTCGCCATTTATGTCGCTGTTGAAGTTCTGACACGTATTCCAGCTGCCAGCGTTTCCAAAAGTGTTGTCGTATCATCTCTAAACGCTGGAAACGATCAAGTCTATTTGGGTTTACATTTAGTACACTTGGTGACGGCAGCGATGTTAAGGGCCGGCCGATCAGAAAGTGCCCTGGGGTTAAGGATTGGAAATCATCAGGGCTGGAGGATAAAGGACATAAGGGTCTACTATTAAGAATGGCTTCAACTTGACTAAACAGAGTTGCCAACTCTTCAAATGTGAGATGGGTATTGCCTAAAATTCTTTTTAAATGGTGCTTCGCCGATTTTACGCCAGCCTCCCATAACCCTCCGAAATGTGGTGCATAAGCCGGTTGAAATTTAAATTTAATTCCTTCTTCTGATAGAAAACTAGTGACATCAGCAAAATGTGAGTTTAATAAATTACCTATTTCCCTAGAGGCTCCCAGAAAGTTTCTGCCATTGTCACAGAAAATCTCTACTGGCTTTCCTCTACGAGAGATATAACGACGTAGTGACAATATGAAAGCATCCGTAGATAGTTCACTTACGGCTTCCAAGTGTAAACATTTATATCTGAGGCAAACGAACAGACAAAGATAACATTTTGTTATCTTGCAACCTCTTCCTTTGCGATCCGTTATTAAGAATGGTCCTGCGAAATCAACACCAGTACTAGCAAATGGAAAATCAGGATTAACTCGTTGCTGCGGCAACGCTCCCATGATAGGCGTGAGTGTTTTGCCACTGGCTCTCCTGCAAACTACACAGTGCCTTGCGGTTGTACGGGCGAGATCTCTGCCGGCTATAGGCCAAACAAACTCCCTCACAGACGATAGAAGCAGCTGCGGACCAGCATGCAAGAGTCTCAAATGTTCTTGTTCAAATAACAATTTGGTAAGTCGGTGGCTTTTATGTACTAGCATGGGATGACGTTTTTCAAACGAATAGCATGAAGATTCTAAACGTCCTCCTACTCTCAAAATATCGTTTTCATCAATAAATGGGTTTAAAGACAACAAGGGATTCTTTGAAGGGAGAATTCCTTTGCCACGAAGAATGACTATCTCCTTTGGAAAAGTTTCTTGTTGAGATAGACGGATCAAGCTTTCAAAAGAAGCTGAAAGCTCTTCAGGCTGTAAAATACCGCTTTTTCTATTTTGTGAATTTCTACAATTAAAAATAAATCTTAATAAATATGCAAATAAACGTTTTAAAGTTCTTAGTTTGGAATATCGATTAAAATCTATAAGTTGTTGTTTACTTGTTTCATTATGCGTAGTGATGTTAACTTTTGACTGAGGAACATCATCATCAATATATTTTTTTATATTCAGTAAAGGCCAAGCTGACTCTGGCTGCCTTAAAAAAGTGGGTCCATTCCACCACAAGCCAATATTTTTAATTTTGTCTGCGTCTACACCGCGAGATGCTAAGTCAGCAGGATTCAACGCGGTGGGTACATGTCTCCAAGCAGAATCTTCCGTGAGTTCTTGAATCGCTGCAACTCTGTTCGCTACGAACGTGTCTAGCTTATCATATCTAGCACCTAACCAAGTAAGGGCGATAGATGAATCGGTCCAAAATACTCTGCGTACGATTACACATCGCATAGCGCGACACACGGCGCCCGCGAGCTGTGCTCCTAATAAACACGCACACAACTCTAAACGAGGAATAGTTGTTGGTTTCACAGAGGCTACTCGGGCCTTAGCACATTGCAACCGAACTATAACATTATCCTGCCTATCCACAGATTTGAAATAAATACACGCTGCGTATGCACTCTGCGAAGCGTCGCAAAAACAATGTAATTCTATATGAATAGGAGATTTGCATAAAGTGTGTCTTGGTATGCGTAGTGTGTGTAAGTGTTTCATGTTATCGATAAACAAATTCCAAGATTGACATATATCATAAGGGGCAGGTTCGTCCCAGTCAATCTTTTGTACCCATAACTTTTGTACTAAAATTTTTGGTTTTACTGTAAGGGGACTCAATAGACCAAGAGGGTCAAATACCTTGCAAGCATCTGATAAAATTGAACGTTTAGTGGGAATAGGCTTATTGTTTACATAATTATTTGGAAAATGGATATAATCATTGTTCGGATCCCAGCCTACGCCTAATGTATGTGACGAGGAACTAAAAATTAGAGTGCTTTGGCTGTTAATTGAATCAGATAGTATGGATGGCAAATTACAGCGATATTTACGTAATGGAAAGCAACCCGCAGCCAATGCACATTCTACCGCCTTCTTTATGTATACTAAATCGTCTGGACAGTCACTGCCTGTTAATAAGTCATCTACTAAAAAATCATTTTGAATTATTGTTTTTATATTTTCGTCATTACATTCTTCACCTAATTGCCATAGGCAGCGAGTGCTTAAAAAACTTGAGCTTGTCAGGCCATAGGTGACAGTATTTAGCCGTAACGATTTTAAAGGATCGGTATCATTATTGCGCCACAATATCATTTGTAATTTACGATCGCTTTCTTGAATTTGTACCTGTCGGTACATCTTTTCCACGTCTCCTGACAATACGTAAGTGTGCTGGCGGAACCGAAGTAAAATATTAAATAAAGAATCTTGAATATGTGGACCTGTCATTTGTATGTCATTTATCGAATAACCAGAGGTCGTCTTCGCACTACCATTAAATACGACACGTAATTTTGTTGACTCACTGGTAGGTTTCAGTACTGCATGATGTGGAATAAAATACGATTGCTCGGGCACTAAAATACTTGATTCTGACAGATGTCCTAAATCAGAGTATTCCTTAATAAATTTAGAATATAGGTTTTTAAGATTAATATTTTTAGCAAACCGTTTTTCTAATGATAAAAACTGCCTCTTAGCTAGTCTATATGAATCTCCAAGGCAATCGGGTTCTGAAAGAATAGGAAGTTTAACATAAAACCTTCCTTCTTCGCTGCGATAAGTGTTAGTCACAAAATGTTCCTCACATTCAATTTCCTCCTCTGATTTTACAATATTGGACGGAGGAATGTGTTCTAGCTTCCACAACTTAGTTAATTGTTCATTCAACGATTGATTCGAAATACAATTACTATTACTACATGATACTGATACATGATTACACTGTAAATTGTTGGTTTGAGATTTATTACGAGTTAACAATGGGCCTGCTAAAATCCAACCTAGTTTTGATTTTCGTACTATTGGTTGGTTAGGGCCAAGAGAGATTTGTTCTGGTTCGATTAAACTCCAAAAAATATCGGCACCTATCAGCAAATCTATCGGTGCGGATTGATTGAAACTAGGGTCCGCAAGTGCGATATTAGATGGTAAGTTTACTTGTGAAAGATTTATTGACTTGTTTGGTATGCTTCCCGTAATATGAGGCAATACCAGACATGATATGTTTGTGTTATAATTGTTATGTTTTGATTTTACATGGACGGTACATCTGTGTATGGCATTGGATAGAGGCATGTTACCGACACCGACAATATCGACTCTGGTTGGCTGAGGAGTCAACTGCAATTTGTTTTTCAATCGATCTGTAATTAAAGAACATTGACTCCCGCTATCTAGAAGAGCTCGTATTGTGACATGTTTTTGTGTATCTGGGTTATATATTTCTACTTGTGCTGTGGATAACAACACACAATTGTTTACAATTACTGACATATTGACTATGTCGTCAGCACTGACATTTGAATCCTGCTGATCTTCAGCATCCGTTGCCGAGATAGATGATTCCTCTAGGTTTGCTACATTTACAGCCTGAGAGTTATTTTTATGCAATAAAGTATTGTGTCGCCTTTTGCAAACAGAGCAAGGACCTAATCTACACTGACGAAAAGAATGTCCCTTACGTAAACAATTAAGACATAACCTTAGTCGCATTGCCTCTGCGTGTCTATCTTCCACGGATTTGGCCAGGAACGAAGAACAATCGTAAAGACGATGACTGCCATCGCATAAGACACATGCAGCAGAAGAATCAGCAGCAGAAGAAGAGCCAGCACCAGCTGAAATTGCAAACGATTTTGTATGAGACTTTTCATTTTTATTATTAAATGACGAATTGTTTTGACGTTCGATTTTGTTGACTTGAACGGATTCTAGAATGTCAGCTCGACTTTTAAGAAACTGGAAAAAGTCCTTCAGAGAAGGGGACTTGCTCAAAGTATTTTTATGTTCTTCCCATTTGAAGTTGCTGTTGTTATCAAGCTTTGCTGAGACCAAATGGATGATCAAGGTATCCCATGACTCGGTTGGTTCACCCAGCGTATTCAAGGCTCGTAAGTTTTTGGATATATGGTCTATTAAAAATCTCAATGACTTAGCTGACTCACGAGGTACTGATTGAATATTAAGCAGTGAATTCAAATGGTGATTTATTAATTGTTTTTCGTTATTATATCTCTCACAGAGTAAACGCCAGGCTTCCACATAATTTGCTGTACTAACCTCTAAATTACTGATAACACGGGAAGCCTCTCCCTCTAGATAGGAGTTCAGATAGTGAAACTTATGAATTGATTCAATCCTGTTATTGTTGTGAATGAGTGAGGTAAACGTATCGCGAAACTCCAGCCATTTAAAGTAAGCTCCATCAAAGTTCGCTATTTTTATTATAGGTAATTTAAAACTCATGTTATTATTTGGGTGACATGAATGATTGCAGCTAGTATCAGAATGAGCAGAACCAAATTCATTCTTATTGGGCTGATTTTCATCCAAAAAGACACGAGTTCGAGCAATTAACGACGAAATGTCTAACTCAATTTCGTCTCTTATATCAATTTCACTGTCTAAATTATCGGAATTTAACAATTCTATTTGTGATTATATGTCATCAAAAGAAGATAATAATTCTTGAAACTTTTCATATCTTTGATTAATAGTATACAAATCAGTCGATGAAATGGGTTCGCTCGATTCTATAAATTTATTTAAATAATTCCTGTACTTAGTTATTCTACCTTTGATGGAACTTCGTTTCGTGGTAAGATCTTTAAGACTTAGATCGGTCACAGTAACACTTGGTACACTATATTTAACGTTTTCCGCACGTACATTGACAAACGCTCACTAGTATGCGACATTATCACTAAAACGGCAAAAAAGAACTTTAAAAATGAATAAATAGAAGAAGGTAATTAAATAAAAGGATAACGATACGTAAATTATGCAATCCGGCTTAGGCACCAACACGTCGTCAATGTCAAGGTCAACGGGCGATCACAGCTGACGGCTGCAGTGGCGCCTGCGACTCACACAATGGTTGACAATGGACCTCAAGTGTGACGCGCTTGTTGATCGTTAGCGAGGCTGGAATGCATTAACAATATAAATAAGTAATTATCACTAAACTTTAGGCACCTTTAACTAACTGGGGATATGGATTCGTGCTTGAATTAGCGAATATAATGGCAATGACTTTGCAAAAAATACCTATGTATAATATGTACCCTACTTTTCTTTTCTAGCGATTTAATTTATATAGAAGATAATTATAGGCTTAGATTTTAGATTAGATTGTATGATTTTAGCTAATGCACATTGAATAGCAAGCAAATGACTAGAAACTTTTTACCTAATTAGCAAAACTTGTGGTTGCAAATGCAAGTAGGTAGATGAGTAAAGTACAAGTGAAGCGAGTTGGCAATGCTATTAAGACAAGTTCGGGAATTAATTGGAATTGTAGGAATCAAATGGGATGAGGCACTTTCCTGGCTAAGCACTGGCTGCGGCGCTGCTCGTTGGCTGCTTGACCGGCTGGCTTCAAGCAATCCGTAGATGAAACGGCCTTCCGATCTTTGTTCCAATTATAAATACATAAAATCTTCTTATTGTTTGATCTCCTCTCTTCTGGTAGGATATCACGTCGTGGTCACCAATGTTTCGTATGAATAAAACTCTGACTCCAAATTAAACGGTGTATTTTAAATATTACAATATTTTAGTAGCTAGTTGGTACAGTATTTTTGCAGATTAAAAACGTAACGTCGAGCGTTCGGACGATGAACGAATGTCGGTAATGTCGGTAAAGTAGGCGACTAGTCGACCGTTCCCCTCGTCCAGTGTTGTCACTGTTGCGCCGGAACAGTAATTTATATTTATCTTATGAATTCGTAGTAGGTATATTTAGTTCATAATAGTCAACTCATTTTTATTTTATTTTTTCCTGTACCTATTTCGATGCATTTCTTTTTAACCCAAAGGTTGACTGGTAGAGAATTATGGCATTAAGTCCGTCTTATGTACCACCTTAGTGCATAGAAGTTATAAATAAACAAATTGTGGAAGACTTTGAGTACCATACAAGTCTTTCAGTCACAAATCGTTTCCCACACACTTTTATGAGTCATAAATATTCCACGGCCGTCGTATAACATAGGTATTTAACTTCAACTTCAAAACTCATTTATTCAAAACTAGCTTTTGCCCGCAGCTTCGCTTGCGTGAAATTTTGAACCTGTTAAGTGACGATTTTCCATACAAACTTTCATCCCCTATTTAACTCCCTTAGGGGTTGAATTTCGAAAAATCCTTCCTTTTTCCTTGTCTACGTTATAAAGGGAATCTCTGTGCAAAATTTCAGCTTTCTAGGTCCAAGGATTTGGGCTAGGCGTTGATGAGTCAGTCAGTCAGTCAGGACTTTTCTTTTTATTTATATAAATATACTAGAATTGCTTAGTTATTTTTGAACGCAAATGTTACAAAAGACAGTCCCCAAAATGCCTGCCTTTACCGCTTCCTAGTGTTTATGGTGTGAAGAAGAAACGACGCAAAAAACTTCCCAAATGTCGACATAGCCCCCGAAAAAGCAAGCTGAAGTGGCAATAGGCCAGCCATATTAGCCGTAGAACTGATGACCGTCGGGTTTTGGTTGGGACCGAGACGTGTTCTTGAGTGAAGACCTCGAATCGGCAAACGTAGTGTGAGACGCCTTCAGGCTAGGTGGACTGACGATCTTTGCAAGGTGTCTCGTAGCAACTGGATGAGAGAGGCCGAGGATCGATTTTAGTCGCTTACTATTGGATTAGGGGCTCGTGGATAATTATTAACTGCGCGGATCATACGATTTACAAGGTTAAGCTGCGCTTGACGCGGTCACACATCGGTCGTGCCTCGGAGAGCACGTTAAGGCGTCGGTCCCGGATATTATACGAATACCTATGACAGTCGTTACGGGTAGTCAAAAGCCCGAAAGTCTGACAACGGGTCTAAAACCTTATGATATCGGCATTGCTCAGTACCTTTTTTATTTTTATTGTTTGACTTCGTCGCGCTTGACCCTAGTCGCACCTAATTGTAAGCGCAGACAAGGTCTTAGATGGAGCACATAAATCCAAGTAACAGAGATATAGATAGATTCCCTTATGCCCCTCTGGCTCTCACATACACACGACGGAACACAGTAAACTGCTTGGCACCGGACTTTAATGTGAGGGTGGTAGCTAGCCTGGTGGACCGTACAGATCCTACTATCAAGCGTGCTGGGTTTTGTAGAGTATAACAACACGCGTCTATTCCCAGCGTGCGGTGAGGAAGTTTTATATTCTAGCCCGTCCCCACACGGGAACACTACCTATGGGTAGCGGAGATCTGTTGCTCCGTGTAAAATACTGGTATTCAGCCGCATCTAGTTGCAACATCATTCAGTCATCTAGACTGGAAGCGGACCCAAACATAGTTCAAAAATGGCTAGGTAGATAGACTAATGGAGAGGTCTGCGTCCAGTGAGACTTCTTTGAGCTGATGATGATGATGATAATCTCGATCTGGTAGGAATATTCGTAAATACTCCTGTACATAATAACAGAGATTCCATTTCTTTCATCCCAAAATCCTTTTGTAACTACAAGCAAAAACAAATATTAAAGAACACTAAATTTACGAACTATAGCGTCGCAGATCAAAGAAAGTTTACACAGTTCGTTGACTGCGAGCATTACGTTGCTTTGAACGTATGGAGACTACCCATCGATTGTTCCTTTACTTTTTTGTTTGAATAAGTCGGTAATGCAAGCGGAATACCTTTTTTTGTATCTCTTTTAATATCTTCCCTTGTTTTTGTGACTGGCTCTTTGATTATTTTATGTTCTTTGTATGGTAAACGTTTAAGTTAATAATATATATTTTTTGTTCATATAAATAAACCTTCAAATGGCGCTTGGTTTTATACTACGATTCCCTGTGTCGTGGAATCTAGGTGAAACTACTACACCTATAGATAAATACCTTAACCTTAACATATGCAAGGTCGGAAAGGGGGTACTAATCAGCAGGCTACATAAAGTATCACTGATGACGGTTTTCAAAATTCGATCATTTTTATTTGTGTAAAATTATTTGTATTTTAGTTTTTTCAAATATTCTTCATCTCTCCTTTAGATACGAATTCAAAAAATGGAGCTTCCAATTCGTGACCCCAAATATGACATAACTGAGGATAAATAGAATTTAGCGTATTTTTATGTATTTTTGAACAGCAATTTCTCTTAAACTATTGACTTTTGGGGAAAGTGATAAAACAAAAGTTATTCATTATTATGGGTACTTTAACACCCTTTCGGATTAGTACCCCCTTTCTGACTAACCTTGTATAATCTATACATATAACATATCTGAAAACTTGGCGTGTCGGAATATTGATAATTTTTGGAATATTTGTCTGTTTACGGTTTGACGGTTTGTTTGTGCACGCATCACGTAAAAAATACTGACTCAATGCTGTTGACTGAAACATGTTGTTTTTATCTCGGGATAACATTTAGTTTTTGTTTCATTTTTTTTGTTTTCATTTGGAATTAAAAATTTACCAAAAATAAACTAGCATTATTTGTACTATATTTGCTCAATAGATGGCGTTAAGTGTATGAATGTATGTTAAATCAATTGTACCTTTTCAAGTATGCTAACTTATAATTATTATTATTACAAAAATAATGTTAGTGACAGCATTCTGCATTAGCTCCCAAAATCAGTAGTAGGGTGTACAATATAATAATTATAATGAATGATTATAATGACCACGTACTCAGAAAGTAGACATTTATTAAACAAGGATTCAAATGATAGTAATAAACGTGGTAACAAAACCATATCGCGATTCAGTTTAGTGCACAACGCTATCTAGGGAAGTGAGGTGTAAACTTTAACTTTATTTACAATCTTAATATTTGTAGTCATTTTTGAATAGCTAAACTAGGTAGCGAAACCGGGTTCCTTCTATTTGGCAGAATCTTGATACTCCGATTTTTATTTGGCATAACTCACATGGCATAATCTTATTTAATCGAATATTTTTAAGGCATAAAAATTATTTAGCATAACTTTTGTTTGGCAGAATATTTACGTGTCCGAATTTACAATGGCATACTTTTATCTTGGCAGAATTTTGTTTCGCATAATTACCTTTGCCATAATTAATATTATGCATAATTTTGTTTAGCATAACATTTATTTAGAGATACGATTATTTGGTATGGGTGCATACAAGCATACAAATTTGTGTCATAAAAAGTCAATACGTTGTGCTGCAACATTTTGTGACAGAAACGAATCGCTGCGAAACCGACTTTACGCAGTCTTGTCTGCCCTACCCCTAGAGTGTAATTTAAACCCGCGTAGGCGCGGAGGGGTAGGGCGGCCCGCGAGCTGAGGAGCAGGTGGTTTGAAGGCCCGCCACCGCGGCTGAGGCTGGCCGGCTAAGCCGGCCAGCAAGCCGAAGCTGCGGTGGTGAGCGTTAAAACCATCTGTGACGATAAGCTCGCGTGGCGCCGCCCAAACCCCGCAGCGTCGGAGCCGTGACAGAAACAATGCTTGCTGCATGTTGCATGCCTGCTTGCATGCATGCAGCATAAAGCAGCAAAAAATCAGTTCTGCCTTTTAATGACTATCGATATAAAATGTATGCCAAAAGACGATTCTGACTGTGAATTTTCTGCGATATGATGTTTCTGCTTTTTAATTATTATGGATATAAACATTATGCCTAAAGATGATTCTGACTAACAAAATTATGAGTTTTGAATGTATGACAACTGAGTGTATGCGAAATGATTTTCTGCGAAATGAAGTTTGTGCTATCCGTTGTTATGCAAAACAATATTATGACGTAAAAAGTTCTGCTATAAAAGGTAGACCCGAAAATATGGTTTCGCTACCTAGTTTAGTTATTGCGACACAATATTGGTTTCCGACTTCCACACGGACGGAGTCGCAGGTACAGCTAGTCTATTACATATAATAAAACAGTAAAAAAACTGTGTCTGTACATTGAATATATTAAAAAAACAATAGTTGAGGGGGGTTTAGAAACAGTAATAGAGCACGAATCCAAAAAAAAAGTCTGTCTGTTTGTCTGTGTGTCTGTTTGTCTGTTTGTTTGTACACGCTAATCTTCGGAACTACCAGACGGATTTGAATGATTTTTCTTTTGTTGTATAGGTATTAAGTCTGGGCAACATATAGGCTATAATTTATTTTGGAAACTTGAACAGCTGATGCAGAACCGCAACAGACCAGCTAAACTATAAGAGATACAAAAATGGTACCATAGCAAAAATTATTTCACGTGAAGAGCATTTTCTGATGAGAGAATAAATTTGAAGATCTGGAACACCTGATGTGAAACCCCAAGAGCCCAGCTACACTATAACATGTATCGGAATGACGTCTTAGCAAGAGTTGTTCGGTCTGATGGGCATTTTCTGTTGACTTATAAAAATCGAAAATCAGAAACATCTGATGTGGAAATCAAAGTTATCACTAATTTCACTGTATAATTATAAAATAACATAAGCTTGGAGTACCTCCACGCGGTGAAGGCGGTAACAGTTTAGGACTGATTTTCGATGACGATGGTATATCATTGAAAATTTGACTCTACTGGTCAAAACTCCCATTTTTTTTTTATTTTATCGAATAAATATGCCTTTTGTTATTTGAGTGTTTAATTTCCTTTTCCATTTATCTTCGTGACACGGTAGCCTACCCGGTAACGCAGGGGAGCAGTCACTTAGACTATTAGAAAATTAATGACTATGCGAACGCGCCATATTGACCCCAAAAAATTATCAAACTGCAAAAATTAATCAAAAAATGTTGGCGGATATTGTAGGGGATGAAGTGGTTTACACTTCTTTCGACAGTGTTGTCGATCAGGACGACGCCACTAATTACCCAGTTTAGTTTCTCAATTCACTTACAGCGAATGGTCTTCCTGCTCATAAAATAAGACTTAAAGTCGGTGTTTCCATAATGCTGATGCGAAATTTAACTCCGCCAAAACTGTGCAACAGAACCCGTCTTATTGTCAACGCTTTACAACGTAATATTATTGTTGCTACAATCCTCACTGGGTGTGGTGCCGGTGAGGCTGTGTTCATACCGCGCATACCACTCATCCCCAACAATTTCCCCTTTCAATATAAGCGCACACAGTTCCCTGTGACTACGACTACATGCTTTGCCATGACAATAAACAAGTCACAAGGGCAGACGCTTAAAGCCGCTGGTGTTGACCTGACAACCGGCTTTTTCTCATGGCCAACTTTATGTTGCTTTTTCAAGGGTCAGCAACGCTTCCGGTCTTTATATAATAGCTCCTGAAGGAAAAACCCCAAATATAGTTTATAAAGAATTTTTTTTAAAGTTGTTTTCAATATTATTGTTAATTCAGTGTATCCTTGGGATCCGCTGCGGAATTACGGGAAGAAAAGTTTTTTGTTGTTGTAGGTATAGGTATTAAGACTGGGCAACATATAGGCTATAATTTATTTTGGAAAATGGAACACCTGATGCAGAACCGCAACAGACCAGCTAAAGTATAAGAGATATAAAAATGGTGCCATAGCAAAAATTATTCCACGTGAAGAGCATTTTCTGCTGTGAGGATAAATTTGAAGATCTGGAACACCTGTTGTGGAACTCCAAAGCCCATCGACACTATAACATGTATTAGGAATGACGTCTTAGCAAAAGTTGTTTAGTCTGATGGGCATTTCCTGTTAACTTACAAAAATGAAAGATCTGGAACGTCTCGAATCGTCTCGCGCATCCCGTTGTTTACGTTTCAGATCTTCGATTTTGACGACCCCGTTGTCGCTGGCATAAGCAACAGGATCCGCGTACGAAGTCGCGGGCAGAAGCTAGTTCATAATAAAAACAATAAACACTAAAGTTGGGAATTCGGTTTCGGTCTCGCTTCCTTGTAGCGACGGAACACAACTCCTGCCGGCCAAACGTCTGGATTGAAGAAAATGGACTTATGCATTGCGAGAATTTAGAGGATGTAGGACTTGTTTGTAGTCCTGCTCGACTCTATCCGTGTCAGCTTCACCAACCCCCGTCATTCAGCACCGATTTAACTTCGACTTCTCTTGATGATGTATTGGACGAGCTTGTCTATGTCTCGATAAGCATGAGTGTTATCGGTAGCGGGTAGCGCTGGGCAATATTCACAAAAGAGGGTGGCCGTCGATATGAATGAATGAATTGAATGAATGAATGATTTATTTTCTTAAAATTTCTTAACGCTAAGTACATTGCCCCACAAAACTGCTTACGCAGTTTAACTGTGAGATCGTTGAGTCTCTCTTATATTAAAACATAATATCAGGTAAGTACATCAATAACCTATAAATACTTAATACCTATACTAACATAGAATCTAATAAATATTTTTTGAGTTTATGTGCGAATTTAACTTTATTATCTTCTTGTCTGATGTCAGCAGGCAAGGATATGGATCAACCTACCCTATGTTATAAAGACGGTGGTCATTCGACGAAGCAAGAGCATTCGGTGCTGAACAGCTGAAAAAGTCTGACCTTTTATATCTGACTAGCTCGGCTATCCCATTTCAAAACCTGGTAAGGGACACTTTTACAAAAATCGTTTTACTGCATAATCTTGCTAACCTGGAAAGTCTCTACCAAATACAAAAACACCAGCGTTGAAAACTCACATAATGAGCAGATATATTTAAACGTCGATACCGGTAAGTGCCATTCAATGCCTCTGATCATTTTAAAACCTAGTAAGTCACTTTAACCACATGGTTTTAACTCACATAAATACTTTTCAAATTCTGACCGATTTAACGTTTACGCGCTCTCCTGTAAAATTTCGTTTTAAGCCCTTACTAATTTGAATTGGGGCAGCAGAGCTTGTCCTTATTTTATGATCTTGTAATAATTGTGTAAAGTATTATATTGTGATCTAGTTCATGTTATTAACAATAACCCAAATACAAGTACTCTCAGTGGTGGAGAGTCTATATTATTTATTTACTACATTTACCTTGCTCTCACTCCTGACATACCGATATTAGCTGTAACTATATTGATAGAATCACCCCTGTACGATTATGTTGTTGTGTCTTTTACATGAGACTTGGTAATATCTTCTTCAACTCGGAAACGTTTACTGCCGAACATTGTGTCTCCCTATGACCAGTACAATGAACAATCGAAGGGGAAATATAACATAATCACCACGTTTGGTAGGTGGGTTGGTGATTGTAGTTCCAAATTATTTGCATACAAGAGGACACTACTGATGCTCTTAATGTAATTCCTTAGTAGCGTTTTAAGCCTTGTACGGACTAAGCGTTCCAATGTACGAGTAATCGGTTACGCGTACACAGGAACGCTTAGTCCGTACCTGCAGCAACACGTACACAAAGGGGACGTGAACACTCAATAAGGCTGTGCACGTATTGAACATACCTAGATGACGCGTACATTGGAACGCTTAGTCCGTACAAAGCTTTACGATACCCGAAGTTGGGGAAGGGTTTTTTTCTTTTACGTGAACCATAAGGAACCGTACTTAGATATCTATTGCCTATGAATTATATTTTTCTTTGCTTACTTTATTTCTTTGTTTACTTTACCATCCGTGAAATATCAATTCCTTCAGTGCAGATAAACAGGTGTAAACGAATTCGTGTAACTCATACAAACCACATGATCTATTACTGATATAGATTAGAATCGCACGGGATTTAGCAAGATAAAAAAAAAAAAAAAAAATTTTTCTTGCGTAAGAGTTGTTTGTATCTAAACCAACCAAGAAGGAATAAAAAAATTGCAACAAAATAATTTTATGCGATAGAACATTTCGATGCCATGCATATGTGAATGAAAGCACGGCGACTCAGCAAGTAGCACGACTAGCGCAATATCTCCCCGTGCAGTAAATTCATTCGAGGCGCTAAAATTACTCGGATACAAAACAAAATGTATTTTTTTTTGGGTTTTTCGAATTCCTATGCAGAGTCAATCTGTGTTAGCAGCTGCAGATGCGGTTTTAAGGAATTACACAAATTCGGATACATATTCTAGAAAGAGAACAAATATGGAGCGACTGCTATGTTATTTGCGTAAACCAGTGTTTTCACATAATTAAGTAGGTAATTTTGCTGCAATTTTAATCAGTGCAACTACCACGTTTTGTCTCTGCATTACCCTAAAGTCGATGGTAGGCATTAAGCCCGCCTCTGTACTAATTATTGCATACAGAAATTATTAAATAAAAACAAAAAAAAAACCGCGTAGGGATGGGCTAAAATATAAAACTTCCTCACCTCACGCTGGGAGTATACGCGTGTTGTAGGATTGAATAAAACCCAGTACGCTTGGTGGTAGAATCTATACGATCCGCCAGGCTAGCTACCATCGCCACAGTAAACTTCCGCGCCAAGCAGTTGACTGTGTTTCGTCGTGTGTATGTGAGAGCCAGAGGAATATAGAGGAGTCCCTCTATATCTCTGTTTCATCTTGGAAGGTCCACTTTTTGGGTTTGCACTTAACATCAGATGCGACTAGGTTTAAATGCGACCAAAGATACTTGTGTAATTGTCGATTATAATCATCTACTGTAACATCACCCGCGGTATAAGGTCGAAGGATGCCCTATTTTTAGCAAAACACACAAGAGAACACAAACTTGAATACAAAATTAACTTTTACAGAACTCAAATGTCTCTTAACCTTATTACAAGACATCACATTATAATATAAAAAAATATCTTATTAGTCCCTTGATAAAATTCTGTCAGAAATTGCCCAAATTGATGAATAAATGCGAGAGCTATTAACGTAATCCAGCAAAATAAGCCCATCTATTTGCGTGTCTCAATAATCCGCCTAATACTTGTCATAAATAAGGACTAGCTTCATAAATTCGCTCCCTATTCACTTCGACCTTTAGAAAGAGGTTAGTGATGTCACAGGGTGCTAATCCAACTGTGTCATTGCAAATGTCAGTAGAACCACCTTGTTGGGTGTTTTCGTTCAGAACGCATCGTTCTAAGCTCATAAGCTTACATTGTGTACCGCTGGCACTCGCATGTGCGCTTGGTACCATATATCCCGTATTACAGTAAGATTTTAACCGACTTCCAAAAAAGGAGGTTTTCAATTCGACGTATATATTTTTTTATGTTTATTTTCCAGTACCGTCGCCGATTGGGTTCCGATTTTAATCATTCTTTGTTTGGTTGAATATTCTAGTGAGGTCCCATTTAAATTTGGTGAAGGTCTGATAAAGACCTTTGGATATAGATAATGGAACTCTTCAATGGATAACAGCAAATCACTCGCAATTGCTGTAATTGCATGTTTATGTATTTTTATGCAACACAATAGAGGGTGTAAACGAATTCATGTAATTCCTTCAAACCGCGTGATCTACTGGTGACACAGGTTGACTGTTCTTTTTTCAGTTTCAGCAAAAATCTGTTTTCATAAAAATAACCTGATTTTTATGTCATTTTAGCGCCCGAGTTAACTGACTGCACTGTTATGTTATTGTGGCATCGAAATGTTTTATTATATAAATATTTTTTTTCGCAAAAAATATTTGTGCTTTTTTTATTGAATCCTTATTTAGGTGGTTTAGATAAGACGACTTGCAATTACCGCAAAAAAAAAGTTCTAAGTTTTTTTATTTTTCATCAAGCTAAATCCCACGCGGGATTAAACTATATCATTTATAGATCACGTGGTTTGATGGAATTACACGAATTCGTTCACAAAATTTATAGAAAAACAACTTAACTTTACCAACAAGAAAAATCGACTTCAAAAAAACTGAACCATATTATAAAATTAACAGTTTCAGGAGTCGGTGCTAATTTACGTTGAACCAAACTGAAGGCACCGAATTCTAAAACTGTAATTATTTTACTTATTTCAGTTTTTTTTAAGTCGTAATTTTCATGTATTTTTAATGTACACGAGAAGTCTACATACTTTTATTAATGTAGATGGCGAATTATAAATATTAGCCTGGATTTCAGGCATCACAACATATGTTATGAAATCTACTAAATTATTTCACTCGCACCACATACACACCACATCTACTAAGATTAGATTGTTTCAAAGCTCCTCAGAGCACTAGGATTTACTAATAACTAATTTCCACGTAGCCTAATTAGATGAAGTAGCGCCTCTGTCCGAAATCACTAACCAGAACTATGACCACTTCAAAGAGCAGTAATTATTATTATTATTTGGAGTTCTCACAGACTCGCATATGAATTAGTGTTTGGCTAACATTATTAGTGGGCACGAAAAGCCGCTGATGTAGGTACACACAGCAGGTGTAATAGGTAAACTGTCTAAATTATACAGGCTGTATCCGAATCCGAATAATAGATTTTTGAAGATAAAACAAAAAAGTAATTAAAAAAAACATGGTGTTCTGTAACTGGCTCATTTTAGCGCACCGAGTTAACTGAATGCGTGGAACGATTTCGCATTTGTCGTGCCTGTCAGCTGTGTCGCCGTACTTTCATTCATTAATGAGTGGCATCGAAATGTTTTACCACATAAAATATTTTTTTGCAAATATGTTGTGACTTATTTTTTGTTGTGTTAATACCTTCTTAAGTGGTTTAGATACGAATACTTACAGCAAGAAAAAAAAAGTTTTTTTTTTTTTTGTCAAGCTAAATCCCGTGCGTTATTTTAATGAATTACCCGAATTCGTTTACACCCTGTGTTCTTACTGTTTCATTTAAATTCGTAACTAGGGAGGAGTTATGAAATTACAACTTAGTAATTTCATAATGAAGTCCTGGGCTTTGACCGTAAACAAGAGGCTTAATTTGTAAGGGACCTTTTAAAATTTTACAAAAGGTGACCCTAAAAACAACTGAAAAAGGCATTTAGAAAGTCGTTCAAGAGGTCATGTCGTCACATTTGATGAATCATACGTCGTTTCATAACTGCATGTGAGCTACACATCCAGTCGGCATTTGTCACGCAGTGACAACTGCATTTTATTTGCCTTCAAGCTGCATATGCCAGTTGAATGGTTTGGAGTTGCGACTGGATGTCACACTGACAATTCAGCCCTCATCAAGCTGTCCGTCTGCGTGACTATTCTACAGGGTGTTAACGAATTCGTGTAATTCCTTAAAACCACATGATTTACTACTGGCGTAGACAGGCCCCGCATGGGATTTAGCTTGATTAAAAATAAAAAGTTTTTTTTTTCATGCGGCTTTGTTACCGATCGTATCTAAACCATCTAGGATTCAGTAAAAAAAATTTTTTTTTGCATAAAATTCATTTTATTTGTGTGAACATTTCGATGCCACGCATAAATTCATGAAAGTACGGCGACACGGCAGGCAGGAACGACTAACACGATATCGCTCTTCGTATTCAGATAACTCAATGCTCTAAAAAGACTCAGAAATTGAAAATCAAAAATTTTTTTTTGTATTTTCTTTATGTTTGTTTTTTTTTGTTTTTGTGGGCTCAAGTCCCACTAGGGGTCACCCTTAGTGCTGTTGTTGCTATTAGTCATGATTGTTAATGTTAGGTTAAGTATTTTACTTTCCCCCCCATTGGCTGAAGACCCTTCAGATCTCGCTAATAACTGCCCGGTTACGTAGAAACGCTCTGCAAAGACCATCTACAAGCAGTACAATAGAAAAAAAGAGCGACTACATGTGCAGTACACTCGCAATTATGATTACAAATATGAAACGAAATTAACCCACCAGCGTCTGTAAATAAATGGCAATCGATGATCGTCAGAGAATAGATACGCTAATTAAATGTATGGAAATGACATACAGATCGCTTGACCCGTCAAAAGCTTATGTTAATCCAGTACATCTCATTGTCGTTTCTATTCTCTAGCGATCATCGATTGCCATTTGTCTACAGCCACAGTCATCATCTGCCTAGCCTTTTCCCAACTATGTTGGGGTCGGCTTCCAGTCGAACCGGATGCAGCTGAATATCAGTATTTTACATGGAGCGACTGCCTATCAGACCTCCACAACCCAGTAACTGGGTAATACGATACTCTTTGGTAAGACTGGTTGTCAGACTTTCTGGCTTCTGACCAACAGTAACGACTGTCAAAGATCTACAAATGACAGCCGGGACCAACGGCTTTACGTGCTTTCCGAGGCACGGAGGAAACTCGCTACGGTAAATGGTCACCCATCCACAGACCAACCTCGGCAAGCGTGGCTTAACCCGGAATATCGGTCTATGCGGCTGTAATTATTTACTGTCTACAGCCACAGTCATGAAACATAATCCGTCCAAAAACAATGTCTCAGTTCCTTATAACTCTGGAATAGATGACACTCGCGCCAAGGTCATACATTCTTCAAACATCTAAAGGAGTACCAACCCTGACGATTCACTCCAGCAAATAAATTCTCCCTTACACTTTAAGCTTTCACATCACGCGTCCCTGTCAAAATTCTCATACGTTTTGATCGCGTTATTACGTGCGTCGTGCAAAACAAATGAGACGGCGCACGAGGATGTATTTTTCTGGATAGGCCGTATATTTTTCGGAGTAAGTCAGCTGATTTACTGAATATGCAGTCTGCAGGCGTCGTAATCTGGAACCAAATTTAAAGGTTTGACCTCAACGATTCCTCAAACGACCTTATTCTTTCATCAAAAAATTACGAAAGCTTCCTGAATATTGGATGATAAAATCCTTCTATTGTAATTATATTTTCGGGTAACTATAATTTTTGGGGTTTAGCTGTGACTCGGGAAATGCAATTTCAATTATAAATTGGTACTGTAGGCGTGTCGTGACCACAAGAGTTTGGTCGACGGAATCTGAATAGACAAAATGACATAAAACACAGTGGCCATGTCATTTTGTCTATTTAGTCGACAAAACCACTGTCTACGGTGGTCATACTAAGCCTGCTGATGATATTTAGAAGTATCCATCATGACTAGGCAAGTGGTGCGATAATGCAGAGTCTAATTTCGAGCTTAAAGCCGCGTGTTAGTTTATTTCGTATTCGGCATATGAGAGATTTTGAGTTATCGATCATCGCGATGACCAAGGCAAGTGGTGTGATAATGAAACATCTACTTTCAAGCTTAAGCCTTAGTTCTGTTTCCGTGACGTCCACGACATTTTCGTGCATTAACTAGTCGCCAGATATGTCACTGTGATTTCCGGCAAAGTCACGCGATGTCGCCAGACAACTAACATTTTGGCCCATAATGAATATGGTGGCTTAAGATCTTGCATTTCGTTAAACCATTTTTATCAGCAACCTAAAGAAATATAGCTTTTCTCTTTATTTAAACGAAGACACTTTTTAAGTAAAATAATTTTGAAACTTGCAGAGATTGAAGCAGCAGGATAAACGATAAAAAAAAATGTGCAATTGTAAATATTCCAAAAGTATAAATAAAATAATTTTGGGGATACCAGATTTAAAACATCCGCAGATTATACACATAGTACCCTGGGTGGCAGGAGTTCATGTTACTTATTCAGCACTAGCTGTACCCGGCATGAATTGCACTGCCACGTAAAGAAAAAAAGTGTTTAGTTTTAAAATCTGTTTATCGAAGTGCTTTTGGATACATAATATTTTTGATTTGAGGGGACCCGAATTTACAGTACCGACGGGACGATCATCGAATGTTTGACAGGTAGGAACAGTTTGTATGGGAAAATTAACCTGTGTAGTATTGTAATTATAGACACAATAGATAAACATTGGCGGCCGTACCGTTTTCGGTACACTTGAGCGAGTGACATGATTGATATTTTTACTATTTTCCTCTCTATTTTTTCATATTTTCTTACGATTTAAACCTTCCCTGGACTTCCACAAATATTTCAAAACCAAAATTAGCCAAATCGTTCCAGACGTTCTCGAGTTTTAGCGAGACTAACGAACAGCAATTAATTTTTATATAATAGAAGATTACCGACATAAACATAACCTAATTCAATGCAGACTAATATAGGTCAACAGCCATCTCCACTCTATAGAGTTTGACTATTCCATTTTCCTTATATCTATGGCACAGGTGAGTGCGTAGGCCCCGCTCACGTAGAACTGACTGCCTCGCTCTGAATCACAAGTGAGAGACGTATCGCACTTAGATATGAAATATTTTTCATTCATAAACTACTCTGTTATCGGATATGGAAAAGATGTGATGGAGATATTATATAGGGGAGTGTTGTTTCGTGTTGGAATTATAATACTGGCGTCCTATGTCTAAAAGGCCGTTAAGTGCCTAAACCTAATTTTGAGTTAGAAGCAAAAACGTCGAAAGTGTTGTCCCTAGAAATTCTGAAGACATACAGATGTTTTTGATTATACCAAATTATTCATTGTATAACTTTTAATGAGTTACAGGACTAATACAGTTTTTAAAATTAAAGTTTTGTTTTTTATGTCATGCTGATTTTGTACCGAAAGGGGAATGCCAAGATTTCCTTTACGACTCGGCCAGAAAGAACAAGAATGAAACATATCTTATTAAAAAGGGCAAATATTGTAGAATGTATTACAATAACAACATTTCCGCTGGAAGTACACCAAGAAAAGTTATAGGTCGATAAAGTTGACCTTAATAGTAGATTTTTAACTTAGGGAAGAAAAGTAATTCGAAAATCGAACTAACACTTTCTTTATACTCCGTCTACATTTTCATGACTAATTTTTTTAATCCTTGTCATATTGATAGACCTTCAATATTTTTGTAAAAATCTTAATATTATTGTTTGATTAAAGCATTTAATTATGTAAATAACAAAATTAAACCATTTTTGGTCAGAATAATACCTAAATAACCAAACCAAAACCAAGTCAAAATAAATATTATATTATTTTGAATTTGGCGTTTATTGACGTTGCCATGGCAACGATGATAAACCATGCATGCCTTAATACCAAATTAATAAAAATCATACTTTTACTAAACAAAGTATTTTATTTAACAAAAATCTTGCCCAACCGGAATTCATAATATTGTATTCACGATAAGGAATAATTACATTTAATATGGTTTCTTACTTCGATACAGATACTTACTTTGTCTCATAATTAATCGTAAGAAACAAGTGGAAGTTATTTTAATTGTGACAAAGGTGTTGTCGCCATTAAAATAAAATCATAACAATATTCGATTTTAAACGTAATCGATTATCAAGTACCTATGCATATCATCGAATGGAATATAAAATAAAAAAAGAAATATAGGCACTTATTTCGCTACATAAATAGTTGATAGTAATAATAGCATGTTTGTAAATTATTTCATAATATTAATTTTAAATTAATATACCTAAATCAAAGAGATTAATTAAATATGTTAACTAACACTTGAACGTGTTTGGTGTTATTTATTTTGTTTCGTATAAGAAAAGTAGCCCGTTTAAGATAAATCACAACAATAGTGACAAACGTGTTGTGTTATAGTGGTTACTAGGATTATTCGTAACAGCTTATTACTAATAAAGCTTAGTACTATAATTTATAGCTAATAATGGAAGAGCACAATTCACTTAACACATTATTCAAAAAAGAAAACGTGAATAAAATATAAATACTTGTGTAAATAAAATAAATAAAGAACATGATATTATTGTGATATAATTATTTACAATTACATTATTGTTTCATAGTTGTAATCGATTTATAAATGTAATTTTAGTATCGATATAATTTTATTTTTAATCTGTGCAACATTTCTATTTGTAGTTGTAGCTATAAAGCGTTGAAACCATTGGTTGAAACTTACTAACCAAAACATTGAAATACTATTTAAAATGACTATCCGACGGTGTACTTCTCCAGACTTTATTTATATTACATAAATCATACAAAAAATAAACGCGAATTATCAAAATTACGGCATGTCAGTTCATACTACTTTGTAATGGCCGGATCTTGGCATTCCCCTTTGACGACCATCTACAATATGGTATGGTATTTTATGGTAATGTTTCAGTAAAAGTCTCTGGATCTAGTTGACAAATGATAGAAAAATACGGACCAGACTGGTCGATGGAGAAAATGTTGCGCTTTTACGTAGTTTATACAACTCAAATTTGACAAAATGTCACTTTACGGTCTTTTAGACGTAGGAGGGCAGAATGAATAGGGAGGAGCTCGTGGCTAAATAATTACAGCCGCATAGACCGATCTTCCGGGTTAAGCCACGCTTGCCGAGGTTGGTCTGTGGATGGGTGACCATTTACCATAGCGAGTTTCCTCCGTGCCTCGGAAAGCACGTAAAGCCGTTGGTCCCGGCTGTCATTTGTAGATCTTTGACAGTCGTTACTGTTGGTCAGAAGCCAGAAAGTCTGACAACCAGTCTTACCAAGAGTATCGTATTACCCAGTTACTGGGTTGTGGAGGTCTGATAGGCAGTCGCTCCATGTAAAATACTGATATTCAGCTGCATCCGGTTCGACTGGAAGCCGACCCCAACATAGTTGGGAAAAGGCTAGGCAGATGATGAGGGCAGAATAAATAGGCTTTGACAAAATAACCCTTTCTGTGATGTTAACTAGGTAGAGTCAGAAGTAGTATCAATTAGGGATACGATAATTTAGATAGAAACTAACAAGCAGTAAGGCCGTTCTAAACTTCGCAGATCAGGCAGTCGATGGGTCCGTAAGGTTCTGGAAGACACAGCGTGGGATAGGCTCCCCACATGGCGGACCGATGATCTAGTGAATCGCGGGAATCCGCTGGATGTGAGAAGCACGGGACCAGTCGATGTGGCGGTGCTTGGGGGAGGCTTATGTCCAGCAGTGGACGTCTTTTGGCTGACTGATGATGATGAAAGCGGTTCCCTCACGGTGACGGAAGTCGGAGCGACACGTGTCATAAAGATTTTAGCATAGCACTGAATTGCACGTAGTGGTACATAGCTTTCGCACACAACTGTCGCGCGGCTGTCGCATAGACGCACGTCTCTGGAGTAAGCACGTAGTTGTTGTCGCTCCGATTTGTGTCATCGTGAGGGAACCGCCAAATGGTCAAGCGATTGACCACTAGTCGTCCGTGCAGGAATGTCTGAGAACAATCCCGACCCGTATCTCTGACTTTTAGAATGTATTATGTGCGGATCAGAATTCAATCAAACATTGTGAGAAAACCTGCCTACCGGAGTTCCAAAAAGTTCTCAATGGTGTTTTTAGTTCCTCCACCCGCATCAGGCTAGCGTGTTGGACTAAGGTTTAACCTCTCAATCACCATTATTATAGACACAATAGATTAACAATGGCGGTGTCGTCCTGGGACGACACGCGGGACGCAACCGGTCATTCCTTTCTCATTTTTGAAGACGTCTGTGGTCTAGTGGTTCGAGTTTCGGACTGCTGGGGCCTAATTCTCCTAAAATAAATTGTTGCCAAACGCAATCGAACCACAACCGTCAGTCAGTTTTTGTTTTCGAAAACTTTCAAAATGATTGATTTTGTTTTTTGTGTCAAACAATTTGATAGCTTTTGAAATTGAGAACTGACTGAATGAACGGTTCGGCCTTGGTTCGGTTGTGATTTATCAAGATTTATTTTAGGAGAATTAGGCCCCTGATCACGAGGAATTCCCACAGGACACAAATATTTATTTGATGAACATAAGTGTTTGTGTGGGTCTGGGTGTTTCTTATGTATAATGTATCACTAAAGGTCTTTAGCGGCTTCGCCTGCGTGTTTGTTGTTTATCGCGTATGCATGTATTATTATACTTATGAACATTCCTCTTGAATCACTCTATCTGTTAAAAAAACCGCATCAAAATCCGTTGCGTGGTTTTAAAGATCTAAGCTTATATAGGGACAGACAGCGGGAAGCGACTTTGTTTTATACTATGTAGTGTTATGTATGTATTTACAAAAAAAAAGTATATACGTATTATATCCATTGTCTAGTACCCATAGTACAAGCTCTGCTTAGTTTGGGACTAGATGGTGCTGTGTAAAAAAATGTCCCAAATATTTATTTATTTTGAGAAGAGGCCAATAGGACAGTAATAAGCTGATTATGTTTTGAAATTCAACCATAAACACACAATCAATTCACTTACATACATAGATATACCAGAACATAATCTCATTATTATGCTGACGTGCCTTTAATCACAGTTCGCAACGCATCCGAACGATTTATGAACCTAATGTATTTCAGTTGATCCTCGTACATCACACACAAATGATTCATTGTTATATACGCATTGGCTGTTCGTTAATGAATTACGTCCATTACTGCATTTGTATGTTGATGGTCTATCAATGTTTTAAGTAAGCTAGCAATGGAAATTGCCATACTTTTTGGCCGCTGTATAATACTGGCTAATATTAACTGTTATTCAATGGAATTATGTTCTGTGTAATTTCAGTAATTCCAATATTTATTATGAAATATATGGGCTTTGTAACTGCATTTCGATGAATTTAAATTTCTGATATTATTGAGTTCTGTGAATTATTGTGTCAAATTTAGGACATTGTGTAGCAATCTAATATAATAATAAAGTTTTTTTTTACAATCATCACGCCTTATTCCTCGAAGGGTTGGCAGAGGTGTACAGTACACCCTCATTTCGCTGTTATGTTTAAGTCCCTTGTAATAGGGAGCGAGCCTATTGCCATCAACCGGGCACAAATCCAGACTCCGGGCTGCTACTGAGAAATTCCACACGGAAAACCCCAACAAAGGCGGGTTTTTTATTTGTCTATATGCTCGCTTTAGACCACTATCTCGCCTGATGGTAAGCGATAATGTGGTCGACGGTGAAGCACGCTTGCCTAGAAGTAACCTATTCACTTTTGACTTAAAGACCCCAAGGTTGTAGCTATCAGGAAACACAGACTCCGGCAGGGAATTCCGCTCCTTAGCTGTGCGAACTATGAAAATGTTCGCAAAACGCTTTGTACGTATGAGTGGGATGTCCACCATGTACCGATGGCGCATTGCCGTATGTCTTGTAGTCCGATGATGGATGATGGCTTCATTCTCAGCAGTTGCGCTTGCTACCGCTAGACCAACGAAGCAGTTTTGTATGTTTATTGTAATTTGCTTAGGAAAACTAATTCGAAGGAGATCACATACATCAAAGTTCTTTCTGCCTAGCTTTTTCCTAATGTATATGATAGGCTCGCACAACTTGCAAGGTTAAGCTGCGCTTGCCGCGGTCAGTCTGTGGATGGATGACCATTCGTTTCTCATCGAGACCTCTGCGTGCCTCGGAGAACAAGCTAAACTGTCAGTCCCGGTAGTCATACGAATACCTATGACAGCTGTTCCAGGTAGTCAGAAGCCCGAAAGCCTTAGCTCGGTCTAAGGACATCGGCATCGTCCAGTAACTGGATTGCCGAGGTCTAATAGCAGTCGCTGTCTATATCTGGGGGTCTACTTCCTAAGCACGAAGTCCGTGGTTTCGGCCTTAGTTACGAGCGTTTCCTACTCACTATCACATGGACATACGATTATTTCAGGGCCCGAACTAAGAATGAATGAAAACACGATTTGACAGTTGTCCCTACTACCGATGTGTTTTTCCCCGTCCGAAAAGTTGAACTTGACACTTCTTTTGTTCAATTCTACGTTTCGGTCTACTTTCAGACGGGCAACTGACTTCGTTGACGGACTTAGAGAGTAGGCCCTCGGTTAGACTGGCTGCTGACCCCAGCATTAGGAAAATGCTATGCAGAATAAACCCAAGATTTTACCTTCTTCAATTTATAACTCTCATTGAATAACTTCTAAATATTATATGGAGCAAATGAGCACCGAATTTACCGTAACGTTGAACACGAAAAATATGTTAGCAGAATATAAACCGAGCTAATATTTAATTCAGTGGAGCATAAAAGACTATCTGTTTACCCCCGCGTTGACTGTACGATCAATCATTCAAGCCTAAATTACTTCTAGGCGTCAAACCGCGCTGAGGAAACTTCCATTTTGACTCCACATGAGATGTAGCCCAAATAGGCAACGAAGTCGATTTATCCGTACGGCTTCGGTCAGAGGTGGCGTGCTCAATAATTTAGTCGGATAATTCGTTCAGGAGAGAGGCAAACATATCTATTATTCAATGGAAAGTCCGAAACTCGCGGGAATGGTCTAATGCATCCGAAAATGTTTTCTATTTCTGACCCAGTTACCGTTTGATGGATCGCTCATACGAATTTTGTTATGATTTAATTTTGTACGAAAAATCTGGGATTGAATCGTTGTTTGGGCGTGTTAAAAGATTGATGTGTCGTTTGATTTCTTCAGGGAGAATATTATCGAATAATCTTCGTGCAAAGTTTTATTTGTTAGAATATTTTTGAGATAATTAATTTGATTGTAGGTATATTCATAATAATTTGTAGCAATACTTACGAATTCTTCTTCTTTTGTAGGTATCTTTCCATTAAAGTATCAATGAATTTAGGCTATTGGTTTTATGTCAAAGAGCATCGTATCAGAATAAAGTAAAAACTTACATCATGACATATCATCACGCCTGTATTCCTGAAGTATTGATCAGAGGAGTATAGCATACTCTCTTTTTGCCGTCAAGTATAGTGGGCGAGTATTGCCATCAACCGTGCACAAATCCAGATTCCGGACTGCTACTGAGAAATTTCACACGGAAAAAGCCAATAACATTTTGCCAAACCTGGGGATCGATCCTAAAAAAAAATTTCGTGGGAAAATCCTCATGGATACCCTTCGCCTGGGGAAGGCGAAGGGTTATGCCGGACTCTTACCGGCTAAAAACCCACGGTGTTCCTTCTTCTGACCCTTGGCCGGGGTCGCAGGATTCGCAGCTGCATGCACCGCGACCCCGGCAGGCCTCGGTCCGCCAGCCACTGGATCGAACCTAGGACCTCACGCTCAGCAGTCGCGTTTGCGACCACAAGATTAACGGCGCGGTTAAGTCAAGTAAACACTTACATATTTATTTTCTCATCGTAAACTTACTATTTTAGTCACACTAAAACCAATTGACTCTGACCTTTCGAATTCATGTGCGAATTTGTTTATCACTTGCGTTAACAGTGAACGAAAGCATCGTGAGGAAACCTGCATACCTGAGAGAGCTAAATAAAGTTCTCGATATGTAGCCCGCCAACTCGCACCAGGCCAGTGAGGTGGAATAAAGCCTTCTCATTCTGAGAAGAGATCCGTTCCCAGTATCGGGATAGTAGTGGGCTGATTATGATAATGATGATGACAACCAATTGAGTAATATATCTTCATAACCAGAAGGCAAATTCTCGTAATTAAAAATGTTCAAAATATAGTTTCGATCGACGTATTCCATATTGGGCACCCGCTTTTACGGCACCCAAGTTAATGGCACCTGAGGTATTCCATATTCGGCACCTATCGGTATTTTTCGCAGGTGCCATTAGTGGAACAGTTTATTATTTCAAATTTTATTCCACTTTCGGCACCTACGAACCAGTAGGTACTAGTGATGGGACGTTTACTTTTTATAGGACGTTAAAATTAAAAATTCGATTAAAATCAGTAGAGTTTAATAACATGATAAAAATATAACTTCTTTATGTATTTTAATATCACAATCGGTTTCCTTAATCACATATATTGCAAAATCAGCCTTGAGTTACAATAGTTTTTTTTTTTAATGTTTTGAGGCTTTTTATCAAACATGATCATGCCAGCCTCATCGTACACAATAGAATTAAAAAACAATTACTTTTTAGGTTTACATACAATTATTTCTCTTCTTGATTAACTTTGTAATTAAAATTCAACTGTCTTTATTTATTAAAACTACCAGGAAAGCAGAAATGAACTGGAACTAGGTCGAATTTTTAATTTTAACGTCCTATAAAAAGTAAACGTCCCATCACTAGTACCTACTGGTTCGTAGGTGCCGAAAGTGGAATAAAATTTGAAATAATAAACTGTTCCACTAATGGCACCTGCGAAAAATACCGATAGGTGCCGAATATGGAATACCTCAGGTGCCATTAACTTGGGTGCCGTAAAAGCGGGTGCCCAATGTGGAATACGTCTTTCGATCTAGTCTCAGTCTAGTGTCAATCTCATAAATATGACAAATGGTATTCTTGTTCGTTAACAAACAACGTCAACCGTGAGATTATATTGAAATGAGATTGAAAGTTGACTGAATCCAAAAGGGTATTCTGGTTACATAATTTATTGAGCCATTTTGACAAGTTGGAATTCTCATTTATTTCTAGAATTTTAGTCTGACTGTTGACATTGGTATGCTGTCGGTAATAGATTCTAAGATGACTGAATTGACGTTATATCGAGATAGACTGAGATGACGGACTGAACTTTAAGTGTACCAGAATACAATTTTTTATTCAATTCATAATTTAATCTTAGTTCGGTCAACCTTCAATCTTACTTCAAATTAATTACGAGAATTGGGCTTCAGATTCCACTACGGCCCAAGTCTCTTCCATGTAACGTTTATACATCCAGATCTTGGTCTATTCTTACTCTACCATCCTCTCACTATAAAATATTCAAATATTTTACTCCGTTTGAGATCTTGTCATTTCCGAATAAAACAGTCTCGCTTCAAAATTTCATATTCGGTAGACCAAACATTCTTGGAAATGAAGAGAAGTCTTTGACAAAAAATATGTCTAAAGCGACAGTCCTTACTAGACGTATAGTAAACCCTTTCAAGTTCAAATTTCACAAAGACAAAGGTATTAATGGTAATGAGGTTGAGCTCAGTTTTGGATCCAAAATAAAGGAAGAAGCGATTTGTTCGTACATGATAATATTAAAAGGATATTGTCGTTTTTTAGGAAAGTTTTGGGATGCATTAAAAGGACCTCCAAGAGATGGTATTTCCGTAAGTCCAGCGCACCCTGGGTAGTTAGCCCCGCTACCAATTTTGCCAACTGGCTAATCTTTTCATCACGACATGAGCTATTCTATAGCTCATGCCGACACGAATGCAGAAGATGAAAAAGTGACTTTAAGCAAGTCTTTATCCGGTTGCGTACCGCCCGTCGTCTCAGGACGACACTTAATTGTCTTATCTATTGTGTCTATAATTACGGTGATTGAGAGTTTAACACAGCTACTTGAAATGATAGTTGCTCCAAAAAAGACAGTTAAAAACATTTGTACTCTTAACAAAACACCAGTTTTTTCAATATTTTTTTGTATCTTTCTCAAGTTACATTAAAACAAAGATTCTTTGAAGTTTTTCAACTTTAACTTCAAAACTCATTAATTTAATATAAACTAGAATTACTTAGTTCTTTGAACATCAATATTACAAAAGACACACCACAAAACGCCCGGCCTTCCCCGCTTCCTAGTGTTTATGCTGTAAAAAAGAAACGGCGCAACAAACTCCCCAGCAACACAGTTCTGTCAAAAGCGTTGAACATTTATCAAAATAAATAATTCAGCTCATATCATAGTATAACATTAATATTTGGCAGTTAGATTAATTTATCTTTCAACTAATATGTATATTTGCACCAATAACTCGTTACTTCCGTCAAGGAATAAGCCCAAAGGGATTACAAGGGACCTTGTGAGGTTTTCGGCTTCAATAAATATGTATAACCGGTACAGATATTAATGAGGTACCGCGTTATAGCTAGATCCGTGTCTTAATTGTTTATATTGTGCTCTCATAACTCTCATCACCATATTATGTGTATCAACTAGCCACCCGCCCCGGCTTTGCACGGGTGCAATGTATTACACATATAAACCTTACTCTTGAATCACTCTATCTATTAAAAAAAACCGCATCAAAATCCGTTGCGTAGTTTTAAAGATACATTGGGACAGATAGCGGGAAGCGACTTTGTTTTATACTATGTATGTATGTGATGCCAGATCATGCTATACAATATGTAGCAAAAACCTTGTTGTTCCTTCTACCTACATGTTAAAAATCGGTATACATACGTAATAAAGCAAGTCATTTATAAAAAAACTGTTCAGCATAAATAATTTAAATACTTAAATATTCAAATTCAAATGAAAATAATAATTGTAACGTTTATCTGATTTCTTTATGTCTGTCGCATCAAAGAAAGCCGTAGCTCGTAGGCTATTTAGCGAAATAAAGATGTACGTGTAAAATTAGATATTGTAAACATTTTTTTGAATGTGTCGATTTTAATAGTTATTTGATTTTGACCAGACCGAGACGTAACGCACCGGATCAACTCAGGATGGATGAAATGGCGACAGGTCACTGGAATAACTTGCGACCCACGGATGCCTCTCAAGTTAAAGGGGAAAATCTACAAGTCCGTGATAAGACCTGTCGTACTGTATGGATCAGAATGTTGGGCCGTGAAGAAGACGGATGAAAAAAGATTGCATGTAGTGGAGATGAGAATATTGAGATGGATGTGTGGAGTGACCAGAATGGATAAGGTCAGGAATGAGTATATTAGAGGAAGTTTGAAAGTAGCGCCAGTGACAGAAAAGTTGAAAGGGAACCGTTTGTCTTGGAATGGGCATGTGAAGAGGAGGGATGAAATGCATGTAACCAAAAGAGTTATGAATATAAATGTGGATGGATGAAGAGGACAAGTGAGGCCAAAAAAAAATTTGGATGGATTGTGTGAAGAATGATATGAAAGAGAAGGGAGTCAGCGATATCATGACGGGTGACAGGACGGAATGGAAGAAGAAAACGTGTTGCGCCGACCCCAAGTATCATGGGTTAAGGGCAGGAAGATGATGATGATGGTTTTGACCTGTCGACTGGCCAATGCTTAATTTTTTTAAATTATAATTTCATCAATGTTGTGCTTGTAGGTAAATATAAACGTCCCTAAAAGGAACAACAGGGTTTTTGTTACATATTGTATATGATGTATCTGAATTCGTGTAACTCCTTCAAACCCCATGATCTACTGGTGACACAGATTGACCCTGCATGGGACAACAACAGATTGAACAAAAAAATATCAAAAAATCAACATGTTGTTCTGTTTCTGACTCATTTTAGCGCCCTGAGGCAAATGATTGCGCGGGCCCTGATCGTGCCCGCCAGCTGTGTCACCGTGTTTTCATTCATAATATGTATGGCATCAAAATCTTATATAATATTAAAAAAATGCAAATATTTTAACGTAGCAAAATCCCGTGCGGGGATAATCTATAGTGATTTTAAGGAATTACACGAATTCGTTAACACTCTGTTTATGCTATTAAAAGTATCCTTGGATTTTTTTGCTAGTTCTTCTCCATAGGAACAACTTTTTGGAACCTATAGAAAAATTATCTTCTGAATGTTTGAATTAGCGACGGCAATACAATGTCAAATAGTAGAATCACAAATTGTGATAAAAAAAACAACGAATACACAACGATCCTTTTTATTTTAGGAAATTTCACAATAAAAGTCTTGATTGGATCTTATCCATAAACGGCAATATGCACAGCAAATATATAACTAGACACCTTAACCTAATTAAACAAAAGAAACTTATGATTTTAAATCCATACAAATATTTACAATAGCCCTTATTCATGAACGAATTTTTGTTGAAGCTTTAACTTAACCTATTGAGTAGGTACTTCACGCGGTAACTATGTATTACAACTTTATTAAAAAATCTTAAATGTTGTGCTTAGTCAGTTTGGGATCGAACAGATTGATATTGAAGCCAAAAAAATAAGTTTACGAATAAGGGCGAAACTTTTTACAATATTGTCCAAAATTCATACCGAACCGTGGCTAAATTGAAAATTAAAATGAACTAAATTCGATACCCTGTTTACGAAGGGACCTTTGCATCCCTTCTTGAAACACGAAGTAAGCATAAGATTAAAAATGTTTTCAGATATTATGTTTATGACACAAAAAATGTAACATCAGGTATAATTTTTCATAAGTATTGGAATTTGGAAATGAGAATATTTATTAATATAAATTCTGAGAATGCATTTCGTTGATTAATCACTGTTATGGAATCAAAAAATATTTTTTGTTATTTAATTATGGTGTATTTTTCATGTTGTGAGTGTCGTATCGTTTTTATTTTTCAAATCTTATGAATAAACAATTTTTGACTTTGTACAGGTTATACGTATATCGTCTTTGGAAATATTTTGTCTAAATAAATATTGCATTTTGACAAAATTAAACTATTATTATTATTAAACAAATTAGCTATATTTAGCATAATATTTTTCATCCGTGACATATCCACTTATGTATAATTGTGTAGAAGCAAATGACAAAAATCGATGACAATTAACAAATAAAACTATCAAGCCTTTCTTTGTTTCATTTTTTCCTATACCTAAAGGGCTTGTTCTCTTTTCAAATGAATCAATACGGTTTTTTCGTCAACAGAAGTTATTCCTAATTCGTGAAAACATAAAAAAAAGTATTTGTCATCTGCTTCAAAACATATTTTTTCATTGTTTAATTCTATACACTGAAAAATATGCAGCTTACAATTCAACATCCAGTTAAACATCATTTATTAATTGCCATTTAATGAATTTAACTTTAGCTAAAATTAATCTATACAGACTCAACCATACATCCCACAGTTTACCATTCACAATTCTTGTCCCTCTTTAGGCCCATGACCACACAGCTAACTACCAACATAGTCTGTACATTTTCTTTGAAAGAAATATTTATATACACATTTAAAATCTGGTTTAACACCATGAAAAATATTTTTGAAATACGAAATCCATACATTTCTTTATTATCTATTTTATATATTCAATTATTTTTTGTTGCTTTTAAACACGCATTTAACTTAGTGTATTACACGTAAAGCTATTTTTTTTCTGCATGACAATTACGAAATTGTGTACCTAAAGTTGCTCCTTCATTAAACCTATTTGGTTTGGTTTCGGTTACTTTCGGTATGACTAGAACTATACGGAATGTGTCAGTAATATTAAAGCCTTACTCTATTTCGGATAATTTTGCTCTGAATTGTCAGTTTCCATTGATATTGAGAAAAAAAGTTAGTGTATGACTATCAAACGTCATATTATGATCGTCAAGAATTGCTTTGTCTCTTCACGAGACGTATTTGAACGATAAAGTAAAAAAAGTTGTATTGTATGTGATATTTTTATCAGTACGAAATTTTCTTGCTGACATATTTTATGAGACAAGAATTCTAGCTAGTACTGATAAAAAAGCCATCGAAACTGCCGCGAAGAAGTTTGCTTCTGAAATAAGAAAAAAAACACGACTTGTATTAAAATTATATTAATTTAAACGAATACAAAGAAAACGATAAACATGTAGCTACAAAAAATGCTGTTTAGCCATATTGCTTTTTGAAATGAGAAATACGGAATTATAACAATATGTATGGTTAATGAAACACATAATTAACAAGAGTGGTTGATTGCTTTGTGAAAATATCAGAATATGAATGTTTAATCTGAATAAAGTCGTAGTTGGACTTTCATTGGCAATAATATTTATTGGTAATTTCGGCAGTGAGCCGATTTCAGTAAATCAAAATGCTTCATTTACTTTGAAATCTTTAAATAACCACGTTAACAGATCAAATTATCAAACATATTTTGATCTCAAAATTTATTAAAGTGGAACAATGTAATAAGAGTAAATTAAATAATGAATTACCTCTAGAACTAACTGCTGCTGCAAGTTGCATATCGGCAGCTGTGGGCATCTCAGGAGTAGTACTTATGGGTCCTGGAGACAGAGAATTTAATTAAATTAAATCGTTTTGTAAGATTCACATACATTTTCAGTCGGTTGTTTAAACTGGCAAGAGAACGATATAACTCCTGGTAGCAGAATCGTTTACGTCAATGAAGCTATTGCATTATTTCGTCTAGATTGCTAGAACGCTTAGCATCAATTTCGGTTTCGTACCTAGACTGAGTTTCTCAGTTCATTAGAGAAAATTGCGATGTAATTTATTACTGATTACAGTGCATGCTGATAATTTGGTGATTGTTCGTCATGTTTAAATATTAGAGAATGGAATGGTGAATGAATTGTTATCGTCTTTTATGTGGATGATTTCTTAGTCTTTCGCGTTTTACCCTAAAGCGTTTACTACGAATCTATTTGTTTTAATTTA
This sequence comes from Amphipyra tragopoginis, assembly GCA_905220435.1. Taxonomy (NCBI): domain Eukaryota; kingdom Metazoa; phylum Arthropoda; class Insecta; order Lepidoptera; family Noctuidae; genus Amphipyra; species Amphipyra tragopoginis. Next base: position 25,441,819 of record HG991996.1, on the reverse strand, counting down.
TTAGATTTGCCATCGATGAAATTGAGTATTACAATGAATCCCAGTGAGATTTAAGAAGTATAGGTACTTCATTTATTTTGCATTAGAGAAAACATAACCTAAACGGCACGGAAAAGTAACCACATTATTGCTTCTAGCTGGGGTTTTGGTTTGAGACATCTTAATGTGTCTATTAATCTGATAAACCAATTTTAATAAGCTGAAACTCTGAAAATAGAAGCCTTAGAATTTTCTGAAATTATTGGTAGTTACAGTTTCATAATAAAATTATCTACATACCAACTAGAGTAGTACCAGGTTCGCGAACAAAAAAATAATTAAAAGTTAAAAAGATTCATCTGGCACACGGGTGAAATTCGTTGCAAAACTTTGTTCATTAAATTAAGCTGGCTCATTCGAGATATTTTGCATGTATATACATATTATCTTTGCATGTTGAATAATTAATTTCTGTGGGTGAAATTAAAATAGCAAAAATTCTTCATGTTTTTTTGGATAAACATCGTTTCAAATTCTCTTCCAATTCAACGCACTTTGCAACTATTATTATAGTTAAGTATAATTTTTTTTTTTAAATATAATTGCATCTAAACTTTTACGCGCATTTTTTTATCTAATTACGGCATAGTGAAACGTTTAATACTCCTTCCTTCATTTTGGCGGGCTTTTAAAATTTTTGCTATGTTTTTTTTCTTCTGTATAATGTAAGTGCCTGTGCGAGTCTTAAATAAATAACTTTTCTTTCTTTCTCTCTTTCTCTTCAAAACAACTCCATATTACACACGCGTCATCAATTTATGAACCTTATATCTCTCAGAGTTATATTCACATAAACATGAACCTTCGTTGTAATTCCGATCACGTTACCGCGAAAGGTAAAATAAAAAAGTATATGTGAAAAACCGGTCCAAACGACATCCAATAGTTTGTCAACAGTAAATTGGTCCCGTACCCTCGAGACGTCACTATAGATGTAACTAAAAAACTCTATCCATCATAATAATTCATCTTTCAATGTCCAATCTAAAAAGATTTTTTCGAGGAAAACTCCGGAACTAGGGTTTGTTGACTTTTCATTAGGGATCATAAGGAACAAACGCTAAGAAAAAAATGTTTGAGCCCACCGATATTCTATTAAGCGCATTATACCCTCCACAATGGACTTAACGAAGCATAAAATTATTCACGAGGACTGTAGGAAACGTTCGTCTCATGTACTTTAGATAGCTGTATACACAAACTTTCCACTGATAAAAAGCTTAAATGGCCCTCTCGAAAATTATTCCGCAAAATTGTTATTTTCATGGTCCCGTTAAAAAATATAGGTACCATTCCTTATTCTTTTCGCTTCTAGAGGGGCACAATAATGACGTTCGTCGACCTATAAAGCGGTTAAGTTGCTTTTTAAAATAAATAAACAGCTTTTAAGCCGCCACGTCGTCGCCATTTTGTTTTTACATATTTCTTAGTCAGCCTGTTTTAATGAGTTTAATAAAATAATCACGTTTTTTTTTCATATTTATCTTTCTTTTTTATAAATAGGTATACGTTATGCATCGTAATGATTTCGTAACATTTTGTTTGTTGTTGTAATAATTTTTCTGAATAGTATTGATTAAATGCCTTTTCAGTCAGGAGAGAGGAGAGAAGGAAAATACATTAAGTGGGTATTCGTATCATTTACAGCGTAAATGATATTCGTTTTTTAATATTTATACTCATAACCGTAATCCCCGAAGGGTTAAGCTGAGGTGTTGTTCTATAATAAGAATTCGCCGTTTCACCTCTTGTATGTAAGTCCCATGTAAGAGCTGGCGAACCTATTGTCATTTTTTGGGCAGGGCCAGTTTCTTCGCCTCTTAAACTAGCTTGCCCGGGGACGCGGACGTAGGGGAATTGTATTCCTAATCTGTGTCCACAGACTGTATCAAATTAATATTTATGATAAGTTACGGTTTACTCACGTGCATTTTATTAATTATTATTTTTAGCAGCTTAACTCGCAGAGAATTTTTGATTCTTCTCGTAACCTCGCTGCGTATTCAGCTCATGATTAAAGGGCTCCGTTTGGGTCCGAAACTAGTCGGGCGATCCCGAAAAATGCACATGAGTAAACCGTACCTAATCATAAATATGAACTTGTCTCACGAAAGTCATAATACTATATCAAATTGTTCAATATGGGTATTGTATATAATTATGTTGCTACTATTCAATCCGGTTTAGAACGTTTATTTTCTAAAATTTAATCTACCTGCTGCGTATGTTATGCACGCACGATCTACGAGTGCAGCAGACGACTTGAATGGAAATTCAATTTGTCAATTTTGTCACAGCATAAAAGCTTATTTATAGTCAAACGAAACTATTGCCAGCGGAACGGCGAATCAAAGGGGAAAGAGCTATTTCAAAGAATTTTTCTACTGGAAATTTTTATTCGAATCTTGATTATTCCATTGAGGTACCTACTATTATGCAAATTAAAAACATTTAGAATTCACTCGCTCACTGTTGAGTGCTAAAATATTACGCGTTTATTTCAAAATCAAATGGAGCAAGCCTTTTTGGTGTGTACCGAAACGTTTTTAGATGATAAATACATTTGAGTATGTATGTATCGCGTTTTGTCACACTCTTTTATTTTCTGTACGAGTATTTAAATCTTAGCAAATAAATGTTATAAGAGTATCAAGGCAGAAATACACACGCCAGTAACATAGGAAAGTAACTTGCATTCCAAAAAATGGCATGTGCCAGTATATGGCACACTAACGATATTTGTTAGTGAAATGGCATGCTTTCAGTGGCACAGTCTTTAATTGCCCACTGAAATGGCATGCCTGTAGCTGTGTGGCGCGTTTATACGTGCCATTTGGTATGGAACTTGCAATCCGTAAACCACGCGGCAAATTGCATACCAAAAAATCAAATCCCGTTCAATTTACTCCCATGCTAATGGCATGTGTATCTACGTAAAAAGGTATGTCTGTATCTATGCCTGTATCTGCAAGCTCCTTGCATGCCATTGTGCAAGCTACAGGCATATGTATTCCCAGCTTAATGCCTTTCGGGATTACAGATATGAGTATATGTAATGTATGTTTGTAATACCTAGGCCAAGAAAGTAATATTTAGACCATTACCTGGATAATAAATTGCTTCTTTTCTCACGGCGTATTTCGCTTGTGGTATTCTTAGTGTGCAAATGAATTCTGCTGGCGATGGCAGGTCTACATCATTGAGGGTGACAGACGCGACTGCTGAGTACCTCCCGTTGACCAGATGTACTTTGTGATCCACTCCTTGTAGATGTCTGAATAGAAAAGGAAATAAATAAGTCGATGAAGGCATTCTGGGTTTCTGGTCACAATCCCGTGGCAGGATTGTAACACATTATCCTTTATTTAATAATCCAGTAATGTTTTTTGCAAAAGTGAACAATTTCAGAAATATTATTTTCAAGTTACCAATCTTTCACTTAAAAAATAATAGTAAAAGGAAAAACTCGAACATGGATCATTTTTGCATGCACTATTTCTGGGTATTAGATAGTGGATAACATGTCCTACAACCCTACCACGACATCGTGTTAGCCCTGTATAAAATGTTGAAGTCAGCAGTTAGAAGTGAAGAACGAAAACTTGTGGTTGTTGAAGGATTTTGATCTTAATATGTCTTACAGTTAGGGCCGATTTTACCAACGGCCGCGTTGCATATCCTTAATCTGAGGAATAAGTTTCGACTGAATTTCTATACAAAGCTGTTAAAACGTCTTCAGATAAAAGTTATCCTAAGTTATTGCTAATCGGCGGTATGTTATTATTAGTACTGAAATTAATAAGAAGATTATTTGGCCTTAAAGTACTAAATAAATTAGACACTTTTTATGAGCTTAAACATTAAGGCGGATACAGACTTTTCGAGGCATGCGCCGCGAACGGCGCACAACGAATGCCTCGCAAGGTGTGTACCTTCATATTCGTGGCGAGGCATGTGCTACGCACGTGCGAGGGCGAGCCAACGTATGTCGGCAAACGCTTCAAGATCAAAGTGCCTCAGTGCAAGCATTACATTAGTTGTGGACATAGTCGCGCATGCACGTTCGAGGTGTGCGCCGCGTACGATATCCACCCACGCCTCGACTGAGAAAATGAAACTGCGCCTGTGCGTCGCACATGCCTCGCCACAAACATGAAGACAGACAAACGAGGCATTTGCTTCGCATGCGATGGTTCGACCCGAGCATATTGTTGGTATATTTTTTCCACACGCACGCCCCAAGCAGAGGCATTCGTTGTGCGCCGTTCGCGGCGCATGCCTCGCAAAGTCTGTATCCACCTTAAAGATGTACAAGAATGTGATTAATGAATGAATTAATATTCTTAAGTAGTACCCAAATTATCTTATTTGATATTTAATTTCATCTGCAATTAGCATGAAGGTAAAAGCCGATTCTTAGCAAACCACAATAAAGAAATTAGCTATAATTAACCATAGGTTCCGTGTGGTGCCGGACGTAAAGGATAGCACTACCCCATCTCTTCCCATGAGTATCGTAAAAGGTGAATAAGGGATTCACTAGAGGATGGGCAGCAGCGTTCTCTGAGTACTTTAACAACCATACTGCGATCGCCAACCCGCCTGCCAAGCGTAGTGATTATGGCAAACTCCCCTATTGGGGAAGGCCTTTGTCCAGCAGTGGACGTTTTTCGGCTGAATCATCAACCATAGAATATTATACAAGGTTAGTCGGAAAGGGGGTACTAATCCGCAGACCACTTAAAGTATCACTGATGACTGTTTTAAGGCAAGTGTTAAAATTTCAAAATTCGATAATTTTTATTTCTTTAAAAAATGATTTTTTTAGTTTTTTTTTTTTTTAATTCTTCTTCCCTACTTTAACGAATTCAGAAAATGGAGCTCCTGATTTGTGACGCCAAATGTGGCTTAAACAGCTGATAATAGCCAAGGATAGATGATTGATTTTAGCGTATTTTTATGAAATCTTTGAACAGATATTTCTCTTAAACTATTGACTTTTGGGGAAACTTGTAGAACAAAAGTCACTCATTATTATAGGTACTTTAAGACACTTTCGGATTAGTACCCCCTTTTCGACTTACCTTGTATAAAAATGCCTTACATAAGAAAAACATCTTGTACATACTCGAAACAAGATTCCAAAGTTTTTCGCTACATCAGCAACTCGTCGCCAATACTTATATACCCCTATTACAATAACGGTCCTTTTATATTTAATCCTGATATATTATTATCCATACTTTAGCCGGCTGCGGCTATAAATTTTGGGTTAATGCCGCCCAACTCAACTGGGACTAATATTTAAGTGTATCAGCACGATTCGGAGCTATTTGGATCTTATATTATCCAGAACTATTTGTACGTAGGTAGTATCTTCTTTTTTATGTTCAATTTGTTGACTTGACACGCTTTTTAAATCTATTTTTAAATTCATCAATCCATTAATTTAAGTCGGGAGTTTTTGGTGTAGCAATCTCCATCTTTTTCTGTCCAATACCAACTCCTTCGCTTCTCTGTATGTTATAACTTCTATCTTTTCCTTCAATTGTTGTAGTAGATACTTTCTTCTTGTCTACCACGTTCACTTTTTGCCTCTTATTTACCTTCTATGATGTTAACAATAAGACTGTCGTGAGCAAGTGATAAATCATTTTCCTCTTATTCTGTCTGTATTTATGTTCTCAAATTTGTTTTTTTAGGGTTCCGTACCCAAAGGGTAAAACGGGACCCTATTACTAAGACTTCGCTGTCCGTATGTCTGTCCGTCTATCACCAGGCTGTATCTCATAAACCGTGATAGTTAGACAGTTGAAATTTTCACAGATGATGTATTTCTGTTGCCGCTATAACAACAAATACTAAAAAACAGAACAAAATAAATATTTAAGGGGGCTCCCATACAACAAACATGATTTTTTTGCCGTTTTTATAGATAATGATACGGAACCCTTCGTGCGCGAGTCCGACTCGCACTTGGCCGATTTTTTTAAATAGACCTTTTAAAATTCAATCGAGATGACAAAATAAGAAACAATAAAACTATTACACTCTCGATATGTTTCACTTTTAATTTTTACAAAACTATTGCACTGTCGATATGTTTCACCTTTAATTAAATTGCTTTGTATCGCTATCTATGTATTTGTTGCATGTTTCATGATGTATTTTATACGAACAAGAACGTTTATTAGTATAACTCAGTATCATTTAAAATTATTTGAGCTTTGTTGAGCATTGCCAAGTTTCGTGCAATAATTGTATGTATTTAATTAACACAGCTATAGCATTAATAGTTTTCCTTCATTACTCATAAAACCATTTACTTTGCTTCACAATTTTGTGAAAAAATAAACGTTACATGTATATGAATAGGAATCTACCACTTTTGCGCCAATCTTATTTGAAAAGAACAAAAGTAGTTTCGGAAATATAGTTTTATCAAAGACACAGTGGAAATCCAATTTATAACAAATGTAACCACTTGGATTCTGGACAATCTCGCTTGGAAATAAACACACAGTTTTTATCATCACATTTAGTTTATACACAACACGTACAAAATATGTATAGAAATGGATGAATCTTTTGGCTAAAGGTCACAGAGTTCAAGTTACAAGATGAAAATAAGAAGAAGAACCAACAACAGCTGACATTCCATTTAATTTCCAAAATTAACATCGCTTAAGGCTGTAAATGTAGATAGCTATAATTAAATTTCCCTTCAACAAATATTTTTCTTGGTCCTATTCATTACGTGGATAACAAAAAGTAGAATGCATTTTCTGACTTTAAGAATGCGATGTTTTGCTTTAAGAGATAGGGAGCACGCAGTAAAAAATCACCGCAAATAATTCAAAGTCTCGCCGAGTCTATGTTGGTAGTTTTTAAAACATTCTCTTTTGATTAAATTTTGTTGTTAGTTTCAAGACATATTTCCCCGAGGAGGGAAAACTTCATTGTTCCCAGCAAATATGTGGTCGCCGCTTGTAATGTTGGTTACACAAAGTTAAATTAGAAAGTTGAGATCGTTTTAGTTTGTCATTATAAAAATATTCGTGTGTTGTTTCTTTGTGAATTTCTGTCTGTGAGCGGAGACATAAGTTTGTCTACAGTATTTTGTTCTACTAACAGACCACCTGTGCGAACATCTTAGAATTTTGTTTGTGGTTAAAACTTTGGATTAAACACTTAAGCCACGTATTTACTTGGGGACAAATCTCGCGGGATATTTGTCGACTGACATCGCTCGACGTTGCCAAACATCTATTTCCGCGTCACTTTCGTGGTATGACTAGTCGCGCGATGTTTCCAGGCATACGGACGGTAGTTATCACTGTCAGAATTTAATCTAACTCTCTCCATTGCATTGAAGGCATTTGCAATTATCAGAATTTAACGTAACTCTACTCCATCAAAAGTAATTGCAACTGTCAGAATTTAACGTAATTCTACTCCATGGATGGTACTTATAACTGTCAGAATTTAGCGTAACTCTATTCCATCAAACGCAGTTGTAACTGTCCGAATTTAACGTAACTCAACTCCATCAAACGCAGTTGCAACTGTCCGAATTTACAGTAACTCAACTCCATCGAACGCAGTTGTAAATTTCTGAATTTGGCGAGGCTTATGAATAAATATTGACGAATATTGTAACAATACTATGTCCACACTTGATATATGAGCTTACCATTTTAGTGCTCCATTGAACCAGATTAATTTATTTTCCTATAATTATATTGTGAATTTCATGAATATTTAATTCTGAAATTATTAGGTACTGTTATTACTGGTGCGGAAATAAGCCTTGTTAAACAGTAATAAACAGAACCGTGAATCTTGTTATTAATTTGACTCCAAAAGAATTGAATAAAAGATCATGTTTTTAAGAATACATAGCTATAGACTTAGATTAAATTATTACTTGGAACGTGTAGCTTCGAAAATTCACTACACACAATGATGTTACGTCAATACGATAGACAGATGTGTGTGTGTGTGTTTGATGTGAAATGAATGTTTGAGATTTTGTGAGAGGATGAAAGATGATAATATTTAGGTATTTACCGATGATAATGTTTTAATAAGTACATTATGATGTTACATGTATTAATTTTTTAATGATTCTTCTTGAAAACTATTAAACTGCACGACGTTTTGGTTTCAACTGTAACGTTGTGCATGTGCATTTAAATAACTAAGTAAAATGCCAGTGTAGTCGTCGTAATTATAAGCTGATTATTATGTTTCTTGCTAAAAGTAAATGCAAGTTAATATATTTTTCTAAAAAAGTTAAATTTACTAAAAAATTTCAACGCCTCTCTGCTTCGGTGACTATAAAAGTTTACTTTACAGTCTTTCAAACACAAACCCAAAAGATATAGCTAAAAATAATATCGCATTTCGAACAATTGATTATAGGGAAATAAAAGAACTTGGCAACGTTTGTGGCCAAGATTAAACTTGGCCGCCCTGAATGCCACCACCTGGTTCACCTGCCAAGTACCTAGCAATAAAATATGCTTTGCTAGAATTTTTCATTTTGGTCACCGGGTATTTTTATTTGCATATTATGCTCATTTTTGGAAGGTGGCAAATAGTCTTGTGTAATATCTTTCCTTGATTTAAAGATGTCTTGCACTAAAAGCAAGTTATTTATAAGTACCCATCAATTATATCAATTTTAATATTTAATGGATCTGAGTGTTGGGCCACCAAGGGGATGGATGAAAGGAGAGTGCATGCAGCGGAGATACAAATGTTGAAATGGATGTGTGGAATGACAACAATGTGTAAGATAAGGAATGAGTATATCAGAGGAAGTTAGAAAGTAGCGCCAGTGATTGAAAAGTTGAGGAGTAAAAGTTAGCGTGGTATGGAAATGTTATGCGGAGATGTGATCTATGGAATGTTACCAGAAGAGTGTTAAATATGAATATGGATGGATATACAAGTAGATATGGGCCAAAGAAAAGATGGATGGATTGTGTGAAAGATGATATGGGTAAGAAAGGAGTGAGTACTGAGATGACAGCTGATAGAGGAGAATGGAAGAGGGATACTTGTTGTGCCGATCCTACCTAGCATGGGATAAGGGCAGGGAGATGATGATGAACTACTTCAATACTTCATCATCATTCGTTTCTTCCCCACTTATCCCTGATTTTGGTATTAGTTTACAATCACAAATAGGGGGACAAAGGAGAACAATATCCCGCGACACGTGTTGCTAGCGATATGGAACAGACATACGTTAAATTCTGACATTTTCGTTTGCCTGCGATGGAGTAGAGTTACATTAAATTCTGACAGTTGTAACTACTTTCGATGGAGTAAACTTACGTAACATTCTGACAGTTGCAAATGCCTTCGATGGAGTAGAGTTACGTAAAATTCTGACAGTTGCAACTGCCTTTGATGGAGTAAAGTTACGTTAAATTCTAACAATTGCAACTGCCTTCAATGAAGTGGTTACGTTAAATTCTGACAGTTGTTATTGCTTTCAATGGAGTAGAGTTACAGTAAAAACGTGTGGTTCCTATATACCACTTCTTCACTTCCCTTGAGTGGCCTAAAAAGTGACATAGGGATTTTACAAGAATATCGCCACCAGCATCCTTTTCTATCTCCCGGTCTAACTCTGGAATGTAGGCATTGCCCTGGCATTTTGGCGTTGCAGGGGTCTGATGGCAGTAGCTCCGTGTAAAATATGGTATGTAGCCGCATCTGGTTAGACTGCAAGGTGACCCTAAAATAGTTGGGGAAAAATCTAGGTCTATTTACCAACTAACCACGATAACACATAAGTTATTGATGTCAAAACCAAATTCAGATAACCGTGGCAATTTATAACACATCGTTCTATACCATTACTTTGATTTACGACTCTATGTGGTCAAACCCAACTAGAAATAATGTAGTTTTTTTTTTCAAATAAAATATTTTATTAAATCGGTTGATGTTTTACACTTTCATCAATATGAATTTTCATAGGCACAAAAGCGGATAGTGTCAGGGACATGAATTTCTCTAATCTCCGGTTTAACAATTACAATATTAATCAATGTTCTGCCTAGCCTTTTCCCAACTATGCTGGAGACAGCTGACCCCAGCATAGTTTTTATGCATTCACTGTTCTGGTTAAATTGGAAGCTTTAAATTTAAACAGGTGCGGCTGAATACCATCTTATTCCGCAACCCAATTACTGAGCAATGCCGATATCCTAAGGTAAGACCAGTTGTCAGGCTTTCGGGTTTCTGACTACCGGTAACGATTGTCATAGATGCCATAGATTTGTATGACACCCGAGACCGATGGTTTTAGCGTGCACTTCGAGGCACGGAGGGGTCTCGATGTGTAACGAATGGTCACCCATCCACGGACTGACCGCGACAAGCGCAATCCGTGGATAGGTAGCAATTACAATCTTCTTCTATCGTGTCAGCATGAACCATACAAGAATAGCTCATGCCGTGGGGAAAAGATTAGCCAGTCAGCAGGGATGGTAGCGAGGCTGACTGCCCAGGGTGCGCCGGACGTACCGAAGTATCGTCACTCGTGGAGGCTCTTTTCATGCACCCCTATGCAATTACAATATGCAGGGTTTTCATTGTCTTACCCGAGCTAATGCGCAACTCAGTGTAACAGCGATGTACACACTACGACACTCGGTGTCGACACCGAGTATCGAGTGTAAAGTGTCGCCATGTATCCTTACCGTAATGCACAAAATTATTATGTTGCTAGGTACTTCTTGCAAGACAAATATATATAGGAACTGTCGATATGCTATTTATGTCTCAGTTAATATGCCCTAAATCTAGTAGCAGTAAACTTGACGTACAACTAAAAGGATAATCACCGTGAATGTTCAAACAATGAAACAAGGAAACAATACAAAACTAAGTACCATGAACCGTGAAACACCTCAAATCCAACAGTTCGGGACATTCCATATCAAATTGCGCCCAGAACATTACATGGACACTTCCCGCAATGCGGTTACTATGTACCACGGGTAACTTCATACATCAGTGTCTGGCCACTTTATTATGATACCAGATACTACCCCAACCAACCCCTGTGACGTACGCAATCTGATCGACAAAGGGAGGTGAGAGAGGTCTATCTGAGATTGACGCCTCGCTTCCTTATCAAGATATTCGGAGGAAATTATAGGGAAATCAGAGCAATTGTAGTTTGTGGTATGGTTGGAAACGTACATTTATGAAAACGTAGAACAATTAAATAAGTACGTCTTGTAGTTTAACCCTTAATCGGGCTTGAAGAAAAAGTAAATAATAAACAATTTGGCAATTCTATTATGTAAAAGGAAAAAAACAAAAAAAAAACTTTTTTTTATATTAAAGAAAATAGTAAAAAATTGTGAAATTGCAAAGTAAAAAAATAAAAATATAGCGAGGTTTTCGCAACATCTTCCAAAAAAGTTGGTGGGAAATACACTTCTCATCAAAAAAATCGAAACACTTCCGAATTTTTTTCAATACTAGGAAGTATTAGGAATTAATCCTCTGTTTTGATTAATAATTACAGCCAGAAAAAAAATCAGAAGTGTTTCGATTTTTTTGATGAGAAGTGTATATTCCCTTTGCCTTATTGTGGGTTAATTAACAATTTCTCTTGCTATAACAGGCCTTTCACCAAAAAACTAATTTTAGAGCCATACATGACAACAAAGCTGCTTAATTCTAGAGCTAATTTTCTTGTTCCAATTATACATAATATTAAGCGTCTTATTAAATACAATTCTCAGATTACCTTAAAAGGAGGCCTAGAGGCCTACTTAAAATTTTGCTTTGAACATGAAAACGGTACAATAATATTTGTTGTATAATCAGCTTAGCGAAATTATATTTAAAGACATGATTTAGCTGTGCCCACGGCTTTGCTCACGTGAAAATATTTATTTAATGATTATTTTTATTAGAAACGTATCAGATAAAAAGTACTAGCTAGGTATAGCTAACCCTGGTAATTCCTCCCTCAAAAAAAAATGTTTTTGCCAGAAATAGGTTCGTCACAAAAGAGCCACAACATATTGGGCTCAAACTTACATCGAACTTGAGTCAGTTCGACACCTGAGCTAACTATTCTTCTAATGTCGTTTAGACAGCATCTTTGGCAGCAGTATAATTAGCCTATTACTGTCCTACTACTGGGCATAGGCCTCTTCCACAGTGTGCTTACTTACCACATACAGTGGGTCATACCCATACATTATATGCTCATACATTTGACAGGTCCTATGAAATGTCAAAATTATGTAGGGGCGGAGGTTATATCCCAAGTAAGCAGTACGGCTACTCGGGACATAACCTCCGCTCCTTCACACCGCAACCCCCCGCACGATTGCTCTACGACAATGTTCTACGTTGACCGACTGTAAAGAGTAAGATATAGGTTGACTGTGTGACTTCATTCTGAGAAGAGTCTCAGAATGTAGAAGATTGAGGCCTATGCTACGGATAAGATACTTAAAACAACTGTTTTAAAGATCTACAAACTCTACTGCTACCTATAATATGTACTAACAATTAGTTTATTAAGTGTTCAGAACAAGTATTGTTACTACTAAAAATAATTTTCTTTTACACAATAAAATTAGTTTACAACTTGTGTCACAACTTGTTTTTAGGCGTAGACGAGGGTTTAAACACATCTTTTTGATTTTCACACTGCAGATGCGATAGTAATAGATACTGTGTCACTACAGGGTGTAAACGAATTCATGTAATTCCTTCAAACCGCGTGATCTACTGGTGACACTGATTGACCCTACCTAGTTTTTTTTCAGAATCAACAAAAAAAGTTTTCATAAAACGAAACATGGTATTCTGTATCCGAGTAATTTTAGCGTCCCGAGTGAACTGAATGCGTGGAGCGATATCGTGCTAGTCGTGCCCCTCAGCGGTGTCGCCGTGTCTTCATTCATTTATGCATGGCATCGAAACTTTTTATCAAATAAAAAAAAATGGAAAAAAAAGTTTTTTAATTCTTAATCAATCTAATTCCCATGCAGGGTTAGTCTATACCATAAATAGATCATGTGGTTTGAAGGAATTACACGAATTCGTTAACACCCTATATACATAATGACTGATTAGTCGCTTTACAGTCGAAAACCATCACCAAATACTGCTCTGATCATTCTGTACAACTTTTAATGTGGGACAAACTCTGAATTCAAATTTTGTTAAGCAAAATTGATTATTTTGTTTGGAACAGCTGACATTTTTTCACGAATTTAGCGTTTGTCCCATACTAAAAGTTGTCAATCATGCTGTATAAATAGAATTTAACGTTACATAAAAGTGACTTACTTTTCGGGTGTGGCTATGGTGAGGTTCGGCGAAGGGAAGGCTCCGTCCGCCGCGCAGATGACGTTCACCGTGTCGTCATCCGTCTTGTTCTGGACCAGACGGAAACTCGTCTCCGGCACTGGAATTTGATAGTTTTGTAGACGACGTTTAGGTTTGTTTGTGGAGTTCATATCCGTGTGTGTTGAGGTTTTGTGTATTGTGTGCGAGTGTGATCTGTGTTGAGTATTATGTAGTGTGTTTTCATCTAACCAACAAAGCTATACTAACTAACATACCTCATGTAATTTAAAGTTTTATTTTTCTGAAATAGAATGCAACGTACGCTCTTACGTTCGTAGGCAAATGCCAACGAACGTTCATCATTTGTTGAGTTTGACCAAACTTTGAATAGAATGAATCAGCATCCTAATTGCGCAAAACGCTTGTAATCGCTGTCTTTGATTTTGATCATACAACAATTCTCATTGCATAATACATAGTTGTGGAGAAGTGGGATTGTTAATTCCTACATAAGTTGCTATGGAAATTGTTGACCTGTCAAAATTAAAGCCATAGCGATTACGAGTATGTTGCGCAATTAAAATGCCGGTGTCATTCAATTTTTAGCTGTATCGAGCCCCGTTCGTTGGCGTTCGTTTGCTAGATGTGTATGCTGTGCTTAGACCAAATAAAAAACCAAGACAGAACGCTGCGAACAATACAGTGAAGCATGACAAAACTACACCTCCGCTCTGTGCATACACCAACTCACGCACACATTTACAACATTTTTCAATCAACCTACAATCAAACTACACCTCACTAAGTGCACACATGTTTACGAAACCGGCCTCACGTCACTGTTAACAGCGCTCTGTCTTGTTTTTATTTGGTCTGAGACGCTGTGTACGAAGTCTCCCAATTTCGGAACCAAGTCAACCTACTAAAACATAACCCTCCCTTTGAGGTCGCGCAGTCGGTAAATTGCAATAGTTTCGTTATCCCATCAGGTTGTTAACTAACCGTTAACGATCTATATTAAATTATTCTACCCTCAGTTAACTTACGAAACTTTATTGGAACACGCAGCTGATACCTTTCTTTCTTTCCTGCTATTATTAAATGGATCAGCCAAGTGCATGTCAATTGGAAATTAGGTTGGGAATTGGGCCAAGTTCTACAATAATGGCTATGAATGTTGTTTGTCAGTCAAAGAATGTACAAATAAAATATTGAACAATAATGGCTGTACGGACAAATTGAAGGTTCAAATACCAATGTAGCTTCATTAACTGTTCGTTCGCAACACTAGAAATGAATACCGCTGTGAAATGCCTTTTTACCACATTTAATTAAGGGGAATGGGATTAAACGGCCCGCGTTTTTTTTTTTGAGTTTTTTATTTTACGTAAATATGAACATCTTAAGACGTAATTTTGTAAATTACGAACACTTATTATTGCGTTGTATTTATTTGTGGATTTGATGTACCTAATAAAACGACAGATTTTATGTTTTTTGGCGATTTTCTATTATAAAATCAACTTTTCTTTTGTTCGTATTCAACTGCAATATTAGTAAAATTTTAAAAAAAGTCCTTATTACACATTCCAATTACACACCTCTTAAAAATGGTTATTCTGAACAGTAATATAAGTTATGCTCCTCGGTAATCTCCGTGTTTCCGAATTTGTACGAATTATGCGATCTGGTTAATCTTTCTTTAAGTGTTTATTGCCCATTCTTCTCCATAGGAATTTACACTTGAACGCGGCAATAACTTTTTTCTATTTTCTCGACTATTCAAAAGTGCCTAATATGGTCTAATTTAAATAAATGAATTTGACTTATAGTTTTTTGAAATATACAGAAACCTAGTTACAAGATACCTAACTAATACAATAGCGAAGAGCGCGCACGTAGAAGGTATCGTGTTATCTAGTTAACTAGAGTTCTAGTATTTTCTTTATTTAAATGTGTTTTAATTAAACCTACATAGTCTTTGATGTTTCGCTAGTTAATTTAAAGTACGCTCTTTATTACACCAGCTTCATCCTTTTTGGATAAATTCCATATACCTAGGTCACTTAAACAATTTCGTACAAATTCGGAAACACGAATATTGCCGAGGCGCAACTAATACTTAATCCTAAAAGCTGCAGCTGTTTTCTATACTAGTATACATGACCTCGATAGCATGAACTCGGATTGGAATAGAACAATTCGGTATATTTTTATTCGACCGGAAGGCTTACAAGTGTCATCGACATAAAAAGAGCGGGCTCCGGATAGCAGATGTTGAATGTATAAAACTAGCTTAGTTGAACAAAAAGGATATCCGATTTAAGGAAGAGACGGTAGCAATATTAAAGGATGTGAATTGAGAGTTTTCAAAGAAATAGGTGATTGTGGATGTATTAAATATAGTAATAGATCTTGAGACAGTTATAAAAGCTTGGAAACTTGGCATCGATTAAATGAAATGACAGCAGATGATTACTAAATCCATGGACGAATATAACAAGGACATGAATATGATTCCCGCAACCTTCACCAGATCATCAGTCCACCTTGTGGGAGGCCTACCCACGCTTCGTCTTCCGGTACGCGGTCGCTACTCCAGAACCTTTCGGCCCCATCGGCCATCCGTTCTGCGAGCATTGAGCCCCGCCCACTGCTACTTAAGTTTGGTAATTCTTCGAGCTATTTCGGTTACCTTGGTTCTCCTGCGGATCTCATGGATGCGAGAAGCACAGGACCGGTCGATGCGGCGATGCTTGGGGGAGGCCTATGTCCAGCAGTGGACGTCTTTTGGCTGAACGATGATGTAGATGGATAGATAAATGAATGAATCGGATAAATACTCGAGATGGAGTAAATACTCATAAACACGATACAGTAAAAACTAGTATTTACTCAAATTTTATTGATTGTCGACAATTTGTATTTCGACTAAAATTACCGACGAAACATCAAGTTTGACATACATATATGTTGAGTTAATCAACTTATCCTTGTCAAACGAAGCTAATACACATAGAAGGAACGGGTTAACCACAATAGGGTGAAAGGGGTTAGATTTAATGAACGTCCCGATCGCCACTGACCACTTTTGACTTGAAGCTATTATTGCTACTATAATTATAGAGAAGATAATATTAGAGGAACTATATTATTAAGGTACAATCGATGTTTCATTAACAGTGACATAGTTTGACATTTCAAAATAGATATGGATAATAGAAAAGCGAACGGAAATTTCACCTATTTTCATGAACAAAAAATAAGAAAGTCAGAAATGATGATGATGATATATTTGTAGACAACGTTATCATAATATCAGATCATGAAATGTCCAAAGCTGATCATGGGCCTACCAATGATTGCCAAAATAAATGGCTAAAGGAAGGAAAGAAAATTGACGTAAACAATTTACGGTTTTAAAACTAGTCCACAATCATATAATATTATTGTAAACATTTTGTATGCAAAAAAAGGAACTAGCTCAAAAATGGACAAGATTAGTAACAAACAAGCAGACAATAAAGCTAAACTAACTAAAAGCAAAGCTAACTAAAACTTTTTTTGAATTTTTGGCTCAAATCCATTTGTACCTTACACCACTTTGCTTATAACTGTGTCAGAGAACTGTGGCACTACATGTTATGGAGAAATAAACGGTTTACGAGGAAGCAGCCTACAAATATGAAATTCAATGTTTTCTTAGTATGGATTGGGTGTCTTTCGTTCGAGGCTTTGAGCTTTATGTAAGTTTAACATGAAATTTCGAGTATGGAGTCGCGGCACGTGTTTATTGTAAGTGTTGAGTGGAATGTATGGGAATAAAAAACGAATGGTTGAACTGAGTCCTGCATAGGTTGAGACAATATCAATAAATTATACTGTATTCCTGTTCGTGTATTATAAATGATATATGATTTTGTGAACAATTTTGAAAACTCTCTTAAACTTTCAAAGTTGAATTTAGTTGAAAATGATATTCCACTTTTACAAAATTTCGCAATTTATTAAGCCAAAAGTTAAGGAAGAAATACCTGTTAATATTTCCCAAAATCATATAAACCTTTAAGAATCAATGATTGTAAAAATACTTACCGAAGACTGTCATATGTTTACTTTTGACATCTTCGTCAAGAAACGTTGACACTACACAAATATATTCACCAGATATGTCCGTATCTAATTTAACTATTCGAAGTGCTCTATACATTTTGAGGGGATCATCAGATGCTCTATAATTTAAGTCCACACGACCCCTTAAAATGCCTATGTCTTGAGGTTTTTGTGACACTATCCACTGATACACTGGTTTCGCTTTGCTCCTGAAGAACCATTTCACCACAAGGCCAGGAGTTCTGTTCCCATATGTGTAATCACAGTCTAAAATAACTGAGTCTTGAACACCGTACTGAATTATCTCTGGCACTACAAACTTCACTATTTTTATTGCGTGTAAACCTGGAACAAAAAAAGATTTGGTTATTAAATGTTTTCATGACGAGCTAAATTTCAATAATTTAATATTAATGCGATGCTCAAAAATTAATAGGGTAGCTATTAATATTCAGGAATCTGCCTACATTCTCACGCAAGACCCACGCTTAATGTTAATGGAACGAAACACAAACGGTTCCTCATTAATGACAGGCTTTGTATCAAAGAAGCATTAGACTTGTGTTTACATATTTATTTATTAGTACTAAAACAGTCAACACGAGCGCTTCAAAGATAATAAACTTAAGTTTAACAGCAAATTCTCTGACTGACAACGTCGCATTAACGTCGACAGGAACAATAATAAATCGGAACAGAATATTGACGGAAAGAGGGCATCGAAGCGTTTCCTTGGTAATGTAAATGATTAATATTCATTGGACAGCAACAAACAATTTGCTGAAGACACGTTGTCCCCTCAAGTTGCTTAAAGAAAACTCCCTCCGGCTAATCCATATCCATCAGTCTTGTAGTCCGCGAACCATTAATATTTATGCAATTCCCAAGTCAACGTTGTTGAAAGCTCATTTAAATTCATCCTTGGTCCTACTTAAAAGCGAGAGTAGGCACGACCTAAAAATTTGATTCGGTAGCACTTAAATTTTTATTAGTGGATGCTTCAGGAGTAAATAAAGTCGAGTGTTAAATAACAAATTCATAAAGACAGCTACCTTGACTATAGATAAGTAAGTTTGATGTTTTGAAATGTTGTACAGTTTTGTTGAAGTGTGAAGGCAAGTCTACAAGTTTGTGTAAGGCAGGAGTGACGGAGAGGATAACATAATAACCACTTAACTGCCAACAAGTTGATACGGCTTTCAACAGTATCGAATCTTGACGTACCTACAAAATAGTTGGCTTATTTATGTGTCCCAGTTTCAAAGATGTGTAATATCCAAACGGTCTAATTTAAACAGTTCTGTTTGAAGATTCCTCCATTTCAGCAGGTTAAATTATTGAGTTCAGTCGTTGATATTACTTTTGATTAGAAATTCCATTAATTTGACTTTGGTTGTGAGTGTGATTTTTATCTTGACGTTCATTTATACTGGGTGTAAATGAATTCGTGCAATTCCTTGAACCACGTGATCTATTACTGGTTTAGATTAACCCTGCATGGGATTTGGTTGATTAACA
The DNA here is from genome assembly GCA_905220435.1 of Amphipyra tragopoginis. Classification (NCBI taxonomy): domain Eukaryota; kingdom Metazoa; phylum Arthropoda; class Insecta; order Lepidoptera; family Noctuidae; genus Amphipyra; species Amphipyra tragopoginis. Next base: position 25,422,805 of record HG991996.1, on the reverse strand, counting down.
TTTTTTTTTTCTTGCAATACTCATTACTGGTCGTATCTAAATAAGTAGTAAGTAGTTACTTACTAAAAGAATATTTACAAAAATATATATTTTATGGTATAGAACATTTTAAAATAAATAAATGAAAGCACGGCGACACAGCTGGCTGGCGCAACTAGCGTGTTATCGCGCTAGTATAACTTCGGGCGCGAAAATGACATAGGTACGACCATAGGTACACCATGTTTTCACTTTGAATATTTTTTTGTTGAATCTAATTGAATCAATTTGTGTCACTAACAAATCACGAATTCAGATACACCTTGTATTTTGTTAATGTATTATTTCAATATTGATTATGGAAATAATCAACACAAGGAAGCAGAAAAAAAACTATGCAAGGAGATATTTTTTTTAGAAAAGACAGGAAAAAAATTCAAAACACGTCTGATTTCTTCAAAATGTGACGTCGTTACTCGCATTCGTCTGCTGGTCCAAGAGCCCTTGCGGTTTCCACAGGACTTCAAAATTCGCACTAACGAGGTGACTACCTATCCTAGTTGTCACATTTGAATGAAGGCAACGCGAGGTCAGCTGAACGTAGTTTGGGTAGCGGTATTGCGGTCGGGAGGCTTTCTAGTGACCATTGTTGCGAGGCGATAACGTCAGCAACTCGGCACGAAAGCCGGTTTTGCCGAAATATAAAATGAAAATGTTTTTCGGCCATTTTGGTTTCAATATAACAGATGTTAGTTTCGTTATCTTGATTTGTATTTAAGTTTACAATGAAAATATTTATTGATTCTAAATCTGCGTCCAAAAATTTTGCTGTTTCATTGAATGTTTTATGTTCTACGCCGAAAATTGACTGTTATTTTTTTGCGGCTTGATCTAAAAACTGTCTAAAACAAGTTGGGGTCAACATTATTATACAGCTAGTCGTATCTTCAACTTCTTCAACGTTTTTGTGGCAAAGTTCGCTCTGTCATGACGTAAAGCCCCCGTTATCATGTGACAACAGTCGGGACCGGCACTTTTTCTTTGTGGTATTCATCTTATACAATGAGTGAATAAGAATAATAAAAAGTTGTCTGTTTTGTTAGCGACACTACAATTTAATTGTTAAGGAGTGATTCTATCATTACAGTTATCGCTAATATTGGTATGTCAGGATTGTGAGCAAGGTAAATGTAGTAAATAAAACCAACATAGACTCTCCACCACTGAGAGTACTTATAATTGGGTTAGTGTTAGTAACATGAACTAGATCACAATATAATACTTTAGATAATTATTACAAGTTATTACAAGATCATAAAATAAGGACAAGCTAGTCAGATATAAAAGGTCAGACTTCTTCAGCTGATCGACACAGAATACTCTAGACGAGTGTTCCGTCGTACGGTCCAAGAAGCAATCCCCCGGGCGCGCCGAGCGAGCCGGTCTCCTTCCTCCAACGGGTAGTGGTGGTCCGATGTTGACGTCACGATTAGTTCGGTGGCGGACAACAGATGGCGCTCACTCTACGAAGTTCCCGACACGGCCATTCTGCAAGGCGCATGCCCCAGGCGCCCCACGAGTCTAGGTAAAACACTGAAACAAAACCAGCATCAGTTCTGCAAGTATGAACCGTAGGCCATAATACACTTTTGAAACATCAGCAAATGCCCACTCTTTTACAGCTAGGTCAATTGTACTTAAAGGGGCTATGTCACACTTAAGAGCCCTGGTTTTCCTAGAGCTTACCACTTGGAATCACTTGCATTTAAAGAGCTTTTCGCTGCACTTAAATGTACCAAGTTGTTTTCCAAGCTTTATTCACATTTGCTGGTGTTTCTATCCTGGCGAGGATTATGGTACATCAAGGCCTAACTTCAGTGACACCTCCGGACCTTAAACAGAATCAAATAATACAGTACACATCTACGTTACACCTGATCACTCATCTTTGACTCATCATGTTACTCATGTGCATGTCCATGACCAAAGCAACATGAAAAGCATAAAATAATGTTGGAATCGAATAGAGCCTGATATCCCATCGTCAGCCAACAAGTTCATAAACCCTAGGTTGAACTAGTTGATATTCATTCCGTATCAACCTGGTTGCATATTCGTTCATAACTTCTCATCACAAACATTTTAGTAACATTAGATTTCAACATTTTCATTTTCTACGAAGCATTTCACAATAAAATACTATCTCAGAGCCTATTAGAAAGTTCTACTTTGGTTAAACATCAAATTATGGTTATTCAATAAATGATTATTATGCATAAACAATTAAAATATTTCTTGGTTAAATATCTCAATGATTCACAAAGCTATAATACGCATTTGGGGTGCATGAAAAGAGCTTCCACGAGTGACTATACTTAAGTACCTACGTCCGGCGCACCCTGGGCAGTCAGCCCCGCTACCAACCTTGCTGACTGGCTAATCTTTTCACCACAGCATGAGCTATTTTCGTATAGCTCGTGCTGACACGAGAGATGAATACGCATTTGAACCATCAGCAAATGCCTCTATTACTGCTAGGTCAACCGCACTCAAAGGGACTATGCCACACTTAAGTCCAGGTTTTCCTAGAGCTTACCACTTGGAATCACTTGCATTTAAAAAGCTTTTCGCTGCACTTAAACGTACCAAGTTGTTTTCCAAGCTTTATTCACATTTGCTGGTGTTTCCATCATGGCGTAGATTATGCTACAAATGTTTTATCTAGTTTCGCAAGTAAAATATAAGCAATACTATATGTGAGGCTGTGTGGCCACTTCATTTTTATTTACAATAAAATTATAAAGCACTGTATTTATTCATTATTTACTTTGAAGAGTCTTTGTGCATAATTTCAAGTTTATAACCCCATGGAATAATGATTTTCATACAAACTTTCAACTCTTATAATTTCACCCCCTCATGGGTTTAATTTACAAAAACGCTCAAACACGTAATTCTATTTCTAGCTAGAAACTTTAATATTTATTTCATTTATCAATTTATAGCATCACCCGCCTTGGATCTAGCCATATCATGGCATCACCCGCCTGGGTTCCAGACCTATAACAATTATCACCAATAAAAATACTATTTCCGTTTTCACCTACAAAAATACATTTTAAACTTTTTTTTTTTTTGTAGGTACTAACAAAACTACTTTTTAATTTTAATAAACTATTTTGCATCATTCTGTAGCAAGAATTATAGCAAAACCAATAAAAACATATACGAGTAGGTATCAATATTTTCACAACATTAATTTTTTTACTGCATTTCATTTATTATTTTATAGCATCACCCGCCTTGGATTTAGCCAACTTATTTGGCATCATCCGCCTGGGCTTTATTAACATGGCATCACCCGCCTTGGATCTAGCCATATCACGGCATCACCCGCCTGGGTTCCAGCCCTATAACAATTGCTTGGACATGTTCCAACCCCGGTTTGCCATACCGGGTGGTGCCTCAGGTCAACCCTGGTTGCATCTCACGACAAACTTTAATGCGACTTCAACGCATTTATTTACAGAAGCGATTATAGATACCATATTTTGTTATTTTACACGAATAAACACACATATCATTTAATATTTATTTTACTCGAATAAATACCCTTTGATATTATATTTCCTTCATCAAACTCCCTTCACACATAAGTAGGTATGATAAAATGGTTGCGACTCACCGGATTTATCACCTTTTCTCGGTCTCACCATTGTAATCTCACTCGTCTAATCAAGTTTTCGTCAGTCCGTCTACAGGGGAGTTTATTTAGCAAAATATTTACATGCGGGTATACAATCATAATGTGGACTAGTTTTTTCTTGTTCCACTTCTGATGTTAGCGACACTACAATTTAATTGTTAAGGAGTGATTCTATCATTACAGTTATCGCTAATATTGGTATGTCAGGATTGTGAGCAAGGTAAATGTAGTAAATAAAACCAACATAGACTCTCCACCACTGAGAGTACTTATAATTGGGTTAGTGTTAGTAACATGAACTAGATCACAATATAATACTTTAGATAATTATTACAAGTTATTACAAGATCATAAAATAAGGACAAGCTAGTCAGATATAAAAGGTCAGACTTCTTCAGCTGATCGACACAGAATACTCTAGACGAGTGTTCCGTCGTACGGTCCAAGAAGCAATCCCCCGGGCGCGCCGAGCGAGCCGGTCTCCTTCCTCCAACGGGTAGTGGTGGTCCGATGTTGACGTCACGATTAGTTCGGTGGCGGACAACAGATGGCGCTCACTCTACGAAGTTCCCGACAGTTTTGTCTGATTTTTGTACGATATTTATTAATAAAAGTCAGTAAGAGCGACCATCGTTTATGAAAATCATTTTTTTAAGATACTTCTGGTTGGCTTCCACTTGTTCGATATGATGTCTATTGTTTTATTTCATTAACTAGAGGTCGCCAGCGGCTTCACCCGCGTGGGTGTTGTTTATCGCGTATTCTGCGTTTTTCTCTACTATAATATGCATGTTTTATACATATAAACCTTCCTCTTGAATCACTCTATCTATTAAAAACTGCATCAAAATCCGTCGCGTAGTTTTAAAGATCTAAGCATACATAGGGAGAGACAGCGGGAAACAACTTTGTTTTATACTATCTATGTAGTGATAAAGTCTTTAAAAATATCGAACCAACATTTTTAGTGATAACATCATTTGTAATTTTGAAATCAATCTTCCTAGTTTCTTCCTAGTTTCTTGAGTCACATACTTTATTCTACAAATATTTCAAAGACGTACATGATCCCATAGGAAATCAGAATACCCACGCAAAGTTTCAACCGCACGAATAGAATCCTTGAACAACTGTGACAAGAGGCAACCGAACTGGTTTCTTGTATCTGGTAACATGGATTGTCTAATTAAACTTTGTTAACTCATTTGCCAAGATTTTGTCATTGTGCAAAACACGTCCTCGAAAATTATTGTTTACTATTGAAGGCTATGTTAAATTTGTATTGGCAAACTTTGACAACGATATTCCGGGTACTTAATTGTTATTTAGTTCCATTGTCCTGATTTAGTTTCATCATGTTACTTCAATAGTGGTAATAGAAATTGGTTTCATTTAATTGGCTTCGTTGACAATGGTCTACGTTGGGGACACTCGAATGTCTATCGCTCCATTCGTATACAAACGGTCACTCTCATTGGTTAGTAATCCATCAATAGACGCTGAAGTGTGGCCAATATTGACAATTGCGTATAACAGGAGCCATTATATCAGGATATTGATGAAACTTGAGATAATGATTCATCAAGAAATCGTACATCTGGTTCACGTCATAAGCCATTAGGAGATTAATATTATTATGGTTTAAATGTATAATTTAAATGATAAAAGCCATAGAGGTTGTAACATAGTAATCAATCCAAAGTAACATAAATTTATAGTAAATGTATTTCCGTAAAAGACAAACAAACAAAACACAAAAAATAAAACTGATTCGATAATCGATAAAACATTTGTAATGAAAACATTTTACCTTCAATATTACTTACTCCAAAGACTTCATTACTTCAAATAAGCTTTTAGAACACACCGAGACATCGGAATGTTTCTTTTATAACACTTCCAAAACCGATGAACTTTCCAAAAGCCTCATCGATAGAATAACATTGCCAGTATTGAAAGGCGTTATTATTTTTTAATTCGATTCTGAATCCCTAGTCGACCCTCCGATCTTATTTATATTTAATTTCATCCGGTGAACACCGTAGGCATCGTATTTGTATCTGAAATCGAATTGGGGCTTCGAATAGCGTTAAGAACGCTGAACTTTATCAATTTTCAACACTATAGCAGAAAATTAATTGGAATTGTATTTGCTGATGGTTCAATAGAACTGTTCACCTTTAAATTTTCATTTTGAAGATGTTTATTGTTGAAATAAATACTTATTTAAGGAGGATTTATGGGCTTAAAGTTGAATGTTGTAAATATTGTATTTTGAAACGTTCTGGGACATTTCTGGGCGTTGTATTCAATACAAATTGTACTGATTGCGTGATAATAGTCATTATTTCTGCAGTCTCTCCTCAAGTTATATTCATCAATCCGCTATTACAATATGTGTTTCTTATCCTGAATTCGATATTGAGCTTAGATAATAATAATATAAGGGAAGGTATTGACGTGACATAGATAACCACTGGGACAACTATTAATTTGGCATGAAACGAGGTTACCGAAACTATTCGAAAACTTTTCCAAGAAAACAAAACAATACAACATAAACATGAACTAACCAGAATTACAAGCAAACTCTCTTAATATTAACCTTAATACATTTAGAATCAAGCTGAACTAAACAGAGCAACGTTAGGACAATATTTTCGAGTCCCAACCGGCATCAAAAGGTCACGATATATTATTTCCCAACGGCAACCTCTGGGCTAGTACATAGCTATTAATAATGGGTTTCCTTTGCCTACGGTACATGTATGTGACAGTAACGACAATGCTTTTACTGGGTCATTTATCGTGTCGGGTTTTTTATTTAAATTCTTTTATTCTGTTTGTTTGGCAACGTGAGTATGGTGTGCTATCTGTTTATTGGTATTGAGGTAGCCATTTTTTGTTGCCTTTTCATTAATTTAATTATCTCCCACATTAATATCTTCAAGGGTATTGTAACTATCGGTTCTATAGAAGACTTGTTTCATTTCATTTTTGAGGTGAAGATTAAATTTAGATAAACATAACAGAATGTAATAATTATTAAAACTAGGTGGATTTATATTAGGTAGAAAATCCGAAACTTATTTAGTCTAGAATTTATAATGAAAACCTTAAATACATTAAACATAAGCAAGCTTTAAATATTTTACAGCTCGTAAGCGAATTGGGTGTAATCTATAGCGTATTCTAAAGCTGTTAAGTCAAATGAATTGATGCTTTATTTTGATTTATATGTTCGCCTCGGGTCTAGACTAGGATAACTAACTGAAAATTGTTTTAAATTAAAACAACGTTCCATAATGAAAACGTATGGCTTTAATTTTGTGCAAGCCAGGAATAAAATTTAAATAATGTTTTAACATTTTTAGAATTCGTTGTATTTTTAGTAAGAATCACTTGAAACCACTTAATGGAATTGAAAGAGTTCAAGACGATTATTGATTTTGGGTTGAAGGGCCTCTCGGGCGAAGGCTCCTTTTCAGCCTTAAGTAGATACAATTAGTACCTACTTACTGCGCATAAGATAGAATTAATTACTCTGAGCTTTGCCGAGTTTTGGACAAATAATTTAGTCAATTGTTGCCTTCTGTCCTGTTGTGTTGTTTACGGCAAACATAATTAATGGAATGGACGATTCCTTCATGGTGTATGTCATGAAATGTAACATCCTCGTTTTGCGCTAATACCTAACCTTACCTCATTGTCACATCATCACCCATCTCATTGACCACTGGTCTATGGGAAGGACATTGCTAAATTTTTCAGTAGTGGACGTGCTGAATCAAGGATAAATAGAAAGTCTTGTGGCTAACATCAACCGCGCAGATCATGTGATTTTCAAGGTTAAGCTGCACTTGCCGCGGTCAATCCGTAGATGGGTCACCGTTCTCTACACATAGAGATCCTCGAGTGCCTCGGAGAGCACGTCAAACCGTCTCGGTCTAACCATAGGACATCGGCATTGTCCAATAACTGGGTAGCGGAGGTCTGATGGCAGTCGCTCGTGGTAAAATACTGGTATCAGCCACATCTGGTTAGATTGAAAGCTGACTCCAAAATAGGAAAAGGCTAGGCAGGACGTGCTGATTCAAATAGTTTGACTAATGTGATTTCATGCAAAATATCGATACCTTTCTAGTCACCAACAAACCGAAGATAAACCTGAATCTAAGCATTATCGGAACAGTATTGATAGAAAGATTTCATTGTTTCTCCATTAAGGGTACTTTATCGAAGCGATATCGGAGAAATGAACCTAATTGATACTGGCAGTTATGTAACTAAAAGCACAATCTGGGTTAAGTGTTCAGACGATATACATGTACCTAAGCTTACTGATGTTATAAGATTTGGTTCTAAGTACCACATTACGATCTACCTTCTCTATTAAAGGGATATCGAATAGTCTATTAATTTACATATTTAGGGCTACAAGCTTTTGAAGTACATTGGTTTTAATTAGAACAAGGTTCGTATCAGCTGTGTTTCAATTGTAAATCGTATCAGCTAATTGTTCAAATTGTTATGTTTTGATGGAGTTACGGATATTTATCAGTGTGTTCGCGTTAACGTTGGATGTATATTTTAGTTCAGAAAATGGAAAGTTAGAATTTAGAATTAGAATTGCGTTTATTTCTTAGTACGAGTATAAGGTACATTGAGGTCTTACAGTAAAACTGATTCACATATACTACCATCGCTGGTGTAGAAACATTAAATATCAAACTATGCATGCAAATCACAAGTAGATACATTGTAAGAATAAATTCTACTATTATATTGAATTTTTACAATTTAACTGTGACAGATTAATAGACATTCAGCTTAAAAATTACAATTTTAATTATTACGAAAATTACAAATTAAATGTTATATTAGCAATGTCAAAATATTAGTTAAACTGTCAAAATTTATGCTTGAAAAATTCATTAACAGAGTAAAAACACATGTGTAAGAGCCAAGAAAACATTGCTAGTAGTAACTAACAGATTGATAAACGTTGCAAATCATGTTTAGGTTAATAATTTCTATAAAGGTGAAAGTTTTCCCATCTGCAAGTTCAAGTTCAAATTATTATAATTCATTTATAAGGTTAAAAGGGGGTACTAATCTGAAAGGGTGTTAAAGTACCCATAATAATGAATAACTTTTGTTCTACAACTTTCCCCAAAAGTCAATAGAGTAAGAGAAATAGCTGTTCAAAAATTTCATAAAAAACGCCAAAATCTATCCATCCTTAGCTACAATCAGCTGTGTTTACATTTTAGGTCATATTAAGGGTCTCGAATGAGAAGCGCCATTTTCTGAATTCGTAACTAAAGCAGATTGAAGAATTTTTGAAAAAAAACTAAAATATAAATCATTTTTCCTGCAAATAAAAATCATCCAATTTTATAATTTTTGAAGTTTTAACACTCGCTTTGAAACAGTCACCAGTGATACTATAAGTGGCCTTCGGATTAGTACCTCCTTTCTGAATAACCTTGTAGAAAATCCAAATGTAGGTACACTTCGGTACTTCAAAGTTGCACTGCAACTTCTAAGACACTTAACATTATTAAGACCTAGACGCTAATTAGTCTACGTAATGGTCGCTACAGCGCTACGCTTCGCCCCTGAATTTGACTTACAAGTTTGGAAAAGTGATCAAGCGTAGGGTTTCACCATATCGATGGGTCCTATGTATAAGGGCTAAAGTGGAATTTTTGTCATTACCAATGTGAACCTAATTATATCTACAGTTATAAAGTCCAAATTGGAAATTACTAAAATGCCACTTTGGCCCTTATACATAGGACCCATCGATATCGTCATTGTGGTGTTAAAACAATTCTTTGTTAGGGTTCCGTACCCAAAGAGTGCCAACGGGAGTGCCAACCCTATTACTATGCATAAGCCTTCTGTCTGTTCATCTGTCTGTCTCAGGGCTTTATCTTTTTAACCTTTATAGGTAGCCATTTGATATTTTCACAGAATACGTGTTACTATGACTTCTATCATGGCAAATAATAAAAAGCAGAAACCTCGAAAAAAATGCATTTTTACAACGTGTTTTGTTCCTGATCTATTTTGGAAATGGTAACACAGACAAGCGTGAAACTTGATATAATTGGTAGTGCATACACTATAGTTACGCAAAAAATTATAAAAACAGTTTTTCACAGACATACATGGTGGTACGGAACCCTTAGTGCGCCAAGCTGACTCTCACTGAGCCGGGTTTTAGGGTTCCGTACCCAAAGGGTAAAATGGGACCCTATTACTAAGACTCCGCTGTCCGTCCGTCTGTCCGTCTGTCACCAGGCTGTATCTCATGAACCATGATAGTTAGACAGTTGAAATTTTCACAGATGATGACTGTTTTTTCGTTGCCGCTATAACAACAAATACTAAAAAACAGCATAAAATAAATATTTAAGGGGGCTCCTACACAAGAAACGTGATTTTTTTGCTGTTTTTATAGATAATGGCACGGAACCTTTCGTGCGCGAATTCGATTCGCACTTGGCCGGTTTTCCATATCCGTGTGTATTATCTAGGGATGTGTATACATTTGAGAACGCACGTAATTCGTATATAGACCGCGGTCTGATATCCATACTAAATATGCGTGGGTTCGTTTCCGAAATGTGTTCGCACCCTAAAATAGCATCAACATCGCGCTGGATCTACTCAAAGCGTTGATTACTTCACAAAGGTTTACTGTATTATATAAGTGGATCTCTCTCAAACGCGATTAACTACAAATTGCCCAGCCATTCAGCTTTGACAATAGTTATTGAAGTGAATGAATCTGATGAATGAAGGATTTAAGATTAGGAGAACGAGAATGGAAATAAAAATGGGGAGACAGATATAGGATTATCTATTTCTGAAAGGCTGATTGATTAACGCAATAATAGGGAATATACATGTGATCCGAAATCCGTTGTTTTTTTTTACAATCACGCGACGTCTTACGTAGGCGGTTTAAAGGGACGCGAATTGCGAAGCGATGCGATGCGGTGACACGCGATGCGGTGCGAAGCGGCGGCTTTGTCCTACGAGCTCGCGGACCGCTCGCCGCGCGCCGCCGTCATTCAGTAGCACTGTACGGCACCGCATCCAGTTCGCGTGAAAATATCAAGCCAACTGACAACGTTCGCTTCGCGCCGCGCCGCGCTGCACCGCACTCCACGTGCGTTTGGTCACGCAGGCCACTTCAATAGGTATCGACTGTTTGTTGTTTTCGCGTCGCGCCGCGCCGCTTCGCGTCTCTTGTAGATCGCTCACGTAGGATGACGCGTTAGTATTGATTCTAAGTCAGCGAGAAATGACTCATTTACTGTTTAATATTTTAGAAATAACATATTTTTCGTATACAGTTAAAACGTAAAATATTTAAAGAACACTTCAAACGGACGACATTGATCGAACTCAGTTGTGACGTTATGCGGTATGAAAACTGTAAATATAGAGCGTAGATATTGGCGGGAATGAATTTTGCAACGACACACGTCATGAAAAAACCCTGCCAATATGAATACTGTTTGAATATAGAAAGAAAGCACAGAATTTTTATTTTAAAATTTAATTTTTTTGAGTTTTTTTTTTTGTTTAATAAAGTGGCCAATAAAAAAGATAATTTAAAATAAATACGTGCATTGATCGTGCGTGCGAACTACGTACTTGTACGTGATTATTAACTAATCAGCTGACGAATCTCATATCAAGTGACGTGCATGGTTGTTAGTATTTTTGTCAACATTTGTTAACATGTGGTTTGATTGATCTACTGGGGGTTACTGGCCAAACATTTCGATTATTAGTACCTTTAGCTTGGCTACTTTTTTAACCGACTTCAAAAAGGAGGAGGTTCTCAATTCGGTTGTATTTTTTTTTTTTTTTTTTTTATGTGTGTTACCTCATATCTCCGTCATTTATAAACCGATTTGAAAAATTCTTTCTTTGTTCGAAAGGGTATACTTCCCGATTGGTCCCATATAAATTTTGTTACGATTAGATCATGAACTTCAGAGATATGGAACGGAACTCCTCATCGGATGAAAGCAAAATTCTCAAATTACTAATATTGCTTTGTTTATATTTGTTGTTGGGAACTGACTACTGGAAAAGAGGAGGGGGTGCGTGTCCCCCCCCCCCCCTTTGGAATGTTTTCATTATATCGTGTAAGGTATCATTTGAAAGGGCTTTTTATGCCCGACTACGTCAAGGCTAAAAAGAAGGGTTATGAAGAGGAGGGGGTTAAATTTATGACACTAAAAAGTATTTAATAAAAAATAAACTTTAAAAAAAAGTAAAAACCGACTTCAAAGAAAAACTAAAAGGAGTAAAATAATTACCATAATATAAAATTAACAGTTTCAGAAGTCGGTGCAACTCTACACTGAAACAAATAGAAGTCACCGACTTCTGAAACTGTTAATTTTATATTATGGTAATTATTTTACTCCTTTTAGTTTTTCTTTGAAGTCGGTTTTTACTTTTTTTAAAGTTTATTAACGAGTCTTTTTCAATGTACACCGGTCGCTTCCGGTTAGCTAAGTGGATAGGTTTTGTTTCATAGCAAGTACATTTTTATATTCATAGAAAGATCTACAGAAATGTATGTTTGAAAATATAATAAGCGTTTGCCACATCCAATGCGGGGCGAAAGCGGAACGTCCGCGGGCCCGTGTGTGTTGTATTCAAGGGATTTCTATGAAGCATTTCACAACAAATGCTATGGTGTGAATGTGTTTGAATGTGAATGGGTGTGAAGGTCGAACGTTTTAATAACTTTGGCCAAAAGATTAGCATTGCTATACAACGTAGCAATGCTGCCAGTATCTTAGGCACCTTAGGCTGAAGCCAGACGAGCGTAATTTGCGCGACTCAAAATAAGTCGGAGTATTTTTTTTAGAAGGATTTACTTAGTAAGTAAATCCTTCTAAAAAATTACGCCGAGCCAGACGAGTGTAATTTACAGGACGCAAAATGAGTATGCGTAATTTTTAACCGACTTCAAAAAGGAGGAGGTTCTCAATTCGGTTGTATTTTTTTTTAATTTTTTTTTTTGTTTTTTTTTTCCTTTTTTATGTTTGTTACCTCATATCTCCGTCATTTATGAACCGATTTGAAAAAATCTTTTTTTGTTCGAAAGGGTATACTTCCCTATTGGTCCTATTTAAATTTTGTTATGATCAGACCATGAACTTCAGAGATATGGAACGGAACTCCTCATCGGATCAAAGCAAAATTTTCAAATTACTAATATTGCTTTGTTTATATTTGTTGTTGGGAACTGACTACTTGAAAAGAGGAGGGGGTGCGTGTCCCCCCCTCCCCCCCTTTGAAGTGTTTTCATTATATCGTGTAAGGTATCATTTGAAAGGACTTTTTATGCCCTACTACGTCAAAGCCAAAAAGAAGGGTTATGAAGGAGGGGGTTAAAATTATGACACTAAAACGTAAGTATTTAATAAAAATAACTTTAAAAAAAGTAAAAACCGACTTCAAAGAAATACTAAAAGGAGTAAAATAATTACCATAATATAAAATTAACAGTTTCAGAAGTCGGTGCAACTCTACACTGAAGCAAATAGAAGCCACCGACTTCTGAAACTGTTAATTTTATATTATGGTAATTATTTTACTCCTTTTAGTATTTCTTTGAAGTCGGTTTTTACTTTTTTTTAAAGTTATTTAGAATGATTTAGTAAGTAGATCCTTCTAAAAAATTACGTCGGCTCATTTTGAGCCGCATAAATTACGCTCGTCTGGCTGCAGCCTTACTAGTTGACAGCGATGCAGAGAAATATTTTGATGGCTCACTTTTAGCTAATTCTACGTAAGCATTATTTATTTTAGGACAACTATAGATGGATAGATAGAATATACTTTATTGTACATCAAAATTGTAATTCATTGTAACTATGTATTTTAATGAAGTATATTTTTTTATTTGAATTATAAATATGTAAACATTGTCGAGCTACGGAGAGAGCTAGTTTGAATGATAAATATTACACGTTAAATAATTCATTCGATGAAACGTTCGTCGAAGTAAAGACTGTTCGATCAAATTGTTATTCGGTTAATATTTTTTTCGAATATACATTAATCGAACTACCTAGTGTCTTTCGAAATAAATCTTCGGACCCGTTACTCGTAATGAAATAAAAACACTAAACAAGTCGACCCTCCAAATTAACCTCTACAACTTATCTTACTAGACTTCCATAACGCATCGAATTTATAGTGAAAATAACAATGCTACGTGTTCCAACAGGGAATCAGCATAGCCGACCATTAGTACGTACACAGGGACCATTCAACCAATTACGAGATGCGACGCTCCTTGCGCAACCGCAGTAGTATCTAACGATCTACGCTGACTGAACTCGGCTGCGACTCGGATATTCAGTTATGTGGAAGCTCTTTACTACAATTTAAATTTTAAAGGATAAAAGATAAGGGTTATTTTACATGTGTTTCTTTTTATCTAAATCTATCACTACGTGCAGTTTTGCAAAATTTTGTAAATTGGTTTAGAATTTAGTTTTGCCTAGCCTTTTCCCAACTATGTTGGGGTCAAGTTTCAGTCTAACCAGGTGCGGCTGAATACCAGTATTTTAAGGTTTAGACTTTAGACAATACAATAATTAATAATAAGACAATATGTACAACAAGAAAATCATTATCATCATCATCATTTAGCCGAAAGACATCCACTGCTGGCCTCCCCGAAGCATCGTCACATCGACCGGTCCTGTGCTTCTCGCATCCAGCGGATTCCCGCGACCTTCACCAGATCATCGGTCTACCTTGTGGGAGGCCTATCCACGCTGCGTCTTCCGGTACGCGGTCGCCACTCCAATATGACAATAATAATTACATATTATTTCTCATTAGTCCAATAGTCGCTGAGCCTACGATCCTGGGTTCAATCTCAAGGTCGGGCAAAGTGTTACTGGGTTTTTCCGTGTGGAATTTCTCAGTAGTAGTGTAGAGTCTAGGCTCGCCACCTATTATATGGGACTTAAATATAACAGCGAAATGAGGGTATACTATGTATAGTACAGAGGGTACCTCTGCTCAACCTTTCGGGGAAAATAGTCGTAATGTTATGTTATGTTATTTTAAAAGTCTAACCAAGGAGTTTCTTGCCAGCTCTTCTCCATAGGACTTACTTTTTAGAACCATGCAACTAAATTGTCGAGAAGTTTCTATTCTACACCCTGTAGGTACTATAATATCGAGGCTTGAAAGGCAAAAATTACCAAGCGACATGTTGGCAACTTTATACTAGAGCATTTTAGTTTTATTTAAGTTTATAATCTTTAAATGTCAGTTTATTAAGCCTTTAAACTGAATTCAAAATTCGTTGGGATCAAGAAGTTATGACAAATAGGCGATTTAATACGATTTCTTTTCCAAAAAAAAATCATTAAAATGCTCCAGTGTAAAGTTGCCAACAAAAAAAAAAGCCCTCCGGCTGTCAAAGCTACAAATACGTACAGTCACAGCAGCCATCACTGGCCATGGTTCATTTAACAAACACCTCTATGTCATTGGAGTTACAGACAGCCCACTGTACAGAGCATGCATGGAGGAGGACGAGACGACAGCCTACGAGCTATTAAACTGCCCTGAGGTCGCCACATCAGAGCCAAGTACTTCGGAAACCCGGGTACTCTCCGAGAGATCACCAGTAACATCAAGGGTGTGCTGGCCTTTTTCGAGGAGTTACGGTGGATCGAGTAATTGTACTTACCACCCATCACGCAAAATACGCGCTTAAACGTGGAGTTGCGGACACCAGCCCGTTATCTATACTAATATTATAAAGAGGTAGAATTTGTTTGTTTGTTTGTTTGTATGTAGGAGGTAATCTCCGAAACTACTCATCCGATTTCAAAAACTCTTTCACCAATAGGAAGCTACGTTATCCCTGAGTGCTATAGGCTATATTTTAGTGTTAAAAAAAATATATTTTAACGCGAGCGAAGCCGCAGGCAAAAGCTAGTACCTTATACCTTAAAGTTGCCAACATGTCGCTTGGTAAATTTTGCCTTTCAAGTGTCGATATCTGTTCAACCCTTTGTGGAGAACAGGCGTGATATTATGCTTTTATGTATTCGATATTACACATAACTGTTCAAGCATTTCTCTACCCCAACCGTTAGTTTCTATTCAATTCAGTTTAATTTGTTACTTAAGTTTGGAAATACGAACTAAATAACTGTTACTCGACTACTGGAACATCGGTTAGCTTTAGTTTCGCATTTCGGTCTAAGAACTGTGTAAAGGTCTTGATACAGACTTTAGATAATTAAGTTTGTAGATTAAAATACAAACTTGGGATATTTAGTAGATATTAGGGTTAGAATTCACCTCTGAATTTGTTAGTAATGGTATTTCTACACCCGTGCGCTTTTATTCATTTTGCGCTTTCAGCATTCAATTCCTCTTGAGTCAAGCGCATGCAATATTGATTGCCATAAGACGCATGCAGCTTATCGTCTACACCTGAGCGACTCGGTCAGTCGTCAGTCGACATACAATAGACGGATTAGCGTGCGCTAGGGGCATGCGCTTTTGTCGAACTAGTATTAAGGCAAGCGCTATTGCATGCGCTATGACGCTTCACGCATGCTTCAGACGAAGACGCAAGATGAACATGAAAGCGCACTGGTGTAGATATAGCTTAGGTAGGTTAACTGTGAAAATACAGCATGATTGGTTAGTCACTATACATCCGAAAACCTGAACTCTGCTGCTTATATTCAGTACAACTTTTAGTATTTGACGAACTCTAAATTCGTTGGTTGAACCAGTAGGATATCGGCATTGCCCAGTAACTGGGTTACGAAGGTCTGAAGGCAGTCGCTCCGTGTAAAATACTGGTATTTGGTGCCGCATTTTGTGAGACTGGAAGCTCACCCCAAACATAGTTGATAAAAAGATAACTAGTACGACACATCTAAGAAGTTATATCGATGTACGCACGGCTACAGATCAAGCTACACATTTCCAGTATAAGCTGATTTCGCATTGTATAGGATTTCCTTACAGTGAGAGGTCAGTGTAAACTGGAAATATATAGCTTGATGTGTAGCCGTGTGTACCTGATCGAACAACCAATAGCATTCACTCATTTTCACCCTTAGTGCATTAACGTAAAGATCATTTTTTACTGCAGTACTATTAAACATTCGTGGTCTTGAAGTCGCACTCAGTTCGGTTCAGTTCAGTTCAAAGTGATCGGTTTTACGAAGTTTGCCGATGCAATTTCTTTGTTGTGTCTTTACCTAATCCTAAAAGATTGCTTATCAAAGTCAACACTGACATCATTATTCTTCTTGTGGTATACAACAAGGGCTAAAATTATTTCTTAAAAAAAACAAACAAAAGCATCTCAAATTGCCACCTCAACGTTCACACAAAGATGGAACACGCTACGGTTTTAATTAATTAAGGCCCAAACGGCGGATGCAGAACAAAGTAGCTTTTGCCACACAAAAATATCGTTGTTTCTGTGAGATGGAAACGAGTACAAATGTAGGTCAGACCGTCGCGAAGTAACTTACAAAGATGTAAAACTGACTTCCAAGTTATAAGCGACAAGAGGTTAATTAAAACGTGAGGACTGTCATTTAAGGCGCTTCCCCCACCGAAAGTGGCGCCACTTCAGAAAAAAAGCATTATTTCTGTCAACACACAACATATTGAAATTTCGTACGTACAACATTTTAGTCAAGTGTTGTAGAAATTTTCGAACACCAAATATCAACACTAGAGCTTCTGAATTCGATTGCCGATGCAATTTCTTTGTTGTGTCTTTACCTAATCCTAAAAGATTGCTTATCAAAGTCAACACTGACATCATTATTCTTCTTGTGGTATACAACAAGGGCTAAAATTATTTCTTAAAAAAAACAAACAAAAGCATCTCAAATTGCCACCTCAACGTTCACACAAAGATGGAACACGCTACGGTTTTAATTAATTAAGGCCCAAACGGCGGATGCAGAACAAAGTAGCTTTTGCCACACAAAAATATCGTTGTTTCTGTGAGATGGAAACGAGTACAAATGTAGGTCAGACCGTCGCGAAGTAACTTACAAAGATGTAAAACTGACTTCCAAGTTATAAGCGACAAGAGGTTAATTAAAACGTGAGGACTGTCATTTAAGGCGCTTCCCCCACCGAAAGTGGCGCCACTTCAGAAAAAAAGCATTATTTCTGTCAACACACAACATATTGAAATTTCGTACGTACAACATTTTAGTCAAGTGTTGTAGAAATTTTCGAACACCAAATATCAACACTAGAGCTTCTGAATTCGATGTTTTAGCAATAAGTACCAAAAACGGCCGTTTTTAGCATTAATAACTAAAACTTCTAACCTAGGATGTCAAATGTTGTTTTTTAGTGTTCGAAAATTTCTACAACACTTGATTAAAATGTTGTACGTACGAAATTTTAATATGTTGTGTGTTGACAGAAATAATGCTTTTTTTTCTGAAGTGGTGCGACTTGCGGGTGGGGGAAGCGCCTTAAACTGTTTGCTAAATATTGGTTTTTTGGTCGGCAAAAACGTATAATTGTGTCTGATTTCTGTGTTGTTAAAAAAAACATGAAGTTATTATTTAATAAAGTAATCGCAACGTGTTCACTCTAGCCGAGTCAGGGTGCTCAGAGATTTAATAGCTGGCGAAATATTTATAATGAAAATCATTTAATTACAGTACATAACAACTTGATTTTATATTATTTGATATTTCAATTAAAATTTTGCACCTTAATTAACTTCGAAGTAGACTATAGTACCTATATCCTAATCACAATCTGACAAAATAGTTAATATTAGATGTATCTACATGTAACTGAGGTAAACAGGTAAATAAGTTCTAAAGGAACTGCTCCGAGGATTTAATAGGTAACATTATAATTATGGGATCGTTGGATGTTATTAAATCTTGAGAGCAGTAGACTCTATGTTAAAAATCTTATCCTAATTTATGTAAGTGACATTAAAAGATGTTAATTTTATCATTTATTATGTACAATTTTCTAGCTTTAAGCACAGTACGAAGAGGATGTAGAAATGTACTCCAGTTAATTAAAATTTGAGCAACTACTGTTTGGATAATATTTCAATTGCACATTATAATTACTATTTTTATAACACACGCTTAACCTTTTGACCGCCAACGGACGTCTATAGACGTCCAACTTTTGAACTGTAAAAAAGTGGTGTTTTCGACGTGCTATGCCGTTGGAGGCATCGTGAGCACATTTTAATTTGACGTCCGTACGGTCAATGGGTTAATCATTTCCAGAAAACAATAATTTATGAATTTCGCCTAATTTTCTCAAGACTTGCGCCAAACTTTAAAAGCTGCAAGGCGTGTAATTTTACGTGATCTCGAAACGTGGGGCGGCTCGCGCCATTCCGTTTGTCTCTTATTTTGCTAATATTATGTGTTCGTTTTTCGTATACCCAAGTACATTATGTAAGACCGAAGAGAAGGAAAGTTAGTTGAAACTTTGAAAGCGACCTCAACAACAGTTGTTACAGTTATATTTCTAGTTAATAGAAGACTAAACCTGAGGCCACACTACGGTTAACCGCGCGCGGTTTCTACCAGCTTAATTTTGTGATTCAAATAAATCAATACAAGCGAACGCACTAGCGGTTTTAAAACGTACTGTAGGCTAATTCACGTAATTTCATGCCGCTCTCCGATCAACTTGCAGTGACGTTAAGTATATACGCGAGCAGCCCAGCGAGCACGGATCTTATTATCGAGTCGATTCGAGAAATTTATCTATTCCAAACGTCAAGTTTCACATAAGATATAGATAAAAAGACAACTGCTGTCATTTTATCTATATCTTATGTCAAATTTGACGTTTAGAATAGATACATTTCTCGAATCGACTCGATGAAAGAACCGTGCTCGCACCGTAGGTCTGCTGCGATCGCCTATTAAGAGAATACGAAAAGCGTTGTTTTGATCGAACCTAAACTGCAACTACACTGCAATTGAACTTCTTTAGTTAGATCAATCAGGCCCATGAATGACAAAGAAAACTCAACCGCGGCGGTTAACCGGCCGTAACGGTTCACCGTAGTGTGGTCTTAGGGTAACTAGTACTATTATAAAAGGAAAAAAATGCGAGACAAATAATATATTATGTAATGATACGGTATAATATGAAAAGAAAACTATTGTTAAAATATACTATTTTCAATAGCAGCATAGTTTTTTAAAATTACCTAGCAAAACTACCTTTTTGTTACCAAGTCGAATTCTATGAAAATATATAATTGTCACCGTAACGTCACGTCACCACGGTGACCCCCCCCCCCCCCCCATATATCTTCACAGCATTCGACTTGGGTAACAAAAAGTCACCGTAAGAAAAAATCACAATCAGCGGCGGGCCTTATAGAACACATTCAAATGAAAAAATATTATTTTCAAGAGCAGTGTAGGGTTTTTTTAATTACCTAGCGAAACTCCAGTGTCGCCAGATATCATTGATAGAACACATTCAAATGAAAAAATACTTTAACTAAACTTTAGTTAATTATACTTTGGCTTTAAGGAATTACACGTATTCGTTTCACCGTGTATAACAAGATACCTCCCAGCTACGTGCGCGCTCTTAGCTAATGTATACGTTAGAGTATACGCACACGACGTCGTTTCTACGCGCCGTCGACGTTCCGTTAAACTCCATACTTAAGAAACATGATCACGTTTTTATGTATGGAGTTTTGACGAAAACGCGCGTCGACGGCGCGTAGACGTCGTGTGCATAGGCCTTTACGGGAAAAGTAGACAAAACGAGAGCAGAATTCCATTTAGAGCACCAAGTTGAAGAGCATCAATTCGAATCACACTAATAGCACAGTCTACCTATATCTTACTGCTTACAGTCGGTCGAAGTAGAACATTGTCGCAGAGCAATCGTGCGGGGGGTTGCGGGGTGAAAGGGCGGAGGTTATGTCCCGAGTAGCCGTACTGCTTACTTGGGACATAACCTCCGCCTCTACATAATTTTGACATTTCATAGGCCCTGTCAAATGTATGGGCGTTGACCCACTGTATGTAGTAAGTAGGTACACTGTGCTAATAGTAAATAGAAATACTATTGGTGTGATTTAAATTGGTGCTCTAAATGGAATGTATCAAACGAGATATTGAACCGAATCGGTCGGCAACTGACATATCGAGTCGTATAATTATAAAATACTAGCTTTTGCCCACGGCTTCGCTCACGTTAATTAAGCTCAAAAAAACTCTTAACACACTACTAAAGTTTCTATAATAATATAATTCAATCGTTATTCGAAAGACACGTGGTGCCATCTACGAACGTTATTGTTGTTTTCCTCGGGAACAGTTTTTTTTTCGGGATGAAATGTACCCTACGTCCGTTTCTGTACACCTGACAACGTATAATTATGCAAAATTTTAGGATGATCGGTTCAGTGGTTTAGGCGTGAAAAGGTAACAAACAAATAAACTAACTTTCGCATTTATAATATTAGTTAGGATATATTTTATGCGTATCAGTTTTACCAAAATGTAATATTTATCGACACAGATACATGGTACTAATACGATAGCAACAGGAGACTATTAAAGTTTATCGTTCTCTTTATAGTCTGACATGTCAGAGGTGATGTGACGGTCTGTCACGTACTCCTAATTATTAACAAAATATTCTATTTATTTTAGAACCATAATACAATATCGGGCCTCTTAGGAACACATTAAATGTATAGTTTATGGGAAACAGACTAGGGACAAGTGTCAGCCCTCTGTTAAGATAAAGTATTTTACAAATTCTAAAGAAATTAATGAAATGTGAAACCCCGAGGGCAACGCATAATACAAGTGCCACATTAAGAGCGACCCTTAGAAACAATAATTACGAAATTGCACAAAAAGGGCAATAAATCCGTTGGGTAACAAAAACAAAACCCATGGAAACATTTTAGCTAATTTTGAGAAAGGTCCTAAAAACGACATCTTGAAACAATTGAGAAACTATACAAAAACAGTAATGAACCCGTCGGGCAAAAGTGTGGGAAGACGGTCCTAGCGACATGAAATGTAATAAGAAGGATTCAAGGAAGGGCAGTTGGTGATAGACCACGGTTGGGCACGGTCGTCAGAGTTAAGAGCCAAAAGCTAGTGAAGTTAGGATAATCTAGGAGGGTTGGTTTTAGACCTCTATAGGGAACGGACGTCAAAGTCAAAGATTAGGAGAGTAGGCTCGGACGTCAGAGTCAAAGGCTAGGAAAGTAGGTTTTAGACCACTATGAGCCATAGGCGAGTAGACTTAGGATTGACTAGGAGAGTTGATCAAACCCAGCTAGGAAGTCGTAAGGGCGAGAGGCCATTATAACTAGTTTAAGTTATTATAGTTTAGCTTAAGTGTATTGTAATACTAGTTATAGTTAGAATTAATCAGTACTAACAAAGTGTGCAAGTGCGAATCTCCATGAGTGCGTGAGTGAACGAATGGGTGAGTGTTTTACTATAATTATCCGAGGCTGTGTTATTGTTTATTATGTACAATAACTATAATCTACTATAATATCATGTACCGTTTATATCTATATCTGACTTCGCCGAGGTTTCTTACACCTGCGTTTGGTTATAGGGAAGCGGAGAAGCCGTCTATGGAAGGCTGAACCGTATAACATACCTTGGACTCACTCGGATATATCTAGGCTACAATGCCAACTCATAATAATTACCGGAATATAAATCAACCAAACGTTAGTGATAGCAACTTCCTATTGACTGACTTCGGCATTATGCCTTACGGGCACTTGTTTTACGTACACTTCCAGGGAGGGGGGTAGGCTTCACCAAGTACCCTAAAATGGATGGATAGTCGTCCTAAAGGACGCTAGGAATCGTGTCTCGTTATACCCCCGGCCCACGCAGGCCTATCACATATTTCGTCATAATTAGCACTTATCGAGACACGAATAGGACGGAGAGCGGCCTCACAACCCGTTAGCCGTCCACAACCTGGGTAGATTAAGGAAGTGTGAAGTGACGACAAATTATACCACTCAAACGTAATCCAGGTGTGATTGTGAGATATCATGCAACCGACCGACAATACGCTGCGCTTGCGCTGGTTTAGATAACTAACTCTTGTAAGGGAGCGGTCTTCACTCAGGGTTTAGTCGCCTAGTATTGTTGTAAACATGTCTTGCTGAATGGCAGATGGACTTAGTAGGACTCTGTCTTAGGATTGAGAAAGACATGTCATGAGAGTTTAGGGAACGTGGCCCGCTATTGCAGGCGTTAGACTTTAGCGGTACACGTACGACACGACAGTAGCTGCAAAGCCGCTCCGCGTCACGACATGGGGTTCGATTATAAAGTAGTTAATTAATCATTATAACACAGAGGTGTTTCAGAACGCAAGCGTTACGTATCCCCGTGTATATGTCCCTTGTTTCCTACCTTGGTTTCATCTTATCATTACGATATATGTCACTTGCATCCCTTTCATTGTCTCTTTAGCTTTCTTAGTAATGATAAATGACAATCTAAATATAATTTGATGTCCTCCAACAGAAATGTTTAAACTACTTCTTTTTATTACTTTTCCTTAATTTGCGTAATTCTATTATTGTAAATTATATTATGTTTTGCCCTGTATAGACTCAATTAACTTATTCACCTGACAGACAGAACTGTGTTGCTGGGGAGTTTGTTGCGCCGTTTCTTCTTCCCAGCATAAACACTAGGAAGCGGTGAAGGGAGGGCTGTTTGTGGGCTGTCTATAATTGTACATTTAAAGTCCAAAAGAGCTAAATAAATGAGTTATGAATTTTGACTTGAGTTTGCATTTAAATATTGGAAAAACGAAAATTTTATCAGCTTAGGGTTAGCGACGTACAGTCACAGTGACTTTTATATAATGTTTATAGCTTGGTTTTAGAATTGGTATCAAATCTTTTATAGAAGGCGTATAAAAATGTTGCATACCTAAAACGATAGATAGTCCGTGGTAGGACGGATTAGGATTAGGTTTCCTCTCCGTAGCCGGGCACAGCGAGTCGTCAGAAGCAATAAACCTAGCACCATAATTGTGCCGAAAATATGGCAATAGGCTCACCACCAGTAGGTTGGTACAGTCACCATCAAATATATCAGAACGAACAGACTGATCAAAATGATCTGAACAAATAAAGAAATTAAACTTTAACTCAATGGACAAAGTTCTTGTCAGAATAACAGTTGTTGTGTACCGTGTTCATTCTGAAATAACCCTTGTACCATTGAGACACGGTTTAATTTTCTTAGTTGTTCAGTTCATTTTGAACAATCTGTTCGTCCCGATATATTTGATGCTGACTGTAGGTAGGCTATTGGTATAGCCAAGATGGAACTTAATACTAGAGATGAAACGTGAGTGTACAAATCTGATCATAGCACCTAAGCAAAAAATTTTACGAAAAGAAATGCCTAAGTCAAAAAGTTGCAGGATTATAAAGATGTTTTCTCGTGTCAAACGATACACGGGTGGTCTATCTTTTGACACCAAACAGCTAACTGTATAACAATACAAAATATGATAAAACATGTACGGATAATTAACTTGTTTTGAGAGAACTTCATAAATTATCTACACTACAGGTCACACTGGACCTTATCACTATGACCTTTCGAGACAGAATTATTCGAAAGATAAATTTTAATTATAATTATCAGTACTATTTAAAAATAAAATATCTGTTTGTGTGGTTTACTATACCTACATATAGTTTATAAAAACCTTTTTAAAAACAAGTTTTATCTTCCGGCTCCATCATCACACTAGCTCCATAGTACCAAATTATTGCATTGTCACGGAAGTTACAAAAGTATGCCAAATTTTAGCTCAATCGGATGCCAGCAAGTGCTTGAAAAATGGATTACAAATTTTGACCCGGAAACACACACGAACGATTGCTTCTGAAGTGAAATAAAAGCTTGCAATAAAAACAAACATATTCTGTATTTCTAATATTAATACACATCCGTAAACAAACATATCGGGATCCAAGGGTCACGTCCTATGTTTGCGTGATTACATCTTCCGGTGATAAGAATAACTATGATTTATTGATTATTATTTGTTTATTTGTAACATATAATTGTGACAATGTACGTAGAAATTGATAAAGAAGGTTAAAGGGAAAGTATTGAAAGATACCGAAGTAAGTATCGAATATCGTCACATTCATCATCTACTTATATAAATAAAAAGAAAAGTCCTGACTGACTGACTGACTAACTCATCAACGCCCAGCACAAACCCTTGGACCTAGAAAGCTGAAATTTTGCGCAGAAGTTCCCTTTATAATATAGACAAGTAATAAGGAAGGGTTTTTTGAAATTCAACCCCTAATGGAGTTAAATAGGGGATGAAAGTTTGTATGGAAAATCGTATTCATGTGCGGATCGGAATTTGATTATCACTTGAGTTAACGATGAAGGAAAATATCGTGAGGAAACCGGCACACCTGAGAGGGCTCCATAAAGTTTTCGATGGTGTGTGTAGTCTACCAACCTGCACCAGACCTGCGTGGTGGACGAAGGTCTAAACCCTTCTCATTCTGAGAAGAGGCCCGTGCCCAGCAGTGGGACAGATAGATAGAGTAATGGGCTGATTATGTTATGAGTTCCTTCCTGTATGGAATAGAAACGTGGACAATCTTGGGCCGAGAAAGACAAAGGATTGATGCATTCGAGATGTGGTGTTGGAGACGAATGCTGAGAATACCTTGGACTGCGAAACGCACAAGTGCATCGATCCTGACTCAGCTCCGAATAAAAACTCGCTTGTCCATTTTATACCGACAACGTATTCTTTCATACTTTGGCCACACAGTGCGCAGAGGCGACGAAAATTTGGAAAAATTGATTGTGGTTGGGAACACCGAAGGCAAAAGATTGCGCGGTCGTACACCAACAAGATGGACCGATCAAATAAAAGACTCGTCGTCATCCAAATTCTACACGGTTGTAAGAGACACGCTGGACAGAAACCGGTGGAAGCAGATCATCCGCTCCAGATGCAACCCTAGTGCTGACCACGATCCTCAGACATGAGAGACGGACCCTAGAGAGAGAGAGAGATGTTATGAGTATAGACAGAACCTCACACAATTCACTCATCACGTCAATACAACCCTTGGTTTGTAGCTGACGATTCTTAGTAATGAAGAATGTGATTAACACATAATCAGTCCATCACTGTGCCACAGAAGGTCACGGGCCTCATTTAAAAAAAGAAGGGTTTGAGGGTCAGTCCACCATCCTGGCCTGGAGCGGGTTAGTGGACAAAACAAGCTTTCGAGAACATTTTTTGAGGCCACTTATGTGTATACATAAAACAACATTGGAAAACAGTATTGTTTTCCTTACGATGTTTTCTTTCATAAATAACTCAATATGGTATTTGACTAAAAAAAATCTAATTAGTCCGTCAGTTAGATTATCAAAAAATATTTGACCCATATTTTTTCTTTTGTTACGTAAATCAAAATTGACGAAGATACGACACTTTTAAAATCGGAAAAACGTCATAAGCAAGTACAATTTTTACTTGCTTCCGACGTCACAGGCTCCCACTCTCGAGTTTTGATGCGATTTATCTTTCCAAATATTCATAAATTTAACAAATGAAAAAATATGTGTCCATTATTTTTCAAAACTCTAACTAGTGAACTAATTAGATTTGCAATTTTTTGATGCTGTTAACATGCCTATTATTGAGTACTAGCTTTCGCCCGCAGCTTCGCTTGCGTGAAATGTTGAAGCCGTTAAGTGACGATTTTCCATACAAACTTTCATCCCCTATTTAACTCCCTTAGGGGTTGAATTTAGAAAAATCCCTTCTTAGTGGATGCCTACGTTACAAAAAGAACAAAAAGAATCGGTGGCAAAGGCGTTCAACCGCCTATCGTAGCTCCGTCTAGTAAGCCCCCCGATTCAAAATTTTACCGATAAGCTGTTGTCGATCAATTTGGTTTGTCATCTCGTTCCGTCTATGATTCTCGTAACGAGAAGAAAAGAGATGGCTTACTGAATCGTCCGACAACTACAACTGTCTAATCGAGTCGTTCTGAATCAGGGGGCTGTAGTGTCATTCTGTAAGAAACCCACCTCAATATCGACGGTTAACTCGATATCTATAACGTCACAGTATGGATAATAGAAGCAAATAACACACAGATAATCGACAGTATAATCAATAACGCGTAGTTTTGTTATCCACGCTGTGTCACGCCAAGTGTCTAATTGACAGTCGCGATCGAGGTGAGATTCTTACGCGGCATCCTACGTCACCGATCTAGAAGCGACGCGAAGCAGCGCGGCTCGTGGCGAAAACAACAAACAGTCAATGCCTACTGAAGTGGCCTACGTGACCAAACGCACGTGGAGTGCGGTGCGGCGCGGCGCGAAGCGAAGTGAACGCGTTCAGTTGGCTTGTTATTTTCGCGCGAACTTGATGCGGTGCCGTACAGTGCTACTGAATGACGGCGGCGCGCGGCGAGCGGTTCGCGAGCTTGTAGGACAAAGCCGCCGCTTCGCACCGCATCGCATGGAATTCGCGTGTCACCGCATCGGATCGCTTCGTAATTCGCGTCGCTTTGAACCGCCTACGTAAGACGCCGCATTACAGAATTGCACTGCAGGTTTGTCATCATTATTATTGCTGTCATAATAACAGCCATAAACGTTCAATACTGTACACCGGCTTCCTGGACGATAGCTTCCAATTTCTGACTATTACAGCGCCGTACACATCTAGAATTTTCGAAAAACTTTGACCTCTAAAACTAATGTCAAATATCATCCGCCACTAAAAAACCTTCATAACCCAACTTCATACATATTGTATCCCGTCACATCAACAAAAGATACATCATTTCACATTACAAGCGCGTCGGCAGTATAAAAATAGCAAACGTATACTGCCTCGCCAATTTTCTTGAAAGCACGACGTATCTCGTTTGACATTTGATACAAACGAGGTCACTCCACTACACTTTGATAAGTATCGACCGAGTTAAATAGTACTTATGTGTGGTTTTGTGGGGAAGGGTAGGTTTTTCAGCCAATAAGCTGGAGTAATTATGGGAGACATCCATAAAGTCACGCCTTTTTCACATGGGAGTAGGCAGAAACTATGCAGGGTGGTAGTTTTAGATAGGGACCAAAGAGAGATAAAGGATCTTAACTGTTGCAGCTACCTTAATTTTTTTTGTGAAAACTGCCCTTTTTCTCGACTGTATATTTTTTCAAAATCTGTGAATGCAGATAGATATCATTCCAAAAGTTAGGGGTGGTCTTCTAAGAACGTTTTCCTGTATCTATAATGGTTAAGGTAGTTGCCCTTCATGTCCCATCTCAGATTACCACCCTGTGTATCGTCACATGCTACGATCCTTACATATATCCTTTCGCTTCGTCCACGGTCATACATCTAGAAAAACATGCACGCCGGTTAGTAGTAATACTCAAATAAAAGCAAAACTTCTTAGATAGTCTAAAAAATACTTTTTATTTGAATAAGCTAGCATTCTTAGTTTCCGAGATATTAAAGTTCATGTTGGTGACCCGAATTCATTGCTTCCGAGTGTTCTTAAGTACCTACACTGAAACTAACCTAAATATGGATGTATTTTCCGAAATAAATGTTTCAATTGAATTACCTACTAAACTCATTATAATGAAGAAGGACATTCGATTTTATTATTTTGTGTGTTTTTCAACTTTGCTAGTCACGTCTGTTTTCTTGTAGGCATTAGGCTTAGGCCTTTATCCATTCCTGTGACCTGCTGCGGGTTAGAGGGGACTACACATACCATCGAGAATTTTTGTAGCATTCTCAGTGATGCAGGTTTCCTCACGATGTTTTCCTTCGCCGATATCGCAAGTGATAATTAAATTCTGATCCACATAGGAATTCGCAAAGTCTTAGCTGCCGGCCGGAACGATCTCAGACACGCCTGCATGGTAGGCAAGCGTTTAATGCTTAGCTATCACTGCATATAAGGTTCAAAATGACTGCCTCGCCTTTTCTTTACTATACTTGGGAGCAAAGAAATCGAGCCACTCCTTTTTTCACGTGTCCTGGTTATTCAAAATACAAAAAACTACCCTCATTTTAGGCGATATATGTTTAGAATTGATCTGTTCTATAATACCAAAAATAATAACAATTATACCTACCTGAAAAATAGAAGTGGCTCGATTTATTTTCTCCCAAGTATATATTTGGGTCAGCTTCCAGTCTAACCAGATGCGCCAGAACACCACTATTTTACACGGAGCGACTGCCGTCAGACCTCCGCAACCCAGTTACTGGGCAATACCGATATCCTTTTTTTTGCCTGATGGAGGTCCTTATGGATGTCCTCCCCCCTGGGGTGGGAGGAGGGCTCTGTCAGACTCTTACTAACTAACACCACCCCGGTGTTCCTTCGCACACTTAGGCCGGGGGCCTCGTGAGCAATACATTCGCCCGCAGCCCCCAACTAGTGCCAGCTCGCTTTTGCAGGCCTCAATCGCGGGGGGAGTGAGACTTCCACTTTGCCATCTGAGAAACGCGCGTGGAACACTACGCGCCACCGCCTCTGGTCCATTTGGATGGAAGAGAAGAATACCGATATCCTAAGCTAAGACCGGTTGTCAGACTTTCGGGCTTCTGACTACCCGCAACGATTGTCATAGTATTCGTATGGCACGCGGGACCGACTGTTTAACATGCTATTCGAGGCATGGAATGGTCTCGATGTGTCACGAATGGTGACCCATCCGCGAACTGACCGCGTCAAGCGCAGCTTAACCTTGTAAATCATTATGATCCATGCGGTTGTTAGCCACGACCCACTCGCTCCAGTCTTCTAGAATACTACTACTCCTACTACTCATAAGGTCCGCAATATTGAACAGTAAAGTTTTACGACTTGATATGACAAAGAAGCCTCACCCTACAAAATGTCATTCCTGCTATTAACACAAAGTGTTCAGTCAATCGTCGACTCAGAACCTAAGATTAAACGGAGAGAAATGGGTCATCATAGTGCAAGAAGTGGGTTGGCATCGATTTTTAGCCGCAATGTAAGACTCGGCTTGGTTTTGAGTACTTACACGAAGAACAGGCCATTTGGAATAATATGTAGCATGTTCAAGAAAATATTATAGTGATAGTAACATCTTATTTCATTCAAATATCAAGACTTGGTGAGAACAAGGCGTATACTCTGGCCATAAAAATGTTGTACTATAAACACATCTTTAATCGTGAACATTTATTTTGCTAAATGCATGTATTAAAATACACTTTTGATAGAAAACAAAAATTATCTATACATATAATAAAATCGTGGTTTAGAAGTAACTATGAAATTTCTGTCTAGAACTTATAAATCGCGCGGTAACGAAACCATAGCGCGATCTAATTCGACGCCAACGCCATCTAGGGAAGTAAAGATTAAACATATGTTTGCATGTTTATGCAAGCATCACGTAAAAAGAGCTGACCCAGTGCTGTTGACTTGTATAAACATATATTGTGCTTATCTCCAAGTAACATATTTTTTTTGTTTCATCGCAATCGGTTCACGCATTCAAAAGATATGCAAATAATTAATATCTTCTATACATTTACAAATCTGTAGACTTTTGCGTATCTGTACATAGCAAATATTTTGAAAAAACCTGGTTGGGGTGTTAAACTATAACCAATAGAACCCATTTTTAACATTTTTGGATTTTTTGTCTGTTTGTCTGTTTATCTGTTTGTCTGTTTATCTGTTTGTTTGTTCGAGCATCACATAAAAACAACTGATCCAATGTTGTTGACTTTTATAAATAAATATTGTGCTTATCTCCAAGTAACATATGTTTTTTGTTTCATCGCAATCGGTTCACGCAATCAAAAGTTATGCGAATTTTAAGTTTTCTAGAAGAACTTAGCATGTATTAGTTTATTTTTCATAGATGGCGTTACGTGTATCAAATCATGTTGTGAGGAAATATATTACTACGAATAAATCCACAAATTACCTAATATTCATTGTTGAATTGGTACCTATTCTCAGTCTACGAAAGGTCTAATGATCTCTATCCTTATGAAAAAGGAACTAAGCTTTTACAAAAAAAAACGAAGATATTGTTATTTAGAATTTATTAGGTCAATTTCTTATTGTTGTTCACAATAAAATGAATTCATGACTTCATGTGGACTAATAGTAAGATTTTTGTTCATTGAATGTTCATACTTTTTGGGAATGCTGATGCCGAAAATAAGGTCCAAATTCAAATTGAAATCGGTGGCCATGATTATTTGCAAGGAAAGCGCTCACCCAGTGCTTTCGTTGAAATTTAGTATTTCGTAATCATTCTATCTACTCAATGCACTTTTTGGAATTTTTTTCTATATTTAATTTTATTTTGTTCATTATTGTCAGATTTATTCAAAGCCTGTCGCCGTCGTTTTAATAAGTTTATTTAATTGAGTTTTTTTAAGCTTTAGGTAATGTTCCAAAGACATGGCCATGGAGGGAAAGTACTTTAAATATTAAAAATAGCAAATTTCACTCAAAGGAAACTTCATTTCACTTTTTTTTAAAGTAAGAAATATTGCGTTTTACTGATTTTTTTGCCTGAACCGGGAATCGAACTGACAAAGCTTTATGTACCATCCGGTATTATATTATGGCCCCTGTTGATAGATATCTATAAGGTCAATAATAAGGATCAAATCTCTCCAACAAACACACTGTCTTAAATTGAAGGAAGTGCAAGAAATAAGAAGTAACAACAAATAAGTGTTTGAATTGAAATGTACCTAAGTTAGGTAGGTACTTAATGTTAGTTTTTATGGTCTTCCATCAATTTCAGGCACTATGTTTATTGGAGCGATCATATCGATTGGTGAAATAAAAATATAGAAGATGTTTTTTCGCGTTTGTGTTGGTTCGATTTCCAGATCAGACTTTTTGAAAGCAGTACCTACCTATTTATAACTTATTAAAATTAAATGAAGTCTTCTATAAGTTTTTTTTTAAATATTTAAAGTTCTTTTTAACCGACTTCAAAAAGGAGGAGGTTCTCAATTCGGTTGTATTTTTTTATTTTTTATGTTTGTTACCTCATATCTCCGTCATTTACGAACCGATTTGAAAAATTCTTTTTTTGTTCGAAAGGGTATACTTTCCGATTGGTCCCATTTAAATTTTGTTATGATTAGACCATGAACTTCAGAGATATGGAACGGAACTCCTCATCGGATCAAAGCAAAATTCTCAAATTACTAATATTGCTTTGTTTATATTTGTTGTTGGGAACTGACTACTGGAAAAGAGGAACGGGTGCGTGTCCCCCCCTCCCCCCCTTGGGAATGTTTTCATTATATCGTGTAAGGTATCATTTGAAAGGACTTTTTATGCCCGACTACGTCAAAGCCAAAAAGAAGGGTTATGAAGGAGGGGGTTAAAATTATGACACTAAAACGTATTTAATAAAAAATAAACTTAAAAAAAAAGTAAAAACCGACTTCAAAGAAATACTAAAAGGAGTAAAATAATTACCATAATATAAAATTAACAGTTTCAGAAGTCGGTGCAACTCTACACTGAAGCAAATAGAAGCCACCGACTTCTGAAACTGTTAATTTTATATTATGGTAATTATTTTACTCCTTTTAGTATTTCTTTGAAGTCGGTTTTTACTTTTGTTTAAAGTTTATTTTCTATACCTACCACACCTCGAATGAAATCATAATTTAGTTCGCAGATTGTAACAAGACGGCGTTGTAGCTATTTTTGTATCGCGATATGGTTTTGTTACATCTTCAATAATAGTATCAATATTCAATTATAATCCATTTTAGCAAGGAAACGTATAGAAATAAGCAACACGTTTTTAGTATTACGGTTTTATGAATCTTTACGGTCAATCAAGAGGAGCTGAAACTCTACATAAAGAAATGGTTCAAAAGATATAAGTGTCTTAGTGGGACACCTTTGTCTATTATTATAATAAATGGATTATTTAGTTGCTGCGACACAATGTTGTTTTCCGACTTCCACGCGGACGGAGTCGCGGGCACAGCTAGTTAAAGAATAAGTGTTAAGATTTTCAAAAAATATGTAGGTATGTATTGTGGGTTCAAGCAAAATGAATGTTTCATAATCAAAGTTTAATGTTTGTGTGTTCGTTTGCTCCTCTGAGACGCGTTCGCGCATCGTTCATCCGATAGAGTTGAAACTTTGTATAGTTGTTGTTGGCACTTGCGCAAAGGTTTCTAATAAAGTAAAACAAAATGTTTCTTATGCAGGCGGAGTCGCTAGAGAACCGCTAATCTTTTATACAATAATGGCTTGACCTAATATTATAATAATTTTCATATGTATAACAAAATTAATTCGGCAATTTCTGTCCAAAGTTCGAATTCCAAAAACTCCGGTCGATAAGCTAATACACTTCTCCAGATAGCCAAAAATAACTTCAGCGAGAAATCACAGTACCAACCCCAATCCCTTACCTCGTAGTGCCTAAATTATTAACATCAGATAGCCAACATTAGGAAGCTGATCCCACAGGAAATGAGAACCAAATTCATTTTTCATGTCTCTATTCGAAACTTTTAATGGGTTCGTGACGTAAGCAGTATCTAGATTTCTATAGTAGTTCGTATTATGATTAACATGCTCGTCTTGTTAGGATTAAAATTTGACATGAGGTAGTAGTTTTTTGAAGTCTGTTTTAACAATACCAACACAGCCCTATTTTTCAGTATACGCTATGCTCCTCGTCATAGAGACCAAGCTAACGAATCTTAGAGGAACGCGATCGACATAGTCGGGATTGGCCATTCGGAATATTTCCCCTCTGTCAACTCGCTTAGGCCCCATTTGACAGTTCGTGTCAAATGGGGCCTAATATTTTTGGGACATTTTTCTACACAGCACCATCTAGTCCCAAACTAAGCAGAGCTTGTACTATGGGTACTAGACAATGGATACAATACTTGTATACTTTTTTTTGTAAATACATACTTATAATACATAAGAAACACCCAGACCAACACAAACACTTATGTTCATCACATAAATATTTGTGTCCTGTGGGAATCGAACCCACGACCTCGTGCTCAGCAGTCCGATACTCGAACCACTAGACCACCACAGACGTACATACATTTTGTACTAGAGCCCGCAGATTGCCGGATCCGGTAAATTCTAACAGTATGCGAGGTATAGTTTTTTGACGACACGTTTGGTGCAGTGGTTAAGCGATTGGCTTCTGCGCTACGGGTTCGATTCCCACACGGAACAAAAATTTGTATGGCCTACAGATGGTTGTTTCGGGTCTGGGTATTTGTTTGTGAGATTTGTGTCTGTAAACGCACCCACGATACAAGAGAAATCTTAAAGTGGGGAAAAGTTTAAAAAAAAAAGTACAAAACGTATGAGCAGAGTGCCTTCTGGCGCGCGTTAGAAATTTCCTGATAGAATGCTTCTTATAATGTGCAATCAGGTTATCGAACCCCATTCGTTGACCTTCGTTGGCGTTCGTACGCTCCATAGGATGACTTACAAAATCAAATTTCATGTAAATTTTCTACTCTGTTACAGTTAATAATAGATGGGCTTATGTTGAACAAATGGAAATTCAAAACCTTTTACAATTGATATTTAATTCAAGGTAGTCTAGCCCCGATTGCCTTATTGGTCTCGTGGTTGCAAGCGCGGCTGCTGAGCGTGATATCATGAGTTTGATCCCCAGGTTGAACAAAGTGTTATTGAGTTTTTCCGTGTGGAATTTCTCAGTAGCAGCCCGAAGTTTGGATTTGTGCCCGGTTGATGGCAATAGGCTCATGGGACTAAAACATAACGATGAAATGAGGATGTAAAACACAGCTCTGCCGAACCCTTCGGGGAATATAGGCGTGATATTATGTTTTTGTCGTCCATGTGGTGCTGGACATAAAGAATAGCACTACCCTATCTTTTCCCGTGGGTGTCGTAAAAGGCGACCAAGGGATTCACTAGAGGACGGGCAGCAGCGTTCTCTGAGTACTTTAACAATCATACTGCAATCGCCAACCCGCTTGCAAAGCGTGGCGATTATGGTACCCCCCCCCCCCCCCGCCCTCAACATTGTTTGGGGGAGGCCTATGTCCAGCAGTGGACATCATTCGGCTGAATGATGATGGTGATTATGGTTTTGTTGTTTATAAATTTTCTACTCTTTTATAGTTCATTATTTAGGCTTATGTTGAAACAATGGAAAAGCTTTTACAATTGCTATTTAATTCAAGATAGTCTAGATAATATTTTAGGAGATTAGTTAATTATACAAGGTTAGTCGGAAAGGGGGTACTAATCCGCAGGCCACTTAAGGTACCACTGATGACTGTTTTAAAGCAAGTGTTAAAATTTCATAATTCGATATTTTTTATTTCCATGTAAAATAACTTTTGTTTAAGATTTTTCAGAGAATCTTCGTCTCTACTTTAGTTACGAATTCAGAAAATGGAGTTTCTAATTCGTGACCCCAAATATGACCTAAAATGTAAACACAGCTGATCATAGCCAAGGATAGATAGATTTTAGCATATTTTTTTTATAATTTTTGAACAGCTGTTTCTCTTAAAATATTGAGTTTTGGGGAAAGTGTTAGAACAAAAGTTACTCATTATTATGGGTACTTTAACACCCTTTCGAATTAGTACCCCCTTTCTGACTAACCTTGTATAGCAAATCAGTTAGTACCGATTACACATCCCTATTTAATTCCGCTGTGATTGGAAATCGAGTAATCTTGTGATAAAATCTATCAAGACATTATAAATCTCCAGGACTATTGTTTTCCTTTGATTATCTGCACTATAACACAGTGTTTGGTTACTCACCGTAGCCGGTAACCTCTCAACAGCTGATTGAACTTTGGACTAAAGCAGGGAGTATTGTTTATTATTATATGTCTTTTAATATATTCATCAACACTCATTTAGGCCCTGTAATACAACCCTGTTAAAAATACATACAGAGTTTATTCACAGTGCAGGCACAATTAATTATTTTTTAACACTTTTTTGACAAGTAGGTGGAAATCGAAGTTTATAAAATATCAATTAACAAAGACTTCCTTTTTGATTTAATAGGTGTGGTGAAAATCAATATTGTTCTGTGTAACTAGTATTGATATTGCTTTGCACTAAGAATTAATTAACAGTATAATTTTAGTCTTGACAATTTAGGTACCCTCAATAAGTCATAATAAGTAATATGATTTCAGAATAATTTTCATTTTCTTTTCTATTCATAAGCCCCCCATATTATTAACTGATATACTTACATAGTTATTTTGAACCCTTCTTATTTCATTTTCTACCCATTTTCATCTGTTTTCTCTACTAGAATTTTTATTGTTCTCACTTTTTCTATATTTCCACTTTCAGTAACCAGTCCTCACAACATGCCTATACTAACCCGTAAAGCTACTGCCCTAGACATGGAGCACAAGTTAAATGCGGCCCTCAATCAACTGAAAACCTCCCACAGCCAATGTCAACAGCTCCTACAGGAGAGAGAGGAAAGTGAGGAGGAAGTGAAGTCAATTGTTGACAAGAATACAGGCTTGAAAAGGGAGCTAGCAGTCCTACATCAACAATACCTGGACGTTGTTGACGAACGGGACAAACTTCAGGTGGTGACGGACGGTTTTAGCCAATGTAGTGATTTGTATGAGGAGGCATTGCGGAAAGTTAGGGACCTAGAGGATGAATTACTTTGTGCAAATTTACAAATAAAAAGCTTACAGCAGGACAAAGAATGTATACAGTCGGTTGCAACCCAAAACCTATTTAAAGAACTAGTCTGTCCCAACTCTAACTTTAAGTCAGATCAGTCTTTAGTTACCATTGATCTTACAGATCAGGTTTCCTTAGTAAGTCAAAAATGTATTAATAAGACTAGTCACAATACAATTAAAAAATATGTAAAAATTAATAAAATCATAAAGAAATGTCAACGCCTAAAAAGAAAACAAAAGCACTTCTGTAATAATATTGAATTAAGGAAAGAACGTGTTGCTTTAGTAAATAAACTTAAAAATTATCAAATTAAAATTGAGGACAGTAAAAATATATATGAAATTGACACTCAGCGTTTACAATCTGAGATTAAAATCCTGGAAGAGTCGCTCAGCTCTTTATATAATAAATATATGACCTCACAAAAACAAATTGAGGAACATATACTTGCTGCAAACCATTTAGTTGACATGTGCAAGTATAATGCAGACAGACTGGACTTATTGACTGACAACAACAATGAGTGTACGTGTATGAGCAATTCACACTGTAAAAGCTCCCCCCCACCAGTGATGTTGAAGGACTTACCTCAGTCCGGGAATATTAGTGACATCTTAACTGTGAATACATCTCAAGCAGTAAACATAAGTAGTAATATCAATTCAAATAGGAATAATGTTTGTTGGCAATCTAGAATGTATTCTGATAACATAGGCAAAGGTTTTGGGGAATTGTTAAGCAACAGCCTGTGTCACTCTTCACAAAATCACTGTATGCCTGGGTCATCCTACAGGCAAATAATATCATCACTTATGTCAAATATATTTACACAAAATACTAATTTAACATTACTTGTAGGCAATAGCTTAAACGTTAGGAAAAAAGATATCACCGACAGTGTTACCTTAATGTTAAACTTGGTCTGTAATAAGATAATATTATGTGCATTTCCCTATCTTGACCATCTGTCAGACAAACAAAATGATTATGTCCATACGCTAAACATGCATATACACTTCTTAGTAAGTCGCCATAGTGACAAGTTCATATTTTTTGACACCAATGCTTTTGTTGGTAAACTACATATGAACGGAGACTCTGTGTATCTGCCTAAGAAACCTAGGCGACATATTGCTACTTTATTAGCCTATAATATTAACTCGGTCATAAGTAATATGACGAAGTTCTCTCTTACATCCACCATAATTAGTAATAGTACTAATAATCAGATGGTTACTTTAAATAATAATTTAAACTCAATTGTCTGACAACAGAGAGTGATAGTCATTATTTAATATTGACACACCAAAATATTAACCGCTTCTCTGGCAAAATTTTAGACGTTGAGTTGTTTAGTGAAAATTACAATGTAGATATCTTATGTCTTACAGAGACATGGTTAAAGGCAAATTCAATGTTGTTTAGTGTAGCTAATTTTAAGGTAGCCAGTTCGTTCAATAGGGTGTCAGCAGAAGGTGGGGGAACTCTAATTCTAGTGAGAAATCACCTAAAAGGTAAAGAGCGTTTAGATATACGCAACATATCTGTTGAACGAGTGTGTGAGCTGGCATGTGCAGAAACTGAGGAATTTGTTATTTTATGTGTCTATAGGCCTCCATCCTCATGTACCTCTCAATTTCTATTAACTATGGAAGATGCTCTTAGGAAAATAAAAATAAACAAGAAACTTTTAGTATGTGGGGATTTTAATGTAGACATTCTGTTAGACACAACCGATAAACGTAACTTTTTGTCCTTATTTAAATCGTTTAATTTAAAGTGCATCTTCTCTGAGCCGACTAGAGTGACACCCACCACAGCTACATGTATTGATAATATTATAACAAACTTTAAAATAACAGAAAAGAGCCTTATTAGTGGAGTCCGTTCGGACCATAAATGTCAATTAATAAAATGTAATAGTCACTCCATTAGATGTAGGAAAATAATAGAATGTAGGCCCCTGACAAAAAAATGTCTAGAAGTATTTAGGAAAAATGTTGAATGCGAATTAAATACAATAAAAACACATTCTGACAACCCCAATAAAATGTACCATACATTATTTAATGCGATAAGTACCGAATTTCATAAGGCTTGCAAAATAAAAAAAGTTAATGTAACTAATAAATTACGGTTCAGTGTTTGGGCAACCAAGGGTATAAGGCGAAGTAGGGATGTCTTATACGAATTATATGATAAAAAATCGTACACACCCAATGTAGACTTTCATAATTATGTTAGAAATTATTCTAAGCTTTTCAAAAAAGTTTGTATACAGGCTAAAGCAGCCTACATAAGTAATCAAATTAGTAAATCAGATAATAAAATAAAAACGACGTGGAAGATAATCAATACAGAAACTGGCAATCGTGGGTTAAAAGACAACACTATTAGCTTAAAAATAAATGACGAAATAGTTTCAGACAGGAATGTAGTCGCTAATTTCTTAGATAACTATTTTACTAATATACCATTAGAGACGACGAAATATCTTCCATCGTCACCAGTATCGGCGGAGATATTTTTAAAAGAAAACGTAGACATGCAGGTAGCTGATTTTAATTTTAATTTTGTAAATCCGACTGACATAATAAAAACTTTCAAAAATATAACAATAAAAAAAACTGAAGACTGGAGGCAATAATTACCGAGATCGCCCCAATGCTGGCAAAAATCTTTAACTCTTGCATTACAGAAGGCATATTTCCCGATCTTATGAAAACCAGTAAAATCATACCCATTTTTAAAGCAGGTTGCTCAAATAACGCGTCCAACTATAGGCCGATATCAATACTCCCAGCCCTAAGCAAAATTTTCGAAAAATTAATCCTAAATCAAATGCTTACCCACTTTAATAAAAATAAAATATTACATGACAAACAGTTTGGCTTTACGAGGGGAAGATCTACAGAGGATGCTGGATCCACTTTAATTAAAACCATACTGGGGGCCTGGGAGGGGGCACAGGATGCTTTAGGTGTGTTTTGTGACCTTTCTAAGGCATTTGACTGCGTGGATCACCGCACACTCACCCTAAAATTGAAATACTACGGAATCCGAGGTAGATCTATCGATCTTGTGACGTCTTACTTGTCAAATCGGGAACAAAAGGTGGCTATCGGTGATGTCATCTCTACAGGCTCACGAGTCAGAATGGGCGTACCCCAAGGATCAATTCTTGGTCCATTCTTGTTTCTAGTATATATTAATGACCTTCCGTACATGATGAAGGATAATAACATGTCAAATGTAGTCTTATTTGCTGATGACACATCATTAATATTTAAAGTAAATAGAAAAGACAGGGATCTTATAGAGCCTAATAACACTTTAAATTTAATCTCTAACTGGTTTTCTGCTAACAATCTTCTTTTAAATGCAGGGAAAACCAAGTGTATTAAATTCTCTTTACCGAATGTAGCTTCTATTAATGCAAATATAGTTCTGGATGGAAAAAGGTTAGATCTGGTTCCCTCAACTGTCTTTTTAGGTATCACAGTAGACCCTAAATTACAATGGGGGCCTCATATAGAGGCAACTGCGGGCAAACTTAGTTCCGCTGCTTTTGCTGTTAGAAGAATAAGGCAACTCACTAATGTGACTACAGCTAGGATGGTGTATTTCGCATACTTTCACAGTATTATGTCTTACGGCATTTTACTGTGGGGGTCAGCTGCTGATTTCGAGACACTTTTCATACTGCAGAAACGAGCAGTTCGAGCCATTTATAATCTAAGTTCTCGAGAGTCTCTTCGCGAAAGATTTAAGGACATAAATATACTTACCTTACCATCTCTGTACATTTACCAGAATATCCTGTACATTCGTAAAAACATATCGAACTATAGTAAAAACAGCGATACACACAGCCTGAACACTCGAAATAAGCACAAACTTGTGGTGCCTGGTTTTAGACTTCGTAAAACTAGTAAGTCATTTTTGGGAAACAGTATTAGATTCTATAATAAAATTCCACCTTGTATCACTGAATTGCCTTACATGAAATTCAAGTCCTTAGTAAAGCGTATCTTAATGTCAAGAGCATATTATAGCATAAACCAGTACATTGAAGATAAAAATGTCTGGAATACGATTCCCAACTGCACACAGCGACCCACTGGCACTCCTTAACTGGCAGTCTAAATGTAAATTTTCACATAAATGTATTTAATATTTCACTGTAGGTATCATTTTTGTTACCTACTCATTATATATTGTATCATAGTTATTATATAACTTTTATTTTAGGACATGTAACATTTATTGTTTACAACGTAATATATTCTGATATTTATCAGTTTTACTTTTAGTATTGCCCCTGGCAACGATCTATTTAGTATTTAAGCATTATCAAATGTAAAATGTGAGTATCATGTAGCCATTATTGTTTACTACGTTTTACTGTAGGTGCTTACTCCTACATAAACCTGCCCGTTGCCTGGTGGCTTGAGTCTGTCATGCTCACTAAAATGTCCTGCTGACGGTGGCGTTGTGTATCGGGTCGTCAAGTTCCCTACAATATGGTTGAGTTAAGCGACGCTGGTGCACTCGTCATGCTCGTGAACGGGTGCTGTCTGTCGGGACTGGTCGGCTCATACTTACTATGGCAGTTGTTAGGCACTTTTTCATTATTATTCATGTACTTCTGACAATTACCTACATTATTCTCACATTATTGTAATATGATTGTATTGAATTAAATATATTGAGTGTATACAATTATGTGTACCTATATTATGTTGAATTATCTATGTTGTTTAGATAACTTTAGGTAATTTTGTTACAATTCAACCAGAATTGTATTACTTATACTTTTCTATAATCCGCATTTTGCATATTTCACTATTGTAATTAATATTACCTTTTGCTTTGTATAGACTCAATTAATTTATTCACTTGACAGACAGATATGTGTTGCTGGGGAGTTTGTTGCGCCGTTTCTTCTTCACAGCAAAAACACTAGGAAGCGGTGAAGGGAGGGCGCTTTTTGGGGCTGTCTTTGATGTATATAATTCTGACGTTCAAAAAGAACTAAGTAATTCTAGTCTATTTTGAATAAATGAGTTTTGAAGTTGAAGTTGAAAAAAACCAAATTCATTCAAATGAAATACGTAGATTCGTAGAATTTAGCTACCATCAAGGTCTCAAAAATCTCATTAGCGTTCTTTTCGGGTTTTTGTCCCTAGAAATGTGACAAGGTGGAAAGAATATTCATGAAGGTACCTAAACCAGATTTCTAGGTAGTGTCTTAATTGTTTTTCGGTTCCGCGAAGTCGAATAACTGAGAAAGACTGAGGGAGATAGAAAATAAAATGCTACATTTTTTTAGTTCAGGTTTTTCGAATTAATTCTCAATCACTATATAGTATAAAGCAAAGTCGCTTCCCGCTGTCTGTCCCTATGTATGCTCAGATCTTTAAAACTACGCAACGGATTTTGATGTGTTTTTTTTTAATAAATAGAGTGATTCAACGGGAAGGTTTATACAGGGTGTAAACGAATTCGTGTAATTCTTTCAAACCGCGTGATCTACTGGTGACACTGATTGACCCTGAACAGGTTTTTTTCAGACTCAACAAAAAAAAGTTTTCAAAAAATGAACCATGGTATTCTGTATCTGAGTAATTTTAGCGTCCCAAGTTAACTGATTGCGTAGAGCGATATTGCGCTAGCTATTTCACGAATTCTTTTACACCCTGCATAGATTAATTCCACACGGAATTTTGTAAGATTAAAAAAGCCTTGCTTTAGAGATAGGGGATCGTACCTATCTTAAAAACTAAATAAGCTTAAAGAAATATTTTATGTGATAAACATTTCGATGCCCTACATAAATGAATGAAAGCACTGCACACAGTTGGCGACCACGAGTAGTGCGAAATAACTCCGCGTAGTTAACTCTGGGTGCTAAAATGATTTTTTGATTCTGAAAAAACCCATGTGAGGTCAATCATAGTCACCGGTAGGTCACGCAGTTTGAAGGAATTACACGAATTCAGATATATCCTGTACTAGCGCTCGCGTTAATTTAGAATTTGACAGTCAACTCTTAACACACTACTAAAGTTTCTTTAATAATATAATTCAATCATGATTCGAAAGACACGTGGCGCCATCTATTATCGTTATTGTTGTTTTCCTCGGGAACAGTATTTTTTTCGGGATAAAAGGTACTTTGGGCCCAATTCTCCTAAAATAAATTGTTGCCAAACGCAATCG
The DNA here is from genome assembly GCA_905220435.1 of Amphipyra tragopoginis. Classification (NCBI taxonomy): domain Eukaryota; kingdom Metazoa; phylum Arthropoda; class Insecta; order Lepidoptera; family Noctuidae; genus Amphipyra; species Amphipyra tragopoginis. The sequence continues at coordinate 25,380,039 of HG991996.1, read as the reverse complement.
AACCACAACCGTCAGTCAGTTTTTGTTTTCGAAAACTTTCAAAATGATTGATTTTGTTTTTTGTGTCAAACAATTTGATAGCTTTTGAAATTGAGAACTGTCTGAATGAACGGTTCGGCCTTGGTTCGGTTGTGATTTATCAAGATTTAGTTTTGGAGAATTAGGCCCCAGATATCCGTTTCTGTACACCTGACAACGTATATGCAAAATTTCAGGATGATCGGTTCAGTAGTTTAGGCGTGAAAAGGTAACAAACAAACTTACTTTCGCATTTATAATATTAGTTAGGACTTAGTCTTCATACTTATAACGTAACTAAGCTAAACATTCCCGATCGTGTACAGCAAACCTTTCCAGCAATAGTTTCGTACGGCAGCTTGTTTTAAAGTCGTTCCACTGACTCGCTTCCACCTAGGGTTACCATCCGTCCGGATTTGTCCGGACATGTCCGGACTTCTAGACCTTCGTCCGGCTCTTTAATTTGTCCGGATTTTTTGGCTTAGATGGAATACGAGTAATTAAACTTATTTATGTAATATCAAATAACTTTTTAATCTTTATTAACTTCATTAACATTCATCTAGAAACAAAATATAAATCTTTAACAATCATCTTACGAGATCAAACAATAAATCTTCGTATGTTTGCATTTTGTGACTAAAATGTCCGGACTTTTATTGAAATGTCAGGCTTTTTGTCAGGACTTTTCAAATTTCTAAATGGTAACCCTACTTCCACCCAGCTTACGTAACGTGACCTGAATTATTTCTGCTAAACGTTTTAATAACTTAGCAGTTTATATTTAATTGTTCTTGTTGAATCATGCAGAAAAAGGGACAAAAGGATATTGTGTAATGATTAGGTGTTGACAGTGTCGTGGGTTATGAGCACTCAGGGCAATGATCAAATTTTTAAGCCCCGTTTTTTTGTTTCTGTTTTCCTGCTGTATGTTGTCCTAGGGGACCATTTCTACGTAACCGAGCAGTTATTGGCGAGACATGAAGGGTCTCCAGCCAATGGGGAGGGGGGGAGTAAATTACTTAACCTAAGCTAACTACTTGTATTACACTAACATCATGACTACCTGCAACAATAGCACTAGGGGCGACCCCTAGTGAGACTCGGAACTCGGCTTAGGGCGTTGCTGGCGGGGACTTAGGGGGGGGGAGACAGGCCCCGAAAAGAAAACACGCTACTTAAATAAAAGGTTTTCCATTATTTTAAGGCAGTACTGCTTTTGTCCGATATTTGTAGCTCTCATTCTTCAGACATAATTCATTTTCATTTAAACCAACATCATATTTAACACGAGATCTGTTGCGTATTTTTACAGTTATACGTATAGCGGTTAAATTTGCGCCTCTCTAGATTCCGCGCCCTTGGCAACTGCTCCAATGGTAAGCCCGTACGCCCCAGCAGATACGACACCGGGTGCCAACGAATGCTTCTGATACTTCTGCATCTGAAGTCTTGCTGACAACAACAAGAAACAAAAAGAAGAAACAACAAGAATTCAAGCACACGATGTTGTACAGTCACGTGTAATAAATAAAGTGCATAAAATTATATATTTTGCACATGAAATTCTTTTAGAGAATAACTACTTTTGCCCGCGGCTTCGATCGCGTTAATTTAGAATTTGACTCTTAAACACACTACTAAAGTTTCTATAGTATATTAATATAATTCAATCATGATCCGAAAGACACATGGCGCCACCTATGAACGTTATTGTTGTTTTCCTCGGGAATACAACTTCTTTTCGGAATGAAAGGTACCCTGTGTCCGTTTCTGTACAACTGACAACGTATATGCAAAATTTCAAGATGATCGTTTCAGTGGTTTAGGCGTGAAAAGGTAACAAACAAACAAAACTTTTGCATTTATAATAATAGGAAGTTAGGATTAGGATAGGATGAGTTATTAAGAAATATTCATAACTACAAGTCGTATGTATTTGTAGAACTATTGTGTGTAAAATCTCCTCATTCTAATAGATAATTTAAAAGGAAATCGCTTTTTAATTTCGCTTTGTGTACACATAATTTATTACGCGTTAATGTACAGCCAACCTTCGGAGAAATAGAACGCCATATTGATACGACTCAAATAATATTAATAAAACTTCTTGAATATTCTATAAAATACTTTTTATTTGAATAAGCTAGCATTTTCAGTTTCCGAGATATTAAGGTTTATGTTGGTGACCCGGATTTATTGCTCCCTAGTGTAAAACTAAATGTTCTGTGCGAGAATCTATCCTGGTACATGCTAAATATGTCATCGTTTGTAGTTTAGTATCCATTTTAGTGTTTAAAAACTTAATGATATGTCTCTCTATGACCAGTGCACTTTCATGTTCATCTTGCGCTTTCGTCTGAAGTGCCATAGCGCATGCAATAGCGCATGCCCTAATACTAGTTCTAGTCTTATGGCAATCAATATTGCGCTTGACGCAAGAGGAATTGAAAGTTGAAAGCGCAAGATGAACATGAAAGCGCACGGGTGTAGACATACCATAAGAGACGTCGACTCTTCAATACTAAGATCGTCAATCCACTTCATACCACAATAAATTTGTCATACAATTTTATTGAGGTCGTGTACAGAAAACCTTGTAAGCAATAGTTTTGCCCGTCAACTTGTATAAAAGACGTTTCGCTCGCTCGCCTCAGGCCAGTTCAAGTTAAGCTGAGCCGTTCCTTGCTCAAAGGCTAAAAGGCTGAGCGTTTTATACTATCGGATGACCGCGGCTTGTTCAGGTAAACCCTCAAAGATAAAATTTATAAAAACATGCCACTATGTAGCCGGGTTCGGGATTTAGTTTTACATATACGAGTATTATTTTTAGTTATATCTTTGCCTTTGCTAAAAACTTTTTCGGGTAAGCTAAACGGAAGGGATGTGAGTTTGTTTACGTTTATCGTGGGAGAATATTGTCCGATTTATAAGTTAGTTTTTATTCTATAAGTAAGGATATGAAGAAGAAGAAAAACATTATTCATGTGACACAGGAACAGACAGCTGTATCAATTGGGTACCCCTCTGGTAAGGGCCAAAACTGTGTCGCCCGCGCGGTCCCATGCAAAAGTGCCCCGTCACAAGGACACGCGCGGGCACCCGTCGCGGGGAGGCGGGCCCCATACCCGCGCAACGGGTCTCGCCTCCGTACAACGGACGCCCGCGCGGGGCACGTGCGGTGCCACGCACGGGATTGTTTAGTCAATAACGCTATATGTTACGCTGTGTGATAAAATAGGTCTCCGCGACGGGTACCCGTGACAGGGACCGCCGCGTGCCCACGGAGCCCGCCCGCGTGGCCACGCGCGTGGAGACGCGACGGGTGCCCGTCGCGGGCGCCCGCTTAACGCAGTTTTGGCCCTAACTTGTCTTTCTTTCTGCCTAGCCTTTTCACAGTTGGGAAAAGGCAAGTTGGCATCTGGTTAGACTGGAAGCTGAGCTCAGATGCGGCTGAATTCCAGCATTTTACATGGAGCGACTGCCATCAGACCTCTGCAACCCAGTTGCTGGGCAATACCGATATCCTAATATTAGAATAGTTGTTAGACTTTTGGGCTTCTGACTACCCTTAACGACTGTCATAGGTATTCGTATGACACCCGGCATCGACGGTTTAACGTGCTCTCCGAAGCACGAAGGTCTCGATGTGTAACGATCGGTCACCCATCCAAGGGCTGACCGCGGCAAGCGCAGCTTAACTTTGCATATCACATGATCTGCGTGGACATTCAGTAGCCACGAGCTGAATGAAACATCGTATTCAAAAAGTATTTTAAACTTTAGAAGTATAAAGTGAAATTGAGCTTGAACAGAGCAGTACGTCTAATGCATAAATAATATTCTAGTTAAGTTCTCTAACTAAGCTGCATATGTTGCTTTAGAGGAAGTTCATACATTTATAATGAAATATGGTTTGGTTTAATAAGGAAAATTGGACTGTGATAGTTTTAATAAGTACCTAACGATTTTTAGTATTCGCAATTTATGTAAAGAAATGTCTCCTTAAGGACAAGACCGAACTAATCAAATAATCAATATGGAAAATTACACATCCTAACGGATCCTAAGTGCTGCGAGCGATTTTAGTTTTTGCTGCCAATTTTTTAGGGTTCCGTACCCAAACGGTAAAACGGGACCCTATTACTAAGACTCCGCTGTCCGTCTGTCTGTCTATCCGTCTGTCACCAGGCTGTATCTCATGAACCGTGATAGTAAGAGCGGGAGCACACGATGCGTTGCGGCGGCGGTACGGCGCCGGAGCGGTGTCGCTGCGTCGTCTTACATATAAATATCTGTGGCATGTCACACGATGCGCTCCGGCGCCGCACCGGACTTGCAACCACCGAGACGAGGCGGGGAGGGGTGAATGCGTCGCGACGTCGGAGCGGCACCGCTCAGTTGTTTATGCTTCACAAGGAAGGACACACGCTCGCTCGTTTCGATTTTTTTGCTAGGGCGCCGCTGCGACATAACAACGTTGCGGCGCCGCACCGCTCGTGTGCCCGCTGATACGGTGAAATCTTTGCGGTGCGGCGCCGCAACGCATCGTGTGCCCCCGCTCTTAGACAGTTGAAATTTTCACAGATGATGTACTTATTTCTGTTGCCGCTATAACAACAAATACTGAAAAAATAGAATAAAATAAATATTTCAAGGGCTTCGATACAACAAACCTGTTTTTTTTGCCGTTTTTATTAATATTGCACGGAACCCTTCGTGCGCGAGTCCGACTCGCATTTGGCCGGTTTTTTATCTATCGCACAATATATTGTTAGTAATTCACTAGAGGATAATAAAACCTATATTTTGAAAAAAAGGATTGTTCTAATCGCATTAAAATAGCATGAGAAATGTAAATAAGTTAAAAACTGTGCTTGCAATATATTTTATTAATAATAATAATAATAACCCTCTGGGAAAGGCGTTACCTCATCATGAGATTAACGTAAAACCGGAGGGAACATTAGACTAGCTTCCTACAACCCCATCATATAATAAAAAATGTATCATGAGGTCTACTGAAAAGCTTACAAACCGCAGGGCAGCTTGTGGCGAGCTGTTGGTGAGTGGCGACACTGCGTACCTTATTGCCTCAGAGAGTCGGTCAGGGCCTCGTCTCCAGTTTGCCTTTATTGGCTGGCTGGAGTGGAACCCCAAGAGTGCCCGCAGGACTCTCAACTCTGTCTTGCCTTAATCGGCCGGCCAGAGGGGGGCCGCCAGAGCTATATGCTCGGGGGTGGAAGTGTCTAAAGGCGTAATAGCGGGGAAACCCACTCCGGGTCTTTTAGACCCGCGACGGCGAAACCGGGGCCACACCTCTCTACACCTCTAGCCGCTCACACGTCTGTTGCCCCTTTCGCCTATGTACTGGCGGCTATTCAGGGGGCCCAGCTAGTGAGCTGGCGAGTCACCGTCTGCCAACGCATTTCAAATTTAAACTTGAAAGGCAGACGCCGTTTTCTTCCGGCAATAGAGGTTAACAGATCCACTAAACACCCCTTCCCATAGACCAGATATTTTTCACCATATTTTACAATAGTCTTGCACCCACCTGGGACGGTCCATGACTGTACTCCAATAGTGCAGCCGTGGATAGTCCCCGGTTGGTGCCCCACCCCATTTTAGATTAAAGCTCTCAAAGGGGCCTCTGCGCGTTGGACCTGTGTCCCCGTGTATGCCTTCCAAAGGACCGGACGTCTTCCGCATGGAAGATGAGCCGTGATGTCCAAAGAGATACAAATAATAATAATAATTCTTTATTGACATAAATTATTTTAACAAAAGTAGTGAGGCCCTGACTCCTGCGCTAGGTATGGTACCTGTGTTACAGGAGCCAGTGTCTTCTCCCAATTACATGAATCGAGTTTTATGCAATAAAAATGAATCCAAAACACATACAAAAAATAAAAATGGAAATAAAAATAAAATTATAAACATGAAAAACATTTCTTACGTGGAGTAATTTATTAGAGTTTGGTGTATAGTGTATGTGGTGTGTAGTATTTGTGGTGTGTGAGTGTGTAATGTAGGTATGTGGTGTGTGATATTATTACAAGTAATATAATTAATAATTACAAGAACGTTTATTGAGTTAAAAGAAACTACTTAACGTTTTCAATACACAAAGAATGAAGTACTTAACAATATATTTTTAGAATTTTTCCTTTCATAAATATGGAGAGAATAGGATACAAACACAGAGATTTTGCGTCGGTCTTGTCCTATAATTCCTTGAGAAATTATTATAACATTAACGCAACATAGTCACCGACGACTTGGTGGCCGCGTTGCTCTAATACCGGCTTCCCACGGTGCGAGATAGCGCGCACCGCGACGCACGAGCTCGCACCGACGCACCATGGGAAGATACTCGTCCGTGGTAACGCGGACGCGTGCGGAGCGGTGCGCCGTATCCACATCACACACCCTCATAATGTGGATTCCCACGGTGCGTGATTTTACGGATGATACCACGCACAGCCGATGCGCGCTACCACGCACCGTGGGAAGCCAGCTTAAGTTATTAACAGATTCCTGGGTGATAATGTCATGAATACCACGTTCGATATTATGTGTCATAGGCACATTTTTCACTAAAATATGAATAGCTAAGAATGTAATAATTCCATCTATTACAACTTACAACACAATTTACAGATAACTGTAACCAAACAAAAATATAACTTCATAAAAGAAACGAATTTAATATCGTTCCAAATCCAACACCACAAAAAATTAAAAACCTTACACGAACACAATTACTGTGACCACAATATCCGAGCAAATTTAAGGACATAAAATTAAATAGCACAAAAACCACTTTAGCGTATCAGTATTCAACACTCATAGCACAAACGACTCCACTTTTCCCCGACAGAGCGGGGCGAGCTAAAATGACAAGGCATGACTCTGCTCCGAGTCACTAAGTAATTACATACACGTCATATGTTAGAGCGAAGCATATTCAGCGCTAAGGTAGGGTCGCCATGTTGAAGTGTTTTGGGAGACTGATTAGGATTAATATTGTACATGTTGTTATATGTCAGGGGTAACTGGAAAAACTCGGCCCATTTCACTGAGACGAGGCTAATGACAATTACAAAAATGTATACATTCTGTTATTCACGATACAGTCTTGCCTAATATGGTTACCATTGGTATTTATAATGTTTAAAAAGGCATTTGTTGAAGAGTTTTGAGGACAATATTTGTAAATTATAGCTCAACGTAGGTTTGGCATTTTGTTTGTTACGCAAATTAAAAAGGACAAAGGCCAATCGTAAGAAAATAGTAAGGTTTTATTTGGCAATAAACTTCGCAAATTGAATTCCCGCTTGTTTATTACTACCTAAAAGTAAAAATAAAAGTAAACATAAAACACTACAAATCTAACCTAGGATTGGTGTTTAGCTACTAATGCAAATACACAGTGTATTTGCATTAGTAGTAACTTAAGTAGTAGGAAGTAAGTTAAGTAGTAGGAATTTGTTATTATTACATCTCCAAAGTTTTTACAAATCGGGAAACGTAGAGCGGAGTGATGATACTAGTAAGGTGGCCAGTAGCAACTAAATGTGATAGACCGATGGTCGAGATGGCGTGCAATGGAGAGTACTATATCCAGAAGAGACTGTATAGGATGATGATGAAGTTTTTCGTATGGTTTAGTTATGAATAAGTCATTTAAACCATCTACTTAGCCTTTTCCAATAATGTTGAGACCGGCTTTCAGCCAGTCAAAATCAGTATTTTAGACAAGAACGACTGTCATCAGATCTTCGCAACCTTATTACTGGGACCTTTTTGGGCTACATTCTAAGATTAGACCGGTTGTTAGACTTTCGGGTTTCAGAATTCCCAAAAAGACTAATTTAGTGCGAGTTTAAGCCACTTTGAAATATTAATTTATCCTGAAAAAATATCTCCCGTTTCTAAAGCTTATGGGCACCCCACTTTATTTCACACATTATTCATTGGTTGTGAAAGCAAGAAGCTGACTTGTAAATAAATAATGTAATGAAAAGCGTTCACTTCGTAAAGGGAGATTAAATAATCTAGTAATTGGATTTTACAGAAATGCGACTTTTATCTCGCAAACAATTTTACGCTTCATCTAAATAACATTATAACTTTGGCATGATTAATATGCTTCGGGGAAATTTTGTGATTTTTTAAAAGAGATTTGTTTGGCAAACTGTGTGTATGTGTGATAAAATACGTAACCGCGAAAATACTTGCCATTTAAGTCGCGTATTCATTAGGGACACAAAAGTCCCGCGACACGTGTCGCCAGCTAAGTTTGACGTCATCACGCGACTTGTCGCAGTACGAAAATGGAAAGATATACTTTATGCTTTATGTACACTTAAAGAAAAATTACATTACATCACGCCTGCGTCCTCGTAGGGTTGGTTAATGGAGGATTTACACGGGTCGATTTTACCCGTGCGGCAAATCACCAGTCGCATCGCTTGTAAAACTCGAATCGCCACCCCATTTACACCGGTCGACAAAAATCGCATGCGACTTGTTCATTTCTAGCGGAACAACACAGTGCAAAACACACCTCATGCGGCGGGCGATCGCCTGCAACTGACCACTTACACGGTCGATTTCAGTCACCCGCCGCATGCGGCTTGTCGCTGCACGGCAAAAGTCGGATGGCACCCAACTTTGGGGCTTGCGATTTTAGTGACTTGCGGCCTAGTCGAATTGTCATTTAGACGGTCGATTTTCGCCGTGCGGCCTAGCCGTGCGGTGAAAATCGACCCATGTAAATCCCCTGTTATGTCTAATAGGGGTAAACCTACTGCCATCAACCGGGCACTTTGCCCGACCTGGGGATCGAACCCATGACCTGACGCTCAGTAGTCGCGCTTGCGAGCACTGGACTAATAAGGCAGTAATCAATATTTATAAAGTGAAATATACACGTTTAGTTCGTTTTGATATCTTCTAACTACAAAAATGTTATGTCATCATCATCTTGGTAGATGTGATTAACAACAAATTCCTACTATAGTGTATCTTCAATCTTCAGTAGTATCAACTTTATAAATCAACATTTATAAAGTGCAATATACACGTTGAGTTCATTTTGATATCTTATAATCTACAAGACCGTTATGTATCGTCATTTTATTACGTGCCAAATGACCTATTAATTTTATGAAACATTTCACTAACATTTACTAAGTGTGACCTTTTAATTAAAATGTACTCTTCTGTTTTAATTAATTCCAGAGTGGAACTGTCCTTTTAAAAATTTCGGTGCATTTTTCCCAATTCCGCAGTGTACGATTCATTTTGAGCGAGTTGCAGGTTTTTAAATTAAGCAAACTAAATTTCCTGGTCATTTAAGCGAAATGAACTTTACTAGTCAACTAAAACAAATATCAGTGGGGTATCAAAGGGACAGCTAGGCAAAAGTGGTAATAAGTGGTAGAAATAGTTGATGTTTTGACGATATTCAGTTTTATGTGCTAAACGATAGCCTTATGGTAAGGATACACGGCGACACATTGCACTCGACACTCAGTGTCAACACAGAGTGTCCTAGTGTGTACATCGCTGTTACACTGAGTTGCGCATTAGCTCTGGTTTAATTTCAGTGTCGCGATTGCATTGTGAATGTCAGTGTCACCGTGTATCCTTACCATTACTACTACCTACTAAAATGAGACCTATAATAGCCGATTCCTATGATTTACCAACGTCATTGATTAAAATTGAGACTTACATCTTCACCAATAATAAAGCAAAGACCTGAAAGTTTTCATACACTCTTCCTTACGTAAGTGGGCTTTATCACAGGTAATATTAGGTTACGAGTCCATTTATATGCCCAGTTTGGCAATAAAAATTGCCACTTGGTAAGCAAAACCATTTATTTTAAATGGTTTAACTTACCAAATTTAAAAATTTATTTTAATTGGGCGTAAGGCTACATGTGTAATATGTAATTGCAATAAGAGGGGTGCATGAAAAGAGCCTCCACGAGTGACGATACTTCAGTACGTCCGGCGCACCCTGGGCAGTCAGCTTCGCTACCATCCTTGCTGACTGGCTAATCTTTTCACCACGGCATGAGCTATTCTTGTATAGTTCGTGCCGACACGATAGAAGAAGAAGAATTGCAATAAGATACCTACAATATCCGATTTGAATGCTTCATTGCTCTAGTGATCGGAAGCGCGTGAGGTCTTGGATTCGAACCTCAGGAGGGTTACCATGATCTCTTAGAGCAGGAATGTTTTAATATTATTACGAGAGTGGGTAAGAGATGGCGCTAGAGAGCTGTCTAGCGCTGTCACTTTCCCAATCTCGGAATAATATTAAAACATTCCTGCTCTAAGAGATCATGGTAACCCCCAGGTCGGGCAATGTGCCATTGGGTTTTTCATGTGTAATTTCTGAATAGCGACAGCTCGGAGTCTGGATTTGGGCCCAGTTGGCAGTAGGCTCGCCCTCTTCTGCACACACCTCTATACAACTCTTCGTGGAACACTGACGTAATGTAATGTTTTGTTATTTTAAAAGTCTATCCAAAGAGTTTCTTGCCGACTCTTCTGCATAGGACTTTTTAGAACCGTGCAATTAAATTGTCAAGACGTTTATGTGCACGAACTGTGACTACTAATATACAAGGTGTAAACGAATTAGTGTAATTCCTTCAAATCATATGATCAATGAATGGTATAGATTAACCCCGCACGGGATTTAGACTGATTAAAAATAAAAATAAACTTTTTTTTCCCCAATTTTTTTTTTATGTAATAGAAAATTTCGATGCCATGCATAAATTAATGAAATCAGGGTGACACAGCTGATGGGCACGACTAGCGCGATATCGCTCCATGCAATCAGTTAATTCGGGAAACGGGACGCTAAAATTACTCAGATACACATTACCATGTTTTGTTTTATGACATTTTTTTTTGTTGATTCTGAAAAAAACCTATGTGGGATCAATCAGGATCAAGAGTAGTTCACCCGGTTTGAAGGAATTACACGAATTCATTTACACCCTGTATCCTAATCCTAACTAATATTATAAATGTGAAAGTATGTTTGTTTATTACCTTTTCATGTCTAAACCACTGAACCGATCATGCTGAAATTTTTCATATACATTGTCAGTTGTACAGAAACGGACATAGGGTATCTTTTATCCCGAAGAAAAGTACTGTTCCCGATGAAAACAACAATAAAGATAATAGATGGCGCCATGTGTCTTTCGAATCATGATTGAAAAATAAACTTTTAAAAAAAGTAAAAACCGACTTCAAAGAAATACTAAAAGGAGTAAAATAATTACCATAATATAAAATTAACAGTTTCAGAAGTCGGTGGCTTCTATTTGCTTCAGTGTAGAGTTGCACCGACTTCTGAAACTGTTAATTTTATATTATGGTAATTATTTTACTCCTTTTAGTATTTCTTTGAAGTCGGTTTTTACTTTTTTTAAAAGTTTATTTTTTATTAAATACGTTTTAGTGTCATAATTTTAACCCCCTCCTTCATAACCCTTCTTTTTGGCTTTGACGTAGTCGGGCATAAAAAGTCCTTTCAAATGATACCTTACACGATATAATGAAAACATTCAAAAGGGGGGAGGGGGGGACACGCACCCCCTCCTCTTTTCTAGTAGTCAGTTCCCAACAACAAATATAAACAAAGCAATATTAGTAATTTGAGAATTTTGCTTTGATCCGATGAGGAGTTCCGTTCCATATCTCTGAAGTTCATGGTCTAATCATAACAAAATTTAAATGGGACCAATCGGAAAGTATGCCCTTTCAAACAAAAAAAGAATTTTTCAAATCGGTTCATAAATGACGGAGATATGAGGTAACACACATAAAAAATAAAAAAAAATAAAAAAAAAAATACAACCGAATTGAGAACCTCCTCCTTTTTGAAGTCGGTTAATTATATTATTAAAGAAACTTTAGTAGTGTGTTAAGAGTTTTTTTATTATAAATTAACGCGAGCGAAGCCGCGGGCAAGAGCTAGTATGAAATAAAAAACCTTGAATCCTGAATCCGCTACGTGCGCGCTCTTCCATGCTGTATTAATTAGTTATCTTGTTAATTTAACTAAATAATTAATTATACCAGGTTAGTCAGAAAGGGGGTACTAATCCGAAAGGGTGTTAAAGTACACGTAATAATGAATAACTTTTGTTCTACAGTTTTTCCCAAAACTCGATAGTTTAAGAGAAACAGTTGTTCAAAAATCTCTAAAATCTATCTATCCCCAGTTATGATCAGCCGTGTTTACATTTTAGGTCATATTTGGGGTCATGAATTAGAAGCATCATTTTCTGAATTTTTAACTAAAGCAGGGGATGAAGAATTTTTGAAAAAACTAAAATAACAATTACTTTATTGGGAAAAAAAATTATATCGAATTTTGAAATTTTAACACTTGCTTTCAAATAGTCATCAGCGATACTATAAGTGGGCTTCGGATTAGTACCCCCTTTCCGACTAACCTTGTATAAAGATTACATATTTTTCTTTAATTTATATGCGCTCTGTTATTGACACCTAGTACCCCTGTTAAGTTTCTTCAGTTAATTCAAATTAACTCTTTATAAGGCTGTATCGTAGACTTTTAGAATAGCAAAATAATTCCCCAAATTGAATGTGTACTACTTTACTTTTTACTTTATTTTCTACTTTACTTTTTACTTTCTTTACTAGGTATAAGTAAGTACCTTGAGACGTGTCTGAGTTCCATTAATCATTGCTCAGAATCTAGATAATTAATTCCTAATTGACGTCAAGAAAATATAAAAAGAATTCAGGGACAAATTCGGAAACAAGCTGCCATCGCCGTCGCCTCTAATGGTACTCGGTACATGACAAGGATCTAGTTACTCTGGTGTAATACAATCTAATCATTTTATTTGTACTAGAACTGTGTCTGGCTCTGTTAGGTTTAGGTATAGAGATTATTATTAAGACAGGAATGGGACGTAAGGAACGAAGGATTATTTTTGTTATTAAGGACAAGATCGATGGAAAATGTCTATTTTTGTAACCTTTTCTCTCCATACTTATGAGATTGAAAATTCTAAAAAAATATTATAATGTCATTAATGTTTAAATTATTGTAATATCATTGTGTTGTCATTGGTTTTTATTTAAATCAATAAATGATGATGTGAAAAATGTATTGCAACCACCGTTTTTGACCTATTTACTTGAATTAGTTAATAATATTTTGTATTACAATAATAGATAAAAAATTGGCAGCAGTAACTTAGATCGCTCGCAGCACTCGGGCCATTCGAATGTAATTTTCCGTATTGATAATTTTTTTGGTTCGACCTTTTAATTGTGTGAAAAAATTGCTTTCTTCAGAGTGAATATTCTAATTAACTTTACTATTATATTTAACAAATCATTGTTGTTCTGGGCTATTTATACCTATTATTTTAATAAATTTTACATTATTTTATCCATTGTACCCATTTTATATTATATTTATTTTATCCTTGTCTTATTGCTTGACGTCTGTGGTATAGTTTGGGTTTTCATTTTCTTAATGGAGTTTTAAACGTCTGCATTCATAACGTTGGGAAAAAGAACATTCTTAATTTTTTACCGTTTTTCCAACAATCAGAAAGCACTTATTTTAACCGTCTCTGAAATCGCAATATTAATAGGCTTACTTCAAATTATCTGGTTAAACTTCGCAAAGTTGCTAGGTATCAATAAAACAGATTCAAATAATATTGAATACCTATCATGTTTTATTTCTGCATCACCCTAAGGTCGACTGGTAGAAAATGCCTGAGGCAGTCCGCCTCTGTACAATTTTGTGAAAAATGAAAATAAATAATAGAACTCTTGATACTTTCAAATTAACAGGTAATAAATTACAACTAGAACGGTATTATCATGCACAAACAAAATTACTATCAAACCGATGCTAAAACCGAGAATTTAATCAGATACGCCAACTATTTCCGACAAACTCACAAGAACTTTCTACTTGCAGTAAGAGGAAGCCGAGAAATAAGGAACTTAATGTACCTGCAATCTTAGAAACTAACATGCTCCATTTAGCTTCCAGCATTCCCAGCGCGTCTGTTTCTCACAGCTGGAGTTCTGTCGCTAGGGAAAAGTCAACCGTCATACCAGGATAGGTTGATACATTATTAATATTCAGCCTCTCGGAACTACGCTAAGCGTTCGTTCTCCAAATTGGTTGACCACGAGAATTCAACAGTTCTGAATTCCAACCGACATTCGGGAATTTAGGTCTTCATTCAACCATTGTCTTCAATTGTTTCGTTTCGTTGCCCGTGGCGTGCTATTGTAGGTCAATTGTTGGTTGAATTGGAGCTGGATTTGATACAAACTGTGCTAGAGAGTTTATGTTTGACTGTTTTAGAAGTATTTTTCCTAATTAGATCTGGGTGTATTTAAACAGCACACTATACAGGGTGAAATTGTAAACACTCGACAAACCGAAATGGGAGATTTTACTCATCACTATGAACAACTTTTACTATGAGAACAAAATTGAAATCGCGAAAAAAAAATCTGCTACCTACATTTTGAAGAGATATGCGAACATAAATGTAGGGAACAGCTGTTTTTTTTTTTGCAATTTCTTGTTTTGTCCCATAATAAAAGTTGTTCATAGTGATGAGTACAATCTCCCATTTCGGTTGTCGAGTGTTTACAATTTCAACCTGTATATACGAGGTTAGTCAGAAAGGGGGTACTAATCCAAAAGGGTGTTAAAGTACCCATAATAACGAATAAATTTTGTTCTACAGCTTTCCCCAAAAGTCAATAGTGTAAGAGAAATATCTGTTCAAAGGTTTCATGAAAATATCCTAAAATCTATCTGTCATCCGTTATGATCAGCTGTGTTTACATTTTAGGTTATATTTGGGGTCACGGTATAAAAGCTCGATTTTATGAGTTCGTAATTAAAACAAGAATGAAGAATTCTTGAAAAAATGAAAATAAAAATCATTTAACATGGAAATAAAATTACAGAATTTTGAAATTTCGACACTTGCTTTAAACAGTAATCAGTGATACGTTAAGTAGCCCGCGGATTAGTGTACCCGCTTTCCGACTAAAGGTCATGGCACATTATACCGGCACCGCAACTGCACAACTGCAGCACGGCGCGGCGTTGCCTCGAATTTAGTCTACGGCTAGCCGCCAGCGCGCTAACTACGCGTCGTCCGCAAGGTGCAAGCTCGCAGTCCGCGTGCCAGCCGCGAGGTGCAAGCTTTCTGTCACCGCGAACACAGTAGTTATATGGCATTTGTGAAAGGAGCGCGGGCGGCGGGGCACAACGACTTTGTTTCGCTGGCAACTCGGAGTCAGCGCGTAGTAAGCACGCGGTCCGCTCGCTCACAGTGCGCGGGCTCCGAGTTGAGTTGTATGGTAGCGGCAAGCGCGCTGACTGCTCGCCGTTGGCTTTTTTGTATTGACATTATGAAATGTATTATTCGACACACGATTTAATGCTCTAATTTGAATGATAAGTTAATTGCTGGGTTGGAGGGGTGCCGGTATAGTGTGACATGACCTTATGCTTGTATATTCATCTTGAATTTAAATTAAAGAATAATAGATTCCCGTCAAAATATACATCAGCTTTAGACCAGAATAGGTATTTGTACTCTAATCTACCATTTATACGATAAATAAATATACCACGACCAATTCGTTTGGGGATGTAGGTCTATAAAAATGTCACCGACATAATTTTTCATATTCCCACCAAAAAAGTACATTACTTTTGCATACCAATGTCATAAAAGGTTAAACAAATTGTAACGAACAGGAGTTACAAATCATTATGCCGTGTGACGTCATCCGTTCACGTCACCCCGCGTACACTGCGGTGCAAAAAAACAACACCAACGAATGATAACACAGGGAACAATGGAAAACAAACATCAATAACTCTGAGCCACTCTGTTTAAACTCTAATAGCTTTTGATACTCAATTATTTTGGGCTTATTTGTTTATCAAATGTGTATTTGTAAAGGGTTTTTTGTTAGGATTTAGTTCATAATCTCGGAATGTGAAAACATAACAGTGTATCCAGCTGGTTTTCTCTATCAATTCGAAAGTTTTTACCCACGTGCGCATTTTGGGAACGCTCGGCTTGTTTTGGGGTGTAACAGATCCGTTAGAGTTAATCACGCAGCAAGGTTGAGAAAATCTCTTAATTTTTTTTGCAAAAATTTGAATAAATTACCTAATTCTAAATGGACATTTGAAAACGAGGTGCCTTGCTACCACTAACTGTGAGACTTTCGGATCTTTGAACCTATGAATGACAACTGCATTCAGTGACACAACAGCTTTTATGTGGTGGTGAGGTGTATAATACACCATCATTACACATACATAAAGTCCCATGTAATAGGGGGCCCGTTTACGACATCATCCCGGCACGAATCTAGACTTCGGGCTGTTAATAAGCAATTAGACAAAAACTCATTAATACTTTGCTCGACTTGGGGATCAAATCCCACGCTCTCTTACGCTCTTACGCTCAGCAGTCGCGCGGTTACAACGAGGTTTTCTGGAGATCTATTTACGGTTTTTTGCCCACTTTCATACATTCAAAAAGCTAATATTTTTCTGAAACTGCGCCAAATTTTATTCATTTATTTATATAGTTTCCTTAAACTAAACATAACAGAGATAGAAGCCACTATATAAATCTTTTGCTACCAATTTTGGCACGAATCCCGAAAAGTAACAAATTAGTAAAATTATAACTTCATCAAAGAAAATATGTATAATGATGCGCCCTTAAATACCACGGAAGTTGAAAATTAAACTCTGTGACCTTTTAAAATAACTTTTAATTACTCTTTTAAAGTTACAGGCAACTTAACTTTAATAAATAAACAGAATTCCCTATAACAGTTATTAAAAACGAATTTTACCAATTTTGTTTGCAAGTTGTGTCAGGAATTACACGCTCTTAATTGCTTTAATTTGTGTAAAGTTTTGCTTTGTTTGATAAAATATCTTCATAACGGGTCTCGAATAAATTAAACGAGTTGCTAAAAAATCTTTAAGGGATCTATGGAGCGTCTGGTGTAGGAATATCAAAAATATGTTGGCGCTCTTTCATTTCCAGACGACCGAAATGATCGAGTCCTAAGTATTGGTCTACAAGTCGATGTTTGAAAATGTTTCCTCGGCAAAAAAAATCGGACCAAACGAAGCTACATTTCGTTTCACGTTTAATAGACATTTGCATCTTTAAAATCACTTTTAAATAGTGTAAAGGAGCGACGCTTTAAGATTAAATATACTTAAAGGTAATTTTATTTCAAAACTGAAAAAATAAAAAATATTCATATGAATATTGCTCAAGCCCCAACTTATGTTATTCTTGCCAGTTTATTTTAGCCTGATGTGTAATGATCAGTGATGTTAATCATACGTGATAAATTCATAGATTTCCATATTCATATCTATAGTCTCAGTAATATTTTGTATCCAAAGCTACAGGTATGTCCACGTCTCACGATTTTCAGGACATAACACTTACTCGATTAAGAACATGTGGGAGTCCACACTTTAATGCCATTATATCCTTTATTAACGTGGAAATAAAATAAAGGTGTCTCAGAACGGATGTTTATACTCCCACACGAGTAGGCAACTGTGAGATATGTCACTTTAGCTTAGCAATTTGTCACTATTTGAACCAATTTAATATCTGAACCGTGTCTCGACGAAGTAAGTGGTGCAGAGTCGCGTCCGCTTGCGGTGTGTGGTCACGGCTTCGATTTCCGCATGAGACGAATGTTTGGAAGAATTACTAATATTCGTTCTGGGTCTAAATTTTAGGGTGTTCAGCACCGAATTCACCAGCAAGTTTTATTGCGCAAGTCGACTTACGCAATCGACTTTAGAACTGTGGACATATCCGTAGCAAGTCGATTACTGCAAGTCGTGCAAGCAATGGCGTGCAAAAACTTGCAAGGAAACCCTATGTTGTGTTACGAGTGTTAAGCGTTTGTTAAATATATTTCTACATCACAAAATAAATTATACCAAAGGAAGTTTCAAATTTTGGTCATTATTTAGGCAAAGTTAAATGTTTTGGTTGCAATCTGACAATGACTACGTGACTTGCAGGACCACAGAACGTATCATGCAAAATACTGTTGGGACAACACTATCCTAAAATTATACAAAATGAAATGTATGTTCAGCTTAATTTCCTTTGATTATTTTAAAACTATTTCGGATGTTGGGGAACACCTTTCTTCCCCAACGTTGTCTGCACGTGGTGCACCTTAGCACTGATTGGCTAGGCTTCATCGATCGATAATAATTGTGTGGTTAATATCTAACTTACTGGCCTTAATATTATGAAGTGGATAGCAGCATTACTGTTTCACACCGATAATTCAGCCCTCATCAATCCCCCGCCAGCAACGCCCTAAGCCGAAGTCCGAATCCCACTAGGGGTCGCCCTTAGTGCTGTTGTTGCTAGTAGTCATGATGTTAGTGTAGAATAAGTAGTTAGCTTAGGTTAAGTATTTCTCCCCCATTGGCTGGAGACCCTTCAATTCTCGCCAATAACTGCCCGATTACGTAAAACGGTCCGCAGGGGCCGATCTATAAGTTGACAGTTTGAAAAATCATAAGCAGCGTTACTGGTGCCGGAAATAGTTTACCCAGCATGATGATTACAATACCTCATTTCTAAGGTTACGGATACACGGTGACACAGACATTCGATACAATGCAATCGCGACACTGAAATTAAACCAGAGCTAGCGAGTGTTACAGCGATGTACACACTACGACACTCGGTATCGACACTGAGTGTCGAGTGTAATATGTCGCCGTGTATTCTTACCATTAGTAATGTAGTGATGAATGATTCAACAACTAATTCCACAGCTTTTCATTTTCAAATATTTAAACATTGACAACACGGCAGTCGCAATAAACGTGTCACTTTATAATCGATAATCGATAAACAGCAGTTACATTTTGTGTAATTTATCACTGTGTGACGTGTTGGGCCCATGTTTGGTGATTAGCGCACCTAATGGCACGAAATATATGTGTGTATACTTTATTGTTCACTGATGTGTATTTTTTATGGGTGTTGTTTTTCGTTATCAGGTTGGCTGTCAATTTGATGTGCGTTCGTAATTTGTCTTAGGTGGATTAATTGTTGGGAGATGACAAATGGTGTTGTATTTAAAATGTGACGTAGTTAATAGATATTTTGGGTTTACTGGTTCTATTCTGCCTAGCCTTTTCTCAACTATGTTGGTGTCGACTTCCAGTCAAATCAAATCAAATCATTTATTTGCCTACTAAGTGTACAAATACAGGTCTTATTACTTACTAGTGGTGCTTAAAATTTAGCGGCCTTTTTCAGGCGTTGCAAATTTGAGGGATAAGATAATATTTCAAATCTATATTAATCTATAATAAACATCCATTTTTTAATTAATAATATAATAATAATCAAAAAGATGTCAATTAAAATATCTATGGGATCGCCGTATTAATTTATTATTATTTTTAGATAGTTTTTGTATTTTATTTATTTAATTTGTTTTTATTTTTTTTATATTTAAGTATTCTTCAACGGAATAGTAACATTTTCTAACTAGTCTAACCAAATGAGGCTGAATACCAGTATTTTATACAGACCAACTGCCATCAGACCCCCTGCAACCCAGTTATTGGGCATTGCTTGGTGGTAGAATCTATACAGTCCGCCTGGCTAGCACCACCCTCACATTAAAGTCCGGCGCCAAGCAGTTTACTGTGTTCCGTCGTGTGTATGTGAGAGCCAGAGGGGTATAGGGCCCTCTATATCTCTGTAACTTGGATTCGTGTGCTCCATCTTAGACCCTGTCTGAGCTTACCATCAGGTGCGGCGAGGGACAAACGCGACTAAGAATAGTAATAAAAAAAAATTGCCGATGTCCTAAGGTTGGTCCGGTTGTCAAACTTTTGGAGTTCTGACTACCCGTAACGACTGTCATAGGTATTCGTATGACACCCGGGACGGACTGTTTCACGTTCTCTCTGAGGCACGGTGGGGTCTCGATGTGTAATGAACGGTCACCCATCCACGGACTGACTGCGGCAAGCGCAGCTTATCCTTGCAAATAGCAAAGCTGGCTATGCTCTGTGCATGCGCCACAGCGATATGTTGAACGATGGCTGATTTACTCGCATGTGACGCAAATTTTCCCAAGTTTAGTTTTTTTATTTTGTTATTTTTGATGATTTCGTTTTTATTTATGATTAATTACGGTTTACTCACGTGCATTTTTTGGGATTGCCCGACTAGTTTCGGACACAAACGGAGCCCTTAATCATGAGCTGATCATGCGGCGAGGTCGCCAGTCGAACTGACGCTGCACCGCGCCGCGTAGCGTTGCGCTCGCGACGAGAGGGGTTCGGTCTGTTTCGGTAGGTATTGCTTTCGTTTTTGTTTTTACTTTTTGTTATTTTTGGTTGTTTTGTGCGTCACGTCAAGATGCAAATAAATTAGTTTTCTGTCTTTCTAAGTCATATCATCCGCGCGCTTGATAACTAGCCACGAGCTCCTCCGATCTGCTCGTTCTGTCGGTAAATAACTTTAGGTGGGACGCCGACCGAATCTTTCGAGAATTCCATTTTATTATGTTTGCCAACGTCTGTTGGCCAGTCAGTCGCAATTTCATGTGCGTTGTGTACACACGGCTACATATCAAGCTATACATTAACAGTATAAGCTGACCTCTCATTGTACGGAAAGCCTATACAGTGCGAGACCAGCACATACTGGATGTTTATAGCTTGATACCTGGGCCCGAGGTTCCCGAAATTTTTTAACTTTCGATTCCGATTGGAGCCTAATTGGAGAAGAAAAGCTAGGATATAGTTTGTTAAATAAAGCTTAACTTCTGAAACATTCATTATTTACGGAAATTCACAACTCGAAAAACTCTAGGGTAACAAGCCCTATGAACGCGGCGTTGCGACTTTGTAATACCATTCCCCGCTCGCCATATGTCGTGTTTTGTCCGGGAGATTCGTGAAGTGAGCAGTTTCTTATCCGTTCAGACTATCATTTATAAACGTTGCCAGTTCTACCTAAGGTATTGTTTAGAAGGAAGTACTAAAGTTAATTGATTTATTGTGTTCCGAAAAACAAAATAGGTAATTTGACGGAATTTGACTTTTATTGACATATCATTATTGACTCATAATACCATCAGAAAGGCGTGGTTAAAATGTTTCGGGTAGCTCGGGTACACGGTGTATAACCGTGTGTACGATATACCATTATCGGGGTTAACATGATCTTTTAGATCAGGAATGTTTCAATATTATTACGAGAGTGGGTAAGAGATGGCGCTAGAGAGCTGTCTAGCGCTGTCACTTTCCCACTCTCGGAATAATATTAAAACACTAGCTTTCGCCCGCAGCTTCGCTTGCGTGAAATTTTGAACCCATTAAGTGACGATTTTCCATATAAACTTTCATCCCCTATTTAACTACCTTAGGGGTTGAATTTCGAAAAATCCCTTCTTAGTGGATGCCTACGTTACAAAAGGAACCTACTGTCAAAATTTCAAGTTTCTAACCCCAGCGGTTTAGGCTGTGCATTGATAGATCAGTCAGTCAGTCAGTCAGCTTCTCCTTTTATATGTATAGATTCCTGCTCTAAGAGATCGTGGTAACCCCCCTGTTCTCACTGACAAAAAGTTGGCTGGTTACCTGTCAAATAAGTAAATAAATTGGAATATCTAATTCATCTGCCGTGTCCCGCAATACAACACGAGTCCGAACATCCGATCGCACGATCAAACCACTCGATAATAAAAAAAGTACTTTCGGCGCGAATAAAATGAAAAAAAAAGAAACAAAGCGAGCACATAAAACTTTTACCGGGTAACGGCCGGAACAGAGTCGGACCCGGGTCCATCGAGGCGTTAACGCCGGCACAACATGCCGGATGCCCGTGTCCGGTACGACATTAAAAACGGCGGTCACGTTATCTCTAGCGATTTTTTTCGGACAGATACCCCTTTTTACGTTTGTTATCTGTCGGTTATAGAGGGGGTGGAGTTGCAACATATGTGAGTAAAAAATGTAGTTTGCATGTTAGAGTTCTACCTCACTGATCGAGTATGACAATCGTTACTTTTATAGTTATAAGTACTGTACAAAACATGCAATTACCTACAATATTTAGGGAGTGTTCACTAACCTGTATTAACTGTTCATTAAGCTAATTCGGTCTCTAAATTTTTCAATAGTAACATTTTCATTTCACCAACATAATCAATAGTGATAATGACAAGATTATTGAACACATAAATGTCTTAATTGTAGGTTACATTTAGCTGATCTGGTCAATAGTTACGGACTACTTATTGGTAGGTAGGTGAAATTGCGCCTTAGTTAGTTCCGCCAATCTAGTTCGCTAGCTTGGATGCAGTATACAGCAACGCCCTCCCGCCTTTAAATCACATGCAGAAAGTGAGATTAATATAATGTAAACTGCAAAACAAACCGATACAAAGCAAAACTGAATTATTTCCTTTACATCATTTACGGGTACTTTTAAACTGTCAAAAAAAAAAGAAGTTACTGACGCGTTCCAATGTGTAGTATTATCCCTATGGAGAAGAACGGGCAATAAACTACATGGTTACTCTTTTTCATCAAATATTTATAAAAAATTGTTGAGATTGTGAATAAGAAAAAGGTGAGAACAATGTAAGATGATGTCTATGCCCATTAAAGTACCTACGATTCATTCACCATGACAGATTAGAGATGACCACTCCCAACTGAGTCAGCTCGTGAACGGGCGCCGTCAGCTGAATTGACGGGCGTCGCCCGTTCACGAACATGACGCATGTATCAAAGAACTGCTGGACATAGGCCTCTCCCAAAAGAGGGGGTTTGCCGTAATCACCACGCTTGGCAGGCGAGTTGGCGATCGCAGTATGGTTGTTAAAGTACTCAGAGAACGCTGCTGCCCATCCTCTAGTGAATCCCTACCATACGATACGATTTTTTCTGTCATGGACTTTCGCAAAGTTACGCCTGATTCCATTACTTATCACAAGTATGGTCGCCGTAAATTTCACTGTAATTTTTTAAACAAGCCTGAATCTTGTTTGCTTTTACAGACCCTAATCTATACACGAACAAATACTTAGACCCGAAATAACTATCCGTGAGCCGTACAAAATATTTGTTCCATACTTTTTGCTTAATTTTCGTGTATAATGATTTATCCCTACTTGTACCACAAAAAAGGGGTTCATTGAATTTGTTTGGAGTAATTTTACAACGTAAGTAAGTAATATTTTAATGGCGTTTAAAATTTGCCATACTTTTTTGTGTTTTTTTTTAAAACCAACCCAAATACCTACCACTAGATTTTTTTGCTGTGCTTTTTTAAGTGCTTTTTTATTTGTGTTAGACGATAAAATTCAAATTATATTCATCGGGGATGTTAGTGTACATAATAAAATTAAGTTTAGTGAACTCTAAAATTTTTGAAATAACACGTCTACCGGTGGCCTTTATCGAGTAATGCCACGTTGTTACATATGGTCCGTTGCAGCCTTTATAGATAAAGGAGCGTGTTCGGCATCGTTTACGAGCTGACATGGGTAGTTTCCATGTAAATTGGGAGTGTAGCAAAATCGCAGTGCATGCACCCACCTATGTCATCTTGTACAAGTATTAAAAACAAATTCAAAGCAAGTTTTTTTATTTTTTTAATATAATAGGTTGGCTTCCAAGCCGTCAGCCCACCTGATGGTAAGTGGTTACCGGTGGTGGCTACGAAAGATACAACTCGTGAATGGCCGAGTTCTTTTTCATTCAACCGACTACTAAAAAGTAGGTCGTCGACAATACACTCTTGGAGTACCTAATCCTGATTTGGCGAATGTGTTTACATACATAGATTCAGACAAATATTTTTCTAGATGCAGGAATATACCGCGATTCTATAAATAGAAGGTACCCACATCACACAATCATTGCACTATTTAGATTATAATTTTGTCAGTGAAGTTCTAACAGTGCGGAAGTCAAAAATGACTACCTACTACTATACAAGAGAGTGAAAAACTATTTAAAACGAGCGTAAGTAACCTACGCTGAACGCAATATTGTTTTTAATTATCATTACAAATAAACTCTTTTGAAAATCCTAATAATCTTTTTCATCTCAAGTAATATTGTGACTTTCGCAGTGTTGTCTGTTTTTGTCACAAAATGACTTACGCACTGTTATAACTTCACTGACGATTTGTTTTTTTTTATTGTTTCTTTGTCGCGTTTGTCCCTATTCGCACCTGATGGTAAACATAGAGAGGCTCTCACATACACGGGACACAACGCAGTAAACTGCTTGGCTTGGCTTTAATGTGAGGGTGGTAGCTAGCCAGGCGGACCGTATAGATCCTACCACCAAGCGGGTCTTATTGAATTTTACAACACGCGTCTATTCCCAGCGTGCGGTGGTTTTATATTCTAGCCCGTCCCAACACGGAAAAAAAAAATATCTTAGTGCTCATTCACACGAAGACGATTCGTTTTTTTTTGACATATCGTCTTATTTCACGATTCGTTTTTTTTTTGACGGCACCTTTTCTTTTTAAATGCCCGTGTTTACACGCATCACGAATCGTGAAAAATGTCGGACACGTCTTAAATCACGTTTCGTCTTTTAAGAAACACGTTCGTCAATAAACACGAATCGTGATTTTTTTTGTGACGGATCCGTCGTGTTCGATAGTTCATCCAAGACTAAGAATCACGAAACGAATGTGAACATCAATTCGGACATTTTGCCGAATCGTGATAAAACACGATTCTCTATGCAATGTGAACGTCCATCCGTCATGAATCGTCAATGACGGAACCCTTGTGAATGAGCCCTAATAGTGCCAAGAAACCATACACAAAAATTTAAATAATATTCTTATTAAGATTGCTATGACCCCATAGAAAATAATTACTCAAATAATACATAATACATTTTATATCCCAGAAAATGACTCAGCGCATATCTGAAGGAACGTTCTATTATTCAACGGAGGCTGTTTGTCACAGATGTGGGCGACACATAAAAATTCGCGTGTCATTGCAGTGTGTGCTCAATTTCAAATGCGACACATCTCGCGATCGTTATTCTAGATGAAGAATGCAACTGGACACTCGGAGTTATTCGGAGCGAATCGGAGTTGACATGGCAAACTGGATTGTATGTTGAAGTAGAACAGTTCCTTATTCATTATCAATCCTTTATTTCCAACTTGGTGGTCAGTGGAAACGACTGTAGAGGACGCCCTTGAAGGACATACATCGATGTTATTGGTGACGTACTTAAACAAAAAAAACATCCAAGTGCAAGTCGGACTCGCGCACAAAGGGTTCTGTACCATTATCTATTCTGTTTTTTAATATTTCTTGTTATAGCGGCAACAGAAATACATCATCAGTGACAATTTCAACTGTCTAACTATCACATGATAAACATGAAAACATGATGTCTCATGAACCGGATAGTTAGTCACCAGGCTATGTCCAGCCTGGTGACAGACGGACGGACAGCGGGGTCTTAGTAATAGGGTCACGTTTTACCCTTTGGGTACGGAACCTCGTTGGTCTAGTGGTCGCAAGCGCGACTGCTGAACGTGAGGTCTTGGGTTCGATCCCCAGGTCGAGCAAAGTGTTATTGGGTTTTTCCATGTGGAATTTCTCAGTAGCAGCTCGGAGTCTGGATTTGTGCCCGGTTGATGGCAATAGGTTCGCCCCCTATTACATGGGACTTAAACATAACGGTGAAACGTGGGTGTTAATATACACCTCTGCCCAACCCTTCGGGGAATACAAGGCGTGATGTTATGTTATTATGGTACGGAACCCTAAACAGTACAGGTGCGTAGTGCTCTCAAACGGCGTGTCTGTATGACAAGATGTATGAACGAGAACGAAGCGAAAGGAGTATGTAAGGAACGTAGCATGTGGCGTTCTGCAGTTTCTGCCTTACCCCTATGGGAAAAAGGCGTGAGTTTATCTATGTATGTATTTCCAACTTTTGATGGTTAAACTGGCCTCTTTAAGCTACGTATGCACTGGTCACAAGTCTCGAAACATTTGAAGCAACTTTTATCAGGGCAAATGACGTAATAAATGTCGCGCGTTTAAGGACAATACCGACCGAAAAGCCTATGTTTGAAACCTTTTCTCGCAATATTTATGAAAGTGAAAATTTAAAAAAAGCATTTATGACTTCATTGTTTGTCTAGTGAAAAGGTTGATTCGTTTTTATTAAAATCAGAAATGCCGCTTTAATAAAAAAATGCAAGCACCGTTTTTAACCTATTTACTTAAATTCTCTAAAGCCAATTAAATGCGATTTCAAATATTATTTTTTCAAAAGATAGCTTTTATTATGTTTTAGTGAATTGAATAATAATATTTTGAATTACCATAAATTACGCGAATTGGGCTTCTGGTCTCTGTATTCGCATTTGGCGTTTACAAACACTATCGTGTGATCGTGTGCCGCAACAAATGTGCGGTCGTATAAGTATTGTCGCGTCACTTGTATCGGGCACATGGTAATCTCTGCTACATGTGAACAGTATTGCGATCCCGTGTGCCTTGATAAACGTACCCGGTGTGTACAGTTAGCTGTAATAAGATGTATAAATGACATAACATAATCACCCCATAACTGTCCCACTGCTGGGCACGGGCCTCTTCTCAGAATGAGAAGGGTTCAGGCCTTAGTCTACCAGTCTGGCCTGGTGTGGGTTGGCGGACTACACAAACTAACCAGAACTT
This sequence comes from Amphipyra tragopoginis, assembly GCA_905220435.1. Taxonomy (NCBI): domain Eukaryota; kingdom Metazoa; phylum Arthropoda; class Insecta; order Lepidoptera; family Noctuidae; genus Amphipyra; species Amphipyra tragopoginis. The sequence continues at coordinate 25,353,153 of HG991996.1, read as the reverse complement.
CATGGAGCGCAGGCGTGCAGGTTTCCTCAAGATGAATTTAAGAACAAGTAGCGAACAGAATATTTTTATTCAACAACCTACGTATTTGTATGTTTGGCAGGTGAAATGTGTAAAATTTTAAAGGATTTCAGTAACTGCTCGAATGTTTTTATTTTATAAAAAAATCGACAACCCTGATTTAGTTACGAATTGAAGAAAACCGTGACTCCAAATATGACCAAATATGACTCCATTATGTAAACACAGCTGATAATAGAGCTGATGTTTTTAACGTGTCTTATGTAATCTTCGAATATATATTTCTCTAAAACTATTGACTTTTGGGAGAAGTTGTAGAACAAAAATGAATTATTATAATGGGCACTTTAATAACCTTTCGAATTAGTCCCATTTTTCCGACTCACCTTGTATAATTTAGATAATTAAACCTTCGACCATTTTTTTGGCGAATCCAAAGCCGTAATTTTAGCCGGCCACGAATCAAAATCGCCTGAAGCTACCTAATACCGCAAGTATAATCCAAAAAGCAATATAAAAGTCAAACAGAGAACTTTGAAGGAATCATCGAAAGACTTAAACTTGAAACAATTTTAGAACAAACGATGGGTGCTATATTTTTTAAAGTTACTTCTATCAATAGGCTAAGATTTAATTGTAACTTTAAGGGTAAGACTGACCTTAACGTCCCATCATAATGTAACACTCAGAGCAAGCTTGCTACGTTACATCGTCTGCTAAAATCCGCGTAAAGCCTGGCGTCGATTACAGCCGAAACGCATCGAATCGAGTCGACTCGCATTTGTTCCGCGCGAGGTGAAACGGTCAGTAATCGCAAGTCGTTAAAATAGAAATTCGCATGACAACCAATGCGCGCGAGTGATGCGACTCGACGCGTCTCGGCTCGTCGCTGATCGACGAAGTTTTATAGTAAATGTATAGGAGGCGAATTATTGCGATTCTATTCAACTCGGCTCGGCGAGCCTAGTGGACGCCAACCTTAATACGCTCTCAATTATGTCCTCGCTGTACTTACTGTCATAATGCTCGCTTTGTAACATATTACGTTACACAAATAATATTGATACAATTCAGTCGTCATGATAAATAAATTTTTCATATCAATGAAAATAGTAAAAAAAAATGTTTTTTAGATTGACGACTTCCGAATGTCAAGAACATCAAGACTAGAAGGTAATACCGATCTGTCACAGAATACGTACGAAATCACCTTCTCATTTGCTATAACTAAACTTAAAATACCAGCGATATGTAAAGTGACCGTACTTGGTAGAAGTGGGCCCTGTACGGCATTATAATAACATATTTTATGGACCGGCCATCTTGCTTCTGACATTAATGACTGCTGCCCTAAAATATGAGGCTTTTCAATCCTGACACAGAATTTTTGGGCGGTTAATTTAGAGTGCAATATTTTAAAGAGATTGTATGTAAATCAGTTGATGTGGACCCTAAATTAGAAGATAAGTGAGGGCTTTGAACGTTTTGCTTGAATGTAATTGCTATTGCCATGCAAAGTCATATTTAAGGGTTGAAACCAAATTGAAGTATTGTTAAGTCAAGTTCAGGGTCAAACACCGCTAAGATTTTATATTAAACAGACAACCTGTCTTCATGGAAAGTACTGTCTAACAAATGAACATAGCTTTTCATTTTACAGTTAATTTAAAAGCTTCTATCATTTTCATCAAAAAACCAATACCAATTTATTCAAATCGTTTTACCTACAATTCTATAGCTAGTACTACAATGATACATAACAATTCTGTTAAACCACAAGATAAAATAATACAGAAGATACACTATGAAAAAAGAACCAGTTGGACAATTCTTTCGTAAAACAGTTGCTAAAAGATAGAATTGAAAGAATCTTTATAAAGAATTGTTTCGAAATACTGCGTTAATTTATTAGTCTACTACTGCACGTGATATTCTTGAGCCTCTTTGAAAAATTGATGTAAATGCCCAGTCGACATGCAAGCCAAGCGGATCAGTGAGCAAAGAGCTAAATTCTCTCGTACTTACGAGGGTTCAAAGTACTACAATTAGCATGTTAACTAGTTAACTGTTGGTCGTCAGAGCTTCATAATATGGCAGTAGCAGTATACTGCTGCATGCAAGAGACGATGACGAAAAACGACGGTCCTAAATCACACGTAATGTAGCTAATTTGGGACTAAAGAAAGAAAATATTGATTTGGCACAAGACGCAGAAACACTGACACAATTAAACGGGAGAAAAAAAATGAATGTTAAATAAGGTAGTTCTGTATGCCTAGCGACTGCGCCAAACGGGTCAAGTTTAGCATAATGCCAGGAAACGAAGTACCTGGCGCTGGTTTTTAACTGAACCTATTTTGTATCGTTACGTTACTGTTGTTAACTAGGTTAAGTAATAAATCAATAAGTACAGACAAAAATAAAAATACTTGTACAACTGTGTACATGATATATAAATATAGTGTGTAATAAAAACAAGAAGGAAATTAGAATAATTGATTTAAAATACTCGACTGAATATTATCTGAATAGTTCGACTTTACTTTACGACTTTTTTTTGATATATTAATCTCATTAGTTTGATGTGTATCTTGTATTAGGTTACGATGGGACTAACATACGCTGTGCGTTATAAAAGTCCCTAAAATTAAAAGAGTAAAAAAAAAAACATTCTGTGTCACGCTTATCAACATGAATATAAAGTTTATGTGAAATTGAGCTTCTGTATTTATCTATATAGTATGTTATTCTACCATTGGATAGCTCATGTGGTATTCAGGGTCAATTGAGTAGGGACGACAGGGCTATTGACCTTGGCCTTTAGTCGTTGTCTTAATAATGCCTACTTTCATAACACTTGTAATGTAACAGACGGCCCTAGGATCTCCTGAGCACGTCTGCTACACCAGTTGTACTAGGTATGGAATGGCATTTTTAAAATTTGAACGAGTGTGTTCCAAATAAGTGGCCTGTGATAGAGAAAGAGGTTTAATTGTAAAAGGTAAAAAGGAGGTGAAAAGTGTGAAGTGAATGATGATAAAGGTGTGATCCTACACACTGTACAAAAATTGGTAGCAAAATTTTGGAAATTAAAGAACAACAATGTGTAGTGGGTTTATTTTTTATAATTGCTTCATCTAAGCTACCTAGAAGGCAGTTTCAATTAAATTTGTGAACTATGAAGACATTATGACCACATTGTTGTTTAATTATATTATGAAGATTTATGACCAGATATTAGGTTTAATGAATGTATTTGATAATGATTTTCTTTAGATGTTTTGATGGCAATTAAACGTGTATGTTGTTTTATATTGTTTAGCGCCCTTTAACCTTTTGTAAATGTCAGAACTTTGTAGATTGCTACATGCCTGGATGTTTATTTAATTTGTGGCCATATTTTTCATACTTATTCTTTTGTGTGATTCCTGCATTTAAGCCTATGTTGCTCTCTCATAACTATTCTAAATCATAACTGTACTTATTCAAATTGTTAAATATATGCATTTTAAAAGACTAACCATGGAGTTTCTTGTCGGCTCTTCTACTTAGGCAAAGACTAATTGGAACCGTGTACCTAAATTTTACTTTTTATTAGCGCCTGTAGTGGTTTATGAGAAATAAAACTTTTGATTTTGATTTATTATTCATAAAGAATACAGTTCACTTACTTGAAATGTGTTTACATAATAACTTAACGAAGTGTTACAAAGAAGTGTTACAAATACATTGTTCTGAATGCATTTTCTAAGCTTAGTATTAAATGGAGCAATTAGTTTGCAGTCCTTGATCTCGTTAGGTAGACTATTAAATAGTTGTGCCCTCTCAAATATAGTAATATTTATTTTTCCATATTCATTTCTAGGATGTCTTAGTGTAATTTTGTTTGTGTTTCTTACGAGTAGACCATAATTACGTTTTTTTTGTTAATGTATCTTGCCGGTCAAAATCTTTTTTAGTGGAATACATTTTATTTAATGGTGTAATGAAGATTTATGACCAGATTTTATATGTTATTGGTTTAGTTGTGTTTTTGTTTGACTAAATTGGCAGTGAAATAAAAACCGTACGTTTTTATATAATTATGCAGTGATGATAGTAACACAACATGCCAGATGTATATGCCAAAATGTTTTAATAACAAATTAATTGCAAATCTTATTTTAAGCAAACTGTTTAGTTTTTATAAGAAATAAATTCTTTAATCCGATTGTTATGTAATTTTCCAGTCACAATCTTTTTTATTAGAATCTATTTTATTTTATTAAGTTACGAAGATTTATGACCAGATTTTTATTTAATACTAGCTTGATGTTTTGTTACTAAATTGTGAGTGAATTAAAAACCAGCTGTTCATCGTCACGCACAAAACTTGTGCCGAAATACCGAAAATAATCCAAAAAAAAATATTGTAGAGGTCAAGACTGCATCTTAGGTCATGACAGCGTACTGTTTCAGTTACGAAGTTTGTCTCGTTAATCAAGATAAAGGGACAGTTACATTAGTTAAGAATTTTCTTCTATTTCTTTTTATGTAGCATTCTGGATGCTAAATGAAGTATCTCTTATAGGTAGAATAACGAAGTGACCAAATAGTAGTACTACGAGCAAATAGTACTAGCTATGAAATTAATAGTATACACGGCTACACATCAAGCTATACATTTCCAGTTTACAGTTTAGTCTCATTGTAAGGAAATCCAATACAATGCGAGATCAGCTTATACTGGAAATATATATATAGCTTGATCTGTAGCCGTGCGTACGTCCGGGGAAGTGCTACCACCATACCTCAATCTTCCGATAAGCAGCATTCCTGTGGTTCGGTTTGAAGAGTATGTTGCCGGTTAAATTACAAGGTTCGTGAGACAACCCAACTTTGTCTCTGAGGTTAGCAATGCATCAGCAATCTTCTTAGTATGGCAGCACATGGTTCATGTATAAACTGTGGAGCGCTTTTTGCTCCTAAATTTTCAATTTCAAAGAGATCAGTAAAACATATGATACCTTAATATGCACAGAATAAAAGAGAATTTTGATTATATGTTAAATTGTATGTTTAATTCTGTAAAACATTGCTACGAAATTACCATGACAAAATGAATAAAATAATGTACGTTCACTGTTAATAGTAATACAAAACTGAATAAATAAAATTTTATCAAACTTTAATTCTGAAAACCAACGGAGGTGCTCGTGGTTAATTAACAACCATGCGGATCATACGATGTGCGAGGTTAAGCTGTGCTTGCCGCAGTCCGTCAATGGATGGGTGCCAGAACAGTACACTGATACCACAGAACTTATAATAAGAGGATAGAAATGTTACTTAAGCTAAAAGCGCGAGGCGCCTATCTGGCTAAACAGCCAGATGTTTGATTTACCGGGCTCAGTCTGAAACGAACCGTCGTCATGACAACTGTTCAATAAAATGGGTTATTGTAGCGTATCCAACTGTGGAAATTGTTCAGGAAAGGGCGACTGTGCTTCTAAAAGGATTACATTTCACTGGTGAATACAGTAATTTAAAAAATAACATAATAATAATAAAAACAACAATTTCGCGGACAAATTTAAAAACAGCACCGAATGTTGTTATTACCAAGTGATTCGATATACATTGCTTGTTTAAGTTCGGAACACAATGTAAGCTACGATTGAGACGCCGCAATGGATTAAAACAATAGTCGATATTTTCTCACCCACAACTATGCCATAGTACGGCCACATGAGTAGATAAACGGAACAGAGACAAAGCTTCATACAACCGCGCGAATCGGTCGCACTACTACAAGCACGCGGGGCATGTGTGCGTGACCACTGGCCGCTTGTCGCGTACGCGGCGAGACTGACAAAAACCGGTTTACGCGGGAACAGCCAGTTGACAATCTCAGGGTTAGTGCGACGCACGTTGTTTGTTGCAAGTTTGAATATTTTAATATAAAAACGTGGTATTTCATTATTGATAATGGTTGTTTATCGTACTGTGTGTATGAATAATACTAAAAAAAATATACCATACATTAATTATCCCAAGGAGTAGGTACAATAGGTAAGTAAATATTTGATTATTACTTTTTCAAGTAAGTACCTTTATTTTATTGTATGATCTTTTTTTTTAATAAGAAGAGGGTGCCACACGGTGTGTTTTTGCCTTTTTATTGTTATAAACGTAATAAAGATTGTAAAGATATGCCATGTGAGCGATTCCCGTTAGATTATGTACTTAAAAAATTACGTGTTAGATGCAGAACTTACCACACCATTATAAGAAACAATAAATTATTAATAAAACAAAAATTATAAAAAGAAAATTATTAGAGAAAGTTTGTAAAGTATTCTATTGTGGAGGAACGAGCATGGATGCTGAGCTGAGGGAGAGATGATGTTGCTGCCAAGGTTGCGAAGGTTGCGAATGACGTCACCAGTGTGGAAACACTGTCTGTGAGATCACGTCGGGGTCACCAATGTGGAGGAACGAGGTGTGGTGTTCCTCCAACCAAAGGGAGAATCCTCCAACCAGGCGGAATCTTGTGCCTGGCGCGATACTGCCCAACGATCAATGTTGGGCGGTTGTATAAAGGGTGGAAACGTTAAGTGTCAACAGGCGATTATTCCGTCAGTTTAGGAAATATTTCAGAACTTATGGCTAATATCAAAACTAGGTCGCCTAGTAACTAAAATAACATAAATATTTTTGGAAAAATAACCGCCACATATCGAGAATTTTGATATTACCTACTTCCGTACATGTAGTAGTATGACATTTTTGTTCATGAGAGGCAAGAAGCTTACAATTTTTTTGCATTTTCGCGCTTAATTGTTTACTGAATGACAGAATTTATAAAAACACAAAAAAAAAATGGATATTATTTCTTTCTTGTACCTACGAGTATTGACAAAATCGGTAACATTTTTATTTAAACTTTTAATCAATTGAACTGGCTGAAAACGAAAAAAAAAACAAGTTATTAAAAAAACAACGGAGTAAAGCAAAGAGTTCCAAATAAAAAAAAAAGTTGTTCTTTTTTATTTAATTAATAAAAAGAAAACCTAATGCCTATTCCGTCAAAGCGTAGGCATAGGAGTTCTGTTATACAGCCATAAATTTGTCATGACGGTATTTAGCGCCATTTAATAAGGAAAATTGTCGTTGAACTATTCGTATTTGTATTAGTTAAACAAACTGGTTGCAATACTATTATTATTTATTAAACATGAAAATAATAGGCTATCGCATTACGTCTAGAACTACAAAATCTGTCCATTTTCTGTTCGAAATCCTGGGTTAGATTTAGGTAATGCTCAGGAATCTGGTGATATGAAGCTTTATTACAAAGATGACTAAGATAGACCGAAGTCGAGTAAGGCTAAATCCGCCGCCATATTAACAGTAAGGAAGAGAGAGAATAAGTACGTATGACTGGTATGATCAGTTGAAAGAAATTCTCATACTAAACATATGGCGGGAGCGAAAGACAAAATTTTCAATATCTGGCTTTTCTTTTTCCTGAAGTTATTTATGTTATTTTACTCTTCATGTAGCCTAGTTTTGATAATAGCCTTAACTTTTTAAATATCTCTTAAATTGACAAAAAAATCGTCTGTTGACACTTAACGATTCCGCCCTGTATATCCTATCTGCCTGTCGAATGTTGATATCGCGATGCAGGATAGTTCGCATGTGGCGTAATAGATGTCGCCACACTATCATACTGAATAATAAAACTATTTAACAAATGTTTGGTTTATTTTGTTTGATCTATTGTGACAACCCTACCAAAATAGGTAACAGTTTTGCACGTTCTTAAGAAGCTTTGTCTCTGTTCCGTTTATCTACTCATGTGGTACGGCCGCTGTTGGCAGACGCGAGTTAGTGCTGTGATGTCAGTGTTTCCCAGTTATCGATATATCCACAGTAGTCGACAAATTTTGCTTTCTTAAAATTCCAGTGATCATATTCTTTTATTTTCTTATTCCGCTTTTGGTGTCATTTCATTTCATAGTTTATTTTAATCCAAATTTAAAGTCAACAAGTCAAGTCAAAAAATTGAAATGGTATTAAAAAACATTGATGCCCAAACTGTTCTATTCTTTACGTCCGTGTGGTAACGGGCGTAAAGAATAGCACTACCCCATCTCTTCCCGTGGGTATCGTAAAAGGCGACTAAGGGATTCACTAGAGGATGGGTAGCAGCGTTCTCTGAATACTTTAACAACCATATTGCGATCGCCAACCCGCCTGCCAAGCGTGGCGATTATGGCAAACTCCCCCCCCCCCCCCCCCCCCACATTGTTTGGGAGACGCCTATGTCCAGCAATGGACGTCATTCGGCTGAATGATGATGCCCAAATAGGAAGTAGGAAAGCCCAATAGGAAAAATTTAAAAATCATTTGTCAGCTAAAGCTTAGTATCATTTCGTAAGTAACAACATTTTTATAGAAATTGATTTTCACCAATTTGACCAAGTGCCCATGGACAATCATGTAATTCTATTAACAAAATGTGTAATGGAAAGGTATACAACGTGTTACAAAAATACCCCTAAAGCCGAAAGGGGATTAAAAAGTCCCTTGTAAAGAGGCAATATTTTAAAATAAAAGCAAGGAGTAAAAAAAAAAATTGGACGAATATTAAAATAAAATCATCACTGAAAAGCTATCCTGAAAACATAAAAGTAAAGAGTAGACTACCCAGAAAGTTATTTACATTCTTACCTAATTTCCTCTGAGAGGTAAATCTTCTTCTCTCGTGTCAGCATGAGCTATACGAATATAGCTCATGCTGTGGTGAAAAGATTAGCCAGTCAGCAAAGTTGGTAGCGGGGCTGACTGCCCAGGGTGTGCCGGACGTACTTAATTAAGTATCGGCACTCGTGTGGAGGCTCTTTTCATGCACCCCGAGAGGTAAATGACAACAACCAAAAAAGACTACTTGATTAACATTTTCTTTTTTAAGCGGAATTATGTAACACGTTCTATAGATATCCGCCTACATTACCTTATGAAAAATTCAACGGCAAAAATATCAAAAAGGCAACTTTTAAACAAATACCTTCATTTCACAGGGTAAAGATATTAAAGCATTATTTTTAGTAAGCAACTCTAGGTATTTTGACAATTTTTATAAATAATTATGTGATTTGTTAATCAATACTTCTATAGCTTTATTTTTAATATAAACAGTGGGTGCCGGATGACGGGCGTCGTCGCCGAGGGAGGCCTGGGTAACGCTGGCGTGATGATTTAGAGTCGTTTACGGGAGATTGACCAGAGAAAGCAATTTATAGAGATGAGTGGAAGGCTATGGTGGAGACCTTTGCCCAGAAGTGGGAAAGTAAAGGTTAAAAAACAAATGTAAATCATTTAAAAAAATATATCTAAAACCAGTTTTTTTTTAATATAATTATGTCATCAAAGAACACAAAATAAATTAACGCACAGTACAAGATAATACACAGTACAATTGAAACTTATAATACTGATTTTCGTAAAGGACATTTAACACACTCTACAGATACACATACATACACACATCTTACATCATTCTTCAACACACGCAATTCCATAGACACAGCCAAACATGTCACATTCTAATACTATTGGACTATCATGTAAGTCGTCACTACTTACATGTATCAACTGGACTAATTTCCATCCACACCAAATAAAATAAATCCTTTTATATTAGAAATCCCCTAGCGACTGCATCTGTAAATTGTAACAATCGATAACATTTTATCTTGCGTCAAGTACTAGCGTAAATGTAAAATAATTGTATATGTGTGAGTATAATATGCGGTACGTGTTTATTCAACGCTCTTTCTTAGTCTTAAGGTTCATAATTGTTAGTAGTAAATGTACATGTAATTGTGTGCGTAATTGCGTAGTTATATTTGTAGTTTTTTCTATGTATGAGTTAGAGGGAAAAAAGCGGCGACATCGGTTCCAGAAGGAAAAACAATTGATACCATTTCTATTCTCTTATTATAAGTTCTGTGACTGATACATTGACACCCCTCCGTATCTCGTAAAGCAAGTTAAGCCGTCGTTTTCGGGTGTCATACGAACACATAACAGTCTTTACGGGTAGTCAGATGCCCGAAAGTCTAATAACCGGTATTACCCTAAGATGTCGGCATTACCCAATAGTTTGATTGTGCAGATCTGATTGCGGTCGCTCCTTGTAAAATACTGATATTCAGCCGCATTTAATTAGACTGGAAGCTGATCCAAACATAGTTGGGAAAAGGCTAGGCTGAAAAATTATGAAGACTAGTCATAATTAATGCTCTACTCACTTAATAAAAAGGGCAGATAAAACCATATACATAAAATTATAATGAACTCCATTTCTAGGAAGTTAAGGACCTAAATACATAAAATGAGAAACCTACAATTGGCATTTCATTATTCAGTTGTAATATAAAATTAAATGTACGTTATGGTAGCGGTTAGCCGTGTTAATCGTACATTTTAAACGTACATTTACGAGCTAATAAGTAAAACCTTCAAGGTATTTATTAATAAACTTTGCGTGAAATAACAGTTATCAGCACCTGGCTTATTGAAAATTAATGATTTGCTGAACATTGATAGTTTACCAGGGTGACTGACACAAAAATACTTGGTTATTTAGATTTCAGCCTTTTGTTTTCTTTATGGGGAAATAAAAACTGCCATGGCTATACAAGCTTAGTTTTAGTATATACTAAACCTGAAATTAGTTTGTTCAGAATCACTAGGAGAATCGTTTTTTTTTACACCACTTTTTTTTTCATAAATTTCAATTTTTTTTCAGTAGGTTTCTACCCATAATAGTTGACGGGAATAGACACCTTGAGGCTTGAGGTGGTCCGCTCGGTCAGTTTCCGTGTATTAGACAACCCCTGCATAACACATCTCAGGCATTTCACACTTTACTAGGGAACTTAACGCGACATAAACTACGGTGTAACTTGGAGATTTATTAAAAAACACATATTCAGACAGTTCTGATGAAAATCTTGTTGGGGTGTCTCGGTTTTTGTAATATACTAAAAATAACATTGTATAGCGTTGATGTGTTATCCCACCCTTCACGCAGCGAAGACTTTTTTGTTTTGCCTAACTTGTTTCGATATGAAGAACTTGGAAGGTGGCTCAGGGTAATGCTTCAATACTTTAAGTATTTTCATAACTGTCTGGCGGTTTGAGTATTGTGTGGCCTACTTTCATGGTCCTGGCTGGTAGTAATGTTGTGCGTCGGGTCGTTGAGCTCCCTAAGATAGGGTTGAGCTACACGATAGCTGACGCATGCGTGCCACCTGTTAGGACTGGTCCTCTCATACTGCTCTGAAGCTTTCCTCAAAAGGCCAGTCCAGCCATTGCACTGCATTGTCCTCACACAAATTTTTACAACAAAAAATATGTCTGGACTTTAAAAGAGACTTTGACCCCTGAGTTTGCTTCGGCCTTTCTTCTCAGAGCTAGTCATATAGGAAACATAAAAGTATGTTTAAATATCCAATTTGCAGAATAAATAATTTCGTTTCATTTCAATGCTCGGCACTCCACAATGATTAGTTGCAGACCCATCGTGTTTGAGCTCGTATGACTCGTTATAGAAAGCACTTTCTCACTGCAATTAATAATAATCACTAACAAGGATCTACAGCCACATTACAATGGCGAGGGTGTTTTAATTTTTTCTAATTTAAGAGTTTTGTTTCTATGTAAAGTTGAAAGAGAACCGATTATTTTGGTATGGACATGTGATGAGGTGGGATGAAAAGCATGTTTAAAAGAGTGACGAATATATAAATGTCGATGGAAGGACGGGAAGAGGAAGACCAAAGAAAAGGTAGATGGATTGTGTAAAAGATAGTATTAATGAAAAGGGAGTAAATGATAGCAGAACGGCTAATAGAAGAGAATGAAAGAAGAAAACATTTTTCTCCGACCCCAAGTAACTTGAGGGCAGGAAGAAGAAGAATTTCAAAAAAAAAAACATTCAGATGAATTGAGAACCTCCTTCTTTTTGATGCCGGTTAATTATGTTTACATTAATCATTATTCTATGCGTTTAGTTTGATTCTGATTAGTTAATTTTTGGTTGGTTAGCCTTATAGAAACCGTGGGTATTAGCACCCTATACAAACATTTAAAGGAGTGACCTCAAAAGTAGAGGTCATCAGTTAGCTGCTAATGCCACGTCATGACGTTGCTACTGTTGGAAGTAATTGTATGTGGTATAGAAGAAAGTTTTGCAGGTGTACCGCAGCTTTTAGTATAAATAATGTGAAAGAACTCTAGGCAAGTCACTGAGGTCGAATGTGGACCGCTACACTTTGAAAAGAAATATAAATTGTAGCCTCCGATTGGGTGCGATCAAATAATTAGAGGTGTATTTTGTATTGGTACCATTGATATGATAAAAAGATTTTTATATCCATGATTGCTAAGGAGAATTCACTGAAATCTAAGGTACGAAGACATACAGTAGTGGATTTATGGTATGGTATATTAGAGAGAGATAGAAAGTGGCATTGTACAGCCGCTCTCTGATATCGATAAATTAGGAGATACCCATAAGGCTTCCATAGTGATAGGTATATAGGCGATAAATGAAATAAAGCCGCGAGAAAATGGAATTAAAAAAATGGTTGCTAAGGAAAATTCACTGAAATCTAAGGTACGAAGATATACACAAGTGGATTTAAGATATTGTGGATTACGATGCAACGAATAATATCCTTTTTTTTCTTGTTTTCGCGTGTGTTAAGCGTATGTGTTTGATTTTTTAGAAGATTTAAGTATCACTCAAGTTCAACTCAATTAAAAATAACCATTCATAACAAAATACCTATTTATAAGAAATTATATTAATAATTCCTCTTTGCATAAAGCCTGGATTCAACGATTAATCGGGCACAGATTCTATCAACTCAACTTTGAAATATATTTAATTTTCCGGATTTCTGTATGATTACCAACATGACCACAAACACTACAGAGCAAAGGATACACCTTATCAAAAACCACTTTTCATATGCAAATTACATGGTTATGTTAATTTTATATATATTTAACGCAACCATTAAACTGATTATGAAGTTGTAATATTCGTGACGAGAGTGCCTCATGGCGTGTATATGTCACATAAAATTATAATGTATTGTGGTATTGAATTTATTGTTATAAACAATGTGTCATTATAATAATAAATTTCCAAAATACAGACTGCCACAGATCAGAAAAAGTGGAAACATACGGTAAGCGTGGCTTGAGCGGACGCGTTTTTTCTTAAGGTGACACTTGTAAGGTTCTTGGCTGTGGCATTTAGTTCCGTACTAAGATATGTCTTTGGATCTTTCAATTCACTGTACAACCTTTATACACAATGTTGTGGAAAAATTATGGTTCAAAAATATAACCCTGTTTTTGCTGTCGCGCAATTACCTAGGGTTTTTTTTATTATTTGACTCGGTCGCGTTTGGCCCTAGTCGCGCCAGATTGTAAGCACATAGGGTCTAAGAATGAGCATACGAATCCTAGTAACAGAGATAAAGAGGGTTTCCCCTATACCCCTCTGGCTCTCCCATACACACGACGAAACTCAGTAAACTGCTTGGACTTTAATGTGGTGGTAACTAGCCAGGCGGACCGTAAAGATCCTACCACCAAGCGTGCTTTGTTGAATTTTACAACTCGCGTCTATTCCCAGAGTGCGGTGAGTAAGTTTTATATTCAAGCCCGTCCTCGCGCGGGATGTGATTTTCGTAACACATTGTCATCTCGAAATAGTTATCAAAAGACTATTACAAAAGATTTCTTTGAAATTATTACTTCTCCTACAAATTCTATAGAAACCTCTTTCAGGGTTGTTGGTTGCATTGTTTTTACTTGAACTGTAAGAACTTATAATAATATAGCTTTTCAACTTCTCCGACGCTACCGCTCCCACCAGTATGTTTCCACAATGATTTAACTGTTACGCGGTAGTCTGCGGTACATTATAGATGAGATGTGATTTCTTTGATCGATGGGACCCGATTTGGACGACGCTCGTTTAGAACCCTGGCCGACTAATATTTTATTCACAAAATGGCGCTGTATACCTACAGACTGATAGATACTTAACCTTCCAATTTTATAGGATTTTCGATTATTCATGTTACGGTTTTTGTCGGTATTGTCATTTTTCAGGCTTGAATTACGAGTTTTGCTTCAAATTGTATGATTGATATGAGTCGCGGCGATAAATCAGAATGGCAAAGTTAATTTTGCTATAACGTTATTTTAGAAAATGATGTGAAAGCCATAGTAACTCTCGAGTAAAGAACAATCCGTTATGACACAATATTAATTGAGTAACGTTGATAGAACGAGACCTTGACATCAAAATTGGACGGAGACTGGAAAAAGAAGGAACTTGTGCCAACAATAGCCACAATTGAATTAATATTTTTCAAGACCTTCCATTAATATTATGACTTCTAATCTGACGTGTTTAATACACTGTTGTGGCGAACTATTAGTATATTAACTACTGGTCAAAGTGCTAACAGGATCATTAGTAATATGTAAAACAATTCTAAAACTGTACGAAATATTTTCAACGTGGTCGTTTCTGGGTTGCCATAGAAATAAAATTAATCCAAAATTCAAAATTAAAACCATTTTACTTACCTGAGGTGGAAAAAGGGGAAATAAATTTCAAGATTAACGTCCGTTTTGAGTATATTACTAATAAACGCAACAAATTCAACACGAAGAATTGCACTCCAAGCAGCAGGAATAGTAAAGTATAGAAAGCTAGATGAAGTAAATAATACGCTGAAAAGATAGACAGTAGCAGACAATCCAGCATTCGTTAAGGTAAGTCAGATTGTCGGACGCAGCCAAATTGTGACCATTAAACAGGCTAACACGCTACCAGATGCTTTGCTAAGTTTAACTATGCTTGTAGAGTACGTAAGCCACTAGCAGCCAACAACCATAAATTCTGACAACCGAATCTATCTCTAGAAGTACTGGCAAAAAATAAAATAAAATTTAAAAAAAAGACATCTGGCAATTGCTTCATATGACATACTGGTAGTCAGTCACTCGGTAGCTAGACTTGAAGCTGACCCAAACAAACTTAGGACAGGCTAGGATGATGACTAAAGTTGTAAGAATTTTTTACAACATTGGAGGGCTAAATGATGAAGGTATTAAAAACATTCAAGCAAAAAATAGCAAAGTATAAAAGACACAAAGGCAAAAGTGCCATTACACTTAATTCGCAAAAATAAAAAGTACCGATAGCAAATAAAACTTCAAACATTAATATAATAAAAAGTTATATCAAGAAGCAGCGAAGTTATTTTATTAGCCGTAAATCTCTGTGAAGTAGTGAGATATATCTACTGGAGAAATTAAGTGTAGATTCTTTTTTTTACAACCCCACTGAAGTGATTTACGAGATCAGATAAGTAGACGACGAGACGAAAATTATAGGGGATTTTCGCGAAATTGTATCAACGAATTTTCTCAACGTATAAATAATACAATACAGAAATTCTTGATGATGACGAAAAGAATGATGGGTAAGACTAAGCGCGATGAAGACAAAACCTGACTTCTGGTAACCTCAAAGTGAATTTCAATGTTCACCCTTAAATAATTTTCTAAAAGCATAAAAATATGAGCATATTAAATAGTCATCGAAGTATAAACCACTTTTTATTTAATTTTCTTATAAGAAAGATACGAAATCAATTTAGACTAACGAGACATCATTTGATTTATCTTAATCTGGGACGCTACCAATTTGATAAAACGGTCTCTAAAATCTGGAAATTAAATTCTCTCAATCCGTTTTACTAAAAACGATGTTGAGTAATTTACCTCACTCGAAAAATAAAAATAAAGAAATAAATTTAAATATTTTGTACTACATAAACATTTGAGCTAAGCACATAGACGCATGACTAGATAAAGTAGACACTAGCTATGGATTAAAAAATATCAAAGCAATTTAAATCGTCAAAGTACTACAGTTATCGTTGTTGACTTAAAAATATTACAGTTTGATACAAAACAAAACCATGTTTTGCCAAAATCAATAACTAATCACGAACAGATAAAAAAATCCTGTACTTTCGATCAAAAACTTGATAAAACAGATCAAATGTCAGATCAGCAGGGATTTAATACGACACTTACACCAATTAGGCAAAGAGTCAATGAAGCAGACCTAATCTGGGGTCTTCCAATCTTTATAGGGAGTCGTAAGCTGATCGTCGTCTTAGCATAATGCACGTACGATTAACCGAGCACGATATGTTTGTTTGGGGGCAAAGAGGGACGGTGGCGGAAGAACGTCCGGTGCGCGATACTATAAATCACTTGTTCAAACGGCGGAGTTAAAATTTAAGGATTTATTATGGCTTTTGTTTTTGATAGTATGGGAACGTATTTTCCTGTTGTTTATTTTAAGGAAGTGGAAGAAATCCGTACGTTACATGAATTACGAAAATATTGCAATTCAGATTTGGAAATGGCTGTGTTAGTTGACATGAATAATTTTCTTTGACTTAATAATCAATGAGTAAAGAACCGAACAAATGTCGTATTAGAAAGAGCATTCTCAAATCACCCTAAAGACAAGAAGGTATCGTTACAAAACACGAGTTAACTCCCAAAAGTATAAAAATAGAATAAAATAGATGGTAACGGAGAAATAAAAGAAATATTTAACTTGTAGGCGATCTCTTCAATAGCATAAAGTAATATAATACTAGATCTCAACGAAATGATTCTAAGTAAAATTGATTAAAAAATAAGATTGGCTAACCTTTTCCATGTCTATATATTTAAATATTCACAGCTCTATTCACAATATTTCCCGAAATTCATATCAAGATCGCTTTTTTCCTTTTGAAGATCGTATCAATTTCGCAGAAAAAAAAAGTTGGCAACTAATTTCAAAGAGAACAACGAAAGAAAAGGTAATGGCCGAGCTCTTTAGAGTTTTGGAGAGCTCAATTTCAATATCGGGAATATTTATTGTCAAAAACATGAATATTTAAAGTGAAAACTCGAGAGCAATTTCGAAGTAAATAATGTTTAATATAGTTTCATCTAGATTTTAATATTCGCGAAATTAAAACACGGTTGGCTGATATTACGCTTTTTTATTTCTTGTTTTTCAATCACTTTTTCGTGGTGTATTTTACTCACGATTTTGATTACCTTCATCTACCATTTTATTTCTGTATTCAGAAGGATGATTATTATTTCTCCATTCATTATTATTATACATAAGTATATCATCAGCGCAGATATCATCATTTTATTCAATGAAATGTAACTAAAATTACTTTTAGGGTCTATGTAATAATTATTTATACCCACGCCTTTGCCAGCGTAATGAGATCTAATTTTCGAGATGAAAAGAAACACATGATAGGTATGTTTGTTTGAGATACATTTCCTCTCTGAACAACATTTAGTGCAAATCAGTTTAGTCGTTACAGTTTAGAGTAACAAACTTTTACTAGTTTAAACTATTAAAATATTAAATGTGATGTAATAAGATTCTTTATATTTCGATACAATTACATTTTATATGTTATACGTATATCCATTCATGTGAATAATAATGATATCATATTCAATCCATCACAATCATAATTTCATTTTTATTTGAACTCCAACGCATCCAATTTTGTTTGAGTGCTTTTAGTATTTTAGATTATGACTTTCAGATATAAATATAGAAGGTGTAATTTACTTTATTTATATCGATTTTCTTTTCAATCAAAAATATAGCGTAATAAATACTTGCTCGGTAGTACTTTTCTTTCTCGGTATTGTTCTATGGAGTAGTGTTGGAAATATTAATGATTTTGTTATCTGTAGACAATAGTGTCTGTGCCATACATTTGTATATAGACAACACTATCTCCTATAATAAATCTTCTAAAGGTGTGCACACCCGGTCTTTTATTTAAGTAAATAAATATACCACCAGTCCGGATCAAACGGTAAATAAGCACAGGTTTTTACAAGTAGGTGGCTTTACCTCCTTTTTAAATCTTTTATGGACTTTTATTCTACCACTACCGCCTAAACGTAGATGTTTTTACTAAAGCTGCTATCTTTATGAGTTTTTCTTTTAGGAACGGTATAATGGGCGTACCTGTAAATACAGCAAAATATACTTGAGAGCAAATAAATCGAGCCACTTCTATTTTTCACGTATAATTGTTTCTATTTTTGGTACCTATTATGGAACAGATCAATTCGAAACATATATCGCCGAAAAGGTTATTTGATAACCTTTACAATGAAGGTAGTTTTTTGTCAACTTAGTATATAATTCATGAATCCAAAACTAATAACCAGGACACGTGAAAAAAGTAGTGGCTCGATTTATTTGCTTCCAAGTGTATATTTAAAAATTACATCCTTCACATACAACGCTACCAATACAGTAACTATATTATCAAAACGACTATCATTGAAATGGTATTCAATTTTGAAAGCTAAACGCACATTTACTTTCACTTGCATTCTAGGGAAGATGTTCTGAATCCATGCTGGAGAAACCTACTACCCAGCTCGTGCTGGGTAGTACTCATGAACTCATGTTCATGGCTTGAAATTTTGATATGAATAAAGCTTGTATAAAGTCACAATTTGCAAACTCCTAAATTATCAAGTAATTTCGGCAAGAATTATACATATAGGCATTTGCGACTGATGACTTTGAAATGACTTCTCCAAAAATGTATATAGACGGTAAAATCCATCGACATTAAAACTTTATTTCAAGTGTCAAATAAAGATCAGTTCACTTCAGTAAAAACTAGAGATGGGCCGAACATGGATTTCACGGAATACGAACATTCGGCCGAATATTCGGTAAAACTTTTACCGAACCGAATATTCGGCCGAGTATTCGGCATAATTGATTCCCTAAAGTAAACAATACAAGTCTGAATGCGTTTACGAAAAGCGCGCGGATGGGCGTTTTAAGAAAATTTAACTTCATGTAACTTTAATAAAAAGTTAATAAAAATGTGAATTCTTAAGGTTATGTTCCTGTATTATTATATTCGATTTGGTCTCTTATAAAGATCTCATATTTGTCTTAGTATGCCACTAATATTTATAATAGAGTAACTTTGTTTGTGTAGGGGTAATGATTGATCTCTAAAATGCATACCTATAAAAAATGCAATTAATTCTTTCTCTTAAAAAAACTATATTGGTTTAATACTTTTAACGTTTAAACTTTAAAGTTTATAAGACAATAACTGTTTATTTTCAATAAATAATTTTTGGCACTTTAAGTAGAAACTAGAAATATAATTATCATATCTGCTGAAATGTTGTAATTTAATCATGCAATTCTTTCTTACGTTATAGACCTGATTATAATAACATATATTATTTTATTATAAAGAGTTCACTGTAGCTTAATCCCAAAATAGCTACATACTTTTATTTGGTTTTTAATAACCATCTTTTTATCTGCTGTTATTGGAAATAAAACTATAGTGCCGACAAAAACATGTAAATTACTTACCTCATAAACATAACCCATTTAACACTCAACTCATACTCAATCATACACGGCTCAATACAGTAAAAATACTTTGAGTACCACTTTGCCGAACGTTCGGTGATTTAGCCGAATATTCGGCCGAATACGAATATTCGGTAAACCTGCCGAATATGCCGAATAACGAATATAAAACGAATATTCGGCCCATCCCTAGTAAAAACAAGAGATTTTATTTCACTAAAGTGATCCTTGGTATCCGAAACATTATTAAGCTCATAATGCAACAAAAGAATCACATGAAAATAATGTCAAAAATATAATGACAACATAAAGTTAGAAATATTTTATTTAACTGTTCAGCCGTTTAAGACATCAAGGAAATCTTCATGATCAATGTTCAACTCAAAGAGTTATTAGTAGGTATGCTAATCGACAATGGTCATTTCCATGTCAACTGATTGACTAAACAGTAAAACAAAATCATTACAGCACACTGAATTCAATAAATCGTCACTTCCAACCAAATTAAATGTAAACGAAGTAGGCAATAAAAGACAGCCATAAAATGAAAATGCTCGATAAACAAGTTTTCAATTACAGAGTAAACGAACATAAAGCGTTCATGTAAATGGTACACTGCAAACAGAATTTAATTTCCCATGCTTTGGACGATCATTGAATACGCATAACTCGGAAAACGTATCCGGTCCAACGATTATTCAGAAGGCCCAACGGCCAACGTTTTTTATCGAATTAACTGCTGACCGAGTTTTTAATTCACGCTACGATACATCGAAAAAAATAAATGAAATTACAAACATACATTCTAAACGACAACATTTTACGGACTACAGAAACTTTGTTCCAAAATAGAATAATAAGGTTAAAACTTCGTAACGGTCGAAACCACCCAACCGCATCGCATTACCCCACAACCCCTTTTTGTACAGTTTGACCCTGAGCACCAAAACTTACCGTTGAAACAGGTGACCAACCACAGCAGGGTGGTGCAGGCATGCATGATGGTCACTCGCTTCACACCTCGACAACGCACCATCGCACTATTATCGAATCACCATCCCACAGAACCAATTTATATACCACCCTCAGAGGGACACTATTATCTACGATCAGAATTTCACCCTCGAGCTGTACGTGTGACGTAACAGAAAGTTCGTGACGACCCTATTCTCGGACGAGGCGGCCGCTCTCGTCGGAGCGTCCCGTTCGACTGAACCGAACACGCCGTTAAAGGTTCCAAGGGTGAGGGGAGGGACGATATCAAATGTTTTGTATCCTCACAGCTATTTCCCTCCAAGAGCGGGCACCACGTGCCGTGTTTAGTCAATTTTCGTCTGAATGGCCCGACGGCTATTTGTATTTTTATTGTTGTCATTAAATGTAACATAATTAGTGCCGGTCGTTCTTTGTTGATTGGCCGCCACTGTTCAAACGAGTTTAATTGAACAGTTTGCTTCTTGTTAATTATAAATTGCTGGTGTATTTTTTGGCAACCTCCATTTAACCCTTTACGTTCAAAGGGTGTAATTGTGATTTCAAAACAGTAGACTCATTGTGTAAGGTTTTGGAGATGCAATAAGGAAGGAAAACACGTCTTCGATTTTATAACGATAACATCTGAAATACGAAACTTGTATTCGGCGAAGATGGGCGAAGTTTCGTCGATTTCGTGCTAGGCCGTCTTGATACAAGGAGTTTTAACTTCAAGCCGGGTGAAGACTTAGGGCTCTTTCAATTTAGCGGTATGCTGTCGTCCTGCTGCGGTGCGGCAGCGGCGCGTTAGTCGCACTGCGCACGGACGATCGTTTTTTGTCATACAAAGCGCGCGGTGCGACAACAGCGCGGCGCCGGCACCGCGAACGCTCGGCAACAGGACGGCAACGTCAAAAACACCACGTGTTCATTTCGCTGTTGAATAGTGCGGTGAATAGACGACAGAGCTAATTTCATAAAATTTTCATTACTTGTTTGCTTTTATCACCTCTCTCAAACACAAGCAAGCTGTGTTTATTATGGAACACAATAAAAATGTATTTTTAAATTACTTATTAAATTCATATTATTTTCTGAGCCCATTGATTACATTTTTCAAAACTGCATCTTTTCATTTAACATTCTTAAAAATATGTTCTGTTCGAGAGAGGTGATAAAATGTGATAGCCCTCTTAATATTATCCTTTTTACTAAAAGTTTGTATAAAACAAATAACCAATGAAAATAATTGTAGAAATAAATAATATCACAAATATGTTGTTTATTTTATTCACCTCAATGTTATCAGCAGTCTTTCTTCAGCTGATATAGTATGTTTGAAAACAGTTTATTGCCGCTGAATTTTACTTTTAACTTATTCAAGTAATTCGTAGAAACATTCTTAGATAATTAAAAAAATTGCTTGGATATTGTTTTAACCTAGGATAAAGATTATGGAAATCACCAGAATTACATGTTAATGAAAACATTGGTGCTGCTCTTTTACGGGGGCGTCGTTTTTGTTTTTGTTTCTGTTTTATAATTTTCAACAAGAGCACTAAAATTAATGTTTCTTCGTCAGAGTCCATGGCTTGACTGATGTCACATCACTAGCATACAAACGCACGGCAGTCAGATAGGCTTTCAATTTAGGCGTTTGCTGTCGGACGGCTACCGTACTGCAGCGGTCCGTCAGCGGGTTGTAACCAGCGGCACGGTAAACGTGCGGCAGCGGTCCGACACGATACGTCTAAATTGAAAGCGCCCTTATACACGACTTTGGGGGTTGATACTCGATTCTGAAACTTTATGAACTGCGAAAAAGTGCGAAGGTATTTGTTTGGGAGTGAACTGAATAATTGTCCGTGTTACAAACTACTTCTTTCTCGATTATTTGAAAAATACTTCGTAACTTGAGAGAAAAATCTGAGCTTATTTCAAGGGCCACGTCAGTGCCCTCGCCAAGTCAAGCAAGTACAGCCGTTTGTCTATAACGAGCTTTCACTTTTCATTCACAATGGAATGCTTTTTATGAATAATATTTTTCATTGTTCTCTATAAAAAGCTTGTTTTATTTCTGTTCTTTATTAGTCTTCATCAAAACTAGAGTCGTAAATGTATCAGCTGCATTTCATTTCTTACAAGTTTTAAGAGTCACCTTAGTGAAGTTTTGACTTTCTGTACGTCGAATGGTGAGATGTTAGATGATTGACGTAATTAACTGCACCTGCGAAGAATGTATATCATCAACTGACCTTACAAAACTTACACCCCCGAATGTCTTTTTTTTCTATTGTTATTCTTGTAGATGCTCCTTGCGGACCATTTCTATGTGACCAGGCAGTTATTGACGAGACCTGATGGGTTTCCAGCTAATGGGGGAGAAGTAAAATAATTACCTTAAGCCAGAGATGCACAGACTTATTAGGACTTGGGGCCACTCGAGCGGACTATGAGCTAAAAGCGGACCACCACAATTTAAAACAATAAAAAAGTTAGAATTAAATATCTTAATGAATATAAGTATCGCAGTGTGGGCTTTCGATAAGATTCAAAATCTTTATTCAGAAACTAAAGCTGGCCATTACTGCTAGAATGCAGTATTTTCATACAAACGCATTAAAGAGTTTAATTCGCTGGCGGGCCGCATGTACATCGACGGAGGGCCGCATGCGGCCCGCGGGCCGCTGTCTGTGCATCCCTGCCTTAAGCTAACTACTTATACTACACTAACATCATGACCAGTGGCGTGGCTACCATATGGCTAGGCGGGCCAGTGCACCGGGCCCAAGCTCGAGGGCCATGAACGACGTTCGAAAAAGTTATATAATATCCTAGTTGAATAAAGAATTTTTGACTGTAACTTTTTGGCCCCTAACCAACGACTTTTACGTGAAAGCGTGACAAACCAACTAACTTTCACATTTATAATATTATGAGGAATTACGATTAAATAATTATCTATTGCGTTATACATAATGCTTACTAGTAAATAGTTTTGCTTTATTATGCCCTGCAGTGGCGATAAGGAGCTGATGATGAAGTAGTTTTGCACCTTCAAAGTATTTAGTTTAGTTTAAATAGGGCCCCAATTTCATTTTTGCCCCGGGGCCCTTGGTTACATAACTACGTCACTGATCATGACTACTAGCAAAAACAGCAATAGAGGCGACCCTAGTAGGACTCGGACCTTTGCTTAGAGCATCGTTGGCGGGAGATTGGAAGGGAGACAGCTTGATGAGGGCTGAATTAATAATAATAATAACGTTTATTTTATTTATTTGGACCAAATAATATAGCCTAATACAGAAATGGTACTAAAAACTAGTAAAAACATTTATGTAACAAACAAAATTAGGCAGCTAAACTAAGTGAACTCCTGACTTCCAAACTAGGTAAAACCTGTATCTCAGAAGTCAGAAATTAAATTATCGGTGAGGTAAGTAATGAGAACGTAAGACTACTTAACCCTTAATTACTCGCATGGGGTCATTCAGTTTCGTGCGTCGAAAAAAAGTATTTGCATTGCTAGAAATGTCGCCGGGCTCACACTAGCTGCACAATGCGAGCCGAAGATTATACTTTAGCACCGATTAGGTGGAGGATGCGTCGCTGCTCTTTTGAGCCGTGACCCCATGCGAGTAATTACGTTACTTTTTTGAGCAAGGTAATAAGGTAAACATTATAATTTTTTCAACGTATTTGAGTATAGTATTTTTAACTTGAAGTGTAAATAAATAATATGTTTTTTTCTTTTTACAATAGAAGGTATTTATAAGAAAATTACATATTTACAGAGGATTTACTTTACGCTACTATTGTTGACGCTATTTGCCTCTCGCTCATGCACGTTCTCTGTGAGCAAAAAGCAGATAGTGGATCCGTCATTTTGAGCCCATTCTTTAATTAATCGAGAAGTGAGGATGATGGAAACCGTTCGATATGGTTTCAAGCAATCATCATCATCATCAACTCTACTTATCGCAGTCCACTGCTAGACAAGCAGTGTTTTGGTACGAATTGTGTAGACGCTAGCACATCAAGCTACCCGAATCTGTCTTTCCCAATCAACTTTGAACCTAATACTTTTGTGATAAAGAAGAAAATCTCTTAAATAAATTCGACAGATTGTAGTAGCTCTATGTGCTGGAGTCGGCACATACATACATAAACTCCCGCTTTTCTCCCATGAAGGTAGGCAGAAGCTATAGAACGCCATACTATGATCCTTACATACGCATTTTTTTTTTTTTTTTAAACTTTGCCCCACACTGAGATTTCTCTTGTATCGTGGGTGCGTTTACAGACACAAATCTCACAAACAAACGCCCAGACCCGAAACAACCATCTGTAGGCCATACAAATTTTTGTTCCGTGTGGGAATCGAACCTACGACCCGTAGCGCAGAAGCCAATTGCTTAGCCACTGCACCAAACGTGTCGGCATTTCGCTTCGTCCACGTCCATACATCTTATCATACACGCACGACGGTTAAGAGTACTACGCACCTGTCTGGTACGAATTGTATTTCTACGATTTTGCCTAAAAAAGTAAGGAAATTCTTAAATACCATTTGTAAATGTATGTAGGTACTTCAAACGTTCACATTCAATACTCTTATTTTTAGGAATTAATTCAATAAAATTAATGATAGGATAGGTAGCAATAATTGAAGTGAACTTTTGTATAGCATTAAGGTAAGTTTACCAACCTGCGTGGGATGCTAGATAATTAGATTTATGGGTATCTTTTCCGTTTAAAAACGGTATATTATCAAAGGTCACCGATATGGAGGAGTTAATAATTAATCTACTGAAATACATTAACTGATGAACTTGATACACACATAATTAGCTCATTTTGGGCATAGTTACAGGTGTTGTCAGAATTGGAGAAAGAAGATGGGTCCGTAGATCCATAAAAGACCAAAATAAATAACGGAATCAAAAATGTGACGAATAATAATGATTTTAATTAATGTGGTTCTAGTACGTTGTCAAATAACTTTTATCTCAAGACAGATTTACGATTTGACAGAATTTCTATACAAAATCTATCAAAACGTCAAATTAATTCCTCAAACAAATATTATAGTAAAATGTCGGTTAAATTACCATAATTATAACGTAAAAGTTCAACGTAGAATAGAATATTTAGGATTTTTATTTAAAACACCTTGATTTCAGATTGCTATTGTAAAACGCGAATTGTGTTTGATTGCTGGCTCTACATACATATCGACGATTGAAAGGCAAAAATTACCAAGCGACATGTTGGCAATTTTACACTAGAGCATTTTAAAGTTTTATTTAAGTTCATAATCTTTAAATGTCAGTTTATTATAAGCCTTTAAGCTGCACTTAAAATTCGTTGGAATCAAGTAGTTATGACAAATAGGCGATTTTTTATTTTATTTTACAAATAAAAAACTTTAAGATGCTCTAGTGCCTTTCAACCGTCGATACATCGCCACCCTCCGCGCTAACTATCGTATCTAACAATTGATAATTTTTCAATAGTTGCGTTAGCTGTGGCTTTATTAATGAATTCATAATAACTTTTTATATTGCTCTTGGCTTACTCTTTAAGTTAGTAGTTACCCTAAAGCCCGAAGATAATTATATATTTATTTATTTCTATTCACTTGAAGCAGATACGTCACTCTATGAGAATTTCTCTGAAAAATTATCAATTGCCAGATACGACAGTTAGAAAGAAAGAAAGAAAATACGTTTATTAGCGGTAAACATGACGCAGAAAGAAAATGAAACACACAAACCAAAAATAAGAAGGTTGAGGGAAACATGCGTTACATCCACGCAAAACGGCTATCGCTCAGCATTATGCTGCGACCCTATCCAAGACAGAGCCCCAGCGCTGGTTTTCAGCGACAGCCGGCGCCGACGTATGACGTCGTTCGGTGCAGCAAACAATTATTATTAAAAATAGATAAATAATATGAATTTACAAGTGATAGAATATACTAAACAGGAATATAAAAAAGGAAGAAAAGGAAATAGACATCCGCACATGCTATGAGAACATCTTCTTCAAAAAACATTTTAACGGTTTATGTAGTGGCAACATTTCGTTAGCGCGGAAGGTGACGACATATACTCACGCTTCACGTGGTAAGAAGAGGTGATCTGCTATTACAGAAGTTTGTACACCCACATTTTGCCTCTTCTATTAAGTTTCATGTGAGGTGGCGAGTCTATTGCTATTTTTCGGGCACTCTTATGGTGCTGACTCTACCAACCTAGAAAATAACATAAATGAAAATTTAGAAATGAAAATTTAGAAGCCTAATTCGACTTTTACATTTTTAAATCATCACTCGACCGTTCAATCTCTGAAATTGACATTTCCTATCTCCTATTTCTATTTCTAAATTAAAGTAAAATATTTCCAATTCACACCTTACGTTGCAGTACAATTTTCTCGATTTCAACGTACAATCTATAAGTATAGGAACGTGCAATCGAAATCCTCGTTTCAAATTCAAATGCATGCTTGTACACTGTGACTTACTGTGTATTTTTGTGTTTGTGTGTATAAAGGCTCGTCTACAACATTCGATGACGTTATTGAAATAAAATGAATAAAATATATTTAGCAAAATTCAAGTAACATTTTAATTTTATTATTTTTCTTTATCTATACATACTTTAATTTGTAATTATGTAAATATTGTTGGTGTAAATACAATTTACTCATATAAAATATATAGGTAATATATTTAAAAAAAACGATTTTAAAAACAAAAAAGCATCAAAATGGCCTTCTATATTTTCTGAAGTCAAAGAAATCGGTAACTGCATTTTTTAAATAATAAGTGCCGAATAGTAAACCTCCTTTTTTAAATCATTGAACTAAAAACCTGCATCCGAATTGAGTTTCACATCCGTTATTTCAACAGCTTTAATTTTGACCCAACAACAATATTTATCGCGTGGTGCATAGTTGTGGAGAAGTCGGATTGTTAATACATACGTTGCTATGGAAATGGTTGACCTGTCAAAATCAAAGCTATAGCGATTACGAGCGCTGATAGCCGATTAAAAATAATCAGCCCGTACCAGTCATATTTGGTTTAGCTAAAGATCACCGCGATTGAGACAACCATTTGACTGTGTAAAAATACCTTAAAATCCAACATCACTAATGTCTGTAACTTTGTGTGCATATGTGTTTATGGGTTTGTTAATATGTGTGTGTGTGTATGGTATAACATGTCGTGTAACCTGTCATTTGTGTTATCGCCGCATCGTTTTATGTGCTCATCGCAATTTTTCTGATGGGTGACATTTGTTTTTATATGGATATTGACGTTTGTGTTTATTGGATCGTGACTCGGTCAGGTATTTTTGTTTGTTTTTTCAACTCATTTAAATTCACGTTTTCCTATGGGTTGTTTATTGATGAAAGCGATATCAACATTAGTTGCGGAATCCGTGCTATATTCCTGTGTTTTTAGAGGCATTTATTGTTTTACAGATTATTTATGCAATTGATTTAGATCATAATTTTATTATTATTTATTATTTTTAGATTAGCGCACCTCTGCGTCGTTTGAGTAACAATTTCAATAACTTTTTTACATCATTAGATTTGTTTTCTGGTTCTGCTAATAAGTTTCGCAACGCCTTGATGCAAACCATTAAGGATTCAAACTCCATATACTAACTTAACTTTACTATGTTAACTTAACTTAACTATTTTAATTTGGATACAGTAATTTGTTCCCATCACCTGCGGAGTAGTTCCTAAGATTAGAAATAATTATTTGCATTATATAAACTGTGGATAACGGTGTGAGTTGCACATTTACGTTATTTTTTGTAATTTTTGTCTAAGACACAATGTGTAACTGTTTGTTCATCCCTAATAAATAAATAAATAAGGAATCTTTGACCTCTTATGACCTACAATGATTCTTACATCTTTCATAGAATATGTAACTAAAAGCTTAACATTTTTAATTCTATTTAAAATGTAACATTTTAGTCTTTCAATATAATTTAAATCTATCATTATAAAATATACGCTCATCACAGCCTCACTTATAACCATACATGTAGATATTTCAAAAGATAAAAAAAAACGCTTTTGCGTTTAAACGCTTCTGCGTTTTTGCTAAAATCGGCATAAACTGCCGATTGATCGTCAAGCGCGTTTACGCACGAGAACACTTCAAAATGCAATCAGTTGAGAGAGAAAAAAACTCGACTCGATTAAGTATACCCAAAACTACGAACAGCAACTGCGTGGTTTAAATAAAAGTTTCACAGCAACGAAATTCGAATTTCGATTTGCTAGGACATAGTCCTACTATTTTATGATTGGTCCTTCGCTCCGAATATCGTCATGTATGTGGTCCTTTAGTGATTAAACAGATGTAAATAACGACAGACTGCTGACGATGGCATGTGGTGATGTAGACGGGCAGAACCATCAAAATATGATATACAAGAATTAAAAAAAAATACCTGATGGGCCCCAGAACTACTCTGCAAGTCTGCACTGCATATTTAGTAGCTGAATTTATGTATCAAAGTATGGAGTACAGACTTGCTGAGAAGTTTCATCAAAGAGGCCCCTGGTATCCGAACCTGAACTTTTGCAGCAGCTCTATTACTGTTACACCAATAATATGGTCTACACAATGATCATATCAGCTCGTAAACACGAGCTTCCCAATAATCGTAATTGAAGGGGATATTGCCATAATCGCCATGGTTGGCAGACAGATTGGTGATTGCAGTATCTAGTTATTTAAAGACAAGATGACGCTGCTGCCCATCTTCTCCATTTCATCTCTTAGTTGCCTTTTGCTTCACCCACGTTTGGAAAAGGGGTATCCTATTCTTTGCTGGAAACCACGCATAATTAGCCCACCATTGTCACAACGCTGGGGACGGGCTTCTTTTCAGAATGAGAAGGGTTCAAGCGTTAGTCTACCACGGTGGCATGATGTGAATTAGCGAATTACCACACCATCGAGAACTGCTTTTGAAGCTCTCTCTGTTGTGCAAGTTTTCTCGTTAACGCAAGTGATAATCAAATTCTTCAGAGGTGCAAACTGAGATTAAGTTTAGACCCTGCTGTTCTGTCTAGCCTTTTCCCAACTATGTTGGGATCAGCTTCCAGTCTAACCAAATGCAGCTGAATACCAGTATTTTACACGGAGCGACTGCCATCAGACCTCCGCAACCCAGTTACTTGGCAATGCCGGTATCGTAAGGTTAGACCGGTTGTCAGACTTTCGGGCTTCTGACTATCCGTAACGACTGTCATAGATATTCGTACAACACCCGGGACCGACGGTTTAACGAGCTCTCCGAGGCACAGAGAGGTCTCGATATGTAACAAATGGTCACCCATCCACAGACTGACCGCGGCAACCACAGCTTAACACGTTGACGGACACTGACGCACACCACTTTGACACTAGATTTTTGTATAAAGTTTTATGAGTATAAAAACTGCTCAAATGGACACTGAGAAGATTGGGAAAAGTTGAAAAGTGACACTAAGGAACGTTTTTCATTATTTTGTACGAATCAAACGTCTGTCTTAGCAGCTCTGCTGTGAGGGCGACGGCCAACTTGGACTGCTATAGCCGCTCTGTCAGTAGGTAGTTATAGTCCAAAATCGAATTTCATGGTAGTCCTGTCCGTCAACGCGTTAACCTTACATATCATATGATCCGCGTGGTTGTTCATTACCCACGAGACCCTCTGTTCACACGCTGTATGGAATTAAATACACACCCAGGTAAAAAACTCCCGTCACCACGACACCAATACAAACCAAACACGGCCATTACTAACTGGCTAGCACGGACATTTATGTATTAGAATAAAATATCGTCGGACCCCATTACGTAATGCCTCCATAAAATGTTTCCGCGTAATATCACTGATATATTATCCGAAAAGATATATTTCGAATAGTGTTATAAAAACCGGTGTACTGTTTCCATGGAAATTAAGTTATACGGTCTTTTTGTTTTCGGTTATGAGCATTATTGTGTTATAACGATGAAACCACAATTTACTACACATTATTGTAACGTTATAACCCTTTTGAGTGTAATGTGACAAAAGTATTTATTTTGTACACTGAAAATATTATCCCACCAAAAACATTAAATGTAAAAAATGCCAAGTCTCTATATGCAATCTTTCCACCGTAAAAGTTTTAAGATCTCATAGAAGCCAAGTCCTATTCAATTTATTTTGTAGTTAGTTATCTATCTAGTGACTGTATTAATAGTTTTATTTCTATTATAATTATAGTGACTTGGCAATGAGCACAAATTAAAAGCTGCTTGCTGTGTGGAATTATGTGCGACTGTTATTGACGAATTGATATCTATGAGTACTATGATTACATTAGTTGTTATGCTGATGGGTGATTTATGATATGCAGACGTGATTTTACGGCCAATGAGTAGTTATGGTCACCATCGACTACGTGCGTCAATACATATTTAAGAAAACCTAAGTTTATTTGATAAGAACATCACAATTATTATCTATAGGTACCTATGTTTAATGGTCAAATCAAAAGAACTTAACTAATCCTGTGACATTAAACATTAGGTACGCGTGCGTTAAGCGTTACTTTCACCTCCTCCAAATATATTTGTTTCTTCTTGTGCTCATTGCCAAGTCACTATAATTATAATAGAAATAAAACTATTAATACACTCACTAGAAAGATAACTAACTACAAAATAAATTGAATAGGACTTGGCTTCTATGAGATCTTAAAACTTTTTACGGTGGAAAGATTGCATACAGAGACTTGGCATTTTTTACATTTAATGTTTTTGGTGGAATCTCATTTATTTTTTGTAAGTGGGTCTCTTTCTTTTCTTTTTGGGTGATATAATAATGTCTTGTTCATCAACTGCTGCTTTGCTTAGAGCCTATTCTCTGTCTCTATCTCTTTTGTTTTTATAACTAACTAACAAACTAAATATACAACAAACTATTTATGTATTAAATTAGTATTTTTAATAACTAACTATTAAAGTAAGTAATAACTAGCTGAATCGGATATCCATAAACTTCGTTTCGCCGAATATAAATCGTTATTATATTTTTTTAGTTTATAAAAAGTGGTTTTTTTCATAGATAGATGGCGCTATCATACGAATTTCGCATGTGGACACGACACCCATGACGCGTATTTTGTAAAGTATCACAGCGCCATCTTGGATTTTGACTTCGACATCCTTGTCATCATCAGCACCCCCAAAAACAATGGACACGATATCCAAGACGTTTATTTTGTAAAATATTACAGCCGCCATCTTGGATTTTGACTTCGACCTCATTTTCGTCATCAGCACCCTCGAAAACTTCGGACACGACATTAATGACGCATATCTTGTAAAATTTCACAGCCGCCATTTTGTATTTTGACTTCGACCTCATTTTCGTCATCAGTGCCCCTGAAAACCATGGACACGACATCCATGATGCATATCTTGTAAAATTTCGCAGCCGCCATCTTGGATTTTGACTTCGACCTCATTTTCGTCATCAGCGCCCCCGAAAACCACGGACACGACACTCATGACGCATATCTTGTAAAATTTCACAGCCGCCATCTTGGATTTTGACGTTGACCTCATTTTTGTCATCAGCGTCCCCGAAAACCATGGACACGACACCCATGACGCATATCTTGTAAAATATCACAGCCGCCATCTTGGATTTTGACGTTGACCTCATTTTCGTCATCAGCTCCCCCGAAAACCATGGACACGACACCCATGACGCATATTTTGTAAAATATCACAGCGCCATCTTGGATTTTGACTTCGACCTCTTTTTCGTCATCAGCACCCCCGAAAACCATGGACACGACACCCATGACGCATATTTTGTAAAATTTCACAGTCGCCATCTTGGATTTTGACTTTGACCTCATTTTTGGCATCAGCATCCCGGAAAACCATGGGAACGACACCCATGACGCATATTTTGTAAAATTTCACAGCCGCCATCTTGGATTTTGATTTTGACCGCCCCCGCCCTCTGGAGGGAAAACTTGTGAGATATTAAAACTTTAAACAATTTAAATTTGCCTATAATTATGAATGTTATCTAGATACAGTAATAAATAGGTTCATATACTTACATACTTAGTATGCACCTCTGTCCTACCCTTCGGAGAATACAGGCGTGATGGTATGGAATCTCATTTCTCAGATTTTGCCCTAAATAAATAACAATTTATAAATAATCTACACCAATTCAATATTTTTTGTACGTAAACAAAGAACAAAGTTAACAATGCAGTCGAAATTCATACACCATGTTCCTGGCAAGGTGGCAAATATAAAATTGTTTTCTATAATTAACTATTTTTTTATACTTTTTCCTTTATATGTGCCTAATAATCTATCTTGATGCCAAATTGCGACGTTCTAGGCCTGCTAGAAGTACACACATCAAAAGTGTCTAGGGATCAACATATATTTTTGCAATAACTTTTCTCCTGATTGATATTAATTAAAATTTTCTTTAAGGATTCATCAAATAAAGTGTTTTCGTTTGTCACAGTAACGATAAACCAAGTCACCTTTGCATTAATAAAGAAATTTGCCATTTTCCTAATAAAGGGATTTTTGACATTTGAACCACTAACACAAAAGTTCGAAAAAAAGACTGAAATAACAGTTTTCTTTAAAATTTTATTGGGTAACTTAAACAATTAATAATCCGTGTTTCTACCGCGAACACTAACAACACAAGAACATCGGTTTGGCATACTCAAAATGAGTTCATCCAAATCACGCTGTGGAATGGCCGCCCATGTTCGTTGCAACAACAAAAAAGGTCTTCTTGCGACTGGATACCCTCCATGTTCGGCAGAGCTCTTCTCTGTAGCATATCCCATGCATGCTCAATCGGGTTCAAGTCTGGCGACTGAGCAGGCCAGGGCAGGACATTGATGTTAGCTGCGGCGAGAGTCTGTCTTACAACTCTTGCGGTGTGCGGTCGTGCATTATCATGCATTAACTGAAATAAGGGACCGATTTGCGCTTGTAGAGGAACGATGACGTCTGATACAATCGTCTCAGCATAAATTTGAGCGTTGAGGTTGCCTCTGATCCAAATCAACTCAGTTCTTCCGCCGATCCAAATACCCGCCCATACCATGATGGTTCCACCACTATAAGGATGGACTTCCTGGCAGGATTTTAATCGCTGTTGGCGTCCAGGGGTTCTCCAGTGTCGTATACGTCTTGTATCCGGTCTCATACCAAAACGAGACTCATCAGAAAAGCACACGAAACGCCATTGTTCTTCTGCCCAATTTCTGTGTCCAAGAGCCCATTGATATCGAATCCTACGATTGTGCATTGCTATAGGTGGTACCCGTAGCGGTCTTCGGGAATGAAGGTTCACTTCATGCAAGCGGTTTCTGACTGTTTGGTCGCTAATTAAGTTCCCTGAAGAGTGATGAAGCCTCACGGCTAACATCATGGCGGTTTATGATTATTTACGGTTTACTCACGTGCATTTTTCGGGATTGCCCGATTGAGTTCGACTCGCGACCTCGCCGCGTGATCAGCTCATGATTAAGGGCTCCGTTTGGGTCCGAAACTAGTCGGGCAATCCCGAAAAATGCACGTGAGTAAACCGTAAATAATCATAAATATGAATGTGTCTCACGAAAGTTATAATATCATGGCGGTTATTGTTGGAGCTCTTCGAGTTAAGATTTGAATGTATCGGTCTTGTCTCCGTGTGGTGCAGCGATACCGTCCTCCATGGCGCTCAGCCACGGTACCAGTGCTTCGGTAACGTGTCCAAAGTCGACTGA
This sequence comes from Amphipyra tragopoginis, assembly GCA_905220435.1. NCBI lineage: Eukaryota > Metazoa > Arthropoda > Insecta > Lepidoptera > Noctuidae > Amphipyra > Amphipyra tragopoginis. The sequence goes on along the minus strand of HG991996.1, from coordinate 25,318,754 downwards.
TAACACTCTGACTTGTATTCAGAGCTAAAGCCACAGTACGTTGCCGGGAACCAGCTTCTATCATTCCCACGGCTCTGAGCATTTCTTCCCTGCTTAAATGACGTCGCCGCTCCATAATAACGTTGGTTTTAATCAGTAGTAGGGAAACAGTAGCACTAATAATGTCTTCAATGCGTTGTATGTTTTTATAGGGAAAATATTGACAGCTGATTTTCATCTTTTACTCGAATTTGATTCACAGTTCCTGATTCAAATTATGAAATGCACCAAAAAGGATCCATATAAATTTATAAAATCATAAATTTATTACAAAGCCACATCTCAATCTCAAGAAATCCGCATAAAAATGCTTGATCCCTAGACACTTTTGATGTGTGTATCTTAGAATTTTGATGATCGGTCAGTCAGTGAGTCAGTGAGTGACAAAATGATGTAACTTTGATCGATGATAACTCGTAAACTATAAGTTCAAATATGATGTAATTTGGAAGTTTAGCTAGTTATAATGATTACTCTTGGTTACCGAAAGTTCAAACTGCTAGCTTTGTCCACAGCGAAGATATAGGGGGGGTGAAAGGGCCGCGAATGGCTTCGAGAAAAGATGGTACGGCCGTGCCCGCTTTGCTCGAGACTTGGCGGGGCACTGCCGTGCCCCCAGATATTGAATTGTGAAATCATCATCAACCACATTTCATAACTGTATGAGGTGCGCGTGTACGTGAAGTTAAGATTTAGTACAATCGAAGTCCTTATAAATGAGTTCTACTGGGTAAATAAATACTACCTTTTTAGCTTAAGTTAAGTAAGTATTTTACATCCGTGTGGTGCCGGACGTAAAGAATCGCACCACCCCATCTCTTCCCATGGGTGTCGTAAAAGGCGACTAAGGGATTCACTAGAGGATGGGCAGCAGCGTTCTCTGAGTACTTTAACAACCATACTGCGATCGCCAACCCGCCTGCCAAGCGTGGCGATTATGGTAAACCCTTACAACATGGTTTGGGGGAGGCCTATGTCCAGCAGTGGACGTCTTTCGGCTGAATAATGATGATGATGAAGTATTTTACTGCCCCCCATTGGCTGGAGACCCGTCTAGTTCACACCAATAACTGTCAGGTTACGTAAAAACGGTTCGCAAGGATAAACTACAAGGAGTCCATTAGAAAAAAAAAACCGGCCAAGTGCGAGTCGGACTCGCGCACAAAGGTTTCTGTACCATTATCTATAAAAACGGCAAAAAACACGTTTGTTGTATGGGAGCCCTCTTCAATATTTATTTTATTCTGTTTTTTAGTATTTGTTGCTATAGCGGCAACAGAAATACATCATCTGTGAAAATTTCAACTGTCTAACTATCACGGTTCATGAGATACAGCCTGGTGACAGACGGACGGTTGGACAGCGGCAAAAAAATCACGTTTGTTGTTTGGGAGCCCTCTTAAATATTTATTTTATTCTGTTTTTTTTAGTATTTGTTGTTATAGCAGCAACAGAAATACATCATCTGTGAAAATTTCAACTGTCTAACTATCACGGTTCATGAGATACAGCCTGGTGACAGACGGACGGACGGACGGACAGCGGAGTCTTAGTAATAGGGTCCCGTTTTAATGTAAGAACTGGGCCCATGAAGGCGGTACGGGTTGGGGATCTTAATGAGTTTCATTTCTGCCACTGTTAAGGGCCAAAATCGGGTATAAGATTTGGGTATACCCGGTTTTGAACAAGGGGTTGGGCAAAACCGAAAAAACATAACCTTTAAATATTGATTATTTTTTGTTATTTAGAATTAAGAAGTGATCTCAAGTGCTAAATATGTGATTTATAAACTAAACTAAATAAAGCCTATTAAAATTGATTTCATTTGTTTCAAACTTGTTTAATTAAATTTTTGCCCAAGCGTCCCGGTTCTACCCCACTTTCCCATACATCTATATTGCCGTGCTAAGCCAAAAAGCGGTATCTAAAAATTTTTTGTAAAGTTGATTCTTATTGCTTAAGATAGCTTAAAAAAATACGCATCCAATGAACTAAGCCAAATAGCAGTATTGTATTTAAAACATTCTCGCACAACACCAAAAAGTTTTCAAATCACAAAGAGGATAAACAAGGAAACTATATTTACAAAACCTCAATTTTTTCGAAATTAGCTTTCCCTGAGATACCACTTTTGCGTTTAGGACGGCAGTATATTGAAATAAAAAAGAGCAATCCTCTTTAATTTAAATATTTTCATAGAAACTGTCCCCATGTTATTTCTACGTAGTGTTTGTCCGCTGCGTTCCGCTTGGCTAGCGACCACCCTCATATTGAAGTGCCCTCAATAACGTCACATATGGTCTGCCCTGTCAATAACAAAATCCAATAGATTCTTATTAAATAGTCAGTGAACCCGAAAACCAGATAAGGTTAAAGTTTAATTGGATTACCCTCTCTTTTGGTGGAAGGGATATTATACTAACCGGTTTCTGATTGGCTGCTTAATATAATCTTTTGTCAAATGTCATGTCAACGAATGTGATTGGTTGGCTAAAATAATATCGTTTACTATCATCGATGATTTAAGATGCATGAAAAGAGCGGCTGTCCCATTTCAAAACCTAGTAAGGGGGACACTTTTTACAAAAATCGTTAGATACATTGCATAATCTTGCTAACCTAGAAAGTCTCTACCAAATATAAAAACACCAGCGTTGAAAACTCACATAATAAGCAGGTATATTTAAGCATCGATACCTAGTAAGTGCCATTCACTGCCTCAGATCATTTTAAAACCTAGTAAGTCACTTTAACCACATGGTTTTACCTAACAAAAATATTTTTCAAAGGCTGACCGATTTAACGTTTATGCGCTCTTCTGTAAAATTTAGTTGTAAGCCCTTACTACGTTTTTAAATGGGACAGCCGAGAGCCTCCACAAGCGACGATACTTAAATACGTCCGGCGCACCTAGGGCAGTCAGCCCCGCTACCAACCTTGCTGTCTGGCTAATCTTTTCACCACAGCATGAGCTATTTTCGTATAGCTCGGGCTGACACGAGAGAAGAAGAAGAAGATGATTTTGGAGGTAGCAGACCTTTATCTTGGCATGCCATGCCTGTACAAAGACGGTTAGATTGGTTTTTGCACTACTGGTAGGAAGTTAGATTCCCGCACAGAACAAAATAAATATTCACGAAGGTGGTTAAAAAGGTTTTTTTTTTTGGTATTCTTCCTTGCCTTTTCTGGATTATGTTCGGTCAGCTTTCGGTCTAAATAGATGCAGTTGAATACCAGTATTTTACACGGAGCGACTACCACCAGACCTCCGCAACCCAGTTACTGCGCAATGCCGATATCCTAAGGTTAGATCGGTTGTCAGACTTTAGGGTTTCTGACTACCCGTAAATATTATCATAGGTATTCGTATGACACCCGGAACTGACGATGTATCGTGCTCTCCGAGGCACGTTTAAGGTACAAGTCCGTGACGGGCTGCAAACTGCAGACTGCAACCGGAGACCGCAAGTTACATTGATTTGTATGAGCCAATAGTGTCGCTTGTCTGCTGCTGTCATCTGCGGTTGCAGTTTGCGGACGCCGTTGGAATACTACCTTTAAGGTGTGCACCTTAAAGGTGTTGTTCGGACGGCGAGTTACGGTCTGCGGATGCAGTCTGCAGTTTGCAGCCCGTCTTGGACTTGTACCTTGACGCCGCAAGTTTACGTTAAAGCCACAAAATTGTTAGAGTACATTTTTTAACACCCTATATGGACTACAGATAAATATTTGCGCACCCACGTTACTGCAGAAAATCATAGTGCAGGGCAAAGTAAAAAACAAAAATTGCAACAAGAACGAGTATACCGCCGGGTTAATTAAAAAACCAAGTAACTGCCCAACTCGTGATTTCGAGTTATTGCATATTGTAAGTTTGTGTCCTAAAATATCATATACTGGTGCCGATTCTCTTGTTCACCAACTATACTAAAATTAGAGAATTGCTATCTTTTACTAACAGATAGCGCGAGAAAAGGACGGTGATAGACAACAACTAAGTTAGAGATGTCAAATTAGTTTACGCCTTGAACTTCGCCGTGTTTTTAGTCGACATGTTTTAAATGTCGTCTAAAGGACGATGGGCAAAATTGTATGAGACCTGTCCCCACCCCTTCCAACAGATTTTTTTGATGTGTCAGTAGTTTCATAAGGATCTACGAAAAGACTAGCAACCAGTTTTAACTTCAAAATCGATGGGGTTTAGTATACACAGGGTGGTAAAGGAGGACCGGACAAATTGGTCAACATAACCAATAACAACAACACTTATGCCATTAGATAGATATTGCAATATACTGCAACAATTACTATGGCGGCTCATTTCAAATCGCTGTGTGAAAAAAGTTATGGCGATGTTTCGTAGGTTAGGTTATGTTAGGTCAGGTAAGGTAGTTTTTTTCTTGTATAGTGTTATCTAATAAAAAATAAACAGATTGAGTAAACAGTGCTATAATTATGTACCGTCATCCACAATCACATTATAAATTGTCTGCAGAACCCCTGAAAGGACGATGCCTACCAAATCCTAAATACCACACTAGGAACCAATAACAACCACACATATGTCATTAGATAGGTATTTTAATATACTGTAGTAACTACTATAGCGGCTCATTTCAAATCGGTGTATGAAAAAAGTTAGGGCGTTTTTTCGTAGGTTAGGTTAGGTGTTTTTTTTCTTATTGTTCGGTAATAGCAAAAAATGCAAGTAGAGTGAGTAAACAGTGTTATAATTATATGTCGTCATTCAAAATCACATCTAATAAATAGGTGATAGGTGAAATTACCTAACCTGACCTAACCTAACCTACGAAACATCGCCATAACTTTTTTCAAACTGCGATTTTAAATGAGCCGCGATAGCAATTATTGCAGTATATTGCAATACCTATCTAATGACATATGTGTGGTTGTTATTGGTTCCTAGTGTAGTATTTAGGATTTGGTAGGCATCGTCTTTCAGGGGTTATGCAGACAATTTAATAATGTAATTGTGGAGCACGATATGACCTTTTACGTGAGTGGCAACAACAACTGTAAAAAGTTTCAACTCAATCGGATGAACCGTGTGAATTTTTAGTAACAATTATCCGATACGACTCGAGCGCCACCTATTGTACGTTGATGGTACTATGTCAGAAACTGTAACGTGAGTGGCAACAACAACTGTATAAAGTTTCAACTCAATCGGATGAACCATGCGAATTTTTATTAACAATTATCCGATACGAATCGCGCGCCACCTATTGCACGTTAATGGTACTATGTCAGAAACTCTCGCGCAAGTGCTAACAATAACTGTACTTAGTTTCAACTCAATCGGATGAACCATGCGAATTTTTATTTACAATTATCCGATACGACTCGCGCGCCACCTATTGTTCGTTGATGGTACTATGTCAGAAACTTTCACGTGAGTGCCAACAACAACAGTACAAAGTTTCAACTCAATCGGATGTACGATGCGAATATTCATTTAAATAAAATAATAATAATAAAAATGCGTTTTTCCCGGAATATCCCGCACGTTTGAAGAATGTCGCCATAGGAAAAATTTATCACCCTACTAAGATGTTTCAACTGAGATACATTTCAGATCTGTTGGGGTATGGGGACGTTTTGTCCCATGGTCCTTTGTATGAAAATTTTAGTTCAACTAAATTTGACAGCTCTTATTTACGTCTGTCTCTTTCTTATTCTATCAGAGTGAAAAAGATGGCAATAGCCTAAATTAAGTTTAGTTTGTGCATAAGAGAATCGGCACCACTATCTTATCTAAGTTTGTGTCCTAAAGTTTCGTATACAATCTTATTTAAGATAGTATATGAAATTTTAGGGCACAAACTTTCAAAACGCCATAATTCGAAGTCATGATTTGGGCAGTTAGTTGGTTTTTGAATTAACCCGGCGATACAGAACTACACCAAAAACTTCTTAAAGTCAAAGTCTTTATTAAACAATATCAAGGTGATAGCAATAACTATAATTCACACATATAAATAGCTTACAATTGCAATAAGAAGCCCTTACTACACCGAACATTCGGACACGGGCACGTTGTAGAAACCATCTGTGACCAACGGCAATTCTCCTCCCAAAAGTAGGCAATAATTCTTGCCTAGTGTGGCTGTAAGCGCTAAACATTAACAGGCTATTAAATAGCTTTCGTGAAGATTAGTTAGGTATCTTTATTTTTATGTTAGGGCCGATGACATGAAAATATTTTTTTTAAGCTTGCTTGTAGGATCTATACGGGCCACCTGGCTAGCTACCACCCTCACAGTAAAGTCTAGCGCCAAGAAGTTTACTATGTTCCGTCATGTGTACCTATGTGAGAGCCAGAGGGGTATAGGGGAATCCCTCTATATCTCTACTTGGATTCGTGTGCTCCATCTTAGACCCTGTATATTGCGCTTACCATCAGGTGCAACGAGGGTCAAAAGCGACCAAAGCAAGAAAAAAAAATGACAGAAAGAATGAAAGAAGATTGCATGCAGCAGAATGTTGAGGAGAATGTGTGGAGTGACTAGAATGGATAAAGTTAGGAATGAGTATATTAGAGGAAGTTTGAAAGTGGTGCTCGTGACAGAAAAGTTGAAAGGGCACCTTATCTTGGTATGTGATGAGAAGATAGAGGGACGGCTAATAGGAAAGAAGAAAACATTTTGCGCCGATCCCAAGTAACTTGGGATAAGGGTAGACAGTAGAAGAAGGCCGAAGACAGATCTAAGTGTGCGTTCTGAGTGACGGCGCACGGTCGTATTGCGGATTGCGAGGCGGCTTTACCGTGGCTTTACCGTCGATACCTGGGGCCTAGTTCTCCTAAAATAAATCTTGAAAAATCACAACCGAACCAAGGCCGAACCGTTCATTCAGACAGTTCTCAATTTCAAAAGCTATCAAATTGTTTGACACAAAAAACAAAATCAATCATTTTGAAAGTTTTCGAAAACAAAAACTGACTGACGGTTGTGGTTCGATTGCGTTTGGCAACAATTTATTTTAGGAGAATTGGGCCCCTGTCCTTAGTGCACGCGGGAAAGTTAACGCGTACGCGCGTGTTTCGTTTATTTTACTTTGGTTTTAATAATGTCGATATCAAAATTCAAACGTTTCGAACATTTACTTAATGCGCTGTTCATTCCGCCTACGCGGTGCGCCGTCACTCAGGACACACACTGAGACTGTTTACCAATAATTCTAGTACATTCATAACATCACGCCTGTATTCCTCAAAGGATGGGTCAGAAGTGTAGAGAACACCCTGATTTTGTCGTTACGTTTAAGTCCCATGTAATAATAGAGGGCGAGCCTATTGCCATAAACCAGGCACAAATCCAGACTCAGGGCTGCTATTGAGAAATTCAACACGGAAAAACTTAATAACCCTACCAATCTGGGGATTCAACCCTCACGCTCAGCAGTCGTGCTTGTGGCCACTATTGGAACGATCATTAATTCTAGAACATTTTTCGAGTTAACAGCTGTTTATTCGGAAAATTAATGTTGGTGAATCCCTTAATTGTTATACTTATTCTGTCAATAGGGTCTTCATAAGTCAATCAAAATTGGTTGAGTTAGTGCCGATTTTATCAACGTCGTATAACTTTTATCTGAGGAAGTAGTTTGACGTTTTGACAGAATTCCTAAACAAAAGCTGTCAGAATGACAACTTTATTTCTCAGATAAATGATTTTTATATATTAACATTTTCCTGTATCGTGTGTGCGTTTACAGACACAAATCTTGACATGCACAAATACCCAGACCCGGAACAACTGTCGGACACACAAATATTTGTTCCGTGCGGGAATCGAACCCGCGTCCTGTACCTCAGAAAGCCAATGATGTAGCCACTGCGCAAAATGTGTCGCCAAATGTTATCAACGTTAGTAAAATCAGCGTTTAATCATTTAGGAGCTGAAACTTTTCCCTGTTGTTCAAGATATTTTTCAATGAAAAGTAATCTGATCCTTAGTGAACTCTTTATGTGAGAGAACTATTATCATTATATTAGATTATATTACATTAGATTATAGACTGAACTCATAAGAACGCTCTTTTAATAGTTTCAATCACAACACCAATGTACCGCTGCTATTGAAAAAAATTAATTGCACTTAAGCACAGGACCGGTCGATGTGGCGATGTTTGGGCATTTGGAAGGCCTATGTCCAGCAGTGGACATCGGCTAAATGATGAATTGCACTTTACACAATTATAATTTTTCAATCGAAATAAAACAATACTCCAGCGTCTGTAGACAAAATTAAATGGCAATCAATGATCGCCAGAGAATAGATACGTCAATTAAATCTATAGAAATGACATAACAGATCGCTTGACCGGTCGAAAGCTCATGTCAATCCTATTTTTAGGGTTCCGTACCCAAAGGGTAAAACGGGACTCTGTTAATAAGATTCCACTGTCCGTCTGTCACCAGGCTGTATCTCATGAACCGTGATAGTCAGACAGTTGAAATTTTCACTGATAATGCATTTCTATTGCCGCTATAACAACAAATAAAAGGCGGAATAAAATAAATATTTAAGGTGGCTCCGATACAACAAACGTGATTCTTTTGCAGTTTTTATAGATAATGGTACGAGTACGACTCGCACTTGGCCGGTTTTTTCTATTTTCTAGCGATCATCGATTGCCATTTGTCTACAGATTTTGAACTCATACACAAATATAAACTCTGTTACTACTAAAAAGTGGGTTAATTTTTAATGCAAATAATATAAAATTTTAAAAGGCATACGTACTACTGATGCTCTTAATGAAATCTTGTCTCATTAAAAATGTTTTAAAATACTTGTTCCCGTAATAAATGTACCTGAAGCGCACTGGCGGATAGGTTATTTTTAGAATTTTGTTTGTGCTCATTCGAATGTCCATTACCAGCCCGTCGAGCTTATCCTTCCCAAGTTTGGAAACTTATTTATAGAAATACCAAGTACCTTTTGAATATTTGCAGCTTATATGAAAATACTAGCTTTTGCCCATGAATTTGGCCACTTGAATTTCGGCTATAAACCTAATTTCAAGTCGATGAACACTGGCAATCTAATTTTCTCATATACTTTGATACCCACTATAGCACCGTCGTAGTTTTAAAAGTACCTGTAAACACGTGTAAACTTAAAGAAAACGTGTTTTTTTTTGTATTTTTATTTCTAATGTATTTTATAGTAAGTTTAAAATGTAAAAAAAAATCGTCTATCTAAATGTTTTTTGACAGTTAATAATGATGTGAAAGCGCAAAAAAAAAGTTTTAGATTGATACACGCCGAGAATACGATTTTCCATGAAAATATAAAAAAACGCATTTCAAACCTTTAAAGGTTGAATTTTGATCTACTTACCCTTCCTTAATGCTATCCTACATTTTATAAGAAATATCTGTGCAAAATTTCAAGTAATTAGACTTAGCTGTTTGGGCTGTGCGTTGTCTGTCTATCAGTCAGTCAGATATTATGCAAGGTTTATACGAGTACGTGGCAAAGAAAAAATGGATAGATTGTGTTAAGGGTGTCGGCTAAGAGGGAAGAATGGAAGAGAAAAACATATTACGCCGTCTACAAGTAACTTGGGAACAGGGCAGGAAGAAGCAGAGGTAGTAACGTGGCAGTACTGTAACCCAGTCTAGCGCTAACTTTGCACTCGCAAGTCCGCCCTTCAACTCTCATTTATTCAAAATAGACTAGAATTACTTAGTACTTTTTGAACGTCCATATTACATAATACGCCCAGCTAACTAGATCCTTGTTCTATTTTTCGGACCCAGTAGCGTCCCCCATCAAAAACCGTCAGCAAACTGACTGACTGACAGATTTCGTCTACATATACACTGTGACTGACGCCGAAAATATAAGTCACTGGACTTAGCATTTGTATGATCGAATTGCATGATCTTGCGACTGCTTGCCAGTTAGGACAGCGCCTAAATCCTAATATTACCAGTTAGTCCAGTGGCAAGGAACGACAGGGCTAAGGTCAGCTCGATTCATAGACATAATAACAAAACCCCAACCCAAGCAAGTATACCCACTACGAAAAGCTAGTAATAACACGGCCATCTTTTTTATGACCCAGCAGAGTTTAATGTTATTAGTTCTGGACCGTCATGTGATTTACAAGGATAATGTCCCGACCTTAATAGACTGTTCCTAATGTCCAAGTAAATTGTGGTCACATGAGCTGTTTTGTGGGATGAGATTATGTAGTAAGAGATTTTTTATAGGTATTTAGTTTTAAAATACGACGGTTGGAAGATACATGGTATATACAAAGCGAACAGGAGTAAGACAGGTGGCATTCGTCGATGGGTAGCGCACGTTTGCCTTCACCGTTGAGTCAATACTAAAGTGTCTACTACCATGAACGCAAGCGAAAGCTACCGAATGCTCGATACGCTAATTCACTCACTTCCGTGGACGCCGCTGAATGGACATTCGTTCCAAACGTTCGCCTGTTCACTCTATTCCTTTGATGTCCCGACAAGAACCGGAACACGGCCGAAGACCATGCAAAGGTTTTCGTACGCCTTCGATTGCTTTCGTTAAATCGTTTCCACTTGTTCTACCGTCTTCGCATGTAAACCTTCACTTGCCATCCTTCGGTTGATCTTAACCTAGATTTACTTGTGACTGAAAGTCAGAGCGCATGCAAAACAGTGGACTACTGCAATAAAGATGACTGCAATGAGTTGAGTGTTAAAGCCTTGCTGAAAAAAATAGCAGGACTTTTTGGTAGGTTCTCCGAGCCAAATGTACCAACCAAACTAGAGTGTACTGTGACTGACTGTAAGCTAGAAGCAGAATATTGGGTGCCGTACCTTTAAAATTAATTCTAGATCTTCTTCTCTCGCAACTCCACGAGTTATCCAAGTGAAGCTCATGTTGTGATGAAAAAGATCAGCCTGTCAGCAAGGTACGAACGTAGGTACTTTTGTATCGGCACTCATGTGAGCTCTTTTAATCAGTACATTAAAAGAACCTACACCAAAATGTCGAATGAGGAAGATGAGGTGTCATTTTGTTTAATGTGCTAAAATGTGGACGATCTCATTGATTGTTAATGACTGTATGAAGTTACAAACGAGGAAGTTCAGCTTACTTTGAATCCAGCTTACCCCATGAAGGAAAAAAGAGAAAAAAGAGTAGGAAAAGCCTCATAACGAAATAAACTGATTATTTTCCCCACGCCGCGCCGGCTTTCATCCCATACGAGACCAAATTGTTAGCAATGTTTATACATTATGGTAACCGATATTGCTTTGTTCCCAGCTAACGTATAGTTAATGGTAATTAAATCTGACATCATTACCCGAAAGTATTTAATTTAAAACAAGCTTTGAGCAGCATCGGGCTTTAGAAAATAAACAGATTGAATTACGGTGATGTGTTGATTTAAATCTGGATGTGCGAATTTGACAGACGAGTGAAAGAGGAATCATATTTTCATTAATTTGTAGGCAGTGCACCCTGCCTCTGGCAGACCAGATTCATTATCAACAAATGGTGAGATAGCAACAGCCCATTACTGTCCCACTACTGGGCACGAACTCCTTCTTACAGTGAAGTGTTTAGGACATTGTCCTCTAATGCTGCGTGCTGGCTTTGTGTGAGTTGGCGTACTACTCACGCCATCGAGAAATGTTATGTTTACTTTGTAGTCCTTCAAGTTTGCAGATTTTACACGCGATGTTTTTCCTTCAACGTGAATGCAAGTGATAATTTAAATTCTGATCCGCACAGGAATTCGTAAACTCTGAGTTTCGGGCTGGAATTGAATTCAGATCTTCCTGCTTGGAAGTCAAATCACTGTGATAATCGTCGTAAATTGCAAGCCGAAATACTTCAGGCTAGTGATGGGTTCAGTCACGGTCCAAACTCAGGGATTTGCAGTCATCAACCTACTGGTATTCAGCTGCATCTGGTTAGACTAGAAGCTGAACCCAAGATAGTTGGGAAAGGCTAGGTAGAAAGAATCTACATACTAGTAATAACTAACGATGCGAAAAAATTAACATGAGTTTCTATATCATCTTCAAAGTCTCAATAGTCTAGTCATTTAGTCAAGCACCTACTCTCTTTAATATTTCCATTAACGCCCAGTTTTTGTCCCCACTGTGACGTGATGTTAAAATATATCCGAAAATGCGAAAAAAGTAGAAAATCTGGAATAATCAATAGCATGAATATTGTAATGGGCGCACGTTGACACATTTCGCAAGTCATGTGAATAAATGGGCTTCACTAAAGGTAGTCATTATGGAGTAATCTAAAAATTATATCAGATAAAGTGTAGGTAATGTAATACATATCTTTATACAGCATGACTAGGTACCTAGTCACTTTAAATTCGAAAACCATGAAGTTTCAAATTCTGAATTCGTTTAACACTCCCACTGCCATGAGATCCGCTGGCGAGCCCCAAGTTTTCGAGTGCAAAGGGCCGGTCTTATTTTAAAGAAACATTAACAGCAGGCCGTGGGGTCCACCAGCGGCCAGTTAAGACTGCTTTGAGCACGCCGTGGGATCCACTGTGACCCCCAACACTCAAACAGATTTTTGTACTAATGGCCTGCTAATAAGAAAGAAATATGTCTAGTATCGGCGTGCGCATACAGTGAGCTACATGTTGAAAAAAAAATCAAGTCATGTCAATTTCATTTTGAGTGATGGCCTACCGCAGTGGAATGGAATAATTGTGTAAAGTATTATATTGTGATCTAGTTCATGTTACTAACAGTAACCCAAATACAAGTACTTTCAGTGGTGGAGAGTCTATGTTGGTTTTACTTACTACATTTACCTTGCTCACAATCCTGACATACTGATATTAGCTATAACTGTAATTATAGCATCACCCCTGAACGATTATGTTGTTGTGTCGTTTACAAGCACATACTATTTATCACCTAGTAATGATGTATCCGTTCTTTCTTACGCTTCATCCTACGTGAGCGATATACAAGCGATGCGAAGCGGCGCGGCGCGACGCGAAAACAACAAACAGTCGATACCTATTGAAGTGGCCTACGTGACCAAACGTACGTGGAGTGCGGTGCGGCGCGGCGCGGCGCGAAGCGAACGCTGTCAGTTGGCTTGATATTTTCACACGAACTGGATACGGTGCCGTACAGTGCTACTGAATGACGGCGGCGCGCGGCGAGCGGTCCGCGAGCTCGTAGGACAAAGCCGCCGCTTTGCACCGCATTGCGTGTCACCGCAACGCTTCGCAATTCGCGTCGCTTTAATCCGCCTACGTAAGACGTCGCGTAATAAAGACACAGTCATATAGAAAGAGATGTAGAAGCTTGTGCGTATCCAAGGATCATCATAAGTTGAATTAGCATAAACATATCATATTTATTTATTTCATCTTCACAAATATTGGTGATACACAAGGCGGACTTATTACCATTAGCATTATCTACCAGTCAACCTATAAAATAGTTAAACATTGAAACAATCAGATTGAACCGTGCCATAATTTACCGAACCATTTTCCTTTCCCTAAACATGTATGATAAAATGCTGATACAATAAAGAACAACACTAATATATCACAGTTATCATAATCACTAACCGCCAGAATATTGTACGAGGCACAACATATTACAGAAAACAAATTGTTTAACATTATCCTTGTTTGCCTTAAAAACAAGGCAAAACGTACACGCATTTTGTCTTAAAAATTACGTGTCCCATAAAAAATGTTGTAATATTTTTATAAGACACTTACTGTTAATAGAGTCTTTTAAATCTAGCGGAGGGACGAAGGAACGATGTAAAAAGTGGTATGCGATTTATACCCCCGCCAGCGGGCAGCAAAGAAAGTCGTTTAAAAGATATATTAACTGAGAAAATGCAAGAGAATATGGGACCACGTTATGCATCAAGAAAGCGCTTGATTTAGAGAAGGTCTTTATTACCAGAATAATTGAGAGCCTAGAATTTAACGACCATAGAAATACATTCATAAATGTAATAGATTTAAAGCGCTTTCGAATTTTTTGAAAATTCTGCCGGATTTTCTAGAGCAAATTAGCTATAGTAGAATTTACGCGTACCAAAGCTCTCAAAAAAATATACAGATATATCTCAGAACGGCGACGTTACCAAAAAACCATTGGAAACGCGCCAGGTTGGTAGTATTTCGGATAAGCCGTAACAGCGCCGAAGGCTCGCTTGCTATTTGTCCATATAATTTGCTACCGGACGGCCAAGATAGTTCCCTATAACAAACTTTAAGCCTCAACAGTACATACGTGTTAACTTCCACCGAAACACCCAGGAATATCCAAGCCATTTCGCACTCCGTAACACAATAGCTTCTATAAATTTCTAATAATGTGTTCCTTCGATAAGAACGATATACAGCGCTGCTTCTAAACACATATCAGATAATTTAACGTAAGAATACCAGCAATAAATTGAACACTTAAGATTTTTTCTCTAATGTGATTTACACGGTACTTCTCAGTTGTCAGTCTCGGGGTGAAGACAGTGGTATTAGGGTTCTCAACGGTAGTTACAGTAAAATAAGTTAATGGTTCCGTGATGACTTTAAAAGAGTTGTTAGAATATTTTACAAGTTTTTTTGAAATTGCCTTTCTGGAAAGGGAAGTTGCATGAGTATAAATGCCTTTTAAGTGTACTTTTAAACTCAACAAAACTGTTGAATGCTTGTTAAGAGTTTCAGTGACGTAACTAATAAAGGTATAACCAAATCGCGTACGTTAAAAGCCTTTTATCGTTTTCCATTAAGACCGATAAATTTATGTAAAAATATGCCGTAGCGATTATTTTCTATTGCTCTTGTGTCTGTAAAAAACTTGACTGTTCAGCGGTAAAATAATATAGCTGTACAGAATTTTTGCATGCCAAGTCACGCTCCAACTAAAATTTTGTTAAATTTATTTAAAAATCAGACGATAAAAATGCTATGTTGGTTTTCGCTTTTGAATATTTGCTGTGCCGGCGATGTCTCGACAGATTAAAATCGCGATTTACATTTGGTCCATTTTGTTTTTCGTATACCGAATTTGCAAGTCGACAGTAGTGTCCAGACGAAGAAGTTCTGGATCAATAGAACTTACTGTTAGTATGCAACTGCGCGGAGGAATGTGGATTGTATGCATGTAAAAGCAACTACTGCATGCAGTAGTTTCCCGGGCATAATCGTAAAATTAAATTATCGCATTTTCGGATATTTTGTTAGAAGCTCTGCAAATTACTTTAGACAATGTAACTGTAGAATTTAGCCAGTTTCCTATATTGTATTGCAGTATACAATATGAATGGTAAATGCTTTACATCGGAAAACCATGAACTCTACTCATCTGTACGACTTTTACTATGAGAAAACTCTGAATTTGTCAAAAAGGAATCTGCTGTTCCATACATTTTGGAAAGTAACATTAGAGTTTGTCCCATGGTAAAAGTTATACTGGTTGAAATTGTAAACACTCGACAAACCGAAATGGGAGATTTTACTTATCACTATGAACAAGTTTTACAAGCAAACCGGAAATCGAGACAAAAAAACAGATGTTCCCTACATTTATGTTCGCATAACTCGTCAAAATGGGTAACAGTAGATTTGTTTTTCGCGATTCTGATTTGGTCCCATGGTAAAAGTTGTTCATAATGATGAGTGCAATGATCCCTTAGGAGGTTGTACACTTATTTATGTTACATCTTGTATACAGGGTGTAAACGAATTCGTGTAATTCCTTCAAACCACATGATCTATTAATGGCATAGATTAACCCCGCACGGGATTCAGTTTTTTTTCCCCAATTTTTTTAATGTAATTGAAAATTTCAATGCCATGCATAAATTAATGAAAGCACGGCGACACAGCTGACGGGCACGATTAGCGCGATATCACTCCACGCAGTCAGTTAACACGGGACGCTTAAACTACTCAGATAAAGAATAACATGTTTCGTTTTATGAAAACTTTTTTTGATGATTCTGAAAAAAACCTATGCAGGGTCAATCAGTGTCACCAGCAGCTCACGCGGTTTGAAGGAATTACACGAATTCGATTACATCCTGTAAAATGAGGAAAATAGTTCATGGTTTTCAGATACAAAGCGACTAACCAGTTATGCTGTAGTCTTTTTTTGAAAGAAAGAAAGAAAAATGATTTATTTTGGACTCACACTGGCAGTTACAGAAAATTGTTATTAAAAAAAAACAAAGGACACCTCTAACTACCTGCACGAGGCCAAAAAGGCTCCTATCTCAGCGTACTTAATGCTGCGACATTTAAAAAAACAAAATGCCGCAACGCTGGTTTTCTGATAGGACCATAGTGATGCCACGGAATACGGTCTTCAGAATAACGGTTTACGTAACAAAGCAATAAAAATCTTCATGTAATCCAGCCAAATGCGTATCCCAACGCATAAAGAACTGCAGTCATTACACAAATTGAAAACTCGGCACGTGAACGATGCCAAATGTCCCCCATTTCAGATGACAAGATACATTACATTACGCTGAACATATTCACAAGTTAGAGCAGTTCGCGACCTCAATTCGCGACCAAACAGTTTTTTTCGAACTGACAAAGCGACCACAAACTCCGATGTCGTATGTTGGGTCACGGCCTTAGTAAATCCTGCGGATGTATGCAAAGGCCACGGACGGAGTGAAATCTGATCAAATGGAATGCGGAGGATTCAAACTTTGAGGTCCGATGCCATTTTGCGGATTTTACGCCGTTGATGTGTTCGTATGTTGGTCTAATCGAATCAAATAGTTTGGGACAGATGCGTGGCTGATACCCAAGTTTTTGGTGTTAGCATTTGGGTATAAAAGGCCGGTTTGCTTATCGCAGATGTTAGTAATTTCACTTGTCTTTTTTGTTTGATAGAAGGTTTTTTGTTTGGTTGTTCTGTCCTCTGCACTGTTAGGTACTATTTTACACTCATGAATATAATGACGATACTTAAGTACGTCCAGCGAGCTCTAGATAGTCAGCCTCGCTTCCAACTCGATGACTGGCTAATGATTTCACCACGGCATGAGCTATCTTTTTTTTTCGTGGTAGTGTCAGGGGTATGCCGGTCTCTTACCGGCTAAGACCTCTTCTTCTGCGGGGCCTTGCCCCACATCCTCCTAAGAGGCGCGCAAGGAACACAGCGCGCCGCCTTCTCGGGCCTGTTACTGGACGGGCGATGAGTCCCCTAACCCGCCGCCCGCAGGCCACACACTACGGTGGCTCGTATTGATTACTGTTACGTTTTATGAACCTCTTTGTACAACTTGTCATAAAATAAACGCAAAACTTGAAAGTAGTTTGTTAAAAATTGGCAACTGTTATGTAATTTTTTTAAACATTCTTTCTTTTCAATCTTTTAATTGAGATAAAGAAAATTGAGCCGTACTTCAAGGTCTTAAAACAGAATATTAAATGCAGCTAACAATGAAAAGTGTATGATATGCATAGACACTAGTATAAAATGGATTTACATCCGTCACCTCACACCTCAGGTCCAGTTGAAAACCAGCGTCAGGCACTAGTTATCTGGCATTTTTGCTGAACTGGGCCTTTTTGGTGCAGCCGTGAGGCACACTTTCCTACTATTTTTTTTTGTTTTTTTTTTCTGCTTTATGTTTTGTGTGCCTTTTAGTCTATGCTAAATAAATGTATTTTCTTTCTTTCTTTCATACGACTGAATTTTAAATGCAGTTAACAATGAAAAGTGTATGAATTATGGTTTTAACTCAATATTCTAATATGGGTGTTTGAGTGTTTGCGTTATTCCTGTTACAATGTTGTATACAGAAATGTAACGATGAACATAATCTAGCTCACATCAGCCATTGCGCAAACTTCACAGAGAAACGAAAGTGAAAAATACAGGGCATTAATAGCGTAATGGTTATCATCCTGCACATCTTACGAATCAATTGGAGGAAACAATTTTATTATTTAATAGATATCAATCGTCTAGAATCACTCCTTAGGTGCCGTCCTGTGATTTGATAGCACTTCCAGAGTAGGTACTGTGACCTAAATTATAATCAATCATGTTATTGAAACAGACTAGGCTGGTCCTTGGAGTTTAATAATTTCAAAAACAATGGCAACGTCTATGATCCATGTTGGGTTCAGCAAATGTACTACCCAAGACATTGACGTAGAAACACATGGACCAAGACTCTAGTACCAAATTCACGAAGAAACTGTTTTGAGTTTACATACCTCACCAGAGCGCGCGCCAATTCACATATTCGTATAAACTTAGAAATACCAAGAAACTAATTTAAATCCTATGTTATCATCACAATGCCTAATTTAGCTTACAACCATTATTCAGCATACGAAGATTCTACTGCACCCATCGACGTAAATTAGTCTACTTTATCGCGTTTTGGTCTACTTTCGGTTCGGACATTTTTGAGCGCTGAATCGAGATCCATGTTTCTACATTCGGTTCCGACGTTTTTGAGCGCTGACTTGAGGTCCATATATTTCTACGTCAATGGTCTAACACAGCTATACTCAACAAGCGGCCCGTGAGCCGCATGTGGCCCGTCGAACTAATGTGGGTGGCCCAACTAACATAATAGTCAAACATTTAAAACAACAAGCCAGATCTTAACAATAAAGTTTTGGATCGCATGTGGCTGTCATATTAATTGTGAACACATTGTATTGTTAAAATAAATAAACCATTCAATTTCAATTACATTAAATAAATAAATGCCTAAATAAATTGATGTTGTTGTGGCCCGCGGAACAATAACTAAAACGTCTTTGTGGGCCTTAAAAAAAAGTTTGAGTATGGCTGGTCTAACAGCTAAATTTAGCTATGGAATGAATGAGAGCCGTAGCAATTTATCAAGCAAAATAATGTAGGTACATCCAAAATCAACGTTATACGGAGAGTTTTTAAACCTATCCTTTTACTGGCCGGCAGTTCAATAATTTACTCAAAAAACAATACCATCGGCAATATCAAATTTAGCGCTCGTATCGCATATCTCGTCTATTTTTAACTCTTGCATGTTTTGCCAAATTATCTCCGGACCGTTGATTGCTTGTCGAAATCAATTTAATTTGTTTAAATTTCTGTGCATTTTGGACCTGTAGTAATGACTAAAATGTTTTATTGTGTCAATAGTTGAACTTTCATTTTTTTTGACATGATGGCAATATAGATCAGTCGATCGTGTTATGTCAGCTACACATTCTCGTCGAGACAGCCTGAGACATTATCTCTATCCTTTACTTTTAACATCAAATAGCAAAGGATAGCATCAAAGTCTCGGGCTGTCTCGGCGAGAACGTGTAGCCGGCATTACATTTAATATTGAATTGGATGTCCCTATAAATAAAATTAAAAGCAATGACAGCCTAGCGGTTAAACAGGTGCCTTCCAAGCAGGAGAGTCCAAATTTGAACCCGGCCGGCACCTCAGACTTCGAATTTAGGTGTGAATCAGAATTTGATTATCACTTGCGTTGACAATGAAGGAAAACATCGTCAGGAAACCTACACATCTGAGAAGGCTCCATAAAGTTCTCGATGGTGTGTGTAGCACGCCAACCCGCACCAAGCCAGCGTGGTGAACCAAGGCCGTAACCCTTCTCAATCTGAGAAGAGGCTATGTGCCCAACAGTGGGACAATAAATGGCTGATCATTTATATGTCCCTTTAAAATATGGTTGGACTACATACACTATATTTGATACACTCAAAAGTGTTAGTTCATCATCATCATTCAGCCGAAAGACGTCCACTGCTAGACATAGACCTAGCAGTGGACTTCTTTCCAAAAGGGGGGGTTTGCCGTAATCGCCGCGCTTGGCAGGCGAGTTGGCGATCGCAGTATGGTTGTTAAAGTACTCAGAGAACGCTGCTGCCCATCCTCTAGTGAATCTCTTAGTCGCTTTTTACGCCACCCACGGGAAGAGATGGAGTAGTGCTATTCTTTAAGTCTGGCCCTACACGAGACGTTCACGAGACGTTAGTTCATATCTGACATTAATACAGATCATTTTCATAGTCAAAGTTAATGCACTACCAACAATGCAATATTTAGTTACAACACTATCTATTTTATCAATACTCAAACTACGAACAACCGCGACATTTATGGCGTATATAAACCTAAAACTTGTTTCGTATTCCATACTCAGTACAAATTCCACAACACAATCACAATGGCCGTCTACCTAACGGGTGTTCAGAACACTCCAAGTTTGCGGGCCAGTTTGTCACTCCGAGTCAAAAGTTCCCCCCACTTGAAACGATTCGACTCGGACTTTGCGTGATTCGGAACCGAAGTTTTCCGTCCTACGCCTTTTTATTTTTATGACGGGTGTCAATTACTGGATATCTTTTGTTCTTTTCGTCGAGTTTGAGGAGTTAAACTTTCCGACATTGGATGTTTTTATTTCAGTTCGCTAGTGTATTTTGATATCATAATAAGAACGAAGACTTTCTAGTTGTACGAGTATCACAGTTTGTAAGTATGTTTTTGGGACAAAGAGAATCTGGTTTCGTGAAAAGTTTGCGTTTATTTGTATAGCAGAAACTGCGAGTAGTTCGGAAGGCGACGAAACCCGGAACCTTGGTGGCTTCCGCCTCGCAAGCGTCGTGTCTTGCGGTATAGCGATGATGTGTTCCGGCTGTGTATTAAGGGCGCATCCCTCTAAATTGCCAGGAACATCCACAGCTATGGTATGTGGTACACTATTCGATATTCACGGATCGTCTTGATCCAAACATTCTTTATTAAGATTACATGACACATTCCCGCAAGATACGAATGTGAGGTGCGTGTGTAATCCTTAGGGTGTGGCTTGATTTGCGTTTAGAAGGTGAATGTTTTCAATTTTAACTACTTTATTGTGTTCTTACGATTAGTGTGCACTGTTATTTTATCCCTATATAATGTAAAGCAATCAGCCTTCAATATTACCTGAAAATCAGGCAATTGACTGCTTATTGATTGAAGCTCACAGAGTTATTAGCGCTGATCTGTGCTAGGCTGTTTGCTATTAGGTAAGCCCAGATTATACCTGCTTTTAGTTAGCCGTTAGCTTTGAGCTGGCCGCAGACTTTGTCTTATGCATTCAGTAAGTTATAAACCAGAATATTACTGACCATTTGCAAGGGATACCTTGTAAACAGGTATCGATATTCTGGTTGATAATTATTCTAATAGAACGAGATCCTGCTGAATAGCTTCCAGTTCATTCCACGGACATTACTAGCACTTTGCTATTCCTTTCAATTGAGATCAAGACACGGAAGTCAATTCAGAATATTAATAACCCATTACAATACCCTTGGATCCATTAAACCGCTAACGACTCGGACAGAGAGCATAAAAGCGGTGCGGCGACGGATAAAAACACGCCGCACTAGGCCGCCTCTGTATAATCCTTGCAAAGCCGTGGCAGCTCCATTTTATTGTACATTTCCCTGCAAAGTGCCTAGAAAGGCTGAAAGCTGAGCGAACATTCATTTGCATAAAATGTTACAATATAATGTTGCTTTTAACTCGCCACCGCGAGGAATGCTTCATTTTGTTTGAGCCAACAATAGGTTTTTAACGGAGCTGATTGATGGAGATGAAATGGGGTGAGTTGGGTCAACGGTTCCTCCGCTCAGGGTAAAATACACAATTTTTTGTAAGAGAAGAAAAATTGGTAGCGACACACGAATATGCTTCTTTTGTTTACTCTAATCCTTCGTGATGGAGTCCCGAAATGACTACGCAATTTCGGTCTGCAAACACTTTTGAGTAAAGTAGAAAGATATAGGTTCCATATTTTCTTAGCTAAGCATGGGTAATTTATATTTAGCTCCCCGAATCGTATTCCCCATACATCTTTCGTAACTTCAAAAAACTAAATAGACTCAATGTTGCAACTGGCATTGAGGCGAAAAAAGGAAGTTTTTTTTTTCTAGTCGCACCTTTTTGTACGCATAGACATGGTCAATTCAATTCAATTCTTTATTGCATTCCAGAATGCAGTTTAAAAACAGGTAGGCTTACTATGGGATTCAATTATGGACCGTGTCAGTCACAGCATAGTTTAGTAAAAGAGAGGAAGAGCGCTTATTTGTTTGATTGAAATTAAATATTTTATTTATTGTTGCTAAATATTTTTAAGTATAATTCGATGTTTATTTTACTTAGAGATTATAGCACTTTTTATAATTTTGATTAAGTATCCTGTTTATAATAATTAAATAAGGAGCCTCCACGAGTGATGATACTTAAGTACGTCCGGCGCACCCTGGGCAGTCAGCCCCGCTACCAACCTTGCTGACTGGCTAATCTTTTCACCACAGCATGAGCTATTTTCGTATAGCTCGTGCTCGTGAAGAATAATAATTAAATAAAATATTTTACAATTATTTTTGTTTGTTAAAAGAAACATTGCCCCACACTAGGATTTCTCCTGTATCGTGGCTGCGTTTACAGACACAAATCTCACACACACAAACGCCCAGACCTGAAACAAGTATTTGTAGGCCATACAAATTTTTGTTCCGTGTGGGAATCGAACCCACGACCCGTAGCGCTGAAGCCAATCGCTCAGCCATTGCACCAAACATGTCGTCATTATATTTGCTAGTTGTACCTACTTAATTATTGACTGTATTTATTTAGATGGAATTAAGATGGAAAAAACGATTCCAAGTAACAGAAATACAGAGGGTTTCCTCTATATCCATCTAGCTCTCACATAAATAAGACGGAACACAGCGAACTGCTTGGCCCCTCCATCCGAACCCCCTAGTCGCCGCAGCGGCCGACTACAGTCCCTCTCTCATAAGTAAAGTTCGCCGTCCCAGGCACACACTTTTAGAACCCGATGACGAAATAACCCTCCTCCTCCAGGAGGCGAATAAATCGACCAGCACAATACACAACGTCCGCCGCCGTCCGGCATACCGTCCTCGCCGACGAGGCCCGTCGCGACGTCCCACCACCGCCGGTCACGATCCACCGAGCTCTCCCGTCGTAGAGCCGGTCGTCTCTTCAGACTCCGCAGTCACACCGATAATTCAGCCCTCATCAAGCTGTCTCCCCCCCCCCTATGTCCACGCCAGCAACGCCCTAAGCCGAGGTCCGAGTCCCACTAGGGGTCGCCCTTAGTGCTGTTGTTGCAGGTAGTCATGATGTTAAGGTGCTCCCACACCGCTGTTAAAAATGTTTACAAACATTAGTAAACATTTTCTAAACAAACATAAATAAAAAATATCTACAAAAAAACTATTAAAATAGTATCTAATAATCTAATTAGATAGATTCGATTTATTATTAACTGAGATTTTTATCTTTTCCTAACATTTGTTAGTGTTAGAAAATGTTTGTAAACATTTTTAACAGCAGTGTGGGAGCACCATTAGTGTAGTACAAGTAGTTAGCTTAGGTTAAGTATTTTACATCCCCCCCATTGGCTGGAGACCCTTCAGGTCTCGCCAATAACTGCCCGGTTACGTAGAAACCGTCCCCTAGGACGACCTACAGCAGTACAATATAAAAAAAAACTGCTTGGCGCCGGTTTAATGCAGTCAAAATAACTACTTATAACATGCCCGAGAAGACAGCGCACCGTTTCCGCAGGCCTCTATCAATGGGACGTGGGGCAAGGCCTGACAAAAGAAGGGATACACCAAGGGCTGGCTGACCAAGACCTGGCCTTTTGTGGTGAATACAATAACGAACCCTGCGATCAGACTGTTCCTCAGAGGAACACCGTGATGGTTTTAGTTGGTAAGAGTTTAACAGAACCCTCTGCCTTCCCCTGAACGGATAATAAAAAGGAAGTCAACACACGTTGAAAAAAGAGACCTATATCGAAGAGTATATATTTATTAGTGTTGATAATGTAGCTAAATAATTACATGAAAAAATTTATAAATAAAATAGGCATTTATTTAACAATTATCCATTTTTGTTTTATACCATTTCACATGTGATATTGAAGTGATTTAAATAATCTGCAATTAAGCATAATATTAATGTTTCATATAAATAATAGATGAACTTCACTTTACATTACTGTATATTTCGATTTCTAACCGAAAGGGGAATGCCAAGATCCGGCCAATACAAAGTATTAAGAACAGACATGCCGTAATTTTGATAATTCGCGTTTATTTTTTGAAAGATTTATGCAATATTAATAAAGTCTGGGGAAGTACACCGTCGGATATTCATTTTAAATAGTATTTTATTGTTTTGGTTAGTAAGTTTCAACGCTTTTTTTATCTAAAACTGTAAATAGAAATGTTGCACAGTATAAAAATATAATTATATCGATACTAAAATTACATTTATAAATCGATTACAATCATGAAACAATATGTAATTGTAAATAATTATATCATAATAATATCATGTTATTTAGGTAAATAAGTATTTATTTTTTTATTCACGTTTTCTTGTTTGAGAAATGTGATAAGTGAATAAATTGTGCTCTTCCATTAATAGCTGCAAATTATAGTACTAAGCTTTATTAGTAATAAGCTATTACGAATAATCCTAGTAACCACTATAACACAACAGGTTTGTCACTATTCTTGTGATTTAACTTAGGGCTACTTTTCTTGTACGAAACACAATAAATAACATAATATTTTATTAAGCTGGGTATGTATAGGTACCAAAGGCATTCAGTAGTGTTAGTTAACATATTTAATTAATCTCTTTGCTTTATACTAATTTTAAATTAATGTTTTGTAATATTATGAAATAATTTACAAAGCTATTATTACTTTATATTACTATCAACTATTTATTTTGCGAAATAAGTATATTTCTTTTTTTTATTTTATATTCCATTCGATTTTATACATACTTGATAATCGATTACGTTTAAAATCGAATATTGTTATAATTTTATTTTAATGGCGACAACACCTTTGTCACAATTAAAATGACTTCCACTTTTTTCTTACGATTATTGCCAAAAATAAGTAGGTATCTGTATCGAAGTAACTACCTAACCATATTATGTATAATATTCCTATCGTATGTATACCTACAATATTATGGATTTTTGTAAAATAAAATACTGTGTTTAGTAAAAGTATGATTTTAATGTTATTTGGTATTATGGCGTTCATGTTTTATCATCGTTGCCATGGCAACGTCAATATACGACAAATTCCAAATAATATAAGATTTATTTTGCTTTGGTTCTGGTTTGGTTATTTAGGTATTATTCTGACCAAAAATGGTTTAGTTTTGTTATTTACATAATTGAATGCTTTAATCAAACAATATTATTAAGATTTTTACAAATATATTGAAGGTCTACCAATACGACAAGGATTAAAAAAAATATTCATGAAAATGTCGACGGAGTATAAAGAAAATATGTTAGTTCGATTTTCGAATTACCATTCTTCTCCAGGTTAAAAATCTTCTATTAAGGTCAACTTTATCGACCTATAACTTTTCTTGGTGCACTTCCAGCGGAAATGTTGTTATTGTAATACATTCTACAATATTTGCCCTTTTTAATAAGATATTTTTCATCCTTGTTCTATCTGGCCGAGTCGTAAAAGAAATCTTGGCATTCCCCTTTTACATGTCTACCTAGAATAAAATAGGCTGACCAGTATCATACATTAAGACCATATCGAAATAAATTAAATGCAATGAAATTATCACATTAGCATACTGATTAATTTTGTTTCAACCTGTACAAAACAAGGTTGCCAAAAAATTATCCCAACATGATTTACCTCTTGATCAAAAGCTTTGTACCAAAACGATGTTAATAACGAGGTCCCTTCACATTTTCCTAGAACCTTACACCTGAATAGCTAGATATTATCTACCTACGTTGTACAGTAAATTGCAAACACAAATACACGCGCCACTGTTGTGCAAACTGTGTTACTTTGAATTAGGGGCCGGACAAACAAACAGACGGTTGAGGCAAATTGCCGCTGGCCTTATTTATTACGGGACCCTAAAATAATACGGTGCGAATGCCTACTATTGTCTTGTTTTCTAAGATGGCTGTGAATTTTAATTTGGGTGGCCAATTTTAATTTAAATAAAAGCAAAAAAAAATGGTCCTAGGGTCCGAAAGGAGATAATTTTCTTTGTATGGGGAATAGGCCCACCACAAATTGTGGCGTATAGTAATGAAATGCATGTTGGTTTATTCTTTATAATCTCTAGATTGCACTGGTAATATTAGCAAAACTTTATGTAACCGGAATACTGTGAATTACGACAATCAAAACATGAATCTCACAATAACCTAATGAGAGAGTCATGTTTTGATAGGTTCTCGATAACGACCGATCCATTCCATAAACAAAAGTATTTACTAGCAATAATACCTAATGAAATAAACCGAAAACACTGAGACGAACAAAATAATATGTATCTCTCTTATAACTTATACAAAGTGCTATAATATTGAAATACTCAATAATTTTCTTACATTATGTTACATTTCAAGTTGAGTTATGATACTATCATAGTCTAACCAACATATCTTGATACTTGACCGCGGCGCTGCTAGCAACGGTAAATGTCAATACTAAGTCAAATTCAGTACATTTATATTTAGTTTCCTTCATCACCGTCGGCCATGATATATTGGGCACTCCATACACACAAGCTATTCAATTCCAGTATAAGCTGATCTCGCATTGTATAGGCTTTCCATACAACGAAAAGTCAGCTTATACCGTGTGTACATACATTCTAAAACTATGTCTCCACAAAACGCTTGTTGCCAGAAAAGAAAAAAATTATGTAAGATATTATTTTTTTATTATACCTAGCTGCTGTTATTCTATTCCGCTGTCGTCGACTCCCTTTATGCTTCATAAAAATTTAGTAGATACTTATATTTCTGCTTACTAGTTACATCAGAATTGTATTGCTGTTTATGTAACTTTATTTTTATGAGCTAAGCCTTTCCCATGGTTTGAAGACATTTTTTTCTTTTTGATGTCTATTGTCGTCATTATGTTGTTATGATTGAGGTGATTGCCTCTTGTGACTTTATCACGCAAAAATACTTTTTGTATGAATGTTTTATCGCGGCGTTACCTCCTTTCATTGCAACTTAGTTGCTACATCACTATTCGAAAGGTCGAAAGATTACAACTGCGTTATGCTGCGGTGAAAAATCCACTCAGGATGTGAAAGAAAGCTTGGATTAGAATATACAGGGTGTTTCAAAACTCAATGTTAAGCCTGGTACCTACAAATTATGGGACAGTTTATGACTATTCAGAAAATAGTATAAAAAAAGTCAAGTGCGAGTCAAACTCGCGCACGAAGGGTTCCGTACCTTTATCGATAAAAACGCCAAAAAATCACGTTTGTTGTATGGGAGCCCTCTTAAATATTTATTTTATTCTGTTTTTTAGCATTTGTTGTTATAGCGGCAACAGAAATACATCATCTGTGAAAATTTCAACTGTCTAACTATCACGGTTCATGAGATACAGCCTGACAGACGAACAGACGGACGGACAGCGTAGTTTCAAAGTTACCATGAATAAAATTTTACCTCAGTAATCTAATTATTAAGTGTTTTTAAAAAAAGTATACAACTTTGTTTTTTTTATATTTTTTTGATCTTTCATAAACTGCCCTACCATTTGTTCCCGGCTTGACGTTGAGATTCGGGACAACCTGTATTTAAGTAAAACGCAAATCATAAACATCCAACTAAATAACATAAGTACCTAATTTTAAATTATTACTATCGCAATTGATTTTTACAGACAGATCCAATCATATCACAACATTCATTGAACTGAATTTTCGATTCCCATAAAAAAAATGCTGGACCTAAACAAACACATTTCCACCAGTAAATGCTGCCCAAACGCAATGTGCCTACCTAAAAACTCATTAAACGCCAAACATTAAGAGAACTTGGAAAAATCCCATACAAATAGACCATTAACGTAACTTTTAATGGCTACTACGGGTTACACGCGGTTAATAGAGTGCCATATTTGGCACCCTCAGTTATATCTTGAGCCGTTCGCTCCGAGGATTATACGTTCGAATCCCGCGCGCGAAACTTAATTAAAGTTTTAATGAGCCACGCAATATTATGTATTTCGGAATACTGGTATAGATTAAGTTTCGATATTGGTGAAGATGGGTATTGCTTTTGAAATAGTCATTAGTAGACTTTTGGCGAAGTAATATTGCTTTCATCACCAAGCTTGACTAACGGTTCAGTGAACAAAGTATTTGGTTATAAAAACAAAGGACGACACCTTTTTTATTTGATTATTCGCTTTTACCCTAGTCTAGAGTACTAGTGAATGCTATGGTTCGCATTTCGGCATGCGGCTCGCGGATAAGTCCGGCGCTGGCCGTCTGAACCGGCCGCCAGATAAATCTGATTTGTCCACGATTTGTACGGCGCAACGTGCGGCGCGAGGCTCGTGTAGTGAATGGTGTGCTTTAGTGCCATAATGCAATGATGCTCGTATTAAGCTGGTTTCCCACGGTACCTACGTGGTAGCGCGTACCGGCTATGTGTGGTATCATTCGTAAAATCACGCACCGTGAGAAGCCACATTATGAGGGTGTGCGATGTGGATACAGCGCACCGCTCCGCACGCGTCCGCGTTACCACGGACGAATCTCTTCCCATGGTGCGTTGGTGCGAGCTCGTGCGTCGCGGTGCGCGATATCACGCACCGTGGGAAGCTGGTATTATGCACAAAAAGAAGCAGACATGACATGTCATTGACGCGCCAAAAGTTACAATTCAAAAACACGCAACTGGCAGATCTTGCAGCTAGCTATCTCCTTCCCTCTCGTATTATTTTCGTATTTTTGTCTTACTCTTTAGAGATACTAGCGAAACGGTGCAGGTTTGAATTTAACACTTTGTTTTATGAACGTAATATAGTCAATAATGTTGAATGAGTTGCAAAACGTGTTTATTTTCTTGAAGCCTACTAATAGATACTCATCGTTTCACATTATAATTTTACCGGCCCATAAAGTGTCTACTACCTTTTACAAAAATTGCTACAACGAGCAATCGTGAAGAGATATTGCCTCGGCCATTATTCACTAAACTTGGCATGCGGCTAGGATGAATTGTAGAAAAATGTAGAGCAGTCCAACAGTAAATAAAGTTGAAATTACTAAACTCGCGTGTATAGACACAAACTGACACTATTTATGTTACCTATTCTATGAATGTAATTATGTAGACTTAGCGTTTCTGTACTGTAATGTACGATTTCCACCAAACGGGCTGCGCCGGAGCGCGCCGGATCGCATTTCACAATGTGCTAAAGGAAATTCAGGCTTCTATACAATATTTAAGTTTCATGTTTACATGGAATTTACACTAGTTGGAACTCGGTTAGATCCGCGCGTATGCCGTGTCAGTCGGTCGGCTGCACTCGTACGCTGCGGCAGCCGGTCTACTCCTCGCGTACGTGGACGGCTCCGCTCGACAACACCGCAAAATGGATTTCCAACTTCCACACGGACGGAGTCGCGGGAGCAGCTAGTCATAAATAGTCACTTCGTGTAAAATAGTGGTATTCAGCCTTTAGCCACTTAATGGATGGCATTTTATTATTTGTCTTAACTACTGTTATTTCAAGCCACATCCCACGTGCCAATAAAAAACAATATCCTTGTAGTACATCCCCTATTCTTTGGTCCGACTTATCTAAATTACACCATCTAACTTGGCCGTATTCCAAAGTCCGTTATTGGTACAGGAGATTTGCAGATTCACCTGCCCCAGATCTTAAGAGTACTTAGCACCTCAACGCCTTTGACATGCCAAAACTAAGAGAGACTTACTGGCTTTAATCGGGATAGACGTGTTACGTTTGAGATGCATGAAGGTGTTACTTGTATGAGTACCTATTATATAGAAGATTATTTAGGAAGAATAAAAACTGGTACTGATGCGATGAGCAATATTCACAATATTATATGAACCAATATTATATTGCATAGGGGTAGGATCTATACGCCCTGGCTAGCTACCACCCTCACATTAAAGTTCAATGCCAAGCAGTTTACTGTGTTCCGTCGTATGTATGTGAGAGCCAGAGGGGTACAGGGAAATCCCTCTATATCTCTGTTACCTGGATTCGGTGTTCTCCATTGTAGACTCTATCTGTGTTTACCATCAGGTGCGACTAGGGCTAAACGTGACCAAGAATAAGAATTTAAAAAAAATAACTTGCGTAATTATCTCGTTTATTCATTTAAAATACTCATAAATTATATTCTTAAATACATATCGGATAAAAAATTATATACATAAAAATAGGGGTCCACCAATACCCGAAACAGTGTCCTGGCTACTGGTGGTTAGGGCACCACAGACAGGAACCTCCTCACTATTCGTGCAGTTTCGAGGAGAATCGCTTTCTGTATCAGGCCTTTGTTCCAGCCACCTAACGAGAGCCTCTCGAAGTGTTGGTCGGGGCTCTTGGTTATTAGCACATTCGGCTATCGGCGCAATGATTGCCGAATTCATGTCCCACATGTTGACAACCTCGAGCGCTAAATCATAACTTGCCTAATTATTTTTAGCGTCTTGATTGCCTATAAGCAACATTGGTACAGTTATCCCTCAATAAGTACATTCTCTAATGTATTTCGTTCGTTAATTGTTAATTCAGTGAACATTATAAAAGTAAGTGATAATTGCGTTTCAAAATTGTTATATGAATTATTACTTTTTATGATTAGTTACGGTTTACTCATGTGCATTTTTCGGGATCGCTTGACTTATTTCGGACCCAAACGGAGCCCTTAATTATGAGTTGAGCACGCGACGAGGTCACGAGTCGAACTCCGTAAGTAATCACGAAATTGTCTCACGAAAATTATGATAGAATTAAAACTTGCAAAGTTTTTTTTCGTTAACAAACAACTATAGAGAAGTGGGTTCGTTAAGGGATTGTTTTATGATGTTGGACAAAAAGTAATTCTTAACATATTTAATTGAAAAATCGAAAATATTCAACGACTTTTGCTGTTGAATGTATTCTAATAATTCCCCGCAATCAGATCGTTTCGATAAATATAATTATCGTCCACCGACACGGTTTGTTATCTCGTTTGAACCAACTCCTTCAAAAAGGAGGAAGTTCTCAATTCGTCGGTAATTATTTTTTTCGTTTTTGTCTCCGTGTAGTTTCAGAAGTCGCTGCTAATCTACTCTGAACCAAAATGAAGGCCGACTTCCGAACCTGTTAATATTAAAATAATAAAGAAAGAAAGAAAAAATATTTATTTGTCACAGAGACACACACATAATTACTGTAAAAAAAAAGAATTATAAAATAATACAATAAAAAGGTTAACTGCGACAAAAAGGTATATGGTAATTTTTTTAGCTTTTTTAATGTTGGTTTTATGTCTATGATTCTCGTAAACCGAGATAGAAAACCGAGTCGTTCGTATCTTATTTGGCCTTATTTGTTAACATTATAGTAGTTTCGTATTGTAGTTTGTATGCTTGTCTTATAACTTGACGGTAGCAGTTGTATAGTTTCAGTTTTAAATATCATAATTGGAATTTAAAACATCTGCATTATTAACTTTGGGATGACAATGGTGTTCTTAATTTTTGAAAATGTTTTTCGAATATTCACCTGCAACCGTGCAAAAGAGTGTCGCATCTCCAATCGATTTTAAAACGTTCAGCTTAGTCTATGACGCCAAGTTTAATTCTATGCAATGAGCGATATTCAAGTTAATTTAGATCAAATATTACAAAACCAATTAGCCTATAGTTTGGTTTAAAATTTACGTTATTGGTTCCGCCGGACGGCACGATTGTGTGTAGCTTCAATATTGAATTTGTGTAATGTTCGTTCGATAGTTATGATACTAGTTAGTAAGTCTATTTGCTGAAATAAACAGGCTATGTTATTACCTGTTTAATTAAAATTGTGTTTATTAAGTCTGTATCTCTTCTGTCTATATTTTTTTAATGTTATTAGCAGGAAGGGACGAAAAATAAAAACATCTGTTTAGGCATTAAAGTACCCATTTGTAATGAATAACTTTTGTTCTACAACTGTCGCCAAAAGTTTTAGAGAAATACGTGTTGACATATTACATAAAAAATGGTTACAGTTTATTTCTCAGTACTATATTATACATTACTAGTTGAGAAAAAAATTGCTGTTTATAATCTAAAACAAGAATGCTAAATACAAAACATGCACGCACTACAGTATTTGAGTTACTGAGTAAAAAAATTTTTGACTAATTGTTAAAAAAAACTATCTTTCATTAGCTGTGTTTACATTTTAGCTCATATTTCAGTTCTTGAATTTGTAAATAAAGAGAGGAATCGAAAGTACAACAAAAAACTAAACAAATAAAAAAGTTTTTTTTGAAGTTTCGACTTCGCTTCGCTTGCTGTAAAACAGTCATCAACAATACTTTAAATGGCCCGCGGCTTAATATCCCCTTTCCAACTTAACTTGTACAAAAAACACAATAGCTCCCAGACTCTAGTAGGTACCTATCTTTACTCGCACGCAAAGCCGTAAAAGCTAGTAAGTTATAAGAGTTAGCCAGAGGAAGTGAATTATTATGTTACTTGTGAGCTAAGAACTTGTAACTATTAAAACTTTGTGCAATAATGCGATGTTTAGACTCCACCTGTTTACTTTAAGTGTGCTTATTTATAAGTATATGTTTTTTTAAGTTTTGTTACATGAAATAAAAAAATTAAAATATTCTCTCACTTCTCATACAGAGAAGGAACGAGCTTTGATCACCACGCTTGCTCACTGCGGGTTGGCGCTTTCAGACCAGTAAGTCTAAGTTTCCTCACGATGTTTTCGTGCTCGTGTAGCGCCGGAATTAAAGAATAGCACTACTCCATCTCTTCCTGCGGGTGTCGTAAAAGGCGACTAAGGGATTCACTAGAGGATGGGCAGCAGCGTTCTCTGAGTACTTTAATAACCATACTGCGATCGCCAACCCGCCTGCCAAGCATGGTGATTATGGCAAACCCCCCCTTTTGGGGAAGGTCTATGACCAGCAGTGGACGTCTTTCGGCTGAATGATGATGATGATGATGACAGCTTTTTGTAGGCCCCAAGGTGGACCGATAATCTGGAGAATGTCGCGGGAATCCGCTAGATGCGAGAAGCACAGAACCGGTTGATGCGGCGATGCTTGGGGGAGAACGATGTCTGGCAGCTTTTTCGAAAATCAATAGAAAATTATTAAATTAAATCAATGTAAATGAATACATAACAGAGGTGTGTGTTTGGCGTCATTCCAACATTCCGTTCCGTCTGTTGCCAACAGTTTAGACCGGTAATTACACCAATATTTTATATTTTGCTTTCCTAAAATCATTTGTAGTAAATTTGCTTCGTTTGGCATACAAATTAGGGTGTTTGGAGGATTTAATTAATTGTCTAGTGCCGAACATTTATGATATAGACTTTGTTTTTATCCTTGCGTGTATTTCATTCTGAGAGAGGCACGTGCCCAGTAGTGTGACAGTTAAGGACTGATTTTGATTCTGGATTTTTTCAGGGTCTGCTTTGCTGGAAAGAAATTGTGTCTAAAGGTACGAGTTCGTAGCCGACTGCAGACAGAAGCAGCAGACGACGTGTTGTTGCGACACTACTAGTTTGTATTACTATAAAATACCTTCCGCAGCTAGCGACACGTCGCGCGACCGCAGACGACGTGTCGTCCGACCGCAGATCAGTAGTGCCACCGACGCTGGAGCGACTACACGTTGTGTCTTTCTCAAAAAATGAGTTTTTCCAATTTCGAGGAAAAAAACTGATAAACCAGGTAGCCCAATATCCTGCACTGTACGATGCATCTCACAAAAACAAAAGATACAAACGTAAATCGCGATTGCTGATCCCATATAGGTCAGACATCTTGTTTCACGGAATATTCAGAATTAACTGGAATGCGACGCTGCTGTCTGCTGCAGCCGTCTGCAGTTGGGTTCGGAATCATGACTGCAGCAACATGACGCTACGACGTGACGCTGCGACATGTCGCAATGTCACGTCGTCTGCTGCTGCTGTCTGCAGTCAGTTACGAACTCATATCTTAAGGCCCGTATTTAATAGACAGCTCTCATTTGAGATATCTTCCAACAGCAGCTACCATAAAGTAGAATGCCATAGGTACATATCGATGTCATAAGCTGGCTTCCCACGGTGCATGGTAGCGTGCACCGGCTGTGCGTCATATCATCCGTAAAATTACGCACCGAGGGAAGCCACATTATGAGGGTGTGTGATGAGGATACGGCGCACCGCTCCGCACGCGTCCGCGTTACCACGGACGACTCTCTTCCCATGGTGCATCGGTGCGAACTCGTGTGTAGCGGTGCGCACTATCACGCACCGTGGGAAGCCGATTTATCAGCCAAAAAGGGATAACCGCCAGTTTACAAACTTTACAGGAGAGTGGTTTAGAGTTCGTTTACGACGAAGAAATTAGGCTAAGGACCTTTATTTACAAACCGCCTACGCGTCAAAAAGTATGCTGTAGAGTCATGAGACTTAGACCAATCGACGCAGAAAAAAAAGACGATTCCAACGATACATAATTATAAGTCCATTTCGCAAAAATGGCGTTTGTTCCCTTTTTTGCTGTTGGGCATTGATATGTTCTTTTTTTATTTAAGTACGTCTCAAGTCATATTAAATCTATCAGAAATCTCTCAAATGAGAACTGTATAGGCCCCTTGCCCACGGCGACTTTTTGTAGCGATGCTGTCGCTCGTTTTGTAAACGCGCTTCTGCATCGCTACTCGCTTACCGAATCTGGGCGAAGGAACACAGCCAGCGACAGCATCGCGGCTGTATCGATACACATGCGCGGCAGCATCGCTACAAAAAGTCGCCGTGGGCGAGGCCTCTTATTCATACCGGTGCCTGTTGGCTAGACACAATCATTTCTTGATATTTAATATGAAGAGGTTTGACTCGAATGGCCACATGCCATAATTAACTGATTAGAAGACACAAAATTCACCAATAGTGGAGCTGAATATTAATTAATAAAATATACAGGGTGTTAATGAATTCGTGTAATTCCTTCAAACCACGTGATCTACTGGTGACACAGATTAACCCTAAACGGGAAATTTTGAAAATCAAATTAAAAAAAAATCAATTTTTTTTCTTGATTTTCTGTTTCTACGTCATTTTAGAGCCTTGAGTTATCTGACTGCAAAGAGCGATATCGCGTTAGTCATGCCTGCCAGCCGTGTGGCCGTGCTTTCATTAATTTATGCATGGCATCGAAATGTTCACACAAACAAAACGTTTTTTTTTGCAAAAAAATAAATTATTTTTTACTGAATCCATATTAGGTGGTTTAGATACGATCGGTAACAAAGCCGCATATAAGCCGCAATAATTTTATTTTTTTTATTTTTAGTCAAGCTAAATCCTGTGCGTAGCCTGTCTATATCAGTAGTAGATCATGTGGTTTTAAGGAATTACACGAATTCGTTAACACCCTGTATAATATGAATTTAAATTAATATGAATCTCTGTATTATAACTTTCGTGAGACATATTCATATTTATGATTAATTATATATGGTATAAACTAAACCTAAACTAACAATTAAATACACGTTAGTAAAAACTGAAACTAATCATAAACATAAATCTTAATAAAAATAATATACGAAGCTTAGAATTAAGAAAGAGAAGTCATTCAATTTCCTGAATTAACTTTATTGAACATCACAAAGAAGTTAATACCCTATTCGGGAACATTCCAATAATGTGCCGTTAGCGACACATCTCCAAAGAACCATTACGGGCCACCCATTTCCTGACTTTTACAACTTGCACCAGACAATATAGCCCAGCCTTTATGTCCTGCAAACTAAAACCAACATTATACCCCTGAAAATAATGACCCAAAATATATTGAGCCGGAACCCGCATTGCACCCTCAATTTAGATTTTTGTCATACTTTTTATACAAAGGTAGTTTTTTGACAATTTAGATTTTTCCCATAATTTTTGCCCAAAAGGTAGTTAAGGCTTTTTGTGTATAGAAACTTGCGTCACCAATAACGATATTTCCTCCGTTATAGCCAATTAATTTGTAGTTGCAGGCGCTAACAACACGTGGACGATTTTGCCGACCGTTTAAGGTTGGTCGACAAATATATTGCTAGTTGAACGTGAAATACCTTTTGTTACCTGGTTGGAGACAACCAATTCTGTGGGGTCTTTGGATACGTTTGGTGTTGTGAATTGTAATTTGGTGTGAAGGAAAATACGTTTATTTGTGCCGTTTAATTTGAAAATTTTGCTCTTGGCTAATATTATCAACCATATCATGTAATTTGCACAGTTAAGCTCCTCTTGCCGCAGTGAGTGACTGTTCATTACACATCGAGCCTCGTCCGTGCTTCGAAGAGCACATTAAACCATCGATCCCGGGTTTCACATGAATATCTATAACAGTCGTTCCGGGTAGCCAGAAGCCCGAAAGTCTGACAATCGGTCTAATCTTAGGATATTTTCTAATAACTGGGTTGCGGTGGTCCGATGGCAGTCGCTCCTTGTAAAATACTGGTATTTAGCCGCATCTAACATAGTTGGGAAAAGGCTAGGCAGAACAACCTATGGGGTTCATGAAAAGAGCCTCCACGAGTGAGTATAATGAAGTACGTCCGGTGCACCCTGGGCAGTCAGCCCCGATACCAATCTTGCTGACTGGCACCACAACATGAGCTATTTTCGTATAGCTCGTGCTGACACGAGATAAGAAGAAGAACAACCTATTTTAATATGTTTGTGGCCCGTTCGCGATCTAAGAATAGCACAGCTAGCGTGAATAGATTTTAAAGAACTTTAGAAAAGAGGTTTTTAGGAAGCTGACCCCAACATAGTTGGGAAAAAGCTAGACTGAACAGTTTTGAAACTTCTACTCTCACGTCGTCGGTACGAGCTTTACAAGGATAGCTCATGCCGTGGAGAAAAGATTAGCCAGTCAGCAAGGTTGGTAGCGAGGCTGACTGTTCAGGGTGTGCCGCATGTACTTAAGCATCACCACGCGTGGCTCTTTTAATGCACCCTTGTTTTGATACTTATTTACTGATTCGCTTTAACCTTTAAAAGTGACTAGTATAATTAGATACTTTAGGATCAGCATGTGTAGACAAATGTCAATCGATGATCGCTAGAGAATAGATACGCCAATCAAATGTATGAAAATGACATAACAGATCGCTTGACCGGTCGAAAGCTTATGTCAATCCAGTACTTCTCACCGTCGTATCTATTCTCTGGCGATCACCGATTGACATTTAATTTTGTCTACACACACAGGTATCCTATTGTCATCGACTTCTCTCTTCTGGTATTAGAAAACAAAAATTTGGTATAATTAAAGTGTGTAGAACTTTAGTAGTAAGTTCCGACAAGGTTATTATTATCATTATATTATATTCACCCTTTATCGTCCTACTATTGAATAAAGGCTTCCACTTTGTCTTCCACCTTTCTCTATTGCTGGCATCTTGTCGCCATTGTTTTTCAAAGGCGTCGAGTTTCGCCATCATCTGCGAGGTCTATCACGGTGCCGATTCCCGGTTGTCGGGGTCCATTTTGTCGCTATTTTGGCCCTTTTGTTCCAAGGTTATCACCTAGGATGTCCCCTAAAATATCTCAGGTACAGATTCAGTAAGTGCGAATCTAATACAAAACGTTCCGTTTAAAACGCAATAATCTGACGGACCGGAATCGGAGCGGCTGGCTCGACGCCAAACATCCGCACCTTCGTGAGGATACGTACGTTTCCGTTTTGTGAACGAACACGCCGCGACACGTTTAAATGTAGGTCGGGTGCCTACGTCATTAGGATGGTTCAGGTAGACTCAAATAGGTGTAGACAGGTATTTTAGAGGTAGTTGAGACTTTCTGAATGCTGGCTGAATGCAGGCGTTTGAAAATGGAAGCAATTGAATGTAATGCATGTTGCATACAATATAATATACGTCGAGATGTGAGTAATTTTTTTTTTTGTAAATGTTGAAAAATGTGGCAATCGTCACAGTTTTTACGTTTATGTTTATTAATGAATAGAGTACTTATGTTCATTTATATTTTACTTTTCTTCGATATCTCCTTATAAAATGTATTCGTTCCTGATTTCAATACTATTAGAATCAAGACAACATCAATAATACACAAAATCTTCTTTCTTAAAGTTTCCAATCACTAAAAATGGCGAATTGTACAGTAGGATGGCGGCTGTGAAGTTGACGTAATACGGGTGACAGCGGGGCGTCACGGGGTTGGCGGGCCAGGACACACCCGCCCATCAGCTGCCTGCAACCCGCGGCCTCTGCCTCGCGGTGTGGCAGTGTGAGTGTGTGTGGCAGTGTGTGCGCTTGCAGCTCACTTCAAAGCCGCCAATAAGTCAAGATTGCATCGAACTGCAGGGCAATTGCGTAGCGTAACCAACATAATTCATAACAGTTGATGTGTCAAAAACAATAGTCATTGCGTGGTATACATGGTGTAAACGAATTCGTGTAATTCCTTAAAACCACATAATCTACTACTGGTGTAGATTGGCCCAACACGGGATTTAGCTTGATTATTTTTTTTTTTTCTTGCCTTTTCGGTAATCGATTATATCTAAACCACCTAATAAGGAACCAGTAAAAAATTGTATTTTTTTGTTTGAAAAAAAAATTTCTTTATTTCATGAACCTTTCCATGCCACGCATAAATTAATGAAAGCACAGCAACACGGCTAGCGGGTACGACTAACGCGATATCGCTCTTTGCAGTTAGTTAACTCGGGACTCTAAAATGACTCAGAAATAGAAAAACAAGTTTAAAAAAAAAAACAGTTTATTTTCCAAAAGTCCCAGTTAGGGTTAATCTGTGTCACCAGTAGATCACGCGGTTTGAAGAAATTACACGAATTAGTTTACAGCCTGTATACTTGTAGAAAATCGGATTGTTAATACATAATTATGTTGCTAGGGAAATTGTTGACCTGTCAAAATCAAATCCGTGACGATTACGAGTGTGTTGCCCAATTAAAATGCTGTACGTATTTAAATTGATGATTTACATAATCGCTTTAATCGAAATCTTATTTACTAATGAAGCTATAGACGTCGAAGGAAAACTGAAGGCCACTAGCAATTTCTTCTATTGTATGTTTCCAAATATAATCTCATTGCTCCCGCCATTAGGACTTTGATGTCGGTGATTATTGCAATTGTTTGCGTTTGGTTATCTTGACCGGTAAGCAAGTAAATGAAGGTAAAATAAAGCCATATAGACTTGTAATAAGGTTTATATTATCTTCAATGTTGGTAATAAAGGCATTTAGCTACAGGCTAAATACTGAAACCAGCGCTGTGTGTGCTCACGTAACCTCATTGTTGTAGCTACGACGTGTAATTGCTAACTAAGTAATAGCCATTGTATAAATTATGAAGTAGTTCCCGCGATGTACACATCTACGTCACAATTTGCGATATTGACCCACCAATAACAACAAAGTTTGACAACAGAAGCCAAAGCTTATTAGTTCATCGTAGCCATGACTTAGTATAGGTCAATCACGTGATCTAGATGGTCACGGGCAGTGGCGTGCGTTTCATAAAGACAGAAAGACACTGCCTACCCTACCTAACTCAGATAAATATTTATAATCTTGTTTTGATATCAGAATCTAATATTATTTTATCTACGAGTACTTACTAACTATCATAAACAAAAAAAAACATAATTTAGCTCCTTATTTCGAGTTTCGGGTATCATTGTACGAACAAGTTAACATCTGGCATACCTGCTCTGTGTGCCCGATGTCAGCTCGTTCACACAATTCGACGCAATTTCGCATTGTGCTGCGCTAGCGCCACTGATTGCCTCGGTAAAGACACAAACTATTCGTGTCTAAATGTATATATGTGTGCTCTCGTCGTCATGCGGATTTCATGAGTGTGCGTTCCTATAGATACGAGGCACACAATGTCACAAATAACGCACACAACCGCACAGAGTAGCCACTGTCTTAATTTTTACAACACGACAAGTTACGACCCTTACCGAAGTTTTCCGAACCGAAGTTAGCTATGCAACTATTTTAAAAAGTTGCATTGTTTCATTTAATTTTTGCTACATATAAAACACCATTTTTTGGTCGTATTATTTTTTATACTGAGCCGAGTCGTCATTTGTTTGTTTTGTTTTGGTTGTGTCTTTGTTGGATCTTTGTTATCAGGTATTTAAGATTTTAACGTTGATAATAGTGTGAAAAATGGATTATATTCACTGTGAAAGTTGTTCAGGTGGTATGTGTATAGAGAAAATAAAAAATGGTGCGTTTTCAAAACTATCTTTCGGTGACAAAAAACAAGTGATTGTGAAAGGTTGTTTGTAGACCGGATTTGCAATTAATACAAACTAAAGGTAAAGTCAATCGTAAATTCAATACAAAACAATATGATTCATATTATTGGCTCACAGGTTGCATACACAGTAATCGGTTGTTCTGTTTCCCTTGTCTACTATTTTCAAACAATAAAACCGTTTGGAACGATGCCGGCTACACCGATATTCATAATTTTCATACGGCAGCCAAAAAACACGTTCAATCTGAAAAACACTTAGAAGCTTCGCTTAAATATCACACCTTTGGAAAAAATTGTATTGTGACGCGTTTAAATTCTCAGATACAAATCGACATTGATAGACATAACGCGAAAGTCGATCGGAACCGAAATATTTTTCAGCGACTTATTGACATTGTTTGCTTTTTGGGGAAACAAGAGCTCGCTTTTCGTGGACATGACGAATCTGCTTCGTCAGGGAACAAGGGAAATTATTTAGAGATGGTCGACTTGCTTTCGAAATACGACGGAGTTTTGGAAAACCATTTACAAAATTCCTCTATTTCATTTACGGGTTTATCAAATCGGATTCAAAATGACCTAATCTCTAGTGTAGCGTATGTAATGATTGAAACAATAAAACAGCAAATCGCTTTCACTGATTTTGTTGCTGTGATGGTCGATGAAACACCAGACGTAAGCGGTTAAGAGCAACTGGTACTGGTTTTAAGATATTTTCATGAGTCAGAAGTGTTTGATCGGTTTATAAAATATATTGACGTAAGTTCCGACCGCACCGCGAAAACTTTAAGTACCATCATACTGCAGATTCTATCAGAATTTAACTGTTTGTCGAAATTAATAGCACAGACATATGACGGTGCTGCTGTATTGTTTTTAATTTTTTGGACTACTATCATGCGAAAATTTCAATCAAAATAATGACAATTTTCCGGTTGAATTAGTAGCGCAATTCGTAAATGTTTATAAATCACACGACTTTAACTTAGACCGCCTTATCAATGAGCTCAAATGTGTTTATAAATCTGTCGAATTCAAAAACCTTAGTATTTACAAAATTATAGAACATTTTTACGAAAATAACATAAATACAGTTTTTCCCGAAATACTGCGTTTGGCAAAATTAATTGTAACAGTTCCCGCGAGCAGTGCTTCAACCGTAGGGTCATTCTCGTCGCTGATACGTATACACACCTATTTAAGGAATACCCAAGGACAGCGACGACTTACAGATCTTTCCATAATTTCAATAGAAA
Organism: Amphipyra tragopoginis; assembly: GCA_905220435.1. Taxonomy (NCBI): domain Eukaryota; kingdom Metazoa; phylum Arthropoda; class Insecta; order Lepidoptera; family Noctuidae; genus Amphipyra; species Amphipyra tragopoginis. The sequence continues at coordinate 25,277,059 of HG991996.1, read as the reverse complement.
AACACCTGCTTACGGAAATGAAACGCCTTCCCAACTTTTACGATTCTATATTGCAGACTTTCTTACAGAAAGATAGACGTGTAGATTTAATATACAAATAAAATAAAATCCTAAAATATTTTTTTAGATCCGTATACACATACCACCATCTTTTCACTGCTATTATTTAATTTGCAAATACAGAACAACAAAAAAACGGGCCGAAAGGCCACATCAAATATCCGTAAATTGATATGTCCATAAAATCAGTCAATCTATATAGGATATTTGAGGTGGCAATTACGAGTACCTACATTATTATTTAATCGACGAGACGACGAACTAAAGCCAACATGCAGTATTTTTGGTAAGAAATAGCTTAAAAAATTTCTGCCTACCCTGTCTAAAAACTCTGTGCACGCCACTGGTCACGGGTAGAGAATACCTGGGGGCGTAATCCCTAAGCACGAAATCCGTGGATTCGGCCTTAGTTACGAGCGTTTCCTACTCCCTATCACCTACGGACATACGATTATTTCGGGGCCCGAACTAAGAATGAATGACAACACGATTTGACAGTTGTCACTACTACCGATGTGTTTTTGCCCGTCCGAAAAGTTGAACTTGATATTTGTTTTGTTCACTCCTACGTTTCGGGCTACTTTCGGACGGGCGATTAACTTCGTTGACGGACTTAGAGAGTAGGCCCCCTGTATGTAAGGTAATGAGTGATTGGCGTTATTTTATTTATAGCTACCTGCGCCCTCGCGACTGTCGCGTATTTCTTTTAATGTAAGAATCCTTTGCTGGCCTGCGCACAACATCTCACCAAAGTTTCATCGCAATAGGAAGATGGTATAGGAACTGAGTATGCGTCCTGAGTGACAGCGCACGGGCGTATTGCGGATTGCGAAGCGGCTTTACCGTGGCTTTACCGTCGATACCTGTCCTTAGTGCACGCGAGAAAGTTAACGTGTCCGCGCGTGTGTAGTGTTTCGTTTATTTTACTTTGGTTTTAATAATGTCGATATCAAAATTCAAACGTTTCGAACATATATTTAATGCGCCGTTTATTTCGCCTGCGCGGTACGCCGTCACTCAGGAGGCACAATTACGGGACATACAAATAAATATTTATTTTTATACACATAATTATTTTATCACATGGGTGCGTATGATTTGAATTTCGGTAGTATCTATTGATAGATCTATCGAGAGAACTCTATGTTAATAAAAATTTAAAGAAATTAAAAATATCTTTGCCTGGCTCATACATCGTTCACCCATTTTTTTCAGATTGTAAATAATTCATTCATTCCATATTATTATTTTACTATTGTATTTTGCTTATAAGAAAGTATGAGCATCGGTTCTGTGACAATAATTCTGATGTCTTAACACATATTCAATACTTACGGTTTTGAAGAGGGACATAGAATAAGATAAATTCTTTGAAGGGTGTACATAACACAGGTGCATGAAGCTTTGTTATGGTTCTGTAAACAGTGCCTGGACAAACTCCTACGTCCAGTGTGACAGATTTACCTTTGTCCTTTGACGAACCTCCTGCATTCAAAAGGAACTATATAAAGTATTTCTAGCCTTTGTGTATAGAATCCAAGAGAGATCAAAGCTGCATGAGGATTTGTGGATTTTCTACTGAACGGGGACAACAATTCCTCTGCCTGAGTAAGATGTTAAATACAAACTATATTTTTACCATGACGGTGGGCAGCTGGATTTCAGTATTATGAGCTTTGTGGTAGCGCTTAAGTTAAGTATGTTGTGAATTGCCGGTTTCGGTTTTAATATTGGTGATAAGCAATAAGTTTTCGATAAAAAGATATTGGTTCCGATTCTCTTGTTCACCAACTAAACTAAAATTAGAGAGCTATCTTTTACTAACAGACAGCTAGAGAAAAGGACGGTGATAGTTAGAGCCTATGCACACAACGTCTTTTTAACGCGCCGTCGACGCGCGTTTCTGTCATACTTCATACTTAAAAAAAACGTCTTTGTGATTTTTTTATGTATGGAGTTTGACGGAAACGCGCGTCGAGACGGCGCGTAGAAAAGACGCCGTGTGCATAGGCCCTTAAGAACTAAGTTAGAGTTGTCAAACTACTACAACTAGAGGAGTAAACTTCCTTGAACTTAAACGTGTTTTTAGTCGACACGATCTGACGTGTCGTCTAAATTTGTACTTATAGAAATTTTAGTTCAACTAAATTTTATGGCTCTCTTTCTTATTTTAATGAAATAGGATAATAGCCTAAATTAAGTTTAGTTTGTGCACAACAGAATCAAGACCAATAGATATTTTTCTACGAGTAAGGTTCGACAAACTCGGCCACGCGTCTTCCGCACCCCTCTAACATAACTCGCTGCTCGTGTAAACGGCGCTGGTCCAACCAGATTAGTACGATAAGTTAGCTAGCGGAACGTCGTAGGTACATTATTGGTGATTTTGTTGACGACGTACTGTGTAAAGTGAAACTTACAACTAAAATCGCTTAAAATTATGTTTGGGCAGTACAGTCACGAGCACCAATATGTATGCATGTAGCGAAATCCAGGTGATTTTCTCCCTAAATACCGGTTGAATTTACGAAATATTTTAAATACCATATATTCGTATGCATTCGTAGATACTATGTAAACAATATTTCAAGTTTTCCATTACAACTCCTTCGTTAATGCAGTTTATAATTTCATTATGTGTATACATGCTGGTGCTCGTGACTGTACTTGTTTACTACTTGTTTAATAAAGTTCACTAAATTGTCATGCCGTCAATTGAAACTGGTCAATTCAAACCTGTTATAGCTTTTTCCTCAAAAGGCCATTCCAGACGTTGCCCTACATACAATACACGCATAGTTTTTATACTATGTCAATGTCTGGACTTTAAAAGAGACCTTGACCTCAGAGTTTGTTTCGGCTTTTCTTCTTAGAGCTAGTCAAATAGAAAATGCCGGCGTCATCTGGTGCTAAAAAAACATTACATTGCCTTGTAAAAGTGTCTGTACATCCTAACTTTCCTAACTAATATTATAAATGCGAAAGTAAGTTTGTTTGTTTGTTACCTTTTTACGCCTAAACCACCGAACCGATCATCCTGAAATGTAGCATATACGTTGTCAGGTGTACAGAGACGGACATGGGGTACCTTTCATTACGAAAAAAATTACTGTTCCCGATGAAAACAACAATTATGTTCATAGAAGGCGCCACGTGTCTTTCGAATCACGATAGAATTATATTATTATAGAGTCTTTAGTAGTACGTTAAGAGTTTTTTTTTGAGCTTAATTAACGCGAGCGAAGCCGCCGGCAAAAGCTAGTTTATAATAACAGAAATAAAAAATAATTTACGATTTATTGTCAAGTTAAATCACTACTTAACTTTGAATCGGGCTTTAGATGTCTCTTACTACACCCTACATTACACTGATGATGTACTCAACCGTTCCAACAGCTGCTTACGATCCGTTTGGGACTTATCCTTACGTTGCTTCCTACGACACCTTACATGAAGGAGAATTCCCGTAGCCCCCAGATTACATCAGCATAAAGCATACTTAGTACACGTCACGAGTTCTAATACTACATTTTGGAAAACAGAATTGTTTATCCGATGCCGAAATCTGGCAGAGAGCCAACGCACGGAACAGCCAACACCTGAGCTCGTAATTGGCCCGCACATTTTGGCCTGATTCTTGGAAACGGATACCAGATGATATTTCATTGCTATGGATTATTGCTATTATAGCTTCGCGTTTGGTTGATGGAAATGTTGTATTAGTGGGAAATTATTTCAGTTGTGAATGGTGTATTGAATGATGATGCTTGAATCGATTATATTTGAACTTTTTGTTAGTGTCATGAAAGTCATGTAACGGCTCGTCATGAATTAATGCAATAGCCATATTTATTTTCTATTCATGGCAAATAATTGACATTGGTTTAATGGTAGCAAGCGCGACTGCTGAGTGCGAGATCCTGGTTTCGATTCGCAGGTCGGGCAAAGTGTTATTGGGTTTTCTGTGTGGAATTTCTCAGTCCAGAGTCTGGATTTGTGCCCGGTTGGTGGCAATAGGGTCGGCCCCTATTACATGGTTCTTAAATAAAACGGCGAAATGAGGGTGTACTGTACACCTCTGTCCAATTCTGGCCTACAGGCGTGATGTCTATATTGTAGAATAAAAATATCATAATTTCGCTGGAATTTAGAGACCAGATTCCAAATAGTAGGCTGCAAAGTCGGGATGACAGCGGTCTTCACGCGTAGCCGTATATACGTATTATTTTACATTGTGTATAAACGTAAGGGGTGCATGAAAAGAGCCTCCACCAGTGACGATACTTAAGTACGTCCGGCGCACCCTAGGCAGTCAGCCTCGCTACCAACCTTGCTGACTGGCTAATCTTTTCTCCACAGCATGAGCTATTTTCGTATAGCTCGTTCTGACACGACAGTAGAAGAACGTAACGTTACAGTGAATTTTACGTAAAATCTGTTTTTCTACAGGCCCTAGAAGCGGACAAAACAAATATTACGTATTCCAGGTATTGACCAGTATCATTAGCTGTAGTAGCTGTGCTAGAATAAAAGAAGAACTGTAAAGATGTGCCTTGCGCGTTGTGTAGACAATCTCTATTCTCTAAATAGTGTACATTGTAGTCGCATTTCACTTCTATATTTTATCGGCTTACTTCTTCTAAAGTACTCAATGAATTTTAATGTGGTTTTCCTTATAATTTAGATATTTTTTCCCGAAAGGTTTTAAGCTATAAAACGGACTCGAGCAACGCCGGGGCGGGTAGCTATGTATTGTAACAACGCGCGGCAATACGCGGCCGTGATCGCCGCGCGCATGGCGCTCAGTAAATCGCATGGCGCTCAGTAGGTGCGCGGTAGCTGCATGTCACGCGCAGTCGAGTCCAGCTGGCTTATGTAATATTAAACTAAATGAAAAACAACTGACACATTTAATATTCCAATACAAATTAACATTTAAGGCACTCAATAATTTAAATCCCATTGAAACGGGCATCAAAACAAAACAGCCTGTTTTAGCTTTAAATAGCTCGATTAATATGTAAGTGTGAAGACAGATTCGACAACATACAGACAGGCAATTAAGCCCTATCGGGACTAACACGAATAATAAATGTATTGTTGAATTAATTATTACAGTTCGCACGTTATACTGTTTTTTGTCTTCTTGAATTATTGATTGAGGTACTTCAGAACTGTTTTAAGTGTAATTATAGTGTAAGCAGTCTTTAATTCGGATTTAAATGTTGTTAGAATACCTACTTCTAATTATCCTTGTACACTTTATCCTTCCGGGTCAAGAACACGAGCACATGGAACTAAAATGTCAGACTTTGAACGCCCGGCTACATAATTATCAAGCATCAAGCAATCATTTCCAGTATGAGCTGATGTTGCATTGTATAGGTTTTCCGTACAGTGCGAGAAAAAATCATCGAGCTATTTAAAGCTAAAACAGGCTGTTTTGTTTTGATGCCCGCTAGAATAGGATTTAGTAATCATGTGTACCTAAGTACGTATACACGTTGGAAGAAAGCGGGTTGCCGGCGCCAATCTGCCAGCGCTGGTCTGCGCAGGTAGTCTCTATACTGTGTGGCGAACCAGCACCGACAAGCTCCGAACTTCGCCGATAAGTTCCGTCCTGCTCCGATCAGCGCTGGTAGGCCGTCATTTGTTGCTGTATTTGCAAGGGAACAAGGCGTATTTTTGTTAAAAAAATGCCAGCCCCTGCTTCTACCCGCTTCCTCTATGTAGCGGTTACCTGCACCGACCAGTACCGATAAGCGTTGGTAGGTCGGCGCTGGTAGGTCAGCGCTGGTAGGTCGGCGCTGTTACCTGCTTCCTTTATGTATACGCTCTATTTAATTGTTGTGCTGTTTTCGTTTCAGGAATATCTTCATTGTTTATAACCATTGCTTTGACAATAACTGTACTTAAGCCCGAGCATGATGGTAATACTCATAAACTAACTATTGCTATCATTACTGTTGTCAAGCATCCAAATACAAGTAGGCCTTTAAACAAGCATGTGTCACTCAAGGGATAAGGTATGAAAATACGGCTGCGCGCCGCTGCAACTCCAGAGTGAAACACAAAAGAAAACCGAACCGAATGTTTGTGAGTGACCGAACCGAAATAAAATGAGAGCGCGAACGCACAACGGAATAGAAACTCTCTCGCCTAACATTAAAGGTACAAGTTCGTAGCAGCAGCAGATGACGTGTCGCTGCAACGCTACTGATTTCTATGTGTTTCTATGAAATATGTTCCGCAGCTAACGACACGTCGCCCGACTACACGTCGCACGACCGCATACGACGTGTCGCCCAACCACAGATCTGTAACGCCACCGACGCTGGAGCGACAACACGTTGAATCTTTCTCAAAAAATTAGTTATTCCAATTCCGAGGAAGAAAAACTGATACACTGCAACCATCTGCAGTTGGGTTCGGAATCATGACTGCAGCGACATGAGGCTGCGACGTGTCGCTGCGATACATTGCAACGTCACGTCGTCAGCTGCTGCTGTCTGCAGTCGCCTACGAACTCGTACCTTTAAGGTACAAGTCCGAGTCGGGCTGCAAACTGCAGACTGCAACCGCAGACCGCAAATCATTGGTTTGTATGAACCAGTAGTGTCGCTTGTCTGCTGCTGTCATCTGCGGCTGCAGTTTGCGGTCGCCGTTGGAATACTACCTTTAAGGTGTACACCTTAAAGGTGTTATTCGGACGACGAGTTGCGGTCTGCGGATGCAGTCTGCAGTTTGCAGCCCGTCTCGGACTTGTATCTTATTAGGTATAAGGTATAACAGCTAGTATCCGCAACTCCACGTCTAAGCGCGTATTTTGCGTGATGGGTGGTAAGTACCTACCTATAGTTACTCGATCCACCCTAACTCGATTGATATTACTTGATGCTACTGCTTGATGTTACTGGTGATCTCTCGGAGAGTACCTGGGACTTGTACCTTAAAGCATAATTTTGCAAGCGCGGGGAATACTTTTCTAGCTATTCGACGCATTAGTTAGAAGGTAAAGTTTCTGTACTATTTATTCTGTGCTACAAAGCAACATTAACTAAACAACATTTTTTTATAACAAAATAAGAGTCGCTCTGAAACAAACCGACTCACACAAACACATTAATAAACATTTAGTCCCAACAAATTTACTATTGTACGGGGCCATAAAGTTAGCTGACGCAGACGCGAGAAAGTTCATTAAAGTTGGATGTGTGAGACGGAGTCTACGTCTCTGAAATTTTGCTTGAATACTGATATGTTACCAGGTTATTTTCGTCAGTTGGAAGTAGTTGTTTTAAGATTTAAACTTGAGAAATGTACGAGTTTACGTACTGTTACCAGCAGACAACTTTACAAGCTTTTTGTTTTAGTCTCCAGAAATATATGGAGTAGCTCTGAAACCGAAACAGACGTAAAAGTTTAGTAGTAAGACTGTTTTCTCTTAATCGTAGATTGTTTTTTTTTTATACTTCGTGTCCCAGAAAGTAGTGTCAAGCGGAAGTCTAGAGGTAGAGCACCCTTAGAGGTACCCGAATCAACCCCATGTATGTTCCGCAATTTTTTGTAGTTTTCAAGTTATGATTGCTTTTCATAAATTAACCAAACTCTGACTTTAATGACATTTTTGATCATAGTGTCATGAATAGTTGAGACAAATGCGTGTTCTACTCATCTAATTTAGAAAAAACAACTATTCACGTCACTATGATCAATAATGTCACTAAAATCTGAGTTTGGTTAAGACATGAAAAGCAATCATAACTCGAAAACTACAAAAAGTCGCGGAACATACATGGTGGTAATTCGGGTACCTCTAAGGATACTCTACCTCTGGACTTCCCCTTGACACCACTTTCTGGAACACGGTGTATAACTAGACTAACCTCCGGTTTCTGATTTGAGAATTCGGGATAAGCAAATACTTCAGTAACATTTGAGTGCAAAGTTGTCAAAAAAATGCTTTAAAATCCGTAATTTTTTAGACAACTCCATACTCAAATGTTCCAGTATTTGCTTATCCCGAATTCTCAAATCAGAAACCGGAGGCATATTAGTTGTATGTTTTGACCAGTTTTTAGTTTTACTCGAAGCAACTGCTGTCTAATTTGCATACTTTAGTCATTTAATGTGTTGTAAAACAAAAGTCCGAAATAATAGTGAAGGACGTGTGTGTGTGTATAACAAGTAGAAACCTGTAAAAGTATTGAATATAAGAAAGCATTTTTTTTCTAATCTAACTTGCACGATACAAATCACAAGACAGTAATTATTTTAAACTAGGTGTTTAGTAGGCTAAAATGAAACGTCCTATTTTTATCGTATTTAATTGCGTTTATACACCTTTCCAACATATTGTTTAGGGCTGTGGTTGAATGTTTTAGTGAAAACTACTGCTGTGGTTTACTCAACTACTATTCGAGGCCTCGCCCACGGCGACTTTTTGTAGCGATGCTGTCGCACAACATGTGTATCGATACAGCCGCAATACTGTCGCTGGCTGTGTACCTTCGCCCAGATTCTGTACGCGATATTAGCGATGCAAAAGCGCGTTAACAAAACGCGCGACAGAATCGCTATAAAAAGTCGCCATGGGTGAGGGGCCTAAGGGATTCAACTTCAAACTTCAACTTCAAAACTGATTTATTCAAAATAGACTAGAATTACTTAGTTCCTTTTGAACGTCAAAAATACATTCCCCAAAAGCGCCCTCCCTTCACCGCTTTCTAGTGTGTTTGCTGTGAAGAAAATACGGCGCAACAAACTCCCCAGCAACACAAATCTGTCTATCAAATGAATAAATTAATTGAGTCTATACACAGTAAAAGGTAATATTAATTACAATAATGAAATTTAAGTTTCGGTTTCAATACCTATACCTAAGTATTGTTTATAGAGTACCCATACACGCTTAAAGTATTATTTCGGACGGTCTGTTATAAGTTGTATAATTTGGCTACAAACAGTAATTGAATTATTCATTGAAAAATAATCACAAAATTAGTTCACGTGCATTTTTTCGGGATTGTCCGACTAGTTTTGGACCCAAACGGAGCCCTTAATCATGAGCTGAACACGCGGTGTGGTCGCGAGACGAACACACGTGAGTAAACCCTAAATAATCACAAATAAAAATGTGTCTCACGAAAGTTGTAATACAAAAATATATTTATTTCCGTAAATAAATCTGTTACAGAAACTTTTACAAGTAAATGTAATGTTTTTTTTAAGACTAGATGGCGCCGGCATTTCCTATCTGACTAGCTCTGCGAAGAAAAGCCGAAACAAACTCAGAGGTCATGGTCTCTTTTAAAGTATAACAATAATAATAAAATAATATTTTTCTCTCTACACAAAGGTTTGCTTACAATTTAAAATAACTAAGTAACTTAACAAATAAGTAGGTAGGAAGCGCCTTTACGAGAGACTGGAGGCCGTACTAGGGAGACCCTGTGTTACGGATCGCCAGGCCCTCACCCTAAATACTAAGTTTTTACACAAGTTACATGTTTCTAGAAAGCAACAGACTAAAGGTACGATTCCGTGCATCGCGGCCGATCGCAGCCGTATGCGATCTATCGCGTGCGGCTGACGCGCGCGGCTAATGCGTCAATAGTCGTGTCTATAATATACCGACTAATCTGTCATTAGCCGCACGCGTCTGTCGCAGACTTCGGAAGCGGTGTCATACATTTTCATACACTGACTATTGACGCATCAGCCGCGCGCGTCTGTCACATGCGATAGATCGCGCGCGGCTGCGATCGGCCGCAATGCACGGAATTGTACCTTAAAATACATAGGTATTTTAAATAACATGAAAGTCCAGACAATGTGGTGTAAAACTATGCGAGTGTATGTGATAACAATGTAGGGCAACGTCTGGAATGGCCTTTTGAGGAAAGAGCCGTAACAGGTTTGAGTTGATCTGTTAGTCTTGTTTATAATCCTCATGAAAAGTCCAGCGCAGCCTATATTTTTTCAAGTGACGTACCTGTTCTACTGTCTGTCAGTAGCTATCACATAAACACAACCCGCTTATCTCTTAGCCAAACGCGTCCAAGTTATAAATGATCACCGGTTGTCCAAGCATTATGCGACGTCACGCGCCGGTCAAGCCGAGTAATTAATGCTTACGTAGTCGCCGGCTCCGCTCAACGTTCGCAAAAATCGACTTTGAGCTCAAACGTTGTTCATAAGAGAATTTTTGTATTGTTTTGTTCTTTTTTGAGTTTTTTAGGGCTATTTTTCAAATTATTGGAAATTACGAAGATGTCTCAGCACTTTTTGATGGTTTTGCGACTGGATACAAAGGAATTCTAACCAATTTTTTAAAGACCCTAGATTATTACATGATGACACAGCTTTTAAACTAATTCGTGTAACTCCTTAAAACCACATGATCTATTACTGGAATTGATTAACACCGCATAAGGAATGAGCAAGACTAAAAAAAAAAGATTTCTTGTGGTAGGTGCAGAGGATCGTATCTAAACCAACAATTAGGCTAAGCGTATGCTGAGACGCAGGTGACGCAGGTGCACGCAGCGCAGCGCAGAGCAGATTTTGTAATGTAAGAATGTACTAAAAGCTGCGTACGTTGTGGCGCAGACGCGTGCGACGCAGACATGCATCTGCCCTGCTCTGCGCCTCGTTGTAGTGCCGGCACAGATTTCTGCGCGACGCGTGCATGTCGACATGTGTTTTTTACCGTTAATTCGAATTTTATTGCAATGACAGAACATTTAATTGAATTAGTGCGTTATGAATCTTGTTTGTATGATACTAATCATCCAGACTATTAAAAAAAACGTTCGTCAACTCGAACGCGTCTATTCTTTGTACTAGTTAAAACTCGAATATGTCTTCGAGCTGCGTCACAGCATGCGATCGTAACCTATGTCTGCCTCGCCTGCCCTGCGCGGCAAAATCTGTACTGTGCTGCGCTGCGTCACGTGCGTCTCAGCATACGCTTAGCCTTAGAAATAAAGAAACAAAAAAAATTGCAAGAAATATATTTTACATTTCGATGCCACGCATAATTTAATAAAATTACGGCTCCACAACTGGCGGGCACGACTAGCGCGATATCACTCGGCGCAGTCAGTTAACTCGGGGCATCTGAAATAGAAAAAAACCGACTAAGTGCGAATCGGACTCGCGCACGAAGGGTTCCGTACCATTATCTATAAAAACGGCAAAAATATCATATCTGTTGTATGGGAGCCCCCTTAAATATTTATTTTATTCTGTTTTTTAGTATTTGCTGTTATAGCGGCAACAGAAATACATCATCTGTGAAAATGTCAACTGTTTAACTATCACGGTTCATGAGATACATCCTGGTTGTTGACGCCTTGCATGTGTGCGCGCACACAGGATTCCAACGCACACACGCATACGGCGCGAGCGGGCGACGCGCAGCGGCAACGGCGCGGGCGCCCTCTTCAGTGCACTTGACGACACCGCGCATTAAGGTCGTCCGTACTCAACAACATTATAACATTATTATTGTAAACCTTGAAGTCATTATTATATTTTAAAACTTTAATTGAATTATTCATTGAAGAGTTCCACCGGGTCCATCCACTTCATTGCAGACGGACGGACGGACTGCGGAGTCTTAGTAATAACCCTAAAAGGAAAACAAAAAAAAAGTTCTAAAGAAATCCCAACAGGATCAATCAGTGTCACTAGTGAATCACGCGGTTTGAAGGAATTACACGAATTCGGATACACCCTGCATTAACTTCCAGGGCCTTTAAAAAATTGGGTAGAATTCCTTTATATCTAGTCGCAATACCATCAAAAAGTGCTGAAACATTTTCGTAATTTCCAATAATTTGAAAAATAGGCCTAAAAATATGAAAAGCTAGTACCCTGTATTGTGTACTACCTACATTGTACTTTCTGATGGTATTGTAACCGGCGGCATAGGGATTATACTCATTACACTTATCATATTGTGTTGTTGAGGGGATCGCGGCTAACCAACAATCGTGCAAATTGTTCAATCTGCGAGGTTAAGCTTCTAAAAAATTATCTTCTGGTTTCAGAGTTAAGAATTCTAAGATAAGCAGTACTTAAGTAACATTTGAGTAAGGAGTTGTCAAAAAAAATATGGATTATAAAGCATTTTTTTGACAACTCCGTACTCAAATACTAATTAAGTATTGCTTATCCCGAATTCTCAACTCGAAAACCAGAGGCACAGTAAACATATAAGCTAAAGCAGTACTTCAACTACCTACAATCGTCCGATTTGACACAATCACACAGACACGCACTGCAACAAGACAAATAAGGTATTTTCGGGATGCAGTCCCATAAAAAAACAAAAAACTACTCAGTATACAGAGCGTGTCTGTGTGTTTCAATTCTTGGGATTATAGTAAGTTGAGGTACTGCTTTAGCTTATATGTCTACTGTGCCAGAGGTATGGGCTGGTCAATAAAAATTCATCAAGAATCAAGCAATAAATTTCCAGTATATCGCATGTTTCACGTTTAGTGAAACAACATAAGCTTTCGTGAGGGATATTCGATTCAAACGTTTTAATTCAAGCGCATATTTTGGGAAAGCCCAACTAGCGTAAATAGCTCGTGAGTAAGGGCTAGTTCACACAGAACATCAATATTTCCAGGATCGTTTTCAACGGATCCATCGCTACTGAAGGTGGATGTTCACACTGCATTTACAATACCGTTCCCCTGTGCCACGCCCCGCGTGGCTTCGATCCGATAAAACGGATCAGTATTTTAATACTGTTGTGTGTGTGATCTCGCTCATATAACTACTTACGTCATCGCCGAATAAAAACGTATACGATAAAGCAGACCTGTAAAACGGACCTCTTGTGAACAAGCACTAAGGGCTCTGGTTGAATCCAAAACTCGCGAAAGTCGCGTCATCTCGAAATTTTATACAAGGTTAGTTTTAGTACATACTAAACCTGAAACTAGTTTGTTCAGAATCACTAGGAGAATCGATTGACAATATTTATACAAAAATGTTTTTTCTTTTCTTTGATTTCTATTTTGTTTCAGTAGTTTTCTACCCATTACAGTTGACGGGAATAGACACCTTGAGGCTTGAGACGGTCCTCTCGGTCACTTTCCGTGTATTAGACAACCCCTTCATAGCGCATCTCAGGCATTTCACACTTTTTAGGGAACTTAACGTGACATAAACTAAGGTGTAACTTGGAGATTTACTAAAAAAACACATATTCAGGCAGTTTTGATGAAAATCTTGTTGGGGTGTCTCGGTTTTCGTATAAAGTGAAAATAAGGTTGTATACACGTGAGTTAAAGGTTTTACATCCTTGAAGATTTGAATGGTGGCTACCTATATTTTCACCTCAAATCATCAGCCAAAGAAAACAGAATTAAAGTGTTCTGCTTATCCTTCCCCCAACGATGTTAGAGTCAACTTCCCGTCTAACGAGATGCGGCTGAATACCAGTATTTTACAAGGAGCGAGTGGCACCAGACCTCCGAAACCCAGTTAGTCCCAATCCTAAGATTAGACCGGTTGTCAGACTTTCAGGCTTCTGACTAGCCGTAACAACTGTCATAGGCATGCGTATGATACCCGGGACCGACGGCTTTTTTTGTTTAGACTTTGCCCCACACTAAGATTTCTCTTGTATCGTGGGTGCGTTTACAGACACAAATCTCACAAACAAACGCCCAGACCCGAAAAAACCATCTGTAGGCCAGACAAATTTTTGTTCCATCTGGGAATCGAACCCACGACCCGTAGCGCAGAAGCCAATCGCTTAGCCACTGCACCAAACGTGTCGTCAACGCTTAACGTGCTCTCAGAGGCAGGGCCGGATTATCCATAAGGCGGATTGTCAACTGCCTAGGGGTCCCGCATCGACTAAGGGCCCCGTGCACGCAACAAGAAAAAAAAAACGTTTCATTGAACGATATTTTTTGTGAAAATGTATATACTTCCTCAATATTATTCCTTTTTTTTGACGCATGTTGTCACATAGTAGAACTAAAAATAGCTGTATTTGACGATACAGGTAAGGCAAGCGTTAATTCCGAACGCAGCCGGCGCGCGGTCGGCTGATGAGTAAGACTTTGACTTTTAGAGATTTAAGTAATAGGATACCAAAGGAGTCTATCTGATCGACTCGACTTTTATAATAGAAAAAGTGTATATTAAAAAGTAAGAAAAGGGTACTTTGCCCCCGAGAATTGCATTGCCTAGGGGCCCTGATAGGGTTAATCCGGCCCTGCTCCGAGGCACAGAAGGGTCTCGAAGTGTAACGAACGGTCACCCATCCACAGACTGACCGTGGCAAGCGCAGCTTAACCTGGCAAATTGTATGATCTATGCGGTTGTTAATTAGCCACGAGCCACAAAACAGAAACAATAATGATCTTTATTGTAATTCCGTCATCATAGTCGACAAAATTGTTGATCACAGTTAGTTGTTATTACAGGACTCGTACCAATCTAATTATAATCCCTTTGTCATTAACACCCACGGGAGGTTCTGGGAAGGTCTGTACTCACCCAAAACTACACACCAAACAATGAAAACCAATTAATCGATATAATACCAACCAAAATACTAGAGATAGATTAGACACTATTGAAATAGATACTGAAGCCATAGAGTGGAAGGGGACGGTGTGAATCGATAGGATTATCCCGTTACGATGACACCTCGCCAACCTCTGCTTTCACACGAAAATTGGGGATTAGGGACAGTTGGGTGAAATGAGTATTTTTATACGTAATTTTATCTATTTTGATACTTGGTTTTCGTAGTTCCAATATGGTGGGGAAGCGTGAGAAATTTAGTCAGGTTGGTATGATGTGACATGTGAACTTTGTATAGGTAGATAGATATACAGGGTGTAAACGAATTCGTGTAATTCCTTAAAACCACATGATCTATTAATGGTATAGATTAACCCCGCACGGGATTTAAATTGATTAAAAATAAAAAAAAACTATTTTTTCACTGATATTTTTTTTATTTGATAGAAAATTTCGATGCCATGCATAAATGAATTAAGGCACAGCGACACAGCTGACGGGCACGAGTATCACGATATCACTCCACGCAGTCAGTTAACTTGGGATGCTAAAATTACTCAAATACAGAATACTATGGTTCATTTTTTGAAAACTTTTTTTTGTTGGTTTTGAAAAAAACCTAGGCTGAGTCAATCAGTGTTACTAGTAGATCACGCGGTTTGAAAGAATTACACGAATTCGTTAACATCCTGTATTATTATTAAAATAACAAGTACCTATATGCGTACAGGGCGTGTATACGTACAGTGTGTGTATTTGTGCGTCTTATATGGGTACAAAGATAATACTCAAAGGTGGTGTGACTGACCAGTATCCTAATTGCTTAAAACACTCGTAACCGCTATGGCTTTGATTTCGACAACACAACAATATTCATTGCATGGTACATAGTTATGGAGAATTCAGATTGTTAATACAAACGTTGCTATGGATATTGTTGACATGATAAAATTACAGTCATGGCGATTACGAGTGTGTTGCGCAATTAGAATGCTGTGCATTCGATCGTAATGTAACATTCGGAACGAGCATGTTACGTTACCTGCTAAAATCCGCTTATGCTCGTTCAGAACTCTGAGCTCGCTGTACTGCTCGCTTTGTAACATTTTATATTACACAAATATTGTACAGTTCAGTCGCCATCTTAAAGCTGGGTACTGACCGGCGTTACGGGGCGTAATGTAATGTGTTACACAGCGAGTGTTCGTGCAGTCAGTACGGGAAAAAAGGCGCTCGTAACGAGCAATGAGCGGCTCGTTACTCGCTGCGAGTACTCCACCCCGGTGTCGGTTTTTTGGCGAATCCTTTGAGTGTTACGCGCTTCAGTCAATATGTCGTAGCGAGTCGTCATGAGCGCATTAACGACAAACCACCAGATACGTTTCTGTTTTTAAACAAGTTTGATATCCAATAATGTTCATTATTTTTTTCTATTTAATTAGGATTATACAGTAATTGAGTAAAATCAAAGATTCCAACACAATCTCGTCGCCCGACATTTTGACTACGAGTGGCAATGAATCTGGAGCACGGGTGAGCAAAGAGTTCGAAACGAGCATGTTACACGGAGTTTAGAACACGGAGTAACGTAACATGCTCGCTGCGAATGGTACATTACGGCCCGTAACACCGGTCAGTATCCACCTTAATGTAGCATTCGGAACAAGGATGTTACGTTACCTGGTAAAATCCGCAAAATATGCTCGTTCAGAACTCTGTGCTCCCTGTACTCTCGCCTTGTAAAATTTTACATTACACTAATATTGTACAGGTCAGTCGCCATCTTAATGTATTTCCATAGGTACTAACCAATGTAGAAATCTATATGAGTAGCGGGAATAGTTAAGCACGGATAAATACTGCTCCAATTCAATCGAGACAAAAGTAATCGGTAATCATAACCAATTTCATATCATAAAAAAGGCAAAAAGCGGCTTTGTTATTCAGTTCGTGATTTCTCAAGTATCCTGGCACATGTCCAGGATACTTCAAGAGGAAGAACAGTATTATATAATGAAGATATTCATGAAAAAAAGCTAACTCCCAAAGCATTACTTCCTATTGATATTACTACTGCTGATGCGTCTGAAATAGAGGAAATGAATGAAAAAAATATTCCTTAAGCAATAAAGAATCTGTTAGCAAAAGACAGCTGACAGACCTCGTAATAAAATATTATGTTTATTAGTCTGTTTTCTTTGGTCATGTAATGTTCTCTGGTCCTATTTGAGGATTATATATTTGGGTAATACATTAGGATAATAGGGTTTGTGCTACATCAGCAAAAAGGTAACTGGAAACAGAGTTTTTGGGGCGTTCAATGAAATTGCAGAATCAGTAGAAGTTTTTGCAGATTATTCTTCAGCCAAAATATGCAGTTCTATATCTGTTTTCATGCAACGAATTCGGTACTTTATTTTTTTCTGTAGATGTCTGTGAAATAATTACAAACATGAAGTCTGCCAAACTGTATAACAGTTTGTCGACAATTGATCTCGTTTAACAATGAGTATTACAAATATAGATTTTTTTACTTATGTGCCTAATTAAGTATGACTTATTATGCTAAGTATAAGTACCTATAACAATAATTTTTGAATAGTTACGTTCAGACTGCATTACATTACATCAAATAAATAACTTAGACACAATGAAAGATAATGTTTTTTAAGTTGTGTTTTGGATTTTATATGCGTTGACAACTTAGGAGGTAGTTCATTGATCAGGTAGTTAGTATCGGTACTATGTAATTTTTAACAGCTAGTGTCTTCTTTTTAGATAAACGGGTTAGGTAACTATTCGTTTCTATTGTTATAATTATTAAATATTTATTTGTGATAAATACTTCTATTGCTACACGTACAAAGGCATCATTTTCAAAGAGAACACCACTTATATTTCTTATTACACAAACACAAATCGTCTTAACTTCTCCAATTTCAACATTTAACGCAATAGTACTTACGAAATAATTCCCTTCGTAGTGAAAGCTATTGTGTTTCGAGTTTATTTCCTCCCTCATTTTTCAAGGAGGATCAACAGGGTCAAACTGCGACTCGCCCATTGTCTGCGACGTCATCGTGTGGGCTCATTGTGGTGCCCTACTTACAAAGTCCGTCGTTTGTGCTTCACGTCCGAATGTCCGAGACACTTAGTGCTCTCAGTTTGACGGCCTCTTGAGTTCAAGCTTGGATTAATCTGGGGAATCGAATGGGAAATTGATTGAGGATTATTTTATTTGTGAACTGTCTCGTTCAGGGATTTAACATCCATAAATACAAATTAGAGGCGAGGAGCTCGTGGCTAAATAATTACAGCCGCATAGACCGATCTTCCGGGTTATGCCACGCTTGCCGAGGTTGGTCTGTGGATGGGTGACCATTTACCATAGCGAGTTTCCTCCGTGCCTCGGAAAGCACGTAAAGCTGTTGGTCCCGGCTGTCATTTGTAGATCTTTGACAGTCGTTACTGTTGGTCAGAAGCCAGAAAGTCTGACAACCAGTCTTACCAAGAGTATCGTATTACCCAATTACTGGGTTGTGGAGGTCTGACAGGCAGTGGCTCCATGTAAAATACTGATATTCAGCTGCATCCGGTTCGACTGGAAGCCGACCCCAATATAGTTGGGAAAAGGCTAGGCAGATGATGATGAAATTCAAATTAGAGGCCTTTGAGGAATTGGTTTTTATTTTCAGAAGGAAAGAGAAATCTTATGGTGTATTACTACTGTGACTAGATAACAATACCTCAAGTGAAGTTCTTCAAGAAAGAATGTTTGATCCCAGCAAGAAGCAAATCGTCGCTCGGAAGTGAAAACCTTGGGAATGCATTTGGTCATTGCACGGTTCCTGGGGCCTAATTCTCCTAAAATAAATCTTGATAAATCACAACCGAACCAAGGCCGAACCGTTCATTCAGACAGTTCACAATTTCAAAAGCTGTCGAATTGTTTGACACAAAAAACAAAATCAATCATTTTGAAAGTTTTCGAAAACAAAAACTGACTGACGGTTGTGGTTCGATTGCGTTTGGCAACAATTTATTTTAGGAGAATTGGGCCCCTGTGGGCTTTCACGCGCACGAAGTCGCGGGAAAAAGCTAGTCAATTATATTTATTACGAATGTTATATAGGTACCCAAAAAAGGCTAATTTTAGTGCCTAAAAACTAATTTCACATAGAGCGGCTCTTTTATAATATAATATATAGCACCTATACGTCGTGATAAAATAAAAATGACCTAATTGCATTCCCGATGTTTTCACTCGCGGGCGACGAAATAACTGTATGGCTAACATAAGTACAGGTGTTAGTATATGTGGTATTTATGTCTGTCATTACACCCCATATACAAGAGAACTCCTAATGTGAAGCAACGGTTTTAATTTGCACCATTCTTTCAATTTTCTGAGGAGCTCGTGGCTAAACAATTACAGCCGCATAAACCGATCTTCCGGGCACGCTTGCCGAGGTTGGTCTGTGGATGGGTGACCATTTACCGTAGCGAGTTTCCTCCGTGCCTCGGAAAGCACGTAAAGCCGTGGGTCCCGGCTGTCATTTGTAGATCTTTGACAGTCGTTACTGTTGGTCAGAAGCCAGAAAGTCTGACAACCAGTCTTACCAAGAGTATCGTATTACCCAGTTACTGGGTTGGGGAGGTCTGATAGGCAGTCGCTCCATGTAAAATACTGATATTCAGCTGCATCCGGTTCGACTGGAAGCCGACCCCAACATAGTTGGGAAAAGGCTAGGCAGATGATGATGACTTTCACTTTTATTACTACCCTGGAGCCTTATGCACTCTGACATAGCAAAACGTAATACAATCGGAAAAATAGGGTATTCATTTTAAATGTACTGAATTTGGTACTTTATCAAATGGTCTTTGCAAGCAGTACCACCAAGTTTTATTTTATTTGCTTCTCTTATATTCCACTGCTGAGCAAAGGCTTCCAATTTGCTTTCAAAACTTCTCTTTTTTTTGCCGTTTTTGACCATGCCAGCCCCGCAAACATGTCGTCACGCTACCTACGCCACGTTCATACGTTCAATTTCACCGACGATGTCCTCCTTCAGGCCCCACCAAGAATTAAAAAAATATACTTCTAACGTGGTCGCGTTTCTTACGTGTTTTTCTTTTTCAGAATAAGGGCTTTATATTAACACCAAAAATGTTAGGTAATTGATATTTACATTAAAAAAAAGCTACTAAAAGCAGGCCCTTCAAACCCCCAAACAAACCCCAAAATTAAAGTTAACGCTGATGCCCATTACGGTCTGCATCAAAAAAACACGTCGCATGACACTTAAAACATCCAAACACGGACGGAGAAAATTAAATGGCGCCCGAGTAATAATAAAAATGAGTGTTTGTAACACAATGGGTGTGCCTGTGCTCCTTCAATTTGGCGACTACAGAAGCGAGGAGGCTGGTCACTCAGAATGTAACAACATCAACACTTTTAAAATCCCCGCACTAACACAGCTGAGGCATGTTAGTGGAATCTATGCGGGAATTGCGGGCTACAGTTTGCGTGTGTGTGTAGCATTCCTGTTGCGAATTTGGTTTGAGTGTGTGCGTCCTACGGTTGCTTATATTGAAGTGAATTTCGTCAACGTTGTCACCGACATGACCCTTCTCCGTACAATGACCAATGTCCATTATTAACGGACGTGTATAGAAGGCGATGTTTGAAATGTTTTTCAGGATCAGCGAACTCCGAAAATCTTTTGATATGAGATTTCTTAGAATGGTTTTAGATCATTCTAAGAACTGTTTTTGTTTTTCGAAATCTGTTTTGATGTTATTGGAATCTGGAATTCCATGAATTGTTCCGGTGGATACAGTGATGATTCGATTTTGCTTTTTGACTTCTTACTTACCTTGTAGAAAAGTCTTTCAAGATCGGTAATGTCTCAATGACAAAACCTATCAAACAAATTAGGGGTGTACGATACTTGCATTTGTATCGATATGCAATACGATTCTAGGATCGTATCGAATGGTTTCGATCCGATCCTCGAAATATCGATTAGCATCGTATCGTACCTACTTAATACTCCTACGAGCAGGGCCATTTTACTCAGGCGATTTATTTATTAAACAACAATAATATATTAAATTGACTGATCATAACGATCAACACAATATGATACGATCCACTCATTCCGATACAGGTAGGTACTTTTGTATCGATCCAAGAATGTATCGTATTCGTTAGTATCGTATCATGTTGTATCGATACTGTAAAGTATCGGATCGGATCGTGAATCACTAAAACAAATGTTCTGCTTAGCTTTTTCCCAACTATGTTAGTGTCAGCTTCCAGTCTAACCAGATGCGGCTGAATACCATCATTTTACACGAAGCGACTGCCATCAGACCTCCACAACTCAGTTACTAGACACTGCCGATATCTTAAGGTTACATGGGTTGTCAGACTTTCAGGCTCCTGACTACCCGTAACGACTGTCACAGGTATTCCTATGCCACCCGGGACCGACGCCTTAAGGCGCTTCCGTAGTAGTGGCGCCACTTCAGAAAATAAGCATTATATCTGTCAATACACAGCATATTTAAATTTCGTACGTACAACATTTTAGTCAAGTGTTGTAGAAATTTTCAAACACCAAATATCAACACTAGAGCTTCTGTATTCGAAATGTTAGCGATAAGTATCAAAAACGGCTGTTGTTAGCATTAATTACTAAAACTTCTAACCTAGGATGTCAAGTGTTGTTTTTTGGTGTTCTTAAAGTTCTACATCACTTAACTAAAATGTTGTACGTGCGAAATTTCAATATAAAATATGTTGTGTGTTGACCGAAATTATGCTTTTTTTCTGAAGAGGCGCCACTTTTGCTGGGGGAAGCGCCTTAACGCGCCAAGACACGGAAGGGTCCTAATGTTTAACTAACGATCACCCATCGACGGACTAACCGCGGTAAGTGCAGCTTAACCTTTCAAATCGTAACTATGATCCGAGCGGTTGTTAATTAGCTGAGCCCCTCCTGTCAAAACCAAACCTGTCAAACAGTACACAATCTCGGAATACTATTAAAACCATACAAGGGCTGAAAGAAAAACCAGCCAAGTGCGTGTCGCACTCGCGCACGAAGGTTTCCGTACCATTATCTATAAAAACGGCAAAAAAATCACGTTTGTTGTATGGGAGCCCTTTAAATATTTATTTTAATCTGTTTTTCAGTATTTGTTGTTATAGCGGCAACAAAAATACATCATCTGTGAAAATGTCTACTGTCTAACTATCACGGTTCATGAGATACAGCCTGGTGACAGACGGACAGCGGAATCTTAGTCATAGGGTCCCGTTTACCCTTTGGGTACAGAACCCTAAAAACACCAAATCCTTTTTCTCTGTGTAACTAAACTAAATGAGCTATTAAAAAGACAAACGCGAAGATCCATTACGGTGCAATCAATTACAACTGTTGATTCCAATGTATGTTTAAGCAAATTTTCAGTCGAAATCTTTTGTAGCAAAACTCTGCTGATATTATTATTGTGAAACGTGTCCGGAATTCATTTATACGTAACAAAAGGTCGGTTTAATTATATCTGAACCCAAACTCATTACCTGGCGTGGTAATTTTTTGCATAACGATTTCATTTGTGAGATTATATTAAAGGTTTATTTTTTAGCTTCATTAGTAGAGTATAATTAGTAAATATTTGTACTTAGCCTTGCATAATATTTAAGCTTGAGGAAATTCTTTATGGACGAGTCACGCGATGTGTTTGAAAGGTTAAGCAGAAGTATAATCATGGTAAAACCCAGTTCGTTGATTGTATTGGCTCAGTCGCAGAACGTCCACTTAGCAAAATGTGTACCGGACGCAAAACGTTCATTTCTCAAAATGTCTCTTTCGCAGTGTCCCTTTCGCAAAATGTCTCTTTCGTAGAATGTCTTTGTCGTAGAATGTCTCTTTCGTAGAATGTTTCTTTCGCGAAATATCACTTTTTTCAAAGAACCTCCACTTCCTGGTATCAAAAAAAAACCGGTCAAGGGCGAGTGAGATTGGCGCAGAAAGAGTTCTATATTAATCTTTTCAATCAAATAAGCTTGAAAAAAAAAGTGTAAACCGATTTCAATAACAGTAAAATAATTTTATGTGGGAAGCATTTCAGAAGGTGCCTTTGATTTGGTTTGATTTAAGGAAAAATTGGCACAGACTTCCTTAACTGTTTCAGAGGATTTTTCTAATAAAACTATCGGACCATCATACTTATCTTTTGGTTAAGAGCTTTATAACGGTTGCAAAAATGGCTTTTACATAAAAAGCTGTACCGGTATATCAGATTCAGCAACGTCGACAAAATGTAGTTCTTTAGGCACCATAAAATAAATAACTTTTCACAAAAAAGTTAAATTTTTAAACCCTCGACTAACTGCGGTTCAAAACAAAGCTACGCGAATAATAGTTTTATTTGCGGTGGAAGTTCACCATTAACTTGTTAGCTCGTTACTTAATCCGATATTAAGCGATATAAGCGGTTCGAAGTTTACAAGGGGTGCTTTAAGCGATTTTTATGAAGGCTTTTACGATTTGTAAAGAACGATTGTTTTGTATTAATAGGCTAAGTAAAAATTTACTTCCTTTTAAATCAGAGAGCTTTGAGTTGCTTTTTATTAGAAAAAAACCTTTTCAAGGCGGTAAATGATTTGTTTAGGATCTTTAATTTCCTCAATTTTCTTTTTTTAGTACGTAGCATTTTAAATACTTAATATTATATAAGTGTAACTGTATGTACTTTCTTTTGACTCAATATAATGCCTTGTCTACACCGAATACATCTGCCGCTACGCCGCATACGGTATCGCAGTAGTGTTTCAGTACATGTCGCAGAGATGTGAACGAAAAAGAACGAAAGTAAAATTAATTTATTTACACACAGAGTGAAAAAAACGATAATGCGTTATACTCACAAAACATTTATATGGATGAAGAAAAGAAATGCAAAAAAAAAATGTTCTTTATTACATAATAATGGTCTATAACCTATTGTATATTTTCTATCTCTCTCTCTATATTCTCAAGTGCTGAATATAAGTGCCGCAACATGTATTGAAACTTGAACCCGAGTATAACTTTTCGGCGCAGCTTAAGTCCGAGTAAAAATTTTCGCCACATGTCCCTGATACAAGTTGCGGCACAACGATGTATCACGACATGTGCCCGTTGTGCACGAGGCATAAGCTAGAATTATCAACATGAAAAAGAGCGGAAAGATTTTTTATACGAGTATCTTTAGTGGTAAACTAGGCTGGCACAAAGAAATCATTCTTAGAGTGGAAGATAGGCGGCACGATATGCAATATGCTGACAATAATCTTCCTATCTGACAACCTAAGTGGGTACAGTTTATGAACTTTTAGCCCTTCATATTTAATGAAAAAGTAGTTTCATATAGGTGGTCTTTTGGTATTAATAATAACTATACAGAGATCAGAAATGATTATAATACCGCAGCTTAACACCAACTCATTTCAACTCCGTTCAACCAACATTTAGGCCTCGCAATTTCGCGGGATCGTCACGTGATAACTTGAGTCAGCCGAATGTCAAGTCCCGAGTTGCAGTATGACAACTCGGGAGGATAAACGATTCGCCCATTTTTAACCTGCAGGCACCCCACGGTATTTTTTGCAAAAGCAGTCGTTGGATGGAGGGTGGACTTAAATATAGGTCGTAAAAAGACAAATAGAATGTGGTATAACTGAAAAGTGTTAAGCATTGAATAAAAAAAAAACATGATGTCAGTTTATAATATGGTGTGGCATATCACGCTTCCTACCCCATGATTACCTACAAACAATCAATACATTTTAAAAGCGTCATAATTATAGCTTAATATTTTGTCCATAAGCGTTATTCAAAAACGATTTAAGGAAGCAAGCCATAAAAGTTATAGTCTGTTATCTATAGCAGCAATTATTTGTTAATTGGCGTACATTTATAGGCCGTTTTAAGGTAACAGTGGCGATCGAATGGGCCTAAGTGATGGATAGCTAGCGGTCAGTATAAAAGTACCGTTAACACGCGTAGTAATCGAGTGGAAACTTAATTACATTTTATTTATTGTTTGTAATACTGGTTGCAGTATCAACCTTAAATTATAAATGATTTTTATTTTTGTAAATAAATCTGTTACAGACATTTTTACAAGTAAATATGATGTGTTTTTTTAAGACTAGATGGCGCTGGCATTTCTTATCTGACTAGCTCTGAGAAGAAAAGCCGAAACAAACTCAATGGTCAAGGTTTTATATTAAAGTCCAGACATTATGGTATAAAATTTGAGTGTAATAATGTAGGGCAACGTCTGGTATGGCCTTTTGAGGAAAGTCATAGCAGCGTTGAGTTGACCTGTCCCAACTGACTGATCGTGTAGCTCAAACTTATTTTAGGGAGCTCAACAACATTACGCACGACGCCACCAATCAGCGGGACATTTGTGTAGGTCACAAGGTTAACTTGGGGTTTACGCAAATTCAACAAATCTTAGAGATTTGGAAAATAAATTTTATTCAGCCAAGAACACAAACATAAATAATAAATTTAATGCGAACAAGCATGCCCGTGCCGAAAGGGTCACCAAATCAGCATATGTAAGGCGTCAAACACCCAGCGCTGATTTTCAGTTTGTAGGTTACCTTTGCATATTGTTATGATGCATGCATTCATCTGGAGAATGGAACACATTCATGGCATTCCATTTCTTCTTCGCATTCCCAGCCTATTTCTAGGATGCACCAGACTTATATTATGGATAAACATGTGTCAAATCGCTCCCGCTACCGCCTGTCTCTAACACCGTCACAACTTAACCGTCACGCAAGCACCCGCTTCTTTAGGCTCAGCGATTATTTAACAATAAATTATTCGTGCCACAATAAATTTACATATTCAGAATCGCCCTCCGTTGAGTAGTAAATAAATTACGTTTCGTTACCTTCTCACTTCGTCATAATTGAGTGGTAAGGTGTATTGACTTGGTCGTGCGTTCGTGACCGAATGAATACAGAAAACTCTTTTTGTATTGCAGTTTATTTTGTTATTTAAATAAAATAAGAATTACTTTCGAAATGATGTGTTGTAGTTTTCGGCGGAGAGTCAAGCCCTCGCTCGCCGTAAAAGACAACTAAGGTGAACGACGATCACTTATTCTACCTATCTTGCTATCGTTTATAGGATTTTTTTCCATTGGACTGCTGTATATGGTCCTTGGGACCCCTTCTACGTAACCGGGCACGGTTATTGGCGAGACCTGAAGGGTCTCCAGCTAATGGGGGGGGGGGGGGGGGGGGGGGGGTGAACTAAAATACTTAACCTAAGCCAACTACTTGTACTACACTAACATCATGACTACCTACAACAATAGCACGGGCGATCCCTAGTGGGACTCGGACCTCGGCTTAGGGCGTTGCTGGTAGGGGCTTAGGGGGGGGGGGGGGGGTTTTTGGGAATAACTGTTACTGTTTTATTTATTCTTAGTTGAATGGCTGACCACGTATGGGCTACTAAGTTGTTATTTGTAGCTGCAGTTGTCTTTTGTTATACGCCTTTACAAAGAGCTAACATAATCGTTTAGGAGTGAGCATGGAAAATAATCATAGAAAATAAAACCCACATCTATGGACTCTCCCCCACTGAGGCTACTTATATTTGGGTTAGTAGTTAGTAACATGAGCTACGTCTCAATTATACAGCATGTAAGGGTAAACACCGTTGTCACTCAAACCATGGGTAGTTGACTTAAACATAAAAATATAGGACGCAGTAAAAATAAAAATAAAATATAAACGCGAGACATGAGCGGCGCGGCGGCGCTACGACGCGGCGTACACGCACTCGCTAGCGAGGCAGTAGCGAACTGTGCGGGGCCGTGCGTCGGGCCACGCGGCGAGTAGTTCCCCGCGCCCCCTCCCGTAGCTTGTTGCCCCCGCGCGTAGGGTCACATGCTTTTGTGGAAAAATGAAAACTTTATAAAAAAAAGTTTGTTATTTTTCATTGATTTTACGTTCTATAAATGAAACCAAACCACTGATTTCAAGGATAACGGTGTTTACCCTAACAACCTGTATTAATGTACACAAGAACAGAAAATAAAAAGGACAAGCTAGTCTGATTGACACAGAAAGCAAGCTCCGTCGAATGACAACAGCATTTATAACAGCGGGTGCATTGATCCATGACGACGACTACCCTTCTTTAACTTCTAAACGTTGCCCAGCGTTGCCAGCTACCGACAAACCTGCAGCTAAAAACAAATGGCGATCAACTATGTCTCGAGAAACTTAGTGGCCCATTTGCAGTCAGCTTAAGGCCCGGACTCCACCAAAGCGGAGATGTGTGGAGATGGCCGAAGCGGAGACGAGAAGAGATGTTTTTCAGCTAGGATGTATCCACCAAAACGGTGCGGAGATGCGTACTGGCTAGACTGTAGCGGAGATGTGTGCTGGCTAGGGTGGAAATGTGCGCTGACTAGAGCGGAACTGAACTGCGTGCGGTTAGCATTGGATGTGAACGCACAGTTTAGATTGACATGACAAGTTGACATGAGAAATGTGACACCGATCACTGCACGCCGCACACATCTCATCTCCGCTGCGCGCCGTCGTCAGCTTGCGAGGCAAAGCTCACATTTCCGCCTTGTACCGTGGCCTAGCTCAATCTCAGCGAGGAACAGCTCACATCTCCGCTTCCATCGCGCCATACAAATATGATACAAATCTCCGCTCAGTGATATCCACTTAAGCTGAGTGGAGACGAGATGTGTGAATAACTAAATTCTATTGGTGTGGTACCGGACGTAAAGAATAGCACTACCCCATCTCTTCCCATGGGTGTCGTAAAAGGCGACTAAGGGATTCACTAGAGGATGGGCAGCAGCGTTCTCGGAGTAATTTAACAACCATACTGCGATCGACAACCCGCCTGCCAAGCGTGGCGATTATAGCAAACCCCTCCAATATGGATACTACAAAGAAGGTCGTGGCAATCCGCTGGCTGCTTGAGGGAGGCCTATGTCCATCAGTGGACGTCTTTCGGCTGAATGATGAGACTATATTTGATAAGCTTATAATGTAGATTATGGTTTCATGTTATGCTACGATACGATTTTAGCTCCGCTTCTCTAAAAGCATGCTTGGGACGTTCAAATTTATCACTTCATTCTTTATCATAAAGCTTGAAATCTCCAAGCACTATTATTAAAACATAAATCATTTCAAAGTTCATTGCAATACATGTCAAGCTTATAAAGGTTGAACATGAAGGTCTTCAGAGCCTAAATACTTTATTACACTTACATAATATTTAAGCCTGTCACACACGGTGCAGATGCTATAATATATTATCTGCAAGGACACAAAAACTTGTAATACTCTGACATGCATCTAAATGAACGTAGCGAAATAGAGAACTAACATAAAATGTACTGAATTTTATAGGTTTTTGTCATTTTCCTTCTCAAGCAGCGTTATCACCCACGTTTATTTAAAGCCGTGTCGGACTCTTTGTGAAGATATCACACACGGTGCAAATACTATAAAATTGTTTTACATTCAGTTAATATTTAATTTTATAACTGTAGATATTAACTACACGTATATTTTGTTTTTGACAGAATCTGTTAATGCCTTCAGATACTGAACGATAAAACATATACGACGTGTAACATTATAAAGGCATACCCTCAAGTAGTTAAGAATCGGCAACTGAATTGATTTCAGCCATTTTTTATGTGTATATTTTTACTGGTTTTTCAAATCAGTCTTTTAATTGGGATAAAGAAAATTTTGCCTTATATCAAGGCGATAACACTGAATTTTAAATGCAGTCATCAATGAAAAAAAATACTGTTTTCTTATACAAGCTTAGATCTAGTACATACTAAACCTGAAACTAGTTTATTCAGAATCACTAGGAGAATCGGTTGACATATTTTTTACACCACATTTTTTTTTTCATATATTTCAATTTTGTTTCAGTAATTTTCTACCCATAACAGTTGACGCACGTAAGCACTAAATCCACTAACAAGTTCTACCGCACAAGTCAACTTACAAACCGTGGAAATACCAGCAAGTCCTGCAAGTTTTTCGAACTAAGCGAGCACTTGCATGCAAGAACTTGCGCAGTAAGATTTTGGTAAGATTTTGGAGTAAGGGCTTGGCGCTTTATAGTATCCGAACTGTGTGTGACAGCCTTTATAGGTACTTGCTGTATACAAGAATTTTTATTAAACATTGAACTTACAATTTATTCATGGTACCTCAGCACGCAAATGCACGACGTCGATTTTTCTTTTTTAATACATTCATTTTGTTTAGAAATATTAACTAGCAACGGGTTATTTTTCATTATATTGCGTAGAAATTTATTTTATGATAAGATGATATTATTATATTGAGTAAGACAGACAACATCCATTTCTGCGATTGAGTTATAATTCTATTCTGATTAAAGGATTAGACACACTTTTCATTTTTTTTTTATTAGGGCATGAATTAACAAATGAATAAATTTATTCTGAAAGAGTGGATGGTACAAAAGTTCTTCTTTTAAATATTGTTAACATAAAATTCTGCCACTTAGGCATGCAAAACATAATAAAATCAAACAACACAATAGAAAAACAGCCCCATAAATAAATTATTACAATGCAATGTCAATACAGCATGTCTATGGAATTATTAAAATATTGCAATATCCAAATAATAATAAAGTAACGTGTCTTTACCTTTTGGCATCGATTGATCTTTGGCATTAAAGCGAGGTAATGTGCGTGTAGCTAATGCTGACGCATGCTTAAGCCAATGATC
The DNA here is from genome assembly GCA_905220435.1 of Amphipyra tragopoginis. NCBI lineage: Eukaryota > Metazoa > Arthropoda > Insecta > Lepidoptera > Noctuidae > Amphipyra > Amphipyra tragopoginis. Next base: position 25,247,589 of record HG991996.1, on the reverse strand, counting down.
AGGATCGATATTTGTGACGACTTATCGACCGTCAGTATAATAGGATATTTTTGTTTTTTCGCACAAAATAATTATTATAATAAGTAGGGCATTTGACTGAATCTCGAAACTATTACAAAAATAATAAGCAACACTGTAGAAACAATGAAATATTTAATAAAATATGCCCAAGTTATGAACGATTTCAAATTGTTCACATGACAGAGAAAACACTACCACTATATGACGTCATACCTTAAAACTTCATAGTGACTTGATTTCACGCTGTACAATATCCGTTTCGCATGACAAGGATAGAAAATGCCTCCTCAACCAACTTAGAAAGCGTGTAGTTCCTCTATTTTTTCATCGGTTTTATTTATTTTTCACGTACCCTTTGAGCGTGGCGCGCGAAATTTTAAGTTCTACGTACCCATTTAAAAATACAAGATTTCTTTTTTGAATGATTAAATATAAAACTTTAAACATAAATTAAATGAAACCGTGCGAAAGCTACCGAAAACTACTCGCAAAACATTAATTTCTTTTTATTCAGCAACTAAGAGCAATTCATAAATTTTGCACGAAGTTATAAACTTTACATCGTAGAATTTATTCCTCGGCGAGTCTCTTAGACATAAACTCGAGTTAAAAGGAAGCATTTTTTCTCAAAAGAAAACCAATAAAATCAGGAAATCAAGCAAACTTAAACGGAATAAAAGAGAGGAAAGTAAATAATGATGAAGATGAAAGAGTAAATAGTGTTGTAAGTTTATTTGCTATTTTATTTTAGAATGGACATGATGTCACCATAGTTTTTTTTTCAAATCTTCGTTGCATTCTCAGGCTTCCACTAGACCATCATCCTGGCATCAGTTCGGTTCGATCCGTGTGTAGGATAACTTTTTAACCGACTTCAAAAAAAGGAGGAGGTTCTCAATTCGGTCGGTATTTTTCATCATCATCCTCATACGTCATTTCACCTTCTTTCTATTTATATTAAACCTTTTTTTTGTCACATGCCACATCATTTTCGAACACTCTATATTTTAAATTTAAAAACCTCTCGATTAAAAGAAAAGTTATTTGGATTCAATGCTAGAGGCGATCAGGAAAGTGAACGGACTGGTGTTAACTTGAAGGAGACTGTACTGCTGAGCCTCCGGCACTCCGACTTGCTTGAGGGAGTCGTCGCACTGCACTGCTGATCTTCCAGAACTCCGCCTATTCACTGTACTACTGAGCTCCCGGTCACCCAAATATCACTCAAAGAAGTTTCGTGTATCCATTCCAAATTTTTTCGTGTGCTATTAGAGACTATGAGTCTTTTTTTATCTATATCATAGAAGTTGTCTTGAAAAGTGTTTTTCTTGTTTGTCCGGCTAGGGGTAGGTAGGACCCCTTAGTATTCAACCTTCTTTATAACTGGTGTAGCAGACGTGCCTCTAGCTCAGGAGATCCTGGGGCCGTCTGCTACATTAAACGTGACATTGATTAGATTGATGTTAGCCCGTAATCGGGCATACGGTTTGTATGAAAATTAAATAACAAATAATTTGGCATTTTTTACAAACAATAGAAAATAAACGTTTTTTTTTAATGTATCTTTTTTATTTTCTATTGAAGATAATAGTGAAAAATTGTTATATTGCGAGGTTTAAAAATAAAAATATAAGAAAAAAGATTTCGCGACGTCTTCCAAAAAAGTTGGTGGGAAATATCTTCCCTTTCCCTTATTAAATTGCGATAAATTGATCATGTAATGTATAGATTTCTGGATTGATAAATCGGATCAGAAAATATTTATTTGCGGCATCATAAACGACAATCTGAGGTCAATCGTCGAATACGACTCGGCTGGGCAGCGTTTGGGAAGCTACGTAAGATATTTTCGTCCCAACTACTGCAGTGTCTCAAGACGAAAGTCTTTGACCAGTGCGTGTTGCCAGTGATTACAGACGGCTCTGAAACGTGGTCACTCACAATGGGCCTCATAAGAAGGTCACCCAAAGGGCAATGGAGAGCTATGCTCGGAGTTACTCTGCGTGATCATATCAGAAATGATGAGATCCGCAGGAAAACCAAGGTAACCGACATAGCTCGAAGAATTGCCAAACTTAAGTGGCAGTGGGCGGTGCACATTACTCGCAGAACGGATGGCCGATGGGGCCGAAAGGTTCTGGATTATAGCTTTTAACCTTCCTCTTGAATCACTCTATCTATTAAAAAAAACCGCATCAAAATCCGTTGCGTAGTTTTAAAGATCTAGGCATACATAGGGACAGACAGACAGCGGGAAACGACTTTGTTTTATACTATGTAGTGATGATTATCTCCTTTATAAACTCATAATTCTGTATTTCTTCATAATATACTATAAAGTTTATCTATTTATTTATTTAATAATTTATATGCACCGTAAAACCGTATGTTTCTTGCAATACTATCTTCCAAAAATAGAATTATAATAGAACGCGCTTGAGCCAGATATTGAACCCATGAAAAACCAACTTATTAAACACAAGTAACTACCACCCTCCCTACAATACACACAAACAATTGCGTGACGAAGCAAACCAATACGTAGAATTTGATTTGACATGTCAATTAAACCAATTTGTTGAAACTAAATTTTTACACCTGTTATTTTAACGAAAATTACTGGCATAATGAGTAATCACACTTGATTATAAACGCTGTAGGCTAATTCAGGATTTTTATGAAGTAGGAAACCTGCTTTCAAGTCTTTAATCGTTTACTTTTAAAAAACTGTCCAAATGTTTGGTTTTGTTTTTGCTGTCAAGTTATTTGGCTGTGTAAGTATTTGTAAATGAAAACTGTACTGACAGGAACGAAAGAAAGTCAGAAAAAAAAACACCCCTGTACATATCGACAGCATAAACAAAAAAAAAAAACAACGTAACTATTACACTAATAAAACCGACGACACTGCCATCTACTTATCCGATAGGAGTCTCGATAGTATCACTCGAACTCTCCAAACCGCAGCCTAGGTCAGCAAAGGGTCTGGTTCCGGAAATGGAGAATAGAGGTGAATCCCGAAAAGAGCGCAGCAGTTCTTTTCAAGAGACACGGTGATTCTCATACCCACATCCGTCCCGTCTTCATGTTCGGCAAACAAATCTCTTGGGAGATGAAAGCCAAATACCTGGGGGTTATCCTAGACCACCATCTGAGTTTCCGAGACCACATTAAAGAGGTACGCGCCCGCGCCGCTTTTGCTGTCAGTCAACTCCACCCCATCCTTAGAGCGCGCAGTAAATTGTCACTTAGAAATAAGCTGAGAATCTACGTGACATGCGTCCGCCCTATCTTGACTTACGCTAGCGTCGTGTTCGCACACATTAATCCTTCCCACTTCAAATCCTTCCAAACCCTCTAGAATCGAGTGTTGCGCAGAGCCGCGGCTATCCCGTGGTTCATGCGTAACGTTCAAATCCATCTCGATCTTAAAATGCTAACCATCAGGCAATACCTCAAATGCATTTCCAAGGGTTACTTCGACTCTGCCCCCCACTATCCGGACCCCCTAGTCACCGCAGCGGCCGACAGTCCTACAGTCCCTCTCTCATAAGTAAAGTTCACCGTCCCAGGCACACAGTTTTAGAGCCCGATGACAAAATTACCCTCCTCCAGGAGGCGAGTAAATCGACCAGCACAATAAACAGCGTCCGCCATCGTCCTACCGCCGCCGGATCCACCGAGCTCTCCCGTCGTAGAGCCGGTCGTCTCTTCAGACTCCGCAGTCACACCGATAAGTTAGCCCTCATCAAGCTGTCCCCCCCCCCCCCCAAACCGAGGTTCGAGTCCCACTAGGGGTCGCCTTTAGTGCTGTTGTTACAGGTAGTCATGATGTTAATGTAGTACAAGTAGTTAGCTTAGATTAAGTATTTTACTTCCCCCCCATTGGCTGGAGACCCTTCAGGTCTTGCTAATAACTGCCCGGTTACGTAGAAGGGGTCCCCAAGGACCATCTACTGAACCACCAAACACAAAGCACCGAAATTCTTAATAACTATGCCGAAAGGGTAACAACCAAATCAGCTAAATGTAATGATGTGCAACATCGATTATTTTTTTAAATCGATTAATAGATTTTCATTTCACATACCCATGCTGGGCGTCTAACACTACCTCATTGACCATACTACTCCAAAAAATCTTGCAAAGGCTGTCATACTGTTTGGCCATCACCAGATTCAATGGGGTGCATGAAAAGAGCCTCCACGAGTGACGATACTTAAGTACGTCCGGCGCACCCTGGGCAGTCAGCCCCGCTACCAACCTTGCTGACTGGCTAATCTTTTCACCACAGCATGAGCTATTTTCGTATAGCTCGTGCTGACACGAGAGAAGAAGAAGACCAGATTCAATCCTTATAGCTTGAACTGGGACAGTAGCCCGTTTGCCCGTGAAGTCAGTGCTCAAAACTCACTATTCCTAGATTCACGCCATTCATCCGCCTGGCGGATAATCCCCGCATTTGCTAAGCCGTTAATACAACACACATTTACCCCCTAACTAAAACCCCTTAAGTCAAAAAACCTCAATGACACAAGGCATAAGCCCCACAGGATCGCGTGACCGCAAACGCGGGATCTAATACACAGGTCCACTTAGCCAATTATCGTGGGGGTTGACGTGTTGCCGGCGTGATGGTTCAATTAAACCAATAATTGTTGGCATTTTTACTGGTTTCAACTAAATAATTACTTTTACGTGTTTTTATGATCGATCTGTTATTGTTTGCTTTAGTGACAATGTTGTTATGATTATTGGATTATTTTACAGTTAATTGACTCTATTGTACCTATAAAGATATTAAATATAAAGATAATTTATTAAATACATGGATAGTTTCCTCTATTTCTTATTTTAGATTTCCAATGTTTATTTATTTATTCCTGAAACTCTCAAACCAGGTATTGCTTTTTCAGTAGCATGATAATATATGTACTACTATAAAATTTGGTATGTCGTGTATTTAATTGTACCAAAATATAAGGAACATTTTTTTATGTAATCGGTTGGCAAACAAGCCGACACGGCCCACCTGATGGTAAGTACTTACCGCCGCGTACACAATTATTCCTAAGAGAATTGTGATGCGTTGCAAACCCTGGAGATAAAGTTGAAATGTAAAAATGTATCATTGGACTACAATTTCACCGGAATTTACACCTTTAAAACCGGAACAGCAATGCTGATGAGCGGTATAAATAGTAAGCAATTCAATCATTTATTTCGGAAAACATCCACATTGTAGTATTATTATTAGAACATACAAAAATAAGTTACTAACTAGCATTAAAATAAAAAAAATATAACAATCAAACCAAAAATTAAATCAAAATTAAAATGAAAATTACAATAATAACCAAATTCAAAATTATAATAAAATCAAAAACGAAATTAAATTAAAAAACACAAAATTAAATTAAAATCAAAATTAAATCAAATTAAAATTAAAACAATACAATAATATTAATTAAAAGTGGTAGTGTGTCTCCGGACGAACCCATTTACTAGGAGCTCAATCATCATCTTCCTGCCCTTATCCCAAACTGGGTGGGATCGGCACATCATGTATTCCTCTTCCTCCTCTATCAGCCGTCATCTCATCTCACTCCTTTCTTACCCATATCATCCTTTACACAATCCATCCGTCGTTTCTTTGGCCTATCTCTTGTATACCCATCTGTATTCATATTAAATATTCTTCTAGTAAAACGACTTTATTTCCTCCGCATTTCATGTCCATACCACGCTAAACTATTACTCCTCCACTTTTTAGTCACAAGCACTACTTTCAATCTACATGTGACACACTTATTCCTTATCTTATCCATTCTTGTCACTCCACGCATTTATCTCAACATTCGCATCTCCGCTGAATGCACTCCCCTTCATTCTTACTCCTTGCTCCTTCGTAAGGAGCTCCATTACTACTAAAATATTACAGTATGATCAGATCATCAGTCTAGTAAATCTGCTGTATATTGTACTAGAGGTCGCCAGCGGCTTCGCCCGCGTGGATGTCGTTTATCGAGTATTCCGCGTTTTTCTCTACTATAATATGCATGTATTATACATATAAACCTTCCTCTTGAATCACTTTATCTATTAAAGAAAACCGCATCAAAATCCTTTGCGTAGTTTTAAAGATCTAAGCATACATAGAGACAGAAAGACAGCGGGAAGCGACTTTGTTTTATATTATATAGTGATACTCATATGCAAGAACAGCTGAGATGACAAATCCTTTGCCTAGTGCAACAGTACAATACAGTAAAATATAATGCAATAATTTAATTGCATCTCTGCTTCGCATAGTTCATTAAAACCACATTAAAGACAAAGTTTTGAAGCTGAGAAATAAATAGAATATTTCAGAATTCCGAGCTTCAGTTGTCGAAGCTTATAATGAAAGTTTCTTCTTATTATCACGGAATCGCCAACAGTTATAGCCAATGGAATGCTGCAGTCGAAAACCCGATCAAAGGGGTGGCTTGCGAAATAGTTGAAGGCCAGTTTGAACTGGTTTCGGCCGGTGGAATCCAGTTACACCGTGTAGTACAAGTGGAAGGATGTTATCTTAGATAATATCTTTTTTTTCATTTATGTACCTGTCCAGGCGTTCGTGTCAGTGCAGTGCTTACACAGTATCATAATTCAGCCAAAAAGACGACCACTGCTGGATAAAGGCCTCCCCTAAGCATCGCCACATTGACGGTCCTGTGCTTCTACATCCAGCGGAAAACCGCGACCTTCGCCAGGTCATCGGTCCACCTTGTGAGGCCTACCCACGCTGCACCTTCCGCTTAGACAGTACAGGAAGAAAATACTTGAAAATTCATATCCGCCCTCTCGTCTGCGTTTCCGCCATCTTCTATACATAAATAAATCTATTGACTTGGCATGTCTGTACATAAAAATTAATTTGAAAAAAATACCGAGCTTTAAAGGATAACCAATAGAATCCATTTCGAGATTTTTTGGAATATTGTCTGTTTATCTGGTTGTCGGTTTTCGTTGTGCTCGCATCTCGTAAAAAGTACTGACTTAATAACACGCAATAAACACCTCAAAAATTACCACTTTCTATATTTTTTACAGGAAACGTCACATAGAATTATTTTTGAAAAATGTTCGCGTGATATTGAATAAAAAGCAAACATAAACTTATCCAAATATCTAGGTGACAATAATGTTAAACCAGTTCCAAAAATAAACACACAATACTCGTAACATAAACATCTAAACTCAAGGAAGCTTCTAAATCCTATCGTCATGTCCAACACACCGTAAAAACATCCGTGTGAACGTTCCCCTGCAAAAACCATCCGGAGATTGAAAACGTCACTCGTGTAGTATGACACTCTACACTCGATGAGACAATTTGTCAATCAATATGGGATTTTGTGTCATATTTTTCACACTTTTCCGCGTACATTTTTTTCCATGCAGTACGAGGCGATTAATGTCGGGTTTCTATGTATTACCGATGGTTATCGGTAAAAGCTACGAATCGTTTTTCTTTACTAATTGCGGATTTTTTTATGATAGTGTAATCTAGTCTAGTTCGCAGGTAAGTTAGCAGACGAGATTTTTTGTGGCATTTGTACTAGTACCAGGTACCAGGTATACCTGATTGTGTTTGGTGAATGGGAAGTTACATCTATCTATACCAGATGTAAATACGAGATAAGGCTATAAGAGCAGCTACCTTGATCGTTGTAGCAATAGGAAAACGTTCTTCGGAGACTGTCCAAAGTCGAAGTCAAATAGTTTTTATTTCAAGTAGACCAGATCACTGGTGCTTTCAAAAGGTCAACACTAGGTGCTCGGTTCCAAGTAGTAGGTACTTTGGAGAAGAGCCGACAAGAAATTCCATAGACACTCTTTTAAAAAAAAAACATGGTTTGACAATTTTCGCTGTAAGTCCATCACTTAAGCCACATCATAACCACTAAAACTTTACTTAGGAATGCTGTGAAGTGGTTCCCATGGTTTTTGAATTATAACATTAAACTTTTGTTCTACAAATATTTTGTTCAAATACCAACTCAATTATTGCTTGCTATAGAATAATCCAGAAACTATTTGTTTTACCCAAAATCAGAGCCTAGAATATGCCACTTCTACTTAGTGTTTGCCTAAAATGTCACTTATGGAGAACAATTTTCAATTGAATGATTTAAATTTTAAAAAACTCAATAGCTGCCTGGATTTGTGCCCGTGCAATAGGCTCGCCCCCTATTACATGGGACATGAGATGATATATATACACCTCTGCCTAGCCCCACGCGAAATACTGGCGTGAAGTTATGATAAGTAGTATCATAATATTTTCTGTTTCGACGTATGCGTTAAAAATTATAGCCAAGTTTTTCCTAAACCTTAATATTATTTAAAATTATTTTAATGGTCATAACCCAGTTCCCTTTTCATCATAATCATGACGTCAACAATATCCTGTTCTATTTTCATATTTCGGAGCGAATCCGCAAAAGGATTTCGGCTTCCCTCCGTTTTAATTAGTTTTATTTCGCGAATCCGACTTACGAATCTTATAAAACGTTGCGGCCGAACAATTTTAATGAAAGCATTTACACCATCAATTTATAGAAAGTTGTTTAATTTAAGTCGAAATTGTGTTTTAACAAAGTGCAAAGCGTTAAGTAGTCAGACTAGATGGAAGGAACTTAGATTATTTTATTTGTTTTTTAATTTTAACTTCTTTTTAATTTGGTTAGAAAAATTGGAAAATAGGGTAATTGACTAAAAAAAACTAATTAGTCCGTCAGTTAGATTATCAAAGAGCATTTGACACGTATTTTTGCTTTTGTTACGTAAACCAAAATTAACGAAGATACGACACTTTTAAAATTGGCAAAACGTCACAAGCAAGTAGGTACAATTTTTACCTGCTTCTGACGTCACAAGCCCCCACTCTCGAGATTTGATGCGTTTTATCTTTCCAAATATTCACGGATTTAACAAAAGAAAAAATACGTTTCCATTATTTTTCAAAACTCTAACTGGCGGACTAATTTGATTTGCAATTTATTGATGCTGTCAACATGCCTATGCTCGTATTTAAATAAAAATATTTTGGATATCAAAAAAAGTATTAGAGCTACACGAAATAGCTAATGTTGTGGTGAAAAAAATTGCCAGTCAGCGAAATTGGTAGCGGGGCTGACTGCCATGATAGCTGATGATAGATAGATTAAGATTTTTGTTTATGAAATGTTTGAATAGAACAGAATAAAATTTTATTCGCTAGACAAATTGTAACAACAGCGGTGTCATGCGGCGAATGACAACAGTTGTCGTTTTATCTAAGTAGGTATATCTTATGTCAAATTTGACGTTTAGGATAGATAAATTTCTCGAATCGACTCGATAAAAGATTCGTGCTAGCACCGCAGATGACATATAAAAAAAAACATCTCCCCTTCAGTAAGCATGCGAAATCATAAATAATCATTTTGCACAATTTATTTTAAATAGCATTTCATAAGTAAGCTTTACATTTTTTTAAGTTAAGAAATTCTTGAACAGTTATTTCTTTAAAACTTCACTTTTGAGGAAAGTTGTAGAACAAAAAGTCACGTAGGTAATGTTACGGGTATTTTAATACCCTTTCGTATTTATAACCCCTTTCTGACAAACATTATATAACCCACACCCGTCACAGCAGTCGACGCAACATCCCCACTTCCGTGCACAAAGCACGATGAGAATTTGTTATTAATGCATGGGTTTCCTCGCAGTGCTTTCCTTCATCGTCTGAATTTTAATTATTTGGCAGCCTACATTAATAAAAAGGGATAGAATTAAAATTTTATAAAAATGAACAGAATATCATAAAATTTCAGGCACGGGCATCAAATTTTAATAGGACTTTTTCCTTTTTTGTATGCATTTAATTAAAAATCCAATTTTGATTGAGTACAAGAGTAGCAACTACCACATACAACAATTTCGATGATGAATATATTGTGGTACAGCAACAGTCCATCACTCAGCTGAATGACGTCCACTGCTGGACATAGGCCTCCCCCAAACAATATTGGGTCGGGGTTTGCTATAATCGCCACGCTTGGTAGGCGGGTCGGCGATCGCAGTGTGGTTGTTAAAGTACTCAGAGAACGCTGCTGCCCATCCTCTAGTGCAGTGGTCGTCAAACAGTGGCCCGCGGGCCGCATGCGGCCCTCGGCAGTTATCTGTTCGGCCCGCGACATAGCAAAACAATTTTAGTATACAACGACTATCAAAACTTGCCATACAACATCAATGGGGCAATCGCATTTTGATAGCTCATAAAAAATATGTTAATTGATTCGTGGTGTCAACTACCCAATCCATAAATTTGCGGCCTGCAATGATACCTTACATTGTTCTGTTTGGTCCTTGACCAGATAAGTGTGACGAGCACTGCTCTAGTGAATCCCTTAGTCGCCTTTTACGACACCCACTGGAAGAGATGGGGTAGTGCTATTTTTACGTCCGGTACCACACGGGCGTACAGCAACAGTATTGTTTATTTATTAATATACTCTTTATTGTACATACACCAGGTAAACAAAAACAAGGAAAGACAATTTAAATATAAAAAAAAATATTCTTTTATCTAAATTTTTTCGAGCTGTTTCTCTTTTCATGGCTATGGAAGCCTCAGAGGTACCTTCTAATATGTCGAATCGCGCAAGGCGATATTATTGTTATCTTTTAATCGATAAATCATACCAGCCTATTACAAATCAATATTGGAGAGACCCTAAATGATTCCACCATGAATCTGAGCACCTTACGTTATACAAATAATTGCGATCACAAATCAATCACCACTTACACGAAACGCGAAATTCAAAGTCGTCTAACTTCGCGACATTTTGTAAGCCGAAACAAATTGCCCTAGATGAGCGACAAAAGCGACACGAAGCGACGCGACGCGCCGCGAGGCAGTGTGTACCTGTTTTTCTGCGACCGTTCACTAAAAGTTGCGATGTGGTTTTTAACTAATTAATATTATGTGTACTTGCAAAAATTATGAATCAAAAGCTTCTTATTTATAAACTACAGTATCATCTATACCTGAACCAGGTAAATTAGCTAATTAAATTATAATTAATTAGCTAATTTAATAAATTATAACTAGGTAATTAAATTAGAGACGAACTATCGCGTATTATATCGCGTCAGTTAGATAGGACTCTCGAACCATGTAGTACCTATTACAGAACGCGTAAAATTACTTTGCCTATCTGAAGTGAGGAACGGAACGTTGAAAGCCTGGTTTCAGAGCGGCAAAGTTATTTTACGCGTACTGTATTTTGTCGTCATCCGTCGTTTCGCGTCGAGATTGTTCGCTTTCTTTTGCTCACCTAGGACATAACTTCAGTACGAATTTCTACAAATTCGCGGCAACAGCAATAAAACTCCCTCGTTTGAAACAAAAAAATAAAACGGAGCAGTGTCTATGAAAGTCTCATGTCGGTCCAACTTTTCACCCACAAATTTGTCGTTCACGAGATAAACAAAGCCTCTCCAACGATACAACATGGAGTTGGCGCTATGAATATAAACAGTTAAATTAGGAGCGCTCCGGACGGGCCCCTAATATGATATACAACATATGCGCCTAATTTAATTTTACTTGCCAAATTTAGTGCGGTCCCTTGTCGGCGATAGTTTTTTTGAGTTCTGTAACGTAATTTTCCGCGTTATGAGGATAATTGAGAAGTTGGATTAAATGGCTCGTGAGAGCTACTAACAAAAAACCGGCTAAGTGCGAGTCGGATTCGCGCACAAAGGGTTCAGCACCATCCTAACTTAATATTATAAATGCGAATTAAGTTTGTTACATTTTCACGCCTAAACCACTGAACCGATCATCCTGAAATGTTGCATATACGATGTCAGGTGTACAGAAACGGACATAGGGTACCTTTCATTCCGAAAAAAAGTACAGTTCTCGAGGAAAACAACAATAACCTTCATAGATGGCGCCACGTACGTGTCTTTTGAATCACGATTGAATTATACTGTTATAGAAACTTTGGTAGTGTGTTAATAGTTTTTTGAGCTTAATTAATGCGAGCGAAGCCGCGGGCAAAAGCTAGTTATCTATAAAAACGGCAAAAAAATCACGTTTGTTGCATGGGAGCACGCTAAAATATTTATTTAATTCTGTTTTTTAGTATTTATTAGTTGTTATAGCGGCAACAGAAATACATCATCTGTGAAAATTTCAACTGTCTAACTATCACGGTTCATGAGATACAGCCTGGTGACAGACGGACAGACAGACGGACAGCGGATTCTTAGTAGTAGGGTCCCGTTTTACTCTTTGTGTACGGAACCCTAAAAATTACTAAAAAAAAATTACTTACTTAAAGGAAAACGACGAAACTGGAAAAACTGCGCTCGAAATTCTCAGGACATCAGGTTCAGAAATTTATTTCTATTCCTTCCCTTAACAAGAAATAGAATCTGAGGAATATTATTTTCTTTGAAATTTTCCTTCTTTTTATGGCAATCACATTTTATAATTAACTCGGTATTTAAAAATGTCTGCTATCTCTGGTACATTTTCTAGTAATAAAACGCCGCTCACAATTCAAGCGACGTACTTTGGTCCGATTGGATTTCTTTTCGATAGAATTTCTTTATTTAGGATTGGTTATCTTTCAGTGTGATAACGAAAAATAAAGATCCATTTTCTAGATTGAATATTGTACCTTTATACATATAATATACAAGTACCTATAAAGGTGAGCCATTTAGATACCTAGCCACTTCATCGAGGTGGGTGTCGTTAAATAAGTATACAATAAACAACCACCTGACTTTTCAAAAGTAAAATAAACTGTAGTGAAATTGGTTCATCCGTTTGGGAGCTACGATGCAACAGACAGACAGACAAAAGCTTCAAACTTATAGCATTCCTCTTTTTGCACCTGGGTTTAGTGAGTTCATTTTTAACACCATAAAAACGAATAAAAATATAGCTAAATAAATGTTGAAATCAGCACTGATAATTAATATCCATTGGCTGGAGACCCTTCAGTTCTCGCCAATAACTCCATGGTTACGTAGAAATGCAAATGACGCAAGGATCATTTAAAAGAAGTACAAAAGAAAAAAAACTTACAATTAAAGGCTTCGCCACACCAAACGCCGTGCTTGTGCTCGCATTTGACATGACATGCTTCACCCTTCATGGCCTTGAATACTACATAAGCTATGTCTACACCAGTGCACTTTCTGTTCATCTTGCGTCTTCGTCTGAGGCATGCGTGAAGCGCCATAGCGCATGCAATAACGCATGCCTTAATACTAGTTCGACAAAAGTGCATGCCCCTAGCGCACGCTAATCCGTCTATGGCGTCTTATGGCAATCAATATCGCATGCGCTTGACGCAAGAGGAATTGAAATTTGAAAGCGCAAGATGAACATGAAAGCGCGCTGGTGTAGACATACCATAACGCAGGCTTGCCGTCAATCCGCACACGCCACGCTCGCGCCAAGCGTTTGGTGTGGCAAAACCTTCTATTCACAACATGGCCAGTTGGCCATCCAATAGACGCAGCTTTTGTAGTTTGCATAATTATTCTAACACACTTAGCTTCATTACCATAATTTTGTAACTAGCTTAGCAAGCGTTTGTGCATATCAAAAATCATTATAGTGCAGCTTATCCTTTTATGCACAAATAGCATCTTCAGTATACAACGTGTAACAGAAATGCGTGTTCATATTTAAGGCGAGCTAAACCTGGCGCGGTAGGTTTTGCTTGTTTTAGAACTCATTTTTGATAGGCAAATTAAAACATTTAGAACCCAAAATAAATTTATATTTTAGGATACATTCCTTCTCTATACCATGTATCCGTTCAATACACGATGCAATATAGTTTTCTCGATGGAAAAAAATACTGAAGTTACTTCGATTTGCAGTTTTTTACAAGCAAAATTTCATTTGAAACAAGTACTAACTATAATACATTTTTATAATTAAAATTAATTTATAGGTACTTAATTAATTTTGGAATCGATTCTACCCGATCGTTTTTTTTATTACATCTATATATTTTTTATCGATTTTTTAAAGTGATTTTCGGCCCGCGCGTCGTCGCTTACGCGATTGCCGTCGCTTACGCGATTACCGCGCCAGGGTTCAGCTCGCCTTAAGGAGGTTGTTTGGAGTCTTATTCAGAGCAACATTTGATAGGCCAGACATTTTTTTAATAATAATAATAAATCATTTATTTGCCTGAAATATGGTGAGTACACGAGATGTTAAATTAAATTATAGCACAGGACATATTTCACCCTCATTACGGGCATGCAAAATTGTAGTTAATTTACAATTTACAACAATTATTTGGGTAAAGTTACAATTATTAGAACTATTTGAATTACAATTGTTTTTTCTTTCATTAGACATATCGTCACAGTCGTAGAACAACGACGGTTCTGATAATTATTAAATTTAGTTTTTTGGCATAATCTAACATAAAATGACAAACTTTATCGACAGACAACACTTTTTTTCAATTTTTATTTAAAACAACCTAGATACTGAGTTGGAATACTGACGGTTTTGATTTTTGAACGTAGTAAAATGTCGCGTATATAGTTCCGCCGGTGTACGGCGCTGACTCCTACGCCCCGCGACCCTCTCCCGCGCAACGGATGTTTAGTATCGTCCTTGTTCTAGGCGGCGGCACTATCCGATGTCGCGAACGTCACTAATATCTTGATTCATTTCCTTTTAACTAGTTTAAATTATGGATGGTGTTTGTTTATGTAATATATCTTTAAAAATGAAGTTTATTAAGGCGTCAAAAAGGTCAAAACGAATATTAGCCTTAGTAAAAAACAATAAACAAGATATTCAAAATGAGAATGAAGATCAAATAAAATATTTTTTTATGATGAAACAAGCAGAAACAAAACAGAAGAACATCTTACCACATCAGGTATGTTTTTGATGCATCTACTATTATAATAATTTAAATTTTACTTGTTATTTTTATGTGAAATTAGTTTTTAATGGCTCATTCGCTGTACAACGACGGTCTGTCATATCCGTCGTTGTACTTCGGAGTCAGACGCAGATAGTTTTAATGTTTTGGTTTTTGTGTAAATACTTTTGAAATATGGTTATTAGGTTGTACCGTTACGATAGAACTTCTCATGATAGTTAATTTTTATCGGTGACGGAAAATGAAATACGACACTGTTGTATGTACTTCTTGTAGACGTATGGTACAAACCGTCTTTCTTTTACGGATCGGCGGCAGTCGTGTCTACACAACCGACGTTATCCTTCGAATATATTTTCATATACGACATTTTCGGTAATTTTCGGTATTTTTATTTTTTATTTTAACCGAAACATTAATTTTATTTTCACATTAGTTGCTTGTGTTATTGATGAAATATCATAATATTCATTCATTTTACTGTAATAACGTGCTTTTTTTTTGCATTGGAACAACGTTCGTCGCCATTACCACCAGGAGTAGAAGCTATATGTGAGCAAATGCGTGATGTATGGAATGAAGTATTTATAGACAGTGACTGCCATGAAGAGTTTTACAGCAGTCACATCTACAGACCACCAAGAGGAATCATTTGCAGCAGCTGTTATTGTAAGCCCCCCAGTCTTAGCAGTTTCAGTCGCATTATCTACTGAAGTAAATCCCCGCCTCTCATCGGTAAGTATGACCGAAGACTGTCAAATTGACAAACTGATTTATGTCTGTGTTGCTATTAAGGAAGATGCTTATATGCCTACAGACGCAATGACACCGGTTTCCGTGATTGATTGCCCGCAGTCAGTGAATTCTCTATTTCATCACAACACTAATTCCCCGATGCCATTGACTCCCATTTTCAATGATTTACCTTATCAGCCGTCACCAGTCACTCAGGATATAGAAGAGCCTGGCCAGTCAGCTGTACTAAACACGCCAGTTGCTTCCCCAGTTAACAGACATGCCAAGTGTGATGATCCGTTTTGCTGCCAACATGAACATGAGCATGATGAACATGAACATGAGTTTGCCTGTCCATCAGTAGATACTATCGGAACAGACTCTAATCAACCGTCTCCAGCATCCAGTGCCTTGATAAGAAACAGGGGAAAAAAACGACCTTGTAACCGTGATAGCTGGGGGGATGTGAAAAGAAAGATCCTTAAGAACCAAGGTAAAACGTATTGTTCAAAGAGAGGGCGTACTGTTGAAGCGAAAGCAATAGACCCACCGTGCCGCTGCAGATTTAAATGTGCTACTAAAATTTCAATAGAGGAGCGAACTGAGATTTTTAATAATTTTTGGGAACTTGGTGACCGAGAAAAGCAATGGTTGCATGTTGCTAACTACACCAAAAAACAAAACAAATGCAGGACATTCACACTGGAGTTAAAACACAATAGACAATATACCAATAAATATTATTAACCCAAACAAGATGCTGAAAATGTCACTTATGATAAAATTAATGTTTGCAAGACCATGTTCCTAAATACTTTGGGTATCAGTGAACGTATGACAAGAACGGCATGGCAAAAGTACGATGGTAGCATAACTGTCGACCAACACATGAGGGGGCGTCATAACCACCACAGAAAAGTAATCGATGACGAAATGTTAACATCTGTGTGCGCTCATCAATCTTGAAACCACCAATCTTGACCACCAATAAAGATCTCATCAATCTGTGTGACACTGGGATAATACCAACTAAGTATCACGATTTTTTTAATGCTTTGCCGCACGGTCGTGCTGTTGTAAATGAATCTGATGATGACTCTGAGTGATTTCTTATTAATAATAGATAGCAAAAATAACACAATATTGTTAATTTTGTATATATCAAAGGTCAGGATTCTTACATTTTTTGTGTTAAAAAAGTACAGATATAAAAATTAATATTTTAAGAGTAACGTTTGAGACTGTTATAATAATTATTACTAAAGATTTAATGTTACTAGTTACCGTTTACTATAGGTAAACAGAAGAGATCGTTTATTGTTTATTTTAGCAGATAAAAGAATGTTTAAGTTTTGATATTGTATAAGTTTTGATTTTGATATTTTGTTGTAATTTTTAAAAGGATTGATCTCAAACTATTGTTCCAAGAACTTGATTTTAGTAAAGTTAAGATAATATGTAATTGAATGTTTGAGACTGATTTGATTAAGTATTTTTAAATAGATTATGTTTTTAATAAGATTTTTTTTAAAGATTTACTAAGTAACCAGTTACTTAGTTAATAAAAACCATTTATGTGTACCTATTTTTTCAATACATTACTTTTCGTGAGTTTTATTTTTATTTTTATATCCATTAATTTAAAATCCGTCAGTAGATTTTGATAGAAATTCCCTAAAACATTGATGAAAACAATCATACGTCAAGTATTATACAAAGAAAATCCGCACAATAACGTCCTATCATAACATTCGTTACATTAGTATCCACAGAACAATGACGCATGTGACTTTTTAAGAAATCTAAGCATATTAAGAATTTATTCTTCAGGGCACATTGTAGAAATCCATATACACAAAAACATTTCCGAATTTGAAGATGATAGGATTGGCCGTTTTCAAAATATGACATAAAACCCTGTTCCAAAACTTTAAACCGCTGCGCTGTAAAGTTACTATTTTGCAGATCCGTCTTTGTTCTATGACTGCGACGATATGTTTCGTGAGTTATTCTTAAGAGCGTGTACGCCGTTCGGCATTTCATACAAATTTTCAAGTCCTTATTTTTCGATATGACTGAACCGATTTTAATGAAACTTCATACCCATCAGCAGGATACATAGGAGTAAAAAGTTATCAGAAAACATTTTCGAAAAATAGTGTTACAGTTAAATTAGACCGGTTTTAAATTTTCCACACAAACAGAAATTTCCAATTATCTTTTTTTAAGTAAGACATTTCGAAAATGTTTTCTACTAACTTTTTAGACCTAACTATATTGCTTATGTGTGTGAAGTTTCATCAAAATCGGTTCAGTCATTACGAAAAACAAAGACTTGAAAATTTGTATGAAACGCCGTACGGCGTACACGCTCTTAATCATTATTGGTTACGGTTTACTCACGTGCATTTTTCGGGATTGCCCAGACAGTTTGACAGTTCGAATTGCGACCTCACCGCGTATTTAGCTTGTGGCGGCATCTATCCACGCCACATGCGAACTACCTACGCAACACGCCGGCGGTGTAGGCGACTACAGCGACAATATTGACAACTGTCATAGATGACAGATCCTACATCGCGCTATCACGATTTAACATGCAGATAGTATATATATGTATACAACCTCATAACATCAACTGTTGGGCAGTAGCCCGCCAGGCACAAAGACTCCGCCTGGTTGGAGGATTCTCCCTTTGGTTGGAGGAACACCACACCAAGTTTCTCCACAAGCTCATGATTAAGGCTTGTTTCACCCTTGCCACAACCACGATCGCACCACAACAATACTGCCGTGCAGGCCCTAAAACGCAGTAACAGGTTTTTTCACGTTTTTGAGTTGAATATTGAACCTTGACGGTCACGCTATAAGGAACACAGTGATATTGCCGGTTTTTAGTTGGGATGTTCTAAACGGTTAAAAAGACGAATTAGTGAAAGCAGTAACTTACGTTTGCAGGTCTAAATATGTCATAAGACTAACTAAAATACAGTAACAGCTGTTACGTCTACCACGACTCGTCACTTTACCTATTTAAATGCAGTAAATATCTTTATTACCACTAAAAATCTGTATTCTACACTCAAACAAATATTGACGCATATAAATTAAAACGCAGTAAGTAGTTTTTGTACCAACAGTATTAATACTGCATGGTTGATCACTAATTTATTTCAGGCGAACTACTGATTAAAACGCAGCAAAGTACTTGTATGTGGTATTTTATTTAGTCTTATTCAAGTAGGTTCTTAGAGTGAAAACCAACTTCTTCTTCTTCTTCTATCGTGTCGGCACGAGCTATACAAGAATAGCTCATGCATGCCGTGGTGAAAAGATTAGCCAGTCAGCAGGATGGTAGCGGGGCTGACTGCCCAAGGTGCGCCGGACGTACTTAAGTATCGTCACTCGTGGAGGCTCTTTTCATGCACCCCAAAAAAAAAAAAAAAAAAACAACTAAAGTGCAGCAAAATTAAAATTCTTTCTTTTACTGCTTTTACTTTAATCGCAAATCACGTTCGAGTATGAATGCTACTGTTTAAATTGCAGTATGATCATTATTTACTGCAGTATAGTCGGTATTATTTTAAAGGTGAAAATAACTTAATGCTAATTAAATAGCAGTATGAGTAGCTGTTACTGCATTATAATTGGTAACTTGAACAATGCTACTTCATTCCACTGCAATCGAGACCATATTTTACTGCGTTCTAGTTAGGATCTGTCGCTCTCTCTCTCGGTCAATCAGTCGTGTCGAACGCTGCCGCGGAAGAAAGACGTTTGTGTCCGCGTTGTGCCGGTGGTGTAGGCAGTGAATACTGCCGTGCAGGCCCTAACGTGCAGTATGAGAGAAAAAGCGGTTTCGAGTAAATCGCGAAAAACTTTTTAACGCTGTTTTTTATATTATTCATTCGTATGGTGGATATTTTTATTGCCACGAGGACTACTTGAGAACAAAGATTATATCTACAAATAGAAATATGAATTTAGTTTATTAAGTTCTAAATAAAACGATTTTTTCCAAAATCATGGCAGTTACTGCACGCAAAAAGGTACACGTATGCAGATTAAAATGCGGTAAAAATACTTGATACTGCAAAATCTTTGATTTATTTGCTACTTTGCAGAGTAATTTGCAGCATAATACCTTTTTTACTGCATTTTAATTTGTATCTTGAACTAATTGCACGTGTAGTATGTAACAAATTTTCCAACTTACGAATTATGTCCCAGGTAGGAATTTACAGAATAAAACAATTTTATGTATGGAATAAGAATAACGTTTATTTTTTAACAATTTCTGCTAATATTGTTACTTATCTTTAGGCGTTTCGAGCACATGCGGCTATAAATATACTTAAGAAACAATATTAAATAGTAAGAAACTTTTTGCTTTCGAAAGAAACATGAGATCTTTTACTTAAATGGCACATGGTTTATACCTATCTAAAAATAAATCACAAAAATCTTAGGTATCAAAATAACATAAAATAAATGCTCAACATTCGGTTCATGTTTACAAGGCATGCATAATTATAAAAATAATAAAATAGGGCATATGATACGCGTATCATTTACTCGGTATTATTAGGTAGCTTTGGACGACCAAGCTTGGGAACAAGCTACGCTCCCCATCCGTTTTGGGGGCCTCGGCGTCCGCAAAATTACCAGTATAAGTCTACCGGCATTCCTATCCTTGGTTCACAGTACTGAAAAATTAACCAGGAATATCTTAGCCAACTCACTGGTTAATTTTGAGGTAACGTGCTTGACCGAGGTTTCGAATGCTTGGAAAATCGCTTGCCCGAATACGGATCCGCCCGTCAACCCATTTTCCCAGAGACAGTGGGATGAGCCGCTCTGCGTTGTGATACGGAGTCAACTTATAAATACGTCAATCACAACCGCTGAGCGTGCTCGCCTGCTGGCTGTGGGTGAATGGGAGTCGGACCTATGGCTTCAGGCACTTCCGTCGCCCAACATAGGTACTACGTTGGACGACACTACTTTCCGGATCGCTACATGCCTTCGTTTGGGTGCTCCATGCGGTGCTCCGCATCGCTGCCATTGCGGTGAAGCCGTCGACAGCCTCGGACACCACGGCTTGTCTTGCAGCAGGAGTGCAGGTCGTATAGCACGGCACGCCAACTTAAATGATATTATCCGTCGTGCTCTTGTCACCGCCGCGTTCCAGCTGTATTAGAACCCAATGGCTTGGTACGTGACGATGGTAAGAGACCAGATGGCATGTCATTGGTACCATGGGAGATGGATAGGCCTCTGGTATGGGACGCAACGTGCGTCGATACCCATGCACCATCCCACCTTCCTAGCTCGGAAGGCTGTGCTGGCGCTGCTGCTGCAGCTGCGGAGGCCCACAAGCGGCGAAAATATAATAACTTCATCAGTAATTATATTTTCGAGCCGTTTGGGGTCGAAACACTCGGGTCGTGGGGTCCGAGTGCCCGACTTCTATATAGAGAGGTAGCAAGGCGGCTGGTCGACGCTTCCCGTGACCCGAAGGCTGGCCTCTACATTGGCCAAAGGATTAGCATTGCCAAACAACGTGGCAATGCTGCCAGCCTTCTGGGCACGCTACCAGTGGACAGCGATGCGGAGGAATATTTCGATGCCCTATTTTAGTTTATAGTTTTATTAGGATATATTTTTCGTTATTTGTATATTTTTGTTTGTAATTATGTAAATGTGTGTAAATAACTTTGTAATCTCTTAGGTAGGTAGGTACCAAAAACAAAAGATATAAGTAAATAACAAAACACGAATGTATCAAAAAAACCATAAGTCCTCAACATTACCCGTTTTATAAGACGGGTATTTAGTCTGAACGGCCCAAAGCGAATGGACCGCGGGCCATTTGACCGTAAACAAAAATCGTCTGCGTTTCAAAGGACCGGGTGATAAAACGTACATCAAGTACCTACATTCGGGTGCAAAAGTATAAATAAACGGTCATTGTTAAGTCGTGCCAACCGGTTATGAAGATAATGAAAATTCTAAATCATTTTATCACCGGTCCTTTGGAACGTAGACGATTTTTGGTTACGGTCGAATGACCCGCGGTCCATTCGCTTTGGGCCGTTCAGACTAAATACCCGTCTTATAAAACGGGTAATGTTGAGGACTTATGGTTTTTTTGATACATTCGTGTTTTTGTTATTTACTTATTATATCTTTTGTTTTTGGTACCTACCTACCTAATAATACCGAGTAAATGATACGCGTATCATATGCCCTATTTTATTATTTTTATAATTATGCATGCCTTGTAAACATGAACCGAATGTTGAGCATTTATTTTATGTTATTTTGATACCTAAGATTTTTGTGATTTATTTTTAGATAGGTATAAACCATGTGCCATTTAAGTAAAAGATCTCATGTTTCTTTCGAAAGCAAAAAGTTTCTTACTATTTAATATTGTTTCTTAAGTATATTTATAGCCGCATGTGCTCGAAACGCCTAAAGATAAGTAACAATATTAGCAGAAATTGTTAAAAAATAAACGTTATTCTTATTCCATACATAAAATTGTTTTATTCTGTAAATTCCTACCTAGGACATAATTCGTAAGTTGGAAAATTTGTTACATACTACACGTGCAATTAGTTCAAGATATAAATTAAAATGCAGTAAAAAAGGTATTATGCTGCAAATTACTCTGCAAAGTAGCAAATAAATCAAAGATTTTGCAGTATCAAGTATTTTTACCGCATTTTAATCTGCATACGTGTACCTTTTTGCGTGCAGTAACTGCCATGATTTTGGAAAAAATCGTTTTATTTAGAACTTAATAAACTAAATTCATATTTCTATTTGTAGATATAATCTTTGTTCTCAGGTAGTCCTCGTGGCAATAAAAATATCCACCATACAAATGAATAATATAAAAAAAAACAGCGTCAAAAAGTTTTTCGCGATTTACTCGAAACCGCTTTTTCTCTCATACTGCACTTTAGGGCCTGCACGGCAGAATAACAAGTGGGCGGGCACTCGTTTGTATGAAAATGAATAGTTTTAATTCACACGGACCACATTTTGTCGCCAAACACGTACCACTGCTTGACCACTTGGTACGTGTGAATTCTCCCTAAAGGCTCCGTTTGGGTCCTAAAATACTCGGACAATCCCGAAAAATACACGGGAGTAGACCGTAACTAATCATTTTTAGGATTTCGTACCCAAAGGGTAAAACGGGACCCTATTACTAAGACTCCGCTGTCCGTCCGTCTGTCACCAGGCTGTATCTCATGAACCGTGATAGTTAGACAGTTGAAATTTTCACAGATGATGTATTTCTGTTGCCGCTATAACAACAAATACTAAAAAACAGAGTAGATAATGGTACGGAACCCTTCGTGCGCGAGTCCGACTCGCACTTGGCCGGTTATTTTTTCAGCTGATCTTATCAATTTGTAAGGAGAGTCGAAAAATTTTTCGCCAATTTTTTTTATATGACCTCTCCCTTTACACCCGACCTGAAATGAGAGTGATTTTCACTTTTAAAAAATTCTGGCTCCAAACCGTTTATTTTCTGCAATGCAAACGGCATGGATCGATCGTGAGGCTGGCGAGACATCCTCACAATCAATCGATGCCAAGTGAAACCCACTCATATTGGTTCGGGTGTAAAGGGATATATTTCCCTAGATAAGAGTCAAAACAACCCCTTTAAATATGACCAGGCATTTCCATTACACGTTGTATACTCGCCAGACTATTACACCCCATTTCACTACTATTAATAGTTCGCAAGAGAATTAATCTCATTTCTAAGTTTTAACAAGTTATCAACTATCTTTTGTGCTTGGCCTCTGCCGGTGATCATGGTAGTTCTCTATCTTAATTGTTATTTGAAAAGTTCTAGCATATTATTACGAGTTAGTTAGACCGATTCACTTCTCTTATACTCTGTAATATTAAGCATGTTTGACACGAAGACAGTAAGGGACTAACCTATAACCACAGTGTACCTACTTACTACATACAGTGGGTCAACGCCTATACATTTGACAGGTCCTATGAAATGTCAAAATTGGTAACACTTGTCATAGGGTTGTCACATAAAACAAATTACACAAACTTTGTCAAACAAACGTCCAAATTAATTAACGTTTTATAGAAACAATGACACGCAAAAAGAAAACCACGCATGCGTAATTTTGACGATTGACAAAATAATGCAAAGGTATGTAGCCGCAAGTTCGCCATCTTATGCTGGAATTTACTAACAATATTTATTTTAAAACTACAAATTTTGTCGAGGTTACAGTCGTAGTGGCTAACGCTTGCGGGGTTAGGTAAGAGTAATAAATGAGTCCCAAATCCAGGAAGGAACCATAGAAAATTACTTATTATTTATGGTTATTACTTCTATGGTTTTCGTGGGTGCTGATGCTGGAAATAAAGACTAAGTATTCCTCGACAATATACGGCGGTCAAAAAAATTTACCAGTTAAATTTAATTTGCCAGTTAAAACGTGGTCCCTATCTTGGTGTTTGAGAATAGATCTCGTTTTTGTAATCAGCGTCCCAGAAAATCATGGATTTGACACCCATCACGGCTAATTTGAAAATTTTCATGGCCGCCATCTTGAATATAGATTTTGACCTCATTTTCGTCATCAGCATCCCCGAAAACCATGGAAATGACACCCATGATGACTAATTTGACATTTTTATTGCCGCCATCTTGGATTTCGATTTTGACCTCATTTTCGGCATCAGTACCCCCGAAAACCATGGAAATGATACCAATGACCACTAATTTGACATTTTTATTGCCGCCATCTTGGATTTCGATTTTGACCTCATTTTCGGCATCAGTACCCCCGAAAACCATGGAAATGACACCCATGACCACTAATTTGACATTTTTATTGCCGCCATCTTGGATTTCGATTTTGACCTCATTTTCGGCATCCGCACCCCAGAAAACCTTGGATTTGACACCCATGACGACTACTTTACTAATTTTCATGGCCGCCATCTTGGATTTGGATTTTGAAGTTATTTTCGGCATCAGTGACCGCGAAAACCATGAAATTAACACCCATGATGATTAGATGAAAATTTTCATGGCCGCCATCTTGGATTTGGTAATGATAATCATTTGAAAATGTATTTATGCCGCCATCTTGGATTAGTAAACAGACTTTATAATAAAATTCTCTTAATAGGTACATACAACATACATACTAAAATAATATAATTTCTATGAACGATGTCAATCAAATTCGAAATCAAAAAGTGCGAGCCCTGGAATTTATGTCCCGAGTACGCAGTATGGCTACTCGGGACATAACCTCCGCTCCTTCACCCCGCAACCCCCCGCACGATTGCTCTGCGACAATGTTCTACGTTGACCGACTGTAAGGAGTAAGATATAGGTAGACTGTGCTATAACTAACTAAGGGTATAGACACACATCTGCATCACCTATCAAATCGTGAGTTTTCAGCTGCAAAAGCATTCACAACAAGCGTAGGCGTACTGACACATGCGAAAGCTGAATCGATGCGTAAATGTGTCAATTCGCGTTTTTCTTATACAAAATGCCCATTTTAAAGGCGAATTAATGCTGATAAGTGTTTTAGTCCCTTAAAATTGTATTGATTTATTTAGTCAAAATCAAAACGACGTATAGCCAATTACACTGATAGTTACACATAACATTAATTAATATAATCACTACATAGTATAAAACAAAGTCGCTTCCCGCTGTCTGTCCCTATGTATAGATATTTAAAACTACGCAACGGATTTTAATGGAGTTTTTTTTTTAAATTATAGAGTGATTCAAGAGGAAGGTTCATACGTATAATACATGCATATTATAGTACCCGTGCCAACCCGGGACGGGTCGCTTAGTAGAATTTAACTCTTTCAGCCCTTTCACTCAGTCTTCTCGCAATACACCAAACATTCCAACAGTATCACCTTCCATCCATCAGCAAATAGATCCAGTGAAGGATTAGATTTCAGGAGAGCGTTGACTTAACTGTATCGATTCCCTTGAGGAACCGATACAGTTAAGCCAGCTGATTTCAATTCAAATATTATTGGCGTCAGGATTAACTTTCTGCCTGAAGGAAACAAACAAACATAAGAACAAAACACAGGTCGGCACAGTTGTAAAGCCAGCGACTGGCTTCTTTACTGGTCTTATGTAATAATGACATGACGTGACACACATAGATGGCGCTAGTGCCACGCTCAACATCGGCTCCGCGTAATTAATTGTTTAAATAAAGTAAATACAAAGATTATCGCCAAACAAACAGTTAAATATTACAAATATAGTCCAAATACCAAGTGACAGTGTTATCTCTGCGAAACTCTCAAGAAAAGTACATTAAATCACTGTGAAATTATAAGTGCAGTTCAATAAAACTATCTTTTCACATTAAAGAACAGTAATACAATATAACTTTCTACAATAATAAAAAAACAGTGCAATACAAAAAAATACGTCCAAATTAGTGTAAACAATATTGTTATAAACTCAAGTTTAGTGAATTTGGTGACTTCAAAAAAATTCTTGGCGGTTACGTTATTTTTATAAAAATTCAAATACCTGTCCCGTCCTAACGTTTCTAATAAATTCACCGTGAAACAAGAACACCAATTTCGACACCTAACTAAAGTAACCAGTTGACGTAGCGGCTAAAGGCGCGACACCTATCACCAAAGTGTCCTGAGTTCAAATCTGCCTTCAACAAAAAAGTCTTTTTGCGAATGTTTCTGGACATTTATCACTCACAAATCGATAAACATCTATTACTATTTAAATAAAAGCAGCAAAAATAACAAAATTAAAATTCTAAAAGAGGACTTCAACAATGAATTTTCTGGAGAACATTACATTTCGGCGTAATCGAACCCGTTCTGTAACAACAATTGATGATGACAGTGAGAATATCTCACAAACACTAGAGAGTACGGCAAATAGTATGCCCGACTTGTCTAACGATGAAGAGGAGGAACAACAAATAAAAATTCTAAATAACAAGTTACTGGACCTAGAAACACGGTTACATTTTGTAACCGTGCTCACAAAGAAATTGAATCGTTATCATCAGAAAATTGTAAACTCAAACAATCCAATGAAGAATTAGTCAAGAAAAACAACTTATATAAAAAGATAACGAATAGTCCAATTAAGCATAAAGTCACATCTCCAATGAAGAAGTCAAATAACAACATGCGAATAAAACAAACACAAACTGAATTAATAGAACGTGAATACATCGAACCATCAACGAACACTACTTTAAGCCAGTCTTCACAAGATGTCACAAATATAACTGAGAATATGAAACATCAGGATCCTAACGTCAAGAAAAAGTGCAATATTAAAGACACTCAACAGCAATATAAGACAAATTCATCCCCTGCAACTACCAGTAAAAACAAAATATGTATACTCAGCACAAATAATAAGAATAAAATTTTATCGATAGCCCAACATGTATTAGTCAACAAGTACGATATATGTCACTACCTCACACCAAATGGAACGACGCAGGAACTTCTCAGCGGAATTCAAACTAAATTATGTGATTATACCATGACTGACTATTGTATAATACTAATTGGGGAAGAAGACTTTAATATAACAAGTAACTATTGTAATACTATCGTATACATACGTGACATATTAAAGAAACTTACGCACACCAATATAATTATCTGCTACCCCACATACAAACTTAATAACTACGCTAACATTTACAACTGGAGAATAGAAACATTCAACAATTTATTATACTTGGACTTGTTAACTCACGAACATGCATATTTCTTAGACTCAAACTATAACTTGAGATGTGATCATACCATGTTTAACTTAAAATCAGGCCGAGTTAATAATAATGGGATGCGTAATGTTTTTGAAAACTTGTTAAAATTAATTAAGGAAATTAACTACAGTAACATAACATATTCCAAAGAAAATGTAGAAAATACTACCACTGAAGAATCGTGCTCATTATTTTTTCGATGTTAAATATCTCAATGTCCTGCATCAAAACATTGCAGGACTTTTAAACAAAACTGACGCTCTTTCAGTCAATTTAGACAACCTTAAAGACAAAAACACAGGTATTGATGTAATATGTGTTACGGAGCATTTCATGTTAGCAGGCTATGAGCAGCATCTTAACTTACATAATTATGTTCTCGCTGCATCCTTTAGTCGTACTTGCAAAAAAAGAGGTGGAGCGTGTATACTAGTGAATAAGGTACATAAGTTCCGAGAACTATGTCAAATTAGCAAATTATCCATAACAAATGTAATTGAGTGTTGTGCAGTTGAGATGCTCGATTTCAAAATTATAATTATTTGTGTGTACCGAGTACCGGGACATAGTAGCCTTAATTTGTTTTTCGATAGGCTTGACAATGTACTAAAGTGTATTTCTAGAATAAGTTGTCATAATACTCTTATAGCTGGTGATTTTAATATAGATGTCATGAAGTGTAACCTTGCTACCTTAGATTTCGAGTGTATATTGTTAAATCATAATCTTAAATTAGCTCTAAAACAACCCACAAGACTAACTAGTAATACTTGCATAGACAACTTTGCACATGATTTTAAAAAGCAGGTCAAGACTGATGTTTTAGAACTTGACTTATCAGATCATACTGCCCAATTAATAAAGCTTCCAGTTAAAAAAATATTGAAATTAAACTATTGGAATAAATTGACTCGAGACTACAGCACAGAAAATATTCAAAAATTCAAATCACATATAAAAAGCCTATCTTTCGATGAAATATACAGAACAAATGATTCAACAGAAGCATATCATCATTTTATTGTAACCTTTAAATTATTTTATGACTTGTGCTTCCCACAAACTCAAATTTCAATAAAAGTAAATAGCAAACCAAAATGGATATCGCGAGGAATTAAGATCTGTAGTAAGAAGAAAAAAGACTTATTGTGGAATTTCAGACGGAAACCGACAAACACAAATAAGCAAAAGTATAAAAACTATTCAAAAAGGTTAAAAAAAATTATTAATCTTACCAAGCGTGCGCAGAACAGTTACAAAATAAATACATCAACAAATAAATCTAAAACAACATGGCAAATTATAAATAATAATAAACTAAATATACCAAGGGAGACAATAGCCAAAATAAAAATTAACCATAACCTTATTACAAATCCTACAGAAATAGCAAATTCGTTTAATAATTATTTTATTGAAAAAGTAAAGCCTATTTCAGGTGCTGGAAAAGAATCAACATCTCTAATCCAACCTCAAACTAACTCAATGTTTTTATCCCCAAGTTTACCTCATGATATTCAGAAAATTATCAAAAATCTCAAAAACACGAACAGTGTAGGTTATGATGGTATTGCCACTAAAGTAATTAAAGCAGTAAATGAAGATATCTCTCATCACTTAAGTCATATCATAAACCTCTGTATACTGACTGGATCGTTTCCGAAAGATCTAAAACTTACAATTATAAAACCTTTATTTAAAAAAGAAAATAAATTATTGATGGAAAACTACAGACCCATAGCGTTAATTTCTATATTCTCAAAAATATTTGAGAAATATATTTATAATGAAATCGATACTTACCTAGTAAAATATAAGATTCTATGTGATGAACAAAAGGGCTTCCGAAAAAATAAGAACATCAATATGGCGGTTTATGACTTTCTATCTAATGTTTCTTTACACGTTGATAAATCGTTACCCGTTTGTTCTATCTATTGTGACATGTCACAAGCTTTCGATTATGTGGATCATAATATTCTGTTAAATAAACTTGAGGCTTATGGTATAAGGGGTAATGCCTTGGAATTGATTAGATCATACTTAACAGACCGTCAACAAATAACTGAAATCACAAAATGTAATTTAAAAACAAAAAACGAACAGATTTTCGTCTCCAATAAGCGTTACATAACATATGGTGTGCCCCAAGGTAGTGTATTGGGCCCACCATTGTTTCTATTATATATAAATGACCTACCAAAAGCAACTATTGAACCTATGTCATTATTCGCTGATGACAGTACTGTAACCATAGCTTCAAAAGATATTAACTTATATAATTCTGATGTAAATAATTCATTAAATTCTATAATTACATGGCTTAGTAACAATAACTTAAAAATTAATCTTAATAAAACAAAAATAATGCATTTTCGACAACGAGACAAGTTACATAATACACAGGAAATTAAATTAATTTACAAAGATAATATCATACAAGAAGTAGATTCAGCTAGATTTCTAGGACTAAACATAGATAAACAATTAAATTGGAAAAACCACATAAACGAACTTTGTAAAAAAATCAGCAGTACGTCATATGCTCTTTATAAGCTGGCCACAACTGTCAACACAGATACTTTACTTACAGCATATTATGGTCTTGCTGAATCATTGTTAAGATTTGGATTAATTTTCTGGGGCAATTCGACTCTTAATGACATTGCTTTTAAAACACAAAAGCGATGTGTACGGGCTATGTTCGGAATGCAAACTACTGACAGCTGTAAGCCAATATTTGCTAAGCATAAAATTTTAACACTTCCGTCTTTATATATTTTTGAAGTAGCATTATTTGTAAGAAATAATCTGCATTTATTCCCGCGGCTATCAGATAAATGCGTTCGAAGTCGTCGCAACAATGATCTCTGCATTCATCCATCTAAGACAGCAATGTTGCACAAAAGTATAATATGTATGGGTCCAAAAATATACAATAAAATTCCTAAGGACATCAAACAATTAAATACACCTTTATTTAAAACAAGGTTGAAAAAGATGTTAACTGTGAAATGTTACTATAGCTTAACAGACTTCTTAAATGATAAACTCTTAGTTTAAGTTATTAAGCATTTCATTAAAATTATAATTTAATATAGTCATTTCATAATAGGTAATGACTTATTTCATTTAAATTCATAACCTCTTTATTTGTACGCCTTCTATGGCATAACATGTAGCACCTAATTATTTTTAACACCATTGCATGTTTGTAATCTACTCATGTTAATGCAAATAAATTGATCTTTATCTTTATCTTTATCTTTGACGTGACATTCAGTGGGACAAGTCAATCACAATCCAGCGTAGTTAGGCTAGTCTCTAACATGAAACCAGAACTGATAAAAGCCTTGCCTTTATATTGAAGTAGCCTTTATCCTTATTCACTTCCCATAACTGCCCCTAGGCAACGACCACTGCAGACCCACTATATCCCTGGACGGGCCCCTGGTGGTACGGTCGGTATTTTAAAGTTTAACGATACCACTGTATTAAGTGATTGTAGTGCTGTGCTGATCTAGATACTAGACGGACAGAAACTTATAAACAGTTATCTCGCATATTAATGACTCATTCATTAGTTACATAGGTAACTATTAGTATTTGAAACTCATGATACTAACCACGTTTTTAACCTATTTTTTTATTTATTTACTCTATTTTACTGCTTATGTTTTCCAGTAGTACTATATTGGTAAAATGAAAAAAAAAATGTTCAAATTTTTTATTTTCGTGTTAGATTGTAGATTTGTATTTAAGATTTGTTCAATAAAAATATTAAATTAAATTGTTGTAGTCAGAAGTGGTTTTAACTAGTGATACAACACTATTACCTGGTGGTATCGTTTTACTTTAAAATACCCACCGTACCACCAGGGGTACGGCCAGGGGTACGGTGGGTCTGTAGTGGGCAACGACATACACTCTACTAGCTAGTGGTTGCCGAATGTCGACACAGCATATCCAGCTCCTTGCGGAGAGATGGATAAACTAACCTTAAAACCTGGGCTAGTTATCAGTGGATTGTTTTATGATACACTACTGTGTGTCAGCTATAATAAAATTTACACGAGGCTAGTAACAAAGTTTTTTATTTCTTTTTGTCTGCTTGAAGACGATCTTTGCGGAGCGTTTCTACGTAACCGGGCAATTATTGGCGAGACCTGAAGGGTCTTCAGCCAATGGGGGAGAAGTAAAATACTATGACTACTAGCAACAACAGCACTAAGGACACCCCCAGTGGGACTTAGACCTCAGCTTAGGGCGTTACTTGCGGAGGATTGGAAGGGAGACAGCTTGATGAGGGCTGAATTATCGGTGTGAGATTATTATGTGTCAGCTTTAATACAATTCACACGAGGCTAGTAATAAGCTAGTTACTGACATTGTTTATTTGACGACGTCTGTGGTCTAGTGGTTCGAGTGTCGGACTGCTGATCACGAGGTCGTGGGTTCGATTCCCATAGGACACAAATATTTATGTGATGAACGTAAGTGTTTGTGTTGATCTGGGTGTTTCTTATGCATTATAAGTACTTATGTAATTCCAAAAAAAAAAGTATGTAAGTATTATATCCATTGTCGTCTAGTACCCATAGTACAAGCTCTGCATAGTTTGGGACTAGATGGTGCTGTGTAAAACATGTTCCAAATATTTATTTGTTATTTATTTATTATTATTGTTTCATACTAGTACACTGTTTGACCTTTTGGAATTAGAGACAATAAATCGTCGCCAGATAGTCTGATATTAGTTACAAAACGATTCTATTTTGTTTTGTTAAGTCCTCATAAAGTTGTTGTTAGACGTAACAATGTAACTGGTATTGAATAACAAAGAATAGATAGACATAGATACTTCCAAGTCAGTTATTTTTTGCTCCATTTGTTTTACGAGATACTTGGTATATCTCATGTTGGTTATTTTATTTAGAGGATCTTAATTGTTATACTCAAAGACTCTGTCTGTTCACTTAACTTTATGAGAATGTAATATTTATCACGTAGTTACAATAAATAATCATTCAATTTTTGTATTTGTTACCAGCTGACCTGGCGAACTTCGTACCGCCATTTTTTTTTGAGAAGATTTTTATAAATTTTCTTTTTTACATACCTTGTGTTGACAATAAAAACACACAATTTTTTTTATCCAATTTGGTTCAGACGTTCGGAACTTATGCGCGTACATGTACATTTCAGCGATTCATTTTTCTTTATATATATTCATATACCTATTTTAATATCTGTTAAAGTTAATAATAATATAATATAACATCACGCTTGTATGGGAATACGAAGGGTTGGGCAGAGGTGTACACCCTCATTTCGCAGTTACATTTAAGTCCTGTGTAATAGGAGCGAGCCTATAGCCATCAACCGGGCATAAACCCAGACTCCTGAGAAACTCCACATGATAAAAACCAATAAAACTTTGCCCGACCTGGGGATCGAATCCAGGATCTCACACTCAGCAGACGCACTTCCGACCACTAGACCAACGAGGCGATCATATATTTTATTTTCTGTTTAAGTTAAGCGGTAGCTTTTAGCTTTGTTACTGCTATTAAAGTACTTAAAATATACACAAATGCCGTGCACGAGTGTGATTATATTAACAGTACAACATAACCGCATTAGTGAACGGCTTTTTCCTCCCCATTCCACCAGCACTACGAAAACTAACGAAATCAATTAACAGAATTTGAAATGGTTAAATGATTCAAGCGTCAAAGCCAAGAATAATTGTCAGCGATAGCTCTAAATTTAATACAAAAGGAGTCAATGCCGCGATTTGTTCCTTAAATGAAATCCAACCGCGAGACAAAGAAGATAGATTTACGTGGAAACGTCCAAGTAATTGTGAAAAATGCGGATCGTTTCCGAGCAAAAATAAAGGCTGAAACCACAGAACGACTATTGAAATTTAAACTTTAAGTGAAACAAGTTTGAATTTAATTTCGATCGCTTTCTACTCGGGGCCCTTCAAAGCATGTTTGTATAGGAAATCTGGATAAACCCTAAACGTTTTCGTTGGCGCATTTGTTACTAAATCTGGCCGAATTATATCCCGCAGGAATAAATTATGAGGGCGGGCCATTCCCTCTCAACAGCTCGGCTAAACTTTAATTAAGCTGCATTTCGACTGAAATGGGTTCCCCTTTCAAACATTTAGAGGCAACTTCGTACAGTCAAATGATGCCCAACTTTATATTAGACGGTGTTCTGAAATACTAGACATTTTCTGGTCGTGCAAAAATGTAGGGTGGTTCAGTTCCCCCCACCTCCTTTTAAAATGACTTCATTTTTCCACGTAACGCGATGAAAGAATTCGAATAAGCTCATTAGTTGTTTTTTCTAGTTGCATGTTGAACACATAGTAAATAACTTTAAAAACGACAACTTTGTTAATGATGTGTGAAATACAGTCTGTGGTGTTTTATGTTCTGTTTCAACGAGAAGTTTAAAGCAAGCGAAGTGCCTAATAAAACAGCAATAATGGGGGAGCAAGGATATTTTGTAATACATTGAAATGTATTGTTTTCACAAATCCTGTGGTTAAATAACGTAAGTTGTTTTAGTAACTACCTATTATAGTTACACCCTTTCTCTGTAGTTTGATAGTATTATAAAGTACAACATTTTCACATTGGTCTAATGCTCGTAAGCACTGAGCTTCAATCAGGACGTCTAAACTATGGCTTCGATTGCGAGGTTTCATGCAGACATAATAAGGTTTTCTGTTAAGAAAAAAAGTAAATAAATGACAAATGTCTCTACTAATGAAACGATAATAATTATCATAATCGATGTTTATTAAGTGAGGTGAACTGTACAAGTGTACACGACGCACCGTTTAGGAAGTATCTCAGTACAGTCGGCAACATACGTACATTATTATTTCAAAATTTTGAGATTTATTATTAGTTTATTGTAAAACTAGAGGTCGCCAGCGGCTTCGCCCGCGTGGTTGTCGTTTATCGCGTATTCCGCGTTTTTCTTCACTATAATATGCATGTATTATACATTAAACCTTCCTCTTGAATCACTCTATCTACCTATTAAAAAACACCGCATCAAAATCCGTTGCGTAGTTTTAAAAATTTAAGCATACATAGGGACAGAAAGCAGGAAGCGACTTTGTTTTATACTATGTAGTGATGACTAATCTTAATTATCATATTATATAAAAACACATTTTATTTTAACTATAATACTAAACGAGATAAAATATTAAGATTTATAGTATTCTAGTTAGGGTTTAAATTACTCACGTGCATATTTCGGGATTGCCCGACTAGTTTCAGACCCAAACGGAGCCCTTGAACGCCGTGAGTATAACTGGCAGTTCGACTCGCGACCTCGCCGCGTGTTTAGCTCATAATTAAGAGCTCCGTTTGGGTCCGAAACTAGTCGGGCAATCCCGAAAAGCGCGTGGGCAAACCGTAATCAATCATAAATATGAATTTAAAAATGCACTTAGGCGTCGAAATGTTCCTGCAATTTATGTTTATAATCTTCATAGTATACTCTACTCGATCATAATTTGTGACAAAAAACAAAGAAACGTAGTACTTAAATATAAAATGCAATTAAAATCACTTAGTTTTACTACTGACTAGAGTACAAGCAAAATACTAATAAATAATATCGAAACAACGGTGAAATATAAATTACAATAAACAAAAAAACCAATCGCAAAGGAAATGCTAAGAGTTAATTTTTCTTTTCATTAATTAATGACAGAAACCATCGGGGCAGTAGAGCAAAAAGCCTCTGTGGTGTAGCCGACGAGTTGTAAGTTTAATTTTATGCAGACAACTCCCACTCAAGAGCTCTGCACTGTAAATTATAACTTCCAATGCTTTGAAAGCTTGAGTGCACAAAAAGACAAAATTCAGTACAAATGAAAGGAGATAATTTGATTATATGATATCTTTATGAGAGAGAGGTTATGGATTTTCTGTTCAAAGAGAAAGAGGAATGGAAGTATACTTTTTTCAGCGAAACATGAGTCCTGACATAGTCATTCGCAAACTATTGCCGTAAGGAGACTGCTATCGAAAAACGTAAACTACATCATCAAAAACCATAAAATAGCTATATTATCCATGTTTTTTTTTTAATTTTATTCAATCTTTGTATGGTACCGTTTTGTAGAAAAACCCCTGGACTCATCTTACGTTGTAAAGGGTATAAGTTACTTGCTGCTTATGCCTGGAAGCCTAGAAGTGTTGCCAACTTAGGCGATTTGTAGCCATTTAGGCTACTGTTGATGTACTTTTGGCGACGAAATTTTTCACACGGCTAATAGTCTTAATTTAGGCCTCTTAAAATTCACTCAGGCTAATACTAGTACTACTAGTACAGCTACATTTATAGATGATCTGACGAACATTATTGGCAGAAGAAGCCGGTTCTTATTTAATTTTGTCTTTAATTTTAATTTTGGTGTTAAATATGTGTGAACAAGCTTTGGAAAGAAAATAATGTTTTTATCTGGGGGCACGGCAGTGCCCCGCCAAGTCTCGAGCAAAGCAGGCACGGCCGTACCATCTTTTCTCGAAGCCGTTCGCAGCCCTTTCAACCCCCCTATATCTTCGCTGTGGACAAAGCTAGCAGTTTGAACTTTCGGTAACCTAGAGTAATCATTATAACTAGCTAAACTTCCAAATTTCATCATATTTGAACTTATAGTTTACGAGTTATCATCGATCAAAGTTACATCATTTTGTCACTCACTGACTCACTGACACACTGACTCACTGACTGACCGATCATCAAAAATCTAAGATACTTCTAGCAGACCTAGAACCTTGAAATTTGGCATCAAGATAGATTGTTAGGCATATATAAAGGAAAAATTATAAAAACATTATATTTGCCATTTTGCAGGAACATTTTGTATGAATTTCGACTGCATTGTTAACTTTGTTCTTTGTTTACGTACAAAAAATATTGAATTGGTGTAGATTATTTATAAATTTTTATTAATTAAAGCTAAAAATAAAGCTCGACATTTATTTCGTAAAGGATTTAGGGCAAAATCTGAGAAATGAGATTCCATACCATCACGCCTGTATTCTCCGAAGGGTAGGACAGAGGTAAGTAAGTAAGTAAATCATTTATTTGCGTAAAACATGGTATACATTGATGTTAATATTATTACAGTAGCTCAACATGTTTCGCTAAGATATAACATAGCATGCAAAAATTTATATTTTATATTTGGTGTATACTAAGTATGTAACTATATGAACCCATTTATTACTTTATCTAGATAACATTCATAAAGGCTAATTTAAATTGTTTAAAGTTTTAATATCTCACAAGTTTTCCCTCCAGAGGGCGGGGGCGGTCAAAATCAAAATCCAATATGGCGGCTGTGAAATTTTACAAAATATGCGTCATGGGTGTCGTTCCCATGGTTTTCCGGGGTGCTCATGCCAAAAATAAGGTCAAATTAAAAATCCAAGATGGCGGCTGTGAAATTTTATAAAATATGCGTCATGGGTGTCGTGTCCATAGTTTTCGGGGGAGCTGATGACGAAAATGAGGTCAACGTCGAAATCCAAGATGGCGGCTGTGAAATTTTACAAGTTAAGCGTCATGGGTGTCGTGTCCATGGTTTTCGGGGGGGCTGATGAGGAAAATGAGGTCAACGTCAAAATCCAAGATGGCGGCTGTGAAATTTTACAAGATATGCGTCATGGGTGTCGTGTCCATGGTTTTCGGGGGCACTGATGATGAAAATGAGGTCGAAGTGAAAATCCAAGATGGCGGCTGCGAAATTTTACAAAATATGCGTCATGAGTGTCGTGTCCATGGTTTTCGGGGGCGCTGATGACTAAAATGAGGTCGAAGTCAAAATCCAAGATGGCGGCTGCAAAATTTTACAAGATATGCATCATGGATGTCGTGTCCATGGTTTTCGGGGGCACTGATGACGAAAATGAGGTCGAAGCCAAAATCCAAGATGGCAGCTGTAAAATTTTACAAAATATGCGTCATGGATGTCGTGTCCATTGTTTTCGGGGGTGCTGATGACGAAAAGGAGGTCGAAGTCAAAATCCAAGATGGCGCTGTAATATTCTACAAAATACGCGTCATGGGTGTCGTGTCCACATACGAAATTCGTATGATAGCGCCATCTATCTATAAAAAAAACACTTAGAAACTAAAAAAATATAATAACGTAAATTTATATTCGGCGAAACGAAGTTTATGGATATCCAGATCAGCTAGTTATTAGTTACTTAAATAGTTATTAAAAATACTAATTTAATACATAGTTATCTTGTTATATATTTAGTTTGTTAGTTAGCTGTAAAAACGAAAGAGATAAAGGCAGAGAATGGGCTCTAAGCAAAGCAGCAGCTGATGAACAAGACATTATTATGTCACCCAAAAAGAAAAGAAAGAGACCCACCTACAAAAAATAAATGAGATCCCACCAAAAACATTAAATGTAAAAAATGCCAAGTCTCTATCTGCAACCTTTCCACCGTTAAAAGTTTTAAGATCTCATAGAAGCCAAGTCCTATTCAATTTATTTTGTAGTTAGTTATCTATCTAGTGACTGTATTAATCGTTTTATTTCTATTATAATTATAGTGACTTGGCAATGAGCACAAGAAGAAACAAATATATTTGGAGGAGGTGAAAGTAACGCATAACGCACGCGTAAAGTTTAACATCACAGGATTAGTTAAGTTCTTTTGATTTGACCATTAAACATAGGTACCTATAGATAATAATTGTGATGTTCTTATCAAATAAACTTAGGTTTTCTTAAATATGTATTGGCGCACGTAGTCGATGGTGACCATAACTACTAATTGGCCGTAAAATCACGTCTGCATATCATAAATCACACATCAGCATAACAACTAATGTAATCATAGTACTCATAGATATCAATTCGTCAATAACAGTCGCACATAATTCCACACAGCAAGCAGCTTTTAATTTGTGCTCATTGCCAAGTCACTATAATTATAATAGAAATAAAACGATTAATACAGTCACTAGATAGATAACTAACTACAAAATAAATTGAATAGGACTTGGCTTCTATGAGATCTTAAAACTTTTTACGGTGGAAAGGTTGCAGATAGAGACTTGGCATTTTTTACATTTAATGTTTTTGGTGGGATTTAGTATGGACATAGAACTTTTTCTCCATAGACTACTTTAGAATTTGAAAATATGTATTTAATTTTGATACCTGGCAACACTGATGCCTGGTTAATTTTATAGATGATACAAAGTAAATCATTGTTAACATGAATAGTTTTGTTGACAATGAATTTGATATTTTGCTAAAATATTTTTGTAGTCAAATATAGTTAAGACATTCTATTGTGTCCTTATTTTTATTAAGCACCGACACCGACGTAAAGCCTGACGCACATTATAAGAAATTTCTGTCAGAAAATTCTAGACGCGCGCCGGAAGGCCCCCTGCGCATACATTTTGTACTAGAGCCCGCAGGCTGCCGGATCCGGCACATTCTAACAGTGTGCGGGACCTAATACGAAATGTATGAGTACTCTGCCTTCCGGCGCGCGTCTTAAATTTTCTAAATGCAGTTTTCTTATGACCGGTCGCACATTATTAGAAAACTTCTTTCAGCAAAGGACCTTGAGTCATTTTGGTCCAATCCCCCAACAGTGATAAAACCTGTGCCATATGAAAGCTATTGAGGTACCGTTTATTTCATACTATGGCGGTTATGTCAAAATCGAGCGCGAACATGGTGTTTGGGCTCATATCAAAACAGAATGTTGTCCTACCGGTTGTCTGGAAGGTATTTTTTTATCATTTTTAGCAATGGTAATGTCTGTATTTTAGTCAAATGAAACCAAAAATATTAATAAATGTACAATAAAAAATACAAAGTTTTTTTTATAGTACTTAATTACTCATTAACTTACTCTCCTTAAAGGAGACATGTGCCAGCAGTGGGACATATATACGGGTTGTTGATTATGATGATCACCGATTAACTGGCAAAAAATGAATTAATATCTCTATCACATCGTCACTTATTACTATCAGGTGGGATTGTGGTCAAATGTTTGTCAATTTTTAACAAATAAAATGTCCCAAAACACCCTGTTCGCGCTCGATTTTGACTTAACCGCCATAGAATAAAATAAATCGCACCCCAATAGCTTTTATATGGCATAGGTTTTATAGCTGTTGTGGGGATTAGACCAGGTCCCATACATTTTTGCCCATGGTCCTTTCTGACGTGCGCTTGTATGCACTCTGGTTTTTCATTTTGTACTAGACCTCGCACACTGTCAGAATGTGCTCTATTATTTTTTGTTATGACACTGACATCAAAACACGTCAACACCGCATACTTAAAAACAAGTAAACATCAAAACAGATATTATGACAATAATAAAATATTATTTTCATGGAAGGATCACGGGAGTCGAGTGGCCCGTCTGGCAGTGGCCTAGCAGCCCAACGGAATTCAAGCTACATACTTACAAACTTATTGATGCAGATAAAACAATCGATTAAGAACTTTAAGCAGGAGATTTTAAGGGTGTTTTGAATGTTGAGGCTATATTTGTATAAATTGCACATTTGGCTGGCGCCCAGCAGAGATTCGGTACGTTTTGGAGACAAATCATTGAGAGAAAACAGATTCGCGCCGCCATTGCACGCGACTACAGAGGAAATATCGTTTGTTATTGTTGTTTGCCTTCTTCCATTTGTAGAGGGCTTCATGAATTCCCGCAAATCTAGTTTGGAGTGGAAACGTTATATTTTCTGAGAATATAGTGGTCTGTTTGTTGCTGTTTCCAATTGTTTGGTCAGAAATAGGTTTATAAAAGTATTTTTTTGACTACCTGGTTGGTCGCAAGCGCAATTGCCTGAGCGTGACATCCTGGGTTCGATCGCCAAGTCGGGCCGGTCGGGGTCGGCTGTATTATTGGCACTTTACACTTGTTAGATGGCTCTTTTTCCCATCATGCAAACAAGCAAGCAAGCAAGCATGCAAGTGTTTCTGGGTTTGCTCCGCCAGAAAACTCGCTTTGTCGTCCCTTCGCTCCGCTCGCACACTCGACCAGCGCTACGCTCGGCCTCGTGTACTCGTTCCACTCAGAACCTCCTTCGCGAGCTTCTGGTTCCATGCTTTTAAATAACACTCTAGAGGTAGGACAGAGTCTGACCACGTGTAGTCGGGGTGCGCTGAGTCGGATTAACATTACATTCCGCTGTGTAAAAACAATGTTGTACGAATACTTATTTGGCAAATTAAACAATAGCCAAATAAATATTCGACTAAAACAAAATTTCAGAATGATTATTTGGCCAAATAATTTATGGTGGCTAATAATCATTCGGCGAAATCAAATTAGGGTAAAAATTGCTTCAGCAAAGATTATTATTACGTCGGCGAATCGTTGTCAGCGTAATGACATTCGATATAAAATACTTCGGCAAAAAAAAGCAGCAGCCGCGCAGTGTTCCACCCATTAGTCTCAACGGCGTAGCATTGAATGTTGTCAATAGTTTTAGGTACCTCGGCCACATTGTCACAAGCGACTTAAGGGACGATGGAGACATAGAAAGGGAGCGCAGGGCGTTGTCTGTGAGGAGCAATATGCTCGCCCGCAGGTTCGCTCGTTGTACTACTAACGTCAAAGTAACCCTTTTTAAGGCGTTCTGTCAATCTTTTTACACGAGCGGCCTGTGGGTGTCATACACGCGGCGAGCCTACAATGTCCTGCGTGTTCAATTTAATAATGCCTTTAGGATGCTGTTGGGACTGCCATGGCGCTGTAGCGCGTCGGGAATGTTCGCGGAGTCTCGCACAGATGGTTTCCACGCCATCATGCGAAAGAAAGCGGCCTCCTTACTACACAGCGCTTGCATGGTAGTGACAACAGCATTTTGAAAATGATTGCTGCCAGACAGGACTGCCCTTTCCAGAAACACTGGGTAGGGACAGTCATAAATCTGTAAATAAATAAATTGTAAAAACTAACAATACTAACCTATTTACCTAAGCACTATTGTTACTAACACTAAAAAAAGTACTAACAAAACTATGGACTGAAGTCTGAAATAAACTTTATTTATTATTATTATTATATCCTTTATTCATCTAAGTTCTTATTAATTACATTTTTAAATACATATCAAATACAAAAACATCAAATAAAAAAAACATGATATACATTTAAAAATATAAAAAATAGGGGTCCACCGGCATCGGGAGCAGGGTCCAAGCTACCGGTGGTTAGGGCTCCAGAGACAGGAACCTCCTCACAATACGCGCCGTATCGAGGAGGACTGCTTTCGGATTATTATTATTATTATAAAACACGGGCACCCAGCTGGACCACACATGGGCCACTAAGGTGCTCGAGAGACAGTTGATCGCTATTTGTTTCTAGCTGCAGTCCGTTTGGTGTATGGTATTGTCATAATCGAGAATATTATATTCCATAAGCTGAAGACTTCGTTTGGGATCTTGACCCTTTTTTCTTTTTGTCTTTAGGCGACCACGCTTGGTCCACTTAGTTGAGAGGAACAAGCGCGGTCAGCCTAAAGCAGGGTAACTCAAAGTGGGGTACGTGAACCCCTAGGGGTTCGCCATTCGACGGCAGAGGGTTCGCGACAAGATTTACGTAATGGTGGCTTGATGACTGGCAGGCACGTGCGGCACACATGGTGGCGCGTTTCTTCAACAGTCAATTTTATTAATTTTTTTTGGGGGGGAGGGGGGATTTAATTAGTTAGTTAAGGGGTTCGCTGTCACCTGGAAACTTTAACAGAGGTTCGTGAAGCCGAAAGTTTGAGAAACCCTGGCCTAAAGGACCTAGATATACCTACTCTTTCATTGCCAATGTGCTTGCGAAGCGTCCTCTATATTAGAATCATGTCCCAGAACTGTTATTTGTACACAAGTAAAAAAATAACGCATTTCCCATTTAGGTGATTTACCGTCTACAATTTTATAATTAACAACCCAAATACATATTTGATTATTTTTCAAAAGTTCCACCACGTCACACAACATAACGTTAATACTCACCCACATGAGTACAACATAATATTCCTAAACTAATACCAGTTGATGACGACACTCAAACTTAGTTGTTTACTCAAAACAAAATTATATTGGAGCGATGACAACAGATAGTGAGGGAGTCATCCATCAAACTGACACGCAAGCATCATTCTGTGATAATTACTTTCGTTTAATTATTAAAATGTCAATCATTATTGATTCCGGGACTAGATACATGGCTAAATGGTTAAATCTGGAGTTATTCCTGGAAACAATTGTATTCGTTAGCATGTTTAGTTATTGTAAAGTGCGATTATCGATTTACGGGTATTGTAAAGCCTTGTACGGACTAAGCGTTCCAATGTACGCGTAGTCGGTTACGCGCACACAGGAACGCTTAGTAATAGTATGGAGGTGCCTGTCTTAAGCCTTGTACGGACTAAGCGTTCCTACGTACGCGTAACCGACCACGCGTACATTGGAACGCCTAGTCCGTACAAGGCTGTAGAGTGATTAAACCCAGGTATACCCGGGTTAGCTTAGGAAAACTCATGATCGCAGCGTAAAATAAAACTGAAAGAAAATTATAAATTGCAGAATGACTGCTCTTAGGCCATGGTCTCTCTCAGGTTTGGTTTTGTTTTTGTTGTCAAACAATTTGATAGTTTTTGTGAACAAAATCTAGCTGCATACACGATTCAGTTGCAATTGGTAAAAAATTCTGTTAGTGGAATTGGCCCAGAGCCTTACTCGTATACGCCTAATTATACCCAGCGCAGAATTGCCTATGTATACTCCAATAAAAACACAGGCTCCAAATATATAAACTCCCATTAAATTGTGCAGTAGTACACCACGGAATGTCCCCATGACTGCCTCTATCTTGCACGTCTTCCTAGTCCATCCAAAGGTTGTCTGGAAGATATCGCTATTAGCAATAAGATCGCCATAAGAAAATACTACTACTACTAAATAGGTATTTAGCCGCATCTGGTTAGACTGAGAGCTGACCTCAACATAGTTGAGAAAAGGCTAGACAGAACAAAGTAATATTTATGATTAATTACGGTTTACTCACGTGCATTTTTCGGGATTGCCCGACTAGTTTCGGACCCAAACGGCATGCACGTGAGTAAACCGTAATTAATCATAAATATGAATGTGTCTCACGAAAGTTATAATACAAGAACAAAGTAAACTAAAAAAGTGAAGTAGGGGATTGGATAAGACAATGGGTTAGTTGAAAAACCCGCGGTGTTCCTTCTCCTGACCCTTGGCCGGGGTCGCGGGATTCGCAGCTCCATGCACCGCAACCCCGGCAGGCCTCGGTCTGCCAGCCCCTGGCGGACCTCTCCTACTGTGGGGCCTGGCCCCACGACCTCCTGAGAGGCGCGCGCGGAACACTGTGCGCCGCCTTCTCGGGCCTGTTACTGGTCGGGCGACGGGTCCCCTACCCGCCGCCCGCAGGCCACACACTACGTTGGCCGGTGCGTCTGGCGCGGAAAGAGAGAGTGACAGCTGCCTTTCTCTCCCTCTCCGCTCCCTCTCGCCATTACCTCCTTGCAGAAGGAGGCGACGGCTTCCCACGCACTCTCGCCTCCGACCATGGACAGAACCATGGCCGGCAGCGAGAGGTCACCACCGAAACTAACCCATGGTCCTATCACCACTTTTCTTATGTATTTCTTTCTTTTATGGCGTATTACGAATACGGCATATTAAATGAAAGTAAAATAATTAATTGGTTTCCTTATTTATCTTCCAGATTTTTCTTTCAGCTTTCTTTTCTGTTGACCTTGACCAAACGACCTTTGAAAATTCCCTTAGCAAATAAGACATTATCATAAAAGCACTCGAAGCACCCAAACCGAACTCATTTTCTGACGTCTCAAAA
Source organism: Amphipyra tragopoginis (assembly GCA_905220435.1). Taxonomy (NCBI): domain Eukaryota; kingdom Metazoa; phylum Arthropoda; class Insecta; order Lepidoptera; family Noctuidae; genus Amphipyra; species Amphipyra tragopoginis. Next base: position 25,203,102 of record HG991996.1, on the reverse strand, counting down.
TATGAACTAATAAAACTAATTTAACATTCAAAAGCCGTTGTTCTTTCAAAAATTACGGTTATTACTCGAACGAAATTGGTGTAAAGTTGTCGAAACCAGCATTCTTAACAATCACGCGAAAATAAAATAAAAAAACGAACTCGTTAAGACTTGTTAAATATATGGGCGTATGCACCAAGTTTCTTTTGAAACACTCCAAGTTTACTATAATGGGTCCTTATCGATGGGGCGATCAGTTCTTTCCATCGAAATTTTCTTTTCGTTGGCACACAATTAGCTCTGATAGCTTTTTGTACCGCGTCATGCTTGCGTGGCGGTTCAGGTGAGCCGGTTACGGTTGATGCATTCGACGCTTAGCTAAAATTTCGATGACATTGTAGTTGACAGTCTCAATTTGAAAGGATTTTTTTAAAAGTTATACCTAGTTTATTTTGAAGACAACATTTTACCTTTTATTTTTTTAAGTTAAATTTAAGTGTTCTAGAGTCGATGTGTTCTGTCATTATGGTATCGATCCTGCCCTCGGTTCAGAATGATTCGATGAGTCAGTTGTCGAATGATTCGGTTTGTTATCACTTTTTCTCTCGTTTCGAGTGTTGTAGGCAAAACGAGATAACAAATCGAATTGCATATAGCAATAACTGCTTATTGAGAAGGTTCAGAATTTGAATGCTGGTCGCTCGTGATTATATAACTGCGTAATTTTTTTTTAGAATTTTAATTTTTCTGTCTTCCCAAAAGTCGACTGAATGTGATTTTTTGTAAAGTGCCTATAAATATTATTTATTTTTTGAAATGTATCGGTGTGACATGTATACAGGTGTGTTTCTACAATATTAATTTTGAACTTCTAGGTGAGCCTTTTGGAGCAAAATTATCGTCAATAACACGAGTTCACCTCATAGCGAGCTTTTCTAATTGGTTCAAGGGCCCTCACTGTTGGTTTAGTTTGTTGAAACCAATGTGAAAAGTAAATCAATCATGGTACGCAGTTACACATTAGGGAATTTCAACTTATTTACGGCTTTGGCTCTGAAATGTTTTAATATAAAAATGGTATGAATTTGCTTAGCATACTGATTATATAGAGGGAAATAGAAGTTGTGGAAAGTGGAACATTAATGTGGAGAGATTTCTATAGACCATTGATTAATAGATGGTAGACACGTGTTTTGATTTATATTATAGTTAGTTTTAGACGTAATTTTTACAGGTAGGTATGGGCTTATACATACTCTTTTTTTTTTGTTCCAGTTAGGATTTTTTAATATCATGATAAAAGTCAATAATAATTGACTATTAGAGAGTATATGGCCCTATTTTAGTTTTTTACAGTTTGATTAGGATATGCGCCCCGCGTTGTTATCCGTTGTTTATTCGAAATAAAAACTAGCCTATCCAGGATGTCAGCTACCTCCATACCAAATTTTATCAAAATTAGTCCATCCGTTTGAGCGTGAAGAAGTAACAAACATACAAACACACACACTCACAAACTTTTGCCTTTATAATATTAGTGTGATATTTTTCTTTACTTGGGTATATTTGTATTTATATGTCGTGATGGCCCGGAGGAGCTCGTGGCTAAATAATTACAGCCGCATAGACCGATCTTCCGGGTTAAGCCACGCTTGTCGAGGTTGGTCTGTGGATGGGTGACCATTTACCATAGCGAGTTTCCTCCGTGCCTCGGAAAGCACGTAAAGCCGTTGGTCTCGGCTGTCATTTGTAGATCTTTGACAGTCGTTACTGTTGGTCAGAAGCCAGAAAGTCTGACAACCAGTCTTACCAAGAGTATCGTATTACCCAGTTACTGGGTTGTGGAGGTCTGATAGGCAGTCGCTCCATGTAAAATACTGATATTCAGCTACATCCGGTTCGACTGGAAGCCGACCCCAACATAGTTGGGAAAAAGCTAGGCAGATGATGATGTCGTGATGGCCCGGAGGTTACAGACCCGCTTGTTAAGATCCGGGTTGCAGGTTCAAACCCAGGCATGTACCAATGTGACTTTTTCAATATCACTTGTAATTTCTTAGTTTATCTAAGACGCCATTGTGAAGGAAAACATCGTGAGGAAACCTGGACTTTAATGGTCTCAATCGCCAATCTGCAGTGAGCAAGCGTGGTGATCAAAGCTCTTTCCTTCTCTGTATGAGAAGAGGCCTTTGGCCAGCAGTGGGACAGTTACAGGCTAATTTTAATTTGTATTTTTAATTATCTACATATTGTTAGCTAATGCCGTGTCATTGCAAAGTTAAATAAAAGTCTTGTTAAAAACCTATTATAAGAAGAACAAAAAATTGTTCTTTTACGGTTGATTTTTGTATATCATTTTATCTATCCACATTGTTTACGAAGAGAAATTTCTAGAGAACTTTACTGGGAACAATAAAATAAGGAACGTGACGGCGGCGCGGGAGACGAATGGCGGAGCAAAGGCGTTATTTCGGAAACTTTCTACCGTTTTCCCTTCAAATTGCACTTGGCGAACGAATTAAACAAAATTTGTTTTTTAGCCTTATTGCTTTTCGGCGGACGCTTGTTATAATACGTAATATTTATTAAGGGTATTTATCATTGGCTTGAGTTTTTCTTTGTGAAGTGTTTTCTGAAGAGACGATGGTGGAAATACGCCGATCTTGAAAGCTCAGCTTCTTTAGCGCGCGTTTTAAGCCACGTTTAGTCTCCGGTTTTTAGTAGAATTAACACAAAATTTTAGTAACCTCGAAAACCCTGGGGTGCATGAAAAGAGCCTCCACGAGTAACGATACTTAAGTACGTCCGGCGCACCCTGGACAGTCAGCCCCGCTACCAACCTTGCTGACTGGCTAATCTTTTCACCACAGCATGAGCTATTTTCGTATAGCTCGTGCTGACACGAAAGAAGAAGAAGTAACCTCGAATTCAAATTTCGTGCCAAGAGCGTGTATACAACTTTTGTAATTCAATCGTCGATATTTTAGTGACAATTCAGTCAAAGTTCTTATGTTGGAATACGGGCGATCTAATCGGTATACCGCGTGATCGACTTTTCGTAGCAAATTGCTACGAATACGTATCGTATTAATTGAAGTTCACAAAAAGTAATAATTTGCTGAAAAAGACACCACACTCCCACAAAAAACATTAAAATAAAATTATAAATTATAGTCTGGCTACACGATTTATCCTATTTTTTTTTTATATTCTAAGTTGCACAAGTAAGTAAAAACGATATACCGCGCAGTGCCATTTATACCGATAATTACTGTACCCCTAGTACGAGCATGCAAATTACGGAAATACTTTTTGTGAGCTCGGAAAACTCTATCTCTCTTACACAACCGGAAGATAAAGAGAAAAATTCATTATTCAGTTAAGCGAGCTCACGAAAACTGTTACCGTATTCGTAATGTGCAAACTCGTACTAGGGGTACTGTTTGTGCAAACGTTTGCACAAGCCGTTTGCGCATGCAAGTCGCTACATGTAGTGGACACCTACATACAGCGATTGCTACGCATTTGGCGCACATTTCCTGTCATGTACCTGTAAAAGACAAAACAACACAATCCTGTAAGGGTGTTTCATTACACTTATAGCTAATATCGGTATGTCACGATTGCGAGCATGGTAAGTGTAATAAATATAACCAACATAGACCCTCGACCACTGAGAGAACTTATATTTGCATTAGTGTTAGTATCATGAATACATATATTAATTTACACAAGTATACAAGATCAGAAAACAAGGACAAGCTAGTCAGATATAAAAGGTCAGACTTCTCCAGCTGATGAACATGATGCCCCGCTTCGTCGAATGACCACTGCGTTTATAAAATTGGGTGCGTTGATCCATATCGACGACTATCTTCCTTTGTCAACATTGCCCAGTGCTACCCGCTAGCGATGATCTATATGTTATCTTATAAACGCACTCACACTATGATCTGTTTGCCTCTCACTGATAGGCTCGCAACACTTCACGATACAATATTGATGGTAGTAAAGCCGCCGGCGCCGCAACCACTGCTTTGTGTTATCGATATTATTACAGCCTAAAGATTCTCTAACGATCAAAAGGTTTTATAACGAGCGGTCTTGAGCTGCGCCTTAATAGGTAACACCTACCTAGACAAACCTACCTGGACTTATTTTCAGCACCTCCCTTTGCTTTACTTTACTTTACTTTACTATACACTAGGATTTGTCTTGTACTGGATACGGTTAGACCCGATAGTTGATGTTTAGATTTTTCATACAGCAGCCCAAGATGGTTATGCATCTCCAGCAAATAGTGAATGAAAAAAATAGCGTATACACCACCTATTTAAAGATCGTTCTCAGTATGAATACACATTTATACAAACGTTAGATCAACAAGAAAAACTAAAAAAAAAAACGACTACCAAAATACTGAAAAGAGTAAAATAATTACCATATCATAAAATTAACAGTTTTGGAAGTGAGTGCTAATAAAATTCACGCTGACCCAATCTATACAATACATGTAAAAGGAGAAGCTGACTGACTGACTGATCTATCAACGCACAGCCTAAACCGCTGAGGTTAGAAAGTTGAAATTTTGACAGTAGGTTCCTTTTGTAACGTAGGCATCCACTAAGAAGGGATTTTTCGAAATTCAACCCCTAAGGGAGTTAAATAGGGGATGAAATTTTGTATGGAAAATCGTCACTTAACGGGTTCAAAATTTCACGCAAACGAAGCTGCGGGCGAAAGCTAGTTTGAATATACAAGGCGGGTCAAAAATCGTGGATCAAACGAAATAGGGCGATAGTTGGGGTTATGAGTCTATTTTTATTATGCCCAGTCTGGCGATTAAAACAGCTACGATTGGTAACTAAAACGATTCGTATGCAGCCACAGGAACTGGGCATTAATCAACAGTTTAAAATTACTGTGGCTAACACCTAAAAAATAATGTAAAAAAAAACACCTCTCTATGGAAAAAAATACCAATTAACCAACAGCAACCAAATACATAATTATTACATATGTCCCTAAAGTTCGGTAATTATTTAGTACTAGCTTTAGCTCGCAACTTTGCTCGCATTAAAAAAAACTCTTAACACGCTACTAAAGTTTCTATAACAATATAATAAATTCAATCATGATTCGAAAGACACGTAGCGTTATCGTTATTGTTGTTTTCCTCGGAAAAAAGTACAGTTCGTACTTTTTTTCGGAATAAAAGGTACCCTATGTCCGTTTCTGTACACCTGACAACGTATAGGCAACATTTCAGGATGATCGGTTCAGTGGTTTAGGCGTGAAAAGGTAACAAACAAACAAACTTACTTTCGCATTTATAATATTAGTTAGGAAGTTAGGATTCGGCATAATTTTCTATGTTCGAATTCAGTAAAAAAATTCTTCATATAATGTTTTTAACTCAACTAAAACACCCGTGTTAGTAGTAGTGTAAAAGTAGGCAGCAGTTAATCAATCCTCAGTCATGGTGGCGAATGCTTGGCACTCCATGTTTCCGCGTCACGTTGTAATTTATGGTCAGCCTGATAGTGCTGCGAGGTTTTGTGTTAGTATTAATATTTTTAATTTTATTATAACATTATAAGCATTTTATTTAATTACTAACATTACCTATCTGTAATGTTAGAATAAACCACCATTTTTGCAAGCTTTTTATCTAACTTGCAATGCTTTTATTTAACTTGCAATGTTTGTATGTTCTTTAGGGTTCCGTAACCAAAGGGTAAAACGGGACCCTATTACTAAGGCTCCGCTGTCCGTCTGTCCGTCTGGCCGTCTGTCCGTCTGTCTATCCGTCTGTCACCAGGTTGTATCTCATGAATTGTGATAGTTAGACAGTTGAAATTTTCACAGAGGATGTATTTATGTTGCAGCTATAACAACAAATTCCCAAAAAAACAGAATAAAATAAATATTTAAGGGGGCTCCCATACAGTAAAACGTGATTTTTTTGCTCGTTTTTGCTCGATATTGATAACGGCAACAGGTAGACGCTTGAAATATTCACAGAATATTTAGTTATGTATTCACTTTAAAAATAAATAATTAAATTAAAATAAAACTAATATTTAAGAGGGGCTTCCATACAACAGACATGATTTTTTTGCCGTTTTTATAGATAATGGTACGGAACCCTTCGTGCGCGAGTCCGACTCGCACTTGACCGGTTTTTTGTTTAGCGCAAATCTTGCAACTGAATTTTAAAACAGTTATCTCCAACCGATTGAGCTGAAATTTTGCATATACGTTTAGTTTGGATGACAATGTATGGTTACCTAAGTGACGTCATTCTAAATCCAATATGGTGGTCTCTCAAAGATGGCAGACTAGTTATTTTTAATGCACTTCCTGACTAGTTATTTTTAGGGAAATCTCGTGACAAGCTTTTATATCATATTATGAGTTGTATAATGTAATAATTTGATGGGTTTGATATGAAAATAATAAAAATATGAAAGTTATTTTCTTCTTGAGATGAGAATTTAAATAAAACCTTGTTTTTAAAAATGATTTTTTACTATTAATTTGTTTATCATTACTGACGAAATTATTCGGCGAAAATGAAGCATAATCTAGTATTATAATAAAGCTCTCCAAATGTGGAAGATTCACAAAAAAAAAGATAGAAAAAAAAATAGATAGCCCCAAAATACAGTGTACACATCAAGCCAACCAACGCCAACGAACGGGACTCGATACCGCTAAAAACCGAATGAAACCGATTTTTTTAAACAGAGTTTGGTCCAATTAAACAGATGACGAACGTTCGTTGGCGTCCGTTGGCCTTCGGTGGCTAGGTGTGTAGGACAAGTTCGTGCGTGACCGTCCTACAGGGCGACAGACGTTGGAGGGACGCGGTAGCACCTAAGAACTTGTGGCACAGTGCGAGCATTTCCCTTCCCCGCACCACCCGCCCCTGTTAACATCTAGTTACCGCGCTATTACCGCGTCCCCCCAACGTCTGTCACCCCGTAGGATGGTCGCACACGAACTTCTCGGACTACAGCTTGATATTGTGACTACAGTGGTATTACGTAGTGACTTTGTGTCTCGATTTTTTATATCTACTCGTACACGTTCTGTACTTTACTATACAGCATGTAAGGGTAAACACCGTTGTCACTCAAACCATGGGTAGTTGACGTGAACACAAAAACATAGGACCGAGTAAAAAAAAAAATAGTATACACGCGCGAGAAATGAGCGGCGCGGCGTACACGCACTCGCTAGCGAGATAGCTGACTGACTGGGGTAGCGAACTGTGCGGGGCCGTGCGTCGGGCCCCGCGGCGAGTTCCCCGCGCCCCCTCCCGTAGGTTGTTGCCCCCGCGCGTAGGGTGAAATGCTTTCGTGGAAAAACGAAAATTTTATAAAAAAAAAGTTTGTCATTTTTCATTGATTTTACGTTCTATACATGAAACCAAACCACTGGTTTCAAGGATAACGGTGTTTACCCTTACAGCCTGTATACTGAAAAACGTTTTGGCTGGAGACCCTTCAGGTCTCGCCAAGAACTGCCCAGTTACGTAGAAGAGGTCCGCAACCCAGAAATTCAACAGCAGATCACGAGAAAAAAAAAAAAAAAAATACGCGACATCTTAAGTTACCCCAACATCGATCATACAATAATATAATTTAAATTTAAATTTTCCCCAAAATGTTATTTGACGAATGAATTAAGGGGGGCGATACATTACCTACCTACTCCCAATTTCGCTCACACAAATCAGATTGCTAAAATAGCCATATTTATCGCTTCACTTATATATCGATATCGCTTCACCTAGTATCGATATAGCTTCAGGGATAAATAAAATTCAATAGGAAAGTCACAAGTCGCAACATATGGCCTGGAGCGAGATGTCGGACGGTGAAATTCAATCGCTTGAAAGCTTCTGCTGTATGTAAGTAGTAGCGATAGTGTGAAATTTAAAGCAATGGATGTTTGAACGAATGGACTTTTTAAGGCGTGCCTGTAATTTTGCTTCGATTTTTAAAGTTGCTGCAAACATTTTGCTCATGCTTGCCAATGGTTATGTTTCTAAGAATAAAAAACACTAGAATTACAAAACATTAAGATCATTGATGAAGAAATACATGTGATAAACGAATAACTTTGACAGTCGTGATGATCAGAAGTCTGACAACAATTCTAACATTAGGATATCGGCATTGCCCAGTAACTGGGTTGTGGAGGTCTGTCGGCAGTCGCTCCGTGTAAAATACTGGTATACAGCCGCATCTATTTAGACTGGAAGCCGACCCCAACGTAGCTGGAGAAAAGGCTAAGCAGAACAACAAAAAAATTTACGTAGAAACACATGGTCCTCAGTTCAGCGCTCAAAAATATCCAACCCAATGTAGACATAATAAAACGTGAAAAAGAAGACTAATTTACGTCAATAGGTGCAGTCGAACCTTCGTATGGTGAAAAGCTAAATTAGGCATTGTGATAACGAGATAAGACTTAAATTAGTTTGTTGGTATTTCTAAGTTTTTATGGCATCTTAGCTCGCGCTCTGGCGGTGTATGTAAACTCAGGCAACTTCTTTCGTAAATTTTGTACTAGACCCTTGATCCATGTCTTTCTACGTCATCGTTTAATGCAGTCAGTAGTTCTAGGTATAGTATAGTGCATAGTGAACCTAGTAGTTAAGGCTTGCCTTTCATGCTGAGTTTTGGAATCTTGTCCGACTCGAAGGACCATTTTTACGAGTATGTATGGCCCGGAACCGCCGTTAGTTTTAACTAAGTCGTTTAAGTTTGAGGTGATTTGATGCAAATCACAGCTTTAGCAATAGTAAGCTTAATTAAATAAAGTTGGCTGCTTATCCGTGGCGACCGTGATGGTGGTGATTTGTTACCTGACTTAAAAATATTGTTAAATGCGGTAAGTAGGTCGCTATGTAAGCAAAATAAACTGCCTGTATAATTTGATTATCACTGGCGTTAATGATGAAGGAAAACATAAAGTTCTCATTGTTGTCATCCGCTACCCCGTAGACAAAGGCCTAATTCCTTCTCATTTTATGAAGAGGTCCGTGACCAGCAGTGGGACTGTTATGGGCTGATTATGCAGTAGCTCACGACAGGCTTAAGACTGTAATGTAACAGACGGCTCCAGGATCTCCTGAGCACGTCTGCTACACCAGTTGTAAAGAATTGTGTAGAACATTCATTACCTAGTAGTGTACTTAACAATAATAAGATGCTTATAGAAGAAGAGCCAGTATAGCTTTACGTCCCTTGGAGTAGTCAGCGAGTTCCTTCTTGTAGTTACGGCGTTCGCCAATGGCCCACACAGCCATTTGATAGAAACCGGCGGCAGCAAACAGACCAGCTGTAGCATATCTAGTCATGCGGGTAGGTGACAGCCAGTCCGATCGCCGATCTCGTATGTGTAGCAGGAGACGAAGTGTAAGAGAAAGAAGAAGGGGTTACCTTCGGGCACCGGAATGCATCTCACTTTGGTACCATGGGAGCGCAGGTTCTTGGATAGGTGGTGGAGGCTCAGGTTGTCCAGCTCGCACAAGACCTCCGAGTCCAACGTAAAAGCGGATGTTGCATGGAACGGTGTTCAGGGAATGGTTGCTGTGGCATACCACATAATTAAACAGTCACTCGGATTTAAATTTATAATATTTATATCAATATCGCATCAACAAAATAATCATATCAAAAAAATCATCATGGCGTAAAAAAAAAAAACAATCTCCCAAAAAAAAGTCCAAATTCGAATTCCCCACTGTCATAATAAAAAAAAGTATAAAATAAAAAAAATATTAATAGCAATGAGGTGAAATGATGGTGATCATGATGGTGATAGATACTACAAGACAAATCAGCGATGACATACTGTATGATGTTGCTCTACAAGGTGTAAACGAATTCGTGTAATTCTTTTAAACCACGTGATCTACTGGTGACACTGATTGACCCTGCATGGGCGTTTTTTTTGTCGCTCCTTTTAAAATTCTGGTATTTAGTTGCATCTGGTTAGAATGGAAGCTGACCCCAACTTAGTTGGGTTTTCCCAACTATGTTGGGGTTACTGCTATTAGGAGAGCCATTTTCAGGTAGATGTTTACGAGCTAATGTAGTGATTATGATAAATTATCTACCTATTTTCCCTTTATGTATAATAACCAAGCTAATAAGTATTTGTATCACTTACGAAACTACACCCCTTAGTAACAAGTTCCACGTCTCCCACAATAGAAAATACTGCCAATAATACCCTATTGTAATAGTACATCAATTCCGAGTTCTATACCAGCTCATATCAATACACAAAAATAACGAACTATCTGCCGAAACTTCCTAACTTGTTCTCCAACATAATGTAATTTGGTCACAAAACATTTATCGAACAACTTATGTGAATAGAACGTCAGAATCGACCACTCAATTCCTTCGACCAGAAACAAACAGATTGTAAGTTCCGAACTCACAAGACTTTGGCAAGGTGTTAGGACTTTGTGGAGGATTTCGAACAACTTTGTTGACTAACTAGGTTCTAATTGAAGATGTAGGGCTGCTTGAGAGAATTTGTCCAAAAATTACTGAATAGGATGATTATTAAAGGAAATATTCGTGAAGACTTTTGACAAGATAGGTGTTAGAACCTTATGAAGGATTTCGAGCAACTTCAGTCCATTGCAGTCCCGCTACTGGACACGGGCCTTTTCTCAGAATTAGCAGAGCATTAGTTTTAGTCCACCACGCTCGCCTAGTGTGGATTAACGGACTACACATACCATCGACAACCTTTTGGAACCTATTCAGGTGTGGAGGTTTCCTTACAATGTTTTCCTTCACCGTTAATGCAAGTGATAGTCAAATTCTTGTCCGCGCATGAATCCGAAAAGTCAGTGGTGCGAGTCAGGGTCGAATTCAGACGTGCGTGGAGGGCAAGCATTCAACCGCTAGGCTATCACTGCTACCACTTTGTTGACTAAGGTTTTGATTGAAGATGTAGGGCTGTTTGAGAGAATTTGTCCAAAAATTACTGAATAGGATGATTAATAAAGGAAGTATTCGTGAAGACTTTTGGCAAGATAGGTGTTAGAACCTTGTGAAGGATTTCGAGCAACTTCAGTCCATTACTGTCCCACTGCTGGAATCGGGCCTTCTTCTCAGAATGAGAAAAACCTAGACCTTAGTCCACCGCGCGGGCCCGGTGTGGATTAGCGGACTACACACACTATTGAAAACTTTTTGGAACCCTCTCTCGTGTGCCAGTTTCCTCACAAGTGATCATCAAATTGTCATCTGCACATGAATTCGAAAAGTCAGAGGTGCGGAACGGTATCGAATTGAAACCCTCGTGCATGGAGGGCAAGCGTTGAACCTCTAGGCTATCACTGCTATCAGTTTGTTGAGTAAAATGAACGAAGAGTTAGGGTAGTTTGAGAGAATTGGTCCAAAAATCACATAATTTCATGTTTACACAAACATTCGTGATATTTTCATTTGACGGCTTCAGGAAATCAATAACCCTGAACTGGTAAAAGCGGATGATAGGAAAGAACGTTAAGGTAAACCAGGTTCCCTCGATATTATCACTGACTTACATGAAGTGATCAGAAATTGACTGCAAGTTCGGAATTCACAAAACTTTGGCAGAAGCAAAGGCTTCGCTAGATTTCCAACAACTTCGTTGTAAGTACTAATTAGGTTCTAATTGAATGGTGCGGTAATGGTGTTTGTAGGAGAAGAGTTTTTGGAAGAACTGGTGTTACATTTTTGTAACAAGTATGGATTACAGATTAAAATGACATTGCCGAACTGCGTCGCAGTAGGCCTAAATGAAGATAGGAAGAACTTGACTCCTTCCAAAAGGATAATCTAGCTCTAAAGAAAGATATTGTGGAGAAGAAAAGGTCTTTGACGTACACGGAGACAGCCCAGGTTTAATACTGTAAAATAAACAGCGTAGTATAAGTGCGTTAAAAGCATCCTCAAGTAAATACGCTAACTAAACGAGACGTTTATATAGGAACATTTTAACAATATCAAGAACTGGGGGATTTATGGTCATCATCATCATCATATCAACCTATTGCCGTCCACTGCTGAACGTAGGTCTTCCCTAGAGATCGCCAACCATCCCGGTATTGGGCAGCCCACATCCATCCGCTGCCAGCCACCTTCTTCAAATCGTCGGTCCATCGTGCCGTAGGGCAACACGTGTCTACTCCATCTACCATCTGTCCGTCTGCAGACATGGCCGGCCCACTTCCACTTCAGCGCGCTAATTCTACGTGCAATGTCGGTGACTTTTGCTCTCTGGCGAATGACTTCATTGCGAATTCTATCCACCAGAGAAACCCCAAACATCGAACTTATGGTGAAAGATTCCAATCGCTACTTGTTCTTAATTGTGCATTTTAATTTTGTTAAGTGTAATATATTTTATTGCAGCTGACTGTTCATAGGTAGTTTGCCAACCCTGCCAATTGTAATTTCAAGCTGCAACTCTAGTCACTTTTCATGAAAAACTGTAAAGAAATTTTATGTAGCTATGTAAATGAGAGTTTTCTACTTAATTTTAAATTCCCTCGTTCGCGTGCGATACATGCACAATGGTTAATCAACATGCAAGACGTCACAACTAAACCAAGTACCTACCTACGTACCTATACAAACAAGTACTAACCAACAATTAATTAAATAACCCAAAATTTTATAGCCTTCCCAAAGATCATTATCGACGTAATTTACAACTTTTACAAGTTAACGACATCGTAAATAATAAATATTTAGTAGGTCGTTTGGGCAAGGGGTAACTTAACATGTGGGCATTAGTTATTTTTATTGTTATTTTATGATAATCTATGGTGCAAAACTATCGGGTTGTGAAAAGTTATGGTTATGCGATGGGTAAGGTATTGGAAAAACAATTGAGTGTTGAAGGAAAACCATTAAAGTCCGGCGACAAGCAGTTTACAGTGTTTTGTCGTGTGTATGAGAGATCCAGGGGGTATAGAGCCTGCCAGGGTTGCGGACTTTGTTCGAAAGAGTTATCGCGGCCCTGGAACGCAAAATAGAAGGGCATTTGGAGGAACACAGATGGGTTTTAGTCAGTAAGAGTCTGACACTCCCTTCTGCTCCGCCTGGAGCGGAAAAAGTCATTTGATGATTTCGCATCCTTACCACTAGGGCGCACGCGCGGGCTACATATGTAACCCAGCGTGTAATATTGTCGTATATTTTCTTAACTTGGCGCACTACAGTGCAATCGTCTAGTGTATTCCTCAAATACTAGCACCTGCTCCCGCCAGTAGCGTGCCGGCTAGGAGCCGGCACACGGACTTCTTCACAAATTTTCCCTGAAGTTGGTGGGCTACAGCTGCAGCCCGCGCGAGCGTTGGAGGAAGTAAATTTTTACTGTACAATTGGTGAAATTGAGGTAAATATGATGCATTGGCTGTAGTATTATTATAAAACGTACTGTAAATTACTTTTTTAAGTATTTGTTGTTTGTATTTATGGATTTTTGATGGAGCTTAATTATGTTTTGGTAATTTTTTAGACGTCGGATAACTTGAACGATTTGTGTAAACAAGTACAAAGATGGCAGCTGGAAGATGACGAAGACGACGACATTTTGAGTGAAAGTGAAGAAGAAGGTGGATTCACGGAACAAAGTGACTCGCTTAGATCTCCGCACCATTATTATAAGGAACAAGATGGCGAATGGGACGAGGGCGAAAATGAAGACGTTCCTTTGTTGTCTTTCGCTTCCTACCAGTCCATTGTAACATTATAAAATGGTACAAAATGGAGTTAGTTTCCACCGCCCACTTCAAGAACCAGATGTAACAACATTTTAGTTCGTCTAGTAGGCCCAATAGGTGAAGCAAAAGACGCAAATAGAAGAAGTGGGATTCGATCTTGCAAGAACTTCTATTGAGCGTCGTATATCCCATGAAAATATATCCAGAGATATAAAACTGAAAACAAAAAAAAAAACTGCAGCGGTTCGCTTGCGTAGCGATCACGAGCTGTATGAGAACCGCACCCACCGCCGCCCTACAAGCAATGCTGGGACTGCCACCACTACATCTTATCGTACGGGAGGAAGCAGCATTAGCCGCTCTCAGACTCAGCATAGCCGGCACCCTGGGAAGTGACTCCAGAATAAAACACATTCGTATAAAAGACGAAGCAATCGAAAGGCAACCCATGATAACAGCACCCACCGACAGAACCAAAAAGACATACAACTTCCAGAAACACTACAATATACAGCTTGAGGAAGAATCACGTGACTACTCAGGCCCGAAAGAGATGAGAATTTACACTGATGGTTCGAAAACTGCCTCCGGCACCGGAGCCGGAGTCTTCTCGAACGATCTCAACATAAAATATCAAAAACGCTAGGGGCACTCAACACGGTCTATCAGGCGGAATGTGTAGGCATCATCCAAGCGGCATATGCCATAGAAGCCAGGAAAGTCACGGACACCCATATCCGTATACTCTCCGACAGCGCATCCGTCCTTCAATCCCTGAACAAGAACCATATTACCTCAAAACTTATACTAGAATGCCATAATGCACTGGAACGTGTATCGGTATTAAACCGCAACACAGTAACACTGCAATGGATAAAAGGACACAGTGGATCACTAGGAAATGATGCAGCCGATGAACTGGCCAGGAGGGGATCTGGCACGGTGACCTATGGCCCTGAACCTATAGTACCCGTCCCCTTCAACCAACTACGCAGGTGGCTCCAGGAGTTTACTCACACACAGGCACAGAGCTGGTGGACTTCAACCCCAGGCTGCAGGCAATCCAAGGAGGCCATGCCACTCATGGATAGCAAACTGACAAGGCGCCTGCTGTGCCTGGACAGGAGCAGCCTGCGAATGGTGACCGGAACGATAACCGGACACTGCTCACTAAACAAACACTTCCACACGATAGGCATAACGGACAGCCCTCTGTACACAGCATGTATGGAGGCCGAAGAGACGGTCGCACACGTGCTCCTGGAATGCACAGGGGTCACCCAAATACGAGAAGCAACCCTTGGCGCACCGAAATCACTCGCAAATGTTCTGAGCGGACTGAGAGCCCTAATCTGCTTCTGGAAGGAGGTGGGCTGGCTGGAATGATGGCCGCCATGGCCCACGTACAATGGTCCACTTAAAGGACTAAGTGCGGAAACCACATCTCCTAACATAGAACATATAAAACTTTAATCACTTCTACTACTTCTACTTCTAGGACTGGCAGAACAAACCCCAGAACATAATATGCCTATTCGGGGAGGAGTTGGTTGGTGTTCTTTTTGCAGCAGGGCTAGCGACCGCAGTAAATGATGGCGCATTTGTACCGAACATCAGGCAGTCGTGTGACCTGAATGTATACCAACAGAGTGATTTATTATCAATTATTTTGATTATTGGTTCAATTAGATACTTAGAAACCAATTTTATGATAAAAATAACGTTCCTAAATGAAAATAAGCCTAAAAGATCACGAACCTTCCAAAAATAGTAAATTTTTAAGAAGTTTTTGTTTATGTTTCAAATTATAATTAAAAAGCGATTTTTTTCTGATTTTATGAGCCATCGTGGTAAAAATAAAGATGTATAGTAATTACAGACTGTGTTTTATTCATTTTCTGTCTTATTTGGAGAATTAATTGACCTGTAAGTGGTCTACGCCTGTAGCCCGCGCGTGCGCTCAAGGAGTATTTAAGGGCGCGTGCACTCTAGTGTTAAAAGACAAAAGGAGTTTATAGGGGAATCTATCTCTCTCTCTTTTACTATGATTCGTATGCACTATCTTAGACCCTGTCTGAGCTTACCAGCTTACCATCAAGTTCGTTTAGGGTGAAATGCGACCAAGTAAAACGACAAAAAAAAAAACGAAACTTCCTCAACCGCTTTTAAGTTTCACGTTCACATTCAGAGTATTTATTATTTGAAGAGCCTAGTTGTGTTTTCTTTTTTCCGAGTTAAGTGATTTTTAAATAATGTCAAAAAAGTGTAAAAATCCTGACAAGTTTTATTACATTTGTGGCGTCATTACTTTTAAAACTTAGCCAAGAAATTTTACGCCATTAGTAACATAGTTATATGAACAGTATTTTAGCTTTGCCATCGGACAACAAGACAAAGCGTGAGTTCCACACATCCGTTGTTACATGTGTGGGTCATCTCACTGGATGGGCGAAAAGATCTCTATCTATGCCTTTTCTAAAATATAATGAAATCAAATTACAAAAAAAACTATTAATATTTGGAACATTCTAATTTTATTTCTATTATCCTTATCCTTGTTCTAAACATAACTATAACTAGTCAAAAGTTTTCATGTTACAACCAAAAAGTGTTTTTTTGTTGACCAGTGTAATAAATAAAACCGACCATGTGCGAGTCGGACTCGCGCACGAAGGGTTCCGTACCATTATGTATAAAAACGGCAAAAAAAAAACACGTTTGTTTTACGGGAGCCCCCATTATTTTATTCTGTTTTTTAGTATTTCTTGTTATAGCGGCAACAGAAATATATCATCCGTGCAAAGGACAATGCCCATCTTGTTAGGAGCTTTGGGCCCCTTAAAAACTTCACATGTCACGGTGGTTTTAACTTGGTTTTGTAGACCTAAAATTACCTTTTCATAATCTGAAATCGATTTTCAATTTTTCACCCTAGTTTAAGAGAAATCTTATTTTTTCGGATGCTGAAATTGAGGTTATAAAACATTTTTTTTTTTTGTTTTAGGCCTATTTGAAATTAAAATAATGTTGTTTAAGTATTAATATTCCATTTCTAATTCCTGAATTTAGAAAACACTATATATCTTCTTCGCTAACTAGATATTATGTAGGTTAAGTACTTGCGCTTACAAATATCCCTTGCCGTGTTATGCCGGCAGTCAGCATTAAGTGGGCTGTGCCCTCACCACTAGTACATAGTGTTATTAAAAATAAATACTTACCTACGACGGCTACGACTAAAGCCTTAGGTTAGAGGAGCTCGTAGCTAAGTTACAACAGCCGCACGGATCCATCTCAACTTAAGCTATGTTTGCCGAAGTCAGACTGTGGATGTTGTGACCATCCATTACGTACAGACTCTTCCTGTGCGTCAGCTAGCACATTCAAGCTGCTGGTTTCGAGTGTCATTTGTAAATCTTAAATACTCGTTACGAGTAGCCAGAATCCCGCAAGTGTGACAACCAGTCTTACCGGGGGGTAACGTGTTATAACCCAATGTATGGGTTATGGAGGTCAGATGGACAGTCACTCCATGAGCAATACTGTATTCAGCTGCGTTGGTTAAACTGCAAGCCGACCCCAACATACCTACTTGAGAAAAGACTAGGTAGATGATGATGACTAACACTTTAACAACATCTTCTGTGCGCTATAGCAACATATTAAGATCACTAACCCGCTTCCTAGTGAGTTCACTATGCCATCTATGATTTGTAGTTTGTGTAGGAAGGGCTTAATTATAGACCAGGTTATATTAAAGTAAGATGCCCTACGGATGCTTAATTAAAAAAAAACAGCAATACATAGTAGGTAAAACATTTATTGTTCAAGGATATATGATCTAGAAAAGGTGGTGGGGCGCTTATATCATTAAAACAACCCCAGCTTAAATACCACAATATGCTGATAGTATGAGCGCAGCACCCTACTGTTCGATTTCCCACTAAGCAACTACAGTAATAAGGAATGATACTCTATATCATTGCTTATGCTATACTACAGGAATCACAGGATCTGCAATGTTATCGTCCATGTTATCAGTCACTGGCGCAGACTCCATGGTGAGTCTGTTAACGCCACCGATGACCTGGCTCTGTATTTCTCTTGATGGAACCGAATCTGAAAATAAGAAAACATTATATTTATACTACTTATTTTTGTTCAATTAGTTCAATCATAGTAATTCTGCCAAGATTAAAACACTTACATGATGTGCTGGTATCCATCTTAGTATAACATTCCTTTGAGGACAGTCTTGACTAACCCTGTGAGTTCTGCAACTTGCAATTGACATGCCACACGCAAAACATATTTTATGTTGAGGTGTCCAAGGGCAGGGGATACAAGGGACAGAGATGTGGTTGATGATGTCCAGTTTTCTAATAATACAAAACATTCAACACACAGGATGTCATCAGAGGATATCTGAAAAGATACAAGAAAAAATCAATGAATTCCTAGGTAAATAATACATACATAATTATACATGTGCTCATTGCAATGGTCTAGGTTTTCTCACAGATCACCGTACACTGCCTAAATTCCGTTACAAAATAGTTTTAACACAAATGTTAGATTGTATAGTAAATCCATTATGATTACAAGGGAATAATTAAGAGGTATATCCAGAGAATAGGTCTAAGATGAATAATACTTTTATTTACATTTTGCTTTTAAATAAAAATGTATGATCACCAAAAGAGTTAAGTATGCAGACAATTTATTTTTCCACTACGCCATCAACATTAATTATTATTGTGTGCATAATGGCTTAATAAACTTAGGACACACATAGAAAAGCAAACTGCACACAGCACACTGTTTAAAACTAATTGGAAGTTAGCTGCCTAGATAAAAGACTTATCTGTTTTGCTGGTTGTTAATTTCTGGTATAGCGGAAATAATAGAGATTTACAGTTGACGATGACCCCTTGATTGACCAAACATAGGCATCCTAATTATTCATATAAATCTTGTAAATGACACATGATAAACTTACCGGTGTAGGTGTTACCCAGGATCTCAGAAGCCCTCAGAAGGATAAGCATTGGTTCATCTAATTCTTCGATTTGACGTGTCCGAAGATTAGGCGCTAAACGTCCCGGAGCAATTGACACACCGGCGAGAGAGAAGGCGGTTTACCCGACCTCTACCAGGTGTAGACATTTTTCAGGAGTAAAACAAGAGTCCAAGGCTCACTTAGACTATATAGAGTCAATTTGCGCACTTATCACTAAAACAGGAGTCCAATATCTCAAAACAAATACACTAAAGGAACGTAAACGCACAACTCGACAGCTTCAAATTGTAACGAACAGAATTAAATACGGAGGAATATTAATAAAAGTAGACGCAAAACGAACGATAACAAACAATTTGATTGATGCATTGACTTGACAGATAGATCTGTCTAGGTGTGACCATGTGAAATATTTTGGCAATCGATTTACCGAATCGATTTGTTATAAATAATATTTTTTACATAATTAAAAAGATAATTATAAATACTGTTTAGGTATGTATAGGCAGTACTAACCTAAGTACTAACGTCTAACGACAATAATGTCTGTAGTACTTCGCGCCTAATCAGATACATGAGACTGTTAGCGGATTAGTAAATGATCGATATTTTCAATCGATTACAATTATTAAATTGACATAGTCTATCGTCTGGCAACATTCAGGTTAAGTTTTAATGGCGGAACTGACTTAAATTCAATAAAATAAATATTAATTATGTTCTCCAATGCTAGGGTAAAAGAAATGTTGATAAAAAAAACTTGAACATGTAAAAATACAACTTAATTTTTGAGAAGTAAATAGTCTTGACACGGCACCAAAAATAAGGGGCCCATTGGTGGGCATTCTCCTTTCAACTGTCTATCATGGTTCATGAGATACAGCTTGGTGACAGACGGACAGACGGACGGTCAGCGGAGTCTTAGTAATAGGGGCCCGTTTTACTCTTTGGGTACGGAACCCTAAAAATAACAATAGTTTTTTGTTTAGAAACTCCATCAAGCATTATAGTACCTACCCAATTATAAAACATTATTATGGCATTTAAATAGAATTATAAAAGTTTTAAAATAAGTGTTTAAATGTTTAATAATAATTATTATTCATGAAATTATAGAACTACTTAAATGAAATTATATTTCTGCATTTAAAAGTCTATGATTTTCATTTAATGTCATGAAGCTTTTAATAAAACATCATTCTAATGAGGAAAATGGGGTATGTTGTACTGGCCAGGCAGAATAGGCCACTGTTATCTATTCTAGCATACACCCATGATGAAATATTGCTGCGCGTAATAATTTATGCTCACATAAGTTATTGCAGATTATGCACATAACACTATAACTAACACAAAAATTATCCAACTACATTTTTTCTTTACCAATTTTTGTATTTAACGCTGCGGACACATTGAACGTATATTGCGAGGCTCAAATTTCGTCGCCTTACGCGTATGCATCGCGCTACATACAAATTCTCCTGGGGGACCTCACCAGTCTCACCACACGTATTATACGTCGTTACGCCAAGCTTAATATGGCCTAGAATTACCGCGCGCATCTTGCGTTTTATCAATGTTAATTAACTATATTCGGCGTATTTTCAGCGGCTACAGCCACACTTAAACATATTTTGCGTCACATATCTTGCGCAATACTTGACGCGATATACGCTGTGTTTTGGCCGTAAGAGCTTTGTGTACTACTGAATTTCGATTTCCAATGATCGGCAAAAATACAAGTGAGTGTCTGACAAAGCGACCACGAGAGAATATTTCAAGAATATGTGAAGCATTCTTCTAATCTACGATTTTAACAGAACCTGAAACTTTTTTAAAGTAAAACTCAAATCTCTTCAATAGAAAAAAACACAGAAAGAAAGAAAAAAGAAACATTTGTTTACTATAAGACACAGACAACACAAAATAATAACAAAACAAGAGAAATAAGACAAACAATTAAAATATACTGTGCTGTCGACATACGAATAGGTTGCCAACTCAGCATTTGCTGCCTATAACAATAAACATATACTCACGCCTGTAATCCCCGAAGTGGTAAGCAGAGGTGTTCTCCTATTACAGGAGCGTATACGTCCACGTTTTGTCTCTTGTATTGTGACCAAAAAATGGTAATAGGGTCCCCAATTCTATTACCATTTTTCGGGCACAACGCGGGTTAGAAAAAACAAAAGATAACAACAACAAAAAAATTAACGCGGTATCCTACGTGAGCGACCTAGAAGCGACGCGAAAACAACAAACAGTCGATACCTATTGAAGTGGCCTACGTAACCAAATGCACGTGGAGTGCGGTGCGGCGCGGCGCGAAGCGATGCGAACGCAACCAGTTGGCTTGATATTTTCGCGCGAACTGGATGCGGTGCCGTACAGGGCTACTGAATGACGGCGACGCGTGGCGGGTGGTTCGCGAGCTCGTAGGACAAAGCCGCCACTTCGCACCGCATCGCATTGAATTCGCGTGTCACCGCATCGGATCGCTTCGCGATTCGCGTCGCTTTGAACCGCCTACGTAAGACGCCGCGTTAGAAAACAAAAAACCCGACTGCTTAAAAAGCGAACTCAAAAGTTGGTAAAAAGAGGATGTAGAAAAAAAAAGAACATAGATGTAGCTAAACAATACGGTTTTCAAAAAGTCATGCTATCAAATCACAACATGCAGTCGGAGGCTACGTATATATTTTGATCAGTCTATTTGCAAATTACATCATTATTATTCATTCATTCATAATTCACCCATAATTAAATAAACTTAGTTGATTGATTGATGAAATTGATTAAAATCACTAAAATTGTGGACATTTAAATACTAAAAAAAATAAACATAAGTAAATAGCGCACTTATCCACTTTTCCGTTTATACAAATTTGTCGGTGCTCCACTCGACCCCGTTTTACTCGTAGCGTGTGAAACAGACGTTAGGGGCGCCCCACGTTTTAATTTCCACATATCGTCCATATGCTGCCTCGCTGCTTGTACCGTTCACACGAGGATTAGGTTTATAGGCTTGTTCATTTTGTTGTCATTATGACTATTGTGGTTTTTTTGAAACAAATATTTGTGTTCTCGCAGATATGGGTAGGTGGTAGTAAATGACGGTGATACAACCCTAATCAAGTGTAATTTTAATACTGTAGCCATTATTGTATACACATACACACGACGGAACACAGTAAACTGACTTTAATGTGAGGGTGGGAGCTAGCTAGGCCGACCGTATAGATCCTACCGCCAAGCGTGTTGGTTTTTTTTTAACACAACATGCGTCTATTCCCAGCGTGCGGAGAGGAAGTTTTATATTCTAGTCCGTCACCACACGAGGAAAAACATATTCTGTTCTAATAAAGAGAACAGTAATCGTAACATTTTGGGAAATTGCGTCTTTCTCAAACATTATACACTGTAGTAACATCATATCGAAGAAGAACAGTTTCCAAAAATAAATTCGATTACTGCACTCTTCATTAGGACGTTAATGTTTCTCAGTAAAAAGGTGTAAGCAATTTTAATTAAATACCAAGAAAAACAACATCTTTGCACTAACATTTAATACCCACTTAAGGTATGGAAACATTCTGTACCTAGCTTTTCTTGAACACTTTAGTTGGACGGTAAAAGGCATTTAATCACACGTAGAAGGAACTGAGTAATAAATTTTGTTCTAATCCCAAAGATTACTGTAAAACTATATTTCTTCTTCTTTTCTCGTGTCGTCACGACCTTTACGAGAATAGTTCATGCTCTGGTAAAAAGATTAGTCAGTCATCAAAGTTGGCAAAGGGGCTTACAGCACTCGCGGTGCATCGAGCGTACATAGATAATATCGTCACTCGTGAAGGCTCTCTTACGCTACGTTCACACGGAGTCACGTTTTGCCGAATCTTATTTTCATCGGATCTGGAAAAACCGAATGTGTGTTCACACAGCACATCTTGCGTTGCCGTACACGACGGCCCCAAATTGGGATCCTGTGTGAACACACGTCCCATGTCCCTCCCCACCCACTCCCCCGCTTGTGCGACCCGACATGTATTCGGTTTCAAGATCCGGCAAATAACCGAATCTACACCTGCTTGTATCGTATGAACGCATGTATTGAATGCGCTATGCCACTGCACCGGATTCTACAATTTGCAGTAGGTACGGCCGGATCGGTTTGTAGTCGCCAAATCGGATGTCAACTTCAGCAAGATTCGGTTTTTTTGCCTTGTCTTGAAACCGAATGCATGTGTGAACTCATGTATTGAAAACTGTTGCCACTAAACCGAATCCCACAAAAAACCGATTCGGTAGAGAAACACACAACGCCGTGTGACCGTACCGTTACGGTACGTTCACACGGAGACATGATTTCCAGAATCTTATTTTCATCGGATCTGGAAAAACCGAATGTTGTATTCACACAGCACATCTTGCATTGCCGTATCAGACGGCCTCATATCGGGATCTCGTGTGAACACATCATCCGGTTTTTATTAGCAAGAGTGCGCACAGTTCCTCATTGATTTGGAAGCGATGGACGTGAACAGTCTTGCTATAATATACTGGTATTATCGCCGTCAGCGTCGTAGAAAAAGATTGTGGTTAAACCCAATAGTACAAAGACGATCAACAGTTGGTGCCTTTACAACTCTTATGCAGCAATTAAGAAATGATCCACAAAAATTTTTTAACTACTTTAGAATGACTATACCCACATTTGATAATCTTTTGAAAAAAGTGGAAAAAGATTTGACAAAGCGTGATACAAACATGAGGAAAAGCATTAAACCAGAAGAAAAATTAGCAATATGTATAAGGTAAGACTGAAATACTGATTTTTATTATTAATTAAATTATTTATTAAAAATATGATTAAGAAATGATAGAATATCGCTTGGTAGGTACACAGTTTCCTAACTACATATCATGAAAGTCTGGGAAATCAGAAGCATTCGATTGAATACTTTGAGAATCGGTAATTGGTGATGCTTGGTACTGCGATGTAAAATAGCCTTGTGATTGTGACACATTTGGTTGATAGTTGTATGTTGATGAGTGTGCAGGAGACCATTCATTTCGGTTCTTTATATTTTGTAATAAATTTAACACGCCTGATTGAAATTCTAATGTTTGATTATCGTTTAGCGTTGCCAATGATGGAAGTAGACTTTTAAAGAAAAACAAATTACGGTCTTCTTTCATTTCTTCTTTCTTCTTGCATTCCATTTGATAATCTATAAACTCACTCATCTTCTTATCAAACACGTTTAAATTCTGCCTCGATGGTCTGTTTTTTTGTCTTTTCGAACCACCTACTACGACATTTTCATTATTAGTTTCTTGTTGACTTTCTTTTGTAGCATCTTGATTATTTGTATCTTCTTCACACAATAAATTGTCCTGAACCATAGCACTGTCACGGGTAACATCTGATGTAACTGTTATAGCGGTTGTACTATCGTCTGCTAGGTTTGGTGTGGCAATAGTCGCACTATCATGGGTGTCAGCTGGCGTCACAATTTTTTTTAAGAACAGCAATTGACGATGATAGACGTAGTCTCTCGTACATGTCGCAGACGATCCTGATTTTTTTGATTTCTTTTTCTCATTAATACTCCTCATCCAGCTGTCTCTAATATTACTCCACTTCTTTACGATCAATTTAGCTGAAACATATAATTAAATTTAATTGCAGATATATGGCTTCTGGCTGTTCATACAAGGATTTACATTACGCCTACCGAGTCGGAGTGTCTACGATCAGTAACATTATTAAGGAAGTAACGAATGCTGTTTGGAACAACTTGCATGGGGAGTTTATGACATTACCCAACACAGTATCTGACTGGGAATATATCGCCAATGGATTTAATACTAGAGCGAACTTTCCCCATTGCATTGGTGCAGTGGACGGTAAGCATATTAGAGTAAAAAAGCCAAACAACAGTGGTTCCATGTTTATGAATTACAAAGATTTCTTTTCCATCGTATTATTAGCAGTGGTTGATTCATATTATAAATTTACATTCATCAGTGTGGGCTCGTATGGAAAAGAATGCGACTCGACGATATTCAAGGAGTGTTCTTTTTGGAAAAAACTAATAGATGGTGATTTGCATTTGCCGGCAGCATGTCCACTGACAAACGATTCCGATTTATCGATTCCGTTTGTAGTAATAGGTGATGAAGGTTTTGGCTTGCATCAACATTTGATGAGACCTTACGGCGGAAACCATTTGGATAGAAACAAAAGAATATATAACTACAGATTAACCAGAGCTAGACGCTATGTTGAGTGCGCCTTTGGAATTTTAGCTAATAAGTGGCGAATATTTCATCGTCCACTGGATGTAGATACCAGCACAGCAATTTCAATTGTAAAGGCTTGCACTGTACTTCATAATTTTATAATAGATATGGAAGGTGTACAGTCGAACATAGAAACAACAAGCAATGTATCAGCAATGGTTAACGTGTTCAGTGATGCACCCAATGAACAAAATAGTACACGAGGTGGACGATGTGCTAATGTTATACGAACTGAATTCACAAATTATTTTATTTCTACAGCAGGAGCTGTGCCTTGGCAAGACGAATCAATCTAACGTTAATTTTGTAACGCACTGCTATTTTAATTTATGTACAAATATTTCACCTGTTTATTTTAAAAAATTACAACTTAAGTACTTACCATAATCCTGCCTTTTTTTCTCCTCCATTTCTTCAAAATCTTCCTTCAAAATTAAACATATTTCTCGCCAGCCAGCAGTCCTCAAGTTTTTATCTTTGTATATTTCAAGAGTTTTGTCCCATATAACTGGCCGATTTTGGACAAGAGAAATTAAAAGTTCAACGTCTATATTTTTCGTCGTCATAGCGAGAGAATAACGAGCGGTCAGTTGAAGCGGGCGAAAATGACTGGCGAGCGTACATGCGGTGTGTCCCTCCCCGCCCACCCCTCCCCCGCTTGTGCGACACGACGACTGGACACGACGGTGTATTCGGTTTCAAGATCCGGCAAATAACCGAATCTACCCCCGCGTGTATCGTATGAACGCGTGAATTGAATGCGCTATACCACTGCACCGGATCTGATATTTTGCAGTATTGCCGGATCGGTTTGTAGTCGCTAAATCGGGTGTCAACTTCAGCAAGATTCGGTTTTTTTGACGTGTCTTGAAACCGAATGCATGTGTGAACTCATTCATTGAAATACTGTTGCTACTAAACCGAATCCTGCAAAAAACAGATTCGGTAGAGAAACACTCGACGCCGTGTGAACGTACCGTTAGGCTACATTCAAACCGAGATGATACCGGCAGGCAGCGAAGCGGCGAACAGTTACAGTGTCAAAGTTTTCGCAGCATTGTAAACTTTATCTTCATTATTATAATACATAGTATTGCTTGAGAGGTTCGAGAATGCTCGCGGCGCCGCGGGCGACCACGGACGGCGGCCTCGCTACCTTTGTCCTCGCGAAGACTGACATGAAACGGCCCAAGGCCTCGTTTACGGAGATGCGGGGCGTCTCACGTCGCGTGCGGAGTGGCGTCTCGCGGCGCGTCGAACTTTTTCTCAGTATGCAGACAGGCGGCGCATGCAGCGGCCCGCATCATCACACGCGCAAACACAAACATATGGCAATGTACGATGTTGTTTATGAAAATGCGGGGCATGCGACGCCGCGGTACCCACCGCGGGTGTCGCTACGTTTTACCATGAACGGAGAATTGCAGGAATAGCTGGTCGCAACGCTGCATTTGCCGCCGCGATATACGTCGCGTAGGACGCGGCGATGCCATCCGCAGGCTCCGCCTGTATTTCAAGCAAATGCGTGTAAAATCGCTTCTCCGTAAACGCTCTCATACAACGCCATATGTTTGAATTCAGTGCGTCGCCCCGCGTCTCCGTAAATGAGGCCCAAGGCATAGCGCGTGATCTCGAGAAGCTGCGGATAGCTTCGCAGCGCCGGGCACTTGCTCTTGGCGTCACAGCTTGCTGAGCTATTAGGCGCTTCCGGCCGCTGCCATCTCAGTGTGAACTGAGCCTTAAGGCACCCAAATTATACTTAAGTGAAACTATCAAACACACAACTATTTTCAATTACGCTATACCAAAAGTATAATTGTCTATTCAACTTTAACATACCTACTCGTTAAAATCATCGTTTCTCTGAAAACTATTGTACCATCTCAGTCTAGACGTTTCTAAAATCGTATTTGCTTATACTTTGATTAACAAACTCTACTAGCTTTCTACAAATGAGTCTAAACTTCAGCTAAGCAGATGCATCTTGCACTAAACTACTAACAAGAAGGATTGAATTAAAATTAATTTAAGCTTACGTTGTCCGAGTTCAGACAAGTTTCAAGTAGAATCCTCTACCTAAATGTAGATTCTAACTAGACGATTTACCTTCTAATTATCTCAGATTAGAATGAATCTCTCATTCGGAATACATCGCTGTGTTAATAAAGAGATTTAAACACGATTTAGGATTTGAACACCAATGGATGCGTACTAGCAAAAAGATTGTATGAAGTCGAGTTTCGTAGTAAAAGCGAGAAAGATACTACAAAATAATTTAAGAGCTCTGAAGCGCGTTCTGCTTAATATCATCATAAGGCTTAATTGCTTAGTCCTGAGCGTGTGTGTTTTATTAAACTATTCCGTCTTTGCCTCTGACGGAAGAAGCCTGCAGATTTAATTTGAAGTCTTTTGTTTCGAGCAATTTGCTATTGTTTCTATTGAGACGATTCATCTCCAACAGCAGCGAAATAACAAAGGTTTATAAACTGGTAATACAATACAGCCTCTGGATCTAATTAGTTTGAAGTAGCATTCTGCCCCGCGGCGCCATGTGCTTTTTTAGATAAATCATTGGTCTGGACAGATTAGATTATTATTTGGTCTAGATTTTGATGTATTTTCTAGTGTACCTAGACTAAAAATCATTTTTAAAAACAACTTTAAAATTATTTCTATTATTTTCGTTAAAAATATCAAAGACAATGTCATTTTCTTTATAATACTAGACAAGACTATAACATTACGCAGACATGTTTTATTTCCAATATCAAATATATCGTGTGTCGTGTTGGCCCGGAGGTTACAGACCCGCTTGTTAAGCACCGGGTTGCGGGTTCAAACCCAGGCATGTATTTTTATCAAATATATATTTTTTGATTTATTTTAAAGTCCAAATGTTTGACATCCATAGTTACTGATGCACTGAAATCAGGAAGCCTACTCCAAAAAACGAACGTCGAACTTTTGGATCAAAACGAAACAAAGACGAGTATAGAACTTATAATTATACGATCGAAGTATTGTCAAACAACGAACTACTAGATGTCAATTAACATTTAGGAGTAGGGTAAACGAAAGACAAAATGTCAAATCGCCCAAATCGAATCGATCGTCGGATCCGAAACACGTTTGTGGTTGAAAAACGTACGTTCCATCAGCCGAAACCTCGTAGTTCGATTTTCGGAGCAGACACCCAGGTCCCAACGGCACAATTATTTTCATTTCACTACTATCAAACGACAGTTTAGTAGAATTGAATAGTCCAGTGAGATTTGAAACGAGTATCCATGGAGTTTCTTCTCGGCTCGTCTTCCAAAACCACCTCTGTGGCTGTCTCGCACGTGAGTTACAGCAGTATGCTGAGCGATGGCCGTTTTGCGCGGATGTGACGCAGATTCTTCCCAATCGTTTCTTTTTGTTTATGCTTTTATTTTAATTTCCTGCATTTTAGCGCAAATAAACAATTTTTCTTCTTTTCTTTTCTTCATGCATAGTTGAACTGTGCATCTAAATTCACATCGTTTCGCCGTTATGTTGAAATCCCATGTAATACGGCGAACCCATTGCCATCAACCGGACACATATCTGGACTACCCGCCGGTAGGCTACTGAGAAATTTCACACGGAAAAACCCAATAATACTTTACCCAACCTGGGGAACGAACCCAGAAACTCACGCTCAGCAGTCGCACTTGCGACCACTATACCAGCGAGGTAGTCGACGTTTCTCAAGTACTAATCATATCAACAAGTACAAGAACCATGAACTTTAATGCATTGTGTGGACATTAAGTATTTTTAAAGGACAATGCTCATGGATGTATGGAGTCCCGTACCATGCTGCATGAAAGTTAAACTTTGTTTTTATAGACTACACTTATCATATTAACTGCTACAAAAGTTTTTTAACGCGAGATTCGGAGATTTTAGAACTAATCTAAATAACCTGACAATGTGGACATGTCATACACGATTTATTATTGCCCTAAAAAACAGTAATCCGGTGTGAACGGCCAATTAACCATAGATAAAAAATTATAATCGCTTAAATAAAAAATCTAATCTATTCTAATTGTTTTTAATTAATGTAGAATCGGCAAAATATTTTTTTTTACATGTATTTGAAAGATGTGATCATGACACTTTTAAAATTCAAGGTTTATAGTAATCATAAATCATGTGAAACGGAACGTCATGTAAAGGGAATAAAACAATATCAACACTTTTTTAGTTTAAATTAAATTCCCTGTTCAAAAATCATATCCCCGACACGTAATGTCGTAAAAAATAATGAAAATAATTACCATAATATTTTGATGTTGATGCATAAGACTTTTTGGTACCACTTTTGGTCATTCTCCTTTCGCGATTTGTACACATTATATAAATACTGATTTAGTCTAATCGCGTAGAATATTTTAAAAGGTACAAAATACATTTTTTATTCCTACGTTTCGGCCGTGGTCACGGTTAGACTGAAGTAGCGGAGCAGTTGTCATATTCGTGAAGCAAGGGTATCTTCATCTACCTTCACTTGATCTGGTTTTTAATAATGTTATCGTTGTTACTTTGACACACCTTATAACGCTCAACGTGGAATGGTACGGTAACGCGGCACGGTGTGTTGACGTAACGTGCTTACGTTACCGTATCGTAAAAATGCACGTCAGGATCATTGTTAGATTTATCGTTGACCATGTAGATCCAGAATTTTAATAAGAGAAACAGTAAGGTATGGTTTTAAAGCATCGGAGCACATAGACGGCGACTAAGACGCGGCCGTGGAGAGCGCGGAGCGCATATACGTGTGCATTTGCGGCTAGAGGCGGAACGTGTTACGATACGGTAACGTAAATTTGCACGTTACGTCAACGCACCGTGCCACGTTACAGCACCGTTCCACGTTGTCGATGTCGTGACGTGGACAGGCCGATACTAATGGCGTCTTTATACTCGCCTAATATTTTACGCGATTAAACCCGAATCAGTATTTTATAATGAGTGGACATTATTTGTTGTTTTCAGAATAGATAAGCCAGCATAAACCTGGTTCCAATAGCAGCACCTTCTAATTTTAGCTTTCCGTAATCAGGTACGTCGACTACAGGAAATGGTATTCCATCCTAATCTGTTACTATTTCCTGTACCCAGCCAATGTCCCGTTTTCCGTAATCATTACATTTTGATTGTGTTACGCAAACAGCCCTTGTTTATAGAATACTAGAGGTCGCTCGCAGCTTCGCCTGCGTGGATGTCTTTTATCGCGTATTCCGTATTTTTCAGGATAATATCATTCAATCATGATTCGAAAGACACGTGGCGCCATCTATGAACGTTATTGTTGTTTTCCTCGGGAACAGTACTTTTTTTCGGGATGAAAGGTACCTATGTCCGTTTCTGTACACCTGATAACGTATATGCAAAAATTCAGGAGCCCAATTCTACTAACAGAAACGTTTATCAATTGCAACTTAATCGTTTATTCAGTTTTCGTTTACAAAAACTATCAAATTGTTTGACAACAAAAACAAAACCAAACATTTTGACAGTTTTCGTAAACGAAAACTGCCTGAATGAACGATTCAGTTAACATTGATAAAAGTTTCGTTTAGTAGAATTGACCCCCTGGATGATCGGTTCAGTTGTTTAGGCGTGAAAAGGTAACAAACAAACTTACTTTCGCATTTATAATATTAGTTAGGAATTAGGACTAGCTTGTGCCCGCGACTTCGCTCACATTGTATGTAAATCAAAGTTGCAAGTTCTTCTTCAAGTTTCAGGCTGTGTGCAAAGTTTTATCAAAGTTGGTTCAATAGTTTAGGCGTTATGAAGTAACAGACAGACAGACAAAATCACTTTCGCATTTAAAATATTACTGTGGATTGTAGTACTAAAAATACTGAGGTGCGTTACCGTCACGAGTATGAAACGATACATGCATAATTAAATTTGCCTTTCGAGATTTTAGACACGTGTAAAAAGGCTTATTTACACGAGGATAGTTTGTCGAAGCGACATTCGTTCTATCTTGGTCTTTCTCTACGATTAAAACAGAGATAGCACGAGACTCGCTTCGAGAAACTATGTCCATGTAAATGAGCCTTTGTAGGGGGCAATATATCACCAGAAGGTTGCGGTGAAGCGATTAATTTAGTAACAATTGGAATTCAACTTAATTTGCAAAATAAAATCACATTGGGAGGCTCAAAGCGCCGCAACGAGCGGTCGAGCGGCTACAAGCGTCTAAAAGAGCTGGGGCAAGCCTACTCACAACGCCGCGCGTCGCTCGGTATGCCTCGCGACCAGTGAACTACTCTTCGCCGCCACTCCGTCAGTGTGCACATACTCTTACCTCAGTGTTTTTTTTTTAACGATAAAATTAATTACCCTTTGCCTGCCCTGGATCGAACCAATACCACATAAATAGCAGCCAATAAACTAAATAAAATATTACATTTAATTTGCTTTGTAAATAAAATATTTTTCAAAAGAATAAATATCTAGCTCCTATAAGTATTTATTTTCTTTGAGCAGAATTGAAAGGCAGTCTGAAGATAGCATAAGATAATAAGAGTACATGCTTCTCCTTTGATACATAATCACATTTGGATGCTGTACTCTCTTGCAAAAATATCTTTGTATATACATATTTCCTTTTCTCATAGCATAACTTGGTTTTTTACTACGTGTGTGTTATTTGCAACCACATAATATCTCGAAGATAGCGTCTCACACCGAATGGAATAATACAATTTATTTTATAAAAGTTGTTTTTGACGGCGGGCAAAATGTACAGCTTGTTTGTTGCTTTGTGTTTTCTTTACTTAGTTACGGGCCAGAAGGTTGGCGGAATTATTTTGAAAATATTCATGGCAATATAGTTTGTTATTTTTAAATTGCATTAAATAATATATTAGCCTAGAAAAATAGAGGATTGACATATTCGTGGTCAATACGTGTTTTTTAATGAACGAACGAAAGAATATCCTGCGGTTTCTGATTTGAGAATTCGAGCTAAGCAATACACTAGTTATATTTGAGTACGGAGTTGTCAAAAAAATGCTTTAAAATCCGTCATTTTTTTGACAACTCCGTACTCAAATGTTGCTTAAGTGCTGCTCATCCTAGAATTCTCAATTCAGAAACCGGAGGTAAGTCCACAAAAGGGAAAGGAGGAGGAAGTAAAAGATTTAAAAAAATACAATCCAAAAAGACAAATGTATGGGCAAAAAAGCTCCTCTCTCAGCATAATGCAGCAACATTTAAAAATAAACGCCGCGGGCGCTGGTATTTTGATAGGGCCCGCTGTGATGCCACGGGCAGCTACAGACACGGTAATGGGCTGATTATGATATGTAACGATGACTAATAGCGATTCCTATGAGTTACCGAGAGTTATTGATATACAGCGTGTCCCAGAAAGTAGTGTCAAGCGGAAGTCCAGAGCTAGAACAGGCTTTGAGGTATCCAAATCACCCCCATGTATGTTCCGCGATTTTTTGTAGTTTTCGAGTTATAGATGTTTTTCATGTTTTTTAATCAAACTCTGACTATAACGACATTTTTGATCATAGTGACGTGAATAGTTGAGATACATGAGTAATTTTTTTTTCTAAATTAGCTGATTAGTGACCCTATCGAATGTATAAACATTTGTAACCATAGATGTAAAGGATGCGTTACAAAAAAATATTGAATTGTCATAAAGTTAAAATCCTGCATGTTTCCTAAATCTTTGTGGGTGATTTAAAAATAAATCTCCCTAAACTTTTTTTGTCAGATGTATTTTAAAAACTTATCCATTTTATCAGCTATTTACCCTGTAAATTTCATCGAGCTATCTCTACGACATCACAATAAAAATTTCATTCAAAGCACACAATATCGAAAATTCCAGTTGTAAAAGGGTGAATGAAAAATTGATGAAAAGTAACTAATAACGTCTTTCTTAGTAACCCTCGACGCAAAAAGAGGAGTGATATAAGTTTAACGTGTGTGTCTGTGTGTCTGTCTGTGGCATCGTAGCTCCTAAACGGATTTTGATTTAGTTTTTTCTTTTGTTTGAAAGGTGACTATCGAGAGTATTCTTAGTACTGATTCAAGAAAATCTGTTCAGCCGTTTGAAGATCATCAGCTCTTTTCTGGTTGTCGAAGGGATTTGAGCAACTTCTACTGATCTGATGGTGTCGAAATTTACTATCCTGTGACTTCAATGATATTGATGACGTGTGACAAGAAGGAAGTCATTACAACTTATCATAAACTTAAAGAATCAATAGGCACACAATACCTCTACTGTAAGTTGGGTATCATGCTGTTTCAGATGATGTTTGAGTATCTGGTCAAGGTTACCATGTTATTGTAATATCAACGAAGTCACAGGATAGTAAATTTCGAATCGGTCAGACCAGTAGAAGTTGCTCATATCCCTTCAACAACCAGAAAAGAGCTGATGCTCTTCAAACGGCTGAACAGATTCTCTTGAATCATAGCTAAGAACACTCTCGATAAAGTCACCTTTCAAACAAAAGAAAAAACTAAATCAAAATCCGTTTAGGAGCTACGATGCCACAGACAGACACACAGAACACACGTTAAACTTATAACACCCCTGTTTTTGCGTCGAGGGTTACTAAGAAAGACGTTATTAGATAGTTTTAATAAATTTTTCTTTCACCCTTTTACAACTGGAATTTTCGATATTGTATGCTTTGAATGAAATTTTTATTGTGATGTCGTAGAGATAGCTCGATGAAATTTACAGGGTAAATAGCTGATAAAATGGATAAGTTTTTAAAATACATCTGACAAAAAAAGTTTAGGGAGATTTATTTTTAAATCACCCACAAAGATTTAGGAAACATGCAGGATTTTAACTTTATGACAATTCAATATTTTTTTGTAACGCATCCTTTACATCTATGGTTACAAATGTTTATACATTCGATAGGGTCACTAATCAGCTAATTTAGAAAAAAAAATTACTCATGTATCTCAACTATTCACGTCACTATGATCAAAAATGTCGTTATAGTCAGAGTTTGATTAAAAAACATGAAAAATATTCATAACTCGAAAACTACAAAAAATCGCGGAACATACATGGGGGTGATTTGGGTACCTCAAAGGATGTTCTACCTCTGGACTTCCGCTTGACACTACTTTCTGGGACACGCTGTATATCTTTATCAATAACAGATCAAAGACCTAGATTTGTATAGGAGACCTTCCCAAGTAGCCGTCTCTGGTGAAATTATTTGACTTATCTATTTATATGCCTAGTTTGACAATAGAAAAATGCTTTCATTGGGTACGGTACTTTTTTTTACTAAAAAAACTGGGAATCGCAGAGAAAATTAAACAACTTCAGTTTCGTCCGGCATATCCTATCCCGCCAATTCTATGGCCCGCTGCTAAGGATATAATGTACTGTGCGACGACTCCACATAATGTGAGTCCTTGCTTTTGTTTATTTTTATATTATTCATTTTTATTTCTTTCACAGTGATGTGCAAACAACAATACTCCCTGGATATTAGGCAACGTGGTTTATATTTGGTTTTCTTATATTATTTATTCTTATTTCATAAGAGCTTCCGTTGTGTGATTTTTTCTGGGTATAAGTAAATAATGACGGAATTGGTTACTTTGTTTGTGCTGGCGAGTATGTCAATTTCTTGTGGTATGTTGTATTTCATTTCTTTTTGAGACGAAAGCTGATAACGAAAGCAGTATTAAGAGGAATTATTCTGACATTGCTGTATGCTGTGACATTTCTTGAGATTTGTTTAAGACTGTATTAATTCATTAAATCATTTATTTACTTTGCAAACATGGGTAATTGGTACATAGATGTTTTCTGTATAGATCTATATGCTCAGTGTGCGTCCTGAGTGACGGCGCACCACGCAGGCGGAATGAACGGCGCATTAAATAAATGTTCGAAACGTTTGAATTTTGATATCGACATTATTAAAACCAAAGTAAAATAAATGCAACCCTAAACACGCGCGTACGCGTCAACTTTCCCGCGTACACTAAGGAGAGGTATCGACGGTAAAGCCGTTCCGTAATCCGCAATACGCCCGTGCTCCGTCACTGAGGACGCACACTCAGTCTGCAGCACTGAGCGTATCTTGCGCAGCTCATGTTTCGTCCCGATACGCGTATGCCTCGCACTACATAAAAAATCTTCTGCGCGGCCTCACAACGCGTATTATCCGTCGTTACACCGCATAACAGGGCCTAGAGTTATTGTTATTTTAAGAGAATATTAATAATGTTTTTAATTAATAACTTTATATTTGCACGTCACAACACGTGTGGCAAACATGTCTGTACTTAATATTGTTGTTACCATCTTGCATGCACGTCTTTTCTTGTATGTATGACACATGTTTGAGAAAATAAAGATTCACGTGCATCTTGCGTTCTATCATTGCTAGGTCATATGTCGGCGCATTT
This sequence comes from Amphipyra tragopoginis, assembly GCA_905220435.1. Classification (NCBI taxonomy): domain Eukaryota; kingdom Metazoa; phylum Arthropoda; class Insecta; order Lepidoptera; family Noctuidae; genus Amphipyra; species Amphipyra tragopoginis. The sequence continues at coordinate 25,167,574 of HG991996.1, read as the reverse complement.
TCAGCGGCTACAGACACATAATAAGCGCATTTTACGTCGCGTATCATGCGCAGTACGCGGCGCAAGATATGCTAAGTGTGTTTTGGCCCTAAGTCGCAAGTCGCTTCTTCCGATCGCTGCAAACGACTTGTCTCGTGGCCATTCCGTAAAATAAATATTACTTTTACAAACAAAGCGGCGATACGTTTACGAATGCATATTTAACTTACTTAATACCAGTATTTTACATGGAGCGACTGCTATCAGACCTCTACAACACAGATATTAGGGGCCTACTTCTCCTAAAATAAATTGTTGCCAAACGCAATCGAACCACAACCGTCAGTCAATTTTTGTTTTCGAAAACTTTCAAAATGATTGATTTTGTTTTTTGTGTCAAAAAATTCGACAGCTTTTGAAATTGAGGACTGTCTGAATGAACGGTTCGGCCTTGGTTCGGTTGTGATTTATCAAGATTTATTTTAGGAGAATTGGGCCCCAGGCAATGCATATCCTAAGGTTAGACGGGTTGTCAGATTTTCGGGATTCTGACTATCCGTAACGACTGTTACAGGTTATTCGTATGACACCCAGGACCGACGGCTTCACGTGCTCTCCGAGACACGGAGGGGTCTCGTTTAACGAACGGTCACCCATCCCCAAACTGACCGCGGCAAGCGCAGCTTAACCTTACAAATGGTATGATCCGTGCAGTTGTTAATAAGGCACGAGCCTCAAGCGAAGAAATCTATACTAATATTATAAAGAGGTAGAATTTGTTTGTTTGTATGTAGGAGGTAATCTCCGAAACTACTCATCTGATTTCAAAAATTCTTACACCAATAGTAAGCTACGTTATCCTTGAGTGCTATAGGTTATATTTTAGAATCAAAAAAGTAGGGATCCGTAAATAAATTACAATAATGTAACCCAAGGTATCAAAAAATGGCTTATCTATATAACTAATATTATAAAGAGGTAGAATTTGTTTGTTTGTATGTAGGAGATAATCTCCGAAACTACTCACCCGATTTCAAAAATTCTTTCACCAATGGGAAGCTACGTTATCCTTGAGTGCTATAAGTTATATTTTAGGATCAAAAAAGTAGGGATCCGTAAATAAATTACAATAATGTAACCCAAGGTATCAAAAAATGGCTTGTCTATACTAAACTAATATTATAAAGAGGTAGAATTTGTTTGTTTGTTTGTATGTAGGAGGTATTCTCTGAAACTACTCATCCAATTTAAAAAATTCTTTCACCAATAGTAAGCTACGTTATCCCTGAGTGCTATCCTAATCCTAAGTAATATTATAAATGCGTTTTTTTTATTATAAATTAACGCGAGCAAAGCCGCGGTCAAAAGGTCAAATAGGTCTGAAGCCTGGCGTCGACTACAGCCGAAACGCATCGAATAGAGTCGAGTTGCATTTGTTCCGTGTGAGGCGAAACGGTCAGTAATCGCAAGTCATTAAAACAGAAATTCGCGTGACAAGCGATGCGCGCGAGTTATGCGACTCAGCGCGTCTCGGTTCGTCTTTTTTTTTTCCTGTTTGACTGCTGTAGGTCGTCCTAGGGGACGGTTTCTACGTAACCGGGCAGTTATTGGCGAGACCTGAAGGGTCTCCAGCCAATGGGGGGAAGTAAAATACTTAACCCAAGCTAACTACTTGTACTACACTAACATCATGACTACCTGCAACAACAGCACTAAGGGCGACCCCTAGTGGTACTCGGACCTCGGCTTAGGGCGTTGCTGGCGTGGACATAGGGGGGGGGGGGCAGCTTGATGAGGACTGAATTATCGGTGTGACGATCTCGGCTCGTCGCTAATCGACGCAGTTTTATAGTAAATGTGGCGAATTATTGCGGTTCTATCCGACTCGACTCTGCGAGCCTAGTGGACGCCAGATTTTATATAGAATAATATAAATCTACAAGCTCTGTCGAGCAAGCAAATCCCAAAGCGATATGTGATGAAATTATCATGAAGCGTTTTCCTATCCAAAATTCACTTTAATACACACACACTGCGTCCGATTCGAGTTTGGAAAACACGATCGGAGGAGACTCGGGTGCAAACCTATGAAATCCGGATCGTATGCAATGCACAACTGTTCATACAAGTAGTACCTACCGCAGTTGGTTTGAATCGCATTTTCTCGGATTCAGATCGGACGCAATGCACAAGCGATGTAAGTGAGATATTTCTGAAAACAAATATACCTTCAAGAATGACAGTCAACATTCCCGTTCTTCGCTGATACAATATATATGAACATAATAATTTTATATTGTATTTTATTTTCATTTAATTGCAAGTCTTTATCGTTAGTTATTGTAATTAGTTTTAGACCGTTTTACTTAAGGTAAAATAAAATAAATTAATATTAAGTAAGTATCTCTATTCACGGCTCATCTTCCGTGCGGAAGATGTCCGGTCTTTTGGAAGGCATACACGGGGACACAGGTCCAACGCGCAGAGGCCCCTTTGAGAACCTTAATCTAAAATGGGGTGGGGCACCAACCGGGGACTATCCACGGCTGCACTATTGAAGTACAGTCATGGACCGTCCCAAGTGGGTGCAAAACTATTGTAAACTATGGTAAAAAAAATATCTGGTCTATGGGAGGGGGTGTTTAGTGGATCGGTTTAATATTAAGTTATTATTAATGAAATGGCAAGCAATAATAATGTATCGTGTAGTGCCGGACTTAAAGAATAGCACTACCCCATCTCTTCCAGCGGGTGTCGTAAAAGGCGACTAAGGGATTCACTAGAGCAGCGATTCCTAAAAGGTGGTCTGCGGAACCCTGGGGTTCCATCAAATGGTCTAAGGGGTTCCACGGTCTGTCCGAGAGTTAAATAAAACGTTAAGTGTTCATCCGTTCTAAAACAAAAATTCAAGTCACAAGATTCTAATCAGAATGACTTTTGGATTGGACTTAAAGATGAATACCCTGCAATCGTTGAGAAAGCCACCCCGGTTCTGCTTCCGTTTGTGACGACTTACCGATGCGAGACTGGTTTTTCAGCTTACGCTTACACCAAAAACAGGTAGGTATGGAAACAGACTGGATGTAGCTCCAGATCTTCGCGTTCAATTGTCAGACATGAAGCCTAATAAGCCTAATTTTAGTGCTATTATAATAAAATATGCTAAAAAATCATTTTTTAGTTTAAATAATTACCTACATTGTATTTCTTTGTTACAATAAAAGATTTGCAATAGGTACTTATAATGATTATTTTTCATGTATAATTTGTTCTTTCTTCGAATCTAACATGAATATTCAAACTACTGTAGCACTTTAGTTATCAAAATAGTCAGCTAGGGTTCCGACAAAAAATGTGATCAATTAAGGTTCCAAGGCCAAATAAATTGGGAAGCTCTGCTCTAGAGGATGGGCAGCAGCGTTCTCTGAGTACTTTAACAACCATACTGCGATCGCCAACCCGCCTGCCAAGCGTGGTGATTACGGCAAAACCCCCCTTTTAGGGGAGGCCTATGTCCAGCAGTGGACGTCTTTTGGCTGAGTGATGAAGCAATAATAAATATCAAAATGTAACCTTAAACAGACTTTGCAGAGAAATGAATTCCTTATGAAATCCGTACCAGGTATTATAGGGTGACTGGTAATTAGTGACCGATACTTTAACATATGATTGTACTCATGATAACAAACAACTTTCCCAAAGAAACATTATTTTTATTTTATTTTTTTCATTTAAAATTTATTAACAAACCGTTACGGAATGGACACAGCTCGTAATGTTTTTTTTATTTATTTTTTGTTTTATTAATAATGTTTCTTTGGGAAAGTTGTTTGTTATCATGAGTGCAATCATGTGTTAAAGTATCGGTCAATAATTACCAGTCACCCTATATAAACCTATGTATATTATCATGATACGATAAACTCATTTAAGTCCAAAATCTAGATGTCCACAAAAACACATGATAATTCATAACAATGTTATACCTATTTGTTTTGATTTCAGTTTTATTTTTTAATTTTAATTTAAACAGCACAACTGTTCATACAAATAGTACCGCAGTTAGTATGAATCGCATTTTCTCGTATTCAGACCGGACACAATGCACAAGAGATATAAGTGAGATATTTCTGAAAACAAATATACCTTCCAAGAATGACAATTAACATTCCCAGTTTCCAAACTCTGTTTTCATTAATTCAACAGTAAAATTATATGAGTAGTGCAGAAGTACTGGAGCGACCCAGTTTCCTCTTACAATCTCGGTCTATATTATTACAAAGGTATAATTATAAAAGACGCCTGGAGGTAGGTTTTTCGTGTCGGGATTGTTAAGCGGTTATAAAGGAAACTCTGAAATAAAATATGTCTGTTACTTATTAAGTTAGTAGATTCTTGCTGATAATTCTGTATGGTGTAAGTTGTGTTGGAAGATTTTGTTTTTAAAGTTACTTATTATTATTCTCTCTTTTTTTCAGAAAAAATATTTGAATATATTTAAACACATACATATTGTTTTACTGAAAAGGAACCTATTTTTGTATCTGTTATCTCATGTAAAGTTTCTGTTTTTGTAATTTTAAATTTAATAGATATACATACCAACAGTTCTGATCTATTATGTAATTTTGCTTACCTGCTGGTAAAATATGGCTGATCCAGTTTTTTTTCTTTTTATGTGTTTAAATCTATTTTATCTAGCCCGTTGCTTTTCAGTCATTGTGGCAATAAAAAGCGATTCTTCATACATCTTGTCTCCATCCGAATATAATTTACAAAACCTTCAGCATCCTCCTGCCCTTATCCCAATTTATTTGTTGTCGGTGCAGCATATATTTTTCTTCCAAACATCTCTATCAGCCGCCATATCAGTGTTCACTTCCTTCTTAGCCATATAATTTTTCACACAATGCATCAGTCTCTTCTTTGGAGTGTCTCTTTCTTCTAGCCATCCACATTTATATTTAAAACTTTTCTCGTAACATGGTCCTCATTCCTCCGCATTATATGTCCATACCATGACAACCATCTGTTACTCAGAACTTTATTTACAAAAAATGTAGCATTTAAGTTTATATTTTTTATAATTAAGTATGTCAAAATTTGAGCACGATTAGATGGATTACTTTTCTAGATCAAAACTTTCCCGACTGTACCTAATCAAGTTTTCTACTAACAAATGCTTGAATATTATTTAAAATTAGTATTCACTGACTTAATTAGAACATCAAATATGATACCAAAATAAATTCAGAAACCACGGTTTTCGGGTTTACGCCCACTGTACCTACTGAATATCCAAATATTTATTCAGACAGACACGGGATACTAATAAAATTAACCCGCGATAATGCTTTTATTCAAATAGGTTCAGCGAATTATAATTAAACTGCTTTCAACGTATAGTACTTATGTAGGTAGATATGAAGAGAAATTGTGAACGCGATCGTACTTCAAGGAAATGTGCATCAATGTTTTTCACCCTTTTTTTATCGTGGGAAAATTCTCGTGGATACCCTTTACCTGGGGAAGGCGTACGGTTATGCTGGACTCTTACCGGCTAAAAACCCACGGTGTTCCTTCTCCTGACCCTTGGCGGGGGTCGCGGGATTCGCAGCTGCATGCACCGCAACCCCGGCAGGCCTCGGTCCGCCAGCCCTTGGCGGACCTCTCTTTCTGTGAGGCCTTTTGCCCCATTTCCTCCTGAGAGGCGCGCACAGAACACATGCGCGCCGTCTGCTCAGGCCCTAACGCAAAAAAAGAAGTGTTATGAGTTTGATCCTTTTATCTGTCTGTAGCACCGTAGCTCCCAAACGGATGAAACAATTACATTGTGGTTTTTGTTGTTTTAAAACTGGTTTATTCGGACTGTTTCTTGACTATGTTTGATTATAATCACTTCAAACATTTAAATGTGGAGGTTTTTTTAGATTTTTAATAGTTTTTTACGTAATTGTGAAATTGTCAACTTCACATAATACTAGCGGTCAACTTTGTTCCAAAACTAAAGAATCTTCGACAAACAAAATAATCATGGCAGTGTACTCATTCCGCTCGCTATCCTGACTATCCTAAGCCGGTGATGGGTAGCAGCGTAACAGCGTCACTGGTACCAGAAGACTAGCACTCCTATCACAAAACCGGGTTTTCTATGACTTTCTGTCCATTTGAATAGATAAATCCTGCAGAATAACAATCCAAAACCAAACCAAAACGTAAAACATAAAAGCTACCTACTTGCTTATTTTATCAGCATCGTCGCGATGAAGCAAAAAAAAAACTAAAAATGATTTATAAAAAACTTCAATTTAATATCCAAATGTTATTAAATAACTAACCGCAGCATGACCAATTTGCATATTGCCTCTTATAAAAACTAAATACAATTTCAGTAAAAATATTCTTTAACTTATAAAAATGCTAATTCAATTCAAATGATAAAAAACATTTTCAAAACTTGATAGGTTGTGAAAAGAAAATTTTAAAAATATACTGTAGAAGTTAGCGCTCGTAAATAAAATATCAAATTTGACTCCAGAGACTATTCTGTGCAATACAGCCCAAAGCAATAGGGGAGTGCTACTAAATTTCTAAATTTCTCTCTGGATGACACTAACAAAACTTCGGCCCCATCGCGTCTTAAAAGAAACATACGAAGCGATATTATTGACGGTAACGTATCTGTTGCTACAAACATCAAATTCTTTATACGAGTGATAAGGCCCAGCATACATCAACAAGAGTGCATTTACAGTGAGTAAAACATCGACAAAAACATATTAAATTAAAAATACATTTAATTTGAACCTAATTACGTCTCATGAATGATGAACCCATCCGACAAGATCTGCGATAAGAAATAGTGATGATTTTTATATTGAAAGCATTTCAAAATCTGAAATTAGCCGACGACATATTAAAAAAAAAAAACCACAATGCTTCAAGACATCCAATGCACCATTATTGGGCACATTTGTTCCGCCATTTTGTGTAATATTTCTTCAAGAAACCATCGTCACCGTGCGTTGCTATGCCGTCGTGGCGCACCATACGCACTCAACGCTCTTCTGGACGCCAATGCTAACTGTGATTTGTTCGCGGATAGATGGCCGGACAAATTGTTAGTATTAGCATTGTATGTTAGTTAGTTCTTTTTGGAAATTAATGTCTACACTAATTAAAGAAGTAAAATTTGTATGTTTGGGTGTAGGGGTAATCTCCGAAACGAATCATCCGATTTCAAAAATTATTTCACCAATATTTAGAATAGACTTTCAGGATGGGCATAGGCTATATATCATCTACCACGCATGCGAAGCCGCGGACACAGCTAGTAGAAGATAACTCTGCACATAGAGACCGCTCACACCAATACCCCTTATGTTTCCATACCACAGTGGCGCAAGTTTCGCGGCCTGACGTCTATACAACCACAAACAGATGCAAGTTTAATGTCTTTGCTCCACAATACCGCTCACACTCTTGTATGTGAACTACAACAGGATTATATCGATTTCCTTTTGAACATACCGACGTGATTTGTTCAATTATGCTGAAGTGTGAATATTTTGATGCTGCACAAGTAACTTGCAATAGTATTTTGTAAACAAAACAGCCTGAGGTATACAATCTGGTGAGTTGGTTGAGAATTGTGACTGATAATGCGTTCGGTGAAGTTTTCTGTGAAATATGTTTCGATAAAACGTGTTTCCCAAATCTGTTGAACATTAAAGCGTTTGCCGCCGTTTGCGTTCTCCCGTGTGAGTTGTATCTATTTAGGAGATTATTTTGAAGCATGTCACAACAAACGTGAGCGCGGAACCGCCATTGCGCTGTGCGTTCGATTTGATGTGATTTGTTTTATAGTAATCCCTTGAATACAACTTAAGCGTGCTCGCCGACAACAATACGCGCTGGCGTGGTGTGGTGTGGCAAACGCTCAAACGCGTTTTACAGTAAGCGAACAACATGCTGCTTCGGTGGCTGTCCATCTTCTTGACAGTTTTCCATCTTCTTCTTCTATCGTATCGGCACGAGTATACAAGAATAGCTCATGCCGTGGTAAAAAGATTAGCCAGTCAGCAAGGATGGTAGCGAGGCTGACTGCCCAGGGTGCGCCAGACGTACTGAAGTATCGTCACTCGTGGAGGCTGTTTTCATGCACCCCAGTTTTAGTTTTCCATCATGTCACTTCTTATTTAATATGCAGAATGCTGATATATGATAATTTAACTAGATGTCACTGTGACTGTTATAATTTATTATAACAGTAACTAGATAATGTTATATTATTTAGTCATACAGGCAGATATAAATAAAGACAACATTCTTCAAACAAACGAAACAAAAAAACAATACGCAACGTAAAAATAATCTAAGCTATTTAAAATCACGATATATTCGAACTACGATTTATTAACTCATTCAGAATCGCTCGTAAAAAGCGCCGGGCGGTCCATTCGACCCAACTCACTTGCTAAATCATCCGTTAAGATTCGCGTTACGGCAATTCTAATTAACCTGCTACCGTGCACGGCAATGGAGAGTGAATCATTTATTAGTGCCGCCCGATTCCTAGCCGATGTGGTCGGTTATCAATCTTAGGTGAATATTTAGTAAGTGTTGCATTCACGAGGGATCTCTGCAGTATTTTGTTTATTTGACATTACATCTAAATGGCCCTTTACATTAATTTCTATTGTTATTAATTAATATCTAGGGCGTAAACGAATTCGTGTAGTTCCTTATAACCACATGATCTACTATTGGTGTAGAATTGCCCCCGCACGGGATTTTGATTTATTAAAAAAATCTTTTTTTTTTTCATGCGGTAGCGGTAATTGATCATATCTAAACCACCTATTAACGAATCAGTAAAAAAAAAGTTTTTTATCTAAGATGTTTTTTGTATGAGTCAACATTTCGATGCCAAGCATAAATTAATGAAAGCACGGCGACGCGGCTGGCGGGCACGACTAACGCGATATCGCTCTTTGCACTAAATTAACTCGAGGCTCTAAAATGACTCAAAAATAGAAAACTAAAATTTTATTTTGATTTTTTTTTTCAGTTGATTTAAAAAAAAACCGTTTTGGGTTAATCTGTGTCACCAGTAGGTAGATCACGCGGTTTGAACAAATTACACGAATTCGTTTACACCCTGTATAGTAAAACACTCTAATCCCGATAAATAACAAAACATAAATTTAAAATAACTGAAAATCGGAGCTGGGTGTTTGGCGTCCAGCATAATTATGCTGAGTTGGTGACTCTTTCGGCATGGACAAGATCGACTGCATAAAATACAGGTGGCGCAGGTGCATGCAGCGCAGCGCAGAGCAGATTTTGTAATTGTATGAATGTACTAAGAGCTGCGTACGCTGCGGCGCAGACGCGTGCGACGCAGACATACGTCTGTCCTACTCTGCGCCTCGTTGTAGTGCCGGCACAGATTTCTGCGCGACGCGTGCATGTCGACACGTGTTTTTTACCGCTAATTCGAATTTTATTGCAATGACAGAACATTAAATTGAATTAGTGCGTTGTGAACCTTGTTTGTATGATACTAATCATCCAGACTATTAAAAAAAAAAGTTCGTCAACTCGAACGCGTCTATTCTTTATACTAGTTAAAACTCGAATGTGTCTTCAAGCTGCGGTCGTGGCCTATGTCTGCCTCGCCTGTCCTGCGCGGCAAAATCTGTACTGTGCTGCGCTGCGTCACCTGCGTCTCAGCATACGCTTAGCCTCATTCTTTTTATTGTATTTGTCCTTGGCTGAATAAAAAATATTTTCTTTCTTTCTTTTATTTTTTATATATCTTCGCCCGGGAGTGAAAACCTCGGGAATGCATTTGGTCATTGCACGGTTCCTGTGGGCTTCCACGTGGACGAAGTCGCGGGCAATAGCTAGTTAATTATATTTATTACGATTGTTACATACCCAATAAAAGCTAATTTCAGTGCCTACAAACAAATTTCACTTAGCGGCTCTCTTATATCATATAGTAGGTACCAATACTTCGTGATAAAATAAAAAGGACCAAATTGCATTGCTGAGGTTTTCACTCCCCGGCGACGATATAAAACTCGTGTGCAGAACGTAAACAGAAAGCTCGGTAAGGTTTTATCAGATTCTATGTATTTAATTTCTCAATGATTCTAATGTAAAACGCATTGATACACTTTTGTATTGTAACTTCCGTAAGACAAGTTCATATTTATGATTAGTTACGGTTCACTCACGTGCATTTTTCGGGATTGCCCGACTAGTTTGAGTTGCGACTTTGACGCGTGTTCAGTTCACGATGAAGGGGCTGTGTTTGGGTCCGAAACTACTCAGGCAATCCCGAAAAATGCACGTGATGAAACCTAAGTAATCATGTCATGTAACCTAGTTACAATACGAAAAATCGTTCAGAGATGCGAATTTCAGCCTTCCTAGGAAATAAATAATTCCCAAAACAAATATTCATGTATTCAAAATAGATTTAGGGAGCATTTCATCAACATATCAATAATGGAGTCCGTAACTATTCACCAGATAAGCTAAATATGACCTAGAAATATGACATTAATGTGTTCAATAGTCTTGTCATGATCACTACTGATATGTGATGACTAGCTTTCGCCCGCAGCTTCGCTTGCGTGAAATTTTGAACCCGTTAAGTGACAATTTTCCATACAAACTTTCATCCCCTATTTAACTCCCTTAGGGTTTGAATTTCGAAAAATCCCTTCTTAGTGGATGTTTTTGTCACGTAAGGAACCTACTATCCAAATTTCATATTTCCAGCTTTAGTGGTTTAGGCTTTGCGTCGATGAATCAAATGTCAGTCAGTACCAGTCTCTTTATATATAAGATGATGATGATTCAGGAGAATGACGTCCACTGCTGGACATAATAATCGCCACTCTTAGCAGGCGGGTTGGCGATCGCAGTATGGTTGTTAAAATAATCAGAAAACGCTGCTGCCTATCCAGCCATTTACGACACCTATGGGAAGAGATGGGTTGGTGCTATTCTTTACGTACGGCACCACACGGAATTATCTGATATGTGGTGACATGCAAATGTTAGCTATTGAAAAGTTTAGAGACCGAATTAGCTTAATGAATAGTTAATGATAGGTTGGTGAAATATCTCCTAAAATTCATTCTTTTGAACGTCAATGTTACGATAAACTCCCGGCCTTGAAATGGTTTCAATATCCAAAAATAATTTGCAGAATTCTCAGCAGCCTGCAGAGTAGAATCGTGGGACCGAGTCTTTACTAACAGAATTCTGATCACACAGTACACACTGAGGCAGAATGATTACAGTCCTGCTGGCAATAAATAGCCCCTTTTGATTTTAGTTCAAGAGTAATTGCAGCGGACGGCAGTATGAGGCTCGAATTCACAAAGCGTATGTACTTAACAGTCTTCTGTGTGAATGAAAGAGGAGTTGCACTTTGAGGCCTAATTCATACGGCTATGGTGTTTGATTTACGTTTTCGAAGAGGAATTTGGAGGGATAGATAGTTGAGGAAGTATAAGCTCTGACGACACGTTTGGTGCAGTGGCTAAGCGATTGGCGTCTGCGTTACGGGTCGTGGGTTCAGTCACAACAGGTCGACTTGTTTGGATGCACACTGAGTGAATTTACACGAACCGCTTATTGTATATTATCTCATAGTAATAAATAATAATATTGTCTGCATAATAGATATTAATATGAACATAAAGTGCGCATGCTGTTATATGTATAATAGATATTTAGATATAAGTACTTAAACTACGCTATTGTATTAGGTTTAGACCTGTGTAATAGTTGTATGTGTGTAAATAAATAAAATAAAAATAAATAAAAAAATAAAAATTCCCACACGGATCAAAAAGGTTGTAAGGCCTACAGATGGTTGTTTCGGGTCTGGGCGTTTGTGTATGTGAGATTTGTATCTGTAAACGCACCCACGATACAAGAGAAATCTTAGAGTGGACAAAGTTATGTATAAAAAAAGTGATGTTACTAGTAGGCTTGGAGAAAAGCTTCTTGTTTGTAATGAAGAAGAGCGTTTCACGTTTCAGACATCTGGTGACGAGTGACGACCACGAGCGCCATATACAGGAAGTAAACAAAGTCGTATAACTCCTTAAAACCAGTCATGATTTATTACTCGGATATACTGAAAGAGTACGGGATTGTGTTGGTTTCAAAATTGGTTTGGTATAATGAATAATGGTAAGTGATCGTAGCTAGACCACCTGATAAGGATTAAAAAAGGCACAAAACATTTTTTTTGGAAATACCTACACACATCAGATAAATGATGGAATCTGGCGTTACTTTGCGGAATTCCATGACATACAAAAATGCAAATAGAATATCTAGCTTTAATTCCGCTGAACAAGATCGCTAGTTTGGATGCAGTATGCAGCATCACCCTCCCGCCCACAAATATACGCACGTGCAAGAGTAGGATTCGCGTCCTAGCGGTCGAGGAGTCAACATATCCTGAGGTGTATTGGTTTGGTTGCATGTTGCATTATTTTTTCACTCTTTCTGCATGTGCATATATTTGTGGGCGGGAGGGTGGTGCTGCATACTGCATCCAAACTGGCGATCTTGTTCAGCGGAATTAAAGCTAGATATTCTATTTGCATTTTTGAATACATATATATTTTGTGATAGAACATTCTGATGACATAAATGAATGGAAGCACGGAGACACAGCTGACGGGCACAACTAGCACGATATGGATTATGGATGAATCTGTGTGTGTGTGTCTCTGTCAATGTGTGATTACGAGGTTCGAAGGAATTACACGAAATGTAATACACCCTGGATGTATTTCTATGAACCGTTTACTCACGAAACGACGCAACACTACTAGTGTTGTAATAAACGGTTCATAGAAATATATAGCGATCGGTGCAGTGCCGTGTCGTGAAAATTGGCCTGAGCATGATTTTATTACTTCCTCTATAATAGGTGGATAATGCTGCTGAACTAACATCTTACGTAATGAAATTTTTAGCCATAAACCCATGTTCTTTAGCTGACTCAACTTTCTCAGTACATTCGGAAGCGATGAATCCGGATAACCAGTGTAAATTTTAATATCTCGGAAAAAACCTGATATCTCGGAAAATAAGAATGATAGTTTATTTCAATTAAAAGTGTTTCATAGACTATTTAATGCTACTTGAATGAAATTAATAAATCAACTTAAATAGTCCATAAAATATTTTTTATTTGAATTAGCTATCATTCTTAGTTTTCGTGATATTAAAGTTTACATTGGTAACCCGGACTCATGGCTCCTGAATGTAATTAAATTATATATATATATTGTTTTAGCTTAGCTTAGCTTCACAAAAAAATAGCAAAGAAGACATGGCTAATTATAGGCCAGTGGCCTTAATTCCAGTATTTTCCAAAGTTTTTGAAAAAATGATATACAAGACAGTTTATGGGTTCCTAACTAAAAATAAAATCTTATGTGACGAACAGAAGGGGTTCAGAAAACATAAAAATATTAATATGGCAATATACGATCTACTGAATAACGTAATGCCAAGTGTGGACCATAAAATGCCTGTATGCGCCATATATACTGATATGACGAAGGCATTCGATTACGTAAACCATGATGTTCTTATAAATAAACTTTACACGTACGGCATTAGAGGAAATGTCATAGATCTAATAAAGTCATACCTTACTAATCGAAAGCAATATACAGAAATATCAAGGATATGTGTTACAACTAAACAGGAACATAAATATCTATCCGGCTACAGAGAAGTCAAATATGGTGTACCGCAAGGTAGTGTACTTGGACCTTTGTTGTTTATTTTATATATTAACGACTTGCCTCGCCAAATTCAACAACCAATGGTATTATTTGCAGACGACAGTACGGCAATAGTAAAATGCGGCAATAAAGATAAAAACAATTACGAAAGTGATATCAATAGTACACTAAAAAGCATAATCAATTGGCTTAATAAAAACAATCTTATTGTAAATATTCAAAAAACAAAACTTATGCATTTTCATCAGCGTCTAGGAGCTGGAAATTATGATGTTGAATTTAATGGACAAAAAGTAGACTCGACAAATGTTACAAAATTCCTTGGTATTCTAATCGATAACAAACTGACCTGGAAACCGCATTCAGATGATGTATGTAAGAGGTTAAGTAAGTCAGCGTACGTACTTTATAACCTGGCAAAAAAAGTAAGCATTCGCACCGTGCTGGAAGCTTATCATGGTCTAGCTGCGTCAGGTTTGAGATTCTGAGTTATATTCTGGGGTAACTGTTCTGAGAGGGAGAGGATATTCAAAGCCCAAAAACGTTGCATAAGAGCAATGACTAGTCTTAATAATACCGACAGTTGTGCACCTGTGTTCAAGTCTCTAAAACTACTCACCTTTCCGTCTTTATACATACTTGAAGTTGCAATATTTGTTAGAACAAACATACACCTCTTTACCCTAATGGACGATATTAGAACACGTCCGGTACCTGTTAGATCGCAGTACAAAAATCTAATGTTTACAGGTAAACACAAAACAGCATTATTAAGAAAAAGCTTACTATCAATGGGGTCCATCATCTATAATAAAATACCTTATTCCTGGAAAGAAGAATCATTAACTATATTTAAAAAGAGGCTAAGATCCTTACTAATAGATAAATGCTACTATTCTATACAAGACTTTTTGAATGATAAGAGTTTATAATGTTACATTAATTTATTATTTTTGGTTAAATCTCATAATGTATAATTGAGTAGATACCCATATTTGTTTATTTTATTATTTCTACCGTACTTTTGCATGCCGTAAGGTAGAGTGTGTTGGAACTACTTTTACAATGTTTACACCTTATTTTGTACCCACATTCATTGCAAAATAAATGATTTCTGATTTCTTATAATATCGTTTTAGGATGCCCTGTAAAGATATCATAAATGTTTCGAAAGAAATAAATTAAAAATAAAATATTATTTTTTGTTCTTATTATTAGTAGTATTTTATAAACTCAAATAAAATTGTTAAGTAGTATTAAATAGTCTATAAAAACTTTTTATTTGAATAACATTCTTAGTTTCCGAAATATTAATGTACATGTTTTAACCCGGATTAATTGCCACCGAAAGTATTAAAAGCATCAAATGCATTTCTTTTTCCTTCCATTTTCATATCAATGACCACAAATTTCAGGAAAAAAATCTACCCTAACATTATCCTTTGACCAATAAAGTTTCAAATCCAAATGGCGACCACCACTTTCCACGAATACTCCGTGTAAACTAGCCATTAATGGGTATCAGAAATCGTTATTACATTTCAAAGAGCATTTTAATAACTCAATTCAGGGTGGGAGGTTCCATTAAATGTGCGGTCATTTTTCGACGTCAGGGTGCAGTTCCATTTACGTTGGAGAAAGTCCGATGATTGCGGGTTATGAAAGACTGCGTGGAGAGAGTTAATTTTTTGGTAGATTTATTTAGGTTTCGTCTTTAAGAAGATAGTGTTCAATTCAATTTGATTCAAATTATTTATTTGCCCTTCACAAACAAAATTATCACTTTAAATATAATCTTAAAAACTAAGTATTATTAGTTTATGAGAGACAGCGGGCCAATTCAACTAACAAAATTGTTGCCAAACGCAAACAAATCAGAACCGTCTATTAGTTTTTAGCCGACTTCAAAAAGAAGGAGGTTTTCAATTCGTCTGAATTTAGTATTTTTTTTGTGTTTGTTACGCGATATCTCCGCCAATTATAAATGAATTTTGATTTATCGAAATTGATTCAGCACTTTTTGAAAAAATCAACTAAAACAAAAAAAAACATACTTATAGGTCGCTTTGGTATGTGGTTCCCTTGAGCTAAAGTTTTGATGAGGACTTTCGATCTCTGTTTTAACTCATCGCGGAAACATTAGCCAAGAACAAAGAAGATTGTGTGTATTTGTAAGGAGCCGTCATGATAATTGTACATTAATCGTATTCTTAAAGAAAACTACCTAATTGCTGCAAAGATTACGCAACCGTGTCATTTTTTGTAGTCTTAGATTAAATGTAAAGAGAAATGGCATAACATAAAATGGTGAAGGTAAACAATGGAAAAAGAAACAATTAAACAATAATAAAATGAGTGTGTATTGTAAGTGAAAAAGTGTGTGTTAGTGTAGCGGGACGGTCTATTTTGGATGTGTAAGTAATTCTCTGTTGTGTGAAAGAAACAACAACATAATCATTCAGGGGTGATTCTAACATTACAGTTATAACTAATATCGGTATGTCAGGATTACGAGCAAGGTAAATGTAGTAAATAAAACCAACATAGACTCTCCATCACTAAGATTACTTGTATTTGGGTTAGTGTTAGTTACAGGAACTAGATCACAATATAATACTTTACACAATTATTGCAAGATCATAAAATAATGACAAGCTAGTCAGATAATATACAGCGTGTCCCAGAAAGTAGTGTCAAGCGGAAGTCCAGAGGTAGAACAACCTTTGAGGTACCCAAATCACCCCCATGTATGTTCCGCGATTTTTTGTAGTTTTCGAGATATGAATGTTTTTCATGTTTTTTAATCAAACTCTGACTATAACGACATTTTTGATCTTAGTGACGTGAATAGTTGAGATACATGAGTAATTTTTTTCTAAATTAGCTGATTAGTGACCCTATCGAATGCATACACATTTGTAACCATAGATGTAACGAATGCGTTACAAAAAAATATTGAATTGTCATAAAGTTAAAATCCTGCATGTTTCCTAAATCTTTGTGGGTGATTTAAAAATAAATCTCCCTAAACTTTTTTTGTCAGATGTATTTTAAAAACTTATCCATTTTATCAGCTATTTACCCTGTAAATTTCATCGAGCTATCTTTACGACATCACAATAAAAAATTCATTCAAAGCATACAATATCGAAAATTCCAGTTGTAAAAGGGTGAATGAAAAATTGATTAAAACTAACTAATAACGTCTTTTTTAGTAACCCTCGACGCAAAAAGAGGGGTGTTATAAGTTTAACGTGTGTGTCTGTGTGTCTGTCTGTGGCATCGTAGCTCCTAAACGGATTTTGATTTAGTTTTTTCTTTTGTTTGAAAGGTAACTTTATCGAGAGTGTTCTTAGCTATGATTCAAGAAAATCTGGTCAGCCGTTTGAAGATCATCAGCTCTTTTCTGGTTGTCGAAGGGATATGAGCAACTTCGACTGGTCTGATCGTTTCGAAATTTACTATCCTGTGACTTCGATGATATTGATGACATGTGACAAGAAGGAGGTCATTACAACTTATCATAAACTTAAAAAATCAATAGGCACACAATACCTCTACTGTAAGTTGGGTATCATGCTGTTTCAGATGATGCTTGAATATCAGGCCAAGGTTACCATGTTATTGTAATATCATTGAAGTCACAGGATAGTAAATTTCGAATCGATCAGATCAGTAGAAGTTGCTCATATCCCTTCGACAACCAGAAAAGAGCTGATGATCTTCAAACGGCTGAACAGATTTTCTTGAATCATAGCTAAGAACACTCTCGATAAAGTTACCTTTCAAACAAAAGAAAAAACTAAATCAAAATCCGTTTAGGAGCTACGATGCCACAGACAGACACACAGATACACACGTTAAACTTATAACACCCCTCTTTTTGCGTCGAGGGTTACTAAAAAAGACGTTATTAGTTAGTTTTAATCAATTTTTCATTCACCCTTTTACAACTGGAATTTTCGATATTGTATGCTTTGAATGAAGTTTTTATTGTGATGTCGTAAAGATAGCTCGATGAAATTTACAGGGTAAATAGCTGATAAAATGGATAAGTTTTTAAAATACATCTGACAAAAAAAGTTTAGGGAGATTTATTTTTAAATCACCCACAAAGATTTAGGAAACATGCAGGATTTTAACTTTATGACAATTCAATATTTTTTTGTAACGCATTCGTTACATCTATGGTTACAAATGTGTATGCATTCGATAGGGTCACTAATCAGCTAATTTAGAAAAAAAAATTACTCATGTATCTCAACTATTCACGTCACTATGATCAAAAATGTCGTTATAGTCAGAGTTTGATTAAAAACCATGAAAAACATTCATATCTCGAAAACTACAAAAAATCGCGGAACATACATGGGGGTGATTTGGGTACCTCAAAGGATGTTCTACCTCTGGACTTCCGCTTGACACTACTTTCTGGGACACGCTGTATAAAGGTCAGACTTCTTCAGCTGTTCAGCACCGAATGCTCTCGCTTCGTTGAATGACCACCGCCTTTATAACATCGGGTGCGTTGATCAATATCGACGACTACCTTCCTTTCTCAACATTGTCCAGTGCTACCCGCTACAGTTGTGTTATAATGTATGTTATGGAGCAATTTAACTAGAGTAATTTTACAAGCCTTTTTTGGTAGGTGATGATAGATCGTAAGTGTTAAATTATAGTGGTTTCGGTTATGGGGAAAGGTACCTACCCATGAGTATGCTTTCAAAAAACATAGCTAAACTAAACGCGCTCATTGATTGACCATTTTTAAAACCAATAATTTCATATCGCAAAAAATCACTACCATTTATTTAACAATGTAAATTCTCACAGAGAGAATTGTTAATTACACACAATATTAAAATTTAATTATGTGGGCTTTAGTGCCCACTTATATTTTCGCACTGTCAAGTCTAAATAAACAAAACACCTACTAAAATTCGCACCATGAATATTTAACAGAGACACCTAATATTTAGGCCCACCGAAAATTATTACAACAATAAACTCCTTTAAACGAGCTCTTCCCAATTTTAGTTCCATTAAATTAAATCCACTAAATATAAAAAGTAAACACGGCTAAGTTCATAATGTTCCAAAGAATCGTAATAGAGACGGAATTTATTAAATTTCGTCTAAGCTACGTGACCGTCCCGAGGCCGTGGGGTTTCGGCCCCATTAACCTTGTCTCGCCATGATTTAGGGGCGAAATACGAATTTCCCCGTATTTCTCCTTTCACCTTTTTGTTCGGAACAGATTTTTACTTGGGGCTTAATAAACTGACACTCGGTAATGAAGGGAATTATCGCTCATTTGTACATTTTAGAAATTTTAATTGTGTCGGTTTTGCTTTTAATGAATCGGAGGATTTAGGTTTATCAATTGTTTCACAACCAATACAACAAATTGTATGCAACCGTTCCCAAAAATCTGTTTGTCCGGGACCCTTACAATTGTATTTTTTATAATCGGCAATATACCACGTTTAAACTATACAGTCCACTTTCATTACATCCCAACATGCTATCCGGCTCGAAGGACCAATGTTCGAACGCTCGTTGGGATGTAATGAAAGTGGACTGTATAGTTTAAACGTGGTATATTGCCGATTATAAAAAATACAATTGTAAGGGTCCCGGACAAACAGATTTTTGGGAACGGTTGAGTGTCGTCCGTCGCGGTGGTCCCCGAGAATGCGAGTGTCCGCTGGCCCGGCCGGCTCCCCCGCCCGCACCTCCGCTCGCTCGCTGATGACGCTTGGTGATGACGTGCAGCGGTCACGTCGCCTGCGCGTGCCGTCCGCGAGATTGTTGGGTTCGATTCCCAACAGTTTAAATACCTTTTTATGTAGGTATGGAGTTTAACGTTAGATACTGTTTGAACAAGTGCCTAAACTATTGTATTAGGACCTTAACCCCCTTATTACAAAACATGGTTTTAGAAAAACCTAGGTTTTAAACTAGCCCCGTCTCTTTTTGTTAAATGACATAAGAAAGTGATGGATATATTTTAAAGCTGGGTTTACCTTAGTCTTGGTTTAAACCATCTTTTGTAATAAGGGGGTATAGGTTTATAAATAAAAATAAATGTCTAAGGGCCGATTTTTCAATCGTCAGATAACTTTAATCTGAGGAATAAATATGGCACTTTGACATATTTTCTATGCAAAAGCTGTCAAGACGTTAAAATTATTCCTCAGATAAAAATTATCTGGCGATTGAAAAATCGGCTCTAAAAATAAAATACGCACCATCAAACCGTCATTGAAGTTATTTATAAAATATATTTTGGAGCTGAATATCATCCTAGAAACCGTCCCCTAGGACGACCTACAGCAGTCCAACAGAAAAAAAAAAAAAAAAAAAAGCTGAATATCATAGAAATTATTAAATAAAATGTAAAAATAATGTACGTGGCTTTTTTTTCCACTCCAACTGCAGTAGTCAGCTGAAGGACTGCAATTTATGTACTTAAAACACATAACGTTCGCCTGTGCTATTTGACGCAAACACCACTGCGACATCAGGTTGTGAATTAGCACTGGCAAACACGATCCTGACTGATTCCCTTGAGCGGTTACTGATAGAAGCGTCTCGATCCAACAAATCTGGCGCTGGGGAAGCCAACTCTCTTGCCCAGTACAGTGACGATGAGGTCAAATTTTCAGGGAATGATATTTAGTAGCAGACAGTTCTTGACAAGTTGCCAGTTTTTATTCGAAACTTTCAACCTCTATATCTCATACTTCCTTAGGGTACAAACGATTTGGAAAGCGGTACAATCCGGTACAAACGCGGTACAATCGAATGGAAGTCATAAACATTAATAATTGTAAACTCACAAGTTGCCATTTTTTATTCGAAATTTTCAACCCCTATATCTCATACTCCCTTAGGGTACAAACGATTTGAAAAGCTGTACAATCCGATACAAACGTTGTACAATTGAATGGAAGTCATAAACATTAATAATTGTATACCCAGTTGCCATTTTTTTTATGCGTAGTTACCAACCCCTATATCTCTTACCCCCTTAGGGTACCAACGAAAAAAAAAGCGGTACAATCCAGTACAAACGTGGTTCAATCGAATGAACGTCAACTTCACATAGGTCATGAAAATGGCATATTGATGAACATGGAGAAATCATAGAAAGAGATTTTTAGCGGGCAATGCAATATTATTACTAGGGAAGGGCTCGTACCTACCTAATCAACAACGATTTGCAAGAATAAGCTGAGCTCACCGCCGTCAGTCCGTAGACGAGTGACCGTTCGTTAAACATCGAGACCCCTCCGTGTCTCGGAGAGCACGTTAACCAGTCAGTCCTGGGTGTCATACGAATACCTATGATAGTTGTTATGGGTAGTCAGAAGTCTGACAACCGGTTAACCTTAAGGAAATCGGCATTGCCAATTATCAGGGTTACGGAGGTTTCATGGCAGACGCTCCGTGTAATATACTGGTATTCAGCCGCATCTGGTTAGACTGTAAGCTGATCACAACATAGCGGAGGGGAAGGGGGGAGCGAGCGAAACGAGTCGGCGACCTCCCTAGCGTAGCGCTAGTTGAGTGTGCGAGCGAAGCGAAGGGGCGATAAAGCGAGTCTTCTGGCGGAGCATGTTCAGAATATTCATCACTATGAACAACTTTTACTATGGGAACAAACCTGAAATCGCGAAAAAAAAACTGCTATTCCCTATATTTTGACGAATTATGCGAACATAAATGTAGGGAATAGCTGTTTTTTCTTCGCGATTACAGGTTTGATCCCATTGTAAAAGTTGTTCATAATGATGAGTACCTACAATCTCCCATTTCGGTTTGTCGAGTGTTTACAATTTCAACCTGTATAGTTTGGAAAAGGCTAGGCAGAACATTGCAATATTATTACAAGTAAAGATGTGAATATTATTTATTACCATTAACATAGCAACCTCGGATCAGCGGCTAAAAATGTCCAAACCGAATCTAAAGTAAAACGCGAATTATTTATTTAAAGAATCAAATAAATTTTTTTAGGGTTCCGTACTAAAAGTATTAAATTAAAGAGCTTTTTTTTGCATATTACATACATTGTTTTATGTTTTACATAGTGCGGAACCCTGAAAAATGTTACATCATGTAACTATACATAAAGTCCAACATATAATTCGGGATTTTTAAATCCCGGGATTAAAACGTCATTATAATTATTCCAGGATTTGAGAAGAGGTATTATCCATTCTATGTTACTTCCTTCCTCGAAGTTTAGGTAAATATACTCTACCTATTCCGATCTCTGTTAATCATACAGATGCGGCAAAATACAGGGTGTAAACGAATTCGTGTAATTCCTTAAAACCACACACACAACTACTACTGGCGTAGATAGGCCCCGCAGGGGAATTAGCCTGATTAAAAATAAAAAAATAACAATCTTTTTTTTGTATTTAAAACACCGAACAAGGATTAAGAAAAAAAAATTTTTTTTTAATTTTTTTTTTTCATTATTTGATTAAGAAAAAAAATTTTTTTTGGCGTTTTTTTTTTCATATTGTACTTTTCGATGCCTCTCATATAAATGAATGAAAGCACTGCGACGCGGCTGGCAGGTACGACTAACGCGATATCGCTCTTTGCAGTGAGTTAACTCGGGGCTCTAAAATTACTCAGAAATAGAAAACTAAGATTTTATTAAAAAAAAAACAGTTTATTTTCTAAAAACCCCTTGTAGAGTTAATCTGTGTCACCAGTAGATCACGCGGTTTGAAGGGATTACACGAATTCGTTTACACTCTCTATTAGTATTTTGCCAAAATGTTACAAAGAAGCAGTACAAAATCTATTTCTGTACTTACATAATGAACACATCTCCAAACAGGAGTCGAAACACACGACACAGGATAATCAAGCATCGGATGGCCGGAACTATACTCGAGCAGAGGATATTAACGGGGAGATAAGGGGAAACAACAGATTGTAGGGGAAATGCTGGGGTATGTATCGTGCCCTTTATATGGAAGGGACCGGCTATTTAGTGTACAGTTCGGTGATTCTGACTGTGGGAATGTTTTGGACGCATAGTGTTTAGGGTGGGTTGTTTTTCTGAGTATTAATAGTGTTTTGCATCGGTGATGTTGACAAAGGGTCGGGTAACATACATGGATAGTTTGACCCTTAGCCTGCAGACACATGTTTCGTCACGTTACGCATATGCATCGCGTTACATACAAATTATCCTGCGCGGCCTTATCAAGAAAAGAAAGAAAGAAAGAAAAAGTATTTATTTTTCCGCCCCAAATGGACGCACACGCTTAAAAAGAAATACCAAATTACAAATTAAAAACTTATTACTATATAATCTAACAAATAATAACCTGGTAACCCGGACACAAAAAAACAAAAAAGTTAAAAATAAGACAACGACAATCTGTGAAACTTAATTAAGGACCGGACACACTTACAGCACGCCATGCCACGCGACGTCAATATAGAGCTGCTCATAGGCCACATTTCATCTCGTAAAGCCCTGTTTCGTCGTTTGACCAATGAACACTGGTGGGGTGGCGTCGGGTGTTATAAGTGTGCTACGGCCTTTATATGGATACATACATACATATACCAAGGACAATCCATGGTATGGACACTATTGTTAATAATTATAAATATAAATAATATATCATAATATAATATCACGAGTATTGTAAGTCGTTACGCCGAGCGTAATAAGGCGTGAGTTCCGTGCGTGCGCGTTACTGCATAAGATACTACTAAGTCTGAGGCTACACTTGGCAGCGACAAGAACTGTGATGACACATTATGGGATTGAAACAAGTGAATTAATATTCACGTAACACCTGGGTGGCTACACTGTACTCGACAGCGATTTTTGGTGTTTAGTGTACAATACATATAATAAATAAATAAATTAAAAAAAAAGCCTTTTATTCCATGCATTTACAAATTACTTTTACAATATTAAATTTCAAATCACAATTAGTGCAAAGTACAATACTTAACGTGAATATTAATACGTTTGTTTCAATCGCTTCATTTGTCGCAATTTGCGTCGCTTTTGAGCGGCACCCTACACTTTTAATTTAGCATAAATATAATACTACTTACACTATATAAGGAATACTATTTACACGAACATTTAAAAATGTGTGTTTTCGAATGGATAAATTCTTTTTTAACACCCTTTATGTCCACTAATTGAATGAGTTGAAATACAAAAACAACTAAGGTGTTTTCCTTCTTTAGTAAATAAAATTATGTTTTAATTTTTTTCCTAAACCTAAATTAAGTATTCCACAATTTTATATAAAACAGAGAGAACATACAAATATTCGCTCTAAAAATAGGATATTTTCCGAGACCACAAATTTGGGGGTACAGACCAAAATTACCATAAACCCATAAATAGCGCTCGTTAAAAAAGAGAACAGCCTAAATTATTGAAACATTTACACTGTTGAGATACAGAAAAAAAAATATGCCGTGCCGGGGGAATAATTCGCGGTAAGTTGGCCCATTAACTTTTATCTCGCGGGTAGCGTGGGCCCGCAGGAAGTCGGGGAGGGCGGGGATAAATGTTGATACATGCCCCCTCGTCGCGATGACCCGTAATGGACGAAAATATTTTAGCCGTCTGTTTCTATACCTACTTATCTGCCTGGGAACACACGTTGAAATATCTAAGATTATAAAAAAAAAGAAGATTATAAATTAAAAACGTTGCCCCACACTAAGATTTCTCTTGTATCGTGGGTGCGTTTACAGACACAAATCTCACAAACAAACGCCCAGACCCGAAACAACCATCTGTAGGCCATACAAATTTTTGTTCCGTGTGGGAATCGAACCCACGACCCGTGGCGCAGAAGCCAATTGCTTAGCCACTGCACCAAACGTGTCGTCAAAATTATCATCTTCTTCTTGTGCCTCTCCAGTTACTGCAGGTTGGCCATCAACTCTGAATTTTTTCTTGTCTTTTGCGAGATGGCGAATATTCAGCAACCAAGACATTTATTCTTCGACCAACACTGAGTTTTCTGATGGGCAAGGTAGCGGACTTTGCCCATTATTATATGTTGCAGTAACTCATACCTCTTGTGCCCAAAAACGTGTCCGCAGTAGGCAACCTTGCTTTATTTCACGGTCTGCATGAGCTTGCGGTCCTGACTAATTCGCCTTAAGACCTCGACATTGGTAACTTTCAGAGTCCAGTTAATTGACAGCATACTGGTATAACCACATTTCGAATGCCTAAAAGTAAGTTCTAAGAGTGTTAATTATTTAATTTTAATCATCATAACAGCTATTAATTTCTCTTTCTCTCTCTCTCTACCTATGAACGTAAACCTCCCAATTAGCGCTATATTCAATTAATATAATGACATTGCCAAAATCACCACGCTTGATTGGATTGGTCATAATTAGATATTGCTGCCAAATACTGCTATAGCTTATTCTAGGATACTGAGGACGGATACCTGAATAATTATACAAAAACCTTGCGATTGAACGCTTGCCTCTCAAACTCAAAACTGAACAGAACTGGCAATAGTTGTAAAAAAAATAGTTCTTAACTGTCGCATTAGGGTAAAACCTGTAATGATAGTTTTAAGTTGTTACAAAATAAATAAATAAAATAAAATTAACAGTTTCAGAAGTCGGTGCAATTCTACATTGAAACAAATAAAAGCCACCGACTTCTGAAACTGCTATTTTTATATAATGCTAATTATTTCACTCTTTTTTAGTTTGTTTTGAAGTCGATTTTTTACTTTTATTTAATGTTTTTATTAAGTATCATACTTAATATTACTATCACAGGATCTTAATAACGTTAATTGAATCAATCCCGTATTTATAAGCAGACTTAATAATCAATACTTAAATAAAATATCAAACGAACGCCATCGCCCGGAGGCTGCCGGTTAACGCTTGTATTGCATTAATATTATAATAATGTCATAACGTTATAGTATATTTTCAATAAACGGCATTTAAATGCTTTGTCAATGAGCTCCCGTGAAATTAATTTGGCATTCAAATTACGAGATGATTTCGTTTGTTCGGTTCATTTTATTGAATTATGAAGAACCAAAGTTTACGAGAAATAGGAATCGTTTTACAATTTACATTGATCACTCAAAACATTTAGAACTTTACTAAAATATTTTTATACGTTATTTTTAGTATATACAAAAACCGAGACACCCCAACAAGATTTTCATCAGAACTGCCTGAACATGTGTTTTTTTTTAATAAATCTCCAAGTTACACCGTAGTTTATGTCGCGTTAAGTTCCCTAGTAAAGTGTCCGAGCGGACCATCTCAAGCCTCAAGGTGTCTATTCCCGTCAACTGTTATGGATAGAAAACTAATGAAACAAAATTGAAACATGAAAAAAAAAATGTGTTGTAAAAATATGTCAATCGATTCTCCTAGTGATTCCGAATAAACTAGTTTCATGTTTAGTATATACTAAAACTAAGCTTGTATAGCTGAAGTGACTTCGACGTCTTAATAAGGTCGAAAAATAATATAATTCAATTACACTCGGGAGCTATGAATCCGGGTCACTATAGGTCTAGCGCTTAACTGAGGCAGTGCCTGAGGTATGGGAGCGGCACGAGAGGGGTGACATATGACGTGAAATGACGTGTCCGAACTATCTCGCTATACACGTGATAAATATAATGAAGATATCTCTTAAGATATTTTTACTACTAGGTACTAGATAATGAAAATGTTAATCATTCATACAGTGATTCGGGTGCAGACAGCGATAAGGAATCTGATTGATTAAATTTAGGATTTCGGGATTTGTTTGTTGTTTTTTGTTGTTTCAGATGAAAATATTAATACATAATTATTAAATAAAATAATACAATTATTGTAACTTATTTTTTTGTTTACATTGTCACGCGCAATTACATTAATTAATTTAACTTAAATATACACAGAAATATCGGGCTTAGTAGGCGTTTCGGCCGTTGAGTTTCGTCCGATCCGGCCGAAACAGCCATTTAATTATTATTAATATTTTTGAGTGGTGTTTCGGACGATACTTTTTTTGAAGCAAATTTTGTACGGTCAGAATGAAAAATCTTAGGCAGGGTTATATTATTTAAGTAAAAGTCAGGGAATTGTTGGAAAAAGATAAAGTTTAATATACAATTACAACAATCAACAGTAAACATGATAAATCACAGGAGGGCAAATAAGAAAATTAAAAAAAAGTTTTGCAGAGCTCTTTCATTTGATATGTCACATGGTACACCATGTGACATATCAAATGAAAGAGCTTACTTTGGAGGTCTCATTTTTTTTTTTAATAATACTGAAATAAACCGTTTTAAAGTCATTTAAGAAAATAGACGAAAATTGACCAGTAGGTTTCAAGCGTGGCTGCCATTTAAAAAAAAACAAAATGGCGGACAGTAAGTAGGTATGCCAGGCCCCATACAAAAATATTCAATCCCCTTTGCAATGTTCATTACACAGTTAAATACTAATACGCATTTTTGAGAGAAAAATTATAAGCAAGTACGTCTTGCTTAACTTATTACAATAATTATTATATTATCAACATAACAGTAACTTATAAATGAATCTATCTAAAATATGAATAAATTACCTACAAAAATTATAGTAATATTAAAACATTGTCTGTAAACTAACCTTGGGATAGCAATTCACCAAAAAACTAGTCACTTCACTTAGCGTAAAAATAATTGGCGTGTGCTCTACATGGCACCTTTAGATGGAATATTTATTTTACATAGCCTGGGTGCCCACCCAGGCTATGTAAACAACAATGCAACAATGGGTTGAAGATAAGGATTCTCTTCTTCATTGCAAATTACAACAAAAGTTATTTTGTTACTTTTTACCCTTTTAACCAATCACGTGTAAGAAAGGGACAGCAATACTTTGTAATAATAGCTTTTGTTTTGTTGTGTTTGTGTGTCAATGTGCGTGCAACATGCCAAAAGACGAAAACAAACCGACCCGTGAGAGATCACTCATTAATGTTTATTTAATTTATAATTAATAATTTATCCATGGCCACAAAGTAAAATAGGTAATATTCAATTGTGTTTCTGACGTTACTTTGCCTTTAAAAAGAATTCGTCCGAAACACCACTCAAAAATATTAATAATAATTAAATGGCTGTTTCGGCCGGATCGGACGAAACTCAGCGGCCGAAACGCCTACTAAGCCCTCTTACGATATTTGGCTTAGTAGGCGTTTCGGCCTATATTTATCACGTGTACATAACGAGATAGTTCTGGCACGTCATATGTCACCCCTCCCGTGCCGCTTCCATACCCCAGGCACTGACTCAGTTATGCGCTAGACCTATACGAGTATTATAAACCTTAATATCTCTAAAACAAAAACATAACATCACGCTTGTATTCCCCGAAGAGTTAGCAGTTGTGTATAGTACACAAGTACACTCTCATTTCGCCCTCATGTTTAAGTCTCATGTAATAGGGGGCGAGCCTATTGCCACCAACCGGGTGCAAATCCAGACTTCGGGCTACTACTGAGAAATTCCATACGGAAGAACCCAATAACACTTACTATCTTACTTACTTACTTAATAACACACACACCCACACTCAGCAGTTGTGCAGTTGGGCAGTCTCAAAACTAAGAGTGATGATAGCTTATTCAAATGAAAATTATTTTTTTTGACTATTTAAAAAGTATTTATGATTAGTTACGGTTTACTCACGTGCATCTTTTCGGGATTGCCTGACTAGTTTCGGACCCAAACGGAGCCCTTAATCATGAGCTGATCGCGCGGCGAGGTCGCGAGACGGGCAATCCCGAAAATATGCACGTGAGTAAATCGTAACTAATCATAAATACAGGGTGTAAAAATACCCATCACATAGCCGAAATCTACGCACTCTGTACATCAAACTAAATTACATTGACCAAAAATAATTGCTGGGAAACGGCTTTTATTTTTTGGCATGAAAAAAAACGCTTTTTTTTGTAGCGCGCAAATTATGGTTGTGGCGATGCCGCGCGTTTGCATGCGTGCAGCGGCCACACAGCCGAGCCAAGGCGGTCGTGTGCGTTTGATATTCATTGCGTTTTTGTAACTTCAAATGCGTAATTTGTTAGGAAAAATTTAAATTTTTGATAATGTTTGTATGGAAGAAAGATTAATATTATGACTTGGAAATCGTTTTTGGAAAAAACTAAAAAAAAAGTGTACTTTGACCTTCAATATCTCCAAAACCAATGATTTCCCAGGTATGGTTTGTTCGAAAAAAATGATCCCAATGATGGGTAGAATACGTGGTTTTCGTTATCGTTAAGCGTCTTTTTACACCCGATATGAATGTGTCTCACGAATTTATTTAAGAAGTTTTATTAATTTTATTTAAGTAGTATCAAATAATAAAAATATTGAATCGGGTCTTCTCGCGTAACAAACTTTAAGAGGCACAAAGTACCTTTTATCCCGACGTTTCGGCCGAATTTCACCGGCCGTGGTCACGGGTAGACTGAAAGGTAAAGGTATTTTGTGCCTCTTAAAGTTTGTTACGCGAGAAGACCCGATTCAATATTTTTATAATGTGTAAAAATCGCGAAAGTTTAAAAACATTTAGTATCAAATAGTCTATAAAATACTTTTTATTGGAATAAGCTATTATTTTTAGTTTTCAAGATATTAAGGTTTATGTTGTTGACCCGGATTCATCGCCCCCGAGTGTATTTTATCATTGTCAATCACGCAGGCTTTAAAATTGATGACATGATGAGCGCTTAATGCTTGGCTTCTGCGCCACGGGTCGAGGGCTCAATTCCAGCACGAAACAAGTATTTATATTGCTCTAAATTGTTCCGAGTCTGGTTTTTTGTGCCTGCGAAATTTGTGTCTATGAACGCACCGACGATACAGGAGTAATCCTAGAGTGGGGTAAGGCTTACAAAAAAAAAAAACCATTTAATCTGCCTCGTTAGTTTAGTAGTCGCAAGCGCTACTGCGGAGCGTGAGGCTTGCACCGTTGGAACCCCAGGTCGGGCAAAGTGTGATTGGGTTTTTCCGTGTGGAATTTCTCAGTAGCAGCCCGGAGTCTTGATTTGTGTCCGGTTGATGGCAATAGACGACAAATTTGGTGCAGTGGCGGAGCGATTGGCTTCTGCGCTACGTGTAGTGGGTTCAATTCCCACACGGAACAAAAAATTGTATTACCTACAGATAGTTGTTTCGGGTCTGGGCGTTTGTATGTGAGATTTGTGTCTGTAAACGCGAACGATACAGGAGAAATCCCAGTACGGGGCAACGTTACTTTAAAAAAAAAATATAGGCTCGCCCGCTATTACATGAGACTTAGAGCCTATGCACACGACGCGCCGTCGTCGACACGCGTTTCTGTCATACTTCATAATTAAAAAACGTCATTGTGATTTTTTATGTATGGAGTTTGACGGAAACACGCGTCGACGGCGCGTAGAAAAGACGCCGTGTGCATAGGCCCTTAAACATGTAGTGAAATGAGAATGTACTGTACACCTCTGCCGTACCCTTCGGGCAATTATCTGCGATGTTATGTCATGTAAAATCCAATGTATTTCGATAAACCCAATGGCAATAGCTCTTGCCTGATCCATGGATTAGCCCCGCCAAAACTTCGTCCTAACCCCTTAACAACATAAATATTTTACGAATGTCCAAGCGACGCCTTCCACGTCATACAAAGGGTCACGTTTACCCAAATTGATTTTTGTTGGAACAGTCACGTGGCGGCCGGACGATCACGTTTCGTTTACATCGGTAGTGTCTGTTTATAATCTCACTAATATTATAAAAGCAAAAGTTTGGATGTATGTTTTGTTGTTCAATCTGGCTGTAAGGGTGCCTTTACACCAAAGATGTGCTATGCAACGTTGCTATGGATGCGTTTGATATCCAACAATCATATTCATCGGTCTACATAGCATGGCACTGGTGGAAACTGATTCAACTAAGCTACGTTTTTTTATATGGAAGGATGCGTGCTATGGATAGCCGCTAGTGGTGTAGCTATGTGCAGAGCATTGTACCTACAGTAGGCGCATTTTCATAGCACATCTTACTCGCTCCGCTATATAGCTTATCATCAATGGAAACGGTCACATAGTTTCGTAGCTTAGCTTTTACATTCTCGCAGCATAGCTGCATAGCACATGTCTGGTGGAAAGGCACCCTAACTCTGTTAAACTATGAATATAATTAGCTACCTGTATACTTTTCTCTTTGGTTGAATGTTCTACCATTATACGTTAGTAGTAGTTAGTATTGCCGCAAAGTTGCTGCGTTCCAGTTTGAAGGGTATATGGTACCCACAAGTGAAATTATAGAAGGAGACTTTCCAACTTTGTCTTTAAATTAGGTCACGCATCGCCAATCCTATTGGTGTAGTTGGTGAAGCCATAGGCGGCGGTAATTACTTTCCATTAGTTCAGCCATCTGCTTGGGGATCGATTCTACTAATAGAAACATTGATCAATCGCAAGCAAACTGAAGCTGAAGCATTCATGCAGACAATTTTCATTTACAAAACCTATCAAATTGTTTAACAACAAAAACAAGAGCAAACGTTTTGACAGTTTTCGTAAACGAAAACTGACTAGCGGTTGTCGTTCGTTTGCGGTTTTGCAACAATTTGGTAAATACAACTGGCCTCCTGTTTGACAATCAAAAAAAATCAAAGGTTTTTTGCAGAAACTCGTTCAAATTTTTACAGTAAATTTTACATAGGGGCCTCCTTTTAAGTAAAAGATATATCTGTGCAAGGAGGCCCCTCTCTTCAATGTTAAATTATTAAGTGGCAAAAGAAATCATAAGAAAAATATAAAATTAAACAAGATAAGAAAACAAAATTACAGATAATATCCTAAATTAGTGCGAGTGTGTGTGTGTGTGTGTATGCGCATGTGTGTATGGGTATGTGTGTTGTAGTATCACCTTCTTCATCATCTTCCTCATTCATCTGCTTTCTATTTTGTATTGAACCTTTTATGACTAGCCATAAAATGTTTGGATTCGTGATTCGAAATTTGGCTTGGGACTTGGCTTTTGAGGTTGTTTTACGCCATGGTGTGTTTTTGATAAAAGTGTTTTATTATTATTTTGTGTACTATAACAATATATAATATTGAAATCTAAAACTACTGGCTGTTTATATTTTAATGTGGAATGCCACAGCAACCATCCCCTGTACACTGCTCCATGCAACACCTGATATTACTTGGAGCTCGGAGGATATCTTATGTGAGCTGGGACAACATGTGCATCCACATCTTATTAAAGAAGCTGCGCTCCCCTGGTACAAAGTGAGATGCATTCCGGTGCCCGATGGTAACCCCTTCTTCCTTTTTCTTAC
Source organism: Amphipyra tragopoginis (assembly GCA_905220435.1). Classification (NCBI taxonomy): domain Eukaryota; kingdom Metazoa; phylum Arthropoda; class Insecta; order Lepidoptera; family Noctuidae; genus Amphipyra; species Amphipyra tragopoginis. The sequence continues at coordinate 25,135,406 of HG991996.1, read as the reverse complement.
ACTTCGTCTCCTGCTACACTTACGAGGTCGGCGATCGGACTGGCTATACTCTACCGTCATGACTACATGTGCTACAGCCGGTCTGTTTGCTGCCGCCGGTTTCTATCAAATGGCTGTGTGGGCCATTGGCGAACGCCGTAACTACAAGAAGGAACTCGCTGACTACCCCAAGGGACGTAAAGCTGGCTTGCCTCTTATTCTATAAGCATTTTATTATTGTTATGTATACAGGGTGGTAATTTGAGATGGGGCATGAAGGGCAACTACCTTAACCATTGTAGCTACAGGAAAACGTCCTTAGAAGACCACCTTTAACTTTTGGGATAATTTAAATCGGCATTCACAGATTTTGAAAAAAAAGTACAGTCAGCGAGAAAAAGGGCTGTTTTCACAAAACTTTTTTATGATGCCAATCGATTCCATTTCCCATAAGTATCAAAAGACTCTTCCGGACTAACTGAGGTTGGAGTACTAGAAAAGTCAGAAATCGCAAAAAACTTATTTGAGATGGGGCAGTAATAGGGGCAGCTACCTTAATCGTTGTGGCTAGAGGAAAATGTTTTTAAGAGACTATCTATGTTTTTTGAAAATATTTCGAACTGCATTCACAGATTTTGAAAATAAAATAATTTATTTTTTCAGCCATTAACGTCACTTTTAACAAAATGTTGTTTTCGTGATTTTTGACGTTTCTAGTACTTTTACCTCAGTAGGTCCGGAAGAGTATTTTGTTCCTTATGGGAAATAGGATCGATTAGCATCATAAAAGAGTTTTGTAAGAACTGACCATTTTTTTTGCTGACTGTACCAAATTTTTTTTTTCAATATCTTTTTATGCAGTTCGAAATAATGTCAAAAACTATGGCCAGTCTCCTATCAAAATTTTCCTGTAGCGACAACGATTAAGGTAGCTGCCCTTATAACTAACCCATCTCAAATAATTTTTGTTATTTCTCACGTTTCTAGTACTCAAACCGCAGTTGGTCCAGAAGAGTTTTTTGATCCTTATGGGAAATGGGATCGATTGGCATCATAAAAAAGTTTTGTTAAAACAGCCATTTTTCTCGCTGACTGTACTTTTTTTTCAAAATCTGTGAATGCCGATTAAAATTATCCCAAAAGTTAGGGGTGGTCTTCTAAGAACGTTTTCCTGTAGCTATAATAGTTAAGGTAGTTGCCCTTCACGCCCCGTTTCAAATTACCACCCTGTATGTATTAGGTATTGAATGATCATTCTTTACAACTGGTGTAGCAGACGTGCTCAGGAGATCCCAGGGCCGTCTGTTACATTACAGTGTTAGGGTGCGTGTGTGAATATTTTCAACTCATATTGACGATGCTTGCAGCATTATTTCCAGCCAATATACAGCATGACTAGTTAGTCGCTTTACTTTCGAGAACCATGAACTCTGCTCATCATTCTGAACAGCCTTTACTATGGGACAAATTCTACGGCTAAAAAAGCTGCTGTTCCTTAAAAAAATAATCAATCTTGCTGCGGGTCCAATATAATAATGCTTGCAGGTTGCTGATGGGATTGCCTCGCTACTGCAGTGCGTCAGAGATGTTTGTTGAAGCTCTCGCTCGCTGATGTGAAGGGTGAGGGGCAGTCCCAACAGCTACCTGCGTGTAATTGCAGAATACATCCATAGTCCTATTTGGATGCATTGGATAAGGTTGCATGTATTGTAGGCTGACACGCGTTTTTCCTCTTGTATGTATGTGTAAGTTACTAACATAGCTTTATGTTATCTTGATGTACTATTAACACTTTATGGACCGAAAAGTCTGAAATAAATGTTTTGAATTGAATAGGGTATTTGACTAAAAAAATCTAATTAGTCCGTCAGTTAGATTATCAAAAACTATTTGACCCGTATTTTTTCTTTTGTTAAGATACGACACTTAAAATCGGCAAAACGTCACAAGCAATTACAATTTTTACTTGCTTCTGATGTCACAAGCTGCCACTATCGAGTTTTGATGCCTTTTATCTTTCCAAATATTCATAGATTGAACAAAAGAAAAAATACGTGTCTATTATTTTTCAAAACTCTAACTGGTGGACTAATTAGATTTGCAATTTATGGATGCTATCAATATGCCTATTAACAGAATGTATGGAAATGCAGTTTTTTTTTTCACGAATTCCTAATTTGTTCCGTAGTAAAATTTGTACAGAATGATGACTAAAGTTCAGTTTTCGGATATAAAGCGACTAATAAGTCATGCTGTACAACATAAAAAAATACAAAAAACATTCAACATAACAACATGGTGAAAATAACTGTGAATTGGGCCTACAAGGGGATTAAACGCGTAAATAGAGACGGATTACCCACGCATTCGGTACTTCAGTGTATTCCGGTAACTCGATCAAAGGAACATAAAGCTTTGAATTTGTTACTTCTGTAGGTACCAAAAATAAATATAGTTTTATATTTTTAAAAGTTTTTGTTTATTTTAGAAATATTTAAAAATGTATTTAAAATGCATGTGTAATGAATAAACGGAATAATAAAGTTGGTTTTCATAAACTGAGTTATTTTTACAATTTAATAAAAAAATACTGTGATGATAATAATTTATTAGGTCTTAATTTTTGCCGATTTTTAATTTTGATTTTAATTTGCGATTTTAATTTGTAATTTTATTTAAGGATTTTAATTACTTTTTCTGTTATTCTGTGTTAATTTGTATGTTATAGAGGTACATAATATGAATGAAATAAATTTTATGTTATTTATTTATTAATAACGAATGAGTGAGACCAAAACTCAATGGGTCTTGTACTGTTCCTGTTTTAATACAAAGTATGTATGGAAACCATCTTCATCATCACACCAGCCCGTTAATGTCTACTGTTGAACATAAGCTTACCAATGAATGCTGTTATGAATGAAATCCCCTCAACCCCTTGATTCATAACGATTCGATTGCCAGTTGTCAAACGATGCGGTAAGGTATCTCTTTGTCTCTCATTACGAGAATCGTAGACGAAACGAGATAACAATCTGAATCGGTCGACAACTGTTTATCGGAAAGCTATGTAAAGAAAGAAAGAATAAAATTATTTATTTTGGACTCACACAGGCAGTTACAGAAACAAAAACAAAATAAAAGAAGAAAGGTTAAAAATTTAGACTACCTGCACGAGACCAAAAAGGGCTCCTATCTCAGCATAATGCGGCGACATTTAAAAAAAAAAAAAACGTCGCAGCGCTGGATTTCAGATAGGACCATTGTGATGCCATGTCTACACCAGTGCGCTTTCATGTCCATCTTGCGTCTTCGTCTGATGCATGCGTGAAGCGCCATAGCGCATGCAATAGCGCATGCCTTAATACTAGTTCGACAAAAGTGCATGCCCCTAGCGCACGCTAATCCGTCTATTGTATGTCGACTGACGACTGACCGAGGCGCACCGGTGTAGACGATAAGCTGCATGAGACTTATGGCAATCAATATTGCATGCGCTTGACGCAAGAGGAATTGAAAGTTGAAAGCGCAAGATGAACATGAAAGCGCACGGGTGTAGACATACCAAAAAGGTTCTGAATTGGGGGCTGGTTTGTTATAATAACTACACTTGTTAATACTGAAATATGGAATACTGTGAAATACGACAATCAAAACGGGACTCTCACATTAAGTTATTGTGAGAGTCATATTTTGATTGTCGTATTTCACAGTATTCCGGTTACATAAAGTTTTGCTAATATTACCACTGCAATCTAGAGATTATAAGGAATAAACCAACATGCGTTTCATTACTATGCGCCACAATCTGTGGTGGGCCTATATGATTAATATACGTTACCAGATACTAGTGGGCCCAAAAAAAATTGTGTTCTTTACTTACTTGTTTTAGTAAACTGCCAGAAACTGATTGCCAAACTTAAATGACAGTGGGCGGGGCACATTGCTCACAACGAACGAATGACCGATGGGGCGGAAAGGTTTTCGAGTGGCGACCGCATACCGGAAGGCATAGCGTGGGTAGGCCGACAAGGTAGACCGATGACCTGGTGAAGGTCGCGGGAATCCGATGGATGCGAAAAGCACAGGACCGGTCGATGTGGCGGTGCTCGGGGAGGCCTATGTCCAGCAGTAGACGTCTTCCGGCTGAGTGATGATGATGATTATATTAAACTAGCTGTTGCTCGTGATTTCACTCGCATCCTAGGAGAACTACTTCATGTACACAGATAAAAGTATGGAAAGATTTACGCGCCAGCACGTTTTTGGTGAGACTGCTTCGAGGCATAGAGCACAAGCCGAGAGTGTTGCAGCGGTTGAACTTGTGCGTGCCCGACCGTTAGGCTAAGCGTATGCTGTGACGCAGGTGCACGCAGCGCAGGGCAGAGCAGATTTTCTAATGCATGAACGTACTAAGAGCTGCGTACGCTGCGGCGCAGACGCGTGCGACGCAGACATGCGTCTGTCCTGCCCTGCGCCTCGTTGTAGTGCCGGCACAGATTTCTGCGCGACGCGTGCATGTCGACACGTGTTTTTTACCGCTTATACAGTTTTTGTTGCAATGACAGAACATTTAATTGAATTAGTGCGTTGTGAACCTTGTTTGTATGATACTAATCATCCAGACTATTAAATAAAACATTAAAATTTCTCGTCAACTCGAACACGTATATTCTTTGTACTAGTTAAAACTCGAATGTGTCTTCGAGCTGCGTCGCAGCATGCAGTCGTGGCCTATGTCTGCCTCGCCTGCCTGCCTCGCAAAATCTATACTATGCTGTGCTGCATCACCTACATCCTAGTATACGCTTAGCCATATGTGTGGAGGCGACGGCCCCCGCCACTGCTGGTCGTAACTTCAGCTAGGACCAACTTGCTGGCCAAAACCCCCCTGACTCGAGCAATTCGCACCATCAATTACATTCATATCGAGAGAGTCGAATTGATATATTTACATGTCAGTGGGGTAGATTCGCAAAAGTAGTATTGTTTACAATGTGTTACAAACAATGATCTCGAGATTGTATTTAGTGCTTTCATTTTAATTTTGTGTGTGTGACTTGGCTATTGCATTAGGTTACAGACCTGTAATGATAGTTAAAGGCATTTGAATAAAATAAAAAAAAATCCTTAGTGGAAATCCAGGACATGATCTATCAACGTGCCAAATTTCATCGGTGGGGCAGATTCCACTGCAAAATTTTAGGCATTCCACTTTGCCCCACCAGTGCGGTGGCTTGGTGGGGCAAAGTGGAATAATTCAATCTGTTCAGCCGTTCATGCGTAACTAGAGATCGCTTGCGGCTTCGCCCGCGTGGATGTCGTGTATCGCGTATTCTGCGTTCTTCGGGATAAAAGTAGCGTACGTTCTTTTCCGAGTTCTGGATTATCTTTGTACCAAGTTTCTACAAAATCGGATCAGTAGTTTAGTCGTGATGAGGTAACAGTCAGACAGACAGAGTTACTTTCACATCTATATAAATAAAAAGGAAAGTCCTGACTGACTGACTCATCAACGCCCAGCCCAAACCATTGGACCTGGAAAGCTGAAATTTTGCACAGAGGTTATATAGTACGGAATCCCGCGCGGGTCGTTGCCGCACCTCCGCGGATCTCCAGAATGCGTCGGCCGCCCGCTCGGCTACTGTGGTAAGCTGCGCGGCCGCCCGATCCACAAGCCAGTCGATTCCGCTTGTCCGCGATAGACGCACGCGCGTCGTGTGTCCGCGCTCCCGCCACTAAATTGTCACACTTGTTGATTGTCTTTTAAACTTGTTTTTACATTCAATATACACAGTTATCATAACATAACAGTTTTATTTTCACCATTGCCTGAACCCCAACTATAAGGTTTCCTTTATAATGTAAAGAAAGATTAAGGAAGGATTTTTCGAAATTCAACCCCTAAGGGAGTTAAGTAGGGGATGAAAGTTTGTATGGAAAATCGTCCCTTGACGGGTTCAAAATTTAACGTAAGCGAAGCTGCGGGCAAAAGCTAGTTTATAATATTAGTAAGGATTGAGTAACAAACATCCATCCATGTTCAGAAACTTACACATTTAATAATATTAGTAGGATAATAGAAAATCACGCGAATACCACCTTTATTTCTAATAACTTAGAATCAATTTACAGAAAACATATTTCACAGAAAAACGGAATTCAATAGTTTCCTATATTTATTTATTGTCAAACAGTCAACTCAGTAATAGATACTTTTCCTAAGAAATGTAGCTTTGCGAGTATTTTCAGATGAATTTGTTAAACACATTTTTATTGAATAAAAGGAAACAGACACAGAAAGGAAAGGATAAATAAATGTTTTTTCTTTTTTTGCCGTGTATTTATACGAAAGTTAGTTAGATTTTCATTGGAATTTTGTCTGTGAGATTTGATTTGATTCGCCATGTTAATATTGTATCAAACGCATAAAGCTCAGTTCACACTACACTATAATAGCATATAGCAAATATTGTATAGCACGGTGATATCGCTCAACATACATTTTATATGGACACGTTCACACAACGCTATGCTATAAAGTATTGGGTTGCTGTACGCGATAAAATTGAGCGATTCTCAGAGCTATATCGTACGAATCTCCGGTCCTCGCCCCGCCTCACTTCTACCCCGTCCGTCGCCCGACGGATCACCGTCAAATAACTTGCTATACATAGTAGAACGTCTTACGATATAGCGTATAGTGTGAACGTCATGCTATATAATTATAGCCGTTATAGCTTATGACGCAATATGTTTTACTATACAGGGTGTAAACGAATTCGTGTAATTCCTTCAAACTACATGATCTATTAATGGTATAGATTAACCCCGCACGGGATTTAGATTGATTAAAAATAAAATTAAACTTCTTTTTTAAGTTTTTTTATGTCATAAAAAATTTCGATGCCGTTCATAAATGAATGAAGGCACGGCGACACAGCTAACGGGCACGATGCAGTCAGTAAACTTGGGACGGTAAAATTACTCAGATACAGAATAACACGGTTATTTCTTGAAAAAATAAAATTTGTTGATTCTCAAAAATATCTATCTACCTATGCAGGGTCAATCAGTGTCACCAGTAGATCACGCGGTTTGAAGGAATTACTCGAATTTGTTTACACCCTTTAAAGTGAAATAGTATAGCGTATTTTGAACTGCGCTTAATACTGACCTTTCAGTGTGCGTCCTGAGTGACGGCGCACGGGCGTATTGCGGATTGCGGAGCGGCTTTACCGTGGCTTTACCGTCGATACCTGTCCTTAATGCACGCGGGAAAGGTGACGCGTACGCGCGTGTTTAGTGTTTCGTTTATTTTACTTTTTGTTTTAATAACGTCAATATCAAAATTCAAACGTTTCGAACATTTATTTAATGCACAGTACGAGTAGGCCTAGCACGAATGTTTTGAAGTATAGTAACGTAAACATAACACTAATCTGAGTGAATTTTGAATCGAAAATACAACTATTCTATAGCATTTTAGTTTAAATGTATGCGACAAGCACAAATTGTATCATACATAGATATGAATAAAGTTTTCAATTCAATTAAATATTATGTGCGAAACGAGTATTTCTAATTCAAAATTCACTCGCGTTAACGTTACGTTTACGTTACCATACGTCACAACATTCGTGCTAGGCTTACCGTTCATTCAGCCTGCGCGGTGCGCCGTCACTCAGGACGCACACTAAGAGAGAGACTACTATAGTGCATTTCATAATAAGCATTCATCGGCAGCGTACAATGTGTCACGCCGGACGTCATAGATGGAAAATAGGCAGTCCGATGCGACGTTAATAACTACCAGATCTCCCGTATTTATAAGTTCGTCGAGGACAGGGATGTTTGGCTCTAGTTCCTGCACATGTGGCTTCCCTGGTACCTCATTAGCGATGTATGTGTATGTCTATTAACTGTCCTCAATTATTATTATTTATTTTTATTGCTATCATTACTCTCAAGATATCTTTTATCTAACTTTACAATGATTTTTTGTCTAAGTTATGATGATATTTATGTATGTCAATTGTTTTATATAGTTTAGCTTCATTTTATTTTTTGTAAATGTGAGAACTTTGTGGACTTGCCTATACATATAATTGTGTAAATTACTATTATTCATATTGTAAATTTTTTTTCTTCTATTTTTTTCCCCTTTTTGGTTAATTTTTGTACTCAAGTCTTGGTACTACATTACTCCAAGGTCTGTGGTCAAGACTACATTGTTGTCTCACATAGTACCTACCTACTGTATTCACTGAAATTGTAAAAGATATCCTTCTTTTAAAAAGAGTAATCATGGAGTTTCTTGCCGGCTCTTCTCCATAGGAAACGACTAATAGGAACCGTGCACCTAAATTCGACTTTTCATAAGCGCCTGTATTGGTTTAAGTGAAATAAAAAAAAAGATTTGATTTGATTTGATCTGCTAGCCTTTTCCAAACTATATTGGGGTCAGTTTCAGCTACTTTCATCAGACTTCCGCAACCCAGTTACTTGGCAAAGCCGATATATATCCTAAGGTTGGACTGGGTGTCAGACTGACGTGACCGACTGACTTCTGACTACCCGTAACGACTGACGTAGGTGTTCGTATGACACCCAGACCGACGGTTTAACGTGCTCTCTGAGGCACTGAGGAGTCCCGATGTGTAATGAATGGTCACCCATCCACGGACTAACCGCGGCAAGCGTAGCTTAACCTTGCAAATCACATGGTCCAAGCGGTTTTTAGGCGATTTGCACACCAGTGGCGTAGGGTGAATTTTCTTAAAAGGGAAGCCGGACCAAAAAATACTTCCCTTACTCAAGTGTGATGCGTGAATTCCAGTAACTACTCATTTCGAAAGGGAAGCCGATAGGAATCGAGTTGTATGGAGCCTTGGCCACTGTTGCACACTGCACCGCATCACGCAGCGTAGCGCGGGAGGGCGTGTTCTTATGTTGTTTGCAAATAGCTGTATTTGTATAAAAAACACGCATAGTGCAACACACTGAAAACACTGCGCGTGAATGCGTTTTCAGTGTGTTGCACTATGCGTGTTTTCTATACAAATACAGATACTTGCAAACAACATAAGAACACGCACTCCCGCGCTACGCTGCGTGATGCGGTGCAGTGTGCGAATTGCCTTAATTAGCCTCAAGCTCCTCCCGTATTTATAATAGTGATAATATTTCATAATTATTAAAACACAAAATTCTGCTCGAAACAACTTTGATATCGCTAAATAGTCGTACTCTACAAAAGTAATTAAAGCTCTTTTCACGTCTTCCTTAGCAAAACAAGCATGAAATATAATTTCAAACAAAGTGAAATTTCGTTTTAGTTTCGCTTTGCAGCAAATATAATTTAAGGTTTTCACTTTCAAGTCCGGAACACTCGAGGGTTCTTTATTAAAATAATAATTGACCTGATGAGTGCGCTTGCGTAATAGAAGTTCTAGTAATTAATTATACTTAGATCATGAAAGGTTGGTAGGGTATGCCCAGGGGACAATTCTTCTACCATAAACGTTGATCAGTCGCAATTGAACTGAAGCCGAACCGTTAATTCGGACATTTTCCGTTTATAAAAACTGTCAAATTGTTTGACAACAAAAACAAAACCAGACATTTTGACAGTTTCCGTAAACGAAAATTGACGGAGGGTTGTGATTCGTTTGTGGTTTGGGAACAATTTTGTTAATAGAATTGGGTCCAAGGTTTGCCTCAAACAGATCTTTCCCACGCCGTTTTTCCACTGCTTATGACATGACAAAGTGCGGTGTGGTAACGACTCTGAGCGCTGTATATTTATTTGTATGAACGTGTTACTACGACACTAGTAGTGTCGTGTCATTCCGTGAGTAAACAGTACACAACCCAGTTCCCGGGTAGTGACGATATCCTAAAGTTAGATCGGTTATCAAACTTTCAGGCTTCTGACTGCCCGTAAGTGTCCAAACACACTATGCCGAATTTACGCGACCGAAGTTCGGCGGTTGATTTTACGTTCCGACGCATTCGGCTGATATGACACACCATAAGTGCCGAACTTACGGGGCAGAAATTCAGTTGCGCAAACTTGCGGGCGGACACGCGGGTCATGGGCATGCCTGCCTCCCGCTGCTCCCCGCCCCGGGTCTTCGTCGGTAATCGAAACGAACTTCGGTCGCGTATAATGTGTGCTCTACAGAATACGTTGCCGCCGTATTGCCGCTGAACTTACGCCCGACCGAAGTTCGGCTGTACGCTATAACGCAACGTAATTTCGGCATAATATGTCGTCAATAATTCAAATAGCATTGCAGGCGTATCATGCCGAACTTCGGTCGCGTATCTTCGGCATAGTGTGTTTAGACACTAATGAGTGTCATAGGTATTTGTATGACAACCGGGACGTTTAACGTGCTCTCTGAAGCACGGAGAGATCTGGATGTGTAACCAATGGTCACCCAGAGGATGACCTAATCTAAATATGAATTAGGTAACTATCGACCAAGTATCAAAAAACTCACAAACTATGATCAGTGAACTTTTACTGCACTACACGGATTGCATTTCACGTTCAAAATTAGCTGCACAAAAATAAAGCACTGGAGTATCAAAGCGTTTATCATTCCATTCGAGCAGTCACCGTCGACGATCAAAGACATGCACACATCGGCAATTATAAAACAATTAGCGGAACAAGCTTGTTTGAACTGCTGTACCGTGGTTTAGGTAGCTAGTTACCTATTACTTAGCACGTCGTCTTGTCTGCTTGGTGCATTATGATAGGTCACTAAATTCGATTTGCTGTACAAAATAGCATTATTTAACATTAGAAAAATAGCATTATTTCTATTGGGATCAGCTTCCAGTCTAACAAGATGCGGCTGAATACCAGTTTTTACACGGAGCGACTGCCTTTTGACCTCCGCAACCCAGTTACTGGGTAATGCCAATATGCTAAGGATAGATCGGTTGTCTGACGTTCGGGCAGAAGCCCGGAAATCTACCCGTAACGACTGTCATAGGTATGACTACATTTTTCTGTGTTTATAAAAACATTTATTTCGTCAACTTAAATGTACAGTCAACAAAGAAAACCGGTAATGCTTAACGAAATTAAAAACCGAAATAAACAAAAGAATAAGCGGTTGGTAGTATATTTATATCCTCCAGCTGAATGTACGTTTGGAAAAACTTGCCACAAAAATAGGAATGTATCGAATATAACAATATAAACGCAGCACTTTTTAGCCTCAGTTTTATAAGTATACTGCTCAAAAATCACCTTCTGAAATAGTTTCACCTAACACTAGACTGTTTATTCAATCCACTATTTAATATTTTTCAATGTAGCACAAAATTTTATGCTGCATTTCTCGTTAACAATAACATCAACCCTCAAAAGACAGTGCACTCATCAGCAATTATAAAACCATTAACGTCGTGCAGAACAATCTACTTGCGAAGGTTGCCACTCCCGATGGTTCTGAAAGGTAGTAAGGTCCGGATTTTTGTTCTATTTACGATCATATATATTTATGCTCGTGACCTGGGTGAGATAGGTATTATTGGCGGTATTACACAAAGTGGGAATGACGATATAACAATAAATGATACCACGTGTTCTAATGATGTGTTCTATTACCGTACACAAAAAAACAGTTATTTCCAAGCACAATTTTTGTCACATGATTTTTCGATTTCACTCATTCATGTGTGGAGGAGCTTGTGGCTAAATAATTACAGCCGCATAGACCGATCTTCCGGGTTAAGCCACGCTTGCCGAGGTTGGTCTGTGGATGAGTGACCATTTACCATAGCGAGTTTCCTCCGTGCCTCGGAATGCACGTAAAGCCGTTGGTCCCGGCTGTCATTTGTAGATCTTTGACAGTCGTTACTGTTGGTCAGAAGCCAGAAAGTCTGACAACCAGTCTTACCAAGAGTATCGTATTACCCAGTTACTGGGTTGTGGACGTCTGATAGGCAGTCGCTCCATGTAAAATACTGATATTCAGCTGCATCCGGTTCGACTGGAAGCCGACCCCTACATAGTTGGGAAAAAGGCTAGGCAGATGATGACTCATTCATGTAGATGAAGGAACGTTGAAATGGAAACTTATGTTAACTATAATTATCTGTTCTACACGTGTAAATAAAGATGATTTTGGTTTAAACCGGTCAAAGATTTACATAACTTCGCGTAGAGATCTTGATATTCGTAAAATTATTAAATCGTACGAAAATTCCTGTGACTAAACTATTTCGTGTACATGATTGATTATTTGTGTTCGGTCGCAAAACCCATCATAGAATACGTGGTATAATTTAATGTTGTATCGTCATCCCCACTTTGTATGACCACATATTTTTGATATTGACTGTACATCTTGATTATTTTGTTCATAAATGTAACACTTGATTTATACAGCATAACTGAGCGGAACACCAATTTTTTTTTTTCAAATTCAAATTCAAATAAGTCAACCGGGGCATTTGCGTCTTCGGGGCAATTGCGTTTATTTGAAATAATTTTAAATCTGTTTGAAAACCTACCTCTCCTGCCATCTAGTTTTGTTTATTTTGAATAAATTCACAACGTATAATTTAAATAGATGGCGTTGAAACGCATAAATTCAAAATATCGGCCATATTTAAAATCACTTGTTTTTTGTAAAGTGGTGCTGCACGAGGTGAGTGATCAAAATCCTTAAGAATCCATATTTTTTCTCGGTTTTCCGTTTTTGTTATAAAATATATATAAATAATATAATATAGCCTGTCTATACCAATAGTTATTTTTATTGAAATCGTTTTACTTGTGGAGAAATGATGATTTAATTTTTTTCGGTTAGGTCTGGATGTTTGGGGTAAATGCATCTGCTGTTTAGGGGCTATTGCGTCTCTATGACGCATTTGCCCCAAAACCAGAGATCTTAAATCTTTTGTTTTGTGTTTTTTTTTTTGTATTTTGTAGTTAATTTTATTTCGTAATTATGTGTTTCTTAAAGCTTTGTTTAGCGATAAATTTAAATTTGCCTTTCTTTTTTTGTGAGAAATGACGCGTTTTTTTTTGTTATAGTGAAGTTATCAATTTGTGTTGCAGGTAAGTAAATTAGAATACAATCACAATGGTTATATTGATATACATTGATATCGATAAATATTAAGAAAGAAATGACTTTCAATATTACATAGAGCAGAAACTTATCTGGCCATGGCATAAAACACATTTTATCTGGTCACATGAATGTTTCGGATGTAGACAGCCCCATGCGACACTGACAAGTCAAGATTGTTTTCGTAAATTACCGTATTCGACAGATTTTATAGACATCCATTGGTAGTAAAACGTTTTTATTGCAATTTAAATTTTGTAATATTCGTCTAATGTAACTTGATTTTGATTAAACTTCAAAAATGTACTGTTACTTTTATTTAGCACCCATTTAAAGGTTTTTCTAGGATAGAGTTTATTCTAATTTTGCTTTCCCAAATAAAATGTTCTTAACGTCTGGATTTGACAGGGGGTAAATGCGTCTAAGAAAAAATAGTCGCATTTTCCCAGTTTTTATGATATAGCTTCTGATGTAATGATTGTTTAATATTTTTATAATTTACTGAAAGATTCGTATACAAAACTTTAATCGAAGGAAAATATATTTATTTCAGCCTTCAAACGTCACAGGTTTAAAACTTATTTAATAAAGACGCGTTTGCCCCAATACGGGAAAATGCGTCTAAAATGCGTCTTTACAAAAAAATGTTTATTTACTCGTATTTACTGTAACTAATGGTAGAAACAATTAATTAAGGTTGCAGACAGATAATTTCTATATATATTTGTATTAATGATTTTTCTCATAAGTTTATAATTAGTGTGATATGAATTTTTAAAAGCGTGTATGGGATTTATATGACGCAATTGCCCCGGTTGACCTCTTTTTTTTATTGTGGATCATAGGTTCATAAGATGTTGTGCTAAATACAGGTAAGTCTGCTATGTCCCGCCATTATGGCATACAAAATTCATGACATAACTTCGGTAAATGTGCAGTTAAAATATAATACATCCATATGTCATGCAATACATTATGATTAAATTATTGAAATAGTTATATATTTATGTCAAATTACAAATTATTAATTCAATGGATTCGCTTCAATGTATTGTCATCTAGAAATTCTCTTATAGAGTAGTAACATTTACTTATCAATAATTCGTGTAGTTTTTTTTTGAAGGTATTTATATCGCTCACAGCTCTGAGAAAAGGTGGAAGATTATTAAAGATACATGATCACAAAGATACAAATAATGCTTTGGTGCAAAAGCTTTGTTTTACTGGCTACGGTGCGCAGCTTGTCTTTGTGTCTGGCCCTAGTGCAAAATTCAAACAAGTTTGGATTTGATTTTATGAACATTACAGTTTCATATATGTATACACAAGGGAGAGTAAATATTTTTAAATTTATGAAATGTGGTCTGCATGAATCCACTTGGTGTATATTGCACATCGATCTGATACACCGTTTTTGAGCTCTAAAAGCACTTCTTTTTCGCCAATTCGGAATTTGTCCCGTAGTAAGGGTACGTTCACATGACAAGCGTTCAACGCGCGTTTTGCTAACGCGCGTTTACAACTACATACATTTTATTCAGGCCGTACACATGCTAACGCGCGTTTTAATAAAGCGCGCGTTGAACGCTGCGCCAGCGCTCGACTGTTGTCAGCGCGCGTCAACGCGCGCTTTGAGATCATTGATTTTCTATGTTACCGTTCAGATGAGCGCGCGCTTTTGACGCGTATAGACGTATTTTAGGGTTCGCTCGGTTCATCCAGAAATCGTCCGAAATGGAAACGGAAGCTTTTAATACCGAATTATTTATAGATGAAATAGAAAAAATGTTTCTACGTCCATCTTCGACAAATGTAGAACTCACTCTGTAGAAAATGAACCACGGCCGCCACGGCAACGCGCGTTCAACGCCTGACAAGCGCGCATCATGTCCATGTGAACACTATACAAAAATTCAACGTGCGTTCACCGCGCGTTGAACGCTTGTCATGTGAACGTACCCGTAAAATGAGCAACCAGTCATGCTGTATATTTGTTTGATAAATGTTAAATTGTATTACAACTATTTCTACTTTAAAATAGTTTGCAATATACATTTTGTTTGTATGTATAGCATTTCGGTATCATCATCATCATTTAGCCAAATGACGTCCACTGCTGGATATAGGCCTCCCCCAAATAATGTTGGGAGGGTTTGCCATAATCGCCACGCTTGGCAGGCGGGTTGGCGATCGCAGTATAGTTGTTAAAGTACTCAGAAAACGCTGCTGCCCATCCTCTAGTGAATCCCTTAGTAGCCTTTTACGACACCCACAGGAAGAGATGAGGTAGTGCTATTATTTCGGTATACTGCATTAATTAGCCTTCAATGGTACTCTGAATACCGGAAACTAGCGAATTTAATTATTTCTTTTAAAAATTAAAAACTATAATCTCATGTCGAAATATCGCGTTTTTACGACATACCACTTAATTAATTTTAAGTTTACTACTCCTCAACTCTGAAGACCGAATATTAAAAAAGTAATCACCTTATTTAGCTTCCAACAGTATAACATCTTAGCAGACGCCATTTTAGTTCAGACAAGCGAAAATACAGCGCAATATACTTTAGCACCACACTAAAGATACGAGCGGTTTATATCCGTGCCATTGCAGTCACATCATACTCTGTGAACCGCAGATGGCCATGTAACAATCTCTATAACAATAAAGACGGAAAATGTTGAAATTCCGCCATCTAGCGGGATGCAAGCAAACTATCACTATACAAAAGGTGAGTCCTGAATCGCGCTAGCATTATTTGTAATAATTAATTAAATTACGAGATTAAATGCCAGATAACACAGCTATTTTATAATCATCTTATCCAATGTTGTTCTCGTCAAAGAATTTAATAGGATACCTCCACTGTCCTCGTTTATTAGAAGATGATTAAAGGGTTTATTATCAGGAGGCAGCAACATCTTTCTGGGAAAAAGCATTGTTGTCCCATTGGTGGGCACGCGCCTCTTTTCAGAATAAGAAGGGTTAAGTCCATCACGTCGGCCTCGTGCCGGTTAGTGGACTACATATAACGTTGAGAACCTTTTGGAGCCTTCTCAGGTGTGCAAGTTGCCTATGATGTTTTTCTTTATCATTAACGCATATGATAATCTAATTCTAATCTGCAAATAAATTCTAAAAGTCACAAGTGCTTGCCAGTATCGAATTCAGACCTTCCTCCATAGAAGATAAGTGTTCAACCGCTACGCGTACGCTATTACTGCACTTATTTTACTACAGTCATCTTTCTGTGTAGCGAGAGTGGTACTTGCGGCAATATTATCTTACGGCTGTTCGATCTTAGAGCTTCTAAGGCGCCATAGAAATTACGCAGGTGACAAATCATCAGATTCTCTCAGTGTGTCGTGTCGTCCTAATTGGCTAGCGATTATTTAATACGGACACTCAACAATGATTAGTATGTTTGATCCCACGTTCGCACGATCAGTGTTCATCATGATCGTGAGACCACTAGCCATTTAGGACAACGCATATGTTTATGAACATCTGTTATTGATATCGTTTGGTGGACAATCCAACAAAAGCCAAAATATATTTAAAAAAACTGTATTTTATAGAAAACTAAACCATGTAGATATTTTATAGGATTAGAATTTCATATTTCACAGCTATAACTTTAGTTCAAAAATTCTACAAAACTCAAAGGAGCGTTGCGTCGTTAGAAACAGGATTTTCGTTTGAAATATTTTTGTAAAATAAAATATGAGCAAAGACTCGGTTGCAGCCCCGCCCAATGGGAAGCGAACGGACATTTGACGTACATTCTACTTATATTGCCTTAACGATATTTCGCAAGAATATGAAATTGAAAATTTGTGTCAAATATTACGTGTAAGTTCAAAGTTTGACATTGGATATTTTGAAATGTCTACACTGATGGTGTAAAAGAATTTTAAGCGAATTTTGGAAGTTATGTAACACTTCAATCGAATAAAAATTTAGATGAATGCTCATTTTCGTTGGTCAATAACTAAGTCGACCGCACGCGGGGATGACCCGCAGGCGGGATAACGACTAGTGAAATTAACCGGTCGATACGCAGCATTCGGGGACTCCTCGCCGCATCGCCGGGATAGCGACTAGTGAAATAATAGATGATCTATGGCAAGGTACGTCTGTTTAGTACCACACTGACGTGCAAATGGAAAACGTGATTCACAGGGTCTCGCATAATTATGGCTACGTTTTAAGAAATATCCCGCACCCCGAATGCGTTCGCTATCGACCAATAAAAGTAGTTCTCTGAATGCGGGCCTTACGGCCTGTCCACATCTCCACGTCACGACGTCGTCAACTTGGAACGGTGCGGTAACGTGACACGGTGCGTTGACGTAGCATGCAAATTTACGATACCGTATCGTAACACGTTCCGCCTCTAGCCGCAAGCGCACACGTATATGCGCTCCGTCCGCGCTTTCCCCTCCCGCGAGTTAGTCGCCGTCTATGTGCGCTGATGCTTTAAACCCATACCGTACTGTTTTTTTAATTAAAATTCAGGATCTACATGGTCAACGATAAATCTAACAATGATCCTGACGTGCATTTTTACGATACGAGTACGGTAACATAAATTTGCACGTTACGTCAACGCACCGTGCCACGTTACCGCACCGTTCCACGTTGACGACGTCGTGACGTGATGTGGACACGCTCTCATGGTATGCGTTTTAGAAATCCCCCCCCCCCCCCACACCCTGCATGCGTTCCCTATCAACCAGTAAAAAAGAGCCAGAAGGGTATTTAAGCCATTGTACGTTCATGCAGGTTTGGGATTAAAAATTCAGCAAAATTTGACGATTATAGTGCTATCAATGAACGTTAACAAATTGATGTATGCAAAAGGAAAGACCTAGATATAAAAGTCACATTAGACCTATTTTCAGTTTTACACCATCTCGTTCAAAGACTGGTTAATGTCCTAGATACGCTATTTCCAGTTATTTTGCCACACAATCTAGGTTACAGGCAAAAGACATAAAAATAAATTGAGTTGTTTGTATTTCTTAGCTATGTTTTAGATCTAGTCGTCAAGATTGTAGAGTTTTTTGTTACATGTTGCCTGTTCAAACCTTAGCAACATTTTCTCTGTCACACGATTCAGTGGTAAAATTGTAGCCGGTGATCGCTCACACCTAAGCAAGCCTTCGAGAGCCTAGTCTCAAATTGAAACCGTCAGAAAACCGATACCATAGCCATCATAGTTATGAGTTATAGTAAAATCATCATGCATTACTTCTAATACAAGACATAGTAAATGGGACATTATTGACGCATTTTTAAAAATAACAATCTAATAATATGCAACGAATCTTTAAGATTAAGGTTAACCTTAATTGTATTAATTCATGTTATATTTGATAAGATCTGATCCCGGGTGTCATACGAATAACCTGTGACTGTCGTTACGGGTAGTCAGAAGCCCGAAAGTCTGACAACCGGTTTAACCTTAGGATAACATTGCCCAGTGAATGAGTTGCGGAGGTCGCTACGTTCAAAATACTGGTATTCACTCGCATTTCATTTGATTGGAAGCTAACCCCAATATAGTTGTGAATAAGATAGAAGAAAGAAGATATACAAGACAAAACTGGAAAAAAAACTTCTGCAAACAATACTGCATAATAATATTTTTGCTTCATCCTAAACTATTTTCGTACGTTGCGGTATGCGAGTGAAACCGCATTGCACTTAGAAAAGGAACAAATTTTCTAGTACAAAGTACCACTAAAAGAAGTGTCCATTTCCTTCGTACTCATTAAATTTTCACACGTGGTGAAAGAATAGTTCTAGTGCAAGAGAAAATGGGTATTTGTGATAGGATTTACGAGTTTGAATAAAACTAGGAAGGGAACAGGTAGACGATGTAATAAACTGCTGACTAATAGTTCTAGTAGTACCTTACTAGTTACATTGTTAGTATTATAAATGGCATTCATGGACGTTTATATGGGTAAAATTATACCTCTCGATGAATCATAAACAGACATAACAAATAGTTAATCATTGATCTCCCTACATTTCGGCTGATGAGCTAATAGGTGATAAAAAGATTAACCAGCAATGTTGATAGCGGGGCTGACTACCCAAAGTGCGCCAGACGTACGTACGTAAGTAGCATCACTCGTGGAGGCTTTTTTAATGCACCCTTATCATTGATTAAGCGTACTCAACTTTAATCTGATCAATTCCACAGTCGATTATTAAAATCATCGTCTTCAACTAGCAAACAACCATCTAAAATCATTTTTTTGCTATCTTTACGATTATAACATTGTAAAAGTAATGTCAGTGCGTAGTAGAACCCATTTCTGTCATCTGAATTTCACACACAATTCACAAAAATATTTACTGTACGTGTATTATGTCTTGGACCAAACCTCTCAATTTATGGAGTCGTCTTTTCAATGACGTGTAGACGTCACGTTTGACCTTAACGATTGTATGCAAAACCACAGTGTACCTACTTACTACATACAGTGGGTCAACGCCCATACATTTGACAGGTTCTATGAAATGTCAAAATTAGTAACACTTGTCATAGGGTTGTCACATAAAACGAATTACACAAACTTTGTCAAACAAACGTCCAAATTAATTAACGTTTTATAGAAACAGTGACACGCAAAAAGAAAACCATACGCATGCGTAATTTTGACGATTGACAAAATAATGCAAAGGTATGTAGCAGCAATTTCGCCATCTTATCCTGGAATTTTCTAACAATATTTAAAACTACAAATTTTGTCGAGGTTACAGTCGCAGTGGCTAACGCTTGCGGGGGTAGGTAAGAGTCATAAATGATTTCCAAATCCAAGAAGGAGCCATAGAAAATTACTTATTATTCATGGTTATTACTTCTATGGTTTTCGTGGGTGCTGATGCTGGAAATAAAGCCTAAGTATTCCTCGATCATATACGGCGGTCAAACAATTTTCCACTTAAATGTAATTTATCAGGTAAAACGTAGTCCCTATCTTGGTGTTTGAGAATGAATATTGTTTTTGTAATCAGCGTCCCCGAAAATCATGGATCACCATCACGGCTAATTTGAAAATTTTCATGGCCGCCATCTTGAATATAGATTTTGACCTCATTTTCATCATCAACATCCCCGAAAACCATGGAAATGACACCCATGACGACTAATTTGACATTTTTATTGCCGCCATCTTGGATTTCGATTTTGACCTCATTTTCGGCATCAGTACCCCCGAAAACCATGGAAATGACACCCATGACGACTAATTTGACATTTTTATTGCCGCCATCTTGGATTTCGATTTTGACCTCGTTTTCGGCATCAGTACCCCCGAAAACCATGGAAATGACACCCATGACGACTAATTTGACATTTTTATTGCCGCCATCTTGGATTTCGATTTTGACCTCATTTTCGGCATCAGTACCCCCGAAAACCATGGAAATGACACCCATGACGACTAATTTGACATTTTTATTGCCGCCATCTTGGATTTCGATTTTGACCTCATTTTCGGCATCAGTACCCCCGAAAACCACGGAAATGACACCCATGACGACTAATTTGACAATTTTATTGCCGCCATCTTGGATTTCGATTTTGACCTCATTTTCGGCATCCGCACCCCAGAAAACCATGGATTTGACACCCATGACGACTAATTTACTAATTTTCATGGCCGCCATCTTGGATTTGGATTTTGACGTTATTTTCGGCATCAGTGACCCCGAAAACCATGAAATTAACACCCATGATGATTAGATGAAAATTTTCATGGCCGCCATCTTGGGTTTGGATTTTGACGTTATTTTCGGCATCAGTGACCCCGAAAACCACGAAATTGACACCCAGGATGATTACATGAAAATTTTCATGGCCGACATCTTGGATTTTGATTTTGACGTCATTTTCGGCATCAGTGACCCCGAAAACCGTCGAAATGACTTCCCACGAACAATCATTTGAAAATGTATGCATGCCGCCATCTTGGATTAGTAAAGAGACTTTATAATAAAATTCTCGTTATAGGTACACATACATATCAATAATAAATTAATATAATTCCTATGAACGATATCAATCAAATTTGAAATCAAAAAGTGCGAGCCCTGGAATTTATGTCCCGAGTAGCAGTATGGCTACTCGGGACATAACCTCCGCCCCTTCACCCCGCAACCCCCCGCACGATTGCTCTGTGACAATGTTCTACGTTGACCGACTGTAAGGAGTAAGATATAGGTAGACTGTGGCAAAACTATGAGTCCACAAGCTAACAAGTTAGATAGAAATTAAAAATTTTAAACAAATGCATTTTAAAGGGGATAGAACCTTTGTGGCATAGCCCCCCCGCTGCCATTTTGATTTTTTTTCCAAGTTGCGGCGCACAATTACACTAACATATATGGGAAGATGACACTTAGACAAACAAAAAATATCGGGGATATGGTGCCCTAAAGTGTCACGTTGCCGAGATATTTGGACTTAAAGATTTTTTTTCAAGATTGCAGCGCACTTTGTAACTGGTATATATGGATAGAGAACACTCAAACAAACAAAAAATATTCAGAGATATGGTGCCATAAAGTGTCACGTTGCCGAGATATTTTGACTTAAAGTTTTTTTTATTGCAGCGCACTTTGTAACTGGTAAATATAGGCAAGACACTCAAACAAATAAAAAATATTCATAGTTATGGTGCCCTAAAGTGTCACGTTACCGAGATATTGTATCGAGATAATCTTGAAAAAAAATCTTTGAGTCCAAATATCTCGGCAGCTTGACTTTAGGGCACTATATTTCTGAATATTTTTTGTTTGTTTGAGTGTCCTCTACCCATATATGTAAGTCTCATCGTGCGCCGCAACTTGGAAAAAAAATTAAATGGTGGCAGGGGCCTATGCCAGCTTCCATAGAAAAATGTTCGAACCCCTTTAAATTCTGTTTGAAATTTAGATCACCAGTTAAATGGAACCAACGCTAAGATAGAATGTAGTTTATTACTTGCTAAAAATCCAACAACGTAACATGACATTCTTCTAAGCGGAGCTTATAACAGAATCGCTTTTACAGCAAGCATCGGGTCAGAGGCGTTTAATCGTTCGGAACACTTTACGAGCAGTCGTTCCATTCACAGCCGGGGCTCCTTCCGAATATTTCACCCTCACATATCCGAAGAAAAGGTGCATGTACGTAGTAACAAAATTAGATACCGCAGAAGGGCTGTAAAGTCTACTAGCACATTTTATTATTGTATTGACTTATTTTACGGCTCATAAAATTTTGGATTGTTATCGACTCTGTATAATCGTATTGATAATATTTGCATGTTTGGATGCCGTTTAGTTCCACGACCTTCTATTCACCAATGTTTCGGTCTACAGTATCGTGATGTTCGATTTGCTTAACAACTTTTTGATTATTCCTAATCTTTAGAACATTATGTTTTGTACTATGGGAATCCCAATTTTAATATTGTACTTTATGTAAAATGGACTACCGATAATAATGGGTATCGTCAGCAGAATGAGCAGATGCCTCCGTTCGATCCGAATTATGTCACGCGAAGGCTTGAACCAAAATATATTAAGACGTCGTATAAAATGTCGTGTATGTTGATAATAATATAAAACATACATAATAATATCAAACAAACGTCTCCGGGCTTTTCAATATTTTACGACCGTAAGCAGTTGATTTATGTCAAGATAAAATCACTTAAAACGACTGAATGGTTTTTATTGAGATTTCTACTGGAGTGTCCTTGGTGGGAGATAAGAAATCAATACCTACTATCATGTATTAAATTGAAAAACCGACGATCTTCAATTTCTTCTACATATTGAATCAGCCTGTTGTTGTCAAGTGAATAAATAACTTTGACAAAATATATGAATCTATCATTTCTATAGTTAAATTGCATTTTCTTTGTGTCGT
The DNA here is from genome assembly GCA_905220435.1 of Amphipyra tragopoginis. Classification (NCBI taxonomy): domain Eukaryota; kingdom Metazoa; phylum Arthropoda; class Insecta; order Lepidoptera; family Noctuidae; genus Amphipyra; species Amphipyra tragopoginis. The sequence goes on along the minus strand of HG991996.1, from coordinate 25,112,389 downwards.
TCATCGCTCTCAGCCTGATGATGATCAATATAATACTATACTTTCACGTCATGTAGACTATTTGCACTATTTGAATAAAATTTAATTCAATTAGAGTATTTTTAATCACAAGCCCCAACATAATTAAGGAAACAATAATAAAGTTAAGGTTCGATTCACTAGATGAGTAGTTTCAGGTATTGGATTCTTAATTTTGTCCTAGTAGGTATTGATTATTTACATGCCCGGTAAATTTTTAGGGTCGCCACGTACCACATATGACCTCTTACAGCTGGAACCGTTTCATATAATATTTCTTAGTTCCACATCCAAGAACGAAGCCGTAAATGTAATTCCACCTCTTCCAAATGTTTAAAGATACATGAATTCTCACATTTCACGGTCCCTATTAGACATAAAATTTCTAACTGTATCTACTGTTCGAGATAGCTCTATATTCTCAGCGGGTAGATCGCGTGACGGCAAAGGCTCTACAATCAACGTGAATCAGTGCACGTGAAAGTTTGGTACAAGTTTATTGGGAACGTTACAATTTTTGAGTATGAGAAATATGCTTTGGTTCCTTGTGGGATACAGAAACAGGAATCAGTGAAGTATAAAGTGAATATCAAAATGATAGATAAAAAAATTGGTTCAGCAATGCAGAATCTGGCATTTGATCCTGAGCCTGATGCTATCGCGTAGATAAAGAAAAACAATAGATTAAATTATTCTTGGTCATAACACATGCTGAATATTTATTACACGCTAGCAAAGAATAACTAAAGAAAATGTTAGACAGAAGTAACCAAAATAGAATAGTGTCCCTAATATGGAATAACAATTTATTTTTATCATATACCCTCTATTGAACTAATTAAAAACATATGCGGGCAGGGAAGCGTTCCATTATCCAGTTTCCAATTTTCATGTTCAGTATCTTAAAAATAATAAAACCAATATTATAAAGTACTTTAATTAAAACCCCTCATTTAATAAGTTTTTTTGCCTCATACCACAATTTTCTACTTTCCTCTACCTTTTTGCTCTAACAAAATACCGTGTTAAAACAAAATAAAAATTCAAATTAACCGCTTGTTCTTCCGTTTAGTCCACGTCCCATACACGGGTGTGTTTTATGCAAAGCAACCGGCTAATTGTGCCAGCTCTCTAGAATTGTGGCGATGGAGTGAGCACGCCTTTTCGACCCGTCGCAACCCAACTTTATGGGCTCGTAAAATATGGGAAATTCAGACGTTCCGTACTCACTTCTACTGCACTCGTGGGTTCGTATTGAAATTTTATTGGCGGCTTTTTATCGATGTAGATTTCATGTTCGGTGGATTGATTGAGGGAATCGGTTTTGGTAATGTAATGTATGTTTTTCTGTACATCATCATCATTATCGTTGATAGCTTATGTTTATTCATTGCGTAGTATAAGTCTCGTTTCTACAATAACAACCCTCAATGTTTACACGACAGTTAAAATATAAATATTATATAAATACTACACAAATATACCAATCTGCACGTTAACGTTAGTAGCGAGCCTCCATCCCATAAAAATACTATAATCCCTGTTACAATGTATTTTGTTCCTGTATTTTCCTATTAATGCAATATTTAAAATAGCCAACTGTATGAAATGCCACGTTTTTTTCCGATTCCAACGTTTATGAACCCTAAAAAATGTGACGTCGTAAATTAACAACTTACACTGGCATTAAAACTATTTCAAATTAAAATTTCTGCTAGATTAACGAAAGGGAAATGGCCAAATTCAATTTAACGCTAGCCGACCTTTGGAACAAGGCTCCATTAAGGGAGTAACTGAAGAAAAACGCCGATAACAGATGTTAATTAATCGTATAAATCTATAAGAGAAGCTATCTGGAAGCTTGTAATAGAATGATATTGCTTGTTAAGCAATTAAGTGCTGTTTGTTTAGTTTGTGTACTTGGATGATGTTATTGTTTGTGTTCGATCGTTTCAGATTTATAAGGGCTATTATTGGCAATCGGAAAGTGAGCATGAAGTGTTCGTTTTATTGTGTTAGTATTATAAAAGGAAAATAAAACATTTGTGGTGGCGCTTTTATTTCTAGGTGCCATTTTTTATCAGCAGTAGGAGTTCGAATACTTGCCACTCCGTGAAATTTTGGAAGAAATAATTAGTTGTGTATGCAGATGTCTCGTTTTAGTGATTCTGATGACAGGCGTGTCCTTGAAGGGTATACTTTTAAGAATCCAAATCATTTAGTTTGAACTGACCCTTAGATTTCGCTGTTATTTCTTATAGTAAAATTGACATTGTTATTATAATTCTGAATAAACATATTTCAAGTGCGACAAATAGGTATTGTTTTCAGCAATCCGATATTATCTTAAAAGTTTTCAGACAGGCGTCAGTCTTTATTTTTATTAATAATATTAGAAACACAGAAAGTGCCTATTTTGCGTGAGAATAACAAAACATTAAAAATGTGTCACATAATATCTCCACTCCAAAGAAAATACTTATAATTTTTTAAGTCAAAACTGTTGTAACGTCAATTTTTCGTTACATTAACTTTCATATTTTTCAGAGTTAATTAACAGCTCAACAAAAGCAAGTGTTTAACATAAGAAGTGATCCATTTATATTGAAGCTTAAAACCTTAACAACGGTTTAACTTCAGTACAAATTACACACACCAATACTCCACCCGATCCTTTTATAAATAAAGTTCGCATTAAATCGTAAGTCAGTCCATAATATGTACCATCAAAAACACGCCATGAAATTGATATTAATTAATTTAAAAGCTTACCTACGGCCCGTTACCAGTGAGGCGGATTTTACTGGATTTCCATATATTTTCCGCGCATATTAATTACGAACGGTTAACGTCTGGCGTTGAGGAGCATTAGCTTAATTCGATGTCAGATACGATTTCGATTTTATTAATTTTTCCGCACACATGGGACTGTGGAGGTAACGGCGCTGGAAGTGACAAGAACGTACGTATTATTTTGACAATTTAAACTAGTGTTAAGCCTTGTACGGACTAAGCGTTTCAATGTACGCGTAGTCGGTTACGCGTACACAGGAATGCTTAGTCCGTACCTGCAGCAACGCGTAAACAAAGGGGACGTGAACGCTCAATTAGCTTGTACGCGTATTCAACATACCTAGGTGACACGTACATTGAAACGCTTAGTCCGTACAAGGCTTTATGATTATTGTAGTGCTTGAAATCTGTTGTCATATCTTTTTGTCATGTGTTAATTGTCTACACTTGGAAGGTTTCATTTTATTTTCCTCCTAACATGCTCTAAGTTAAGAAACTTTTCAAAAAAGCCTCTCGTCATTTTTTTTAAGACAAGCTGGCACTGAATTTTTATAACTTTGCTTTGAGAAAAACTTGAACAATAATACGTTATAGAGGTGTGTGTGCAGTAGAGGTGTTTGATGCCGTGTATGATTATAAGCAACTTCTAGCCTATTTTCTAAGCAAGCCATGTTTTTAATTACTTGCGTGCGGATCTAAGCTAACAATATTTCTTCAACCTATAAGACTTCTGAAAAAATTATTAACTGCATCTAATAACTTTCTACCCAGTGCCTGCAGACCAATGGCAATCGATGATCACCAGAGAATAGATACGCCAATTAAATGTATGGAAATGACATAACAGATCACTTGACCGGTCGAAAGCTTATGTCAATCCAGTACAATCTCATTGTCGTTTCTATTCTCTAGCGGTCATCGATTGTCATTTGTCTACAGCCACTGATCTTTAACACTGACGAAGTGTGTGGTCTAGTGGTTCGAGTGTCGGACTGACCCACGACCTCGTGGGGTTCGATTCCCACAGGACAAAACTATTTATGTGATGAACAGAAGTGTTGGTGTTGGTCTGGGTGTTTCTTATATATTATAAGTATGTATTTACAAAAAAAAGGTATATAAGTATTATATCCATTGTCTAGTACCCATATTACAAGCTCTGCTTAGTTTGGGACTAGATGGTGCTGTGTAAAAAATGTCCCAAATAAATGTCCCAAAATGTCCCAAATACCAAAAACCTACCACTTCCAGCACTCATAAAACAAAGATACCTCAAGGGTCGCGTGGGAGACGCACATTACGGATTCGTTGCGGTGAAATACGACGTTCGGTATCAGCATGTCACAAAAATTGGTGAGCGCGTGCTTTTTATTGGTTGGCCTGGATGTTCGGATGTTGGGATGTTGCTGAGTAGGTCCCACCTGTACCGATCGTATTTATGTTTGTTTTTTGTTTATCATGGATAATAAAATTTGGAGTGGTTTTGAAAAAAAAACTGGTTTATTCTTTTGGTACCTATTTGGAACTTTTTATAATTAACCTTTTGTAAAATATGGATTATTAGCTGCTATTAGTTGGGGTTGCGGTTATCGACCGCTGTTGCGGGCTTTGGTCACTTCTAACGGCAATCACTACCAGAGATAGGGTGGTATACTCTTAGCATAGAAACACACAGCAGCGATATAAGTACAGATCCGCAAAAAAAAGTAAAATGGGGGCGCCAGAAGTCATACGTTATACAATTTAAACTTTAAAAATAGACCTCTGGTAGAACTTTTGACAGTCATATTTAATTTAAATTTGTTGTTCGCCTTGTAATCTTTGTCAAACAGTGGTTACTGTTTGATTAAGAATTACTGCCGTGTTTCGACCATTTTGTGCTGTGCTTATATACATTACAAAGGGATACTAAAAAGTACATTTATAAACAAACATTTTTTTTAGCAATATTTGGTGCTAAATGAGGTACAAGTACAACAGCACCAGAACTTTGTATTAATAATTTTTTAACTAAAAAATTTAATCCGTAATAACTTCCTTCTTGTTTATAACAAAAACCATTTTACGTTTATCATGAAACACCACATTTTAAAAACCTCTTTATTATTCATATTTTTATCACAACAGTTTGCTAAGTGCAGCGCTCAAAGCTACGTGCAAAAGCTACTGAAAAATATATTTTACGATTGTTTAAGTAAAGTTGATACTTATCAGAGTACCTCACGACTTGCTTAAGTCATTATACTTAAACACTTGGAGGAATACAATAATATCGCGCCAGTAATTATGTGAAATTAGTTTTTTTTCAACACGCTTTTGTTGGTAGTGTGCCGCTTTCAGTATACCGATGAAGTTATTTGCGTGACTCTAATAAGCGCTGACTGGTAGGGATGTGAATGTCGGTTTCAGAATATATGAAAGTATTTACGAATATTTTTAAATTACCGACCCCAGTACCTACGTAACTTTTGGTAACAAAATTGTTGCCAATCCGCAAACGAACCACAATAGTTTGTCAGTTTTCGTTTAATAAAACTGTCAAAATAATTGATTTTGTTTTTTTCGTCGAAAATTAGTCTCTGAATGAACAGTTCGGCTTCGGTTCAGTTGCGATCGATTAACGTTTCTGTTAATAAAATTGGCCCGCCTGTTTATTTGAACACTAGATAAATACAAAGATTAAAAAAAAATTGTTGCGTTCTGACTAGGTTTTACAAATACGATATAGTGTTAGTATTAAGTTACGATCAATCAATATAGTCAACCAAAGTAGGTAAAATATAATTTGTGAATGATAAAACTTTAACAATATAACAACTATTATGACAATCATTTCTGTTTGTAGAACAATCTATTACTCGGCTTAGTAACCTTTTTAATGTACAAAAGTATAACTGCAACTAGTATTCAAATATCGTAACATATCGACCTTTTATCCGTATCGATTATCCGAAAACCATTTCTATCGATACTTAATTATCCCAACACTAGACTAATGGTTAACAGAGTATGTAACATGTTTTTATGCAAAAACGCTAATGCTGAAAGCGTTTGAGTATTAACTAGTACTCAAATATTTATTAAAACCTGCAAGTTTTTGCTTTCCGGTCTCAATTAAAGTTGATGGCTCGTTTATGAAGTCGGCTCTGTTCGAAGCCTCGTTGATTTGTATTTAAAAGTCCATTTGAGTAGCTTTGTACTCAAATTCAAAAGAAATTATGATGTTAACCTTTTTCATTATACGAGTAATTTTTTGTACCAAATGGCGATCCCGACCTACCTGAACATGGGACAATTTTTGTACCAAATTGCAATCCCGATCTCCATGATTATACGGATCAATATTTGTACCAAAAACCTAGATCAAGAAGACAAATAAATTAATAAAAATTTTGAGACGAAAATTTTATTAACGATGAATCGACAATAGTACACAGGACAATGGATGTTGAAGAAGCGAGGAATATTATGTCAGAATCGTAGCAGGTGGCGTTCAGTTGTTTCTGCCTACCCCAGCGGGAAACTGGCGCAAGCTATGTATGTATGTAAATCTAGTGTAAGTTGGTAATGGATGTAAAACAATAATTAATTACTTACAATGACCCCTATATTCCCATGAGTGCGTAAACGATCAACTTAATTGTTTTGTTCTATAATTTATGTTACTAAAATGTGCATTTGTGTGAGTTTAATATACCGTCAAAAAAAGTACGTATTAATTAATTACAAAATACTTATATACAGTTTGTAATTTTAGCTGATGACAAGCAATAGAAAAATGCAATTTGCCAACAATTCGAGTTAAATTACGTTCCTTCATAATGTAATTTGACAACAATTCGAGATAAGTGGCGTTTTTTCACGATGCAATCTGCCAACAATTCGTGTTAAGTAGCGTTCTCTCACTCTTATAATGTAATTTTCCGACAATTCGAGTTAAGTACCGTTCGCTCACAATGCAATTTGACAATAATTTGAGTTAAGTGGCGATCTCTCACAAGTTGTTTAAGCTTATTAGCTAATGCTTAGTACTTATCACGTTGCATATTAACGTGCTGAATTAGTATTTAGTATTAGCGAAACTACAAGTGCGAGTGAAATAGAAGCCGATCCTATTTAATAAGCGACAAGAACTAAGCGATAAGCTCGTGTAAAATTATGCATTTGATTTATAATAGAGAGAACTTTATAAACTCAATGCAGTTGCATTTTAGACAATTTTCCTTTTCCAACAGAAAATATGAGCGTAATGCACCACACTTACGAGTACATCACCACACTCTCTGACAAATAACTAGTGTCTCCATCACCGACGACCTAAAAATGCTTCCTTCCACTCTTGATACAAACATACCTACATCAAACACCTGAAGATTTGATACCTCGTGCTATCTCTCTCTGAAACCCAGATAACGAAAGAGAGGGCAATAACTCTTGGAGAAGATAAAACGTCTCGGTGTCGTATATTCAGGCCGTTTGTTCTGAACGGCTCATGTACTTTTATGTCCTCAGTCAAGTACAATACTGAGTCAGTATACTTGCATCGCTCCTTGTTATCGGTTAAGCTTTTAAAATTGTTACGGAAAATATATTTTTCTTCCTGTTATGTTGCTACGTGAAAGATGAGTAGACTTGGAGATATGAAAGGTAAGACTACACTCGAAAGGCATACAGTGAAAGAACACAACAAGCATAATATCTTACAAGAATATTTTTACCTTCGTAATAAGTTATGATCAGGAAGCGGAATCTTATGGCAAAACAATTGAAATATAGGTATAGATGATAGAGACGAGTCATTATTTTTTATCTAGTATTCAAGCAATCGATACTTTTTAGTTTTGAACTTTATTGTTTAATTAACTCTCAGACCAAATAAAAAACCAAGACAGAGCGCTGTCAACAGTGACGTGAGGCCGGTTTTGTAAACATGTGTGCACTTAGTGAGGTGTAGTTTGATTGTAGGTTGATTGAAAAATGTTGTAAATGTGTGCGTGTGTGCGTGTATGCACGGAGCGGAGGGGTAGTGTTGGCATGCTTTACTGTATTGTTCGCAGCGTTCTGTCTTGATTTTTATTTGGTCTGAGAATTAACTTAACAAATTCTTTTGATTTTTATTCTTTACCCATAAGTAATCTTCAATGACATAAATAAAACATTGTACTATCCATCAAAATCTGATTTAACGCAAAGGTTTAAATTTCAATTTTGTTTTTTTTTCCCTTTGAAATGATTTTTACAAAAATTCTTCATCCCTTCTTTGGTTCCGAATTCAGAAAATGAAGCTTCTAATTCGTGACCCCAAATATGATCTAAAATGTAAGCACAGCTGATCATAGTTGAGATATAGATTTTAGCGTATTTTTCATGTAATTTTTGAACACCTATTTCTCTTTCACTATTGACTTTTGGAGAAAGTGGTAGAATAAAAGTTATTCATTACTATGGGTACTTTAACACCCTTTCAGATAAGTACCAACTTTCCCACTACCTTTGTATAATAAGGAAGTCGTGGTGGCCCATAGGTCACAGACCCGCTTGTTAAGCACCGGGTTGCGGGTTCAAAGCCAGGCATGTACCGGTGTGACTTTTTTCAGTGTCATATGTATTTTCTTACTTCATCTGAGCCACCACTGACATACGGTGAAGGAAAAAATCATGAGGAAACCTGGATTTAGTAGTTTGAAATCGCCAACCCGCTATGGGCAAGCGTGGTGATCAATGCTTGTTCCTTCTCGGTATAAGAAGAGGCCTTTTCTCTCCAGTGGAACAGTTATAGGCTGATTTATTATTTATTTATAAGTTATTAATGTCTTCCCTGAGGTTATTGTGGGAGTTAGGATTAGTGTATTGAAACAGTGGATGTAGCCCTTTATTCTGAAATAAAATTAAGCGGAAATATGACTCAGAATTTTCAAACCCTTCCGATTTGTTTTTTTCAATAATTTTACATTCTCGTTTATTCATTGTAAACATACCTACATATAAATCATATTTATAAATACATATTCTTAAAAACAAACATTTAAAAATATATAAAATATCCAAGCTCACTCAATCCACGCAGTCAGGGCTCCAGAAAAAGGAAGCTTCTCACTATGCCTGCCGTGTCAAGGAGTACTGCTTTCTGTATCAAGCCCTTGATCCAGTCGCCCAACGAGAGCCTCATAAGGTGTTGATCGAGGCTTTTAAATATTAGGACATTCGCCGTAACGACTATCGGGACAATGACTAGGTACTGAGTCCACATCCCACATGCCGACAACCTCGTGTGCCAAATCTAGATATTTTATTTTACATTTATTATTTCATGCATTATTTAGAAAACAACTCATTCTAAATCGGAAAATTAGTAAAACTTTGATGGTCATCATCATTCAGCCAACAGACGTCCACTGCTGGACATGGGCCTCCCCCAAAGGGGGGTTTGCCGTAATTGCCACGCTTGACATGCGGGTTGGCGATCGCAGTGTGGTTGTTAAAGTACTCAGCGAACGCTGCTGCCCATCCTCTAGAGAATCCCTTGAAAATTTCGATGATACTTTCCACTAACAAGAAAGTCTGCTAATCTGTCTGCTATTGTTTAAAATAAACGCATTAAAAATACAAAAATAGTGTGTTATATGTTATTTTTTAATAATAAATAATGCGCTTAATTGTAATGACATACAATTAGTACGCCAAAGCAGGTGGCAAAAATATTTTAAGCCAATTTGATTTATTATGTTTTACCACGTGCAGTTTTATGCTTGTGTACACTTAAGTACACAAATTTTTGATCAAATAAAACGTAGTTTTCACGGTGCATGAAAAGAGCCTCCACGAGTGACGATACTTAAGTACGTCCGGCGCACCCTGGGCAGTCAGCCCCGCTACCAACCTTGCTGACTGGCTAATCTTTTCACCACAGCATGAGCTATTCTCGTATAGCTCGTGCTGACACGAGAGATGAGATGACGGTGCACAGTACAGTACTTACTGAAAGAGTCAACTAAAACAAGGCTGCACATGATAGAGCTCGCAGATGTTGAACTAAATCCCTAATGGTTTGGAAGTATCTAACTTTCTAATGCAATGTACTAGAAACTTCATCGTTCTACAAACTTAGTTCTTATCATAGGAGAGACGTGCATATTATCTCTTTTTCTTGGTAACATAAAACTAGAATATGTGGCCTTTTCGAGCCATATAATCCTTCCTAATGTTATGAAAGCGAAAGTAACTTTGTATGTCTGTGGCGCATTCACACCTAAAGGCACATGCCGCCGGCTTATTGCCGTGCGGGTGTAAATCAATAGGCGTTATACCGGCGGCCTGGTTAAACACCCGTCGGCAAGCCCTGCGGCAAAGCCGGCGGCATTGCGCGTAGGAGCCTTAAACCGCTGAACCGATTTTGATGAAACTTAATACAGAGATAGTTTGGAACCTGGAGAAGGACATAGGCTACTTTTATCCCGAAAAATACGGAATACGCGATAAACGACGTCCACGCGGGCGAAGCCGCAAGCGACCCATATTTAGCTATATGTCAGGTTCAAATAAGGTTGCTAACATGACCCGACCAGTAACAGGCTCGAGAAGGCGGCACGCAGTGTTCCGTGCGCGCCTCTCAGAAGGACGTGGGACAAGGCCCCACAGGAAAGATTCGCCAGCCCTTGGCGGGGTCGCGGTGCAGCTGCAAATCCCGCAACCCCGGCCATGGGTCAGGAGAAGGAACATCGTAGGTGTTTAGCCGGTAAGAGTCCTACATAACCCTTCGCCTTCCCTGGGCGGAGGGTATCCATAAGGTTTTATAAGGAAAGAAAAGGGATGCTAACATGACCCATCGCCCGACCAGTAACAGGCCCGAGAAGGCGGCGCGAAGTGTTCCGTGCGCGCCTCTCAGGAGGACGTGGGGCAGGGCCCCACAGGAAAGGTCCGCCACAGGCTGGCGGACCGAGGCCTACCGGCGTCGCGGTGCATGCAGCTGCGAATCCCGTGACCCCGGCCAAGGGTCAGGAGAAGGAACACCGTGGGTTTTAGCCGGTAGGAGTCCGGCACAACCCTTGGCCATCCCCGGACGGATAGTAACTAAGAGGATTTTAGGAAGAAGAAAAAAAGAATTGTTAACATTTTTTCGGCTGATTATAGTTTTCTTTTCTTCTATTCAACTGTTTAGAGATGGTCCTTGCGGACCATTTCTACGTGACCGGACAGTTATTGGCGAGACCTGAAGGGTCTGCTGCCAATGGTGGGGAAGTACAATACTTAACCTAACTACATATACTACACTAACATCATGACTACTAGCAACAACAGCACTAAGCGCGCACCTAATGGGACTCGGACCTCAGCCTAGGGCGTTGCTTGCGGTGGTACTGATTGTAATATAAGCTTTATAAAATATAGCACACTTCAAAAACACATAGTATTTTATGGAGAATAAGAAAAGACAAGTGCATATTTATTATAAATTGTTGCTCATAAATTTTACAAAGTGAAGGATTTGTTCGTTATTAGTTTCGGTGTTTGCAAAATAAAGAGTCCATCCAACTGAAATAGTATTTTTGCGTACTACATAATTCATTCAAAAGTAAGTAGATCTGAAACAGTACAATACTATACAGCATGACAAGTAAGTCCCTTAACATCCAAAAACCTCTCTCATATCATCCGAAATACTCTGCTCATCATTGTGTACAACTTTTAGTATGGGACAAACTCTGAATTGGTAATAAAAATATATTATTTTGTGTGGACCAGCTGCTTGTTTTTCACGAAATCTACGAATGATAAAACAGAGTTCACGGTTTTCAGATGTTAAGTGACTAAAAAGTCATGCTATACAATGTGTCCGGTCATGGACTGGCGATATTCTAGGTACTTATATAGTAACTATTCTAGTACACAAATACACTACACACTAGGGTCTAATCCACTTCCCCGCTATTTGGCAGCCATTATGCTTTTTGTTGAGATATTCTCTATCTTAAAGTTATGAAAATGTAAACCCTGATATCGTAATTAATGTAAACGATAGAAAATATTGTTGCCCTCCGAATAAGTCCACTTTTATCTCAGTAGGACCAACATTTTGAGAGATATGACTTTTTTTGTACACACGTACAGCACAATATCTCAACAAAAAAGTTTAAGTGGATTGAACCCTAGTGTATAGTGTATTTGTCTACTATAATAGTTGTTATACAACGTTATTTTTACTTTATACGAAAACCGAGACACCCCAACAAGATTTTCATCAGAACTGCCTAAATATGTGTTTTTTTTTAGTAAATCTCCAAGTTACACCTTAGTTTATGTCGCGTTAAGTTCGCTAAAAAAGTGTGAATTGCCTGAGATGTGCTATGCAGGGGTTGTCTAATACACGGAAACTGACCGAGCGGACCATTTCAAGCCTCAAGGTGTCTATTCCCGTCAATTGTTATGGGTAGAAACCTACTGAAACAAAATTGAAATTTAGTAAAAAAAAAAAAAAATTGGTGTAAAAAATATGTCAATCGATTCTCCTAGTGATTCTGAACAAACTAGTTTCAGGTTTAGTACATACTAAAACTAACCTTGTATAAGTACCTAGAATATCGCTAGTCCATGACCGGACACACTGTATATTTATAGTACAGTTCACAACCCTACATTCAAGGGGCCTTGACCCCTGACCCCTAAGTTTGTTTCGCCATTTTTTCTCAGAAGTAGTCAGATAGAAAACGCCTACGCCGTATAGTTTAAAAACCAAACCAACTTGTAAAAACAATTTTAATAGCCAAGTTATCGAATAAATATTTCCATTTCATTTCAAGCTGACCTCAAACCCCCACAAAAGTTGAATAAATGATTATAATCGATCGACTTGCTTGTACCAAGAATTCAAACACACAAATGTTTACTTTATAACTAATTCTGTATATACAAATAAACGGTCACGTTTCTAATAAAAGTTAGGAAACAATTTTTGATCGAAATAGGGATGTATGTAATGTAACTCATGTATTCCCCAAAGGGTATATTATGGTTGTTGTCCCACGTTTCGCCGATGTCGATATTTTAGACTGCGCTGTACTGTAAACCATTTTTATAGTATAACATTTCGCTCAGCATATATTTTAGGATACATTTATTTTTATAATAACCATTAGATGTACCCGCGGCTTTGCCTACGGAAACTTAAGGTTACTGCTCACTAGCGTGATAATTTTGTACCTTAAAACTTGACCCGCTCTTTAACAGATGAGGCTGCATTTCGACTGGATCTGTCCAGGTAGTGAAGCTCATACATACAAGCGGACAATTAGAGAAAAATTCTAAAACCGATATTTTTGGCATCAATATTGTTTTTTTCCAAAATTATTTAATGTACACTTTATTATAATGTATAGATTTATGTACACACAAAACATTAAAGAGAAAGACAAAGTACAAAGGTACCGCTTAATTCTAAAGAAATCTCTTGCAGCAGACCCATGAGAGGTGAGTTCATAATAAGTTATGCTATAAATTATAAAACATATGCCAAGCGATAACGTAGTGCCATATTAATATCCTAATCCTAACTAATATTATAAATGCGAAAGTAAGTTTGTTTCTTTCTTACGTTTTCACGCCTAAACCACTGAACCGATCATCCTGAAATTTTGCATGTACATTGTCAGGTTTACAGAAACGGACATAAGGTACCTTTCATCCCGAAAAAAAGTACTGTTCCCGAGGATATCAACAATAACGTTCATAGATGTCGACACGTGTCTTTCGAATAACGATTGAATTATATATTATTATTATAGAAATTATTATAGAAACTTTAGCAGTGTGTTAAGAGTTTTTTTGAGCTTAGTTAACGCGAGTGAAGCCACGGGCAAAAGCTAGTATGCTATAAAAAACAAATAAAGTTATGTACTCGACCGGATAAATAATTAGTAACTTAGTTTACACAGTCAACATTTTGTCTTCTTGTTTGTTGTCTAAAAAAAGGAGGTTCTCCATTGAACCTTATAATTATGTATGTGTGTGGGTATGTCCGCGATTATCTCGAGAATTGTTGGTCATATTTCGATGTGGTTTTCACTAATGAAATGAACCATTCCCAAGGAAGGCACTTGCAAATAATTTTTTAATAGTGTCGTACGATACGCGGCTAACCTATGGACATTTAGCGAAGAACAAATCGTCGGAGCAAATGCCCGAGTCCACTCCAAAGTTGTCACTTCAATTCATGAGAACAGTTACAGACTTGAACATAGAGCATGTCTGTCTCCCATTAGGGAGATAGACACGCTAGGACGTCCTATGAAGAGGACCTAGTAAAACGTTTCAGCAACTCTTTGGCCTCATTTACGGAGACGCGGGGCGTCGCGCGTCGCGTTGTGCGGCGCGGCCCACACTAAATTCAAACATGGCGTTGTATAAGAGCGTTTACGGAGAAGCGATTTTACACGCGTTTGCTTGAAATGCAGGCGGAGCCCGCGGATGGAACCGCCGCGTCGCACGCGACGTTTATCGCGGCGGCGCATGCAGCGTTGCGACCAGCTATTCCTGCAATTCTCCGTCCACTGCAAAGCGTAGCGTCTTCATAAACAACATCCTTCATTGCCATATGTTTGTGTTTGCGCGTGTGATGATGCGGGCCGCTGCACGCGCCGCCGCTCCGTAAACAGAAAAATCGTAAGACGCGCCACGAGACGCCACGCTGCACGCGACGCGCGACGCTCCGCGTCTCCGTAAATGAGGCCTTTGGGTGCCAACGAAACAAAACTGCAAGTTGGGGAAATAAATAGGGAGATTTTTATGGATTGATCTAGTGCTCGCAAGCACGACTGCTGAGCGTGGAACTTGGGTTCGATTCCTAGGTCAGGCAATGCGTTTCACCCCCTTATTACAAAAGATGGTCTAAGAAAAACCCTGGTTTTAGAGTAGCCCCGTCTCTTTTTGTTATATGACATAAGAAAGTTATGGGTATATTTTAAACCTGGGTTTACCTTAGTCTTGGTTTAAACCATCTTTTGTAATAAGGGGGATTGGGATTTCCGTGTGGAATTTCGCAGCCCGGAGTCTGGGTTTGTGCCCAGTTGGTGGCAATAGGCTCGCTTTCTATTACATGGGACTTAAATATAACGGCAAAAAGAGGGTGTATTATACACCTCTGCCCAACCCTTAGGGGAAAACAGGCACGATGTTATGTAATGAAATTGTATAAGATTTTTCATCTACATTTCCAATTTTCTCAAACATAAATCGTAAATAACTTCCGAAGAACATCGGCAACTTACAAATTATATGTACAACTACAAGTATGTACGTAGCCATTACGCGAAAGCACAAAGCGACTGCAATTTCGTTTGCAGTTGCCTGCCTTTATGCAGTCAGAATAGGGTAGCCATGTGGAAAGTTTCAGACTATTTACTAGCTCTCCCGAAATCATAATTCAAAACTTATATTTGCACTGCTAGAATCGGTTTTGTGGTCAAACTCGATTCATCGTAAAATAAAAGTTCTCTTTCGCTCTCTCTCTGTCTCTTTCTGTTTTTTCATACTCGTAAGGCTTGCGGGACTTTGAGTTTAATTACCAAGTCGAGCAAAATCTTATTGGTTATATACCAGGTGTAAGGGACGGTGTACCGAAAGCTGAAACAGTGAATTCAGCCTCTTATCATTATATTATTCTGAATTGAAAATAAGTGGAAAATTTGTCGGAATTTTTCGATTTTTCTTTTCACAAATTTTACATTACTCTGCTGTAAAATAAGCAATCCGATTAGGACAAACAGCACGTTGAAAAAATATAATGTATTTTTTATAAATTGGGAAATTCGAAAGATTACGTTGATAGGTATTTTCCACGGATTTTCAATTCAAAGTAATGAACTAAATTCACTGTGTCAATTTTTGTTAACCTGTCCTTTACTCTCAGTTTATTTACCTGCTAAACCACTTATTGAAATTCAATAAAACATAGGCAAATTAGCAATTTCCATGAAATTCAGAAAATTCCGATAAAAAAACCACTTACTTTCGATTCACAATAAGGGGGTGAATTCACTGTTTCAGTTTTCGGTACACCGTCCCTTACACCCAGTATGTTCAGAAATTCACAGTAGGAATCCCGTGTCTGTTTTGGGAAATCTTTTTTTTTTTTTGCTATCCTCTTTGTCTCTTTTGACCCTAATCACAACTGATAGTAAGCGCAGACAAGTTCTAACATGGAGCACACGAACCCAAGTAACAAAGATAATGAGGAATTCCCCTATACTCCTCTGGCTCTCACATACACACGACGGAACACAGTAAACTGCTTGGCGCCGGACTTTAATGTTCTGGTACTAGCTACCACCAGGCGGACCGTCGGTATAAATCCTACCACCAAGCGTGCTGGGTTTTGTATAATCTTACAACTCGCATCTTTTCCAAGTTTTTTTTTTCTATTGTACTGCTGTAGATGGTCCTTGGGGACCCCTTCTACGTAACCGGGCAGTTATTGGCGAGACCTGAAGGGTCTCCAGCCAATGGGGGGGGAAGTAAAATACTTAACCTAAGCTAACTACTTGTACTACACTAATATCATGACTACCTGCAACAACAGCACTAAGGGCGACCCCTAGTGGGAGACCTCGGCTTAGGGCGTTGCTGGCGGGGGCTTGAGGAGGGAGGATCTTTTCTCAGCGTGCGGTGAGGAAGTTTTATATTCTAGTCCGTCTATGGCATCAATGTATATTACGTTCATAGAACATGGCGTTTAAAATTCGATCCTGAATTATTTGCACTAGTTTCTGTGATGAGTAAGACGAAGATACAGAAGAAGAACGAGACAGCTATCTCCAAACTACACCAATTAGGTGTACCTTTGAATCGTCACTTTAGGCGCTTCAATGACATAATCTTCTTTTTGTATATACCTAATATTATTGGATAGGACTATAAATACGCCAAAGCTACCTCTGCCTGCTCCTTCAGTGAATATAATCTCACAGACTTATTTATGAAACAAACAGTGAACCTGATATTGAAATCGAACAATTTAAACAAGCTGAAAGGTAAATACTACGGAGCTACGGAGCCACGCGTAACCGATCTACGATCTGCTACGTCAGTGATATCGTAGCTACGACGTAGTCAATAAATATTGCGGTCCATACCCAGGTAAGCAAGTTCTTTAGGTAAGTTTATCTACTTATAGAATGAAAGCACGTTTGTATAATATGATTTGCTTGAACCTGGATGGTTGCTTTAAAGATGATTAAAATGTATTAATTTAGAATGATGATCAGTTCAAATAGATGGATGGATTTGCAAGGTTAAGTTGCGCTTGCCGCGGTCAGTCCGCGGATGGGTGACCGTTCGTTACATATCGAGACCCGAACGTCTGACAACCGGTCTAACCTAAGTGCGTATACACGTAGAAAGCGGGTTGCCGGCGGCGATCTGTCAGCGCTTGTCGGTGCTGGTCCGCGCAGCTAGTCGGCGCAGGTAGTCTCTATACTGTGTCGCGAACCAGCGCCGAATAACTTGCTATACATAGTAGACCGGCTTTCGATATAGCGTATAGTGTGAACATCATGATGTATAGCTTATGGTGCAATATGCTTTACTATACAGAGTGTAAACGAATTTGTGTAATTCCTTCAAACCGCGTGATCTACTGTCACCAGTAAGTGTCACTAATTGACCCTGCATAGGTTTTTATAAGAACAAACAAAAAAAAGTTTTCAAAAATTGAACTATGGTATTCTGTATCTAAGTAATTTTAGCGTCCCAAGTTAACTGACTGCGTGGAGCGATATCGCGTTAGTCGTGCCCGTCAGCTGTGTCGCCGTGCCTTCATTAATTTATGTATAGCATCGCAATGCTCTATAAATTTTAAAAAAAAATGGAAAAAAAAGTTTATTTTTACTTTTAATCAATCTAAATCCCGTGCGGGGCCAATCTACACCAGTAGTACATCATGTGGCTTTAAGGAATTACACGAATTCATTTACACCCTGTTTAGCGATATATGTAGTATAGGGTAATCTCAACTCAACTCAACTCAAAACTCATTTATTCAAAATAGACTAGAATTACTTAGTTCTTTTTGAACGTTAGTTTTACAATATTATAGACATCCCACAAAAAGCCCTCCCTTCACCGCTTCCTAGTGTTTTTGCTGTGAAGAAGAAACGGCGCAACAAACTCCCCAGCAACACAGATATGTCTGTCAAGTGAATAAATTGATTGACTCTATACAACAAAAATCATCATATTTTTTACAATAATAAAATTATGCAAGTACAGGTAAAAACAAATTAAAAATAAAGTATATAAATCAATTCTGTATGAATTGTGTTAAATCATAATCGTATCTAACTAATATAGATACATCATAAACCTACATCTAAAAACTATTGGTTACCAGGGAAGCCACATGTGCAGAAAAGAACTAGCGCCACACGTCCCTATCGTCAACATAGTCGTTTATCTTATAGTATGCCTTTTTAATGAGAACTGATTTAACGTGAGATTTAAATTTGCCCTCAGTGAGATCCGTAATTGATTTGGGAAGCTTGTTATAAAATCGAACACAGTTTCCTAGGAATGACTTATTCGTTTTGGATAATCTAAATTTAGGGACTACTAATTTGTGTTTGTTCCTAGTATTTATATTATGAACGTCGCTTTTTACACTATACATTGGCAGATTTTTACGTACAAACATAATGTTTTCAAAAATGTAAAGGGAAGGCATCGTCAGAATATTAATCTCTTTAAAGAAATCTCTAAGGGACTCCCGAGGGCCCATATTATAGATCGCGCGGATTGCCCTCTTCTGTAATATAAATATCGAGTCGCGATCGGCCGCTGCCCCCCACAGCAGAATACCATATGACATAATGCTGTGGAAGTACGCAAAATAAACAAGTCGGGCAGTAGGTATGTCAGTTAGCTGTCTAATTCTTCTGACTGCAAAAGCAGCAGAACTTAACCTACTAGAAAGGGCAGTTATATGAGCTCCCCACTGTAATTTGGAATCTATTGTTATGCCTAGAAATACCGTTTCATCTACTATATCCAGTTTACTGCCGTCAAGCGTTATGTTTACTCCTACATGGGGAACGTTTGGCAATGAGAACTTCAGACATTTCGTTTTAGTCGCATTTAATAAAAGATTATTTGCCGCAAACCATTTCGATAGAGCGGATAAACTACTATTTACATTTAAAAGATCTATGTCTTTCCTATTGATTTTAAAAATAAGGGAAGTGTCGTCCGCGAACAAAATTATGTCAGATAGTGCCGACATCATGTAAGGAAGATCATTAATATAAGCAAGGAATAGAAAGGGGCCCAGAATCGAGCCCTGTGGCACGCCCATTTTTACTAGAGACCCTGAAGATGTTATGCCAGATATGCCTACTTTTTGCTGTCTTTTGGAAAGATAGGATAACACCAGTTCCAGAGGACGTCCACGAATCCCGTAGTGACTTAACTTACAAATGAGCGTTTTATGATCCACGCAATCAAAAGCCTTGGAAAGATCACAGAAGATGCCAACAGCATCCTGCGACCCTTCCCAAGCCTCCAAGATATGAGTGACTAATTTCGCACCCGCATCTGTCGTCGATCTACCTTTCGTGAAGCCAAACTGTCGATCGTGTAAAATCCTATTTTTATTAAAATGAGACAACATCTGTTCAAGCATAATTTTTTCAAAGATCTTACTTAATGATGGAAGCACTGAAACAGGTCTATAATTAGAGGGATTATGCTTGCAGCCTGATTTAAAAATTGGGATAACTTTGCTGTGTTTCATCAGATCAGGGAAATTACCGCTATCTATACTAAGATTAAATATTTTTGCAAGAGTCGGGGCTATACAACCAATAATGGATTCAAGTACCTTAATAGAATCTGAACTGCGTTTCAATTAGGATTAAAAAAACGTAATTTTCAGGACAAAATCCTCTAATCCCGTTGCATAGTCTTCCTACGCAGAGCACAGCTTATTTAATAGTTTCTTAATTACTGCTAATCTTGCTGCACTGTATCCACCTAGTAATTTGTTCTATTTAAACCGTCTGACGAACTGAAAGGGCCTTCTCACTAAATTAGACGAGAGAGAAATAGACTCGTACGCGGAGTCGAGTTGATTTTTTATTTGTGCTCCGTTTTTACGTTGTGAGTTGAGGGGATTAAAGTGTTAGAGGATTTAATTTTGAATGCTGAAGTTTGTTTGGCTTTATTTGGTTAAGATTCATGTTATGTGACGTGTACGGCGTTTTTTTTTTCTAAAATTATACAAGCTGTAAGGGTAAACACCGTTATCCTTGAAACCAGTGGTTTGGTTTCATTTATAGAACGTAAAATCAATGAAAACTAATAAACTTTTTTTTATAAAATTTTCATTTTTCCTCAAAAGCATTTCACCCTATGCGCGGGGGCAACAAGTTACGGGAGGGGGCGCGGGGAACTCCCCGCGTGGCCCGACGCACGGCCCCCCACAGTTTGCTACCCCAGTCAGTCCGCTGTCTCGTTAGCGAGTGTGTGTGCGCCGCGTCGTAGTGCCGCCGCGCCGCTCATTTCTCGCACGTATATTTTTTTTGTGCTCGGTCCTATATTTTTATGTTTAAGTCAACTACCCATGGTTTGAGTGATAACGGTGTTTACCCTTACATACTGTATTTAAATTTTAAAACCCTTATTGAGGCGCCCACTAAATGTTAATCACGCCGACTGTGCGGCAGTCAACGCGGCCGCTGTGCAGAACGACGAGGGGTGCGCGGCCGCATCATATCGCTGCTCAGCGCAGCGCCGCGCCGCCATTCTGCTAGAGTCGTCCATTTTATACGACCGCGTGTGCGCATAAAATTGTTGTAATATTCAAGATAATATAAACGTTGAATTGAGTAGAATCGCCTATTTGTTTAGTAATTACTTACGCTTATAGCCATTCTACTTATATAGTGACAAAATGTATGCCTTAACAACCCATAACATTGAAATGGCTAAAGTGAACTGTGAACATAGCATAGAATCATTCAGATTAAGCAGTTTTAAAAAAAAAAAACCGGCCAAGTGCGAGTCGGACTCGCGCACGAAAGGTTCCGTACCATTATCTATAAAAACGCCCCCTTAAATATTAATTTTATTCTGTTTTTTAGTATTTTTTGTTATAGCAGCAATAGAAATACATCATCTGTGAAAATTTCAACTGTCTAACTATCACGGTTCATGAGATACAGCCTGGTGACAAACGGACGGACGGACGAACAGCGGAGTCTAAGTAATAGGGTCCCGTTTTACCCTTTGGGTACGTAATCCTAAAAACCGCATTGAATTTGGTTCATCTGTTTGGAAGACTGGCATACATTCAGAGAAAGGGATCAAATTTATAAAACCTCTCTTCGTGCCCTCTTTTAGAGGGTAAAATATGATGCTGGCTCCCAACAGCAGAAATTCATACATTTGGCAACTTTTTTCTAATCTGCCTCTCAAGTCACATCCAAATGACACTCGGGAGCTCTCCTCTCAAATGAGAGTCGTTTATTAACACAAACCTTATTCTCCGAAATCATACGTCAATTTACAGGTGTAGCATTAATTATAAATTTTCAGTCAACCGTATTCCGATCTCTAATTAATGTTCTGTTTGAATTTGATAGATTTACCAATTCTGTGGTCGTTGAACTGCGATTGTGGTTCATTACTGGTCAATCAGTGAGCTTACCTACTTTTTGGAACCGTATAACAACCGCAAATCAACACGTATTACATGATATTATGAAATAAATATTACTGTGCGGTTTCCAGCAAATAATACTACTGAATAAGAGTATAACTATAAGAGTATTAATATAATTGTTGCTGAAATAAATATTTACATATACAAGGTTAGTCGGAAAGGGGGTACTAATCTGAAGACCGCTTATAGCATCACTGATGACTGTTTTCTAGCAACTGTTAAAATTTCAAAAAGCCGGGTAGCCTATCCTTAAGTTAGACCGATTGTCAGATTTAAGCGTTTCTGACTGTCATAGGTAGGTATTCATATGACATCCGATACCGCGATGGCTTAAAGTGTTCTCTGAGGCACGGACGGGTCTCGATGTGTAACGAATGATCACCCATCCACGGACTGACCGCGGCAAGCGCAGCTTAACCTTTCAAATCGTATGATCTTTTGTTCAAAAAAAAACACAAGACCCTCTCGTCTTGCACATAATACTTAATTGTATTGAAAACTTTATTCATATCCATCATCATCTGCCTAGCCTTTTCCCAACTATGTTGGGGTCGGCTTCCAGTCGAACCGGATGCAGCTGAATATCAGTATTTTACATGGAGCGACTGCCTATCAGACCTCCACAACCCAGTAACTGGGTAATACGATACTCTTGGTAAGACTGGTTGTCAGACTTTCTGGCTTCTGACCAACAGTAACGACTGTCAAAGATCTACAAATGACAGCCGGGACCAACGGCTTTACGTGCTTTCCGAGGCACGGAGGAAACTCGCTATCGTCACCCATCCACAGACCAACCTCGGCAAGCGTGGCTTAACCCGGAAGATCGGTCTATGCGGCTGTAATTATTTAGCCACGAGCTCCTCTGATTCATATCCATGTATGATACAAATTATGATTGTTGTGTGGCGGCATCTATCACGCCACATGTGAACTACGCAGTACACCGGTAGTGTAGACGACTACAGCGACAATATCGACAACTCTCATAGATGACTGTTCCTACATCGCGCTATCATGATTTAACACGCAGATAGTATACATACAACCGCCCAACATTAACCGTTGGGCAGTAGTCCGCCAGGCATAAGACTCCGCCTGGTTGGAGGATCCTCCCTTTGATTGAAGGAACACTACACTTCGTTCCCCCTCAGTTGCATGAATTTAAACCAAAAAACTATAAGATTCGATTCAAAATTCACTCACATTAGCGTTACGTTACTACACGTCAAAATATTCCTGCTAGGTCTACTGATTCCATCTTATCGGGGACGAGTCTCGACATATTTCGAGCACAATTTTAATCCTCCTAGAGCAAAACACAAACGTGCACATGACCGTGCATTACGCAGCTGTATTTTGACCACTACGACTACAGGTCACGTTCGGATCGCGTCTACTTTTACCGCATAAGATACATATTTTATCGAAGCAAACGGCAACGAACTTTGTATTCAGGTGTTCACATCACACTCCACTTTAAACAATTTAAAGAAGAGTGCTTGTACTTAAAAGTATAAAGTTAAAGTACATCTAGTCCGTGGGGGACGGATTAAGAATGAAATTCTTATTCCGTAAGAGGCGACGTACCTGGAACTATAATTTGTTCGCAGAAAGTGACCATACGCTTGGTAGCATGGGACGTAAGAGAGAAGCTACACGGTGCGGTGCGGTAAGCCGCACGGCGACCATTTTGCCACATCAGTATGCACACGGAGTACTCGGCGTCACAAGAGCCATGCGGCGCCGCACCGCACTGTGTGGAACGGCTCTCCGTCAACGCATATACGGTCTGCGACGTCGGAGCGGCGCCGCTGCGGCGCATACACCCTCCCCCCTCGTCTTGGTCCGGTAAGCGTGCGGCGCTGCGCAGCACCGCACCGTGTGGTATACCAGGGAAATTTGTATGTATTACGCCGCAGCGGCACCACTCAGGCGCCGCGCCAGAGCCACACCGCATCGTGTGGCTTCTTCCTAAGGACGTGTTTACGCATGTGTTATAAGTTAGTAATAACAATTTGAGATCATACAGAATGACTGGTGAGACACTAACGATCTCTAGGGGTCATTGTACTCATCATTATGAACAACTTTTACTATGGGACCAAAATTAAATCGCGAAGAAAAATCAGCTGTTCCCTACATTTATGTTCGCATTACTCGTCAAAATGTAGGGAACAGCTGATTTTTTTTCTCGATTTCGTGTTTGGTCCCATAGTAAAAGTTATTCATAATGATGAGTACAATGGCCCCTTAAGAGATCGTTAGTGTCTCACTAGTCATTCTGTATAATGTAAAATTCTTGTTTACCTGTCTAACATCCGCTACAGGAAATAGGGAAAATAGAAGGTACACTTCCTCTTCCTTACGCCATCACCGAGACTAGACTCTTAAAAATATGCTCTGATATTACAATTATCCTCAAATACCTCTATGGATGACGTTTATTTACAAGAACAATACTAAGATTAGCTACATAAAGACTACTCCTTTGTCTAAAAAAGGTGGAGAAAACATTTTTTAAATTTAACAATTGATGCTTGAATAATATTAATTTTCAGTCGCCTATTCCCACGATAAAACGAAAATAGGGTAAGCTCCGGTACATATTCCTGAAGAATTCAAGCGTTTTAATAAATAAATACAATACCATTAGTTCGCAGACATAAACTTTAAAAGGCGGAGAAGAAAAATAAGAAAATGTATGGAATGTGAACAGGAAAAATAACGTTTTTTTCATATTTTCATTTATTTTGCTAGACAAATGAACCTTAATAGTGTGAATATAGTAATGTTAATTTTTCATTTGTAAGTTTACTGTTAGCCATCATCGAGCGTGGACTTGAATCGCAGCAGAAATAAGCGGTAAAATAGATTCCTCTACGGTCACAAAGATTTGGATTAATCTAACTTGAAGATACGTGCGTACGTGTATGTGTGTGTGGGCCGTCCGCATATCGAATTTTGGCTTTTTACCTACGCTTTCTACAAATCCTTAATACAAGAGGCGAAACGTGGGTGTACAGCCTCCTGTAATATAAGAACACCTCTACATACTCCTTCGGGAATTATTGGCATGAGTATACACATATCTAAAAATATCGATACTGCTTTGAAAGCAAAGTGAAGAAATTTGAAGACAAGTCACCCACGTGTCGATTGAGATGAAATCGAGTAGGTGTCAAACAAACACGGATTATCAGGAAATCGGAAATATAAGGAATGTAGGATGACGCCTAATCTTCAACTAAAAATAAACCACGCGTTTCATATCCGTGGGTGCCGTAAAGGGCACGTAAATGGGGGATTATTACAGGTGGATGAGTAGCAGCTCGTCTTTGTATTAATAACGTGATACGACGATTTCTATAAAGTTATTTTTAGTATACACCAAAGCCGAAAGAAATCAAGAGCCGAGATAGTGGTCAAACGCGAGCATACCGCTGATAAAAATTAGTAAAAAAACGTCGGTAATTAGTAAGGAATTTCATAAGTAATTATCTTAGAAGTAAATAAATTATTATTCAGCCGGAAGACATCCACTGCTGGACATAGGCCTCCCCCAAGCATCGCCACATCGACCGGTTCTGTGTTTCTAACATCGAGTGGATTCCTGCGACCTTAACCTGGTCATTGGTCTACATTGTGGGAGGCCTACCTATGCGGTCGCCATTCCAGAACCTCTCGGCACCACCAGCCATCCGTTCTGCAAGCAATGTACCCCGCCCACTGCCACTTAAGTTTGGCAACTCTTTGGGCTATGTTGGTTACCCTGATTCTCTTGCGGATCTCATCATTTCTGATAAGATCACGTAGGAAAACTTAGCATAGCCCTCTATTGCCCTTTGGGTTACCTTAAGCCTTTTCATGAGGCTCATTAGAAGTAAATAGTTTTTCTAAAACTATTCCTTAAGAGTCGGAGCGGAGTACTTGTGGCGCCAGACGTAAAGAACAGCACTAGCCCATCTCTTCAAAAAAGGCGACTAAGGGTTTCAGTAGAGGATGGGCAGCAGTGCTCTCTGAGTACTTTAACAACCATACTGCGATCGCCAACCTGCCTGCCAAACGTGGCGAATATGGCAAACCCCAAAACTTTGTTTGGGGAGGCCTTTAGCCAGCAGTGGACGTCATTCGCCTGAATACTGATTCCTTGAAAATTAACTTCTTATCGTTATTCAAGCAAAGAAAAAGCCAGGTAGACCAAGAAGGAAGTACACAGACCAATTGAAGGAAAAGACAGAAGTGAAAACATACAGAGGAATGAAGGAATTGGCTCTGGATAGAGAAAGATGGAGATTGCTACACCGACAAGTGCCCAGAACTTAAATTTTGGATGATGGATGGATCGCATTCATTAATAAAAATAATAATTGGCAAATTTTTATTTAACAATTTTGAAAGTTCGAGCAATCATCACTCACCTTTGATGTTGACTCTACTAGCGAATTTACTTAATTACATTTTAATTGCAATCTAATGCTAGTAAGGGGAAATTTAATTAGTGCAGCGTCAAATAAGTTGTTGGCGGTCTCCTTCAAAGCTTATTAATTCAGAATTTTTTATTCAAAAGTTTTAATTACTTTGACTTACGAAGCCTCGCAAATGATAATTCTGGCCTTTAAAACTTTTCCGTTTATACATTTTTTTCTGCTTGTAAAACCGTGTTTTGACGTCAAACTTATGTTTGAATAGTTTGCGCGTGTGACTTTACGTTACGAACGACTATATAAATATCAAGCAGTATAGTATGAGCTGATCTCGCATTGTTTAGGCTTTCCGTACAATGAGAGGTCAGCTTATACTGGATAAATAGCTTGATATATAGCCGTGTGTACCAACCGAGAGACGTGCAACTTTGGATGAAGACCACCTCCATAGATTTCTATAACGATAGGTTCGGAGCAACTTGCATCCACATTAAGCATATAATATGTAGTTTCCAAAATTCACATTGCATTAAAAACCGGACAAGTGCAGTAAGACTCGCGCCTTAAAGCGTTAATTACATAGAAACGGCGTAAGGTGCAGGCTAGCGTTGAAAATGACATGTAAAATACATATATATATCTTTCAAACGCCCCTGTATTTTTCAATAAAATACAGAAACTTTCGTTGCGGATCTTCGGTTGAATCTTTCGCAAGTTTAAGTTTTTTAATGTATTTTACGGTGTATTTTTCTCATTTTTTGAAATGTGTAAAATAATTTGTCAAAGGTTCTTTGATACATACATACATTTTCTAGGAAATATATATATTCCCTAGGTATTGAATGCAATTCCTAAATGGGACTAGGAAATGTATACAAATTAACATTATACCGTAGAATTAGCGAATCGATGAAAAATAAAACAGAGATAAACTGATTTCAAGAGCGAGTGAAGCGTGCTCGGTTTTTTGGGGCACCCCGACACGGATAGGTTAGGTTCGAAGGACTAGATATGTGTTAGTTAGGCTAGAGTGAGCGAGCAAAGCATAACATAAACACAACAACATTTTGTGTACCTCCATTACCATTCAATTAATATTAATAAACAAGATTTTTTCCCTTTGATTGTTAAATATCAAAAATACGCAGTATAAAACAAGTACAGTAAGATTGTATTTTTCAGGCGAACGAGAAATAAGTTTTTTTCGAAAATTACATGTATTATACAGGAAAGATTGGGAAAGATACAAAGTTTCGAAAGAAACAAAATGTATCTTTCGCAATTTTCAACGCTAGTGCAGGCGCGGTGCAGGCGCGTCGATTTCATACGTTTTGTCGTGCCGCTTCAAATCTTTTTCGCACAAAATGTATGAAAGCGACGCGCCTGCGCCGCGTCTGCACTTTACGCCGCTTCTATGTAATTGTCGCCTAAGGGTTCCGAGCCGTTTTATATCCGTAAAGAGAAATAATTACGTGACAAACTTAATTTGACGGGTTTCTTCATGCCTATACAATGTATGCAAAAAAACCAAATTAAGTTTGTCACGTAATATTTCTAAAAATTGATGATTAGAAATTGATGATTTTCAGATTGTAATACCTAATTGACTTTAGTATTCAGTATTAATTTTAACTCGATACCTCTAGCTGTTTCCGAGAAAAAAGTCTTGACGACCAAACAGACGTACAACAAAGTGATCTTTTAAGGGTTCCGTTTTTTCATTTCGAGGTACAGAAAACTAAAAAGCGTATCTACTAATATGTCATAAAATAACGTTTCAATAGACCCAGAGCCAGTGAAGGATTTTGTCATCTAAAAATAACAAAATCCTCATAGGCAAAAAGGTAGCCTTTGTAACACTTTCAAAAATCATCTATCATTTCAGTCATACTTCTCGCAAACATACAAGCGTCAGTAATTGTAACAAATACCAAACAAAACTGACGCAGTCTATATTACAGAAGAGTGCCAATTAAAATGAACTAGCAACCCACAAATCAAAACCAAAAACACAATTTTGTAAGGATTATGTTAGTGAGGTAACAAGTAAAACAACTACAGGCGACCGATCAAATACGAGGAACTCTTCAATTAATCGTATAGGTATTACGACTATTGCAACGTGGAATAATATTCCGATAAATTCAGGGAAATACAATTTTGAGGAAGCTCAAGTCGACCAGAATATACCTCGAAATTCACACCAATAATTCAGCCCTCATCACGCTGTCTCCCTCCCAATCTCCAGCTAGCAACGCCCTAAACCGAGGTCTGAGTCCCACTAGGGGTCTTAAATGCTGTTATTGTTAGTAGTCATGATGTTAGTGTAGTATGAGTAATTAGCTTAGGTTAACTATTTTACTTTCTCCATTGGCTGGAGACCTTTCAGGTCACGCCAATAATTGACTGGTTACGTGAAAACGGTCCGCAAAGACCATGTACAAGTGGTCTAAAGGTCATGGCACACTATACCGGCACCGTAACGGCACCACTCCAACCCAGCAATTAACTTGTCATTCAAATTAGAGCATTAAATCGTGTGTCGTATAATAT
Source organism: Amphipyra tragopoginis (assembly GCA_905220435.1). Classification (NCBI taxonomy): domain Eukaryota; kingdom Metazoa; phylum Arthropoda; class Insecta; order Lepidoptera; family Noctuidae; genus Amphipyra; species Amphipyra tragopoginis. The sequence goes on along the minus strand of HG991996.1, from coordinate 25,083,895 downwards.
ATTTCATAATGTCAATATGAAAAAGCCAACGGCTGGCAGTCAGCGCGCTTGCCACTACCATACAACTCGACTCGCAGCCTGCGCTCTGCAAGTGAGCGGACCGCGTGCTTACAGCGAGCGGACCGCGTGCTGACAGCGCGCCGACTGCGAGCTTACGGCACGCCGACCCCATGCTTACGGCGCGCCGACTCCGAGTCGCCAGCGAAACAACGCCGTGAAACGTATTATGAAAACGTGCAAGTCCTAGGCGTGTTCAATCACAAATGCCATTTAACAATTGTGTTCGCGGTGACAACAAGTTTGCATCTCGCGGCCGGCGCGCGGACTTCGTGCTTGCACATCGCGGACGACGCGTAGTTAGCGCGCTGATGGCTAGCCGTAGCCTAAATTCGAGGCGACGCCATGCTGCAACTGTGCAGTTGCTGTGCTGGTATAATGTGCCGTGACCTTAATGTCCTAATCCTAACTTCACTAACTTTTAATATTATAAATGCGAAAGTAAGTTTGTTTATTTGTTATCTTTCCACGCCTAAACCACTGAACCTATCAACCTGAAATTTTGCATATACGTTGTCAGGTGTACAGAAACGAACATAGGGTACCTTTTATCCCGAAAAAAGTACTGTTCCCGAGGAAAACAACAATAACCTACATAGATGACGCCACGTGTCGTGTCTTTCGAATCATGATTGAATTATATTACTCCGAAAAATACGGAATACGCGATAAATGACATCCACGCGGCCGAAGCCGCAAGCGAACTCTAGTAGTTATATAATACCTCAAAATATTAAAAGCGTAGCGCTCAAAATTTCCAATTTTCGCTTGATTACTAAGGCTACTTTCATGAATTCTCCTGAATAATTTGATACAACAATTAATAATGACGGCATAATGCGGCCCATTTGTGAGCCCAACAATAACGCTTTGTTGATACCCCAATAACGCCATAAAACAACACGAGCCTGATATTGAAATAAAAATAACACGGTCGGTTGAATACATCCGACACTGCGAACAATTCATTGTAATCCTTCCCAGCGATTTAGAAATTTAAATTAAGGGTCTACCCGCCAATTTTAATATTTCACTTCGGCGAGTTGTGTGTGGGAATTAATTATGCAAATAGTTTGCGGGCACATTGAAAATTAGCCGATATTACGCGCTTAATGATGCGTTAGATATGGAATTTGGCTCTCGTTGTGATCAAAGATCATGCTGTTTGTTGAAGTAATTTGATTGGAGTTCATTAGCTGCCAATATCGACACCGATATAGGATAATAATGACAATTGCGTTATAATCGGTACTGATCTCATTTCAGTGTTATGACGTGAACCAGGATGGTTTGAGCTTTATTTATGTTCCTAGATGGATATTTGTATTTTGATGGATTAGCGCTAGATTGAATATGACTACCTGACGAGTCAGTCATGTTTTCGTTATTTTCGCGGCAAAAAATTGGTTACTTATTCCTTCGCATGGGAATTACAAAGCACTATATTTTATAATCAGGTATGATCACCATCATGAAATAAAAACATCGTGAATTTATCTCGTGATCAGGGGGTCTACTCCCTAAGCACGAAGTCCGTAGTTTCGGCCTTAGTCACGAGCGTTTCCTACTCCCTATCACCTACGGACATACGATTATTTCGGAGCCCGAACTAAGAATTAATGACAACACGATTTGACAGTTGTCCCTACTACCGGTGTGTTTTGACACTTCTTTTGTTCACTCCTACGTTTCGGGCTACTTTTAGACGGGCGACTAACTTCGTTGACGGACTTAGAGAGTAGGCCCCCAGAATTTGATCATTACTTGCGTTAAAGGTGAAGGAAAAAATCTCGACGAAACCTGTAAAAATTTCTAGTTTGTATATTGTATGTGCCGTCAACTAACCCGCACCAGGCCATCGCAGTGGACTAAGGCTTTAAAGCCTTCTCGTACTGAGATGAGCCTCGCGCCGATCAGTAGGACAGTAATGGACTGATTATAATAATATGATCACCAACAACATCATCATCATCAACATCAGCTGCACGCAGGAAGACTTAATAGTTGCCAATGACAACGCAGTCCAAGCGGCCAACTTCTGGGCCGCAATAATGTAGTTAAGTTTTAATTAGTTTGGCATCGAAACGCCAAGAAGAAGAAGCCGAAAGACGTCCACTGGTGGACACAGGCCTCCCTCAAACCATGTTGGGGGGGTTTGCCATAATCGCCACGCTTGGCAGGCGAGTTGGCGATCGCAGTATGGTTGCTAAAGTACTCAGAGAACACTGCTGCCCATCCTCTAGTGAATCCCTTAGTCGCCTTTTACGACACCCGTTGGAAGAGATAGGGTAGTGCAATTCTTTACGTCCGGCACTACACACCAATAACATGCTAAATAAATAATAAATGTTTTACTACTCCAAGGAGTCCTATTTCCGCACTTAAAAGATACAAACTGTTGCGGTGCGAGAATAAAAAGGTAATAAAACTGCAAGGTTTTATGCAAAGGGTTAATTATGGTGCTTTAACCGGCACTACAGCTATTTAACCGGACAACTTCATCTTTTCAAAAGTGTCAAGTAGCTTTTAAACGTAAGTAGCTGTAAAATTAAGTTTTTTTTTGTGTCACGGTTTGTTTTACCTTTGGATGGATGTTTTTTAGTAAACATAACATAACATCATCAGTGTCGCGTGCCAATTCTCTTCTCGTTCGTGCTCTTACAATGCTAAATACTCTTCTGACATCAGTACCAGACTGTGATTTGTTTGCTTTGATACCTCGAGATGGATAGATGTGTGTCGTGAATGTTTGAGATTTTGTGAGAACATGGATGAAAAATGAGTAAAGTTAATTTCTTTACTAATAATAATGTTATTTTTTTATTTATTTTTCTACTATTTATTTAAATTTATGTTACGTGTTTGTAATTATTATTTTTTTGTTTTTTATTACATGTAATTTAACTGTACAATGCTTTGGTTGAAACTGTAACATTGTGCATGTATATACAAGCTTAGTTTTAGTATATCCTAAATCTGTAACTAGTTTGTTCAGAATCACTAGGAGAATAGATTGACATATTTTTCCATTCAATTTTTTTTTTCATAAATTTCAATTTTGTTTCAGTAGTTTACTACCCATAACAGTTGACGGAAATAGACACCTTGAGGCTTGAGACGGTCCTCTCGGTCAGTTTCCGTGTATTAGACAACCCCTGCATAGCACATCTCAGGCATTTCACACTTTTTTAGGGAACTTAACGCGACATAAACTAAGGTGTAACTTGGAGATTTACTAAAAAAATCAAATATTCAGGCAATTCTGATGAAAATTTTGTTGGAATGTCTCGGTTTTTGTATATACTAAAAATAACGTTGTATATATAAATAAATAAATTACGCCTGTATGCCCCGAACGGTTGGTCAGAGGTGTTTAGTACACTCTCATTTCACCGTTATGTTTAAAGGTACGAGTTTGTAGCCGACTGCATACAGCAGCAGCAGACGACGTGTCGCTCCGACTCAACTGGTTTCTATGTATTTCTATGAAATACCTTTCGCAGCTAGCGACACGTCGCCGGAGATCAGTAGTGCCAAAGACGCTGCAGCGACGACACGTTGAATCTTTCTCAAAATATAAAATAAAATAAAAAAATCTTTATTGTCGCCAGTTATACATTCATCTAATCTTAGAGTAATCTAACATATGCATCGTATAAATGTATTGCACAAAAGGTACTGCTACTGATTCCCAAACTAAGCTTGAGCTTGTATTTTGGGAAACAGTGTTCAGCCGCAGGAAGTATCACTTAATAAAATACGAATACATTGGTTTGAATGTCGCTGCAGAATAAAAATATTACGCTCCGACGTGTCGCTACAACATGTCGCAACGACACGTCGTCTGCTACTGCTATATGCAGTTGGCTATAAACTCGTATCTTTAGTCTCATGTAACAGGGGGCGAGCTTATTGCCATCAACTGGGCACTAATCCCGACCCCGGGCTTCTACAGAGAAATTCCATAAGTAAAATACAATAACACTTTGCCCGGTCCGGGGACCTCACGCTCAGTAGTCGTGCTTGCAACCACGAGGCCAACGAGGCAGTCAGTCAGTTGTTCTTGGAAATAAAATGTTCATTTTACATCACAAGTATACACCGTGTCCCAATTCAACAATAAGCGGGCACCAGAGGGTGGCCCAGCTCAGGACTAATAGAGTTTTTTTTTTTTAATTACCATTTGAAATTTGAAGTCCTTCGAAAATTGACGAAAATAAGTTTGATTGATTTTTGTGTAAAAACTACAAACATTCTGGGATTTTTAAGGGTTGTAGTAGATAGCAGTGCTACTTAGGTTGCCGATACAAAAAAAAGCAGAAATATTTGCAAAATTTTCGAAGGATTTAAATTTTGTTTATGGAATTTAAAAAAAAGTTTTTTTTTTCTTTTTTCCTGGAGTAGTATAAGCAGGTAAGCACACTCTGGTGCCCGCTTATCGTTGAATTTCGGGACACGGTGTTAGTAATTAAAAGAGCCTCCATGAGTAATGCTAAGCTTAAGTACGTCCGGCGCCCGCTGGGCAGTCAGCCCCGCTATCAACCTAGCTGACTCGCTAATCTTTTCACCACTACATAAGCTATTCTCGTATATCTCGTACCGACACTAAAGAACAAAAATAATACTAGAATACCTTTACAACGGTAATTGTACAATTCTAATTAGAGTAGCACTTAAGACCCCGCATAATGAACTAAGTCAAGTTTCTAATTAGGTTCCTAAGCTCTGTAATTGTGACTAGTTGCAATTTTAAGCAGACTTAGTTGCGACTGTAATAAACAAATGCTAGCGCGAAAATTTTCTTTTGTGTATGATTATCCCTAGCTAGGAAAACTGATTAGCCTTAGGCCTCATTTACGAAGACGTGGGGTGTCGCGTGTCGCGTTGTGCGGCGCGTCCCGCACTTAATTCAAAAATATGGCGTTGTATGAGTGCGTTTACGGAGAAGCGATTTTAGAAGTGTTTGCTTGAAAAGTAGGCGGAGCCCGCGGATGGCATCGCCGCGTCACATGCGACGTTTATCACGGCGGCGCACGCAGCGTTGCGACCAGCTATTCCTGCAATTCTCCGTTCACGGTAAAACGTAGCAACACCATCGTACATTGCCATATGTTTGTGTTTGCGCGTGTGATGATGCGGGCCGCTGCACGCCCCGCCTGTCCGTAAACAGAAAAATCGTACGACGCGCCGCGAGACGCCACACCGCACGCAACGCGCGACGCCCCAGTCTCCGTAAATGAGGCCTTAGCCAGGCGGGAAAGGAAAACGTACAGTGATGCTATACCTACTCATTATTACAAACAGCTTTTTTTAGTATTAGATCTTGGCTAGACTAGCCTCCCACTTCTGGGTGTGGGCTTCTTCGAAGATTAGGCCTTACTCCACCTCGCTAGCCTGGTGCAGATTGGCGACTACATACAACATCATAAACTTTGTGGAGCCCTCTCAGGTGTTTAGCCTAGGTTGGCAAGGAAAACTTCCAGAGGTAACTACACTTGCTATAACACATAGCTTTTTCTTGATCTAGCTTAGGCCCCCACTGCTGAGTGCGGTTCTCTTCTCAGGTTACAGTTTTACCTCCGGTTTCTGAATTGAGAATTCTAGGATAAGCAGTACTTAAGTAACATTTGAGTACGGAGTTGTCACAAAAATTACGGATTTTAAAGCATTTTTTTGACAACTCCGTACTCAAATACTACTTAAGGATTGCTTATCACGAATTCTCAATTCAGAAACCGGAAGCTTGTCCTCCTCGCTAGCCTGATGTGGATTGGCGACTACTTAAACCATCTGTTCAAGTGTTCAGATTTCCTCACAACGTTTTTATTTCATCATTAACACCAATGATAATCAATTATTCTGATCCGCACATGAATTCGAATAGTCAGAAGTGCAGGCTGGAGTGGAATTCAGGCCTTTCTATATGGAAGGCAAGCGTTTCACGTGTTTAAAATTCGCAAGTTTTTTAATATTAGGTTATGTAACTACCGAATATGATATAAATTTTTCGACCTACCTACACGCAACGCGGAAGAATACTAAATAATAATCATTAAAAATTATTTACTCTACCTATTCCTTCGTTCAAGGTACCAACTCTGTTACCCCCCCAAAATAGCCGATTTACCCCCGCAGGGGTAATTAACCCCGGGTTCGGAACCCAATGGTTCAACCGCTAGGCTATCACAGAAAATCGTATTAGGTCGACGTAACAAAAAAAACTCACAGTCGCGTTTTGTCAAGTGATCATGTCACGGTGAAAATGTTCTATACCCGTCCCAACCCTAGCAATTCAGACATATTGGCTCAGAAATACGATATGAGAAACGTGTTTCGGTATCACTCTTATTAGAAACCTTATTTCATACGCATTTTGTTGCTTCAAGGAGACGTCAGAATTCATGAAACGTTTCTCCCTAAATATTCCTTTGGGCAGAGTCGATTTGCATCTGTATTACCGACAGAGTTTCGCCTTGGTCCAAAGTGGTTGTAGACTTACATTTGGACTGGAAATGATAAACAAAAGCATAAGTCCGTGTCTTTTAAAGGAGCTCTGCACACATTTCCAACGTTCCAAATCTTTTCCATTTTATTTAAGGGACTTTATGACTGCATGCACCCTTGTCATTGGTATTTTTGACTTTTTATTTTTTATCAGGGGTTTTGTTATTTTTTACCTAATTCTCCTAAAATAAATTGTTGCCAAACGCAATCGAACCACAACCGTCAGTCAGTTTTTGTTTTCGAAAATTTTCAAAATGATTGATTTTGTTTTTTGTGTCAAACAATAAGACAGCTTTTGAAATTGAGAACTGTTTGAATGAACGGTTCAGCCTTGGTTCGGTTGTGATTTTTCATGATTTATTTTAGGAGAAGTAGGCCCCAGTATACAATGTTAGTCGGAAAAAAGCTGCTAATCCGGAACGGTATCAAAATACTCATAAAAACAAGAAATGTTTGTTCTACAACTCAATAGTTTCTAAAATCTAACTACCATCAGCTATTATTAGCTGTGTATATTTTTTACGTCATATTTGGAGTCACCGATTAGTAGCAATTTTTAGGGATCCGTATCCAAAGGATAAAACGGGACCCTATTACTAAGACTCCGCTATCCGTCCGTCTGTCACCAGGCTGTATCTCATGAACCGTGATAGTTAGACAGTTGAAATTTTCACAGATGATGTATTTCTGTTGCCGCTATAACAGCAAATACTACAAAACAGAATAAAATAAATATTTAAGGGAGCTCCCATACAAAAAAACGTGATTTTTTTGCCTTTTTTATAGATAACGGTACGGAGCCCTTCGTGCGCGATTCCGACTGGCACTGGGCCGGGTTGTTTTTTAATTTGTAACTCATTCAAGTTTGTCGAAGTAAAAATCAATAGTATGGAAATAAAAAATTAATGTCTATTGAAATAACACTTGCTTTAGCATAGACGATAATGATACTTTACACCCTTTTCGACTAACCTTGTACAGTTCAAACCCTAACCCAAATACCCTCTAAAGGTGAATTACAAGTTCTGCTCCTGACTTTGTATGACTTAGAGCGGGGGCACACGACGCGTTGCAGCGCCGCACCGCAAAGATTTCACCGTATCAGCGGGCACACGAGCGGTGCGGCGCCGCAACGTTGTTATGTCGCAGCGGCGCCGTAGCAGCGTTGGACAGTCTGTTACGCACGTCTGTCGTTACGTCTCTTGTGACGCATAAACAACTGAGCGGTGCCGCTCCGACATCGCAACGCATTCACCCCTCCCCGCCTCGTCTCGGTGGTTGCAAGTCCGGTGCGGCGCCGGAGCGCATCGTGTGACATGCCACAGATATTTCTATGTAAGACGACGCAGCGACACCGCTCCGGCGCCGCACCGCCGCCGCAACGCATCGTGTGCCCCCGCTCTTACCCTAACTCGATCACTACGGTATTGATTTATCCTAGTTATAGTTACAAGATTACCTATTCCATTGGAATTATTTCCACTCTATAAGTTGTTCTAGAACTAAATTCTCCTTAAATGGAACTTAGATGAATTTAGCCCTAAGCTACAGCCAAAACTATGTTGACGTCTCAAGCATTACATTCCATGTCGATACCAAACAATTTAGAATTCTGTTTATTTTTAGGTTGCATAACATTAAAATAATCTTAATTCAGAATTTTTAGAATTCCGTAGAACAAATTAAAATTTATAGAGGTTTTCTGCTTCATTATTTAAAAAATCTGTATCTTATTCATATTGACGCCCATTTTTTCTATTCATTTTCAGCATTCACTTCTCATTTAGAAGCACGTTCTCTTTACTTACGACTATATCTTTTGTTTATCATATTACCAGCTCTGTATTCTAAGTTACCAGCGTCTTTAATTTTCTCTTTTTCTCCATTTCTATCCAATCTATATTATCCAATTTAGCTGATATCATTGTCTTCAAATATTTCCTATAAAAAAATATCTACGAGTACAAAAATCACTACTTAATTTAAAAATATTTGTCTTTCATACCACCAGTGTTTTACTTTCTCTTTTTCTCCATTTCTTTCCAACCCAAGTTATCTAATTTAGTTAATATCATTTACTTTAAAATATTACCTACGAGTACAAAAACCACTGCTTCATTTAAAAATCTTTCGTCTTTCATACCGCCAGCGACTTTTATTTTCTCTTTTTCTCCATTTCTCTCCAACCCATGTTATCCAATTTAGCTGATATCACTTTCATCAATTATTTACTATGAAACATTACCTACGAGTACAAAAACTAATCCTCTAACACTATCCAACAACACAAGTGCTGCAGGACATAGTAATGGCTACACTTTGTCTCTGGACACACGATGCGGCTGCACTTTGTCAGAGCGCGTCAACGCATTTTTTATTATGTAGTTTGCTTTTAAGAGAATTGCTGGAGTATGTTCTGTAATGTTACTTGGTGGTAGGTATTATTTTTAATCAACGTTGCAACATTGGGTTGAAAAAGTATAAATATTTTATTCATTGTACCGTTCATTAAACAAAATTCTGATTCGGTTCACCGTTCCTGTTCTTTTGAACGAAATCATTGTGTGGAATCAACATCTCATATTACTTACGTAAAACTCGACAAAATTGCCGAATTGGACGGCAATATTATGCTGGTGAATGGTAAATGTTTAAACAAAGATTGGATATTATGTCATCTCTTCTGCACATTATCTCTTCGAGGTATTATACTAGAAAAGAAAATGTTGCCTAAAAAGTTGACGAGAAGAAGGAACTAAATAAACCGAACACCACCTAATTTAATTAATCAGAAATTCTGTCTAAACTACACGAAAACGAAACACGTAAAGCTCTAAAACTTCCGAAAACAAAATACCTTATTGTCTAAGATATCCATAACAATTAAAGTTGGGCCTGTCAAAAAGTTTTAATGACTGCTCAGATCCACTTTGTAAAAAAACGAAAGCAAGGAAACAACGATTCAATAGAAGTCGTCAAAGAAACAGCTACCTGCTCTTGCTTCTGTTTTTCGTTAGTATTAGGCAGTGTATTCACTAGGCGACAAATTGCGGCAAACTTACGCGAGGTGCCCACAATATCGCACGAGAGCGACTTCATGCAAAGCCATTAACGTGCATCAAATTTTGTGCAACGTTGTTAGAGACATGCTACACAGAGACAAAGACATCGTATACATGTGCTAAGGTTAATAGGTAACAAAATGTATGGGTTGACATCGTCATAGTCAGTCTATTATCCAGCAGTCTACTGTGGGCATAGACCCTGTCCAAAAACGTATTGCTCACTGTCACCTTGCTCGGCAAGTGGGACTGGCAAAGATAAGACAATTGATAGTTTATGCTCATATTGCTACTTTGTTTGTCTTTAAACGAAACGTTGTCCTACACTAGACATGTTCCGGTATTGTGGGTGCGTTTACAGACACAAATCTTTACATGCACAAACGCCCAGACCCGGAACAACTATCTGTAGGCCATACAAATATTTGTTGCGTGCGGTAAACGAATCCATGACCCGTAGCGCAGTAGCCAATCGCTCATCCACTGCACCAAATGTGTCGCCCAAGTTGATTGTGACTGAAGCAACAAATCACATTGTTTTGTCGGCTAGTGAGTAAACAGCTTTATACTACGTAGCCTTGAACAGTTTTCGGTCTACTTTTTTCTTACGTTTCATAATTACGCTAACTTTCGGAGAAGTCGTGTTAATTTGATCGCAGAGGTCGGATTCCCTTTTCATTTTTTGTGGAACTCCGTTAAAGTACTCTAGGTACCTACTTATGGGCCGAAACTAAAGTTTGGAGTTTGTGTGTTTTACATTTTATTAATACGTATATCTGTTGGTGGCTGGCAGCGCGGGGAGACATTTGAAGGATAGAGAAGGGTAGGTGTCATCGATACGATGAGACGTTGTGGAAGCCTTTGTCATTCGACTGAGCGGGCTTTCTGTGCCGATCTGCCGAAGAAGTCTGACCTCTGTTATTTGACTAGGTTGTCCTAATTGTGTTTCTGTTCTTGTGTAAATTAATGTGAGAGTTAAAGGTAAGTTAGTGTATGACTATGAGGTTTTGTTATTTGTGGTTGTCGTCTATGATAGATGATCTATGAAAATAAAAAATAAACTTTAAAACAAGTAAAAACCGACTTCAAAGAAATACTAAAAGGAGTAAAATAATTACCATAATATAAAATTAACAGTTTCAGAAGTCGGTGGCTTCTATTTGCTTCAGTGTAGAGTTGCACCGACTTCTGAAACTGTTAATTTTATATTATGGTAATTATTTTACTCCTTTTAGTATTTCTTTGAAGTCGGTTTTTACTTTTTTTTAAAGTTTATTTTTTATTAAATATGTTTTAGGGTCATAATTTTAACCCCCTCCTTCATAACCCTTCTTTTTGGCTTTGACGTAGTCGGGCATAAAAAGTCCTTTCAAATGATACCTTACACGATATAATGAAAACATTCCAAAGGGGGGGAGGGGGGACACGCACCCCCTCCTCTTTTCCAGTAGTCAGTTCCCAACAACAAATATAAACAAAGCAATTTTAGTAATTTGAGAATTTTGCTTTGATCCGATGAGGAGTTCCATTGCATATCTCTGAAGTTCATGGTCTAATCTTAACAAAATTTAAATGGGACCAATCGGGAAGTATACCCTTTCGAACAAAAAAAGAATTTTTCAAATCGGTTCATAAATTTTATTTATTTATTTACATCCAAACTTACGTCTATCATTACAGGTAGTTAAACCTAATGCGATAGAAAAGCTAAATTTAACAATAGAATATAAACACTAAATAACAACTAAATTACACAATAACTTGTTAACCAGTAAGTAGCCCTTGTGAACTCGCTCAATGTACAAGATAATAAATCAATTTGTTCAGCTACCGCGTTGAGCGTGCGTATGGCTCGCGTCAGCGGCGCCCGTTGCAGCAAGTTGTACCATCAGCAGCTGCGGCCGCCGCCGCCGCCCCACGTAATCGTCCGGCACACATAGCCAAAGTTCCCTTAAAATAGCTGGATTATTTGTTGACGTTGCTGGATTATTAAATGACGGAGATATGAGGTAACAAACATAAAAAATAAACAAATAAATAAAAAAAAATACAACCGAATTGAGAACCTCCTCCTTTTTGGAGTTGGTTAAAAAGGTAGACGATCAGAATGCGAGGATTTGTTTTGTAAAAATAAATTAATTACTTCAAAGTGTTGCTTTGCTTTATGTTTTTATTTCTAGACTAATTTTTTTTTATTCCTTGATTTGGTCGCATTTGACCCTCGTCGCACCTGATGTAAGCGCAGACAGGGTCTAAGATGAAGCACATGAATCAAGTAACAGAGATAGAGGGATTACACTATACCACTCTGGCTCTCACATACACGCGACGGAATACAGTTAACTGCTTGGCGCCGGACTTTAATGTGAGGGTGGTAGCTAGCCAGGCGGACCGTAAAGATCCTACCACCAAGCGAAAGGTTGTCACCTGATTGGCACCACCCGGGGACCACGTATGGGGTTTCGAACTAAGGGTGCCTTCCCACGGACGAGGGTGACTCAGCCTCCACAAAATCCCACATTAATAATTGTGACCTAGCTCTTGTTACTAACCACTAACCCAAATATACTTAAGTAGTTCTCAGTCAAGTGGTGGGGAGTCTATGTTGGTTTATTTTCTATATTTACCATGCCCATAATATACGTGACATACAGAAATTAGCTAGAACTGTAATGATAGACTCACTCCTACATGATTCAGTTAGTTCTTTATATAAGGTCTTTCTTTAATAGTCCACGATATTTTGCATAGCGCCTTAGTGAATGCTGAAGATAAGGTGTCACTGAAAATGAAATCAGTTGTATTTTTTTTTTGTCAAAATTGTTTTATGTGTCATTTAATTTTATTTTGTTACTGGTTCTCTAAGTTGTTACAACATCCATGCAAGAAAATGGCCTCGCGCTGATAACTAGCGCCGTGCACGATATTACATCTAAAAGAACCAATAAAATAATTTAATTTATTGAATTATTTTTTTAACATAAAATATATTTATACGATCAGTTTTTTTTTGTGGTACGTTCATCATCTTCAGCATTTACTAAGGCACTATGCAAAATATCGTGGATATTAAAGAAAGACCTTATACAAGGTTAGTTGGAAAGGGGTTACTAATCCGCAGGCCACTAAAGTATCACTGATGACTGTCTTAAAGCAAGTGTTAAAATTTCTAAATTTGATAAAAAAAAATCAATGCAAAATAATTTTAATTTTAGTTTTTTCAAAAATCTTCATCCCCACTTTAGTTACGAATTCAGAAAATGGGGCTTCTAATTCGTGACCCCAAATATGACATAAAATATTAACACAGCTGATCATAGCTGAGGATGGATAGATTTTAGCATATTTTTCATGTAATTTTTGAACAGCTATTTCTCTTAAACTACTGACTTTTGGGGAAAGTGGTAGAACAAAAGTTACTCATTACTATGGGTACTATAACACCCTTTCGAATTAGTACCCCCTTTCTGACTAACCTTGTATATCGTTCGTAAACTTTGTGGACGACTTTCGTTAATATTAAGATCTCCTTTATTCATTCCAACTTCTTATTAATTACATTTTTAAATACATATCAACTACAAAAACATTAAATAAAAAAATATGATATACATTTAAAAATATAAAAAATAGGGGTCCACCGGCATCGGGAGCAGGGTCCAAGCTACCGGTGGTTAGGGCTCCAGAGACAGGAACCTCCTCACAATACGCGCCGTATCAAGGAGGACTGCTTTCTGTATCAGGCCCTTGATCCAGCCACCTAACGAGAGCCTCTTGAGGTGTTGGTCGAGGCTCTTGGCCATTAGGCCATTGGCCGTTACGACTATCGGCACAATGGTTGCCGAATCCACATCCCACATGTTGACAACCTCGTGTGCTAAGTCAAGATATTTGATTTGTTTATCTTTCTCAGCTTTCACGAGGTTTTCATCATGCTGGATGGTAACATCAACAATCATTGTGCGGCGTTCTGATCGGTCTATCACCACTATATCAGGCTTATTGGCGACAATAGTTCTGTCAGCGATGATAGATCGATCCCAATATAACGTGATATGACCATTTTCGAGAACTGGGTCGGGCACATACTTGTAGTACGGTACCTCCGATTCCACAAGGTTATATTTCAAAGCAAGTTGCTGATGGATAATCCTAGCCACTTGGTTATGCCTATGCAAGTACTCGCCGTTAGCAAGACGAGAACAACCGGAAATAATATGCCTGAGGGACTCGCCCGGACAGTGGCATGCCCGACATATGTCAACCGTCCCGTCCTTCACAATATATTTCCGGTAGTTATTCGTCATGATGACTTCGTCCATAATTGCACAGACAAAACCTTCGGTTTCCCCAAATAGGTCACCGAACCGTAGCCAGGACACGGACGCTTGGAAGTCTACGTCGGGCCCATGGAGGGCCCGGTAGAATCGTCCGTGTAGCTCCTTGCTCTGCCATATCTCCCTGCGGTCATTAGTACTGAGTACCACAGGCTTGCGCCAGTTCTCTTTAGCCAAGTTGAGTGGGGTGAGTCCTTTATCTACTGCGACCACATCTCGGTGCATCCCCGCGTCGGCATGTAGGAAATATTCCCTGAGGCTGCACACCTCACGATTGTGAAGGGTCTTAGCATTTAGTAAGCCTCGACCCCCACACTTTCGCGGGATGTACAGCCTCATTACTGACGATCGCGGGTGATGCATCCGATTTGCGGTCAGCAGAGACCGGACTCTCCTATCCAGAGCATCTAGTTCAGTCTGAGTCCACTTCAGTATGCCGAAGGAGTACATCAAGACCGGCATGACCCAACCGTTGAAGGCGCGCACCTTGTTGCCGCCCGACAAAAGACTTTTTAGAACTTTTTTCAGGCGGCCAAAGAAGCGCTCCCTCAACGATTGTTTCATGTCGGCCTCACTGATGCCCAGCCCCTCCGACATACCCAGGTATTTGTAGGTATCGTTTGCGGAGAGCGGTCTGAGGTGTATGGAATCCGAAAGTTGTAGTCCCTCGGATTCCATAATCCCCCCTCGTCTTACATGCATGACTGCACATTTGTCCACACCAAATTCCATCCTGATAGAATTACTGAAAGTTTCAGTTACCTTCAGTAACTCCACCAGTTGCAATTTAGTGGGGGCAAAGAGCTTTAGGTCATCCATGTAGAGAAGGTGGGATACTACCTGACCTCCTCTCCGCAGCGGATAGCCTAGCCCCGACCCCTCCAGCAATGTGCTAAGAGGGTTCAGGGCTAAACAAAACCACAGTGGGCTCAGACTGTCGCCCTGGAATATTCCCCGCTCAATCCTGATCGGTTCACCGCTCTCCCGAATCGGTCGACATCCTGGATAGCGAAGGACTGTCCTCCATTGCCCCATACATGACATCAGGAAGGTGCGTAGAGTTGCATTTATTTTATACAACTCTAGCACCCCCATGAGCCACGTATGTGGCACAGAGTCATAGGCCTTCTTATAGTCTATCCAGCATGTCGATAGATTCTTTCGCGAGCGACGAACCTGTTGGCTAATGGCCATATCAATGAGGAGTAGCTCCTTAGTACCGCGGGACCCATTCCTACATCCATTTTGAGCAGAAGACATTACCGAATTATTTTCAATATGAGTGTTAATTTTGGATCTCAAAATGGATGTAAGAAGCTTATAGACCGTCGGCAAACATGTGATCGGTCTATAATTCTTGGGTTCCGCGGTACTACCTGATTTATGGAGCAGGTGGGTAACTCCTGTCGTAAAGAACTGTGGAAGCGACCCTGACTCTAAGGACGACTGGAATTGGGTCGCCAAGCGAGCGTGTGAGCTACGCAGCCACTTTATCCAAAAGTTGTGCAGCCCATCCGGTCCTGGAGATTTCCAGTTAGGCAACGGACGGGCTGCACTGGCTACGTCTTGGGGGCTTATAAGTATTTCCCCCATTTCTTCTATTGGCTCACACGCTCGCTCAATATCCCGCATCCAATCACCCTCGGTGTGAATGACGGGGACCGGCCAGATGCTGCGCCAGAATGAGTTCATGGCATCATCATCCGGTAGGCGCCCATCACTCACACCTTGGTCAGGTCGCTCCCAAGCTCTATACACCCACCTTTGGTCGCATTGAAACATGCGATTCTGAGTATATCGCTCCACGCGGCGTTTATACCTACGAATGCGACTCGCCCATGCACAAACTTTCTGCTTCAGGAAGTCGATGCGCTCTGTGACTTGGGACATATATTCTCGAGGACTGATACCAGTCCCCGAGAATGCCCGCCTCACAAAGCGCATCACTCTTGGTCGAGTATTGCCCTCCCTGAAGCAGATTAGCTTGCCGATGAGTGCCCTGGCCCCGTCGATACGACGCTCAATCCTGCACTGCCAGGCTGGTACGGCTGGTTTAGGTCGTGTAGCTCGTTCACTATTATTAAATTTGACGTTAGCTACACGACATGCCGCAACAGCCGCACAGTACAGAATCGAGTGTGTATCGCCGAGATCTTCGCTGCTCTCAAAATAGCTAGAAAGCAGCGAATCCAAGGCACACACCAGCGCCCTGTTTTTATTGTGCATGGGCAAGCGTGGTAATCGTGGCCGTAATTCGGGATTAGCTCTATACTCCCGAATCGCATCCTCCAATGCACTCCTCAATTGGTCGTTATATTGGCTACTTACTGTAACAGCCCTGTCATCCATATCCCCATCTACATAATCAGACCGCGGCGGGACTATATTGATATTAACTTCATGTACCGCGGTTTGTGAGGGGAAAGGGGTGACACGGCTGTTCTGTACCTCTAAGCGAAGCCTATCAAGTGCGGCGTCGTCCAATCTATGATTGCGTTGAATAACCCGCACCTGATCCGACAATCGTTGGGCCGAGACGTTAATGGCTGGTTCAAGTTCCTGAAACAGAGTCAGCATCCTAACACGGTACGCAGTGAGGTTAGTTCCCCCCTCTGTAGACCCGTAATATGCGCGCATGACGTTCTCGTTTATACTTTGAGTCCATTTCATGCGCTGCACACAACCACCGGTAGCGAGGACCCGGCTCGGGGCCGGGGGGCCCCTAGGTCCCAAGCTGGTCGGTGGCCGGTGTCTCCCCTGCCGACGTACAGGTCTTGGCGACGTCGGCGGAGAGAAGTACTCGTCGCTCGAGCTCGACGCGGCTGCAGCTGCCGGTGTCACTGGTGGTCCGAGTTCCGGCGGCTGCGAGGCGGAGCTGAGCGGCGAGTCCGGGGGTGGTGGGCGTGCTGCTTTGCTTCTGGCTCGAGTTAGCATATTTCTTTTACGTTACTTCCATGGTTATTTCATAATTAATTTTGAATTTCCCTTTGACATATGTCAGTTCTGTCTTGTATTTTTCTTTTCTTGTGATTAGGCATTTTTATTTCGTTTATTTAAATCTTTAAATAGTTATGGAGCTTATGGTTGACCTTTTTAGGTATTGTAAACGTTTTTCAGACTGAAATATTCAAATTAATTAAATTATATTAACGGAACGAAAAGAAATTGTTACAGCTGTCACTGAGTGTTGCCAGTGTTAAGATTAAGATCCTTTATTAAGGTTATTAATTGGTCTCCAAACAGTACCAATGCGTGTTCACATCAACCGATACTACTTTGATCATTAACCCAATTAGACCTTTCCTAGCTATTAATCTTAAAGAGCCAGCAATTACACAAATATTATAATGGAGATTTAAGGATACGAATATCCATTTATAATGGCATATAACACAAAGGTCATATGTACTGTTAATTTACGTAATAGCTCAATAAAAGCCCTTGTTGCCGCTAATAGGCTCTGTTTTGTATATGAAACAAATACCCAAAAGAGCGATAACTCATGCCGAGCATTTTGCGTAATTCCAAAAATGTTGGGAATGGCCGAACTTTGGTCAGTTTATCCGGAGTAGCGTTAAAATGATGCGGATAGTTTTTTTTAATTTTGTTATGAGTATTTTTAGTTGGTTTTGTTTATCGTATACGTACTAACGTAGTGGTGGCCCGGAGGTTTAATTAATTAAGCACATACTTAGTTAAGGATTCAAAAGCGCGGAGCATATGACTTGCAAAGTTAAGCTGCACTTGCCACGGTCAGTCTTTGGATGGGTGACCGTTCGTTACACATCGTGACCCCACCGTATCTCGGAGAGCACCCGTTGGTTAAGCCGTTGATCCCGAGTGTTATACGAATACATATATATGTCAGTCGTTACGGTTAGTCACAAACTCGAAAGTCTGACAACAGGTCTAACCTTAGGATATCGACATTGCCCAGAACCTAACTGGGTAGCGCAGGTCTGATGGCAATCGCTCCGTGTAAAATACTGGTATTCAGCCGCATCTAGCTAGACTAGAAGCTGACCCCAATGTAGTTGAGGAAAGGTAGGCAGAACATCTGGTCATATTTTCTAGTAAGTTAACTGGTAACAGACCGGGCACTGACTCGGTCAAGCGATTTACGAAAGGCATATCTTTATGTTGATTCTTCTTCTGCCCTTACAAGTTATCTTTTTGCATAAATTGATACTATTACTATACATTTTTTTTATTAAGTGATCATCATCATCATTCAGCCGAAAGACATCCAGTGCTGAATATAGGCCTCCCCCAAGCCATGTTGGGGGGGTTTGCCATAATTGCCACGCTTGGCAAGCGTGTTGGCGATCGCAGTACGGTTGTTAAAATACTCAGAAAACGCTGCTGCCCGTTCTCTAGTGAAGACCTTAGTCGCCTTTTACGACACCCATGGGAAGAGATGGGGTAGTGCTATTCTTTAAGTCCGGCACCACACGGTCCGTAATTAAGTAAAAAGAAAAAAAAACATTATTAAGTAATGACGAAAAATCTAATACATGCCCCGAGTCTTAATGTATGACTTCTATGAAAAATAGTAGATTCTTTTAAAGAAAATTTCATTTTAAAAATAAAGGTTCAAAGTTCTTGTCAAAGACGATGTAAATTTTTCTCTTTGTTGCTTTGATAAAACAATGAAAGTTGTAATGTTAGGAACATTACACCCAGAGGTCCACTAATTGTGAGATAGTACACTACGATGCATAAGTTGCTTATCAACCCCGCCAACACGTAGGTACTTGTGAACTAGGTATTATATTACGAGGAATATTATTGCACGTAATTTAAAATACGCTATAATATACAGAATGACTGGTGAAACACTAACGATATCTTATGGGGTTATTGTACATCATGATGAACAACTTTTACTATGGGACCAAACCTGAAATCGAGAAAAAAAAACAGATGTTCCCTACATTTTGACGAGTTATGCAAACATAAAATGTAGGGAACGGCTGTTTTTTTTTTCTCGATTTCAGGTTTGGTCCCATAGTAAAAGTTGTTCATAATGATGAGTAACTTCTTAAGAGATCGTTAGTGTCTCACTAGTCAATCTGTTTATAATAAAAAGTAAATATTCTCAACGATATCGCTCAGCATACATTTTTTATGGACACGTTCTCACAACACTATGCTATAAAGTATTGGCTTGCTGTACGCGATAAACTTGAGCAATTCTCAGAGCTATGTCGAGCGATTCTCCGGCCTCCGCCCCGCCTCACTTCTACCCCGTTCTTCGCCCGATGGATCGCCGTCAAATAACTTGCATAGTAGACCGGCTTGCGCTATGGCGTATAGTGTGAACGTCATACTATACACGGTCACTTTTACATCGTTCTGGAACCGAAACACAGTAACTCCAGTCGAGTAATAGTTATTATTAGCATTGTTACTTTTTATTTATGACGTTTAATAAAGAAGTTAGAAATTTATCACTTTTTTTCTGTCATTCGAGTTAAATGTTAGTAGCGCTTCCACCATTTCATTCATAAACGTAAGATCGTACGCGATCCGCTCGATGATGTAGGTACCGCGGCACAGCTGTGCGTGGTCGAGACAGTAGATAGCGCGCCTGCGGTGGGTCAACGGACGTCGGACGAATAGCCGGGCGCAATAAGTTAATACCTAACCTACCTACAACTGCTGCAAGTAGGTATTTCATATCAAGTACGATTTAAGTTGGTGTAAGTTCATTTACCTCCATCATCTCTTGTTTGTATCGGAAGCACGGCACGGCGTTTACCACTATCACATCTCTTCGTAAACGAGAGAAATTAATTAACATTGAATTCACCACCCTCGCATCACGAAATCAATACCTAATCATTCAACTAGACGGCGAGGATGCTTGAGAGTTGTATTATAGCCTTAACTATTAGGTGATAGGTTCGTATAGCATACCTACCTACCATACAGCGTGGAAGGGACATCGTAACACAAACTTCGTGAAAAGGTTCCTCATAAAGCCTTAAATTAATTTACGTAAGTCATTAATATCACAAATGATAGGTTACAGATGTTGTCATTTTTAAGCGCGCAATGTACTGCGAATGCAAACAACGAGTCACAATCACAACCGCAAGCCATTACTCCGCTAACGCGGTACCGGTGCGCGGCGCGGCGCGGCGGCCGTACAGTAAGTACAGTGCCTACACGCATACGCACGCACACATCACAAGTCTGAGTTCGGCACGGAGTCGCGTTGCCGCACAACGCTTTTGTAAACGTGAAAAGTAGCATACCTACGTTTACACTACTGATAAAGAAATCACCTAACAAACACATTGATAAACCGAACTTGAAATTTAGTTCAATTGACTGATTGCTTACAACAAAAAACAAAACATTGCTCGTTCGCTCATAAAATAACACAAGTAGGTACCTACCTAATGATTCCGATGAGGTACCTACCTACCTACATGGCAATTAGTTGTAAACAAATTAACACTCACCTTAATCTCTCTTATTAGGAGTGAGGGACTCCTAATAAGATAGGGTTCAAAGTGGCCGCCACCAACTTGCTCACAAATCCTAGCGCGGCGCAGAGTTTCAGCGTGGACACGGGGCAATAAGGTGGGGTCTCGGACATACTCCGCACGGAGCGTCGCAAGCGATCTCGCATTTCTGCTGCCGTATTGCACTCCGTAACAAAGTCCCTATCTTGACCCCACAGACAAAAATCTAGTGGGGTCAAGTCCGGTGATCGCGCTGGCCAGGGTTGTGGATCGAACCTCCCAATCTACTGGTCACCAAAAGTCGCTGTAAGGTGTAAGGCTGTCGCACTGGAAGAGTCACGTGTGGGGGAGCGCCATCGTGTTGGTACCACGCATCCCGGAAGTGGGCCACCGGCATCTCTCTAGTTACGGGCACTAAACGTATGGTTACGACTGTTACGTATCCGAGGCATTTTCGTTCAAAACACACACAGTACAACACAGACAAAAAAACAACTCTACTGATAATAACTAATACGCTCAAATCCAAAATCACGAAAAACAACACAACCGTTTACAATGAACGCAAATCGGAAACTGAACTGATCAAAAATCGGCGAAATTCAAAATTTTACTTCCTTTACCATTTCGCCGACAAGCCGTCATAGACTCGTAGGCACCTAGATCATGCACAGACCAATAAAATGATAGACTGTGCCAACGCATTAAGTTGTACTGACAAAATAAATTGCGAAAATGGATAGGGTTAAAATTTACTAAAGATCAGATTACATCGGTTAAACAAAGGTGTTAATGCAAAAACAAATGTTTATAACAAAAATTGCCTAAAAAAAGGTTAATTACTAAAAAAACTTATTTTTTTACATTCAATTTATTAAAATTGATAACAGTACTGGACATACTATCAGAGATCATTAATAATCCCAGATAAAAAGTCTAAATAAAAGTAGTCAATCTGATATTAATTTACGTAATAACGCATCTGTTAGATTCATAGGCACTGGCCGCTATAGCTTTGTCGATACCGCGCGTCGGCGCAGCGGCATGTCGGCTTCTTTGAGTGAGCGCGCGCTCAGTGACTAGTGCCTACACTGCCTACTTTGTTGCACTCACTTACTTTGTTGCGATAACCTCGGTTCGTGAACTTTACCAAAACAGCTGATCGGGAGCACTTTTTAAGTTTGATTTTCATTGCTGTTTTACGTGAAAATTGTGAAATAATTGTTTTTTTCTTTTTTATCGCATTGGGATGGAAAACAATAATGATTTTATACACTATAAATTAAAAAAAACTGCAAAAAAAATCGTAAAAATTAAGAAAAAAGCGACGAAAAATTCCAACGCTGGGGGGTTCAGAGAAATGTACTGGATCCATGGTACACGTATACGTTACGATGTCCCTTCCACCCATGATAAATAAAAATAATACTGTAGCTTAAAACCAATTTTTGGCGGCGATGCGCGTGGCGGCTTCTACAAAGGCAGCCATTTTGAAATTACTTAATATCATTGCGTAGTTATTACGTAAAATAGGCGGTCTATATTTGACAGTTGCGCGCACAGAGAAGGTAATGGTCATAGACAATAGATTAAAGTACGACTTATGCCTGCGTGAGCGACGATGTCGATGCAACAAAACGTTGCCATATTTTAAAATATAATATTTCACAGTCTATTTATTTAAGTATTTATTTTTTCTTGTATTTAATTTATTTGTATTGCTGTATTGCTGCACAGGTGGACGTCATCACGTCAACGCCGGCTTTCGCTGAAAACCAGCGCTGTGGCTCCGTCTTGCACGAGTCATAGCATTATGCTGAGCGATGGCCGTTTTGCGTAGATGTGACGCATATTTTTCCAAAGTTTCATTGTGGTTTTGTTTATAGTTTTTTTTTTTGTTGTGTGTCATATCGGCGCAAATAAATATTTTTTCTTTCTTCTTTCTTTCAATTCAAACAGAAAAATTGAATCGTTTCTAGTATCGAATAGAGTTCATTATTAGTTGGAAGGTGTCGTTTTCTATGACAACATTGGAACGAATTAAAACCTTATTATTACAGCGTTAACCGTGAAAATCGGTTGCGCATAACTTGTACGGTCCGGTCGGACAAACATGTGATTCTCAGAATAATATTAGCAAACTGCGTACCTACCTAGTTTGGTAAAATTTCTTACGTTTACAGATATGAAATAAAATCTGAATTCTCGTCTCGTACTTTTAATTGTGTACCTATTTCTCTATGAGTATGTAGTTTTATTTGTTTATGTATTTAAAAGGCGGCGTAGGTACTCGTAGGGAAACAGCGGCGGTTGCGATCCGCGAACTCTGTGAACTATGTACCTACGCATAGAAAAGATAATAGTAGCTACCTACGGCGATATGTTTAGAGTAGGTATAACTTCATCCGCTCAAATAGTGGCGGTACCTCCAAATGGTATGTAGGCATGTAAGTTAGTTAAAAAGGTGTTTTTTTTTTCAGTAGGTACATTAGCACTAAGAATTAGCTGACACGGATACCTACTATTGAGGAACCTCCTTGACCTACGGTCAAAAAATATTGTTTTGATGTACTTAGGTAGGTACGCCATGAACATAAAGTCCATCTTTCACTGTGATATTGTGTGTGAGTTCCACGCGCTGATATTACCTAGGTAGGTACATCGGTACCTACACGAGTGTAAATTTAATTTGTCATTCAGACCATAGGGTAGGTACTTCTCTGTTTTGTTTTGTTTTGAAAGTTTGGTAGTTATGAGTTTGCTAATAGGTCGCAGTCGTCAGTACAGTACCTACCTATTTTATTGCGCGTTGTCGCTCTATGTCACAGAGTACTTTTCTGTAGGTTATTAGCGACAATAATACATGGTTTGATTCCGCATTCATAACCATTGTTTGGTTTAAATTGCATTTATCCTTCATACTTTCCACGGGCTTAGGACCGTCGCGTCAGCAATACATTTTACATACCTATGCCTAAGTAGGTACTTACCTACTTACTTGCTTTTATTATTGGCTACTTCTTGTAGTTGTAAGTAGGTAGGTACTCTTTTATTCTCAAGGAAAAAGTGTCGCAGGCGTTTTTAAAAAATTGGAGATTGGATGTAATCCATTCGTATTCAATGTTTTCCATACATAATATTGGCTAACATGGAATCGCCTGGCCGCCATCGTGGTACTTCGACGTGGGTCGCGTTCGAAGAACTCGTATGTCTTCCTCCAATTCAGCCGAGTATGGTTGTCTACCGCGGCCCTGCGCGTGTGTGGGCACTCGAAACTGTCCATGATCGAGGAGACGCTGGGTTGCAGCCAGGATGGTGGAGGTGAATGGAACTTGAGGGTGGGTGATTCCACGTGCGCGCAGTGAGCGCAGGTGTTCCGGCTGAGCATACAAACGCCTTGCCTCTTCCAAGTTGAAATTCGCCATCCCATAAAAATGCACCATTGCTACATATTCCACGTTGTAGTAGGTACACGTATTGCCGGCTCATTTTTGACACGTAATTAGGTTGCGCGTGCGCGTGCGTCCGTGACCTAATACAGCGAAACGCGGGACAATACTAGGGGAAGGGCGGGCGGGCGGCTAGCGGCTAGACTGAGAGCGCAAGCGCAGGGTGGGAGTGTAAGGGGCTGGGGGCGTGGCTTACGGATCATGCTATTTGATCGATGAATGAATTTATCAATGTTTACCTTTCGCATGTGTTGCCGAGCGTCGATAGGTTTTACACACACATTTACATTGACTGCAAGGAAGCGTTCCTTCGTGTTCTCATTATTTCACGGAAAAATCGAGAATTTAAAAATTTTCGTGTTTTTTTTTCTGTAATTTTTTTTAAATAATAGTCCCAATCGTTTTTGTTACTATCATAGAGCTTATGGTTTTCGGTTCCAGAACGATATCAAAGTGACCGTGTATTTTACGTTAATATCTAACAAACAAACAAGACTTGTAAAGCGCAGTTTAGACTACGCTATACTATTCGCTATATAGTAAAGCATATTGCGTCATAAGCTCTAACTATACACGGTCACTTGCGCTCTCAGTCTAGCCGCTAGCCGCCCGCCCGCCCTTCCCCTAGTATTGTCCCGCGTTTCGCTGTATTAGGTCACGGACGCACGCGCACGCGCAACCTAATTACGTGTCAAAAATGAGCCGGCAATACGTGTACCTACTACAACGTGGAATATGTAGCAATGGTGCATTTTTATGGGATGGCGAATTTCAACTTGGAAGAGGCAAGGCGTTTGTATGCTCAGCCGGAACACCTGCGCTCACTGCGCGCACGTGGAATCACCCACCCTCAAGTTCCATTCACCTCCACCATCCTGGCTGCAACCCAGCGTCTCCTCGATCATGGACAGTTTCGAGTGCCCACACACGCGCAGGGCCGCGGTAGACAACCATACTCGGCTGAATTGGAGGAAGACATACGAGTTCTTCGAACGCGACCCACGTCGAAGTACCACGATGGCGGCCAGGCGATTCCATGTTAGCCAATATTATGTATGGAAAACATTGAATACGAATGGATTACATCCAATCTCCAATTTTTTAAAAACGCCTGCGACACTTTTTCCTTGAGAATAAAAGAGTACCTACCTACTTACAACTACAAGAAGTAGCCAATAATAAAAGCAAGTAAGTAGGTAAGTACCTACTTAGGCATAGGTATGTAAAATGTATTGCTGACGCGACGGTCCTAAGCCCGTGGAAAGTATGAAGGATAAATGCAATTTAAACCAAACAATGGTTATGAATGCGGAATCAAACCATGTATTATTGTCGCTAATAACCTACAGAAAAGTACTCTGTGACATAGAGCGACAACGCGCAATAAAATAGGTAGGTACTGTACTGACGACTGCGACCTATTAGCAAACTCATAACTACCAAACTTTCAAAACAAAACAAAACAGAGAAGTACCTACCCTATGGTCTGAATGACAAATTAAATTTACACTCGTGTAGGTACCGATGTACCTACCTAGGTAATATCAGCGCGTGGAACTCACACACAATATCACAGTGAAAGATGGACTTTATGTTCATGGCGTACCTACCTAAGTACATCAAAACAATATTTTTTGACCGTAGGTCAAGGAGGTTCCTCAATAGTAGGTATCCGTGTCAGCTAATTCTTAGTGCTAATGTACCTACTGAAAAAAAAAACACCTTTTTAACTAACTTACATGCCTACATACCATTTGGAGGTACCGCCACTATTTGAGCGGATGAAGTTATACCTACTCTAAACATATCGCCGTAGGTAGCTACTATTATCTTTTCTATGCGTAGGTACATAGTTCACAGAGTTCGCGGATCGCAACCGCCGCTGTTTCCCTACGAGTACCTACGCCGCCTTTTAAATACATAAACAAATAAAACTACATACTCATAGAGAAATAGGTACACAATTAAAAGTACGAGACGAGAATTCAGATTTTATTTCATATCTGTAAACGTAAGAAATTTTACCAAACTAGGTAGGTACGCAGTTTGCTAATATTATTCTGAGAATCACATGTTTGTCCGACCGGACCGTACAAGTTATGCGCAACCGATTTTCACGGTTAACGCTGTAATAATAAGGTTTTAATTCGTTCCAATGTTGTCATAGAAAACGACACCTTCCAACTAATAATGAACTCTATTCGATACTAGAAACGATTCAATTTTTCTGTTTGAATTGAAAGAAAGAAGAAAGAAAAAATATTTATTTGCGCCGATATGACACACAACAAAAAAAAAAACTATAAACAAAACCACAATGAAACTTTGGAAAAATATGCGTCACATCTACGCAAAACGGCCATCGCTCAGCATAATGCTATGACTCGTGCAAGACGGAGCCACAGCGCTGGTTTTCAGCGAAAGCCGGCGTTGACGTGATGACGTCCACCTGTGCAGCAATACAGCAATACAAATAAATTAAATACAAGAAAAAATAAATACTTAAATAAATAGACTGTGAAATATTATATTTTAAAATATGGCAACGTTTTGTTGCATCGACATCGTCGCTCACGCAGGCATAAGTCGTACTTTAATCTATTGTCTATGACCATTACCTTCTCTGTGCGCGCAACTGTCAAATATAGACCGCCTATTTTACGTAATAACTACGCAATGATATTAAGTAATTTCAAAATGGCTGCCTTTGTAGAAGCCGCCACGCGCATCGCCGCCAAAAATTGGTTTTAAGCTACAGTATTATTTTTATTTATCATGGGTGGAAGGGACATCGTAACGTATACGTGTACCATGGATCCAGTACATTTCTCTGAACCCCCCAGCGTTGGAATTTTTCGTCGCTTTTTTCTTAATTTTTACGATTTTTTTTGCAGTTTTTTTTAATTTATAGTGTATAAAATCATTATTGTTTTCCATCCCAATGCGATAAAAAAGAAAAAAACAATTATTTCACAATTTTCACGTAAAACAGCAATGAAAATCAAACTTAAAAAGTGCTCCCGATCAGCTGTTTTGGTAAAGTTCACGAACCGAGGTTATCGCAACAAAGTAAGTGAGTGCAACAAAGTAGGCAGTGTAGGCACTAGTCACTGAGCGCGCGCTCACTCAAAGAAGCCGACATGCCGCTGCGCCGACGCGCGGTATCGACAAAGCTATAGCGGCCAGTGCCTATGAATCTAACAGATGCGTTATTACGTAAATTAATATCAGATTGACTACTTTTATTTAGACTTTTTATCTGGGATTATTAATGATCTCTGATAGTATGTCCAGTACTGTTATCAATTTTAATAAATTGAATGTAAAAAAATAAGTTTTTTTAGTAATTAACCTTTTTTTAGGCAATTTTTGTTATAAACATTTGTTTTTGCATTAACACCTTTGTTTAACCGATGTAATCTGATCTTTAGTAAATTTTAACCCTATCCATTTTCGCAATTTATTTTGTCAGTACAACTTAATGCGTTGGCACAGTCTATCATTTTATTGGTCTGTGCATGATCTAGGTGCCTACGAGTCTATGACGGCTTGTCGGCGAAATGGTAAAGGAAGTAAAATTTTGAATTTCGCCGATTTTTGATCAGTTCAGTTTCCGATTTGCGTTCATTGTAAACGGTTGTGTTGTTTTTCGTGATTTTGGATTTGAGCGTATTAGTTATTATCAGTAGAGTTGTTTTTTTGTCTGTGTTGTACTGTGTGTGTTTTGAACGAAAATGCCTCGGATACGTAACAGTCGTAACCATACGTTTAGTGCCCGTAACTAGAGAGATGCCGGTGGCCCACTTCCGGGATGCGTGGTACCAACACGATGGCGCTCCCCCACACGTGACTCTTCCA
This sequence comes from Amphipyra tragopoginis, assembly GCA_905220435.1. Taxonomy (NCBI): domain Eukaryota; kingdom Metazoa; phylum Arthropoda; class Insecta; order Lepidoptera; family Noctuidae; genus Amphipyra; species Amphipyra tragopoginis. The sequence goes on along the minus strand of HG991996.1, from coordinate 25,056,155 downwards.
GTGCGACAGCCTTACACCTTACAGCGACTTTTGGTGACCAGTAGATTGGGAGGTTCGATCCACAACCCTGGCCAGCGCGATCACCGGACTTGACCCCACTAGATTTTTGTCTGTGGGGTCAAGATAGGGACTTTGTTACGGAGTGCAATACGGCAGCAGAAATGCGAGATCGCTTGCGACGCTCCGTGCGGAGTATGTCCGAGACCCCACCTTATTGCCCCGTGTCCACGCTGAAACTCTGCGCCGCGCTAGGATTTGTGAGCAAGTTGGTGGCGGCCACTTTGAACCCTATCTTATTAGGAGTCCCTCACTCCTAATAAGAGAGATTAAGGTGAGTGTTAATTTGTTTACAACTAATTGCCATGTAGGTAGGTAGGTACCTCATCGGAATCATTAGGTAGGTACCTACTTGTGTTATTTTATGAGCGAACGAGCAATGTTTTGTTTTTTGTTGTAAGCAATCAGTCAATTGAACTAAATTTCAAGTTCGGTTTATCAATGTGTTTGTTAGGTGATTTCTTTATCAGTAGTGTAAACGTAGGTATGCTACTTTTCACGTTTACAAAAGCGTTGTGCGGCAACGCGACTCCGTGCCGAACTCAGACTTGTGATGTGTGCGTGCGTATGCGTGTAGGCACTGTACTTACTGTACGGCCGCCGCGCCGCGCCGCGCACCGGTACCGCGTTAGCGGAGTAATGGCTTGCGGTTGTGATTGTGACTCGTTGTTTGCATTCGCAGTACATTGCGCGCTTAAAAATGACAACATCTGTAACCTATCATTTGTGATATTAATGACTTACGTAAATTAATTTAAGGCTTTATGAGGAACCTTTTCACGAAGTTTGTGTTACGATGTCCCTTCCACGCTGTATGGTAGGTAGGTATGCTATACGAACCTATCACCTAATAGTTAAGGCCATAATACAACTCTCAAGCATCCTCGCCGTCTAGTTGAATGATTAGGTATTGATTTCGTGATGCGAGGGTGGTGAATTCAATGTTAATTAATTTCTCTCGTTTACGAAGAGATGTGATAGTGGTAAACGCCGTGCCGTGCTTCCGATACAAACAAGAGATGATGGAGGTAAATGAACTTACACCAACTTAAATCGTACTTGATATGAAATACCTACTTGCAGCAGTTGTAGGTAGGTTAGGTATTAACTTATTGCGCCCGGCTATTCGTCCGACGTCCGTTGACCCACCGCAGGCGCGCTATCTACTGTCTCGACCACGCACAGCTGTGCCGCGGTACCTACATCATCGAGCGGATCGCGTACGATCTTACGTTTATGAATGAAATGGTGGAAGCGCTACTAACATTTAACTCGAATGACAGAAAAAAAGTGATAAATTTCTAACTTCTTTATTAAACGTCATAAATAAAAAGTAACAATGCTAATAATAACTATTACTCGACTGGAGTTACTGTGTTTCGGTTCCAGAACGATGTAAAAGTGACCGTGTATACTAATCGGGTATTTCGAAGTGTGGAAGAATTAACAAAAGGGATCGTCTTCTCTCGTGTCGGCGCGAGCCATTTGAGGATAGCTCATGCCGCCATGAAAAGATAAGATTAGCTAGTCAGCAATATTAGTTGCGGAGCTAACTGCCTACGATGCGCCGGACGTACGTAATTACCATCACTCGTGGAGGCTCTTTTCATGCACCCCAACAAAAGGGATGAAAATCACCCATGTGAGTAAAAATTGACGACAAGTTTGGTGCAGTGACTAAGCGATTGGCTTTCTGCGCTACGGGTCGCGAGCTCGATTCCCCACGGTACAAGTATTTGTATGGTCTACAGGTAGGTGTTCTCGGTCTGGGTGTTTGTGCAATGTACTGGGTCTGTGTGTGGTGTAAACGCACCTACGATAAACTAATTGGTGACGTCTTTAAAAAGTTGATATTCAATATTGAAAAATTCTAATGCATAATCATTAATTTGCTCTATAAAAATCATAGGTACGAGTATCTACATCATCATCATCATAAGCCTCCCCCAAGCACACATCATCGACCGGTCCTGTGCTTCTCGCATCCAGCTGATTCCCGCGACCTTCACCAGATAATCGGTCCACCTTGTGGGAGGCTTGACCAGAGCTAGCAGAGCCGCCAGGGACTAGGATCCGTTTCTTCTTTGCGCTATCCATGTTGGGGAGGGGCGGGTTTGCCATAATTGCCACGCTTGGCAGGCGGGTTGGCGATCACAGTATGGTTGCTAAAGTACTCAGAAAATTGCTTTGTTATTCTTTACGTCCGGCACCACATGGAACCTTCATACTAGTAAGTAAAAAAAAACTAAGAAACTCGAGAACCTTTCTAATTTGATTTTATCTCACTAATTCATTGTACGAAACCAATACGACCAAAACCGTACGAACTAAAAAGTTTCGAATGAATCGGTCAGTTTTTCGTTTAATTTAACTGAGCGTTGTTTTCGAAGCAGTTTGTAACGTCATGAAGTTTGTAACAACGGACTGTCTGCCAACTTCGTGTAGTTTCCACTTGTCTTCTTTTAGGTTCTGGCTTCGTTTTTCTGACGTTATTTTTGTTCGGACATTTTTTGTTGCGAAAAAGTTGTTTGAAAAATTATGTTTTAGTGGAGTTAGTGGCATGACGATGTTGAGTAGAAATAAGTTCTAGGGAAAAAGAAAAAAAACTAGCATTTTAATAAATACTTATTTTAGTAGATTCTCATCGTAATTTTTCCCGAGTGCATTAAGGCCCACTTTCGGTCTAACCCACTTCAGTTAAATTTATACAGGGTGTCTCAAAAAGTAGTGTCAAGCGGAAGTCCAGAGGTAGAGCATTCTTGGAAAACTATAAAGATGTATATATTTGTATGAAGCATGTGTTACATTTTTACATGTGGTGTTAAAATATTAATGATAGAATCAACATGTCCTACCGTATCAGGAGTACAAATTACTTAAAATTAATGTAAAATAGTTTACATACCGCAATTTAGCACAATCATTTTATATATTTGGCACAATAGAATTATCTAGTAAAAAATATTTTACACTATAGTACCCTTTTTACATAGCAATTTCTTAAATTTCTTTTTGAATAAATTAACTATTAGAGTTTTATATGCATTAGGTATTTTATTGTAAATTTTTGGCGCCATTCAGAAAATACTTCTCCACATAATATGAGTAGTTCTGGAATTATGCAAGCAGAGTCTATGGCCGTCACGTCTGTTGCGTTTAATGACATCCGATTAGTGAGGAAACAATTGTATTTATTTTTCTAAGAAATGAAGCTACTTCAAAAATATACAGGATGTTAACGAATTTGTGTAATTCCTTCAAACCGCGTGATCTACTGGTTACACTGATTGACTCAACATAGGTTTTTTTCAGAATCAACAAAAAAAAGTTTCCGAAAAATGAGCCATGGTATTCCGTATCTGAGTAATTTTAGCGTCCCAAGTTAACTGACTGCGTGGAGCGATATCGTGCTACTCGTGTCCGCCAGCTCTGTCACCGTGCCTTCATTCATTTATGCATGGCCACAGCATGGCATTGAAATTTTGTATCTCATAAAAAAAATTTGGGGAAAAAAAAGTTTTTTTTCATTTTTAATCAATTTAAATCCCGTGCGGGGTTAATCTATACCATTAATAGATCATATGGTTTGAAGGAATTACACGAATTCGTTAACAGCCTGTATAGACATCGCGGAACACACATGGGGATGATTCGGGCACCTCTAAAGATGCTCTACCTTTAGATTTCCGCTTGACACTATTTTTTGGGACACCTTGTATAGTAGCTATTTCGTCGTAGTGGTCCGAAGATTACCGACCCCCTTGTCAAGCAACGTGTTGCGGGTTCAAATCCAGGCAGGTACCAATGTGACTTATTCAATTTCAAATTTACTTTTATCTAAGACGCCACTGACATACGGTGAAGGAAAACATCTTGAAGAAAACCTGAACTTTCTGAAATCGCCAACCCACAGTGAACTAGCGCCGTAATCAATGCTCATTCCTTCTCTGTATGAGAAGAGGCCTTTGCCCTGCAGTGAGACAGTTACAGTCAGATTTATTTATTTTATTTTATGAACAATGAATTATCTGACCTCTACATAAATCCAAACATTCATGAAGTCATCTAAGAAAAATAAACGTATCTACTATTTCTCCATAAGCCATAACCTTCCCACTCACTTCAAATAAAAAGCCAAAGTCTCGTCTCGAAATTTAAAATACTTATTCTGTAAACGTCTCTCCAAACTTAGTTGGCGAGTTGATATAACTCGAGTGCTGAGTGAGTATCCATCTATCTGTGTGCGTCAATCGCGTGTGGAAAGTGAAAAGTTTCCACGTGATAAAGTGAACGTGAGTAGAAGCTGTGAAGTCAGAATAGTACCGCGAAGGTTGGATGTGCCATTGAAGTGTTTTGGAATGTTTTTTTTTACTTTTTATCGTGTTCTTGTTGCATTATCTACACTAATATTATAAAGAGGTAAAGTTTGTAAATTCTTCTTGTTCTCTCGTGTCAGCACGAGCTATACGAAAATAGCTCATGCTGTGGTGAAAAGATTAGCCAGTCAGCAAGGTTGGTAGCGGGGCAGACTGCCCAGGATGCGCCGGACGTACATAAGTATCGTCACTCTTGGAGGCTCTTTTTTAAGTGTGTAAGTTTGGATGTAGGACGTAATCTCCGAAACTACTGATCCGATTTCAAAAATTATTTCACCATTATTTAAAATAGACCTTCAGAGTGGACATAGGCTGTCGTCTGTAGGATGTTATCTACCACGCAAGCGAAGCCGCGGGCACAGCTATGAAAATATATATAAAGTAGGTAATAATATCTAATACTCTTGACCACAGCTTTGTGGGGTCAGTTTATTCCACCTGAAAGAGTAATATAATCATGTAAACAAACACAAAAACAAATTCAAAAATGCCATATCCAACGATTTTACCCCCTAAACACCACAGCGGTATCACTCTTAGCGTTCTGAATTTTTAAGGAGGCCAGTTCACCGATGCTTTCAACGAGTTCCTCAGAAGAAACCCTCAGTAACTTGCCACGATTTACATAACACGCGTAATGCAGAACCAACTTTGGTTTCTTTTAACTCTTGGTTTCTTTCACTGTGTTAAAAGTGGCGCTTTTTGGATGGAGATTTGATGATAAAAATGAGAAGTTTATAAAGTTGTATAAATATTTTATAGGACGGGTTTGTAGCTCATTACTCGTATTAACCGCGCGGATCACATGATTTGCGAGGTTAAGCTACGCTTGCCTCGGAGAGCACGTTAATACGTTCAGTGCCGGGTGCCCTCCAAGAGGGCACCCAGTAGTCGAATTCGCCACGCCGGGTGCCCTCGTGGAGGGTTCATTGTAAATGTAGGTTTTTCTTAGAAATTGCACCGTCATTAAAGAAGTTTGCTTCTATCCTATTTTACGACGGAGTAGCGTATTTTTCACGGTTTTCAACCTAATGCCAGGAATCCCCCTCGAGAGACTCTTAGCGCAAACGCAATGCCGAGGACCATCCTGGAAGTCCACTATCAATATGTATGGCGGTATGGCGTATGAGCTCTATGAAAAGTGTGGTGGACCCGAATGTGTTAAACCGTCCGTCCCGGGTTTCATACGAATACCTATGACAGTCGTTCTGGATAGTGAGAAGCCTGAGAGCCTGAAAGTCTGACAACCGGTCTAACCTTGGGAAATTGGCATTGCCCAATAACTGGGTTTGCTGAGGTCTAATAGCAATCGTTCCGTGTAAAATACTGGTATTCAGCTGCATCCGGTAAGACTGGAAGCTGATCCCAACATAATTGGGAAAAGGATAGACAGAAATCTATGTCTACACCAGTGCGCTTTCATGTTCATCTTGCGTCTTCGTCTGAGGCATGCGTGAAGCGCCATAGTGCATGACTTAAAACTAGTTCGACAAAAGTGTATGCCCCTAGCGCACGCTAATCCGTCTATTGTATGTCGACTGACGACTGGCCGAGGCGCACCGGTGTAGACGATAAGCTGCATGCGTCTTATGGCAATCAATATTGCATGCGCTTGACGCAAAAGGAATTGAAAGTTGAAAGCGCAAGATGAACATGAAAGCGCACTGGTGTAGACATACCAGAACGGTACAAGTTTATACATTTTTGTAGTAAAATAAAAGTTTATTAACTTATTCAAACCGTCTTATACCAATCTACAGTGTAACAGTCTTTGTCTCCACTGCAACTCCTAAGACAAACAACAATATCATAATTATTGCAGAATCAAATTAGCGATCAGTTGCAGACACAAAGCGCATCATCTTGTTATGCGGGTCAACGGAGAACACTCGGACTAATCAACAACGTAGACTGTCTTGCCGGTCTCTAATATTAGTCCACACCATAACTGAGAACTTCCCTTTTGATCACGTAGTCTTGGCAAGGTAGTTATTTACCTGATTTGGGAAGGCCAATCTTCTTGGGTTATGGTATAGACTAAGGAAAGCAATTGTTTATACAGGGCGGTTTGAGATGGAGAATAAGGGGCAGCTACCTTAACCGTTGTAGCCACAAGAAAACGTTCTTAAAAGACCAGCCTTAAGTTTTGGAACATTTTTTATCAGCATTCACAGATTTTGAAAAAAATGTACAGTCAGCGAGAAAAAGGGCAGTTTTCACAAAACATTTTAATGACGCCAATCGATCCTATTTCCCATAAGGATCAACAGACTTTTCCGGACTAACTGAGGTTTGAGTACTAGAACAGTCAGAAATCGCAAAAAAAAAACTTACTTGTGATACTCGTAGGTTAGTTACCTTAATCGTTGTGGCTACAGGAAAATGTTCTTACAAGAGTGTGTATCATTTTTGAAAATATTTCGTTTGGCTTTCAAATACACTTGGGAGCAAAGAAATCGAGCCACTCCTTGTTTCACGTGTTTTGGTTATTAGTTTTCATGAATTATATAATTCTAAGTTGACAAAAAACGACCCTCATTGTAAAGGTTATCAAATAACCTTTTAGGCGATATATGTTTAGAATTGATCTGTTCCATAATACCAAAAATAATGAGAATTACTTGTACGTGAAAAATAGAAATGGCTCGATTTATTTGCACCCAAGTATAATTATTTCGTTTGACTTTCAAATATTTTGAAAAAAACAGTCCATTCCGGAAAAACGCGCTCGATTTTTTGTCTAAATCGCTACAGTGCAAAAGAGTGCATTATAAATTACTGCCTAAAAAAAACCTGCCAGATTGGTTCAGTGGTCTCAAGCGCACTTACAGAGTGCCAGATCCTGGGTTCGATCCTCAGGTCGGAAAAAGTGTTATCGGGTTTTTCCGTGTAGAATTTCTCAGTAGTCTGGATTTGTGCCCGGTTGATGGCAATAAGCTCACCCTTATTACATGGGACTTAACACATAACGGCGAAATGAGGGTAAACTATACACCTATAAGTTTTTAAACTGACATGGTCACTAACACAATCATTAGAACTTAGAACGGGATATTTACCATGTTTATTATTTGTTTTGAGTTTCCGATATTTCGGCACCGTTACAAGCAGTTCAGTTCATCCGTGATCATGGCGCTTGTAACGGTGTCGAAATATCGGAAACTCAAAACAAATAATAAACATGGTAAATATCCCGTTCGAAGTTCTAATGATTATACACCTATGCTCAAACTTTTGGGGTTTATATGTGTGATGCTTTGTTATGCTTATACAAACCCAGTTTTAGAAAGGTTTTAGCTATAGGCGTTGAGCTCATCCGCTGGGGATACGAATGTAAATCCCAATTATTATTTTTAGTCCTTTCTGTTATTTGGCAAGTCTGTCAGTCAAACTCAAAACTCATTTATTCAAAAAAGACTGGAATTACTTAGTTCTTTTTGAGGTAACCGTCATAGCTCGAAGAATTGCCAAACTTAAGTGGCACACACATTGCTCGCAGAACGGATGGCCGATGATTATACTTGACTAAATTCAGTAACGACTGAATTAAGACGACTAAATTCAGCCAAGTATAATCTACACATAAAAGGAGAAGCTGACTGACTGACTGACTGATCTATCAACGCACAGCCTAAACCGCTAGGGTTAGAAAGTTGAAATTTTGACAGTAGGTTTCTTTTGTAACGTAGGCATCCACTAAGAAGGGATTTTACGAAATTCAACCCCTAAGGGAGTTAAATAGGGGATGAAAGTTTGTATGGAAAATCGTCACTTAACAAGGTTCAAAATTTCACGCAAGCGAAGCTGCGGGTGAAAGCTAGTAAGCCCATAAGGTAAACCCAAGTTTAAAATATACCCATCACTTTTTTATGTCATCAAAAAGAGACGGGGCTATTTTAAAATCTAGGTTTTTCTTAGAACATCGTTTGTAATAAGGGGGGTAGAGTCGTCTTTGTTTTGCTACGGTATTCTCAATTAATCTTATCAAAGTTCAAACACACACTCTACATGTACCAGGGCTGCACGACCCGATGGAGTGTCACAAATGAAAGCGGTCAAGCGGCGACGCTTCCGCCACAAGTCCACAGATAACGACCAACAAGGCGAAAACAACGGCACATTTTCAACAATTTCTGAACTAAGAACAACTAGATAGCTAATTGTGTTTGCTTCGGTAAATCGGTGTTCATTTCGATTGACAGATTTGGTTGTTTCGGGGGAATTTTCTTTATGTAATATTTCAATCTCCTAATTCTTCTAGTTTTCAGCATTATTTCGAGTAAGAGTAAGTTTGATTGAGTTTTCTATTTGATATCGTGAGCCCTTGGTTGGAACAACCAAATGAACCGAATATAACAAGCTATAACCTCTAAGTGCGTATACACGTAGAACGCAGTTTGCGGGCGCCGATCTATCAGCACTTGTCGGTGCTGGTCCGCGCAGTTAGTCGGCGCAGGTCGTCTCTGTACCGTGTGGCGAATCACCGCCGGCAAGCTCCGAACTGCGCCGACAAGTTCCGGTGGGCCGTCATTACCCGGTTCCTTTATGTATACGCCTTAGCATGGAACGCAATGAGTCACGTATCTCGCGAATTCTAAGTTTTTCTTAGTTAAATAAATCTCGTCGCTCACAATGGGCCTCATAAGAAGGCTCAAGGTCACCCAAAGAGCGATGGAGAGGGCTAGGCTCGGAGTTACCCTGCGTGATCATATCAGAAATGATGAGATCCGCAGAAGAACCAAGGTAACCGACATAGCTCGAAGAATTGCCAAACTTAAGTGGCAGTGGGCGGGGCACATTGCTCGCAGAACGGATGGCCGATGGGGCCGAAAGGTTCTGGAGTGGCAACCGCGTACCGGAAGACGCAGCGTGGGTAGGCCTCCCACAAGGTAGACCGATGATCTGGTGAAGGTCGCGGGAAATTGCTGGATGCGAGAAGCACAGGACCGGTCGATGTGGCGATACTTGGGGGAGGCCTATGTCCAGCAGTGGACGTCTTTCGGCTGAATGATGATGAAATAAATCTCTGCTTACTGCTTCAGAGATTAATGGCGTGATGGTTATACATTTGTAATTTACATAATAATTAGGACAAGAAGTTTGTTAAACATGATTTTAATAATGATTAAACAATAACTGCTACCGATGTCAATACTACCATTTGTTACACCACCTTATTTTACATCGTATCCTAAGCTCAACGGGGTAACAAAAATAAACCTGATCAATACCTAGATTCCTCAACATCCGCAGCTCGTAACGACAGAATACCGAGCATAATCACTTTTCTTTTATGCCAACCGCCATTACCCTGTGCTTTGATAGATAGCTAGATGAATAAATAGGAGCCAGTAATACTGAAATGATACATTTCTACCTCGGTCTCGAACTGATCTGAATAGTGAATGGATTTCACTTCAATTGCAGCGCGGATCCGGCTATGAAGGGTGATTTGTGGATGCCATTGATTGTTTGCAAAAGTGACTAGATATAAATGAATTATAGCTAAGAAAATTACGTTTAGGGAATGTAGTCGACGTAGATACACGGGATAGTTTATCGCTGAATGGCTCGGTAACACAAACCAATGACGTCACTAGACAATGGAAAGCAGTTTGTCTCGTCACTATCGTATAGTTGTGTTGAAGACTTTGAGGAAAGAAGGTGGTCTGAATTAGACAAATAGCGCGATGACCTCAAAGCTAGACTACCTGCAGCTAAAATTTTTGACGTCGCTAGTAGTCTAAAACATGTCCGCTTTGTGCTCGGTGTTTCTCAGCTAAAGTTGGATATGATAGTTACATGAGAGCACATAAAAGAGCAGCACATCTAGTGTTGAGTAGGACACGACTTGAAAAAGAGTTCGTAAGAGTAGCCTCTTTTTTGCTCTGAGCCAGTACAATGACCTATTTCAAATCAGGTGAGGTGTACTGAAGCTCAGTGATACGTTTGAAATAACGAGTACGAATATGACAATTGATGTTTCTGGTTTCGATGTACTGATTATGTCTCTCACGAGTCGCGGTCACATAATGTCCATTGTAGAATGAATGACGTACTATTGTAGCATGTGCCTCGCTCCTTCTCTTTCTCACCCTTTAGTTTACTTACCGAGAGTAACGAGTAACGCGACTACCGCGACATAAAAGTAGAAGTAGTACACTTTAAAATGTCGAGCCGCTCTTACATTTCGACGTCATGTACGGGACGAATGTACTGCCTCTTGTATGTCCTACTCAACACTAAGCACATCAAAACTCCCAACCACCATGACGGGAAGTCATAGAATGCAGTCGCTGTGACCGAAATCGGCTAGATAGCATCATCATCATCATAGTTGTGTGATGAGCAGTGATCGGAAAAAGGGTGAGCTAATTTACCTAAACTTCAAAGAACAGAGACAAAAACTGGAGACTTTCTTATGACAACATTTTTTTATCGGGAGAATTTTCTCGGATATTGTCTTTCATTTGTTTTCAAAAAATAAAAGACAATCTCCTTTTTTGAAAACAATAAACAATCTCTTTTTTAAAAACAATGAAAAACGTGTCATCTGGTTTTGTGACAATTTTGGGAAACAAAAATAGGAAACGAATTTAATTGTTTTCTGTACTATTAACATTAATATTAAATGTACTTTAGTGATGTCCCGAAACCCGGAATAATTTTCACGAAAAAAAATGTTGTCGTAAGGAAGTCTCCGGTTTTTGTCTCTGTTCTTTGAAGTTTAGGTAAATTATATTGTTTTCACGATAAGAAGATTAAAATGACACATGTCAATAGGAGTTGCTAGACATGTGACTGTAGTCGATTCAACTATCGATAAAATTTGTAAAATTTCAGCGAGAATTTGACAAATTATTGTAATGTGATTTTATGTACATTTCAAATACTTGTGATTTAAGTAATTAAGATTTAGTCAATAAGCATGCATATCTTCAACAAGAGACGATTACGTGCTGATGTGATAATGAATCCAGCAGGTATGGGATGAGTGAAAATAAATGTTTATTTATCACCAATAATACGCCCAGTAGCCGAGTCGCGAAAAAGAGGTTTATCTTGCGAAAGGTTCGTCGGTCCTGAATTTTGGATGTGTTATGTTAGGTGTTTTTATGAAAAGCCCACAAACAGACACACAGACAGAGAGAGAAATAGACAGCTAAACAGAAAGACAGACATGGGCTTCAAACCTATAAAATACCTCTGATTTTGAGTCGGGAATGAAAAATAAGAATTTAATTTTCTACAAAATTTATGTGAATAATTTTTGGCATAAAACCCATGAGGAGTTATTTAATAAAAACTTATTTTTCACCCAAGACGGCAGAGCGCGCCGATGTCACTCAAGGTACAAAATTTGTAATTTTTATAAGAACACATATCCATAACATGTATCCAAAATTTAGGACTGACCGACCTTTTGTAAGGCAACTGGGCTATAATGAGCCTTATTTTATTCAATCAACTGAGCCTATCGTCTATAATTATTACGATAGTCAAAATATTCATTCTGTTAATATAAAGGAGATCGGACGGGTGTGGCCCAAGTGGCGTCGGAGCATGGCGTATATTTTATTTGAAAGTTCATTACCTAAGCTTACTTTTTTTGTATGGGTACAAAAAAATCTATCCAGGGAGAAAAAAGTTATAGTGTATATTAAAATACTCATCTATCGAGCTATTTTCAACTATTTAATCAATTAAATCTATTTTTTTTAACTTAATATGGTATGTTTTCTGTTGTCTAACATCTATGATGACTCAGGTGCGTGGTACTTTTTGCGCCAACATTAGAAATGGCAATGAAAGCAATTAAACACAGCCGGTAAACAGTGGACGAATAACAGAATAGGTAACGCAGTCGAAACAATCACATCGAACAGCAGCGAGCGGAGAGAGTGACTGCCAGTGACTTGAGCTGATCCCGTCATCCTGATCATGGAGCGGAGGGAAGAGAAACGCACTACCGCTGCGCCCGCGTTGCTTTTTCTTTGCCTTTGTATCATTTTTGTCTCTTTCTAATGTTGGAGCAAAAAGTACCACGCACCTGAGTCATCATAGATGTTAGACAACAGCAAACATACTTACCATCATCTGCCTAGCCTTTTCCCAACTATGTTGGGGTCAGCTTCCAGTCGAACCGGATGCAGCTGAACATCAGTATTTTACATGGAGCGACTGCCTATCAGACCTCCACAACCCAGTAACTGGGTAATACGATACTCTTGGTAAGACTGGTTGTCAGACTTTCTGACTTCTGACCAACAGTAACGACTGTCAAAAATCTACAAATGACAGCCGGGACCAACGGCTTTACGTGCTTTCCGAGGCACGGAGGAAACTCGCTATGGTAAATGGTCACCCATCCACAGACCAACCTCGGCAAGCGTGGCTTAACCCGGAAGATCGGTCTATGCGGCTGTAATTATTTAGCCACGAGCTCCTCATTCTCCTCACAGCAAACATATTAAGTTAAAAGAAATAGATTTAATTGATTAAATAGTTGAAAATAGCTCGATAGATGAGTATTTTAATATGCACTATAACTTTTTTCTCCCTGGATAGATTTTTTTGTACCCATACACAAAAAGTAAGCTTAGGTAATGAACTTTCAAATAAAATATACGCCATGCTCCGACGCCACTTGGGCCAGAGCCCAAACAAAAATGTCCGATCTCCTTTATCGAAATTACTTTATCGATACGCACGTCTCTGGCAACTGGTACCATCTGACGCAAGTTTGAAAACGCGTCGGAGTTTTTTCAAAATCATTTATGTAATATATAATTATGGCGTTAAACACATATAACTATATTGTTTCTATGTTTCTGATTTTAAAACAACCTTTTGGGTAACGCTTTACCAATATTTTAAATTGATTTAATACTTGTTGAATTAAATTGTCATACATAAGCGCCATTACAATTTATTTTCATGTCATGAACTGACATCTGCCAAATTAATCAACTTACCGTGAAAGCAATATAGCTCACCTTTTTTCGATCACTGGTGATGAGACACAAGAAAAACTTTGAATTTTAGAATATTCTAGATTTTTTATACTTGCATGTACAAGCTCACGGGAAAATGCGATCCACCACCGATAATTTCGAAAATCGGAATTTACGAATTGGTTTCTCGCTTACTGTATCCGTATGTGCCGTGTGGTGCCGGACGTAAACAATAGCACTACCCCATCTCTTCCCATGGGCATCGTAAAAGGCGACTAAGGGATTCACTAGAGGCTGGGCAGCAGCGTTCTCTGAGTACTTTAACAACCATACTGCGATCGCCAACCCGTCTGCCAAGCGTGGCGATTATGGCAAACCCCCCTTTTGGAGGAGGCCTATGTCCAGCAGTGGAGGTCTTTCCATGATGATTACTGTATCATTCTTCCAAAATCTTCAAATGCTGTTCGGAATATCTTCAAATTTAATGACATTGTTATTGACTCCTTAAAATGTTTTCCTGTAGCTATAACGGCCTTTACTGCTACATCTCAAATTTCCACCGAGTTGTTCCGCCTAGCCCTTTTCTCAACTGCGTTGGGGTCAGCTACCAGTCTAAATAAATGCGGCTGAATACCAGTATTTTAACCAAATTTCCACCGTATACAGGCTGTAAACGAATTCGTGTAATACCGTCAAACCGCGTGATCTACTGGTAACACTGATTAAGCCTGCATAGGTTTTTTCAGAATCAATAAAAAAAAGTTTTCGAAACCATGGTATTCTGTGAGGAGGGATGAAACGCATTTGACCAAAAGAGTGATGAATATAAATGTGGATGGAAGGAGAGGAAGAGGGAGGGCAAAGAAAAGATGGATGGATTGTGTGAAGAATGATATGAAACAGAAGGGAGTCAGTGATATCATGACGGGTGACAGGACGGAATGGAAGAAGAAAACGTGTTGCGCCGACCCCAAGTAACATGGGATAAGGGCAGGAAGATGGTAACCATGGTATTCTGTATCTGAGTAATTTTAGCGTCCCATGTTAACTGACTGCGTGGAGCGATATCGCGCTGGTCGTGTCCGTCAGCTGTGCCGCCCTGCCTTCATTCATTTATGCATGGCATCGAAATTTTCTATCACGTAAAAAATATATGGAAAAAAAAATCAATCTAAATTCCATGCGGGGTTAATCTATACCTACCATTAATAGATCATGTGGTTTGAAGGAATTACATGAATTTGTTAACACCCTTTATATGGCTAAAATATCTCACCTCTATTCATTGACTTAATGAATTCCCAATAATCTAGAAGCCTATTCAATTAATTCCCTATCAATTATGTCGTTTTAAATCAAAATTGTCCGTATCGCAATTCCTTTCACAATAGGGAAGGCTTTCAACGACTTCTTAAGAATCGAATTCGAATTACTTTCCAATACAGTCCTTTGTTTTAAATTGAAAATTCCCGTTGAGGATGTCGATGGGTAGAAATAGTAAGTGGACGGCTCAAACGCTCGAATGCCTCTTATAATTGATAACACTCGAAAACCCGTCAATGGCGAGATTTATTTCAACGCTAATTGTAAAACGCTGATTTAATATGGACGTTTTCAGTGCCTTTTCCTTGGGTTGTTTTGTAATTAAATTGTGAACACTTCTTTTTCTTCTGCCAGATTTTATTTTGTATTGGTCTGTACTCGTGGGAAGTTTTTGATATAGTCTTCTCCACTTTGGTTGGTATTGTTCATTCTCAATCTCAAACAGTTTTGTTTTTCAATATTCAGTTATTCCTAGTACGTAATACCTACTTAACGATAGTTTACTAAGTCCGGCGTACCCTGGGCAGTTAGCCCCGCTAACGACCTTGATGACTGGCTAATCTTCAAACCACAACTGTCCTAGTATAGCTCGTTCAAACTCTAAATCAAAAAACTAGTTAAGTTTGTCGGCAAAATAATCGTCATTTGTATCAATGGCACTAAAATTGTAATTAAATGCTAAACAATTATTTTTCTATTTATTTATATATTATTTTTGTATAGTTTTTTTATTTTTGTGTGTCATGTCGGTGCAAATAAATGTTTTTTCTTCCTTTCTTTCTTTTCTTTTCTTCTTCGTGATTTTATCTTATGTTGGTCTCAACCAGTTGATTTTTTCAATATTCAATTATTCCTAGTACGTAGTACTTAAGTAAGTACCTGAGTACGTCCGGGCGCACCTTGGGCAGTTAGCCCCGTTACCAACATAGATAACTGGCTAATCTTTTAATGACGGGATGAGCTATTCTCATAATTATAAGCTCGTGCCGTAACGAGAGAAGAAGTTCTAAATGAACTGGTTTTTCGTGGCAATGATGCTGGTTTCCCACGGTGCGTGATATCACGCACCGCGACACACTAACTTGCACCGGCGCACTATGGGAAGAGACACGTTCGTGGTAACGCGGACGCGTGCGAAGCGGTGCATCGTATCCGCGGCGAGTCGATAAATTCAAAGGTGCGGTGCGAGTTCTCTTTCAATTGATATTTTTGAATGAAAAAATAGCTTCGAATCACGCAACCTCATAATGTGGCTTCCCACGGTGCGTGATTTTACGGATGATACATCCATACATACGGATGGCGAACAGCCGGTGCGCGCTATCTTCTCAGAGCGAGTCAAATAGGAAATGCCGGCGCAACACAGTCTTAAAAAAAAAAAAACTTGCATTGACTTGTAAAAGTGTCTGTAAAAGATTTATTTACAGAAATAAATATCATTTATCATTCATCACGCACCGTGGGAAGCCACTTTAATACAGGCAACCGATTATTTGAATCGAATGCGCTAAAAGTGTTGCCAACAGAGCTAACCGATTTTTTCATTCTCGAATAAGTTTTGAACTTATACTTTTCAACCTTGTTCAATATCCCCTTTAATTTCAAAGTCACTTGATATACACCTAACGGGTAATGTAACTAATTGTCTGACTTTGATTTCCGCCAAAGAAAAATCTATTAAAATATGTGGGTATAAAATCAACATCAGTAAATTAAATTGTTCATTAATTAAAACGTTCATCATATCGCCCACAAAAGGGACAATTTGTGGGCGTTAGAAAGTACGTTTTCGTCAGGGCGACTAATTCGGAAACTGGGTCAGACACAACCACCTTGGGAGTACCATCCCAAAATACTCAGGAGTCCGAGGCAGGAAATCGGAACATCTGGGAGCACTCATGGGCGAATTGATGGACATTATTTTCCGAAATCGGTTCGGTAGTTTAGTAATGAGAACATCCCGTTAAGACAGAAGCTGTCGAACTAAAATCTATATTTATTTATTGGTTTACCAACAATTGTTACACTAATACAAGGTTAGTTGGAAAGGGGATAGTAATTCGACAAGGTCTTAAAGTACACATAAAAATTTTAAAAAAACTACCACTTTCCCCAAAAGTCAATAGTTTAAGTGAAATAGCTGTTCAAAGATTTCATAAAAAATACGCTAAAATCTATCTATCCTCAGCCATTATCAGCTGTGATTACATTTTAGGTCTTTGGGGTCACGGATTAGAAACTCTATTTTCTGAATTCGTAACTAAAGCAGGGAAGAAGAATTAAAAAAAAAAAACATAATTTAATCTTATTGCATGGAAATAAAAACGATCGAATTTTGAAACTGTAACACTTGCTTTAAAAAAGTCATCAGTGATACTTCAAGTGGCCCGCGGATTAGTAGATACCCCCTTTTCGACTAACCTTGTATTAGTGTAACAATTGTTGGTAAACCAATAAATAAATATAGATTTTAGTTCGACAGCCTCACAGTTGGGAATACAAGCAATGACCTGAGCCACTAGGCTACACTAGTACAAGGTAAACAAAACACACAAAAACAAATAAATACTACACAACATTAACACCCTTATTCATAAACAATGGTTAAAGTATCTTTAACTAAAACTAGCTTTTGCCCGCAGCTCCACTTGCGTGAAATTTTGATCCCTCGTTAAAAATCTTTCATCCCCTATTTCACCTCTTACGGGTAGAATTTCGAAAAACCCCCAAACACCTCTACATTTATTTTTAACCAGAAACCTTACTATTTAATTTCATACTTCTTAGTCCTAAAATGACGGACTTACTTACAAACTTAAATACCCTATTTCACCCCCTTAGGGGTTGAATTTCGAAAAATTCTTTTTTTGTGGATGCCTACGTTACAAAAGGAACCTACTGTCAAAATTTCAAGTTTCTAACCCCAGCGGTTTAGGCTGTGCGTTGATAGATCAGTCAGTTAGTCAGTCAGCTTCTCCTTTTATACAAGGTTAGTCAGAAAGGGGGTACTAATCCGAAAGGGTGTTAAAGTACACATAATAATGAGTAACTTTTGTTCTACAACTTTTCCCAAAAGTCAACAGTTTAAGAGAAACAGTTGTTCAAAAAACTCAAAAAAATATCTCTAAAATCTATGTATCACCAGTTATGATCAGCTGTGTCTAAATTGTAGATCATATTTGGGGTCATGAATTAGAACCACCATTTTCTGAATTTGTAACTAAAGCAGGGATGAAGAATTTTTGAAAAAACTAAAATAAAAATCATTTTATTTGGAAAAAAAATGTATCGAATTTTGAAATTTTAAAACTTGCTTTCAAACAGTCATCAGCGATACTATAAGTGGGCTTCGGATTAGTACCCCCTTTCCGACTAACCTTGTATATATATGTGGTGGCCAGATCATAGAATTGATCACTTCATGATATGGCCAGCCATTTCATGAAATGGTTGCATTTCATGAAATGGCCAATACCCGCTGCCCACATCATGAAATGGCCTGGCCAGATCAATGAATAATCAGCGTTTAACGATATGATCAGCTAAACGCACAGCTACTTCATGATGTGGTCAAACATTAGTGATCATATCGTAAAATAGTTACATTATTCACCGTTAGAGGCGCTGATATCGTTTTGTTTTTGTGATGCATCATGGCGGCGGACAATTATTCTGACAAAAAAGCTAATAATAATAAGTAAAGTAGGGTGACCACGCAACGAAAATTAATGGACTATTATTGGATTTCAAAATATGACTTCATGGTAACTGCGGGTGAACTTTTCATAGAATTTTATTTGTTCGATTATTTATCTGGTTAACCTGTGAAACTACAGCACAAAATATTGATGCACGTTACTGCAAACATTTACTATTTAGTATATTGAATCATTTTGTATTTACAAAAAAAAAAGTATGTAAGTATTATATCCATTGTCTAGTACCCATAGTACAAGCTCTGCTTAGTTGGGACTAGATGGTGCTGTGTAAAAAAATGTCCCAAAAATATTTATTTGGGTTAGGTTAGGTTAGAACAGTGACCAATAACGCACGAAGGCGAGCGAGCGAAGCGAGCGTGCCGCGGCAGCGGCCACCGAGCGCCAGATCCCCTCAATTGTTGGTGAATCAAGCTATTAAACTTTCGCGGTAACGTGCATCGATATTTTGTGGGTCGAAATTCCGTAGTCTACTCCTTTGCTTGCATGGTACGTGCTTCCTTTATTTAGATTCTTTATTAAACCTTTGATATCATGGAAACCCTACATTAATGATATGGCCAAACGTGGATGGCCATATCATTAAACGTTGACGTTTAAACGATATGGCCAATTTTAGTTGGCCATTTCATGAAATGGCCGGCCACATCATGAAGTGATCAATTCTACGATATGGCCACGACATATACAAGCAATGACCTGAGCCACTAGGCTACACTAGTACAATAAGGGGTAAACAAAACACACAAAAACAAATTAATACTACTAGCTAAAACGGCTCTTAAGTCTATTGCCATCTCATCATCATTCATTGACATCTAAAGAACTCCTGTTCTTCTCTCGTGTTGGCATGAGCTATACGAGAACAGCTCATGTCATGTTGAAGAGATTAGATAGTCAGCAAGGTTGATAGCGGGGCTAACTGCCCAAAGTGCGCTGGACGTATTTCGGTTTTGTCGTTCGAGTATACTCTTTTAATGGACCCCAAACAACGTCGGTTGTAGATTAACAGTACAACGTATCTATACCTAATCTTCTATATTAGAGGAAAAACCTATTACCATTTCCCGGGCTAAGATCTAAATCCCGAGCTAATGCTTAGTATTCTCCGACAGAAAACGATAACCGTGCCTGCAACAGCTGGACCAATAAGGCGGTTAGATAATACAATATTGTTTTAATACAAAATGTTAGATTATCAAGTTTTGTACCTTTTGAAAATTATACTTCTATTGGAGCGTTTGTTGAGAGTAAAATTGGGAGTTGCGCGCGCACACCAAACAGAAACATCATCACAAAAATGTTAGATGTTAACTTAAACCTCTTTTCTATATGACACCTTGAAGTTAGTTGTTGACATTTAGGGTTCCGTAGTCAACAAGGAACCCTTACAGCGGTTACGCACTGCATCCGATCCAAATCCGTGAAAATACGTTCCGAAGTAGCCATAGAACTATTTGTATGGTAGTTTACGCACTACATCCGTCATCCATCATCCGATTTCTATCCGTCATCCGTGAGTCTCCAATTCGGAAGAAATATTGACGGACCGAAGTAGCCGTAGTAATGTTTGTATGAACACTTTTGCACTACCTCGGATTCAAATCGGACGCCAAAATGGATATGCCAAAGATGGCCCCTGAATTGTTTGAATTTGGATCAGAGATCCGATAAGTGCGTAAGCGATATCCGAATTCGGTCCGAGATTTTTACTCTAGATCGGTATTTTCACGGATTCGGATCGGATGCAGTGCGTAAAGCAATATCCGAATTCGGTCCGAGTTTTTTATATACGTATTTTCACGGATTCGGATCGGATGCAGTGCGTAATCGCTCTTAGGGTTCCGTAGTCAACAAGGAACCTTTATAGTTTCGCCATGTCCGTCCGTCTGCCCGTCCGCAGCTTAACTCAGAGACTCTTAGTACTAGAAAACTATAATTTGGCATGGACATACTTAATAATCACGCCGACAAAGTGGTAAAATAAAATAACGAAAAAAACATTTTTTTAGATTGTCGTCTTTACATGTAAAGTGGGGATGTTTTTTTTTCTCGTCAATCCCATGTTGTGCGGTATTGTTGGATAGGTCTTTCAAAATTATTGCGGGATTTTAAAATAACTTTTCGATTAAGGGATCCCCGTTTCTGAAATATTACGCTTTAAAGTGCTAA
Source organism: Amphipyra tragopoginis (assembly GCA_905220435.1). Taxonomy (NCBI): domain Eukaryota; kingdom Metazoa; phylum Arthropoda; class Insecta; order Lepidoptera; family Noctuidae; genus Amphipyra; species Amphipyra tragopoginis. Next base: position 25,035,557 of record HG991996.1, on the reverse strand, counting down.
TTTTTGTTAGAGTCAAGTGTCCCTCCCTTCCAGCTAAACGGTTAGTTTTGGATATGTGAAAAAATTCACGGTAGTAGCATATACAACGAAATTAAAAGGAAAACTATTACAGCTAAGTAGGTTTTACAAGTTTACGAGTAATAGTCGACGTATAAAAGTAAATATTTCGTACAAATTCCATTGAAAAATTACTTATTTATTAGTTGTGTAAAACAGGTTAGTCTGCATAATTGTGCAACTACGGAACCTTATTACAGTGCGTGGCCTGACACGCACTTGGCCGGTTTTTTTCTATATAACACCAATGAAGTTAGTGTTCATTCACACGAAGACGATTCGTTTTTTTTGACGAATCGTCTTTTTTCACGATTAGTTTTTTTAACGAATGTCTTTTACACGATTGTTTTTTTTTTGACTTCCTCTATTCTTGTTAAATGCCCGTGTTCACACGCATCACGAATCGTGAAAAATGTCGGACACGTCAAATCACGTATCGTCTTTTATAAAACACGTTCGTCAAAAAACACGTATCGTGATTTTTGCGACGGATCCATCGTGTTCGATAGTTCATCCAAGACTAAGAATCACGAAATACGGATATTTTGCTGAATCATGATAAAACACGATTCCGTATGCAATGTGAACGTCCATCCGTCATGACGTATAGAGTTTTATGACGAATCGTCAATGACGGAACCCGTGTGAATCAGCCCTTAGTTGTTGACATAGACCTCTTTTCTATATGACACCATGAAATTAGTTGTTGACACAAACCTTTTCTGTATGACACCATGAAGTTAGTCGTTGACATAAACCTCAAAGGTGTCTAAAGCTCTGCAAAAGAGAGAACGAAAAATGGGGGCGTTACTAGATATACATTATAAAATGTTAACTTTAAAAACAAGCTTTCTGGCAGAAAGTTCAAGTATGACTTCTACCGCGTGTACATTAGTACACGCCCCTTTTGGAAGTCTAGCCAGCAGTATTTCTCTTTCCCATCTCAATACCGACACCTCATTCAAACAGCACATGCATTCCTTAATTAGAAATTAAAGTGAGACCAGCAACTGAAAGATTCGATTTATCTAAATGCACTCAGGTGTCCACGTGTCGGATTAAGCGAGCACGGAAGGTACAGAGGTAGTGGTCGGATTTAGTTTTAGTCCGATTTTGTGTCAGTCCGATTTTCTGTTGGACAGCTCACGATTTACATTTTCCCTATGGGGGAGTATTTGACGTGTATGTATGTGTTCGTATATTAAAATCTAGCTCTGTAGGCCTAACCCAAATTTTGTAACGTATAGTAACGTAAACGAACAAAGATACTGATTTTAAAAGAGTAACTATGGAGTTTGTTGCCCATAAGAAGGCTCTTCTCCATAGAAAATGACTAAATGGAATTGTGCACTTAAATTCGAATTTTCTTAAGCGCGTGTAATGGTTTATGTGTTTTTTTTTAAATTAAGATTTGATTTAATTGAAACATCACGTTAAAGTGCGTGAATTTTGCATTGGAAATCAAAGTATCGCACATATTATAATGAAGTCATTTTTATTTTTTATATTATCTTTGTACTATGTATGATACAAATTGTGCTTATTGCAGTTTAAACCAAAATGCTATAGGATAGTTAGACAGTTGTATTTTTTATTCAAAATTCACTCACATTAACATTACGTTTATGTTACTATAAGTCATAATATTCGCACTAGGCCTACTACTCGGTCCCGTCTCTCTTTTCATGTTTGTGGTAAGAATTATGAAGGAGACCATACATTAGGTGTGCTTCATCTTCTTTCGTGTTGGCACGTGCTATACAAAAACGGCTCGTACCGTGGTGGAAATATTAGCCAGTCAGCAAGGTTGGTAGCGAGGCGAACTGCCTAGGGTGCGCCGGACGTACTTAAGTAATACTCGTGGCAGGCGATAGGCGTACCGACATTCTTTATTATGATAAATATTATGACGATCAACATAACATTCACGCCTGTACATCCCCGAAGGGTTGGACAGAGTTGTATAGTAAACCCGCCGTTTTATTTAAGTCCCAAATAACAAGGGGCGAGCCTATAGCCATCAAACGGGCACAAATACAGACTCCACGCTGCTTTTGACGACGTCTGTGGTTTAGTGGTTCGAGTGTCGGACTGCTGATTACGAGGTTGTGGGTTCGATTCCCACAGGACACAAATATTTATGTGATGAACATAAGTGTTTGTGTTGGTCTGGGGCTTTCTTATGTATTAGTATGTATTTACAAAAAAAAAGTATATACTTAAGTATTATATCCATTGTCTAGTACCCATAGTACAAGCTCTACTTAGTTTGGGACTAGATGGTGCTGTGTAAAAAATGTCCCAAAAATATTTATTTGAGAAATCCAATGACACTTTGCCTGACCTAGGGATCGAACCCAGGATCTCAACAATGAGGAAGTCCAATCTATAATGACCCTAACTTTATTTTTTCTTAATAACAAATTTATTCTGTGTATACATGCAGTAGCAAACCAATCCTTCTTTGTTAATTGTTCTGAAAGCTACACTTATCTGACACGGAAACTCGAGGCTAAATCTACCCCGTCTATAACGCTTGATAGGTTAAAAGCATTCTATTCTCGGACCGTGTATTCGACCAAACCCCGATGTCTTATAGCGGGCTGAAATAATTATTACTAGTCTAGGAAAGCGTTTAACCTAATTAAAGGCTATTTTAGGTATTATTGAGAATGGTTTGTTCTAAGACAGACGCAGGGCAGGTTTGGAGGTCCTGAAGAGCAGAAGAAATGGCCCGTTGAAATGTTGTTAAAAAGTACCTCATAAATGTAAACTTTCTCCCTTTATCAGAATGGGTTGTAAGATCACTTTTTCATCATCATCCTCATAAGTCATTCAACTTTGTTTATTGTTTTTAATTGTGGTGGCCCGCCTTTTGCTCATAGTCCGCTCGAGTGGCCCCAAGTCCTACTAAGTCTGTGCATCCATGATCTATACGGTCCGCCTGGCTAGCTACCACCCTCACATTAAAGTCCGGCGCCAAGCAGTTTACTGTGTTCCGTCGTGTGTATGTAAGAGCCAGAGGGGTATAGGGGAATCTCTCTATATCTCTGTAACTTGGATTCGTGTGCTCCATCTTAGACCCTGTCTGCGCTTACCATCAGGTGCGACTAGGGTCAAGCGCGACCAAGTCAAATAATAATAATAATAAAGAAAAAACATCTTCCGTGCGAAAGATGTCCGGTCCTTTCAAAGGCGTACACGTACGTAAAGGGGGGGACAGGTCCAACGTGCAGAGGCCCCTTTGAGAACTTTAATCTAAAATGGGGTGGGGCACCAACCGGGGACTATCCACGGCTGCACTTTTGGAATACAGTCATGGACCGTCCCAGGTGGGTGCAATACTATTGTAAAATGTGGTGAAAAATATCTGGTCTATGGGAAGGGGTGTTAGGTGGACTGGATAATTCAAGAACAAAAAAATTTATTAAGAAACCAAAAAATAAAATTCGCATTTTAACAAAAATACATAGAAAGTACAATCAAATAAGGAACTCCTAAGCCAGTCAAGCAACAAACTAAGGAACATAGAGAAACAATATTAGGGTCCACTAAATCCACACGAGAAACGCTCAGCGGTAATATAAAACAGGCTGTAATGGTCACTAAAACTTTTCTAATGACCACGATGTCCCGAAACTGTCTCCAGAGAGAAAGTTCCACGTAAAATATTTATGATTTTTGCCCGTTCCCGGCATGTTTTTGTTGGCGTATTTTATTTATGTTACCTTCTTTCTACGACTTTGAAGTACGGCTGGTGCGAAAAAAATGCTCTGTTGTTCAATTCGGGAAAATTGTTTTAGGGCGGTGAATGACATGGGCATGAATATCATTTTTCTTACAAATACGGTTTCGAAATGTACATAAAATTATAAAAGAACAAATTGATTTATGTTTAAAGTTAAAATAAATAAGCACTTTTATAGTATTAGTATCTGATATTTAACTTGATGCCCTATTTTTTTTAGTTTATACTTTTATTAGCATGTATTTGTATTTTTAATTATGGAAATATTGTATCACAGTGAAGCAATATAATGATTTTAAAAATGACAAGCGTATATACAAGCTTAGTTTTATTATATGTGTACTAAACCTGAAACTAGTTTGTTCAGAATCACTAAGAGAATCGATTGAAATATTTTTTACAACACATTTTTTTTTTCAATTTTGTTTTAGTAGGTTTCCACCCATAACAGTTGACGGGAATAGACACCTTGAGGCTTGAGATGGTCCGCTCGGTCAGTTTCCGTGTATTAGACAACCTCTGCATTACACATCTCAGGCATTTCACACTTTACTAGGGAACTTAACGCGACATAAACTACGGTGTAACTTGGAGATTTATTAAAAAAAACACATATTCAGGCGGTTCTGATGAAAATCTTGTTGGGGTGTCTCGGTTTTTGTATACCTACACTAAAAATAACGTTGTATACCTCGTCACTAAATCTGCATCAAAAAAAAATCCTTTTAAAATACTATCTATCTAAAAGTAGTAAACTACTAATAACATAATGGCGATAAATTCTCATAGATAAAACTTCAGTATCATAAAGTGTAACGTTTTATGGACCATCAGAGAGTCACAGTGGACCTCGACTAGAATTATACAGATTTACACGATGTGCCTTCAAGAATTGTTAGCTTCGTGCCTTTGGGCTGGATCTGTATTGCCTTACGCGGATAAAGTAATAAAAGTCTTAGGCTGAACACAGACTTGGGCCCATATTAAGCTGCCTTCAAAATGGTGCCCTAAAGAATCTGACAAAATGAAACAGCTATCTGAATTAGATACATTAATGACTAGGTTTATTATTTAAAATTGGCATCTCAGGTGAATCCCAATAATATTATAAATGTGCAAGTTTGTGACTTAATCACGCATAAATGGCTGAACGGATTTAGATGCAAAATATACAAGGTTAGTCAGAAACGGGGTACTAATCCGAAAGGGTGTTAAAGTACACATAATAATGAACAACTTTTGTTCTACAACTTTTCCCAAAACTCAATAGTTTAAGAGAAACAGTTGATCAAAAATCTCAAAAAAAACTCTAAAATCTATCTATCCCCAGTTATGATCAGCTGTGTTTACATTTTAGGTCATATTTGGGGTCATGAATTAGAAACACCATTTTCTGAATTTGTAAGTAAAGCAGGGATGAAGAATTTTTGAAAAAAACTAAAATAAAAATCATTTTATTTGGAAAAAAAATATATCGAATTTTGAAATTTTAACACTTGCTTTCAAACAGTCATCAGCGATACTATAAGTGGGCTTCGGATTAGTACCCCCTTTCCGACTAACCTTGTATACAAAATTATTTTACAATGTTTTTTATTTACTGTGGCATCGGTTGTGCATTGCGTGCACGCTGCCATGAACTTGTACAAGAGCTGCTGACGAAGTGAATATTTCGTTTAAAAACAGTTATGATTTAACAGTGTTTTGGCGCCAATGGATTGGATTGGATGCATAGGGACTAAATAAAAATGGACGTGATTAGTTAGATACTAGATATCTACGGTATTTCTTGGCAAAAACAGGCTGAAGCACAAAAACACTTATACAAACAAGAATATGGAGAAACAGTAATGGCATTATTCCGAAAATATCCATTAGATACAGAAATAGATCGCCTTAAGCGGTTGGAATCGGACGAGTAACTATTGTTATTCCAAACCTATACCATGGTGCTTGAATAAGAATATTATACCAACTTCGTAAGGTGTGATTTTAGCCTTAGCATTTATGGTTTGACATTGGTTCGGGTCGCTGGGTCGTTCAAATAGATAAAGTCATAATATTGATCTGTATGTATTTTTACGATCTTTGATCTTCTCAGATTTACAAAGGTTCAAACGGGGTCAATGTTTGCATTTGCTTTGTCAGGAAATAGAGCACTATGTTGTGTCTTAAGACAGGTTACAATGCCTTGCACGGCATTAAGTATCGATTAACATAACATAACCAACCCATTACTGTCCCGCTGGGGATTCAATGGATCAAAGGTCACAGCGGTTCTCGAGGCAACGATGCAGCAGATGAGCTCGCCGGAAGGGGATCGAGCATGGATGCGGTGGGTCCCAAACCCATAGTACCACTCCCCTTCGGATACCTACGCACTCTGGTAAAAAAACGCACCAGAGACCAACACAATGAATCACGGTTCAACCATGGCGAGTGCAGGCAGGCCAAGGAGACGCTTCCCGTCATTGACGGTCGACTCATTAAACGAGCATTCCGACTGTCAAAACAACAACTACGTACAGTCACAGCAGCCATCACTGCCCATGGTTCCTTTAACAAACACCTCTTTGTCATTGGAGTTACAGACAGCCCACTGTGCAGAGCATGCATGGAGGAGGATGAGACGGCAGCCCACGTGCTACTAAACTGCCCTGAGGTCGCCACATACAAGGCCAAGTACTTCGGAAACCCAGGTACTCTCCGAAAGACCGTCAGCAACATCAAGGGTGTGCTGGCCTTTTTCGAGGAGTTAGGGTGGATCGAGTGATTACACTTACCACCCGTCACGCGAAATATGCGCTCAGACGTGGAGTTGCGGACACCAGCCCATTATACCTTATATACTATCCCACTGCTGGGCACGAGCTTCTTCTCAGAATGAGAAGGATTTACACCTAAGTCCACCACGCTGGCCTGGAGCTTGTTGGCGGACTACACATACCATCGAGAACTATTTGGAACTCTCTCAAGTTGTCAGATACTTATTATCATAATTGAATCACGAAGACGTCATTCCGTACCTATGGTATACAGGATTACAGGGAAAGTCGTACTGAATATTAAAGGACTTTATTTTTCAGGTAATTTCTGATGGATTTGATTCTGTAATATGGTATCTGAAACTTAACCGTTATGGAGATATTTAATTTTAAAGATATGTGTTATGTTGTGTAGTACAACACTTGGGCCTATTCAAATAACATTTTTTTTCAGGTTTTATGAACATACCTAGTAGATGTTATACCTTTTTGAATAGCTAAAGAGATGTAAAAGTTTTTAAAATTATTTGCAGAATAAGTTTCATGCATTTTTGTATGTTAAAAACACTTAGTATTTTTTTTTTAATTCTAACCGTTGTCGAATAGTCTTTTTACGCTGTTAGTAGTAGGTTTAGTTTTTGTTAATCATTTTTATTAATTGACATCTCTAACAAGATACAAAAAACGGACCCTAGGAGCTCTAATCCCAAAAAAGCCAAAAAATAAAGGATTTTTTAAAAATATCTTTTAAATTCAATATCTCCAGAACGGTTAAGTTTCGGACACCATATTACGGAATCAAATCCATCAGAAATGACCTGAATAATGACGTCCTTTAATATTCAGTACGACTTTCCCTGTAACCCTGTAGGTATGTAATAAACGCTACCAACATGTTGCGGTCTTCGATATTATTGCATGTCATCCAATAATTCTAAGCGTCTTCATGCAATCTCATAAATTAGTCCATATTCCTTAAAGTTCCGGTTAGTTAATAGATTGAACCAGGAAATGATGAATAAATTAAATATTTCTCTACAATACAAGGTTAGTCAGAAAGGGGGTACTAATCCGAAGCCCACTTATAGTATCGCTGATGACTGTTTGAAAGCAAGTGTTAAAATTTCAAAATTCGATTTTTTTTTTCCAAATAAAATAATTTTTATTTTAGTTTTTTCAAAAATTCTTCATCCCTACTTTAGTTGCAAATTTAAAAAATGGTGCTTCTAATTCATAACCCCAAATATGACCTAAAATGTAAACACAGCTTATCATAACTGGGGATAGATAGATTTTAGAGATTTTTTTTGAGATTGTTGAACAGCTGTTTCTCTTAAACTATTGACTTTTGGGAAAAGTTGTAGAACAAAAGTTACTCATTATTATGTGTACTTTAACACCCTTTCGGATTAGTACCCCCTTTCTGACTAACCTTGTATAAACGAAAACTACAAACATATCCACAAATTAAGCCTAAAATCAAAAAACTGGATTCGCAAAACGCGTAAATCCACATTTCGCTGAGGATTTACAAAAACACAGACGGTTTTAAACGCATTACATTTTTTGGCCAGAAAACACATTTAAAGTCGTGAACAAATCAGTTAATACCAAAAACATACATTCGAATTTTCATGTAATGGCTTTTAACGTGTGAAGAATGGTTGCAAGCCGCAGCCAACATTAAATTGGTATTATTACAATAGAATCCTCAATGGTGCTAAATGTTTTATAGTTGCAGAACTTGGAGCCTTTCAGTTGTAAATCTGTTCAAAGTGTAATTCGTTGTGGCTATTTTTCTTTCGGATTTAATGTAAAAGATACGTTATTTTAGTAGTAATACCCTAGTGGTTAGTGTAGCGGTTAGCCCAGCTGCTAATTTTTTTTTGCGGTGTTTAAATCCTCATAGATGTCCTCCATCATAGCTTAGAAAGCCTTTTTCTTTCAATTATCGGTAGTTATCAAATTACTTCTTCCACTCTGGGCGGAGCGAAAGGGAGTGTCAGACTCTTACTGACTAAAACCCATTCGTGTTTCTCCTAATGCCCTTTGCGTTCCAGATTGCCTATGCGATAGCCTATTTTTTTCATGTCTAATAAATAACATGATATTGCAACCAGTTTGTTTAACTTATTAAAATACTAATAGTTCAATGACAAAGTTTCTTAGTACATGGTGCTAACTAAATACCGTCATGACGAACTTGTGGCTGTGTAACAGAACTCCTCTGCTCATGCTTTAAGGGAATATGCATTATGTGTATTTTTTTATTTTTTTATTAATTAAGTAAAAATCCAAAAAAACAACATTTTTTAAAATTTGGAATTCAAAACTTACTCCGTAGTTTTTTTTTTAATACCTTTTTATTTTTCGTTTTCAGCCAGTTCAATTGATTAAAAGTTTTGTTTATTTTTTTGCCCACTTTTTTAATAGGCACGAGAAAGAAATACTATCCATTTTTTTCATAAGTTATTATTAATCCTATCATTCAGTAAACAATTTAGCTCGAAAATAAAATGCATAAAAAATATAAGCTTCTTGAATATCGTGAACAAAAATGTCATACTAAGTGTACGGAAGTAGGTAAAATCAAAATTCTCGATTTATAGCGGTAATTTTTTCAAAAATAATTGTTATTTTGTAAATGTTATTTTAGTTACTAAACGGCTTAGTTTTGATATTAGCCATAAGTTCTGCACTGTCTCCTAAACTGGCGGAATAATCGCCGGTTGACACTTAATGTTTCCACCCTGTTTAAGTGACTTGTTAATTTCTTTACCGTCAACCAAATTGCAATAGTCTTGTTCTACGTAAAACTCTACCTTATTCTCGTTGGCTATAAATGCTCACATAGCAAGCCTCGCATACGGTTTTTATTAGAAAAAAGTCGATCAATGCTATTAAAATCTACAGACACGTGGAAGGGCTTTTAAAGGCACTAACGAGATCGTATTCCCAAAAAACATGTTTGGGGTCAGAGTTCATGGAAATCGGTTTTCCGTATAATATTCGCCTTTAACTTTGCTGTTATTGTTATAACTGACTTTCAAGGATAAGAAAACACAAATATTATTGTTTATTAACATAGTGCTGGGCGTGAAATAAACAGATTATTATTTTTTCGACTTCGGTCAAGTTGGAAAAGTTGAATCATTATAATCAAATTAGTTTACTTCCGCAGTTGAACATCATAATCAGACTATTACTGTCCCATTACTGGGCACGGGCTACTTCTCATAATGAGTAGGGTTTAGGCTTAATGCACTTTCTTTTGAAATCATCTCAATTTTTTCTTGACCGTTAACGCAAGTGAAAATGGCATTCTGATCCACGTATGAATTAAAAAGTCAGAGATGCGAGACGGGTATGAACTCAGACGCTTCTGCATGGAAGGGAGGCGTTCAACCGCTAGGCTATTACGGTTGTGACCATTACAATACTTCAAACATTCTTGTGTTTTTATATTTAAACTAGCTTTTGCCCGCGACTTCGCTCGCGTTAATTTCGAATTAACGCGAAAAAAATCTCTTAACACACTAATAAAGTAATATAATTCAATTATGATTCGATAGACACGTGGCGCCATCTATTATCGTTATTGTTGTTTTCCTCGGATTTTTTTCGTAATTAAAGGTACTCTACGCCCGTTTCTGTACACCTGACAACGTATATGCAAAATTTCAGGATGATCGGTTCAGTGGTTTAGGCGTGAAAAGATAAGAAACAAACAAACTTACTTTCGCATTTACAATATTAGTTAGGATATATGGTTGCTAATAAAGCTCACAAACAGTTCTTAGCAGCTAAAATAATCTGGGAAAATACAATAATGAAAATAAGAAATCCTATATCCTTATAGTTGTACTTTGGAATTGATTGGCCGGCAAGTAAAAGTTGTGTAAAAGTAGGAGTGCTGTACTCAGTAGTGGCTATATGCAAGCCAAATACATAGATAGACTCATAATAACAAGCAACATGTTCCCCATATATTATCCAGCAAATAAAAAAACCAACAATTCAATCAAAGTACCGTTAACAGCTAATTCCGAATATACTGCAAACAACTTCTAGCAACTATTAGGTCGAGAAATATGATTTCTGGGGCTCGCCCCGGGGGATCGCATAAAGAAAAGTTTAAGGCACCATTAGCCCCAGTTTTATTTGCCCCACGCCCAGCGGGCTCGCTGTGAGATTTACGCACGCACCAACGTCAAGATTTAACACAGTACTGCCCATATTTTAAACTGGGTAAATCCCTGTGGGATTGCAATATTTTGTTTTATAGCTTGGAATCAAAGACTGCCTTTTGAGTGCCGTTGAAGTTTTAAAGTCTATCTTCTTAATATCATGTTTTGGTAATTTCTTGATAATACAGCCAAGACAGAGAGAGCGCTGTCAACAGTGACGTGAGACCGGTTTCGTAAACATGTGTGCACTTAGTGAGGTGTAGTTTGAATGTGGGTTGATTGAAAAATATTGTAAATGTGTGCGTGTATGCACAGAGCGGAGGTGTAGTTTTGGCATTTTTCACTGTATTGTTCGCAGCGTTCTGTCTTGGTTTTTTATTTGGTCTGAGAATACAGCGTGACTAACTATAGTTAGTATGAATTCTACGAATATTACTATGAATTCATGAAAAAGAAACAGCTGTTCCATATATTCTGTTTAGCAACACTGATTATTTAGTATGGACCAGCAAATGTTTTTTTCAAGAATTATATTTTTTTTTTTTTTTTTTTTTTTAATAAAACGTTGCCCCACACTAAGATTTCTCTTGTATCGTGGGTGCGTTTACAGACACAAATCTCACATACACAAACGCCCAGACCCGAAACAACCATCTGTAGGCCATACAAATGTTTGTTCCGTGCGGGAATCGAACCCGCGACACGCAGCGCAGCATTCAATCGCTTAGCCACTGCACCAAACGTGTCGTCAGTTTTTCATTTTTAACCGTAGTAACGACGACACGTTTTGACGACACGTTTGGTGCAGTGGCTAAGCGATTGGCTTCTGCGCTACGGGTCGTGGGTTCGATTCCCACACGGAACAAAAATTTGTATGGCCTACAGATGGTTGTTCCGGGTCTGGGCGTTTGTTTGTGAGATTTGTGTCTATAAACGCACCCACGATACAAGAGAAATCTTAGTGTGGGGCAACGTTTTATTTAAAAAATAAGAATAAGAAATAAGAGTAAAATTTGTACAGAATGATGAGCAGATTTCGTGGTTTTCGGATGGAAGGTGACTAAACAGTCATACTGTATAAAGTCTGTAAAAAGTACTCCTATTAAATCTATAATTATAAATATATAAATGAATCGCCGAAATGTATGTACGCGCATAACTTCCGAACGACTGCACCAAATTGTATAGTTCTTTTTTTCTGTGTTCGTTATTGTCAGGACAAGGTTTGTATAAACAAAAATTATAAAAAAGCGACCTGTTTTAAAAAAAAAAACTCTTAATATTCAAAGTGAGTGAATGAGATAAAAGACTGTGAGAAATTTTCAATATATTGACGAAACATTGACAGATTGACGTTCAGTTGTTTAGCTAGCTGTTGATAACTTCAAAAATATTGACAGTATGGATAGATTGACATTAATTCATACACAATTACAGTTTCTTTCGCAACAGCAAAATGGAGTTTCGTGTGTAGAGGTTTATCGTCGTGTTATTTATTGTTATTGATAAGAAAACGCCACCAATTAGAGCGTTTGTTCACCGCCACCGTCACCGAGAAACGAGATTATTTCGGACCGAGTTCGGAACGATGTGACGGCGATCGTGTGTCCACCGCGACCGATCTCGGTGGTTCTCAACATAAGATAGAAATCCGTGCACCGGCGCCGTCAATCTCGGATGTAGTGGACAAGTGCAGATGTGTTTTGTATTGCCGGCATTTCGGTCCGTCACGATCTCGGCCGAGTTCTAGCGGTAGCGCCGATTTACTGACAATCTCGGTGGCCGAGATGACGGCGCGGCGGCGCTCGGATGACGGACGTGCGGTGGACACGCAGCCATAGTAATGTATGTATCGCTACTTCGGCAACGTCATCTCGTTCTCGGTGACGGCGGCGGTGGACAAACGGCCTTAGGCGTCAAAATATCTGTCGACGTACGGGTAAAGCAAGTCGAGTTCACAATATTCGAGAAAATGAATTAACGAAAAAAAAATGGCGGTACGAAGTTCGCCAGGTCAGCTAGTTTTAAATAAATATGTTTATGGACTAGAATTAGAAACAAGTATTGCCTTTTGATTGCTGTATTTGAGTCAATGACTTGTTAATTTCTCTGTGATTTTACTGGCAATGTTTGCACGCTCGAAACAATTACAAGACTGTTACTGTACTATAAAATATGAAATGACGGCTGAGGCTTTGCTCGCGTGGGTAAGTTGATAAAAACTATTTTATTTTCTTTTCAGGGTTTCAAGCTATCTTTCAAAAAAGTTTTATCGAAATTGGTTCAGTAATTTTGTTGTTGAAAAGTAACAAATAGACAAACTCATTTTCAAAGTTATAAACAAGTGTGGATTTATCATTCTCCTGCCCTTATCCCAATTTATTTGGGGTCGGCGCAACATGTCTTTTTCTTCCTTACTTCTCTATTAGTCGTCATCTCGGTAGTCACCCCCTTTCTAACCATATCATAATTCACACATTCCATCCATCATTTCTTTGGTCTTCCCCTACTCTTATAGCCATCGACATTCATACTCAAAACTCTCCTCACTACATTTTCCTCATTTCTCCGTAACACGTGCCCATACCATGACAACCGATTTCCACACAACTTTTCAGTTATCGATGCCACTTTCAAACTTCCTCTTATACAGGGTGTTAAAGAAATCGTGTAATTCCTTCAAACCATGTGATCTACTGGTGACACAGATTAAACCTTTTTTTTTTTTTTTTTTTTTTTTATGGATGGGAAATCATCATATGACTCCTTCCGCTCTGGGCGGAGCGGAAGGGAGTGTCAGACTCTTACTGACTAAAACCCATCCGTGTTCCTGCTAATGCCCTTTGCGTTCCAGGGCCGCGGTAACTCTTTCGATTAAATTCCGCAACCCTGGCAGGCACTGGCCCTAGCGGGCCCCGTCTACAATGCTGACATCTCTTTGAGGCGCGCGTGGAACACAACGCGCCGTCGACCCGGGCCTGGTTCTGATCGGACGGCGAACCACCCAACGTTCGCCGTCCGCAGGCCCGCGCCTACGGTGGCCGGGAATCGCCCTGCGACTCCCGACGCCCAGGGCGTCTCCTTCTGTTGCGGCGGCTGGGGCGTGAGGTTTGCCTCTCCCTCACGCGTTCCGCCTCCTCCTTCGCTAGCATTACTGCTTCGCAGAAGGAGGTGACTGCTTCCCATGCGCCCTCGCACCGGACCATGGATTGAACCAGGGCCGGACGCGAGAGGTCGCCGCCGCCGGACGCCTCTACGAGGACACGGCGGTGCTCCGCCCAAGCAGGGCAGACCTCCACCGTATGCTCCACCGTGTCCTCCGGGCGATCCTCACAGTGATAACACCCGGGCGTGTCCTCCCGCCGAATCCGAAACAGGTAGCTTCCGAAACAACCGTGTCCGGAGAGTACCTGCGTCAGGCGGAAGGTGAGGACGCCGTGGCGTCTCTCTAGCCACTCCTCAAATAGGGGACTTATCGCCGCAATTGTGGCGTGCCCAGCGCTGGGTTGCGACAGTCGCTGTCTCCATACCACCATGAGATCCTGCCGGAGCTCCGACCGCCGTGCTGCGATTTGCCGCGGCAGCAGAGTCACGCCCCGGCGTAGCGCCTCCACGCGCCACGCGTAAACGTGCGCAAGGGCTCTCGCCTCCAGATCCCACGGCGGCATTCCGGCAAGAAGACCCGCCGCCTCGCCAGAGATCGTTCGGTATCCCCGGGCCAGCCGGATGGCCATGACCCTCTGGGACGTGTTCAGGTAGCGGGCTGGTCGCTTTCTCAGAGTAAGTGCCCACACCGGGGCCCCATAAAGGGCCATGGACCGCACGACCTCCGCGTAAAGCCGCCGGCAGGAAGCGTTTGGACCCCCTAGATTGGGCAGAAGCCGCTTGAAGGCAGCCCCGGCCCGCCCCAGTCTGGGAGCCAAACGTCGGAAATGCTCGTCAAAGTTCCACCGGCTGTCGAGGACGAGTCCTAGGTACTTTATCGTCGACCCGACGCCGATGTGAACCCCTCCTACCGTTATTTGGGATCCCGATGGTGGTCTGTTCCGAGAACCATGAAAGCACATGGCTTCGGACTTGTGTAGGGCCACCTCGAGACCCAATTGCCTGATCCTCTCAATGACCGTCGCAACCCCGCGTGTCATTACTTCCGCCGCTGCCTGGTGCGACCCTCCCTGCGCCAGAACTAGCGTGTCGTCAGCGTAGCAGACTACGTTGACGCCCGTAGGGAGGTCGGCACGCAGTATCCAGTCGTAGCCGATGTTCCACAGGAGCGGCCCCAGAACCGAACCCTGTGGAACACCGCACGACATCTCTCGCCGTTTCCACTCTCCCTGGTGACCGGGGTAGATGACGGCCCTGTCCGTCAGGTAAGCCTCGACCACGCGACGGAGGTAGATTGGCATCTGGTGATACCGGAGTGCCTCTCTGATGCAACTCCAGGGCAGGGTATTAAAGGCATTGGCGATGTCAAGAGACACCGCCAAGACGACCCTGCCCCGGGACAACGACACAGATTAACCCTAAATAGGAATTTTCGAAAATCAATGAAAAAAAAAATCAAAAAAATATTTTTGGATTTCAGTTTCTGACTCTTTTTAGAGCCTTGAGTTATCTGACTGCAAAGAGCGGTATCGCGTTAGTCGTTCCTGCCAGCCGTGTCGCCGTACTTTCATTAATTTATGCGTGGCATCGAAATGTTCACAAAAATAAAATTATTTTTTTTGCAAAAAAAAAAAAACTTATTTTTTTACTGAATCCTTATTAGGTGATTTAGATACGATCGGTAACAGAGCCGCATGAAAAAAAAAGAATTTTATTTTTTTATTTTTAATCAAGCTAAATCCCGTGCGGGGCCTGTCTACACCAGTAGTAGATCCTGTGGTTTTAAGGAATTACACGAATTCGTTAACACCCTGTATACTCATTTCTTATTTTATCCATTCGTGTAACACCACACATCCCTCTTAGCATTCTCATCTCTGCTGCATGCAATTGTCTTTCATTCATCCCTTTTGTGGCCCATCATTCTGATCCATACAAGACAGCAGTGTGCATCTATGTGTGCAGTAATTGTGGATCTATAGGTATATAGGTATATATCTATAGGTATATAGGTATAAAATTATTCAAGAAGAGCTATAGAACATTTTACACTAATAAGAACTTGCCTCGTTGATCTAGTGGTTGTTAGCGTGACTGCTGAGCGTGAGGTCCCGCGCTCGACTCCCAGGTCGTGCAGAGTGTTACTGGATTTTCCGCGTGGAATTTTTAAGTAGCAGCCCGGAGTATGGATTTATGCCCGGTTGATTTCAATAGACTCGCACCCTATTACATGGGACTTAAATTCGAAAGGTTGTATCATATACCTATGCCCAACCCTTCGAGGAATAAAGACGTGATGTCATATTATGTAATAACATATTAATGAAAAGCTTCAAACTAAAAAGCAACAATCACACATTTTTACACAAGAAACTGACGTCACATCAAAATCTCGTCTGTAATAAAACGAAATAAACAGCTCTTAAAAGTGTATTGAAGCAAATAAAATGCCAATGAAAGTTCGAGAGCTCGGCTGCCGGCGTAACGCAGCAAATTTCGCATGTTTATAGCGCTGTGTTCGCATTTAATATTTTAGACATAGCGGAACCCTCCGCTATTGTTCCAACCGTACTTAAGAAAGACGAACTTTTGAATAATTAAATGTGTCAAAAGTCAGTGTTGCTGTCCACCGAGACGTTCCTTCGTTGGGGTGCATAAAAATAAAATTGGATTCGAAAATTTAAAGGAAGTTTCTGACGGAATAACTAACGGGCTTCGTTTTAATTGTTGTAGCTTATTTAATTTTCTTTGCGGTACTTCTTTATTGTAACGTTTTCGTATTCCAAATTTTGCTTACCCTGGCTAATTATAGTTCCATCCGCTTTCTAGCGTTTTCCCCAACTTCTTCTTCTATCGTGTCGGCACGAGCTATACAAGAATAACTCATGCTGTGGTGAAAAGATTAGCCAGTCAGAAAAGATGGTAGCGAGGCTGACGATGTATTCTCTGAAGGATAATACATAATTACAATACATATACTCACGCCTTTAAGCCCCAAAGGGATAAGCAGAGGTGTTCTCCTATTACAGGAGTCTGTACAATCACGTTTCGCCTCTTGTACCCATGACAGGTACCCAGGTGACGAGCTTAGTGCCATTTTTCGGGTACAATTTTATGGCGCTCTATTCTGGAAAGTATAGTAAATATATCCACGTTAAAACTCAAAGACTTAGGTTATTACCATTTAGACGGAGTAAAAAGATTCAGTTTTTTCTAAAAAACTTAGCTAGAGTTAATTGCGAGACTGGAAATACGTAGCTTCGAATATGAATAAGTTATGCTCGGGTCGTCCACACGTCTTTCTAATTACAACTTCAAGGGACTCTAGTTAACTAAATTAGGTGTCGCCGAACAGATTCGTGATAATTAGGAACATTTTTTACTCGTATTTCGGTTTCTGAGCTTTTTTGTAACTTTTAGGTCTCATTTATGAGTATTATGAAGACTGAAGTTGGATTTGAGCTTCACTGTATATGTCAACATGTAACTGTCCCGCTGCAGGTCAAAGACTTCTGCTCAAACAGAGAAGAAATAAGCATTGATGGTCACGCTAGTTCACTGCGGAGTTGGCGATTTCAGACCATTAAGTCCATGTTTCCTCACAATGTTTACGATTACCGTATGTCAGTTGTGTCTAAGATTAACAAAAAGTACATATGAAATTGGAAAAGTCACATTAGTGCCTGGGTTTGATTGAACCCATGAACCGGAGTCACAATATAAATGCCAGAAAAAGTCGTATGTGCAAATGCGTTGTTCTTTCTCTGATCAGCCCTAACATCGATTTTAATTGGCTAATAAAGGCATAATTTGGCTATAATATGTACTTTTGAGACCGATGCTACTCAGATCATGTGCCGATGATTGGCAGTTCAATCATCAAACCGTAAAATTCTGCAACGTTGAAGTCGTTCTTCCTATCGTTTCTAGATTTACGTTGAGCGTATTCTGTCGATCTTCAAGCAATTTCTTGCAATTTATAATCAACCCATTACTGTCCCACTGTTAAACATGGGTCATTAGAATGAGAAGGGTTTAAGAAGGATACACGGTGACACTGACATTCGACACAATGCAATCGCGACACTGAAATTAAACCAGAGGTAATGCGCAACTCAGTGTAACAGCGATGTACACACTACGACACTTGGTGTCGACACTGAGTGTCGAATGTAATGTGTCGCCGTGTATCCTTACCATTACCGTTAGTCCACCACGCTCGCTTGGTGCAGTTTAGTGAACTACACAAGGATTTCTCAGTTGTGCATGTTTCCTCACGATGTTTTCCTTAACACTCACGTAAGTAATAATCAAATTCTGATCCACACATGAATTCAAGATGGCAGCGTTCACCCGCTAGACTATCATTACTGTGTGATGTTGCTCATTCATCTGACAAAACGCTTAGTCATCTCTTACAAAATCCATGGAGAGGAAAGGGTTTTCTCATACAAATATTATACTACGTATGTCACAGAATACACTGTTTCAACCCACAAGCGACTAGTAACGGCATTGTTGTTAATATTTACTAAATCCGCGGCTAACAAAGCTTATCACAGTTTATGCATAAATAAAGAGATACAAGTCATTTCGTATAAAGGACTGCCCTGAATGTACAACGAACGTGGAGGTAGAAATATTTAGTAATTATAGAGTAAGTGAAAGAGGGCTCGTGGCTAATTAACAACCACGCGGATCGTACGATTTGTTAGGTTGAGCTGCGCTTGCCGCGGTCAGTCCGTGGATGGGTGACCGTTCATTACACATCGAGCTCCTTTCGTGCCTCGGAGAACACGTTAAGCCGTTGGTCTCGCTGTCATACGAATACCGATGACAATTTTTGCAGGTAATCAGAAGCGCAAAAATCTGACAAAACGTTTAACCTTAAGATACCTTGACCTTTCGTAGGTATGGCGGCAGTGGCTGCGTGTAAAGTACGGGTATTCGGCCGTTACTGTTTAGACTGGAAGCTGACCCCAACATAGTTGGGAGAAGGCTAGGCAGAAGAGTATAGAAAAAGCGAAAATTGTAGCAGTGAGAAATAAATTGTATGCTTCAGATAAGATAGTCCACAAGTGTGCCTATACAATATAATCATCTTCCTGCCTTTATCCCATGTTACTTGGGGTCGGCGCAAAACGTTTTCTTCTTCCATTCCGTCCTGTCAACCGTCATGATATCACTGAATCCCTTCTCTTTCATGTCATTCTTCACACAATCCATCCATATTTTCTTTGGCCTCCTCCTTCGTCTCCATTCATCCACATTTAGATTCATAACTCTGTTGGTCACATGCGTTTCATCCCTCCTCTTCACATGCCCATACCAAGACAAACGGTTCCCTTTGAACTTTTCTGTCACTAACGCTACTTTCAAACTTCCTCTAATATACTCATTCCCGGCCTTATCCATTCTGGTCACTCCACACATCCATCTCAACATTCTCATCTCCGTTACATGCAATATTTTTTCATCCATCTTCTCCATGGCCCAACATTCCGATCCATACAGTACCAGCACAGCCTATACAATATACATACATCAAAAATTCTCAGTTCGACTGTACCTACTTGACAGATATATTGATAATATCATATTCTGATACAAGCAATTGCACGTTCATGATACCTTTCTTGCTTTCACAAAGTATTTAAAAAAAAACTAATATGGCATATTCTGAGATAGACAACGTACGTCTGTTTGCGGTCCTAAAGTAGGAGCAGGAGTTTTTTTCTCTCCAATCCTCATTCTATCAAAACAACTTTCCTACCTCAACGTTCATGTCTCAGAAATAATTCACACGTCCCTCGAGAACAAAGCGTCGACTAAAGGGGTATTTTATACATATGAACACAACCAAAGAGTATACATACATAATACAAATTAATATAATATTCTAACAAGGGATGCTACTAACAGAATTATGATGAAACAAAAATGTATTCCTATTCACAAAACTATAATTCAAAATAGTACGTACAAAAACACTGTTAGAAGTCGTGAATGTAAACGAATTCGTGTAATTCCTTAAAATAACATGATCTATTACTGGTAGGTATAGATTGATATTATGGTAAACTAGCTTTTACCCGCAGCTTCGATTGCATGAAATTTTGAACCCGCTAAGTGACGATTTTCCAAACAAACTTTCATACACTTTTTAACTCCCTTAGGGGTTGAATTCCAAAAAACCTTTCTTATTCCTTATCTACATTATAAAAGGAACCTCTATGCAAAATTTCAGCTTTCTAGGTCGAAGGGTTTCTGCTGGGCGTTGATGAGTCAGTCAGTCAGTCAAGACTTTTCTTTTTATTTATATAGTGGAATAGCTATTTTTCGCCGCTTCTAAAAAAACTCTTAACACACTACTAAAGTCTCTATAATAATATAATTCAATCGTGATTAGAAAGACACGTAGCGCCATCTATGAACGTTATTGTTGTTTTCCTCGCGAACAGTACTTTTTTTCGGGATGAAAGGTACCCTATGTCCGTTTCTGTACACCTGACAACGTATAGGCAAAATTTCAGCATGATCGGTTCAGTGGTTTAAACCTGAAAAGGTAACAAACAAACAAACTTACTTTCATATAAATTTACAATATTAGTTAGGATTAGGATAGTTAGGATTAGGATTGTGATAGAACATTTTAATGCTACGCATAAATGAATGGAAGCCTGGCAATACAGCTAGCGGGCACGACTAACTCGATATCGTTCCGCGCAATTAGTTATCTCGGGGCGCTAAACTGACTCACGATAAGAACAAAACTTTTTTTTTCGTTTTTTTTATGTGAATCTATTACATGCAGGGTCAGTTTGTGTCACCAGTAGACTATGAAGTTTGAAGGAATAACACGAATTCGTTTACACCCTGTATACAAAAATAAACTTTTGTTACAGAATTTGAAAATTGTTTCGCCGTAAAACAACACGTCGTTGGGACAGCATGTTGGCACAGTAGATATATAAGCTAAAGCAGTACCTCAACTTACTATAATCACAGAATATATACAGGGCGTCCCACGACTTTGCCACATGGAGGGGAAGTACCTTAAATACTGTAGATAGAAAAAAATACTGAATGAAGACTTCATTTTTATTTTAAAAACAATACGAACTGCATTCAAAGAATTTTAAATAATCACCTGTCTGAACCGGGAATCGAACCCGCTAAATGTGAAAACAAAAAAATTTGTAATTTTTATTGTACTAATCGAAAGGCTCGATCAGATACATTTATTTCTTCTAAGTAACATAGCATATAAAATAAAAGGAACACCATGAAATTTAATATTTAATCTAAAATTTTGTTCAGTTAATGAATAGCATTTTCTTTATGTCGTGCTTATAACAACTGACATGTACATGTACTACTTTCTGCTTTATTACTATTTCGAAGTATTACTTCAATATTCACCATGAAAAAATAAATAAATCAACGGTAAGCGAGATTATTAAAAGAGTTACAATTTGTATACAATAGGAAGAGACACGTTTTGAGCATTTAATAAATTAAATTGTTTGTATGTAAATTGCAGTTAAACGTGTCTTATTATTTCAAATAAGTGTTAAATTTCATGGTGTTCCTTTTATTTTAGATGCTATGTTACTTAGAAGAAATACATGTATCTGATCGAGCCTTTCGATTAGTACAATAAAATTACAGTTTTTTTTGTTTTCACATTTAGCGGGTTCGATTCCCGGTTCAAACAGATGATTATTTAAAATTCTTTGAATGCAGTTCGTATTGTTTTTAAAATAAAAATGAAGTCTTCATTCAGTAAATTTTTCTATCTATAGTATTTAAGGTACTTCCCCTCCATGTGGCAAAGTCGTGGGACGCCCTGTATATACATTAATTAGTATTATATGTATAAGCTTTAGGCTTTAGCTTATATATCTACTGTGCTATAATAGCCTGAATTCGGTGTGTAAAGTAAAAGTTAACCTATGCTGATTCCAAAACCGTTTCGAGTTTTTAGTTTGGTAAACCATAGTTTGTAATTTTTAGCTCTTAAAATTATAAGATGGTGTTTATTTTAGCAGAAATGCATGAATTCACTTAATATCTATTGGATCTCAAAGTGACTATCTTCCTTTTTCGTGACGTAGGAAAACTCTACGGTACGAATATTATACTTGGCGTAGACAAATTGAAAGAATTGGTTTCTTTGTCGATGGTAAACCCTCCTATCGCGTGACGTCATCACTAGAAAAACTTTAAAAATGTATTAATAAATAACTACCGTGTAGAAAACAAAAATATTGAAATCAGTTTCTTTAAATAGCTTATTCTTTAAGAAAAAAACATAAAAAATACCAAAAAAACTTTACATACCGAATTGACACACTCACACAGACACATATTGTGTACTGAGCATAATGCACTCTTTGCATGTGACTGTGTTCCGATGATACGTTAGAAGTCTTGTTGCATTGCGT
This sequence comes from Amphipyra tragopoginis, assembly GCA_905220435.1. Classification (NCBI taxonomy): domain Eukaryota; kingdom Metazoa; phylum Arthropoda; class Insecta; order Lepidoptera; family Noctuidae; genus Amphipyra; species Amphipyra tragopoginis. Next base: position 25,013,248 of record HG991996.1, on the reverse strand, counting down.
TTCTATGTGAGTGTGTCAATTCCGACGATTGTAGGTAGTTGAAGTACTTTTAGGGAATATTGGTACTGACCATGAGACAGCCTTGAAGAATGTAAAATGAATATCGTCGTCTTGCGTAGACGGAAACACAATAAGGTCACCGCATCCAAATTGTGCTGCTTGTGGGTGGATTTAGAGTAGATCCACCCCGGGTAGCACAATTTGGATGCGGTGACCTTATTGTGTTTCCGTCTACGCAAGACGATGATATTCATTTTACATTCTTCAAGGCTGTCTCATTGTCAGTACCAATATTCCCTAAAGTGGTGACCCCGACGTGATGCTTGGTAACGACTGGAGTGGTTTTTTCACTGCATCTGTTCTGATAAATACGTCAATACGTGCTACTGCTTTAGCTGATACATATAACACCTGATTTAATACTGTGATGTCGGTTTGTGTACTGCAGCAACCATTTTGACATTTGAACTATGTATACGTCACTTACATTCAACGATTCCGCACCAGAATTCGATATTTCAAATAGTTTTTAAAGGTGCAAACGCTTCGCCCGTCTTTGACTGAGTTTCTTGTGAACTATGTCGATCAAAGTTAAAAAGCTTTTGTGATTGCGTTCGATCTGGAGCAGCGCGGTTGAGATGCGCGGTACATCTTCAGATGGAACTCGTGCCTGTGTGTGTACTATGCAATTCTGGAATTTCATAATCTTGACAAACTTGTTCGACAAGTGTGTGACTCGCGACCTCGCCGCGTGATCAGCTCATGAATAAGGGCTCCGTGTAGGTCCGAAACTAGTCGGGCAATCCCGAAGAAATGCACGTGAGTAAAACGTAAATAATCTTAAATTGTCAATGACAGTCAAAGTAGGTAACGTTTAACAGTATTTTGAGTTCGAATATCGATCGATATAGTCGGAAAGGGGTACATCCGCGGGCCAATTAAAGTATCAGTTTTTTTTTTTTCTATTGGACCGCTGTAGGTGGTCCTAGGGGACCATTTCTACGTAACCGGGCAGTTTATTGGCGAAACCTGAGGGGTCTCTAGCCAATGGGAGGGGGAGTAAAATACTTAACCTAAGCTAACTACTTGTACTACACTAACATCATGACTACCTGCAACAATAACAGCACTAAGGGCGACCCCTAGTGGGACTCGGACCTCGGCTTAGGGCGTTGCTGGCGGGGGCTTGGGGGGGGGGGGGGAGTATCACTAATGATCATGACTGTTTTAAAGCAAGTGTTAAAATTTCAAAATTCGGTAGTTTTTATTTCCATTCAAAATTAATAATCTTTTGTTCACACCATAAAATCGACAAAACTGATTATGTTACGAATTCAAACCTTGAGGCAATTAACACATGACCCTAAATATGACCTAAAATGTGAACACAGCTGATAATTGATAGATTTTAGCGTATTTTTTGTGATATCTTTGAACAGCTATTTCTCTAAAACTATTGACTTTTGGGGAAAGTTGTAGAACAAAACTTATTTTGTTAATGATTATGAGTTCTTTAACATTAATTTAGTCCTTTCGGATTAGTACCTCCTTTCCGACTAACTTTCTTTAAGAATCATCTCACAAGATTTCGAAGTCCATATTATACACCGTGTACAAAAAAAAACAAATTACTAAAAGTCTTTAAAAAACTGACCAAGTGTGAGTCGAACTCGCGCACGAAGGGTTCCGTACCATTATCTATAAAAACGGCAAAAAATCATGTCTGTTGTATGGGGGCCCCCCTTAAATATTTGTTTTATTTTAATTAATTTATTTATTTTTAAAGTGAATATATAACTAAATATTCTGTGAATATTTTAAGCGTCTACCTGTTGCCGTTATCAATATCGAGCAAAAAAATCACGTTTGTTGTATGGGAGCCCCCTTAAATATTTATTTTGTTCTGTTTTTTAGTATCTGTTGTTATAGCGGCAACAGAAATACATCATCTGTGAAAATTTCAACTGTCTAACTATCACGGTTCATGACATACGGCCTGGTGACAGACGGACAGACGGACAGCGGAGTCTTAGTAATAGGGTCCCGTTTTACCCTTTGGGTGCGGAACCCTAAACAATGAAATAAAAGTCTTTAAAACAACGGACACTCAACAAAATTTCACAAGCCCACTAAATCACAACAACCAAAAGGAATCTGTTAAAAACAACTTCGGACCGTTCCAAATAACATTCACCTCAGGAACACGTTGTATAAGACATTTTTTTTGCGGAAACTGACTTTCCTCCAAGTGTGGCGATTTCGCAAAGTTTAAGTGGCCATTAGCGAACTTGTTTACAGCTGCCCCAAGGCAACTGGTTCTGTTCCCGGCTACGTTTTATTACTGAAGCGTACGCTTGTCAGGAAATCGAGGGCGAAATAGTAATACAAGACGGTTACTAAAGCTTTCCTTAGGCGTAGGAAATAAATGTTAATTATGAAAATGGAGGGCTCTTCTGTGTATTAAAGTTGGGTCGTCAGATAGGATCGTTTGGGACTAAGTACCGGAGGAGGAAAAGTTTCTGTCTATATCTTCATGATCGTTACTTCTAAGGGGAAGGCAGAATTCTTGGGGGACTAATGTTCCAATACTTATTATGTAGGCTACTCAACACTCGTCGATAACGGTTCCTGTATTTTAATGATTTTTATTACATTTTCATTGAGTTAGTCAAAACCTGCGATAGTCTCTTACTGATGACACTTAATATGTTCAGGGGAGCTAATATAACGTCACATTTGGTGATTCATATTTCATTTCACATTCATAATCACAACTGCTAGTGGATTGCACATCCAATCGGCAGGTGTGATGCAGTTGCACTAACTGCATCCTAATTGCCTTGAAGCTACATTTGGCAGTTGCGTAGTTAACAGATGCAACTGGATGTGTAGTCTACTTGCAGTTATGAATACGAATATGAAACGAAATATATTTCATCAAACGCGGCGTTGTAACTCCCCTGGTCTCACTAATGTGAATTTAATCTAGATAAAGAAAACGTCTGACTGTCTTTTGGAAATGAAAATTTCGACCGAAATCAAACAGCAGTCCTCACAGCATATCTTGGGCTGCGCTTCCACGTTAAGATACGGTTTAATTATATTCTAGGGAAATGCAACTAGTAAGGAATCATTAGTTAAAGCGTAGAAGCATTGCATTATAGCTTCTTCTTCTACTCGTATCGATGATACATCTAATGATTATACCACTTGGGCCCAGTAGGTGGCCACGTTTATTGCCGCGTCTGAGGTGCTAATCAGATTGTCAAGGGTGCAGGTGAACGGACAATTGGGACACTCCAGCATGTGGGACATAGTCTGATCAGGAGCTCCGCAACTGCGCTGGGTGTCAAACGGGTCTAAGATGCCCCATTTCGCCAAATTATATTTGCAGCGGTCTACTTGGGTGCGCAGTCGATTCAACGCTTCCAGATAGGCCACTGCAATTCACTGCCAGGAGGCAGGTGTTCCTGGGGCTTCAAGTAGTTGTCAGGTGGAGGATGTTTTTCATCCCACAGTCTGCTTCTTTTTTTGGGTGAAGAGAGAAGAGCTATATGTAATATACGTACCGTACGTTGTAAAGCGCATTTGATAAATCTAAGCCGGTTAAAATGCCCTCCATGTACATATATGTATTTTAAACTGCAATGTTTGTAAAGAGTAACTGGTCAAAATTTTCAGAAATAAGTAGTGATCGCAGATCTGGTAAATTACACTTGGTCCCCGCTAAAACAGCTTTGTTTCATAAGAGTATAATTGCAACGGTGCCAAAAATTATAATAAAATATCGAAATGTGTACGGTCAAATGAAAGTATTTATATTAGAACCAAACCAAATTACAGTCGTTGTTAATGGAAAAGGCATACTATATTACTATAACTCAGTTGAAAAATATTTAAAATTAATGATAATATATTATTATATTAAAACATAACGCGACAATGACATGTATGTATTTATCAATGGGCCTTTAATGTATTATTCACATTTACGTATATAATATTAAAGGATTATGGTTGTGAAAAACATGGAGTCACAATAAAAACTACATGTCAATACAATGATATACACGGCTACATATCAAGCTATAAATGCCAGTATAAGCTGACCTCTCATTGTACGGAAAGCCTACACAATGTGAGATCAGCTCATACTGGAGTCTTATAGCTCGGTGTACAGGGTTACTGGTAAAACACTAACAACCTCTTTGGGGGTCATTGTACTCATCATTAAGAACAACTTTTACTATTGAATCAAAGATGAAATCACGAAAAAAAAATCTGTTGTTCCCTACATTTTGACGAGTTATGCAAATATAAATGTAGGGAACAGCTGTCTTTTTTTTCCCATGTCTGGTTGTTCGCATCGTAAAAGTTGTTCACGATGATGAGTACAATGACCCCTTAAGAGGTTGTTCATGTTTTATCAATAACCTTGTATAGCCGTGCGTACAGTCGGCACCCTTCTAACGTAGCACGTTCATACTAAATTACTGCAAAACTAAAGGGTTTGGCTTGGACCTCAATTCGTTTTGTACAATTTGGCTTCCCGGACGTAAATTTTAACCCAAGGACTATAGCGGTCACCAACCAAAATACTCTAAAGCCATCAAGCATTCATAAGTTAAGTAGCGAGTTAAGTTGCCGATTTAGTAAACTTAATTGAGCAAGTAAGGACTACATTAACGTGCTTTTATACGAGTTTAGTTGTAAGTTACATTGTAAAATACATCCTCTTAAAATTTAACTATGTGTGAGCTCGAGGGACCCGAAAAAAGGAGAAGAATGTGTCTCGCTCTCTCTCTTCCGCGATTTAACGGCGTAGGATACGATAATATGCAGAATGACCAGGTAAAGTGCAGATATCTGCAATTTTAAGTAAAATTTCGCGCAACAACGCGCTTTCGTTAAAACTACAATTCACACAAATTTTTCTATCAGTAAACAAATTGCGCCGCATGACACACTAATTATTTGTTATAGTCTCACCTCTCTAAAGCACATTTTGCTGGGGTAACGCACACCTCTTCAACGGATCGTGCCCGGTAATCTACAGATTATCTAGTTAATGTGTATATTAACACATTCAGCATTCTAACGGTAACATAATACACTACGTGTCGTACTGTATAGGCACTGGAATTTACGCGACACTGATGCGTGTCGCGTTTCGCCTACTAACTTGTACTAAACTGGTTCGGACACTGCCATTCGTACGCTAGTGATAATTAAATTCTGGGGCCCAATTCTCCTAAAATAAATCTTGAAAAATCACAACCGAACCAAGGCTGAACCGTTCATTCAGACAGTTCTCAATTTCAAAAGCTGTCTTACCTCCGGTTTCTGATTTGAGAATTAGGGATAAGCAACTACTTAAGTAACATTTGAGTATGGAGTTGTCAAAAAATTGACGGATTTCAATGCATTTTTTTGACAACTTTGTACTCAAATATTACTTAAGTATTTACTTATCCCGAATTCTCAAATCAGAAACCGGAGGTTATTGTTTGACACAAAAAACAAAATCAATAATTTTGAAAGTTTTCGAAAACAAAAACTGACTGACGGTTGTGGTTCGATTGCGTTTGGCAACAATTTATTTTAGGAGAATTAGGCCCCTGATTCGCACACGAATTCGAAATCTCAGTTCAAACTCCACAAATCGATAGCACAGTCCTAGTAGACACCTAAATGACTGCAAACTAAAGGGTACGGCTATGCGTTCCGTACAATTTGGCTTCCCAGACGTCCGCTATGTCAACAAGGACTGTTTCAATTGTGGACGAAGGACGATCTTTGTATTGATTATACGGTGTGTTTGGTATTGCACTATCGACAATTTCATGACATACTAACTGTACCCGGTACTGTACATGCGTTGCAATGCACTTTTTAACCGACTTCAAAAAAAGGAGGAGGTTCTCAATTCGGTCGGTATTATTTTATTTATGTATGTACACCGATTACTCCGAGGTTTCTAGTCCGATTAGTGTGATTCTTTTTTTGTTCTATGCAGTATACTTGCCATTTAGTCTCATAAAAATTTCATCCAATTTGGTTCAGTACTTTTTATTTTGTGAGCATTTTTTTGATTACTGCTATGTGGATGATGTAATTATTTTTATGGATGTTCGGGCATAACTCCGTCTTTTATAGACGGATTTGCAAAATAATTTTTTTTGTTTGAAAGAATATTCTTCCGAAATGGTTCCATTTCAATTTGGTGAAGAAGATGATGAATACCCTCGGAGATTGACAATGGAACTCTTCAATGGATAACAGCCAATTACCCGAGATTGCAGTAATTGCATGTTTGTGTACTATTAATGCCACTATAAATCGAAAAATAAAATAAAATTTAAAAAAAAGTAAAAACCGACTTCAAAAAAAAGTAAAAAGAGTAAAATAATTACCATTTATTATAAAACTAACAGTTTTAGAAGTCGGTGCCTTCAATTATGTTCAGTGTAAAATTGCACCGACTTCTAAAACTGTTAGTTATATTATATTTATAATAATATGGTAATTATTTTACTCTTTTTAGTTTTTTTTGAAGTCGGTTTTTACTTTTTTTCCTACTTACTACCTACCTACTACTTACCTACTTACCTACCTTCAGAAACAAAATCAAAAAAGTTTAAACCATTTTCATGCATGTGGTAAACAAATTAAGAATATGGACATACTGATAATTTAGTTTTTTTTTTAAATATCAAAATTTTTGTTCATTAAAAATATGTGTAATCTTTGGATTTAGGAGTGCTTAAAACCTTAGATTATTTTTCATTTGCAAGCTGACAATTCCCATATAATTCATTAATAAATGATTTTGGCTATTGAATAAATAAAAGGCAATTTAAAAAAAATGCTTTCCAATTATTTCTATTTTAACCGACTTTTTGGCTTGCAATATGGTTTTAATTAGTCACTAAACAATATGTTTTTTTCAAATTGAGTCTTGGTTTTCTTAAGCTGAGTCATTCAAGCGCCCCGAGTTAACTGACTGCGCGGAGCAATATTCTTGCCCGTCAGTTTTGTCGCCGTGCTTTAAATAAATTTAAAACAAAGATAAGACAATGGCTGATAGAAAATTGTTTTTATACATTAAGCGAATTTTTTTTACTATAAAATATATAATTGTAAACTCACTAAGCACCTACTTACCTAGTACCTAAGTAACTCAATTTCGCATACCTTGTACAGGTGAGATGTGTTAAGCTCTATAAATTGTAACATTTACTATGTATACCATATCTCCTGCGGATAAATATTTATATTTCTATTTCATTAATTTATGCTTGGAATCAAAATGTAACATAAATGTCTCATAATTGACCAAATGAATAAAAAAAAAACCTACAAAGAACAAAAAAAAAAACTCAACCTAAATCTCGTGCGGGGTAAAATGCCAGTGATACATCATGTCATTCCTAATAGTATAAATACGTTTACTGTAGACGTATACTAAATATCAGTATCACACTTGATCACCAATCAGCAGATCTCTAGTCCCATCTAAATAACTGAAAACTAAAGGGTTTTGCCACATCAATATGCTCAGTACAATTTGGCTCCCCAGACGTCGGCTACATCAACAACGAACGTATCCATTGTGGACGTAGTACGACCCGTCATGTTGTGATTATATTAACGGAGTAAGGTAAATACGTCGGTAGGCCGTGTGTAAAGTGTACCTTGTGTACCTATGGTTTTATATTATAGGGTGTGTTAGGCGTGAACGAGCTTGATCTAATTTGGAGACGCCACGTTTGGTGCGGTGGATGAGCGATTGACTACTGCGCTACGGGACGCGGGTTTGATTCCCACACGGGGAAAACATTTTTATAGGTTACAGATAGTTGTTCCAGTTCTGGGCTTTTGTGCACGCGAGATTTGTGTCTGTAAACGCACAAATGATACGAAAAAAACGTAGAGAGGAGAAAAGATTAATTTAATTCAATTCAATTCAAATACATTGTTTGCTAGAACATGGTACGTAGTACAATGGTCTTACAAGGTTATCGATTCCGACATATTCTGCCACATGCGTCGTCCAAATATATGAATTCAGGACTTAACAATTAAATTGATATTTAAATTACATACCTAGATAAACACACACACACACAGTTTTATATAATTGCAAAAATGTTATATACAGTTGTCGTCCATAAATTGTTTAACACAAAAAGTTTCCAAAATAGAATTACAAGCTGCCACCTGCCAGTATCATAGCAAATGCCATGTATTTATTAGGCAACAATTGACGCGCAACACATGACCCTTAACATGTTTGTTGCTAGATAACGCGGAACATGACGCTGAAAGAATGACTACGCATCATTTTATTGCACGTTGTCGCTCATCACGTTGCTACATATTGCGCGTCAACTGTTGCCTAGAGAATAACGAGGCTTTATCGTCCTAATAGGAATGCAATTTTTTCTAGGGTTATTTTTTAATGTTAGTCGCGGGGAAAAGCTAGTCAGTTATATTTATTACGAATTTTATATACACAATAAATACTAGTTTCCGTGACTACAGACTAATTTCACATAGAGCGGCTCTCTTATGATATTATTATAGTTCCTGGGGCCCAATTCTCCTAAAATTAATTGTTGCCAAACGCAATCGAACCACAACCGTCAGTCAGTTTTGTTTTCGAAAACTTTCAAAATGATTGATTTTGTTTTTTGTGTCAAACAATTTGATAGCTTTTGAAATTGAGAACTGTCTGAATGAACGGTTCGACCTTGGTTCGGTTGTGATTTATAAAGATTAATTTTAGGAGAATTAGGCCCCTGTAAGTCGTGATAAAATAAAAATGTCCAAATTGCATTCCCGGGGTTTTCACTCCCGAGCGACGATATGCTGAGCGATGACCGATTTGTTCGGATGTGATGCTTATTTTCAATTTTTTTTATTTTTATTTACGTCGTCTTACTATTCTAACAAATTGTTTTTTTTTTTCTTTTCTTTCAATGCTCTGTAGCTTGGATTAAACGGCACTTACTGATAAGACTTGTCTCACATTACGATCAAATACGATCCATTTCATACACCCATAAGGAAATCAAATATATAAAAAATACGGGTGGGAAAATCTCTTTATCTGTGGAAAATATTGAATATCTGGTAGCGACACCGCGTATTCCGTACCGTGGGGCTTCGAGAAGTAATCAGTGTCGATTATCACATGATATCGGAAATCTGTCATGCTCATGTCGCTTCCGCAACATGTGTTTAAAAATCGCGAGCTGGGAGCTTTAGGGTGTGTTTACACTTGGTTTTAATGTAAGTGTTATTTATGCTTCTTCTTTTCTCTTGTCGACACGAGATATACGAGAAAAGCTGATGCCGTGGTGAAAAGATTAGCCGGTCAGCAAGGTTGGTAGCGGGGGCTGACTGCTCAGGGTGTGTTGGACGTATTTAAGTATGGTCACTCCCGGAGGCTCTTTTAATTTTTAATGTCTAGTAGGGACTGGTCTAGTCTTTACAAGATCAGGCATTGGCCATTATATTAGGAAACGTGTGTGAGTTCATTAATAGATGGTAGCATCCACTGCATTACACTTATTTTTATCTTTGCCCTACTCCTGAAATAATTCTGTTGGTCATGGGTCGCATCGTGGCCTCGTTTACAAACAAAACTTCACATCCAGAAACACCCAGAATCGGAACAATTATTAGTAGGCTATACAAATACTTGTTTCGTGAGAGTATCGAACCCGCGAGCCGTTGCGTAGCTTACCAACGCCAACCGCTTAGCCAATGCGCCAATCATGCTGTCCAAATCTAAAGCTTTGAAACCAAGTTTGCAAAGGTGCAAGGTTTTGCTATGCCATCGTTATGCCTAGCCTTTTCCCTTTTTTTTTTCATCCTTTTACCTTGTTGAGGTCAGTTTCCAGTCTACCCGGATGCGGCTCAACACCAGTATTTTATACAGAGTGATTTCCATCAGACCTCCGCGACCCAGTTACTGGGCAATCCCGATATCCTAAGGTTACACCCGGTTGTCAGACTTCCGGGCTTCTGACTACCCGTAACGACTGTCATAGGTATGACACCAGAGATCGATGGCTTAACGTGCTCTTTGGGGCACGACGGGTCTCCATGAGTAACGAACGGTCACCCATCCACGGGCTGACCACGGCAAGTGCAGCTTAACCTTGCAAATCATTTGATCCGCGCGGTTGATAATTAGCCACGAGCCCCCGGTAGCTATGCTAAGTAAAATGAAAACTGTTTCATTATTGTTATCAATAAAGGAACTGGCATTTTTACTAATGAGTGCGCAACTAGTTTTTTTATCAAATGGACCTGCTGCCGGGAAAACGCTACGTTGTAATGATAACATAAACTACTGTAGCAGTAAACTTAGAGCCACATCAGCGGGATTCGACAAAATGTTCGCGTTGGCGCGACATGTCTGGCCAAGCGAACATTTCGCAATAATTTGACTACTATCACTACATAGTATAAAACAAAGTCGCTTTCCGATGTCTGTCCCTATGCATGCTTGGATCTTTAAAACTACGCAACGGATTTTGTTGCGGTTTTTTTTAGTAGATAGAGTGATTCAAAAGGAAGGTTTTAAGCTATAAAACGTACACGTGCGAAGCACTTGCTAGTTGCTAGTTAAAAATATACAACAATTTAGTATCGATTCGATGAAAATGTAGAGGAGATACAAGCTTTCGAAGTTTATTGGGGAGGTATTTTCTGTCCTTGTCGCGGAATACGGATATTGTACAGAGTGATGTCAAGTCACTTTAACGTTTTTAAGGGATGTATGTATAAACAAATAACCTATTCGTCACATCGCGTTTAGCTGTTCGAGGGCATTCGACGATTTTATATTCGCGTTGTCGCAACAGCATGCTACATATTATGTTCGTGTAATAGTGTGGCCCTGGGGTAACTGTATGCATCAGCTATTTTAAACTTAGAATAAACATACTTTGGAAAAACAAACCTTATTTTTATTGTACACAGTACAGTTTTCATTGCAACTAAAATAGTTTTATGACCTTTTTAATAGGTTTTTTTATTCTGAAGTCAACTTAATTTACATGTTTTTAAAGTTGACATTTATGTAGATTGCAGTAATACGTATTTATATTTCAGTATTGGTTGTAATATGTATAGTGACTTTTATTTCTAAATTAACAATATATATCAGCAGCTAAAAAAACTAAAAAGTGCAGAGTACGTTACACTATTTCGCTGTATAGTAAACCATATTGCGTCATACGCTATAACTATACTATAGCATGACGTTCACAATATACGCTATATAGCAAGCCGATCTACTGTATATAGCAAGTTATTTGTCGGCGATTCGTAGGGCAACGGAAAGGAAAGAAGTGAGGCGGGGCGGGCACCGGAGAATCGTACGATACCTATAGTTCTGAAAATCGCTCAAGTTTATCGTGTACAGCAAGCCAATACTTTATAGCATAGCGTTGTGTGAATGTGTCCATATAAAATGTAAACTGAGCGATATCATCGCGCTGTACAATATTTGCTAAATGCTATAAAATAAAGCGTAGTCTAAACTTCGCTGTATCAGATGAACGTTATACCCTCAAAATAATCGCCGAAAATTTAATATTCACCCACAGTTTACTCAAAAATTCGATGTGTAATATCCCTAATTCAAAGCACGTGGCCCACCATATGACATGGAGCGCGGCGCTGATTAAATTTGAAGCCATAAAAAATCATGAACGTCAAACAAGACCTGTTACGGGGTTGCGTGTTCATACGTTGTTAAATAAATTGTACCTTTTACTCCGGTCAAAGGTAAACATTGGGATCGTTGCATGTCCCTCAGCCGTATTTGGCTCGAGTTTCTAATTCTAGATCGAAAGATATTTTTTTATAGATTTCCGAATTACGTAAGGAGTTTTTACGGGAGTATTTTTACGGGGACATTTGTGACTTTGAATTAAAATGGACTGATTTAATTAAGTTTTTATTTACATCTACGGTTATCTGTGATTCGAAAATATGTGTAATCAGAATGTTTTCTAGTAAGTCGGAAAGGGGGTACAAATCCGCGGGCCACATAAAATATCACTGATAACTGTTTTAAAACAACTGTTAAATTGATAAAAAACAAAACCATGCAAAATGATTTTTATTTTAGATCTTTCAAAAATTCTTCATCCTTGCTTTAGTTACGAATTCAGACAATAGAGGTTACAATCCGTAACCCCAAATATGACTTAAAATATAAACACAGCTGATCATAGCCAAGCATAGATAGATTTCAACGTATTTTTATGAAATCTTTGAACAGCTATTTCTCTTTAACTATTCACTTGTGGGGAAAGTTGTAGAACAAAAGTTATTCATTTTATGGGTTCTTTAACACTCTTTCGGATTAGTACCCCCTTTCCAACTAACCTTGTACCTATAATAATAACAGAATACCGCAAGACGACATAATTATTTAAATCATGAACGAAACGCTCATTAAACGTATGTCAGTGAACTTATCTCATCATCATCATCTGCCTAGCCTTTTCCCAACTATGTTGGGGTCGGCTTCCAGTCGAACCGGATGCAGCTGAATATCAGTATTTTACATGGAGCGACTGCCTATCAGACCTCCACAACCCAGTAACTGGGTAATACGATACTCTTGGTAAGACTGGTTGTCAGACTTTCTGGCTTCTGACCAACAGTAACGACTGTCAAAGATCTACAAATGACAGCCGGGACCAACGGCTTTACGTGCTTTCCGAGGCACGGAGGAAACTCGCTATGGTAAATGGTCACCCATCCACAGACCAACCTCGGCAAGCGTGGCTTAACCCGGAAGATCGGTCTATGCGGCTGTAATTATTTAGCCACGAGCTCCTTAGTTAGTGAACTTATATCAATGAACGTAAAAACTCACACAATTATTATCAGTTCATCCACCTTAAATCATAATCCATTGACCCTACCCTATATTAATAGTCAACCACCTATTAAGGCTTATACACACAGTAATGTGTATAAGCTTAGGGACTAGACACATTTATCAGCATAAATTCGCATTATAAGTACGCTATTTCATATCGTCATTGAAGTTCTAACAGTGCGTAAGTCATTTTGCGAAAGTTACAATATTACTTGAAATGAAAAAGATTATTAGGATTTCAAAGGTTTAAATCATCAAAGAGTTCATTTGTAATAATAATTAAAAACAATATTGCGTTCAGCTTAGGTTACGCTCGTTTTAAATAGTTTTTTTCACTCTGTTGTAAAGTAGCCATTTTTGACTTCCGCACTATTAGAATTTCACTGGCGATATGAAGATGCGTTCGAATGCTCTGAACCTTTCGCATCGATTCACTTTTCGAATGTAGCTAATGCTTACGGACGCTGACGCATCCGAAATCATGCTTATGCAGCTGATCGGAATCGAAGATATCATTTACACGTGACTGGAGATGCATAGTTATAATCTATACGCATAAAAAGTGTGTAAAACCATCCAGATTTTTGCGAATTGCTGCTGATTGATGTGATTAGGCCCTTACTATACACCTCGCTGAACAGAATTTCAAACGATGCAAATATGCAGTTTGTTGGCGTTTCGAGCTGACTTTATGGCTTGTTTACATTAATAGATAACGTAGTGAACGTACATGAATAGACTGATCCTTAATTAAATACATAGGTAAAGGCGAGGATGATGATATGTATGTGTATGTCTATTAACTAACCTCATTACGATTAGCTTTCTTTTTTATTACTATCGTTACTCTAAAGATATCTTTATCTTGTTATACTGTAATTTTCTTTGTAATGTGTTTTGATGACAATTAACCATGTCAGTTGTTTTATATAGTTTAGGGTCCTTTTACCTTTTGTAAATGTGAGAGCTTTGTAGACTTGCGAGATGCCTGGATATCTATTTGATTTCTGACCATATTTTTCGTATTTTTTTTTGTGCTCTTAAGTCTACTTTGCTCTCTCATAACTATTCTAAGTCATAACTGTACCCACTCAAATTGTTAAAGATATGGATTTTAAAAGAGTAACCATGGAGTTTCTTGCCGGCTCTTCTTCTTAGGAAACGACTAATTGGAACTGTGCACCTAAATTCGACTTTTCATAAGCGCTTGTACTAGTTTATGTGAAATAAAAACTTGATTTTTGACTTTGATTTTGATTTTAATGAATGAATACAATATGCAGTTTCTGTTTTGCAAAAAACGTCTGATCAGGGGGCCTACTTCCTAAGTCCGTCAATAAAGTTAGTCGTCCATGCGAAAGTAGCCCGAAACGTAGGAGTGAACAAAACAAGTGTCAAGTTCAACTTTCCGGACGGGCAAAAACACATCGGTAGTAGGGACTACTGTCAAATCGTGTTGTCATTAATTCTTAGTTCGGGCCCCGAAATAATCGTATGTCCGAGGGTAAAAGGGAGTAGGAAACGCTCGTAACTAAGGCCAAAACCACGGACTTAGGAAGTAGATCCCCAGCACCGTGATTCAGAGAGATTCGATTAGTCAATAGTCGAAAGATTTGTAAGCTACCTCTTTTGTCTCTCGTTACGAGAATCGGCGACGAAACGAGATAACAAACGGAATCATTCGATAACTGCTTATCGAAAAGGTCTTGCCCCTATCAATTGTACTGGCTGTATGATTGGCATACAGTACGCGTAAAAAAACATTTGCCACTCTGAAACCAGGCTTTCAGCGTTCTGTTGCTCACTTCAGAGGGGCAAGGTTATTTGCAGTGATCTATTTTTTTTCTATTGGACTGCTGTAGATGGTCCTAGGGGACCGTTTCTACGTTACCGGGCAGTTATTGGCGAGACCTGAAGGGTCTTCAGCCAATGGGGGGGAAGTAAAATACTTATCCTAAGCTAACTACTTGTACTACACTAACATCATGACTACCTGCAACAACAGCACTAAGAGCGACCCCTAGTGGAACTCGGACCTCGGCTTAGGGCGTTGCTGGCGGGGGCTTAGGGGGGGGAGACAGCTTGATGAGGGCTGAATTCGGTGTGACTGTTGAGTCTGAAGAGCCGACCGGCTCTATGATGGGATAGCTCGGTGGATCGTGACTGACGGCGGTGGGACGTAGCGACGGGCCTCGTCGGCGAGGACGGTATGCCGGACGGCGGCGGAATTTGCAGTGATCGGATAATCGGGCGATCGAATAATATGGACCTTCCTTTCTGAATAAATAAGTAATCCCGGGTTCCCGGGATTGAACAATTTTGTAAAAACAACTATAACAAACTTAATGAAATTATAGCAGTGGTTATTTTGATTTAGTGTCCTTATTTTATTCAAAACAAATGGAATATCAATAAAAGATGATGATGTGCACAATGAGGTTATGAGATTACTAAACATTATTAGCAATCTCAGGAATTTCAAACGATTGCGGGATCCGGGATTCTGAAAGGTATGTCCGTATTATTCTTTTGTGGGAATAAAAGTGAAGTTTAGATATAATTTCGCTCCCGATTATCCGATCACTGGTTATTTGGTACTCGTAAAATAATTCTGCCGCTCTGAAACCAGACTTTGAGCGTTGTGTTCCTCACTTCAGAGGGGCAAAGTTATTTTGTGGTGCCATCAGACCTCCGCAACCCAGTTACTAGGCAATGCCGATATCCTATAGTGCTAAGTACCAAATGGGAAATTGAAGAACCAGCTCGTAGACAAAAAAACAGGTAATTGTGGCGATACCTTTGGAATAAGGGCAGGAGGATGATGACGATGATCACCTTTATGGGTTGTTCATGTTCATTGTTTTCTTTCGACATAGAATAATGAATAGTACTTTATAGTACAGAAACCTCACTCCCGAACTAATTCGCTCGTCGCATGCAAAATTGAGCTTTAGTGAGTGTTAAGAGAGAGCACTCGCACTCCGCTGTGCGTTCGCGATCTTATTATGCTTGTTTCCCACGGTGCGTGATATCGCGCACCGCGACGCATGAGCTTCACCGACGCACGATGGGAGAGACTCATCCGTGGTAAAACGGACGCGTGCGGAGCGGTGCGCCGTATGCACAACACGTATCCTCATAATGTGACTTCCCACGGTGCGTGATTTTACGGATGATACCACGTACAGCCGGTGTGCGCTACCACGCAAGCTTAAAGCTTAATGCTGGCTTCCCACGGTGCATGACATACACGGTATACAACGGACACGGTGCGTGTCCGTAAAATAACGCATCGTGGGAAGCTACATTATGTCGGTGCGTGATTCGAAGCTATTTTTTCATTCCAAAATACCAAGTGAAATAGAAGTCGCACCGCACCTTTGAAGTTACCGACTCGCAGCGTATACAGCGCACAGCTCCGCACGCGTCCGCGTTACCACTGACGAGTCACTTTGCATGGTGCGTCGGTGCGAGCTCGTGCGTCGCGGTGCGCGATATCACGCACCGTGGGAAACAAGCATTTCGGTTCGGTCAGTCTCTATTGGGTTCGGTTTTCTTTTAGGTTTCACTCCGGAGGTGAACGGCGCTCAGGCACATTTTCATACCTAAACCGTAGGCGTAGTGTTACACGGGCGTGCTAACGTTTAGAAGTACTTTATTAAATATTCAACAGTATACTTATGAATATGAAATAATATTTTATTCCAACACCTGCGACCAAAAATCGTTAAAGTTAGGTAGAATAAAATTCATATGAAAATCCAAAACAACTGCTCATGCATAATATATTTTCATAAAATATTTTTGTTAGTACAAAAAAACACTAAAAAAGTTCGCATATAAAACGCACTGCCTCGGTTTATGATGTCAACTGGTCGAGTAAAAATAATTTATCGTTCAGATTCAACACTGACTTTGCATTTACTGGGAGCCCGAGTAAGCACCGCAGAATTCAAGATATACGGCCCTATTCTAGCTATTATGGTAAAACTGAATTATTTCTTTCCCGTTTAAGGGCCACCGCAGACATGATACTTTTAGCATCGGCGATCGGCGACTTTGCGGCTGCATTGCGTTTTGGCGAACATTCGTCGCGGTTTCAAAATCACGCGTCTTAGTAGAGTAAGTTTTTGTTGAGATTTAGCTCATAGCCGTTTTTGCAAAATGTCTGAATTGAGTGATCCACATTTTCGGCAATAACTGAAGACCCTTGAGAGTGACAATTTTTTACTTTGGGCTATGAGTTTTGACTATTTTTGCCTAAATGTACAATCGGATTTTGTCACGAAATAAAAAAAGATCACTCAATCCAAATGCACACTTAGCAATTGGATCGAACACTGAGCAATATTCCGAAGATGACACAACCTCACTTAATCGCTGCGACTGGTGTTCCAATATGTACGGAGTAAAGTATTCAGTCATATACGGACTAAAAAGTGACTAAATCGCCGATCGCTATAAAGCCATAAGATATATTTGTGTAAATTTTTGAGCAAAATCGTTTACTCGTAATACATAATATGTATTGTCATGCTTCTTATCACTCGTAACAGTATTTTCTCTTCTATTCAAAATAAAATTTTGGTTAAACCTAAAATAAAATGTAGATATAGATTGTTTTATAATCTAGCCAAATGGTCAGCGATTTCATGAAAACAGTTTTGCCCCAGATACATGGGTACGTTGAGTTCTTAATTTAATCCAAAATATTTTTTGTTAGGCGTAGCTTTATAAAATAATAATTACGCTATTTGCAGTATAGAGCATACAGCTTCAGATCGTTCCGACGCACGCAATAGGGAATATGCATGTATTTTTTTTTTCTTAATCAATGGAACACAGTAATATAAACCCAAAAAAAGTATTAAAAGTCAAAAGTTACTACTGTTTGTTGCTCAAAAAAGTTATTAAACTTCAACAATTTTCTTTTACAGTTCAAACATCCGTTATTGTCGCGTCCATAATGTGACGTCATAATCCACGATACTGTTTTGTTTACGTCTCTTTTTAACCGACTTCAAAAAGGAGGAGGTTCTCAATTCGGTTGTATTTTTTTTTTTTTTTTTTTTTATGTTTGTTACCTCATATCTCCGTCATTTATGAACCGATTTGAAAAATTCTTTTTTTATTCGAAAGGGTATGCTTTTCGATTGGTCCCATATAACTTTTGTTATGATTAGACCATGAACTTCAGAAATATGGAACGGAACTCCTCATCGGATCAAAGCAAAATTCTCAAATTACTAATATTGCTTTGTTTATATTTGTTGTTGGGAACTGACTACTGGAAAAGAGGAGGGGGTGCGTGTCCCCCCCTCCCCCCCTTTGGAATGTTTTCATTATATCGTGTAAGGTATCATTTGAAAGGACTTTTTATGCCCGACTACGTCAAAGCCAAAAAGAAGGGTTATGATGGAGAGGGTTAAAATTATGACACTAAAACGTATTTAATAAAAAATTAACTTTAAAAAAAGTAAAAACCGACTTCAAAGAAATACTAAAAAGAGTAAAATAATTACCATAATATAAAATTAACAGTTTCAGAAGTCGGTGCAACTCTACACTGAAGCAAATAGAAGCCACCGACTTCTGAAACTGTTAATTTTGTATTATGGTAATTATTTTACTCTTTTTAGTATTTCTTTGAAGTCGGTTTTAACTTTTTTTAAAGTTAATTTTTCATTAAGCTACAAATCATATAAATTAAATTATTTCTTGTGCTTTGTTCAAGCAGAAATCGCACTTACTAACTTACCTCAGTCAGTAATCAAACAGTTTGCTAAGAAAAGATTATTTAAAGATTTATTCAAATGGATTTTGATGTCACTTCCGGTATTTTCGAAGACGATGCAATTTCGAGATTGCGTTCCGTTCCACAAAAAAAAACGTAACATAAAATAATTAATTGTAAAAAAGTGAGGCCTTAAAAATTAAAAAAAAAATCTACTTATTTCTTGAGTCCTATACAATATACAGGCTGTAAGGGTAAACACCGTTATCCTTGAAACCAGTGGTTTGGTTTCATTTATAGAACGTAAAATCAATGAAAAATAACATTTTTTTTGTAAAATTTTCATTTTTCCTCAAAAGCATTTCACCCTATGCGCGGGAGCAACAAGCTACGGGAGGGGGCGGGGTAACTCGCCGCGTGGCCCGACTCACGGCCCCGCACAGTTTGCTACCCCAGTCAGTCAGCTGTCTCGTTAGCGAGTGTGTGTACGCCGCGTCGTAGCACCGCCGCGCCTCTCATTTCTCACGCGTATATTTTTTAATTATTTTTTTTACTCGGTCCTATATTTTTATGTTTAAGTCAACTACCCATGGTTTAAGTGATAACGGTGTTTACCCTTACATGCTGTATATTCAAATAATGAAAGTGTTTTGAATAACATGCATATTCCCTATTGCTACAACATGATGACGAAGGTAAAAAGACACATCGATACGAAATAATGTATCAACACGTCGATAAAGAACTTAAATTACTAAATGATACACCAGAATACGGCTACCTACATTAGGAATGCCGGACACAACCTGCAAATAGAACTTGAGAACTGCTGTAAAGATGCACAGCAATCCGGGAACGGGACTATTCTGGGACGTTCGGCCATTGTTAGACAATCACAGATGCAAGCCGAAACTTAGGGGCTATTGCAACTTAGCGATTGTATCTAGTTGGTTAAACTTGCACTTGGCAGTGAATTAATATTGCACCACTGTGTACTGTGTCTAAAAATATATATGAACTTGCGGCTGTGATTTCGATTTGCGAAATATGTAGGGATGTGCGTGCATATTTTATATGTGTGTGCATGAATAGGTAAAAACTGTTTCTAGCTGCACCTAAATTAGGTTCTGCTTGTGACGTATTCTGAAAATGTATGAGCTTTTTTAATATTCAAGGAAAATGCAATTCGTAATATTTTATTACAGCATAACGTTTCTGCTGCAGATACTCTGAGTGAAATGAAATGAAATTGTTTATTCTGTAAATATGTCTTTGAAAATTCTTTTGCATTTCACTTAAGAAAATATTATTATATGGTGCCGGTTTTCCATCTGACTACCTCTGAGAAAAAACATAGAAACAAACCTAGAGGTCACAGTCACTTTTAAAGCACATGCATTTCTTGTAAAAATAAGAATGTACAAGCAAATAAAAGAACTAGGTACTTCTGGACTGTTCCTTTTTAGGAAAGCACCAGAACAGTTTGAATCAACCTGCCCCAACAATGGCACGCATACGTAAGTCATTGTGTAGCTCAACCCTAGTTTAGGGAGCTCAATAACCATTTCGCACAACAAGAGACAACTAAAGGAGTAGATCGGCAATACTCTGAAAATGTGGTAAACTTACGTTCTTACTGAAGTAGCCATTTTTTTCAATAAAATTCAAAATCTTTATTTCGGATAAAACATTACATGAAAGTCATCCATATAAAATTGGTGTTGTATTATTAAAAAGAAAACTTGTAACTATGTTAGTAGGTACATAAGTTATATAAATCCTCTTCTAAAAACCGAGCTCCGGGTAGACAGATGAGTGTGTGGAGAAACTTGGTGTGGTGTTCCTCCAACCAAAGGGAGGATCCTCCAACCAGGTGGAGTCTTTGTGCCTGGCGGGCTACTGCCCACCAGTTGATGTTGGGAGGTTGTATATATACTATCTGCGTGTTAAATCTTGATTGCGCGATGTAGGATAGTTCGCTAGTTCGCATGTGGCGAGATAGATGCCGCCACAAGTGTTTACCCAGTGCTTCAGTATAGGACTGTCTGGTTTTCCAGCCATGACCCTCAAAATAGTGGGAGTAGGACTCCCCCGTACTCTGCCCATCATAAACGCAACTCTCTTCCGCATAATAGCGTAAAAGCCATCTGTATGTGCGACTGCAAACATAGTGAATGCGCTACAGTAGCGAGGGAGGCCCAACAGTATCCTGAACGCATTATTATATTGGATACGTAGTAGTGGTAGAGCTCTTTGTGAAAGAGCTCGTTCTCGGAAAGTACTACCACCATACATACGATTCCTGTCACCAAGCCACATTGTGGTGTTCCAGTTTGAAGGACATGGGTGAAATTACAGGTACATGAGATTTTCCAACTTTGTCTCTATGTTTGGCAACGCATCAGTAATCCTCTTGGTGTTGTAGACCGTCGTCAACACATTACATCAAAAAAAACGTCAAATCTCTTTGATCAAACTGAATCCATTATTTTTATTCCAAAATTTACCACTAATTGCAGTTCTGTCTTCCATAGGCATTGCAAGCATGGTATTATTAAGGTACCTACATAATGTAAAGCTGTGTAGGTATGCATTTTCGAACACGGTAGCGTTGCATGATACGCAACACCTTTGTTTGCAAGTGCATACCACTAACGAACATCGAACGCTGTGTTCGGCGAAAACGATAGCGGCAATCCAATATGTACGTTTTGTGTGGTCGGTGTTTGGAGAATTTTGATAAATGATGGGTAACAACATTGTTCGTACAGAACTCAGAGGGGTAGAGCAAGCGACAGGGCAGTTGTTTACAGTAACAAGACGGTTGTTGACGAACCTGGCGGCCTAAAATCGAATAACGAAGTTTCGGCTGACAGACCGCACGTTTCCCAACCACGAAAGTATTTCGGATTCGACGATCGATTCGATTTTTGCCATTTGATATTTTGTCTTTCGTTCACCCTACTTTCAAATATTAATCGACATCAAATACATAGTTCGTTGTTTGACAATACTTTGATCGTATATTTTATAAATGTTCGTTGTTGTTTCGTTTCGATCCGAAACTTTGACGTTCGTTTTTTGAAGCCTCCTGGGTCAAACTGTGCTCGAGTCCTCTTTGCTAATTTGTCCATACATGATACGATCCAAACATTCATGATCGATGTTTGTGTTCGCGATGCTCCTATTCGAAAGTGTATACACAGCTTTATTTTGAAAACATATTCAAATACCTTCAACATTCATTTCTCAACAGCATTGACATGCGAATCACATTAAGCAAATTAGAAAATCCCAGAATCCATGAATATCGAGAGAAAAATAATAAAATTGGGTCACTTCACTCCATTAACGTGCAGAAATCAATAACACAAGGTAAGTACGGTGAGGCTTTCAGTCGACGACGTAATTGCTGTGAATAAAACCACGTGGAATAATACAGAAGGTCTACTAACTGGATAATGGGACAAACGTGGACAGGACACGTTTTGCGATGGGACGATCTGCAACTAATTCATAATAACAGGCCCATACAAACAAGGCATACTTACGTGATAATGAGACCCACGTGGGACAGTTTGCGAACGGGACCATTTGCGAATGGAACCAGTTGCGAATGGAACTAGTTGCGAAAGGGGCCAGCTGCGAATGGAACTATGTAGTTGCGAATGGAGCCAGCTACGAATGGAACCAGTTGCGAATAGGATGAGCTGCGACTAATTCGTGATAATAACAGGTCCGTACAAACTTATATTTGTACGGACACGTAGAGACCACCTCATTGGTCTTCTGATCGCAACTTTAACTCCAGGCATTAGGCTAAGATTTTTTAGTTTTAGATATTGAGGTTCTAATTTTACCCGTTAAATGGTAATTGGTTTGCCCTCTAGACTATGGGCTTAATCCCGTCATAGGCAAACTGTAGGTGTATAAGATTACCTACCTATAACCCTTTTGGGAACTATCTTCGAACTTACAACAGAAACGGGTATGAGCATAAAGCTGTCAGTATTGAAAGTAGTATTAACTACTCGTATGTGTGACTTGCTCCTCGCACATACAACATAATCAGGGTCTCTTCTCAGAATAAGAAGTATTTAGGTCTTAGTCGACCACGATGGCCTGGCTCGGAGGACAACATACCACCGAGAACTTTTTTTTGGAGTCATCTCAGATTTGCTGGTTTCCACGCAATGTTTCACCTGCTCCTCGTGAATAACTCAAAATGGACATTCTGCGCTTTCTTATATCGTGTGTATGCGCCCTCTCCTAAAAGGCATTACGTGAAAAGTCATCGCTTTTCTCATGTGAAGCCGTGAGAGCGGATATAAAGGCTTTTTTAATATCTACCGTATAAGACGCGGCCTTGGGGTGACGCGTTGGACAGGAACGCGATACCATAATGATGTTTGACTCCGTACGGAAGCCAAAATTCCAAACAAGTTCTTCGTCTACTGGCGTTTTGAAGTGTGGAAAAATGTTCATATGAAAGAAAATGAAAGTGTGAATAAATGAGTAGATTGTCATTACATTCAGCATTTAAATGGTGAAGGACAAATAACTGATTGAAATATCAACGCCCAGGCAAATAAACTAAATATGCTAGAAATTAAATAATTTGCCGGTTTACAGATTTTATGACGAAAATTGCATTGGGGACCAGGATGGGGGATCGGGACGTTTGTGATTGTCAAAGAAATGCAAACACAAAAATATTCATATATTTGCCTTAGGAATTTTAAAACAACAAATAGAAAAACGCACCATTAAGATCTACAGGGTGTAAAAAGACCCATCACATAGCCGAAATCTACGTACTGTACATCAAACTAAACTCCATTGACCAAAAATAATTGCTGGGAAACGACTTTTATTTTTTGGCTTAAAAAAAAAGCTTTTTTTTGTAGCGCGCAATTTGTGGTTGTGGTGATGCCGCGCGTTTGCATGCGTGCAGCGGCCACACAGTTGAGCCAAGGCAGTCGTGTGCGTTTGATATTCGTCGCGTTTTTGTAACTTCAAATGCGTAATTTGTGAGGAAAAATTGAAAATTTTGATAGGTTGTTTGGAAGAAAGTTTAGTGTTATCACTTAGAATACTTAGGTTTATGGAAAAAAATCAAAAAAAAAAGTATACTTTGACCATCAATATCTCCAAAACCAATGGTTTCCCAGGTATGGTCTGGTAGAAAAAAATGATCCCAATGACGGGTAGAATATGTGGTTTTCGTTATCGTTAAGGGTCTTTTTACACCCGATATAATTTTATAAACAGGTAAGAACTAGCACCCAACACTACATATAACAGCGCTATTCAATTAAGTTATGAAGCCCAATGCCAGCTCAGTATATAAAGAGGAAACATTAAAGGAGCCACACGCGAAATGCTCATATCTGCACCTCGTTTTACAGCTACAGACGCTACCAGGTTTTAGAGGCAAAGTTGGCTAGTTATCTTGTTTTGATAAAATTTCACTACATGTTCACTTAAAATCCAAGCAGAAAGCTTCTTTAACTGGACTATTGAAAATTGCTAGTCATTATGGTGTTCATAAGCTATGAAACAGCAAACAGTCTAATCATACGTCATTAGTGATGTCCCACAATCGGTTCCCAGTAGTTGTTAAATTAGTGCAGTGAAAAGAAGGGCTTCATGTTAATCGAAGATGGATATATGGAATAATACCCTTTATGATTTAGAAGGAGGAGGAGCTCGTGGCTAAATAATTACAGCCGCATAGACCGATCTTCCAGGTTAAGCCACGCTTGCCGAGGTTGGTCTGTAGATGGGTGACCATTTACCATAGCGAGTTTCCTCCGTGCCTCGGAAAGCACGTAAAGCCGTTGGTCCCGGCTGTCATTTGTAGATCTTTGACAGTCGTTACTGTTGGTCAGAAGCTAGAAAGTCTGACAACCAGTCTTACCAAGAGTATCGTATTACCCAGTTACTGGGTTGTGGAGGTCTGATAGGCAGTCGCTCCATGTAAAATACTGATATTCAGCTGTATCCGGTTCGACTGGAAGCCGACCCCCAACATAGTTGGGAAAAGGCTAGACAGATGACCCTTTATGATTTAGAAATTATTTATATCTCTATGGGAATCACGGCTCATCTTCCGTGCGGTCTTTTGGAAGGCATACACGGGGACACAGGTCCAACGCGCAGAGGCCCCTTTGAGAACTTTAATCTAAAATGGGGGGGCACCAACCGGGGACTATCCACGGCAGCACTATTGGAGTTGATTTAGAAATTATTTATATTATTAGTGATTCTTTATGTTTTTAAACTTTCGCGATTTGTACACATTATAAAAATACAGATTCGGGTCTAGTCGCGTAGAAACTTAAAAGGCACTAAATACCTTTTTTATCCCTACAATAAAGGGATAAAAAAGGTATTTAGTGCCTTTTAAGTTTCTACGCGACTAGACCCGAATCTGTATTTTTATAGTGATTCTATAATCATTGTAGTAGTGAGGCTCGTGGCTAATTAACAACCGCGAGGGTCATTATGTTGGTTTCAGCTTCCAGTCTAACCAGATGCGGCTAAATATTAGTATTTTAAACGGAGCGATTGCCATCAGACCTCTGCAACCCAGATATTGGGCGATAACCTAAGGAAGGTTAGACCTTTTTTTTTCGTTGTATTCCCTTCGCCCGCGGAAGGCAAAGGGTTATGCCGGACTCTTACCGGCTAAAAACCCACTGTGTTCCTTGTCCTGACCCTTGGCCGGTGTCGCGGGATTCACAACTGCATGCACCGCAACCCCGGCAGGCGTCAAGGCCTCTTCTTCTATGGGGCCTTGCCCCACGTCCTCTTGAGAGGCGCGCACGGAACACATGCGCGCCGCCTTCTCGGGCCTGTTATTGGTCCGGCGACCGACGTGTCCCCTAACCCGTCACCCGCAGGCCACAAACTAGGGTGGCCGGAGACCGTCGCGTGCCCTACGGGCGGCGCCCAGTGCGTCTAGCGCGAGAAGGGAGAGTGGCCGTCGCCTTTCTCTCCCTCTCCGCTCCCTCCTTGGTCGCCACCACCACCTCGCAAAAGGAGGCGACGGCTTCCCACGCACTTTCGCTCCCGACCATGGACAGAACCACGGCCGGAAGCAAGAGGTCACCAGCGACTGCCGCGACTAGTTCAGGCCGCTGCGTCGCCCACGCACGGCACTCCTGCAACGTGTGCAGCGCCGTGTCGCTAGCAATGCCCTAAGCCGAGGTCCAAGTCCCACTAAAGGTCGCCTCTAGTGCTGTTGTTGCTAGAAGTCATGATGTTCATCATCATCATATCAGCTTATTGCCGTCCACTGCTGAACGTAGGCCTCCCCCAAAGATTGCCAACCATCCCGGTCTTGGGCAGCCCGCATCTATCCGCTGCCAGCCACCTTTTTCAGATCGTCGGTCCATCGTGCCGCAGGGCGTCCCACACTACGTTTGCCCAAACGCGGTCTCCACTCTAAACTGTTAAACTGGTCGCACTGGTTAAAGACCCTGGTCTTAAGGGATTGTGGGATCGACGATTTAAAGATATCATGATGATAGTGTAGTATAAGCAGTTAGCTTAGGTTCAGTATTATAGTTCTCCACTATTGGCTGGAGACCCTTCAAGGCTCGCCAATAACTACCCGGTTACGTAGAAACGCAATCTATAAGCAGCCCAAGACAAAAGAATAAAAAAAACTATAAGTAAGGGCGTGGCTTTAGCCGGTTACCACACTGCACATAAACAAAATACATATACATGCCATGTTGCTATTATTTACTGCACGCCAATGGAGACAACAAAAAAATGCTCAAACCGACGCCAAAACAATAGAACTATACAAAATCAAATTTAAAAAAAAACCACCGCATTTCACGAATAACAGGAAAACTGGAAAAATAAACAAAACGATGGAAATGTAACACAAATATATTTCTAACGCACTGTACACGTGCGGCTCAAAAAAATATCCCACTGAAATAAAATAAAATAAACGTCCCTTTTAGTTGCGGTGGCATAGAACGAGAACATAATAGGGGTATATCGTATGGTGCTCGGATGATGTGCACGAATTAAAAATGGTCAATAGAGTATACCCTTTTTATTGAAATACAGTGTATACAAGCTTTTTGAAAGGAAAGCTCTACTTTATGTGTGGATTTATTTTTAAATTTGAACCTTATTTTAAATATTCATAAGATGAATTTTCCCGGCATCAAAGTAGTACGGAAGCTGTTAGTTAATTGCTTTAAGGTTGCGCTTATTACGAGGTTATAGTACATAATATTAATACACGAGT
This sequence comes from Amphipyra tragopoginis, assembly GCA_905220435.1. Taxonomy (NCBI): domain Eukaryota; kingdom Metazoa; phylum Arthropoda; class Insecta; order Lepidoptera; family Noctuidae; genus Amphipyra; species Amphipyra tragopoginis. The sequence continues at coordinate 24,986,326 of HG991996.1, read as the reverse complement.
ATCTGTTAAGATACTCGTGTATTTGATGTGCTCTTATGCTACAGTTAATTTTATTTTCTCACGTTTAAATTAAGCGTTCGTCTTTATCTATGTTGTTATTGAATAAACATATTTCTTTCTTAACTTTCACATACAATGCACCGATTAATCATCATCAAATTAAAAAGGCATAGAATCATTCAATCATTTATTAATTTGTTTAACATAGTTAAGTAATTCGAGAGATCCATAATTAGTCAAATATACAAGGTTAGTCAGAAAGGGGGTACTAATCCGAAAGGGTGTTAAAATACCCATAATAATGAGTAACTTTTGTTCTACCACTTTCCCCAAAACTCAATAGTTTAAGAGAAATGGCTGTTCAAAAATTACAAAAAAAATTTGCCAAAATCTATCTGTCTTCAGCTATGATCAGCTGTGTTTACATTTTAGGTCATATTTGGGGTCATGAATTAAAAGCTCCATTTTTGGAGTTCGTAACTAAAATAGGGACGAAGAATTTTTGAAAAAACTAAAATAAATTTATTTACATGGAAATAAAAATTATCGAATTTTGAATTTTTACAACTTGCTTTAAAACCGTCATCAACTCGCGGATTAGTACCCCCTTTCGGACTAACCTTGTATTTATTTATGTTAGTAAGTCACTTCAGACTTTGTCTAACATATATAAATACAAGGAAACATCTCAGTTTTAACCCGTCGTCGCCCGACCAGTAACAGGCCCGAGAAAGCGGCGCGCAGTTTTCTACGCGCACCCCACAGTAGGTGAGGTTCGCTAGGGGCTGGCGGACCGAGGCCCACCGGGGTCGCGGTGCATGCAGCTGCGTATCCCGCGACCCCGGCCAAGGGTCAGCAGAAGGAACGCTGTGGGTTTTTAGCCCGTAAAAGTCCGGTATAACCCTTCACTTCACTTGGGGTGCATGAAAAGAGCCTCCACGAGTGACGTTACTTCAGTAGGTACGTCCGGTGCACCCTGGGCAGTCAGCCTCGCTACCAACTTGCTGACTGGCTAATCTTTTCACCACGGCATGAGTTATTCTCGTATGCCGACACGATAGAAGAAGAAGAAGACCCTTCACCTTCCCCGGGCAAAGGGTATCGATGAGGATTAAAAAAAGAAAAAAAAGACACATATCTCAACTCACTGACTTACACTGCCACATCTAGTTACTTTTGATCCGTTTGAATTATAAGTTGTCAGTAAGAGGATTTTAAAGTTACCGATTTAAAATTTAACAAAAAACAATAAAAGAATTTGTTAAGACCAAGTCTTTTATTGTTTTTTGTTAAATTCTGTTTGTAAATGTTGGTAATAGTTTGTACTTCAGTGATTTGTGCGACATTATTGTTATTAGTAGGTACCCTCTGTAGCCGTCCGGCAAGTTAAATGTATTTTTCATGTAAGTGAATATGTAATTCTTATGAGAATAAAGATATCTTAACCCGAATTCATTTAATTTACAGTCTATTGGAAACTATTGGCAAATTAAACTCATAAAAGGTTTCAATTTAAAAAGCGAATGTAGGTATTTGAAAAACAAGTGAGTTTTAAGTCTCAGTTCTAAATTGGAATATAAAAACAAGTAGCCATAAAAAATTAATACCAAACAAAAACTTTTAAGTTAATCACAGTGTATTCAACCATCGAACAAAAAGCTGTACGATAATACCCGTATGCACGTAAATATGCATCGACTCAGTAAAACTGTGTCGCCCGGACGTTCACCTAGCACTTTGTCAATACAGTTCACTTTCGCTTGCATTTTAATAGGGATTTATGTCGTCGGAAAAAAAAGAAATAATATCTCATGAAAGAAAATTGGGTGTTCATTTTTAGCGTAAGTCAAAGGAGCATCATTATTATTTATAATACCCATGTAGCTAGTTATATGTAACATGATTTAAATATTGAATACTTAAAGTATATATGTTACAGCTAATAGCCGAAGTGCGGCTACACCTAGTTTTAGCCGGGTACAACTAGGTACAGCCGGCCACATGCGGTTAAACTTAGATGTATCCTATTTATCCTCGGTTAGAACTAGGTTAAGCCTTCATCATAGCGGATAGAACTAGGTGCAGCCGCACACCGGTGATTAAGAGGAACCCCGACACGGCTACTTTAAACTCTGCAGACAGAAATAGGAGCCCCGCGCAGCGGGGCTCCGTCGACTTAAGCTACACCTAGCTAGTTCTAACCAACTGCTACTGGTTGCACCTATAATAAAAAAATACAAACACATACCTACCATCATAAAGCTAATAATTGACGACACGTTTGGTACAGTGGCTGAGCGATTGGCTTCTACGCTACAGGTCGTGGGTTCGATTCCCACCCGGAACAAAAATTTGTATGGCCTACAGATAGTTGTTTAGGGTCTGTACGTTTGTGTATATGAGATTTGTATCTGTAAACGCACCCACGATACAGGAGAAATTCTAGTGTGGGGTAAGGACACATAAAAAACAAAAAAAAACACAAAGTATATCCACTTTACTCATCTTTCATCCATACTCTCACATAATATCATAGTATGTTATCTGTAATAATAATTAGCAAGTTTACGTAGTATGTATGGAATAACAGGAATAGTTAAGAAGTTAACTTGAAATATATTGAGTGTATACAGTTATGACATGTGTACCTATATTGTGTTGAATTATCTATTCTATTTAGATAATTACTGGTAATTTTGTTTTCAATTCATCCAGAATTGTTTTATACCTGCTTATACTTTGTTTATCATCCGCATTTTGCATAATTTCATTATTGTAATTAATATTACCTTTTGCTGTGTATAGACTCAATTTGTTCACTTGACAGACATATGTGTTGCTGGGGAGTTTGTTGCGGCGTATCTTCTTCACAGCAAAAACACTAGGAAGCGGTGAAGGATGGATGCTTTTGTGGAATGTCTTATATGTAATTTTGACGTTCAAAAAGAACTAAGTAATGCTGGTCTATTTTGAATAAATGAGTTTTGAAGTTTGAAGTTAAATTATTATTCCAATATTAGGAATACTATCCAAAATTCAGTTACTTTCCTGCTACATAATACTATCCAGTCGGCATCTTACCTCACTGAATACACGCGCAGGACCATTTTCTTTGAAAAAAGTCGACTAATAAATTCTTATCAAAAATATGTTTCAGTTTGAGAAGAACGTTAAATTACTGGAATGAAAAAACTTTTGAAGTAAGTAGTTGAAAAGTTTTTGAAATTATTGAGTCCATTGAGATCTTAATTAAAAGTTTTGAAACATCTTTTCTAAACCAAACTAAGAAATCTTATTGTTCATTTGCTTACTTACCAAAGTTGCTTAATATTGCTCAATTTTAACGATCCACGACGTTGTTCGACAATGCCGGTAGACAAGGCCGTCTGTTAAAATCAATGAAAAACCCGGCACTTATAAAATAGTAGACATAATAAGCTAAAGCAGTACCTCAACTTACTATAATCGCCTGAATTTACACACTCACACAGACATACACTATATACTGAGTATAATGCACTTCTTGTATGTGACTGTTTCCCGAATATACCTTAGAAGTATTGTTGAAGTGCGTGTCTGTGTGTGTGTCAATTCGGACGTACTGAACGTCGTACGGAAGTACTGCTTTAGCTTATAATTATACATATTCAGGGTGTAAACGAATTCGTGTAATTCCTTCAAACCGTGTGATCCACTGGTGACACTAATTGACCCTGCATAAGTTTTTTTTCAGAATCAACAAGAAAAAGTTTTCAAAACATGAACCATGGTATTCCGTATCTGAGTAATTTTAACATCCCGAGTTAATTGACTGCGTGGAGCGATATCGCGCTAGTCGTGCCCGTCAGCTGTGTCGCCGTGCCTTTATTCATTTATGCATGGCATCGAAATTTTCTATCACATATCAATTTTATTTGGGAAGAAAAAAAGTTTATTTTTATTTTTAATCAATCTAAATCCCGTGCGGGGTTAATCTATACCAGTAATAGACCATCATCATGTGCCTAGCCTTTTCCCAACTATGTTGGGGTCGGCTTCCAGTCGAACCGAATGCAGCTGAATATCAGTATTTTACATGGAGCGACTGCCTATCAGACCTCCACAACCCAGTAACTGGGTAATACGATACTCTTGGTAAGACTGGTTGTCAGACTTTCTGGCTTCTAACCAACAGTAACGACTGTCAAATATCTACAAATGACAGCCGGGACCAACGGCTTTACGTGCTTTCCGAGGCACGGAGGAAACTCGCTATGGTAAATGGTCACCCATCCACAGACCAACCTCGGCAAGCGTGGCTTAACCCGGAAGATCGGTCTATGCGGCTGTAATTATTTAGCCACGAGCTCCTCCAGTAATAGACCATATACGAGTAGATATTCTTTGTATGGTAACGTTTTGTAGAGAAACGTCAGGACTTATCTTACGGTGCAAGTGGTTATAGTAGCTAATACTATATAGCACACTGAGGGTACCACGCATATTTACAACGGGTACATACATTTTACAGTTTTATTTTTCCAAAGTACAAAAGATTCAGTTTTATTATTTTTAAAACTTTAAATCAGGTGATGCAGCGAAACTTGCATTCCGGGAAGTTATAAAACGAGTGGGAATACGAAATGAGTGTAAATGAAAACCAATGAAATAAGAGCTACGAGCTGTACCAAAGAATAACTAAATTTCTGAATCAGTGCAGAACATAAGTTACGGTGTCTAACATACATATACCCACTGTTTGTGTACTGTTGTACACATTCGGCCACAAAAACTAGGCGAAACAAAGTTTTTGTTTTCGAAAAAATGTGTGTGCAAAAATAGTGCTAGCTGTGGTGGTCTTTATTTAAATATTTTGCGTGTTTTTACTCTCTTAAAATGGGAAGTAAATATGAGTGGATTGTTACAGAATATTGTATGGTTTAATAATTTATTGTGTGAAATTGTTTAAATTGTATAAAAATAAATTATTACCAAAAAGTATATATGTATGATAAAAGGTGTAGATTACCCATATCTGGTTATAATTCGGGATTGCCCGACTAGTTTTCGACTCGCGACCTCACCACATGTTCAGCGTAAGATTAAGGGCGTTTGGGTCCGAAACTGTTACAGGCGTACTGATTCGGGGCTTGTGGAACACAAGTGAAACACACGGAGTCTGGTGTATTAACTGATTTCATTAAAATTTGGTAAAGCTTATAAGTATACAACTTTGAATACAATAAAGTGGTTATTTAACGTAACATCTGTGTTTTAATAATGAATCAACTGTTACCAAGAACAGGACGCGGTCAAAGGTTTTCTAATCAATGATTCTATTCATTAACAATGCAGTACAATGGTATATTATTTTAGAATATTTGTGTTTTAATAATAAATCAAACTGTTACAAAAAGTAGAGAGCGGTCAAGGGGTTTTCTAATCAATGATTCCATTCATTCACAATATAGTACAATGGATTTATTGTATTTAGAGTGTTAGTCATAATCATCTCTTGTTGATTTACTATGTGTGAAAAAAAGGGGTAATTAGAGTAAGGGTTGGTTACAAAACTGACTAGTTAATTTTTCGTGTTTGCAAACACGAAAAGTGCACGTGAGTAAACCGCGACTAATTATAAATATGAATGTGTCTCACGTAAATTATAATACAAAAATATAATTTAAATGTATTTTTGACACATAAATAACATTAATCGTTTCACTCACATTGTAGCCTCTCAATTGAAATCTATTTATTTTCCCAACCACAAACTATGCTATCGATATTAATTAACAATTCGTTCACAGAAACATTTCACACGTACAACAGGCCTACAGTATTCCACTAACATGTCCCATTTACAACCCAAACCGCAACATTTAAACACTTTTATACGATAACACATTTCAATTCCAATTTCATAAAATGGTACGCTGATACGCGAGTATTGCCTCTATCGAAACAGTTCTGAAGCAATATAACTTTTAACTTATATTGGCCTCAAGTGTATATTGTTACAGTGTTGTATGACGGTGCAACGACCACGTATTGTAAAGAAAGCGTAACAGAACCGGTTTAAATTGAGTCTAACAATATGTTTTACTGTTTTGTTATCAATGGTTCAATTTGTATGCTAAACAGTGTAAAATAAAATATATTTACTGTATTTATTTGAATTAATTTTATTTAACCCTTTAACCGCCCCAGTCGGATGTATCCGACAATTTTATTAACCTATATATGGATAGTAACGGACACAGGTATGTATATCCGACATGGTCGAAATAGAGTCATTTTTTTTTGTCGGATTTATCTGACTTAGGCGGTTAAAGGGTAAAATAAGACTGCCTCCTTGGTCTAGTCGTCGCAAGCGCGACTTCTGAAGGTCCTTGGTTCAATTCCCAGGTCGGGCAAAGTGTTAATGGGTGTTTCCCATGTATAAATGTTTGTATTGTTATTGGATTTAGATGCCTAGGTAACCCATGCACCATAGACAAAAAATATTAATTAACCAATAACCAAAGATAGTTTGCTGTTTTTATGGTTCCGTACCCAAAGGGAAAAACGGGACACTATTACTAAGGCTCCGCTGTCCGTCTGTCCGTCTGTCTCTCCGTCTGTCACCAGGCTGTATCTCATGAACCGTGATAGTTAGGCAGTTGAAATTTTCACAGATGATGTATTTCTGTTGCCGCTATAACAACAAATACTAAAAAACAGAATAAAATAAATATAAGGGGGCTCCCATACAACAAACATGATTTTTTGCCGTTTTTATAGATAATGGTACGGAACCCTTCGTGCGCGAGTCCGACTCGCACTTGGCAGGTTTTTTTTATTTTTAACGTTTTTTTTTTGTTCTTTTGTTACCAGGTTATTATATTATTTTTTTTAACCGGTAGTATAGGTATTGTAATAAGTATCTAATAAGAAATATTGTATTTTTAATTTTATTTTTGCGTGTGCTTCGGCTGTGTGCGAAAAAATTAATACTTTTTCTTTCTGCCTTTCTTATTTCTTTTCGTGTGGAATTTCTCAGTACTTTAGTAGCCCAGAGTCTGGATTTGTGCCCGGTTGATAGCAATAGGCTCGTCCCCTATTACATGGGACGTAAATATAACGGCAAATTGAGGGTGTACTGTACACATCTGCCCAACCCTTCGGGGAATACAAGGCATGATGTTATGTTATGTTTATGTTATTTATTCGAATTATTTATTGGAAATTGGAGGCTTTGGGCTTTTGCAACCCCAAATTCCGCTGGGTAATTGTGTAACGTAACCAACATCAATAATAACAGTTGATATGTCAAAAACAATATTTATTACGTGGTACATAGTCGTAAAGAAGTTACATACGTTGCTATGGAAATAGGCATGTTGAGAGCATCAATAAATTGCAAATCTAATTAGTCCGCCAGTTAGAGTTTTGAATAATAATGGACACGTATTATTTCTTTTGTTAAATCTATGAATATTAGGAAAGATAAAACGCATCAAAACTCGAGAGTGGGGGCTTGTGACGTCAGAAACAAGTAAAAATTGTACTTGCTTGTGACGTTTTGCCAATTTTAAAAGTGTCGTATCTTCTTCAATTTTGGTTTACGTAACAAAAGAAAAAATACGGGTCAAATATTTTTTGATAATCTAACTGACGGACTTATTAGATTTTTTCAGTCAAATACTCTATTGTTGACCTGTCAAAATCATAGCCATAGCAATTACCAGTGTGTCCCGCGATTAGAATGCAGGTTAAGTTTATCCGGTAATTCTCAGTTAACTTAAACTATTTTGTTCCCGAATACTTTTTCCTTCTTTATTTATTTCTCTTTCCTTCGTTGTTAGGTCTAATTTACCGCAAAAAAAAGTTTAATTACAAAACTCAAAACCGTATCACACTCGAAACCCGGTAATCACAAGTTTGAAACGCTACCCTATCGGAATGCGGCGGGCGTTCCGGCCGAGCGGACCGGAAGTCCGCACACGGCCCGCTTCCGGCACGTCACACCGGTCACCCACGGCCGGAGCTTTCGAGCTTTTTTGTTAGACACACATGATACACACACAATTATTGCTAATCAGGTGTGACGGTTTTAGTATTGACAGTTTTAATGTTTTTGTAATCTCTACAATGAACTTGTTTATACTAACACATTGTTGTTGCACAAATTATTTATTTATTTCAACTTAAGGTACTTATAAGGTATAACGGGCTGGTGTCCGCAACTCCACGTCTAAGCGCCAGTAGTGAGCAAATGTGGTGATCAATGCTCGTTCCTTCTCTGTATGAGAAGAGGCCTTTGCTTTGCAGTGGGACAGTTATAGGCTAATATTTATTTACTTATTCATTATGGCAAGCTCGTGGTTACTTTGATATTTTGATTAAGTATTATCAGAAACTGATTCACATTCATCGTACATACATTGACAAAAACACGACAATATCTTAAAAATAATTTAGGTATTACATTTTTAATACAGTCAACCACTATTACAATACAAATCGTCGTCACATACGCCTTACCACAGATAATTCATACTATCCCTTGTTCTCGTATTCGTTCAACATCTTCGTTCAAAACCTGTTTAGCATTCCATTCCCACATACATTCAGCTGGTTCAGTTGAAAACCAGCGCCTGCGGCTGCCTGGCAGGCCTGGAGCCTAGATTTGTACCCGGCTGGCAATAGCCTCGCCCCCAACTACATGGGACATAAACATTAAGGCGAAATGGGGGTGTACTGTACACATCTGCACTACCCTTCGGGAGATACAGGCGTGATGCTATGTAACATTAATTCAAACACATTCAAGCATTTTTCTCACAAAACTTCAAATATTCCGACAGAATCATCTTCCATTCATCCGCGAATAAATCAAAATCTGAGTATGAATCTAGAAGAACGTTTAGCTTAGCTAGTGTCCGAGTGACCTTTTGACATGAAGGGGCTGCCAGTAATTTGTGCTTCCAACCACTTCGATATTCACATTTTTTTTTTTTTTACTTGACTTGTTCGTGGTCGACCAAGTCGTGATGGCCCGGAGGTTACAGCCTCGCTTGTTAAGCACCGGGTTGCGGGTTCAAATCCAGGTAAGTACCAATGTGACTTTTTCAATTTCATACGTACTTTCTTAGTTAATCTAAGACGCCACTGACATACGGTGAAGGAAAACATCGTGAGGAAATCTGGACTTATGGTCTGAAATCGCCAACCCGCAGTGAGCAAGCGTGGTGATCAATGCTCGTTCCTTCTCTGTACGAGAAGAGGCCTTTGCCCAGCAGTGGGATAGTTACGGACTAATATTTTTTTTTTATTATTATTTACTTGACTTGGTCGCATTTGACCCTCGTCGCATCTAATGGTAAGCGCAGACAGGGTCTAAGATGGAGCACACTAGTCTTGTGCCTGCTCGGTCATTTTTAAGATCGCTCCGTACTAGTTCATTTCGGACAGTGAACTAGTTCATTCTATTAGTTCTAATAGCTCTATTCGGTCTTTTATTCTATAAGCTAAAATAGACACTACGGCATTGAAATAACGCTCACCTCATCTCATTCTTGCGAATTCGGTCGGTCGGGTTCGGGTAGCATCATCATTCGTCGGCTATTCTCTCTTTCTCATTCATTCGCAGACATCGAATGAATTCGTATGACGTATCTGTCAATCAGTGACTATTTCATTTCTCATTCTCGTTCTCACACGGTTTACAATGTACGAGTTCGAAAAGAGCAATTTGACCTATTAGACCGATTACAAGGCAGCGTTCGGAAACGTTTCTTCTAGTACAGTGCGAAGATACGGCTCCTATTCGTTCATCGTTCACGAACTACACAAGACTAGAGCACACGAATTCAAGTAACAGAGATATAGAGGGATTCCCCTATACCCCTCTGGCTCTCACATACACACGACGGAACACAGTAAATTGCTTGGCGCCGGACTTTAATGTGTGGTAGCTAGCCAGGTGGACCGTAAAGATCCTACCACCAAGCGTGCTGGGTTTTGTTGAATCACCACGCGTGTATTCCCAGCGTACGGTGAGGAAGTTTTGAATTCCGGCCCGTCCCCACACGGGAATAACATACCATAACATAACGCCTGTATTTCCCGAAGGATAGAGCAGAAGCTCGTTTGCCAAACTATTACATAAGAAAACCGGCCAAGTGCGAGTCGGACTCGCGCACAAAGGGTTCCCTACCATTTTCTATAAAAACGGCAAAAAAAAACACGTTTGTTGTATGATACACATCTGTGAAAATTTCAACTGTCTAAGGGTCTCCCCACATTTATCGACGCGGAATCGGCTACCACCGGTCAAAAAAGCCTTTATGTCTACGTAATAAGGGTGTTACTAATACCATTCGCATCGACTCGGCTCGGACGACACGTCGCGACCCCGGCCGACGGCGAAACGAGCCGTTTGTCTAGATAAGTCGAGTAGTGTGGTGATACGCACTCGGCCTAAGCCGATTCCACGTCGATAAATGTGGGGAGACCCTAACTATCACGGTTTATGAGATACAGCCTGGTGACAGACGGACAGACGGACGGACAGTGGAGTCTTAGTAATAGGGTCCCGTTTTCCCCATTTTGGTACAGAACCCTAAAAAGTCATGACCACAAGGTTACCCTCATAATTATCATCGACCACACTCTCATATCGTCACTTCCACGGCAAAGTTACGAATCTTATGATGAGGTAAAGTTACTAATGTGCGTTTATTTCTGATCCTTGTAAAATATTGAACAAAGAATAAAATAAATATTTAAGGGGGCTCCCCCTTAAATATTTATTTTATTCTGTTTTTTTTTAGTATTTGTAGCGGCAACAGAAATACATCATCTGTGAAAATTTCAACTGTCTAACTATCACGGTTCATGAGATACAGCCTGATGACAGACGGACGGACGGACAGCGGATTCTTAGTAATAGGGTCCCGTTTTATCCTTTGCGTACGGAACCTTAAAAAAGAGTTTTGTTACTATTTCTATGCTTCTAAACTCCCAGTAAAACGCATCTTTTTCAGATTCGTAAGTTTGCTGTGAATGTGACGAATAATCGGTGCAAGTTCATTACTCTTTGTCAATAAACTCCCCTACATCTTGTCCCAATCGTTAATCGCTCACCAAATCTAATAAACGACGAGATAAAGGAATCCGTGTTCAATAGTCCCTACAATAAATAACATAAAAGACGTTTAATTAATATTTATGGGCGCCGCGTCCGGTGTGACTTTATTGAATCAAATCATTGTCTGTTCTGTGCGGGCGATTAAGGCTAATGTGTTGGTTTTTGAGTATTTAAAAGGTAGATGACTTCAAAAAAAATTGAGGAGCTAATTACGTCACATTTGGTAAAACATATATTTGTTTCATATTTACATGACTGCAATGGTGCCGTTCCGCAAACGATGGCGCACTTAATATCATTCCCCGCCTGCTCCTGTACGCCACAAAAAAACTCATTGCTGAATTCTCCCTAAGCACGAAGTCCGTGGTTTCGGCCTTAGTTACGAGCGTTTCCTACTCCCTATCACCTACGAACATACGATTATTTCGGTGCCCGAACTAAGAATGAATGACAACACGATTTGACAGTTGTCCCTACTACCGATATGTTTTTGCCCGTCTGAAAAGTTGAACTTGACAATTGTTTTGCTCATCTACGTTTCGGGTTACTTTCGGACGGGCGACTAACCTTGTTGATGGACTTAGAGAGTAGGCCCCTGGGCCGACACGGTGTAGTTTGTCATCGACACGCTAAGAAGAAGACTGCAATAGCTGCATATCCATTCGACAGTTGTCACGCAGATTGCATTGACTATATCTTAATTGCCTTCAAGTTTCATTTGGCAGTTGCATAGTTTTCAGTTGCGACTGGCCTCTAGTCTCAATAGTTCGGTTGTTTTGTTCGGGACCGGACTACTGAGACAAATTTTGTCTCATTAGTTCGGTTATGACATCAAACCGAACGAATGATACAAAACTAGTCTCAGTAGTCCGGTTAGAGATGTAAACATAAAATGATTTTATTATAAACTAGCTTCTGCCCGCGACTTCGTACGCGGATCCTGTTGCTTATGCCAGCGACAACGGGGTCGTTAAAATCGAAGATCTGAAACGTCTGATGTCGAATTCTAAGAGCCCGGGGACGGGAAAACAACGGGATGCGCGAGACGATTCGAGACGTTCCAGATCTTTCATTTTTGAGGAAATGCCCATCAGACTAAACAACTTTTGCTAAGACGTCATTCCTATATGTTATAGTGTCGCTGAGCTTTGGAGTTCCACAACAGGTGTTCCAGATCTTCAAATTTATTCTCACAGCAGAAAATGCTCTTCACGTGGAATAATTTTTGCTATGGCACCATTTCTATATCTCTTATACTTTAACTGGTCTGTTGCGGTTCTGCATCAGGTGTTCCATTTTCCAAAATAAATTATAGCCTTTATGTTGCCCAGACTTAATACCTATACAACAAAAATACTTTTTTTCCCGTAATTCCGCAGCGGATCCCAAGGGTACACTGAATTAACAATAATGTTGCAAGTAACTTTAAAAAAAATATTTATTAACTTTATTTGGGGGTTTTCCTTCAGGAGCTAACATATAAAGACCGGAAGCGTTGCTGACCCTTGAAAAAGCAACTTCTCTATCCGTGAACGTCTCCGACTCGCGAGACAATGCGTGACGTTCACGATCAGCGGTCAGTCGCGCATCACGTTCCCCACTTGTCTCTAGAGACCTAGAAGTCGATGCGTAGATACGCTGAGAACTCAAGCGTAATTCTCTTTCCGTGAACGACTCCGATTCGCGAGACAATGCATGACTTGCACGATTAGCGGTCAGTCGCGCATCACGTTCCGCACTTGTCTGTAGAGACCTCGAAGTCGAGTGTATATACGCTGAGAACTCAAGCGTAATTCTCTTTCCGTGAACGACTCCGATTCGCGAGACAATGCATGACGTTCACGATCAGCGGTCAGTCGCGCATCACGTTCCGCACTTGTCTGTAGAGACCTCGAAGTCGATGTGTGTATACGCTGAGAACTCAAGCGTAATTCTCTATCCGTGAACGTCTCTGACTCGCGAGACAATGCACGACGTTCACGATCAGCAGTCAGTCACGCATCACGTTCCGCACTTATCTCTAGAGACCTCGAAGTCGATGTGCATATACGCTGAGAACTCAAGCGTAATTCTCTTTCCGTGAACGTCTCCGACTCGCGAGATAATGCATGACGTTCACGATCAGCGGTCAGTCGCGCATCACGTTCCGCACTTGTCTCTAGAGACCTCGAAGTCGATGTGTGTATACGCTGAGAACTCAAGCGTAATTCTCTATCAGTGAACGTCTCTGACTCGCGAGATAATGCACGACGTTCACGATCAGCAGTCAGTCACGCATCACGTTCCGCACTTATCTCTAGAGACCTCGAAGTCGATGTGCATATACGCTGAGAACTCAAGCGTAATTCTCTTTCCGTGAACGTCTCCGACTCGCGAGATAATGCATGACGTTCACGATCAGCGGTCAGTCGCGCATCACGTTCCGCACTTGTCTCTAGAGACCTCGAAGTCGATGTGTGTATACGCTGAGAACTCAAGCGTAATTCTCTATCCGTGAACGTCTCCGACTCGCGAGACAATGCACGACGTTCACGATCAGCAGTCAGTCGCGCATCACGTTCCGCACTTATCTCTAGAGACCTCGAAGTCGATGTGTATATACGCTGAGAACTCAAGCGTAATTCTCTTTCCGTGAACGTCTCCGACTCGCGAGACAATGCATGACGTTCACGATCAGCGGTCAGTCGCGCATCATATTCTTTACTGGTCTCTAGAGATCTGGATGTAGATGCCTAAATACACTGAGAACGCAGGCGTGCTTCGCGATCCGAAAAGGTTTCCACGGAGCGACTTGCAGCCTGGTGTTCTCGAACAGCATCAAGTCTCTCCTGACGCTCTTCGGTACATTCTTGGGATCTTATGATCCTCAACCTTTTAGCTCCTTTGGAACATTGGGAAAGATTTGACCTCTTTCTAGGCATGGTTATAGCACAGTGTACCTACTTACTACATACAGTGCGTCAACGCCCATACATTTGACAGGTCCTATGAAATGTCAAAATTATGTAGGGGAGGAGGTTATGTCCCAAGTATGCAGTATGGCTACTCGGGACATAACCTCCGCTCCTTCACCCCGCAACCGCCTGCACGATTGCTCTGCGACAATGTTCTACGTTGACCGACTGTAAGGAGTAAGATATAGGTAGACTGTGGTTATAGTTTTATTGTGAAGATAACTGATAAATTAAAATCTAAGTGACTGCTCCCCTGCGTTACCGGGTAGGCTACCGTTTCACGAAGATAAATGGAAAAGGAAATTAAATACTGCAATAACATAAGCCCGAAGGCATTTTTAATCGATAAAATAAAAACATAAGTGGGAGTTTTGGCCAGTAGAGTCAAATGTTCAATGAAAATTAGTCCTAAACTGTTACCGCCTTCACCGCGTGGAGGTACTCCCAGTTGATGTTATTTTATAATTATACAGTGAAATTAGTGATAGCTTTGATTTCCACATCAGATGTTTCTGATCTTCGATTTTTATAAGTCAACAGGAAATGCCCATCAGACCGAACAACTTTTGCTAAGACGTCTTTCCTATGTGTGTTATGGTGTAGCTGGGCTCTTGGAGTTCCACAACAGATGTTCCAGATCTTCGATTTTTATAAGTCAACAGAGAGTGCTTATCAGATTAAACAACTTTTGCTAAAACGTCATTCCTATATATGTTATAGTGTAGCTGAGCCCTTGGAATTCCACAACAGGTGTTCCAGATCGTCAATTTTTATACGTCAACAGAGAGTGCTCATCGGGCTAAACAACTTTTGCTAAGACGTCATTCCTATATATGTTATAGTGTAGCTGGGCTCTTGGAGTTCCACATCAGGTGTTCCAGATCTTCAAATTTATTCTCTCAGCAGAAAATGCTCATCACGTGGAACAATTTTTGCTATGGTACCATATTTGTAGCTCTTATAGTTTAGCTGGTCTGTTGCGGTTCTGCATCAGGTGTTCAATTTTCCAAGATTAATTATAGCCTATATGTTGCCCAGACTTAATACCTATACAAAAAAATAAAAAACATTCAAATCCGTCCAGTAGTTCCGAAGATTAGCGTGTACAAACAAACAGACAAACAGACAGACTTTTTTTTTTGGATTCGTGCTCTATTACTGTTTCTAAACCTCCCTCAATCATTTTTTTTTAAATATATTCAATGTACAGACACAGTTTTTTTACTGTTTTATTATATGTATAGATAAAAGAATCAATCATTCTCTGAAATCATAGTTTGGTAGTTATTAATTAATAGGCACTTTCATGAGAATACTGACCGGTTAATAAGAAAGAAAAAGAAAGAAAAGAAAGAAAAAGTATTTATTTTTTCGCCCCAAATGGACGCACACGCTTAAAATTAGAAGTACAAAATTACGAACTAAAAACTTAATACTATAAAATCTAACAAAAACAAGTAATAACCTGGTAACCCAGACACAAGAAAATAAAAATAAAAAACAACGACAATCTATGACACATATACCATGGACAATTGTTAAGAACACTGAAATCATTAACCGAAATACGGAACACAAGTCTCAACAGTTCGGTTTGACGTCATAACCGAACTAATGAGACAAAATTAGTGTCAGTAGTCCGGCCCCGAACAAAAGAACCGAACTACTGAGACTTGAGGGGACTGGATGTGCAGTCTACTTACAGTTATGATTATTACTATAAACCGAAATATGATTCACTAAATAGGTATGACGTCATTAGCCTTCCTAGTCCGTGTATATCAGCCAGAAATAAGCCACCCCGTTTGATAACATCGTAAAAGGTAAATAAAGACTCGCACTCGCTAAATCATATAGATCGGCTATTAGTGTTACTGCTACCAAATCAATTGATCTTAGGGACAGGGACAAAACTATTTGAATTGTATCTGTAATTATTCCCATGATAGCATAGAACACAATCGAGAATTTCCAATTCAGTATTTCGAGAATGCTTAATATTAGAAAGTGAAACGATACCTTGACGTTAAGTTTCGCAAGAACTAAGTACTCGACAATTAATACAAGTTTAACTATGAGAATTCTTGGCCTGTTTAACTGAGAAACTCCAAGACTCATTTATATTTAATTTACTTCGAGATAGACGCGACGGAATGTTTTATAAGCAATTGTTTTGAAAGAACTTTTAGTTAACTCTCCTGTGTTTGTTATGCGAACTGCTGAAATGAGTTTTCTAAAATTCTTGCTTTGATAGTCCCGTTTCTAATATCTCAGGGATACTCCGACGATGCACAATGTGATCGCAGACGATGCCTCATCTACTTGACCTGGAGCCCAATTTTCCTTAAACCCGAACGAAGCATTTTGATTCCACTTTCATTGTGAAAACCGCCAAACAGTGGAATGCGCTGCCCGAGTGGGTGTTCCCCGACAGCTACAATCTGGGTGTCTTCAAGTCACGAGTGAATCGGTTTCTCCTGGGCAAGCGTGCTCCTTGAGACCGCATCATCGCTTATAATCAGGCGAGACGGCGGTCAAACGCAGGCCTAGTAACAAATAAAAAAAAAACTTGGTAAATCGCAACCGAACTGAGGCCGAACCGTTCATTCACACAGTTTTCAATTTCAAAAGCTGTCAAATTTTTGGACACAAAAAACAAAGCCAATTATTTTGGCAGTTTTCTTATTCAAAAACTTACTGATGGTTGTGGTTCGTTTGCGTTTGGCAACAATTTTGTTGGTCGATTTGGCCCCCTAAAGACTGAGTCATAACCTGTGTACAATTAAATGTACAGGTTGAAATTGTAAACACTCGACAAATCTGAAATCGCGAAAAATTCTCTTGTTCCCTACATTTTGTATGTAATGTAGGGAACAGCTGTTTTTTTTTCGCGATTTCATGTTTGGTCCCATAGTAAAAGTTGTTCATAGTGATGATTACAATCTCCCATTTCGGTTTGTCGAGTATTTACAATTTCAACATGTATGTTATACCTATCGAGAGATTAATTCTAGCTAAAATTCTCATTTTCCTATTATTGTTGGTTGCTTTAGTCTTAGTTTAGTAGAATTCACTTTGGACTGAGTAACAAGAACACGAGCAATTTCTTCATCCATAATGACCTTCTACATCTTGTTGGAGCGACTGCCATCAGTCTTTCTCTTCATTATTTTGAGGGACTACAGTTTAGTACGATGTCCTGAATGAACATGGAGCCTTATACTGTCAAATTTGGTCAATCATATTTCATATTTATGATTAGCTACGAGTCGAACCGACTCGCAGCCTAGCTGCGTATTCAGCTCATGATTAAGGGCTCCGTTTGGGTTCGAAACTAGTCGGGCAATCTCGAAAAATGCACGTGAGTAAACCGTAACTAATGATAAATAAGAATGTGTCTCACGAAAGTACAATACAATCATATATATTTTTTTTTTTAATTTATTTGTATTTCATTCTATGATAACGTATCGTAACTGCAGGTGGAATGCACAATCCAGTCAGCAGTTGCACTGAATGAAACTGCCTTCTATCTGCGTTTGGCAGTTAAAGATGCAGTCGAAATGCAGTCCGTCTGTCTGGGCCCATACATCCACTTCTGAAATGAACAAAATATGATTCATCAAATGTAATGTTCCCTCTACGGCACCCTGGTTATATGAGGGCGGCTAAGATTCTCCTTCCTGGAAAGGAGATCATTACAGAAACCTACATAGGCTAACTATTAGGCGAGGTTTTTAAAAGAGTCGTAAAGTAAAGTACCCATAATAATAAAATACTTATTGTTATAAAACTTTTCTCAAAATTCAACATTTTAAGAGAAATAGCCGTTCAAAGATTTCATAAAAATACGCAAAAATCTATTTAGCCTCAGCTATAATCACCTGTGTTTACATTTATGTCATATTTGGGGTCACGAATTAGAAGTTTCATTTGCTGAATTCGTAACTAAAGTGGGGACGAAGAATTTTTGAAAAAACTAAAATAAAAATTATTTTACATGGAAATAAAAATTATCGAATTTTGAAATCTTAATACCTGCTTTAAAACAGTCACAATGACCCGCAGATTATTACCCCCGTTCCGACTAAGTTTGTATAAAGAGAGGCTAGTGCGAATAAGAAGCTAGTGGGAACCGCCACGTACAAACCTAACCTCCTCACAAACTCCAACAAAATATACCCCGAAAATAGAACTAAGAATTCAAATCGCGGCTGTAGACTAAAGATAAAATTAACGCAGAGGTCTTAACTCACTTAGAAATGTTATACAACCGGCGTACATTATTCGCATACTAAGTTGGCAATGCAAATGAACGCAAGGCGATGGGTAATGTAGCGATAGCGGCCGGAAGGGGCCTACTAGACACTCCGTTGTGGCATACGGACGGCGAAATTTGAAGGAGTATTAGCATTGTTTTTTGTGAACGTTTTTTGGTAATGTTATGTCCTCAGTCATGCTTGGGTGATTAGTAGTGATCTTTAATGAGTGCTAAGATTAGACATTTTTGTTTTAGAGTCGATATACACGATGTCTTTTCTACGCGCCCCGTCGACGCTCGTTAACTTCAAACTCCAAGCATTAAAATCGAGAATCACGTTTTTATGTATGGAGTTTGACGTTAACGCGTGTCGACGGTCGACATCGTGTGCGTACGTCCTTAGATGATTGGCAAAAGAAATACAAAACGTAATTTTCTGTTTATTTTATATTTTATTTGAAATTAAATTGCCTTGAAAATTGTAACAGTTATGCAAAAAAAAAACACGTTTTTGTTAGAAAATTTAATTAAATCTAAATCTAAATTTTTCACTCAAAGAATATAATCGCAAGCAACAGTACGTACTTACGTGAAGTATTAGAATAAATTACCCAATAACTACACAATACCGAGTGCTTCCGATATGGTCCGCTTGCTACCGGACGCCAGTTGGCTGCGTCGGTTAGTTTCCAACCCGGGTTCGAACCCCACACACGTTGGGAACGCGGTTTTAAACTTTAAGCGCGTCTAGTTCGAGAGTTCCAAAGTTTGTAATATATTCTCTTTACGGAATATAAAGATACTAGTTTATAAGCTGTCCGTACGGTTTTATTTTGGTTTTCGCGCGTTCACGAGGCGTAAGCGCAGTGATATATTGGTTGTTTGAACAAACGTTGGCTTTGGCCGGGATAATGTGGTGTTTGCTGAAGTTGTCCATCGTTTTGCAATGTAAGTTATGGTTATTTTATAGAATTACATAGTAGTTTCGCCTAGCTTCTACGACATGGAATCCTAGTGTGGAAGCTAGTGCCAGATGTAAGTTTATTTGTCCAATAAAGATTTATGTATTTACAAGGTTAGTCAGAAAGGGGGTACTAATCCACAGCCCACTTAAAGTATCACTGATGACTGTCTTAAAGAAAGTGTTAAAATTTCAAAATTTGGTAATTTTTACTTTCATGCAATATTACCTATTTTTATTTTAGTTTTTTTAAAGTTCTTCATCCCTGCTTTAGTTACAAATTCAGAAAATGGTGCTTCTTATTCATGACTCCAAATTTAACCTAATAATTATGTAAACACAGCTGATCATAACTGGGGACAGATAGATTTAAGCGATATTTTTTGAGATCTTTGTGCAGCTATTTCTCTTAAACTACTGACTTTTGGGGAAAGTTGTAGTACAAAAGTTATTCATTATTATGGATACTTTATAACCCGTTCGGATTAGTACCCCCTTTCCGACTAACCTTGTATATTCTTCAGACTGTCCAGAAAATGTAATGCTCATAGTGTGCGAATATGCTGGGTTTTTTTACTTACCAAGTTGGCCGGACTGCGTTTATTGAATGTTATGTTTACGACATGAATAGTTGCCTAGAAATCATTCGTAATTTCTTTTAATTGGAACGCAGTTATGAGTCATAATAGTGAGCTGCTCAGCTATCTGTTAATTTTGTTTAGCGCACTCCAATCACAATTGGCAGACGATTTTTTTAATGGAAAGTATACTATACAACGTGTTACAAAAATACCCCTAGAGCCGAAAGGGAATTAAAGGTCCCTTGTAAGGAGTCTATCGGTAATATTTTAAAATAAAAGAAGGACCCATAAAAAAAAATTGGGCATATCGTAAAATAAAATCATCACTGAAACGCAACCCTGAAAACATAAAAGTAAAGAGTAGACTACTCCGAAAGTTATTTACATTCTTACCTAATTTCCTGTGAGAGGTAAATGACAACAACCATAAAAGACTAGGTACTTGATTAATATTTTCTTTTTAAGGGGAATTATGTAACACGTTGTATTTGAGACATCACTCTGCTTGAATACTTCATCTTTTTATCTTTTGTCGTGTCAGCACGAACTATGCAAGAATAGCTCATACTGTGGTGAAAAGATTAGCCAGTCAGCAAGGTTGGTAGCGGGGCTGACTGCCCAGGGTGTGTCGGAGGTACTTGAACTTGAGTATCGTCATTCATGGAGACCCTTATAATGCACTTTTTTATTTGACTAGTTCGCATTTGGCCATAAGCGTAGACAGGGTCTAAGATGGAGCAGACGAATCCAAGTAACAGAGATATAGACGGATTCCTCTATACCCCTCTAGCTCTCACATACACAGGACGGAACGGAACGGAACAGTAAACTGCTTGGCGCCGGATTTTAACGTGAGGGTGGTAGCTAGCCAGGCGGACCGTATAGATCCTACCACCAAGCGTGCTGGGTTTTGTTGAATCGTACAACACGCGTGTATTCCCAGAATGCGGTAAAGAAGTTTTAAATATTCTAGCCCATTCCCACACGGGATAATGAATACTACACGTTTCTGTTTTGTATAGAACTCTAGTATGGAGTTCATCAAATAAATTGGACATTTAAGCCTTCCACAAACGATCAGTTGAACTATTTTGTTATGTCAACAGCGTGCTATCGTTTGTAAACCAATGCGACAGCTCACTGACTCGATAGGGTGGGCCGTCGTCAATAGTATTAAAACCATTGGCCGTATATATGTTAACTAAGTATCGATCAAATATCGAATCGTTAGTGGTTGAACTAGGTGACGTAACGTGAAGCTTCCGTTTTTTGTTTAGAGTAGCAAAGTGGATGCATATGGAAACAAATATTAATATACCAGTGGCGTAGGGTGAATTTTCTTGAAAGGGCAGCCGGACCAAAAAATGCTTACCTTGCTCAAGTGTGATGCGTGAATTCCAGTAACTACTCGTTTCGAAAGGGAAGTCGATAGGAATCGAGTTGTATAGAGCCTTCGCCACTGATAAGTACTAGCTGTACCCGCAGCTTTGCCTACGGAAATATAAGGTTACTGCTCATCACCCACACTGAATAGCGTGATATATTGCACCATCTAACCTGACCCGCTCTTTAACGGATGAGGCTGCCAAATTTCAGCTGGATCTGTCAAGTAGTACTGACATGAAGCTTAAACATACGGACAAACAATCAAAAATTCTTTAACCGAAATTTGGCATTACCCCACATTCAATAGCGTGATCATTTGTACCCTGACCCGCTCTTTAACGGACATTTTTGTCAAATTTTACCTAAATAGGCATTTTCCTTAGTATTGGCGTGAAGCTCAAACATACAACATACAGACAAATTCTAAAAACTTTTGTTTCGGCATCAGTATCGTTTCTAGTACCTACACGTTACAATGTTTTTTTTTTTTTTAAAAACCTTGCCCCACACTAAGATTTCTCTTGTATCGTGGGTGCGTTTACAGACTCAAATCTCACAAACAAACACCCAGACCAGAAACAACCACCTGTAGGCCATACAAATTTTTGTTCCATGTGGGAATCGAACCCACGACCCGTAGCGCAGAAGCCAATCGCTTAGCCACTGTACCAAACGTGTCGTTTTGTTTCAGTAATACATATTTAATGCACAGTTTTTGCTTCGTTACGATTTTATTATACGTATCGATAATGAGCCTAGCTTAGCAGTGATAGTTTTGCGGATGCTTCCGTGCAGAAAAGTCTGAGTTCGAGCTCAGCCCGCACCTCTGACTTTCCGAATTCATGTGTGGATCAGAATTTAATTATCACACAGAAAATACATTTCAGTAGTGGACGTTTACGTATAGCTGTTGGAAGCCGACAGATACAGATTTTAGACTGTTTGTTTATGTACCTAACAGCACAAACCCACAACACAGAGAATCCTAAAGTAGGGTTAGCCGTATGAAGGGTTAGTAAATGTATTAACTTATTAATTAATTCTAATAGTAAAACTAACCGCCTCTTTGGCCTAATGGAGACTGCTGACCATGACGTGTACGTCGTTTTTCAGTAGGTAAGCCCGGAGTTTGGAACGGTGTCCGGTAAATGGTAATAGGATTGTACAAGTGTGAGGTGCGGACCGAGATCGAAGTTAGATCGTCTTGCATGAAAGAAAGAAAATAAATTTTATTCAATCAATGACACAATGACAGCATAGACAGTAAAACATAAAAATAACAAAACATACATATTTTAGGGCGTATACATAAAGAAAGCAGGTAACCAGCGCCGACCTACCAGCGCTTATTAGTACTGGTTTGTGCAGGTGACCGCTACATAAAGGAAGCGGGTAGAAGCAGGGGCTGGCATTTTTCAACAAAAATACGCTTTGTTCCCTTGCAAATACGGCAACAAATGACGGCCTACCAGCCCTGATCGGAGCAGGTCGGAACTTGTCGGCGACGTTCGGAGCTTGTTGGCACTGGTTCGCCACACAGTATAAAGACTACCTGCGCCGACTAGCGGCGCGGACCAGCACCGACAACCGCTGGCAGATCGGCGCCCGCAACCCGCTTTCTACGTGTATACGCACTTAGAAGTTAAAGCTAGTTTTAGTTCATCGGTTCATTTGGTTGGTCCTACCAAGGGCTAACACTGTCAAATAGAAAACTCAATCAAACATTGCCCTTACTCGAAATAATGACTAAAAGTTAAAAAATTAGGAGATTGAAATATGTATTATATCTACTCAAAACAAAATAAGAGCCACTCGTTATTTTCACATTTCAGTGTAATTTAATGAACGTTATGTGATTAATAAGTAACAAAATATTGATGTTACAAACTCTTCGATATTTAACCTCTTTGATTTTGTACTTGAGACCAAAATGCTGGCCATCATTTAAAAAAAAAAAGAATATGAAATTTTCTTGTTATTTTGTTTCGATTTTTCTTTAAGTTTTGTTTCGATTATCTTTATGGTAATCTGAAATAATCGTTTAACATTGTGTAGTTAATTTGTTTATGTAACATCATAAGTTAATATGCCACAAACACGAAGACATGTGGACGTAATTACTGCAACCAGAGCCGTTACAATGATCCAAGAAGGAATTTCGCAGCGGTCTGTGACTTTGCATCTGGGTTTTTCTCGGAAAGCTATCCAAAATGCTTGGAATCGCTTCCAAGAGACTGGTAGTGTTGCAAGAAGACCTGATTCGGGTAGAGTTCGCATTACAACTGTTCACGAGGATCGGTACATCCGGTTAAGTGCCTGCCGAGAACGCACAGTGACGGCTCGTAAGTTACAAAATCGCCTACGGTTGACAACGGGTACTCGCGTCAGTGACCAAACGATCCGTAACCGATTGCACGAAGACCAACAAACTTCAAAATGTCGAGTTGTTCGAATTCCTTTGTCCAGGGCTCAACGTGCAAATCCTTTAAGTTTCTCCCGTCAATATTTAGACTGGGGCATAAACGAGTGGGGCATGGTGCTTTTCACCAACGAGTGTAAAGTAAAATTCTTTAATGACGATCGGCGCATTAGAGTATGGAGGCGACGTGGCGAGCGATTTTCTGAAGCCTGCATTCACGAGGTTGACCATTTCGGTGGACCCAATGTAATGATTTGGGGTGAAATAAGCTTACATGGCAAAACTGAAGTCGCTATTTTAAATGAAGGTTCCGTAACTGCTCAGCGTTACATTGAGGAAGTCATCAGGCCTCATGCGATTCCATTTGCACAGCGAATGGGTCCTGGGTTCATCCTGATGCAAGACAATGCCCGTGCATACACAGCTCAAGCGACCCAGTCTGTACTGGAAGGCTCTGACATTCAAGTGTTGCCGTGGCCAGCAAACAGTCCGGACTTAAATCCGATCGAGCACATGTGGGACCAATTAAAACGAAGGGTTAGAGAGAGTGCACAAGAGGTCTACAACCAGCACCAACTGATTGATGCTTTGAAAAGTGCCTGGGAAGAGATCCCAGCTGAAAACGTCAGCCATTTGATAGAGAGCATGCATTCCAGGCTACAGGAGTGCATAGCCAAAAGAGGAGGGCATACCTGTTGTTAAAAAAGAGAAAAACAAATAAAAAGTGAAGTTTTTTTAGTTTTTAGTGACTTTTTGTTATTTGTGTTCTTTATCCTAAATTGTCATTTTTTAGCAAAAGTTAAATAAAAATGTTTAATAATCACTAATTTCAACAGTTACTAGCCTAAACGGTAAACAATAACATTGTTTTAAGTTTACGTAAATTGAACAATGTGCTAATTTTATATTTTTCATGGTATACCTTAAATACCTAGTGGCTCTTATTTTGTTTTGAGTAGTATATAAAGAAAATTCGCCCGAAATACCCAAATCTGTCAATCGAAATGAACACTGATTTACCGAAGCAAACACAATTAGCTATCTAGATGTTCTTAGTTCAGAAATTGTTGAAAATGTGCCACAGACAGGATAGAGACTACCTGCGCCGACTAGCGGCGTGGACCAGCACCGACAACCGCTGGCAAATTGGCGCCGGCAACCCGCTTTCTACCTATACGCACTTATGCTGTCGAGCATGCCCATGCCGAAAGGGTCACCAACTCAACCTATGCTAGGCATCAAACGCTCATCGTTGATTTTCAGTTGGTACCCCTGCCATGATACACGGACAGGCGGAGGTAATTTTAAATATCGATGCCTAACAGCCAACGAGGAATAACCGCCCATTAACAAACTTTACAGGAGAGTTGTTTAAAGTTCGTTTACGACGAAGAAATTAAGCTAAGGACCTTCATTTACATACCGCCTAAGCGACTAAAGTATGTCGTGGAGTCATGATACTTAGACCGATCAACGCTTCGATCAATTTCAATCAATATTAAAAATCCATTTCGCAAAAATGGCGCTTATCCCTTTTTGGCTCATAGACATCGATATATTTTATTATTTGAATGTTTTTAAATGTGTCAATAAATAATGCATATTGAGATAAAATATACAATTTTAGTATAACTTTCGTGAGATAGATAGATATACTTTATTGAACACTAAAAGAAATAAAACAGAAGGTATACACTCGTGACCTCGCCACGTGATCAGCTCATGATTAAGGGCTCCGTTTGGGTCCGAAACTAGTGGGGCAATCCCGAAAAATGCACAACCGTAACTAGTCATAAATATAAACTACAAAAACATAATAAAAAAAAGCAAAAGATTAAAAATACTTTTATTTTATGACAGCCAATGAAAATCTGTCAGTGTCAATTGACCAATAGCAGGCAGCAGGTTCAACAACTAGGCGATCATTGTTTAAATTTTAAATAAAATAAAATTCGGTACTGCGGGTGTAACAGTACCAAATTAAACTGCCAATTAACATTAATTACTTAATTAAACATGCTTGTTAAGCCGGGAACTAGTAATAGGTGAACCACAATAGTTCAAAGCGGTGCAGTTGACCCGTAACTTATCGATCGACTGTCAACGCCCGTGATCGACAATCCGTGGTTAGCTGTAGTATTATCAGATCTGTAGACAAATATATTTTGTGTTAAAAAACATACCTATAAATGTAACATAACATCACGCCTATAGTCCCCGAAGGGATGGCAGAGGTGTATAGTACACCCTCATTTCACCGTTATGTTTAAGTCCCGGGCGAGCCTATTGCCACCAACCGGGCACAAATCCAGACTTCGGACTGCTACCTACTGTGAAATTTCACACGGAAAAACCTAATAACACTTTACCGGACCTAGGACCTTTAACGCCGGGTTTGCGTCCTTTCATTTGTCCACAGATTAGATGATAGTAGCTAGCTACATTTGTCATATACAATCCATAGACAAATGATGTGGAAGCGTCGAGTGGCAGGCTCGTCCGGGCATGCTTAAACCTGCTTTAAATTATTTTTCTGTTTGACATTTATTTATAAATAATTATATTGACTATCTCTACACACGATTATTAGTACACACACACGGGGCATCCTCGAATAATATTCGCGTCCTAACGGTCGAGGAGTCAACATAATTATCCTGAGGATGCCCCGTGCAGGAGCGAAACACGTGTCGTGTAATGGTTTGGTTGCATGTTGCATTATTTTTTCACTCTTTCTGCATGTGCATAATATTTTTGGGCGGGAGGGTGGTGCTGCATACTGCATCCAAACTAGCGATCTTGTTCAGCGGAATTAAAGCTAGATATTCTATTTGCATTATTTATTCTATCATTTATTGTATTATGAATGTGTTAGTTTTATAATTTTAATGACACGTTCATTTATTTATAACGATTTCAAACACAATGTGAATTGTTCCTGATAATATATAATTGATATATAATTGAATTGAATTAAGGCGACAGTAGGTTGAAGGACAACATCGAGAGGAAACCTTAGGATTTAATGGTCTGAAATCGCCAACCCACAGTGAGCCAGCGTGGTTATCAATGCTCGTTCCTTCTCTGAACGAGA
Source organism: Amphipyra tragopoginis (assembly GCA_905220435.1). Lineage (NCBI taxonomy): Eukaryota > Metazoa > Arthropoda > Insecta > Lepidoptera > Noctuidae > Amphipyra > Amphipyra tragopoginis. The sequence goes on along the minus strand of HG991996.1, from coordinate 24,959,557 downwards.
AGAAGCCTTTGTCCTGCAGTGGGACAGTTACAGTCTGATTTATTATTTATATCTATTCCTAAAATAATGCGACATTTTAGACCTCACAGGGTATACATATGAATCCGAATTCGTGTAATTCCTTCAAATGTCATGGTCTATTGGAATAGCTAAAATGCATCAGTTTTTATTCATGGAAGAGAAATAAAATAAAAACATTTTATTTTTTTATTCAAAAAATCAAAATCATAAGTTTTTATTTCACATGGGGTGCATGAAAAGAGCCTCCACGAGTGACGATACTTCAGTATGTCCGGCGCACCCTAGGCAGTCAGCCCCACTACCATCCTTGCTGACTGGCTAATCTTTTCATCACGACATGAGCTATTCTTGTATAGCTCGTGCCGACACGATAGAAGAAGAAGAAGATTTCACATAAACCATTACAGGAAAAGTCGAATTTAGGTGGATGGTTCCAATTAGTCGTATGGAGAAGAGCCGGAAAAAAACTCCACGGTTACTCTTTTAAAATCCATTTCTTTATTAACAATTTGAGTGGGTACAGTTATGACTTTGAGAGAGCAATGTCTATAGACTTAAGTGCAGGAAACACACAAAAAAAAGGAAAAATATGGTCACAAATTAAATAGGTATCCAGGCATCTAGCAAATCTATAAAGCTCTCACATTTACAAAAGGTAAAAGGACACTAAACTATATATAAAACAACTGACATGGTTAATTGTCATCAAAACACATTAGTATAATAAGATAAAGATATCATGAGAGTAACGATAGTAATAAAAAAGAAAGCTAATCGTAATGAGGTTAGTAAATAGACATACACATATGTCACACTTATTTACTAGTAACACAGATTGACCCTCCAAAATGTATTTTGGATTCAATTAAAAACTTATTTCAAAAAGATAGTTTGGTGTCCTTTACGTGAGGCATTTTAGCACCCCGAGTTCACTGAATGCACGGTGCGATACTGCATTAGTCGTGCCGGCCAGCTGTCTTGCCGGGCTTCATTTAAGTATGCGTGGCAGTGAAACGTTTTATCACATTTGATTAAAAAAAAAGTATATTTTTTTGTAGTTTTTAATATAGATTTAAATAACCTTATCAGGTGGGCTAAGGTATGATCACTACCACGAAAATAAGACTTTTTTTTTATTTCTAAAATTTCTTGCATTTAAACTACACTATAGATCATGTAGTTTTAAGGAATGACACGGCTTTGTTGACATAATTATGTTTGACTGACTGATGACCGTATGCTTTTGAAATATATTTTTATCGTAGGTACCTCAGTCTGAAACTATCCACTGAGGGAAGTAAATCTTATAATTGCACCACCATCCTCTACTTCAAACTGTTATCATTATTCTGTAACTCAATAATCAAGCAAAAAAAAAAAAGTTGGTCAGTATCTGAATACGCAACACAGCTCTAGTCACACTGACATAATTCAATAATGATAATTGAGTCCAAAAATAAACTCCAACGAATAATTATTCACAAAAATAAACACGACGTCCAAGCTTTAGGTTTTGATCCGCAATGCTATCGGAGCAATATAAAATTCAAATGTAGAACGAAATAGGAAGCACCAATTATCGAATGTATTATTCATTGCCAGTGCAACGGCAGTCGTGTCGTCCGCACCGTGTCATGATATGACAACTATTTAATTTCAAATAGGGAACGCGAAGAATTATGTGCAATCGGTGTTCAGAATTTTAATGTTAAAATGTTTTCAACAATAGAATTAACAATTCCGTTGTTTCTAAAACGTGCCACACTAGGAGCACAGTAAATATATAAGCTAAAGCAGTACCTCAACTCACTATAATCGCCTTAATTAACACACTCACAAAGACACGCAATGTATACTGAGTATTATGTACTCTTTGTCATGAACTCTATGGGACTTATCACTGTGGCGATTTTCGAGCGAGTTCAAAGCGAGGCGAGAGTGCAGCGGGTCCGCTTCAAGTTCGCAGCGAACGCGCTGCGAACAAAATGAGCTCTCGTTGCGGACTCGCGACGAACCCGCCGCGCTTTTGACTCGCTTTGAATTCGCTCGCGAATCGCCACTATAATAAGGCGCTTAGGGCGCGCTCGCTGTGAACTCACAGCGAGCCCGCTGTGCTCTCGCCTCGCTTGGAACTCGCCGGTAAATCGCCACTATGATAAGACCCTTAGACAGCCGTGACTGACAGATAACTTAGAAGTCTTGTTGCAGTGAGTGTGTCAATTCGGACGATTATAGGTAGTTGAAGTACTGCTTTAGCTTATTTTATATAGGTACTGTGCTAGGAGAGGAAAAAAAAGTTTATTTTTATTTTTAAATAATCTAAATTCCACGCGGGGTTAATCTATACCATTAATTGCTCATGTGGTTTAAAGGAATTACACGAATTCGTTTACACCCCGTATTATCGATGCTTTGTTTTTTTATAAAAATATTATCATAAAAATGTTTTGTTATGGTAACGTTTTATAGAGAAACGACACATCAACTTACTGTGAAAAGGATATAAAATGCTTCCATGTCGGACACAACCATAGCTATCAGCGTGACGTTTGAATGAAAGGTAAACTATCGTTAATGCGAGGCTTTGAAAGAACCAATACGTTATTTATTTACCGGACAATAAGCTTTTCACATCGGGTCATTGGCCCCCACTTATAACCCATTGTACTATCATTTAATGAATAATATACCACCACACGATTCCCGACAATGGTTATTGGAATTACCTAACTTAATTTTTATTAAATTGTCGGCGGCTTTATTGATGTGTTTTGATTTTTCTATTGGCTTATCTTATCCTCTAATTTGTATTTAATAATTACGTCTTTTAATTTCATTCTATTACCATCGAGGCAATAGACACTCACGGTTATATTTTTTTACTAGTGCCCCGTCCCGACTTTGCACAGGTACGGTTTATAGCTTAAAACCATCCTCTTGAATCACTATCTATTAAAAAAAAACCGCATTAAAATCCGTTGCGTAGTTTTAAAGATCTAAGCATACATATGAACAGACAGCGGGAAGTGACTTTGTTTTATACTATGTAGTGATGATGATGTACTTAATTTGAGTTCATAAAACGTACGTTATAGTAATGTATGCCTAAGTAACTTAAATAACATTATATTGAGTGTATCTGCTTTTGAAGAGAAAGTCTGGTCCAATGCAATTTTAAAATCAAACTATTTTAATTTGAAAAATAAATATACATAATATTTTAAAAAACACGAAAACGGAAATTTATTTTATTTGATTTCAACAAAACCTTTATTTTTAATAACAGCTTCGGATAAAAAGACGCCATTTTTAAAAAATCTTTTTATAACATTTGTTTCGTCCAGGATTTATAATTGTCATCTAGTTTCTGCGTATGCGAGACAAAATACAGGTGGATATTTTTGACTTCATCACAGTTGGCGTTGGCTTCATTACATAATAACATCAAATATCAGAAAATTTACTTAATTTTATTCCTATAGGTAATGATCAGACAATGCCATTAACATTGCTACAAAATACAAAACCCTCCTTATTTCTCAATCTTCAACAAGAATGCGGACAAATTCAGACAAAATTCGCATTAATTTATTCCTACGCTTCTCTATCAAAGCGTGGTGGAAGCGTGAAGGAAGCGTGAATTACGATTTACGATTAAGATGTTGCCTTACCGAAAAATTCACTTACACCAGAATATCACGATTTCAGTTACGTAGAAAGTGCTTCTACAGGTGGAATTCTAAATAATTGGATTCCGAATACCGGGAGCGCCTCGATCTGTGAACCGTGTAAGTGTTGCCGCCTATAATGATAAATCATTGTCGACTATTTGGGACATGGAATTTTGTGTTACGCTATGATTTCGGAATAAGGAAAGAAATGTGAAAGCCGTTTTCGCTTATGAGAATCATCGCAGTTTGATCGAAAATTCAATACAAGTCTTTGCAGGCGTATGATTCCCTGCCAGTAGGCCACCATCTTTCTTTCCATGGGTGTAAAATAAAATATTTTCATTAAAAAACCGACCAAGTGCAAGTCGAACTCGCACATGCAGGATTCCGTAAAACGGCAAAAAAATCACGTTTGTTGTATGGGAGCCATTAAATATTTATTTTATTCTGTTCTGGCAACAGATATACATCATCTGTGAAAATTTCAACTGTCTAACTATCACGGTTCATGAGATACAGCCTGGTGACAGACGGGCGGACGGACAGCAGAGTCTAAGTAATAGGGTCTCGTTTTACCCTTTGGGTACGGAAGCCTAAAAAGGATGAGCACAGAAGCAAGTTTACCTACAAAAGACCTTGCGTTCTAAAGCCGGCAATACATGTTGGCCAAACCTCAACCAACGTAGGCAAATTGATACAAGGCGAGTGCTTCAGTCAACATATTGGTCAGGTTCGAACGACACCAATGCCAACAAGGCCGACAAACATGTGGACATGACTTGCCGAGTGTAGGAGCGTTTGATTTATGCAGAAAAACCGACACTGTTCCGAAGTGAAACGAGTAGTGGCGAGCGATCCCGAATGGTGGCAAGGCACACCAAACGAATCGTACGTTGGCGCTCGCTTGAACTCGGCCATGTGGACATGTGGACTTGCCGAGTGTAGGAGCCTTTGATTTATGTAGAAAAACCGACACTGTTCCGAAGTGAGACGAGTAGTGGCGAGCGAAGCCGAATGGTGGCAAGGCAGACCAAACGAAACGTACGTTGGCGCTCGCTTAGACTTTGCGGCACACCAAACAAACCGTATACACCTTGGCGCTCGCTTGCATTCGGCCAGCTAGGCGAGCGACGAGGAGCAATACTGAGGACTAGACAAAGCAAGACAAGGCAAGACTAGACAAATGGGCTGTCTATAAGTTGGTACTCGCTTTGAATCGGCGAGCTATGGCCAACATGTATTGCCGGATTAACAGACCCATTATTAGCAACAGACGTTAAATAACATGCATGTTTGCATTCAGCACCGCACACTTAATTTAAAACGATTGTGCATGTCGCCTTGAAATCTTCAAGGCAAGAGTAAATAGGTAGTTCCTTACGCTCGAACGCATACATATCCTGAGTATAAAAAGGCAATTTGAATAGTCTATTGCTCAGAACACCACTTAACTGCTTGTACGCTGGAAGCTGCAACACATTATTTATAATCGTCGCTAACGCATCCATTCTCCTTCTATTCCTAATAAATAACATACATTCATCACGTCTGTATTTTGCGAAGGGTTAGGCAGAGGTATATTAATAGTACACCCTCATTTCGCCGTTATGTTTAAGTCCCATGTAATAGCGTGCGAGCCTATAGCCATCAATCAGACACGAATCCAGACTCCACTCTGCTACTGAAGAATTGCACACGAAAAAACCCAATAACACTTGGACTGACCTGGGGATCCAGCACAGGGGGCCTACTCCCTAAGTCCGTCAAATAAGTTAGTAGTCCGTCCGAAAGTAGCCCGAAATGTAGGAGTGAAATAAACAAGTGTCAAGTTCAACTTTTCGGACGGGCAAAACCACATCGGTAGTAGGGACAACTGTCAAATCCTGTTGTCATTCACTCTTAGTTCGGGCCCCAAAATAATAGTATATCCGTAGGTGATAGGGAGTAGGAAATGCTTGTAACTAAGGCCGAAACCAGCATGGACTTCGTGCTTCGATCAACGAGACTATACCAAATAACAATAAAATCAGACTACAATTTAAATAAATCTTCCCTTCCCAAGTAAATCTCAACAAGTCAAAGGCGGGCATCAATTTTAATTGTTCCAGAATTGTACTCATTCCAACAGTAGAGTAAACTTGAACATTAATGGAGTTTTACATTAACGTCATGTCGCGTGCGGCAGATGCCTTGAGCTGAGTTCGCTCGACTGCATGCCGTCACAGATTGTGTAAGTACAGAAGGAACAGTTCGCAAAACTCGATGGCAAGGTAACGTAGGTCACGTAGTCAATAAAAGCGGCGTGTATAAAAAATAACGCGTAGGCACGTGCAAATTTTGAGTGCGGTACTTAGTTGGAAATTAGTTCCCTTAGAAAACATCAATATCTACAATGTTCAACCCAAAAATGTATAGAATTGGTATAAGCTGACCACGCGTCTTTCTCAATCATCATGCTGGACAAATGGATCGGCAACCGTCGAATGAGTAAGAATATCCATCGAATTCCTTGCCAGATCTTCTCCATATCACCAACTACTTGGAACTGTACAGCTAAATTCATATCGCTTCTTAATTGCTTGTAAATGTTCATTTCACATAAAAACCTTTGATTTTAAACTTAAACATGTTGTTATTATCAAACAAGAGCTATCTTGCTGCTAATATTCTTGACATAGTGGTCGCAAGCTCGATTGCTGAGCTGAGGTCTTGGTTTCTCTCCTCAGGTCGGGCAAAGTTATTGAGTTATTCGTTTTGTCCGTGTGGAATTTCTCAGTAGCAGCCCGGAGTCTGAATTTGTGCCCGGTTGATGGCAATAGGCTCGCCCCCTATTCAAATACTTTACTTTATTCAAATACTTTATTCAATAAACTTACATAACAATAATATTACATTTGGTACTAGCTTCCACACTAGGATTCCCTGTGTCGTGGAAGCTAGCCGAAACTAATAGATACACATATACTATACATATTACAGGCTACAAAGGGCCATAGATAAATACCTTATAGACTAACATACATATCAAAATAAATAAATTCATACATAATTAAATATAACATAATAACTCACTAATGTACACGTAGTGTCGGCGTCTTGTTGCGCTGCGTGGTGTCGCGTAACCTTCCGCGGAAACGACGATACACGACACCCTTCGGCCAAAATTCTTCTTTTAGGAAGGTATCCAGATGTTTAGTTGGAACCCGCACCACAAACGATTTAAAATTCACGTTATGGCGCGACTCCAACTTCTCGACCCTCAAAGTCCAATTGGTCTTTATAAGAATGTACTCCACGATCTCCTCAACCTTCGTGGAGTGATGAAGACGGGACACGTACAGCTGCGTAGAGGGTATTGCGGGTCGCAGCAGCATATTGGCTCCTGTCAATGCGGTACCACATTGATTACGAGAAGTTGGCTTCCGTTTTCGTTTATTCTCTACCTTTATGAAGCCGTCTTCGTCTGCTTTTCCCCGATTGAGGGACTGATGCATGATGGGCACAATGTTTTGAGCTCTGCTCTTTTGCGCCCCTACGCCTACGATGGTTGTTTGCTTTGGCCGCTCATATTGAACGGGAGGTAGTCTAGCGGCTGCTGCGTAAGCACGAGGTGTCGACGTACTTATTCCTGACGTCACCTCAGCAACGGCAGAGGTGAGACGAGGGGGGCAAGGTAGGGCATTGCTCCTAGTAACGTCGGCCGGTGGCGAGTCCGATTTCGCTGACTTGCAATTCGGCGGCGATGCACTGTCTGCTCCACGACGCATGTTTACGTTGGACGCCTCGGTTGACCCACTTACCGCAACAGTGTTGCGTAAGACCACCATTTCGGTATGTAGTTCACTTATGATGGTTTGTGAAGCCTCCAACTTCAACATCACTTCAGCCAGACTCGCTTTCAGAATTGTTACGTCCTTTAGAAGCCTGGTTACGTCAACAAAGGTTGGCACGTTATCCGGGTCGATCTCCTTCAGTACCTTAATAATGTCCTGAAGGCTCTTCTCTCCCTTTTCATCCCTCCTACGGGACGGCATTTTGTCGGCTATATCGAGCGACTCGTACAGCAGCGCCTTGGATCTGCGAATCTCTGCTTCATTGAAGTTCGATGTGCAGATCTGCATAACGCTCACCTCGTCCGTAACGCCCAATTGGTACTGCAGGAACGCCAGGAGCTCACTAACTATGAGTTTCTGGGAACTCATGGTATTGACGACGGCAGCGGCTAATATGCCGCGCCAAGCGCGAATTTAAATAATTCAAGCCGTACAGCGAAACACGTCCGTTTCCGAGCGCGCATTACACACCTATCTATTACATGGGACCTAAACATAACAGCAAAATGAGCGTGTACTATCTAGGTATCTCTGCCTTTCGGGAAATACAGACGTGATGTTGCTACAATATATATTTGGTTAGTGATGTCAGTATGGAAATTATACTCAATATACTATAGATATATTACAACTCAGATTACACAGTAATTAATACTTTTGCAAACATTTCGGCGGGAAGTGCTAGCGTCAAGTCTCTTGTCCATCACTCCGGTTCACGACGACTAGTGTTGTCCCTTTCCCACTAAGGATGAGACGCGTCGTAGAGAAACCGCTCATCAGTGACGATGTACATAGGTATTATCAAGATTTCTCATCAGTTAGTCTTCTGTACGTATTTATTCTGTGACACCGCTTACACGAACAATGTACACCTCGCTTTTAAATACCGCTGTTAATAATTAATGTACTGGCTCGTTTAGTACGAAATAAAATGACGTTTGCTATTTGTTTCCCTGTCGTGCTATGTGATGTTTCGTCACATTATTACAAGTTATGAAAAATTTCGTGAATTAGGTTAGTAGGTTTTAGCGTGTTTGTGACGACTAAATTATACTAATATAGATTATACAGGTGTTAGAGTCCAAGGCCTTCCTTTTACATTAATTTCGCACATGTTGCATGTAAAAAAAGTATGTTAGCTTGGCTTTTATGGTCTAGTAATTAAAATCAGAATAAATGAGGTTTAATAATCAGAATTACAGACTTTAATCTTCTCTGATTGAGAAGACCCTTATTTATTAATAAATACCTCTTATTTAAGGGCTTGTAGTGTCGGTTTGATATCAAATGAGATGACGATTAGAAATAAAAAAATAAAACAGCAAACTTTTACATTTCGAAAGCTCCATTTAGGGTGCTACTTACACGTCGCCATGTTGGGAGAGTTTTATTAACTAAGGTCTCAGTCAAAAAACTGAATCTAAGAAAAGATCTTCATAAAGTTAGGAGAGTAGAAAACATTAGATAAATAGAAAAAGGCAATAGTAATGAAAATAAAAAGACATAAGAGTAGGTGCATACGCCTGCTTATGGATGTACAATCGTGTTTTGCTGCTTGTTTAGCCTGCTTTAGAAGGGTAATAGAGCGTAAAGACACGGCACTGATGTCCATCAAAATTATGAACTTAATATAGAGGAGCGAAACATCAATCTCGAGAATAATTCAGGTCTTATATCTACAGGTCCACGGACTCGACGTTTGATGTCGATTTGGCACAGAATACATAATAGTACTACGCAGTAGGTCTAGCACGAATGTTGTGACTTATTGTAACGTAAACGTAACGTTAATGTGAGTGAATTTTGAATCGGAAATACTCGTTTCGCACATAACGTTTAATTAAATTGAAAATTTTATTCATAATAATTCTATGTATGATACAACAAATTGTACTTGTCGCATAAATTTTAAGCGAACTGCTATAGGATAGTTGTATTTTCGATTCAAAATTCGCTCACAATAATGTTACTTTGATACTATATGTCAAAATATTCGTGCTAAGCCTATTTTGCATTTGCTACTCAAAATTTGGTGACGTCCTGTTATGATGCATGTAGCCCACAAGTCCAAGTTTTTTTTTCTATATAATTCTGGTTACGCATTGATCTGGGGAGCTAAATACGTCACATTTGTTGAATCATATTTCGTTTCACATTCGTAATCAAAACTATAATTGGACTGCACATCCCGTCGCAACTGCAAAGTTTGCAACTGCCAAATGCAGCTTGAATGCAGTTAAGATTCAGTCAGTGCCACTGCGTGGCAACTGCCAACTGGATGTGTAGTCAAGTTGCACTTATGGAACAAAATTATTCACCAAATGTGACGTAATTAGCCCCCCAGGTCCCTCCAGATAACATAGCGAAATATAATCACTTCTGGTAAGAATCAAACTGACCCTAACATGCATTGAAAAACTCCTAGATAATGTTGATTGACGAAGATATCAATTTAGCCGTGTATTCCCCATATTAGACTCGGCCACCCCACCCTATCCCTCCCCGTGGGAGTCGTTAGAAGCAACTAAGGTACATCCCTAGGATGGACGGCTGCATCCCCCTCACATTATAATGAGACATCTTGATTTCCCTAAGGGTTGCAAAGGTCAAATAGTAAAACCAGAAACTGGACATAATCTCGGACGAGTATGAAAACCAATGGTTCAAAGTACAGTAGTTAAAATAAGGGAAGGTATCGATGTATTAATAGTTGAAATCATAACAATACCCAACTGTTAGTTTCAAGTCCAAACAGAAACAACTCCAAAGGAAATAATAAATTGGTAGTGCTTGTAAATGTTTGTTACACTGCAAAATTATCTTGAATTCAAAATTACTAATCTTATTTCGATATCACAGTTGTATTTATCGAAATAAGTAGAATCTCCAATACCTACATTATCTTAGTTTCAATATAGATTTCAATAAGATTCATTACATTGTTAAATTTTTCCCAGGTTTGCTGGCAAGGCAAGATTAGCTTTCTGACATTTGTATTCTTTTTATTAAAAATACCAGTAAAGTATTTGTTCCTTCAATAGATTGGTGAAGTGTTCGTATTTTGATGAATGCTACGGCTAATCATATTTCGATATCAATAATTATGAAAATAATTTCTAATACAGGATCTATATCCGTTATGACCGTACAAACTTTTGATTGTAAAACGGCATCCATTGTTAAACTAGGACCAACTTTTGATAGAGCTCCAATTAAAATAAAACTCGTACGTCGACCACGATATAAAAAACGTGCGACCGACTCAATTGGCAAAACACTATGGTGGTTGTGAAAAATAAAAATAAAGTTTTTTTTATCAAAATATGAATCTGAATGGAATATCGCTGTGATACTCTAAGTATTATTATTTTATGAATATTGATTGGCTGCAAGTGCATAAACAATGTTTCAGTAGCATTTGCGCCCGATGGCAATCCATATCACTTCAATAGGGTGCTATCAAACTGCTATCAAAAATGTACAACAATTTAGTATTATTATACAAGGTTAGTCAAAAAGGGGGTACTAATCCGAAAGGGTGTTAAAGCACCCATAATAATGAGTAACTTTTGTTCTACAACTTAGCCCAAAAGTCAATAGTATAAGAGAAATAGCTGTTCAAAAATTACATAAAAAATATGCTAAAATCTATCTATCCTGAGCTATGATCAGCTGTTTTACATTTTGGGTCATATTTGGGGTCACGAATAAGAACGTCCATTTTCAAATTCGTAACTAAAGAAGGGAAGTAGAATTTTTGGAAAAACTAAATTAAAAAAAAATTTTACATGGAAATAAAAATTGTCGAATTTTGAAATTTTAACACTTGCTTTAAAACTGTCATCAGTGATACTTTAAACGGCCCACGGATTAGTACCCCTTTTCCGACTAACCTTGTATAGAAAGAATACGGTATAGGAAAAATAAATAAAATCGGTGAAAAAATAGAGGAGATAAACGCTTTCGAATTTTGTTGCCGACGCATTTTCTGTCCTTGTCAAGCGAAATGGATATCGTAAAGAGTGATGTCAAGTCACAATAAAGTTTTTAAGGGATGACGTCATATGGTAGTAATGTTGTCTCAGTCAATTTTAAATCGTTCATAAGTTAGGCATTTGATTAAATATTTCATTGTTTTTTTTTCACTTTTGCTTATTATTATAATAATAGTTTCGAAATTTCTAATAAAAAAGAATACTTAATCAAATACTCTATCTACCTGTCTAGCATTATCAACTATTATGATACTAATTTCATCCGTGTCTACGAAGTTCATCAGTGATACTTTGTAGACACATGATTGAGTCAGGAAAAGGAACACCGTGGGTTTTTAGCCGGTAGGAGTCCGGTATAACCCTTCGCCTTCTCCGGGCGAAGGATAACCAAAAGGACTTTACCAAGACAAAAAAATAATGTATCACGTCATATGTTAGTAGTGTTCTCTTTGTTTTGTCAACAATTTGAAATTGTTTATAACTTGTGCATTTTATTAAATACTAGCTTTTGCCTGCAGCTTCGCTTGCGTGAAATTTTGAAACCCGTTAAGTGACGATTTTCCATAGGAAATTTTATACCCTATTTAACTACCTTAGGGGTTGAATTTCAAAAAATCCTTCCTTGGTACTTGTCTACATTATAAAGGAAACCTCTGTGCAAAATTTCAGCATTCTAGGTCCAATGGTTTGGCCTGGGCGTTGATGAGTCACTCAATCAGTCAGTCAGTCAATCAGTCAGTCAGTCAGGACTTTTGTTTTTATTTATATAGATTTCGTTGGGTTTTTCACTTTTGCTTATTTTTGTTGTAATAGTTTCGAGATTTCTAATAAAAAATAATACTAGTCAAATACTCTATTCTACCTGTCAAGCATTATAAATTATTGTCCTAATTTCATCCTTATCTACGATGTTTAGCAGTGCTACTCTGTAGACATGATTGATAATCTTAATCACAATAAGTTCACATCGAAGTATACACAAGACTTACTTCATTTAACTTCTCGTAATTTTTAAGCCGCCTTTGGCGATACAAACATTGATAGTGGTATAGAATCCTAATCTTATCCTGTGGTAAATAGAAGACGGACAAGTAAGAGTAAGACTTGCACCCTGAGGCTTCGGTACAAAATTTTATAGCTGTAACGTGACAAACTTAATTTTGTCATAACCGCAAACTTAAGTTTGACGTACATTAATTCCACATAGAATTAGAAATTAAAACCAAAAGCACGGTAATTATAGACACAATAGATAAGACAATTAAGTGTCGTTCTGGGACGACGGGCGGTACGCAACCGGTATGATTGGTTGATTTATTTTAAGATTCTAGGGCAAGCGGAATATAGGTACAGTGTGTCTGGCTACAGACAGTACATACGAAAACCATGAATTCTGCACATCATTCTGAACAACTTTTTCTAGGGCAAGAACTATGAATTCTTAAAAAAAAACAAAACTGTTCTTTTATACAAAATAATCAATGTTGTTTACCAAAATGTATGAAAGAGCAGATTTTTTTTTCAAGAATTTTTTTTTGACTACACGTTTTGTGCAGTGGTTAAGCGATTGGCTTCTGCGCCACGGGTCGTGGGTTCGATTCCCACACGGAACAAAAATTTGTATGGTCTACAGATGGTTGTTTCGGGTCTGGGCGTTTGTTTGTGAGATTTGTGTCTGTAAACGCACCCACGATACAAGAGAAATCTTAGTGTGGGGCAAAGTTTTTCTTAAAAAAAAAAAAAAACATATTTTTTCCCCAAGAAAAAGTTGTTCAGAATGATGAGCAGAGTTCATGGTTTTCGTATGTACAGTCTTTAGCCAGACACACTGTATAGTTTTCATATGTTTGTCACTCAGGAAAGGCCGTATCTATTTATTGAAAGGAGTTAGAAATTTGTTTTTTTCAAGAACAACAGTAACATCTTTGTTCGTACTTTTTTCTAGTACTTCCTCTTGTACAACACCGAACCTCATTTCTTCAAAAGACTTAATATCAAACTCATACTTGTTTCGTATCACTCCGCCAGCTCATCAGTTATTAAAACCAAAGAGAGGCAACTTTTCCCGACGGCGTACAAACTGAGATTGACGTTGGAACATTGTCACGTGTTATGCAAATCATGGAGGATAAGTTCTAAGGAGTTCGTCACTCGGTTCCTTTCGGGAGTTACTTTGATACTGTGACCAGACGTCGGTGGACTGCTTTGGAATTTATTAAAATGGGTTTCTGACTCTTTTATGAGATGGGAGACATTTGCAATTTGAATATTTTTGTAAAGACGACGGATATGACAACAAGTCACTGCAACTTTATTTACTAGTAGCCCGTCCCATTATTTATACAAGGTGACTTGTAATTCAACATATACCTTTTACCTTTTAACACCACGTGTTCCAGCCAAAAGCAGATAGATTTCGAGAAATTTGTAAAAATACCCTGTAATTTTTTGCATAAGTATTTTGACGACACGTTTGGTGCAGTGGCTGAATGTGAGCAATTGGCGTCTGCGCTACGGGTCGTGGGTTCTATTCCCGCATGGGACAAATATTTTTATGGCTTATAGATAGTTGTTCCTGGTATAGGCAAGTCAGATTTTTGTCTCTGAACGCACCACAGATACAGGAGAAAACCAAGAGAAATGTTTTAAAAAAAATTAATTGAAAAAGTAGCACTAAATTATCTGCGACTGCCTCGTTGGTCTAGCGGTCGCAAGTGCGGAGCGTGAGGTCCCGGGTTCGATCCCCAGGTCGGGCAAAGTGTTATTGGGTTTTTCCATGTGGAATTTCTCAGTAGCAGCCCGGAGTCTGGATTTGTGCCCGGTCGATGGCAATAGGCTCGCCCCCTATTACATGGGACGTAAACATAACGGCGAAATGTGGGTGTACTAACACCTCTGCCAACCCTTCGGGGAATGCAGGCGTGGGTTTATGTTTATGTAAATTATCCGCTTTAAAAGAAAAACGTAGAAAACTAAACAGACAGAGCATCGATACTATTCCTACATTATCATATAGCTAAACTAAACCAGCTGAAACATATTTATTTGAGAAAAAAAAAGCTCCAGAGACTTATTTTATTCTATCTGAAAAACCCGACGAAAGTTACGACTAACATTATTTCGAATGAAAAAAGCCTTTTGTGTTCACTCGAAATAAGCTTTCGGTTGAATTCTTAAAGACGTGTCGCGTAACTTAGCTCCGCCCTAATACGAAAATAAGTCCACAAACGGAATCCGTAAAATATCTTAAAAACTCGTGGTCCCCTTAATGCATGAGAAAGTTTTAACTCAGTGGCTTTAAAAATTCAAAGGCTGAACTGACATTGAAGTGTTGAACCCCTATTAACATTAAGCAAGTCACTTTCACGATGTTCCACATCGGAAAACTTTATATTATTCTTTGGAATTTGATACTGAAGATTTTTCTTTAGATGTGTATTTAATGGTTCCGCCTTCGACCCGGTTTGGGTTCATGAACGATTTTACAAAGGAGGTAAGGATTTGAGTAAAATGGTACGACTGAAATGTTTTGAGAAAGTTCTTAAGAATTTTACAGTGCATTGCGGGAAATCGGTTGTTCAGATTGAAAGTGAAAAGGTTTCTTCTTCAATAATACGATGTGAAGGTGACATGTTCATGGAGATAAAATTTATGGTTGTTTATTTATTTATTGCACAATGTTGTTTATAGAGAACTTATAGAATATCCCAAACATACATAAACCCTTATTAATATGTTGCAAGACATACAATAATACTACTTACTTATAAGTTATTAAATTGTTAGGAAAATTAACATTCCATTTAAATTAGGTTATATTGGCGATTACATACATATTCTATTACTTACGTAAATTATTTTATACATAGGAACATAGTTTTAAGACGTTTTTTTTTTATTTATTGGCATTCATAGAATGTATGTGTTTTTAGAATTTATCTTCCATAAATTCTTTTATAGCATAATAACATTTGTCTAACAACATTTAGTTTAGCGTAATGCATAAGTAGTTGACACGAGCATTTAGTGCTTGTCATTAGTACTTGTAAAAGGACGGGTTTCTATTAGTCGCATTTGCAGTTTCACTAATTCAGCATAACATATTTACACGCAAGGTATTAGTGTAAGTGACAATTAATATGCATTAGTTACACAAGCTTATCGTGTAAATAATTAAGCGCAATATCCCTTACAAGTAGACGATTTTTTTATGCAAATATCATGTGGTGATTTAATTTTACATTTAACGAGGTTTTTATAACATGACATGTCAGTTTCTTTCTTTTCTTAGTTTAATAGGTTTTCCCGCTACACTGATTTCCAGATACCATTATATTTTCACTGAAAAAGTCATACTCTACAAGGCAAACAAGCTTTTTTTCTTTGATTACAGCATAAATCAAAACCTGACCTTTACAATACCTTGCAACCTCATAAAACTGTAATAAAACCTGCCAATTTCTTTCTATATCTTCGCCCTTATAGACAAAAAAGTATGTGCACACGAGCGGGGTTCCTGTTTTTTATAATCAACACCTTTGTCCTTAAGTGTGGGCCAGCCGACCGTGAACACATGTCTTAGTCGCGTGCCTTACGTACCCTTGCGTTAAATAATCCAGAAAAAACTGTGGAGTCAGGTCGTGACTCGTGTGGAGCGGTCATACTTATTAAATGTATTTTATTTTTTCTTGGTAGTGATCTCGAACCATGAACGTTCGTGGATTAAATCTTATACGACTATATGAGCTGGTAAACTTTTGTATTCTAGTTTATTCGTTGAACATACAATACAATCCAATTATAAATGCGAAAGTAAGTTTGTTTGTTTGTTGCCTTTTCACGCCTAAACCACTGAATCGATCATTCTGAAATTTTGCATATACCTTGTCAGGTGTACAGAAACGGACAAAGGGTTTCTTAAATCCCGAAAAAAATGTACTGTTCCCTAGGAAAACAACAATAACGTTCATAGATGGCGCCACGTGTCTTTCGAATCACGATTGAATTATAATTTATATTATTATAGAAACTTTAATAATTAAATTTTATTTTTCTTTAGTACGGACGGAGAGAACAAGTTAAAAAAAAAGTGTTTGCAAATTTGTTCTAAGAGCAAGAGCAGCTCTTCGACAGCGTATCCTTATGCATACTCATTATAAGTATATTAAAATGAATACATCTCCATAAATTTGAGGACAGTTCACAGCTGTTCATAAATAAAACAACGACGAAACGCACCGCATCCGAGCACAGTCTCCGGAAGAAGCTGCGCTTGTAAGGCTTCCAGTACAGTGCCAGTTCCTCGCTTTACCACGAAACTGAGCGAATGCCTTCACTTCTTATTTTTTGTTCCTTTTAAACTCATAATGAAGCAACATACACAGTCATCATAAAATGAGGAGGTATTATTAGCAGTTGCCCGCAGTTTGCATGAATTTTAACACTTAGGGGTGGAATTTGGCAAAATCCGTAGCTGTCTTAGTGATAGCCAAGCGATTGAATGCTTACCTTCCATGCAGTAAGATCTAAGTTCGACCTTGGCCCAAATTCATGTGCGGATCAGAATTTGATTATGACTCGCGCTACCGATGAAGCAAAACATCATAAGGAACCTGAGAGGGCTCCAAAAAGTTCTCGATGGTGTGCGTAGTCCGCCAAACCCCACTACGACTAAAGCTTAAACCCTTCTCATTCTGAAATAAGACCCGTGCCTAGCAATGAGACAGTAATGGGTTGATTATGTTGATGATTTTAGCTTTCTTAGGGAGCACTTAGGATCCAAGAGAAACATACGAGCTAAGCAAGTCTGTAGACTTTATAGTGTATATTAATTTGAAAATAAAAAAAGCATGCAACTTTAACACGTAGGTACAAAAACACATAAAAACAACACACCGTTCAATCACACTCACACATCAACTACGCACACATTAATTAGTAATCCGCCATTAATTATATCTACTACCAATAATATTACTAAGGAATAATGAAAAGCAATGTACTTGCTGAATATAGAACTTCGAACTAAGTATTAGGAAAGGCACTGTTTCCTAAAATACAGGTATGATGCTAAGCTTACCTAGTTCTTTTATATTGACATATTGAGGACATATTGGTAGCTAATAAACGTTATTTACTTATTTATAGTTTTAGAGATTACGTACATGAGTGACTGAGTATGAGATGGTTAGCAGTCTGTCATATCCTAGTCTATTATAAATAAAACATCACACACTATAATAAAAATAAATCTGCTATTGAAACTTTAAGTACCTATTACAATAATTCTCAATATGTTAGATTTGTAACCAAATCAACGGAAGAGTCCGTCTATTACGAACATAAATTGCTTCTTTGCCGAATCAAAACACATTATAATAACTAATGACATCCTTGGCGTATTATATGCAGATAAACTTCCGTTCTTTGTATCCGGCGATGTTATTTTCCGCAAAAGAGGCCTATACTCATTGATGAGTGAATAAGAACAGAATCACTATTCGATACACATAAAAGATAGAAAGAAAGAAAACATTTAGAGCAGAAAATATAGAAACACAGACGCACTAATAAAAGAGAAAAAATATTTATTAAAACTTACAAAAAAGATCGTGCTCTGTTCCTAGCAAGTGCGCCAAAAAAGTCCAGTTCAGCACACGTCAAAACATAAAGTCCCTGGCGCAGATTTTCATCTGAACCCGCTGCATGTATGTGGGAATGGTGTGCTAAAGAGGTTCTGAACGAAGATTTCTGAAAGTTAAGTGAGTGAATGTTGAACGAATCTGAGTGCCAGGGATAGTATGAATTATCTATGGTGAGATGTACATGACGATAATTTGTATAGAAAGTAATTGATGCTGTTAAAACTATTATTTTTTATCCCACATGTATGATGAATGAGAATGAGTTTCTAATAAGACTCAATCAAATATCAAAGTAGCCACGAGCTTGCCATACAAAATAAAAAACTGATCGTTTTTGAATAATTTGATTTATCATTTTGGCAATAGCACTGACTTCGAATCTTAGGTGCTATTAAGCGGAAAGTTTTATCCCCAATGAATTTTTGTTTTGAGATTTCAACCTTAAATACAATATTCGAATTTAAATGAAAGCTCATATAAACTTAATTCGCACAACCATCATTAAAATTTACTTTGCCGTACGATACAAAAAAACCTGCAAGCATGTAATTACACTACACACGAACGTAAAAAAGAACAAAACAACAAGACAATGCCCTAAGAACAATATAGCGCCAAACGCCGACAGTTACCCACTATCGCTACTATCATCAGCAGTTTATTAGACTGCGCACGAGTCGGTCACACCCGATGACTCCGATACAGATGTCCTATACCCATCCCGCTCACTCCTAAACAAAAATAAGGGGTCCAAGTATTCCTTTCTCTTTCATGCACACAACATGTGATTAATTCAAGAGCACGTGCCGGAAGGTGCGTGTTTAAATATTCACGATGAATAAATTCGAATTATTAAACGGATCTTCGGTTAAATGGGAACGTGGCATGCGATTAAAGTGACATAATGTAAGAAAGGTAAGGTCGCAAATTATGTTTGGCGAAATAAATTCGTTTGAAACGAGAAATTCAGCAGTTAAATTGGGCCACTCCGTTACTGGTCATTTTATTTGAGAATCTTCTTCTTGGCTCGTGTCAGCACGAGCTGTATTAGAATAGCTTATGCCGTGGTGAATAGATTAGGCCAATCAGCAAGGTTGGTTGTAAGGCTAACCCAGGGTGCGCTGGACGTACTTAAGTATTGTCACTCGTGGAGGCTCTTTTCATGCACGAGTATGGATTGAATCTTAAACATTTTTGATTTTGACAGGATAATTACAAGAGGGGTACCTTGACTATTAGGAATGTTAAAATCTGGATAAAATAAATGTTTTTAATTTATCGCGATTTGTACACATTATAATATCACTGACCAGGGTTTAATCGCGTAGTATACAAGGTTAGTCAGAAAGGGGGT
The DNA here is from genome assembly GCA_905220435.1 of Amphipyra tragopoginis. Taxonomy (NCBI): domain Eukaryota; kingdom Metazoa; phylum Arthropoda; class Insecta; order Lepidoptera; family Noctuidae; genus Amphipyra; species Amphipyra tragopoginis. The sequence continues at coordinate 24,940,039 of HG991996.1, read as the reverse complement.
ACTAATCCGAAAGGGGGTTAAAGTACCCATGATAATGAATAACTTTTCTTCTACAACTTTTTCCAAAAGTCAATAGTATATGAGAAATAGGTGATCAAAGATCTCAAAAAAAAAGCTCTAAAATCTAGCTATCCCCAGTTATGATCAGCTGTGTTTACATTTTAGGTCATATTTGGGGTCATGAAATAGAAGCAACATTTTCTGATTTTGTAACTAAAGTAGGGATGAAGAATTTTTGAAAAAACTAAAATAAAAATAATTTTGCATTGAATTTTTTTTTACCGAATTTTGAAATTTTAACACTTGCTATAAGACAGTCATCAGTGATACTTTAAGTGGCCTACGGATTAGTACCCCCTTTCCGACTAACCTTGTATTTTAAAAGGTTGCAATATACCTTTTTCAGTCTACTACGGCCGGTGTAATTCGGTCGTCGGGATAAAAAAAGGTATAGCACAGGTCGGTAAAGGCGTTTTAAAATTATACTACGCTATTAGACCCGAGTCAGTATTTTTATAATTGGCTAATATAGCAAAGATTGACCTTGACAAAACCAGAATCAAGATACCAGGTAAAAAAGACAAGTTCATACTTATATTTCTGGAAACTTCGAATTTACCTACAAGCATGAACACACACTTTATCTTCAAGTAAAAAACATAAATTGTACTAACATACTTGCATACCGTGACGGGGGTGGTCAACGAAGCGATGCGCAAGAGCAACGGCCTGTGCAATACTTGCTGGGGCTTTCTTGCAAAACATGTTTGTTTGCTGTTATTATTGTGGCATCATGATTGTTATGATGGGTTTAGATGATGGGATGGTGTTTTGACATATAACGTACATTCGTCGTAGCAACAATGAGTTGCGTTAAGTAAGATTGTCATTGAAGCAACTGGTAATTTACGCGTGAATATAAGTACTGAACGCCACCACGCCTAGAGCCACTGTCTAAATTTTCATAGATTTGCGGCGTGACGTAACTACAGTAGTTAACGAAAAAAACTCACAATTGGGGTACTGGAGACGATTGACCGGAATGTAGCTAATAAACCCCAAGCTGCTTGAAACTTCTAAAACACTGCTCATAGTAACTATTGTCAAAGTATGACAAAATTAAAAGAGCATGTCGGCAAACTTAGCTGGATCTGGAGCTCCAGAAGAATGTTATGCGAAAAAAGCCTAAACAACATCACATAACATCACACCTATAAGCCTCGTCCCCACTAGGAGCATTTGTCGAGCGACATGTGTCCCCGGTGACATCGGGCGATGTCGTGCGACGTCGGACGACATCGCCGCGACATTGTTGAAACTGTTCCTTGTCGCACAGTCGATGAAGAGTAGTGATAGAAGCCTCGTCCCCACTAGGAACATTTGTCGAGCGACATGTGCCCCCGGTGACATCGGGCAACGTGGCGCGATGTAGGGCGACATCGCCCGATGTCTCCGGGGACACATGTCGCTCGACAAATGTTCCTAGTGGGGACGAGGCTTTATTCCCCGAAAGGTTTGACAGAGGTGTAGCCCCTTGTTTCGCCGTTATGTTTAAGTCCCATGTAATAGAAAGCGAGCCTATTGCCATCAGGCAGGCACATATCCAGACTCCGGGCTGCTACTGAGTAATTCCACACCCTAACCAAATGGAATGTTAAAACCCTAGGAGGCTTAGCTTCTTACAGTGTGGCCAAAATCAATAGGACTCTTCTTTTATTAGCACTTAATACTTATTAGCTCCGCAACTGTAGATATTAATTAAACAATAACACGGTAGCGTAAAGTCAGTTCGCTCAGATAGTGGCGGTACACCCAAACGGGATGCAGGAATTAAATGTAATAATAAAAAATATTTTTTATTAAAAATAATACTAATATGGCTTACACTATTCTCGATTACTAGAAGTGTCCTCGGAATTACAACCAGTGTTTATAAAAAACCGGCCAAGTGCGAGTCCGACTCGCGCACGAAGAATTCCGTACCAATATCTACTAAAACGGCAAAAAAATCACGTTTGTTGTATGGGAGCCCCCTTAAACATTTATTTTATTCTGTTTTTTAGTATTTGTTGTTATAGCGGCAACAGAAATACATCATCTGTGAAAATTTCAACTGTCTAACTATCACGGTTCATGAGATACAGCCTGGTGACAGACGCACAGACGGACGGACAGCGGAGTGTTAGTAATAGGGTCCCGTTTTAACCTTTAGGTACGGAACCCTAAAAATTACAACATCTTCTCACAGACACTGTTTTAGCAAACGAACTTTAATCCACATTTTGGAAATAGAATTTAAACCTTTGAAATTCAAGACTCGATATCGGCAGTTTGGCACTTAAAGACATCATAATTTAATGTCAGTGTGGCATTGTGCCAAGAACGTCTGCTATATTGCCTCTTATATCGCAATTTACTCATTTCTTGAGCCGAAACCACTTGTCAAAGGTGACTTGGCACTTTCTATAGACTTCTGGAGAAGTCCTTAGTGGTAAATTAGAAATGTGCTACCGAAATACGTAGACATATAATTTAAAAACTTTTTCTCGCTCGTTTTTTTATTACTCGGTAATTTTTAGTACGTAGATGTCCAAGCAAGGTCACTTTGAAGGCTTCAAGGTTTTTAAGCTTCGTTTATTGTGTTATTATCATGAGCAACAACAGTATTAATAATTTAAACATAAACCTCATGTCGAGAGTAACAATACTCATCACTAAAAGTACCAAAATACATAAAAATACCGCCTTTATTTCCATTCCAACCAAAATTTGACAAAAACCATCCAATGTTACCACAACAATAAAAATAAAAAAAAACCTTTGACATTTCCCTCTCATATCAAACGTATATTTTTAATTTCTTTTGTGGACAATACTGAAGATAGTGTAATGAGTCCGTCTGTTCACAATGGTACTATTGTCACGGTTACTAACTCAGATAATATAACGTCGGTGTATGCAATATGGCGGCGGGTGGCAACTTTCTGCGATGTGCACTCACTCCAATGAACTGACGTCGAGTTTTAATAAAACTGTTTGCGAGACTGATGTAAGTGTAACCAATCAGACCTTTATTTATATGCAAAATGTTGGAGTTCTTTAAACAATGTTCTCTTGTTTTGTTCATTTTTGGAAAAGATAATAGCAACGTTATATTAGATTTACTGAGACTTTATAATATGGATTTCAATTGTCATGGTAGTTTTTTTTTTAGGTTGATGCATGCCTATTACTAGTCCTTGGGGTAAGATTGGGCCAGCATTAGTTTTACAAAGAACTATTGAGCATTTTTTGGTGTGTCACAAAGTAACCCTATGCATGAGGAAACTTTGGTGCAGATTTTGGAAGGGTATAAAGAGTAAAAGATATAAATCTAGGTAAATATTTTTCTTTGAGTGGATACGCCAAATAATCTAGATTCTTTAACAGTCTTTTATTTCGATGTAAGTTGAGAAACAAAAAATATATCTTCGAAAAATCTCAAAACTTGTCACAAAATATCCCCAGTTTACGGTATTTATGATTATGATAAAGTAGATAGGTTCAAAGTATATCTCGAATGCCTCAAAAGATTCAACTAAATAAGCGTCGAGGTTCGTTAACCTATGCTCTAGAATTTAATAAAAGAAAACGGTTTAATCCACAAACATTCTATTCAAAAAATATCGCGCCAATTAACCTTAAAACGGCAAGAACGAAAATTCAATACAGCTAAAATTTAAACCAAGTATTGCTTCAATAATATGTTTCCAAACATTATCGAATCAAGGTCCCTAAAATTAATTTCTCAGTGGAGATTTATACAAATTACGCGGACCTTAATAAATTAATTCTCTAACTCCGTATAATTTCGTTAATACAGAGCAAAAACGGTTTCCAATAATAACAACGCTGAAATATTTGACGTAAAAACGGGCGAGGAGCTCAAAGGCATCCCCGGAATTGATAGGAAACCACGAAACAATATTCCGGTGGATTCCTCCGTCGATAATATGATGTTTCCGCTAGAACGGCAGCCTAATGCGTCCTCCCGGAATCCCTTCAATTTTGTGCCAGATTATTTTGGGTAAAAATAAAAACGTGTTATACAAATATCGATGAAACTGATTTTCTTTAGCGTTTGTTCTGTTTCGATTGAAGATGGAAGTATTAAATAGTCATAGAAGAAGAAAGAATATGTAATATTGTACCCAAACATCAAATTCTTAATCGATGGTAGGTATGTGACTTTTCTTTTAACTACCACGCTGAACATTTCCACTAGGTCAGAGAAACAATGGTATGATCAAAATTAAGATAATAGTAATACTAAAACTAATCCTAATTGGCTGTAGTGTTTACCATCAAAAATAGCTACTAAAAATCCCGATAAAACAAACTTTCAAAAAAACAAAACCACATTGAAATCGGTTCATCCGTTTGGGAGCTACGGTGCCACAGACAAACACAGAAAGGCGAAGAGTTCGAACATATAATACTTCTCTTTTTGCATCAGGGGTTAAAAAGGTAAAGTCAGAAGATACAGATTATAGGTATTATCAAAGACCATCAATTCTAATTTGAAATTCTAGGTTGAAAATATAGCCAAAGATACAATCAAAGATCGTTTACATTAAATTCCCTTGACAATGAAAGAATACAAAACAGCGTTAGTGATTAAAGTAAATTTAAATCGATGTATCGAAGCTCCTAAAGTTAACGTCCAACATGACAGGTACCCACCGCTCATCCGAACCAATTGGCTAGGTATTTATGAAACCCAGCGGGTTTGACCACTGACGCGCGAAGGTCCCCCGAGTGCTGCGGCAAACTCTCCCGTTAATATTGATTTTGCCAATACCACGGAATGTTTTAATTTTTTGTCCTGCCTCATCGGAATTTGAGTCATCCGGGACATAGTCCAGTTATCCCGAAGCTTGTCGGGATAGATTGGCTTTTTTGTCAAAATTATTATATTGGATAACATGGACATGTACCAATCTAGAATTTGCTGGAGTGAAATATTGCACAATATTTCGACATGCTGAAACTAATTGGATACCAAAACTGGGATTGCTAACAAACTGGTACACCACGGATATTCCGCTTGTTTTCGGGTTGGCTAAACAAATAAATATGAATATATATTTTTTTATAGTTATTCGTTTTGTTTTTATATCTCTACTTTGGATTAAATCCTTCACTGTTATACTAGCCATTTGAATTTTGCAGGCACTAGCAATTGTTATTATTTAGAAGAAAAAAACATCAAATTTTTTTTTTAAATTAAGCTGAAAAGAGTTATTAAGGGATTAATGGCCTCTTGTTTTTTTTTTAAATTATTAAAATAATTTCTATGTTATTATGATGATGTGTAAAAATAAGATGATGACTGTGTTTATTAGGTAGGTAGTACCTATAAGTTTAAAGCTGTAAAAGAGCAAAACGCCTACAAACTGCTTAGCAGTTTGGCGATGAAAAGCTGTGTGGACTGTGTATTAATGAACTACGAAAAAATAATAATAATAGTGCATTATTTGACGACACGTTAGGTGCAGTGGCTAAGCGAGTGGCTTCTGCGCTACGGGTCGGGGTTTCGATTCCCACACGGAACAAAAACTTGTATGGCCTACAGATAGTTCTTTCGAGTCTGGGCGTTTGTGTATGTGAGATTTGTCTTTGTAAACGCACCCATAGAGTGGCTCTACGTTTTATAAAATGTAGTTTATAATTTAGATTTTCATTGTTACAGGCGTCCATTCAGTTCGCATCATCAATATCCGAGTTCCTGACATCATTCAATATGGAACTAAAGACTCCGTCACACTGGACTGCGACTTCGTCACCAACAACGTTACCGGTCTAGTGGTCAAGTGGTTTTATATGGATAAAACACAACCAGTGTACCAATGGATTCCGCCGCAGAAACCTCAAGCGTTGGGAATTTTGAGAAATAGAGTAAGTACCATTTGCTTGAAACAGTTTCGATTTAATGGAATTTCCTCAGAATTGATATTTGAATTGCATTATAGCGCAATTGGTGCAAATATTATCAATGATTCTCTTTTAGAAGTGTGCGACAATGATCTACAACATCTATGCTTAGACCTATCAAAGCTGACAAAGCACTCAATTCCAAAAAAAAACAAAATTCGAATTTCTCAATTAAAATGGTAAACTAATAACTATCGACAATCCCATCCAGGTGGACCTATCTTATAAGGTGTTCCACAACCCGTACACTCAGCATCGAGCTCTTCACATAACCTCACCAGTTCCCTGGCAACTACACTTGCGTCGTATCAATAATAACAGTGTGGTGACAGAACATTTTGTATAAACAATTATCTAGACTAGGTATCAAATTCTCTGAGTAAAGAGTTAAAAAAATTAATAAAAGAATAAAAAATAATTTAAACTCGAATGTAATTAATGGAAAGTAAAAAAAACGGATTTCGAAATGTTGTTCAATTTCCGATACTGAGAAACCCCAAATTAACAACCATTTAACGAAATTTTAGGAGCATTGCAATTGAATGAATATTTTAACCATACTCAATTTAAACTTGTGCGACAATGATCTACAACATCTATGCTTAGACCTATCAAAGCTGACAAAGCACTCAATTCCAAAAAAAAACAAAATTCGAATTTCTGAATTAAAATGGTAAACTAATAACTATCGACAATCCCATCCAGGTAGACCTATCTTATAAGGTGTCCCACAACCCGTACACTCAGCATCGAGCTCTTCACATAACCTCACCAGTTCCAGAGCTGACTGGCAACTACACTTGCGTCGTATCAACGTTCCTAGCAGAAGACGAGAAGACGCGGCCGATGACTATATTCGGTGAGTAGAATAATATATTTCAAACAACACAGAAAAAAAAAGGTTGCTAAGAAAGTACATAAGATATTCAGCCCTTTTTTATCGTGGAATAATTATTAATGAATACACTTCGACCGGGGAAGGCGAAGGGTTATGCCGGTCTCTCACCGGCTAAAAACACACGGTATTCCTTCTCCTGATCTTCGGCCGGGGTCGCAAGATTCGCAGCTACCTGCACCGCAGCTCCGGCAGGAGCGGCTGGCCAGCTCCTGGTGGACCTCGCCCTCTGTGGGACCTTGTCCCCTACGTCCTCTTAAGAGGCGCGCGCGGATTACGGAGCGCCGCCTTGTCAGGCGTAATAAAACGGGTAAAAAAAACTGCCCTCGACAATATGGTTGATAAATGGCTGGGTTGATGCTGACTTGAGTGCAGATACGTTGAAGAAAGTATAGGAGCATGCTAGCATAATCATTGTCAACCCATTACTGTCCGAATTTTGGGTACACAGGCCTTTTCTCAGAATGAGAAAAGTAGGCCTTAGCCATCACGCTGGCCTGGTTTGGGTTGGCAGACTATACACACTATACATAACTTTTTAGAACCCTCCTAGATATGAAGGTTTCCTTACGATCTTTTCCTTCACTGTTAACGCAAGTGATAATCAGATTCCGATCTGCACATGAAACCGCTAGACTATTACTACTTCGTACTAACTACATGTAACATAGCTACATCATATTTATTCCGAGCATATCAACCCATCCAATATCTACTATTCCACCAAACATCAACAACGTTACCAATCAAAATCAATAAACATTCAAGTAAACAGTTAAAATTCATCAATTCCTTCTGAAATCAAAGCAGGAAATTACCGCCTATTAAATATTGACAGAACACAAATGAAATGTACCACACAATACATAATAATGAACGTTGTTAATAGTGAAGCGGTGGCCGGCGCCCGCAACAATATGCTTTGTACGCTGAGACTAAACGGAAATTACTTCGTGCAAGTTTATCTGCAGGTGCAACCAGAACTCATTATTATATAGTTTGCAGCCTATTGTGGTCAGTGGTTTGGGAATTGCTCTAATTTCTTTTGTATGAAAGCATTTTCTTGTTTCAATGGAGTTATTCGCTTAGGTATCAATTTTTTTTCTCGAGGAGCTCGTGGCTAAATAATTACAGCCGCATAGACCGATCTTCCGGGTTAAGCCACGCTTGCCGAGGTTGGTCTGTGGATGGGTGACCATTTACCATAGCGAGTTTCCTCCGTGCCTCGGAAAGCACGTAAAGCCGTTGGTCCCGGCTGTCATTTGTAGATCTTTGACAGTCGTTACTGTTGGTCAGAAGCCAGAAAGTCTGACAACCAGTCCTACCAAGAGTATCGTATTACCCAGTTACTGGGTTGTGGAGGTCTGATAGGCAGTCGCTCCATGTAAAATACTGGTATTCAGCTGCATCCGGTTCGACTGGAAGCCGACCTCAACATAGTTGGGAAAAGGCTAGGCAGATGATGATCAATTTTTTTTCTGAACCGTCTCTACCCCTCTCTCTTATTTCTCAACATACATACTTCTCATATGCTCAGTTACTAGAACCTGGAACCATATTATGTAGGCCATAGAGCACTTATTTAGCGCAAAACTAGTGCTTTCATCCAAAATGATATCGTTGTGGCCTGTTTCGTGTCTTCAAAAACCTTAGGGACATCAGTACCCCAAGTGTGAGTTTTTTCGTTAACTACTGTAGTTGCGTCACGCCAAAAATGTATGAAAATTTAGGCTGTGTCTCTAGGCGCATCGTTCAATTAACGCGCGAATATTAGTTAGTGAACGGTGCGCCTAGAAGCGCAGCCTAAATTTTCATACATTTTTGTCGTGACGCAACTAGGTACAGTAGTTGACGAAAAAAACTCACACTTGGGGTACAGAATTATGTTACTGATTTCAAACAAAGGACAGAAATATTCTGATGATCATTCTTCATGATGTAATTTTTTGTATCTCATATCTTAAGGACACCAACAATTGCAATTTGATCGTGACCTATCTATATCCAAGATAATTTCGTAAATGACAAATCCTTGCTAAAATTCTCAAGATGTGACGCCATGTTGACGCTCTTCTTTCGACATTTCGACGCCAAAAATATATTTTTATATAGATTAATGCTATCAGCGAAGAAAATTCAGCTCACCATTGTAATGGATTGAACGTAAAATTCATTAATTTCGTGAATATTTTATATAATTCGTAGTGTTTTAGTTCTGAATACTAAAAAGATGATTAAATATACAAAAGTAGGCAAAAAACCTGTCTATCTAGCCAAACTTATCATAATCCTGAAATATTTTTCTTTGTATTAGACTCTTTCAAAACATTAATGGACCGTACATTTTGTTAAAGAAAAATAATGAAATGAATATACGATGAAGAAGAAAATTCTAAAATTTTCTTGAAACCTCATAGTAGAATTTCTGAGCGAAACTACGGTTTTTAATAAAAAGCTAACATTTAAGTATATTACAGACAAGGTACGGTGGACTAAAAGTCAAAGAAAGCAAGCTAATGGAATACGAATGGCTGTTTTGCTTATATTAGAAAATCCATCAATAATTGAAGCAACAGTACTCCTCCCATCGCATTTATAATGAACTGGAAGAGACGTGGAAGCTCTATTGAGTAAAATTAACTTGAGTTGCGCTAAAATATTAAACTAGCGACTGACTTCAATTATAAAAGAGACTGGGTGTCTTAAAGTACGGTTTACTGATAGTCATCTAACAAATGCGTCTAACAAGCATGGGCATTAGAACATATTTTTTTGATCTTTGCTAAAATCGGTTATGAAAAAATCCGAGCAATAACAACCAACTTAACTAGTTAATGCTACTTTCATTACCAAAGAAAACCCGTTCCCAATAGTTTTCTATTATAAAACAACAGATTACTGCTATGATTTACTGCATATTACAGAAAGTTTTAAAATAATATCTACAGACAACACAACTATAACATAACATCAGGCTTTATCTGTCCCACTGGGCAAACGCATCTTCTCATAAACAGAAGGAACAAGCATTGATCACCGCGCTTGCTGACAGCGGGTTGGCGATTTCAGATCATTAAGTTCAGATTTCCTCACCGTGTGATCACACAATTACGGCAAAAATATCTGCTCCTTGCGGAACTCCTTTGCGTTCTCCAGCGCTGATAGCCAAATTTCTAAACATTACCAAGATAAATGATGGAATCAGGCGTTACTTTGCGGAAATCCGTGACATACAGAAATGCAAATAAAATATCTAGCTTTAATTCCGCTGAACAAGATCGCTAGTTTGGATGCAGTATGCAGCACCACCCCCCCGCCCACAAATATATGCACATGCAGAAAGAGTGAAAAAATAATGCAACCAATCCAATACACGACACGTGTTTCGCCCCTGCACGGGGCATTCTCAGGATATGTTGACTCCTCGACCGCTAGGACGCGAATGGGGCTTGGGAATTGGTTTGGTTGCATGTTGCATTATTTTTTCACTCTTTCTGCATGTGCATATAGGTACTTGTGGGCAGGAGGGTGGTGCTGCATACTGCATCCAAACTAGCGATCTTGTTTAGCGGAATTAAAGCTACATATTTTATTTGCATTTCTGTAAACATTGCCAAAACAGAAACTTCATTTCTACATGCCTTTCCATACAAACTATTTCTATGTACAATAGAAGCAGTATCCATTACCGTTCGCGTGATCATAGACAGTAGATATTCGGTTCCTAAAACATAGTCGTTGGCGAATAAACACAGCAATTCGACGACATTTACATTAAAACTGGTACCGTATCACATTGGATTTCTGTAGGTATCAACATTTTACTATACAAGCTTTTATAGAGTTACCTGCTTTGTTGGTCTAGTGGTTGCAAGTGCAACTGTTGAGCGTGAGGTCCTGGGTTCGATCCCCAGGTCGGGCATAGTGTTATTGGGTTTTTCTATGTGGAATTTCTCAGTAGCAGCCCAGAATCTGGATTTGTGTCCGGTTGATGGCAATAAGCTCACAGCATGGGACTTAAACATAACGGTAAAAAGAGGGTATACACTTCTGCCCGTACAAGTGGCGTTGTGTTATGGAGTAATCTATATTTTAGTGATGTTTCCGGAACAGACCTGTGGCGGCATCTATCCACATGCGAACTACGCAACACGCCGGCTGTGTAGACGATACAGCGACATTAACGACAACTCTCATTGATGACAGTTCCTACATCGCGCTATCATGATTTAACACGCAGATAGTATATAAAGAACACCTCCCAATATCAACCGTTGGGCAGTAGCCCACCAGGCACAAGACTCCGCCTGGTTGGAGGATCCTCCCTTTGGTTGGAGGAACACCACACCGAGTTTCTCCACAGACCACTCTCTCTCCATCCGAGGGTGTCATAAAAGACGACTTATGGATTTTATTAAGAAGATGGGCAGCAACATCCTCTTGTCTGCTTATAACAACATACTGCGATCACCAATCCATCTGCTAGGCGTGGTGATTATGGCGTAAGACCGTCCATTAAAAAGCGGTATTTGGGAGACCCAACAGCTTGATACGATATTAGACTCACAATGCTCGGATTTGGTGTGGTATATTTCATAGTAATCTCTTGAATACAGCACACACGCGTCTGTCGACGATGCGCCCCGACTTAGTTTGACGTGGTGAATGCTTAAAACTCTTACAGCGGTTATGCACTGCATCAAAATCAAAATCAAAAGTTTTTATTTCACATAAACCATTACAGGCGCTTATGAAAAGTCGAATTTAGGTGCACATCAGATCCGGATCCGTAAAAATAAGAATATAAAAAAACTCAGACCAAATTTGGATATTGCTTTTCGCACTGCATCCGATCCGAATTCGTGAAAATACGGATCTAGAGTCTATAAATCTCGGACCAAATTCGGATATTGCTTCCGCACTAATCCAATCTCTGATCCAAATCCAAGCAATTCAGGGGTCATCATTGGCATATAATGTCCGATTTGAATCCGAGGTAATGCAAAAGCGTTCATACAAACAGTACTACGGCTACTTTGGTCCGTCAATATTTCTTCCGAATTGGAGACTCACAGATGACGGAGAGAAATCGGATGACGGAAGTCGGATCTAGTGCGTAAACTATCATACAAATAGTTCTATGACTGCTTCCGAACGTATTTTCACGGATTCGGATCGGATGCAGTGCGTCACCGCTCTTAGTATACAAGTATTCTTACTTAGTTCAGGAGTCGACTATTCGACTTTGCACCTAACCTTTTTATTATTCATACATATTTTTTTTAAATTCTATTGGTAAAATGTTTCGCTATTCTCTATAGTAATTGATTTCGCTAGTTCGCATTCATTTGACCAATCCGATGAAAAAACGGTCAAGGGCGTGACTGACACGCAACTAGGGTTCCATAGTAAAATTAACAAACAGTGTTACTTAGTTACTGTCCAGTAATAGATGCCAATTATTATCTGAAGGGCGGGGACTAATCTAGCTATTTCAAAATGCTAGTACGGAACGAAATTCAGCGCCAAATACCGCCACAAAATTTTCGCTACACTTGTTCCTAGCTTAAGATGTTTACACAAGTTTACCCAAACAATATTTTAGGTAAATGTTCTTATCAAGTGCTGTATAAGTGTATCTGTAAATATTTTTCTAACGTTTTGAACACATGATTATAAAGTGACACATCGGACTGTGATGGACGCGACGGACAAACATCACGAAACTATAAGCCCGGCCACAAATTATTAGATAATTCTTTTAGAACTTGTAATATGCGACCGGGCTATTAAACGTTCCATTTTGGCTCAGCTACGGAACTCCAAAATGCGTTCATAATCGCTTCGTATATGTAATACGAAACTATCGATGAAAAATTTAATATCAATTTCATGTCAGTCAACCGTTTGTATTTTTCAATTGCATCTATTATTCAAATCACAAGTCCCGTATAAAATTTATTTGAATCAGTCTGTTTTTTACAAATTCTGCTAAATAAAAAGTGATTGATGAATGTTTAAAATTATCTATGCGCTTTTGAATGACTATGTTAAATGATGTTTTACTGTAGCTTGACTTTTTAGAATAGTTCTTCTTCTTCTCTCGTGTTGGTACGAGATATACGAGAATAGTTCAAGTCGTCGTGAAAAGATTAGCGAGCCAGCAAAGATGGTAGCAGGGTTGACCGCCCAAGGTGCGCCGGGCGTACTTATTTATTGTCACTCGTGAAGGCAATAGTATAATGTAGTCAGAGAGGTTGTTATTTTTAATTTATCACTTAAAAGAGAAAGTTTTGCTTTCAATGCGTTCGTCTTTCCTCGTCGTTTAAGGAAGTATTTACAAATCTGCTATACATAAGCTATTTTTATACATTTTCTGATAAATCCTTGAATCTTAGCCAGATATTATAATAAGCTACGGATAGACTTCTCTTTTGTCTGTAAAATTTGGAGCAAATATTTTTATGTTTGACAAAGTATAGGTACTAAGTCATTTTATTTTTCGAAAACAATGAAAATGGGTTGTGTTTCGGATATTTGTCAACAATTACAAGGTTTTTAATAAGGAGCTGTCCGCAAGTTTGGTGGTAATATGACATATTAACTACGCATTTTGCAAATTAATGCGTCCTGTAAATGCGCTGGATATTCGTTTATAACTAAGTTTCATATTTCTAGTCCATAAAATAAATAGTTAATTATTTATTTTATGGACTATACCATTCGGTAAACTCACTCTTAGATTTGGATAGCTCTTTCAAAGCATACTAATTCAAGAATATGTTACAGTGCCAGAGACCAAGTTCGACATGATTCAAGACAGGCTGGACGACAAATATCTGAACATCATCTGCTCAGTTGAAGGCGTCTTCCCGAAACCAGAGCTTGTCATCTTAGCTGGAAACAGGTAAGACTTTAAGTACGTTTATATTTTTTAACACTGGGGCAGTATTGGGAAGGGCTCGTGGCTAATTATCAACCGCACTGATCATATAGCGGCCTCGACTGTTAGGCTGCGTTCACACAAGCGCGATTTATTTCGGCGCGTAGGCGCACGCCCTTAGCTTACGAGTCGCTCCCTCTTCGGAAACTATGGAATTTAATAGTTAGTCCCTTGTCTTAACGTACATTTTTTTATCAATGTAAAGTACACGCGCGCGCTCAACGCCCGCGCCGCCTCCACCCTCCCGGCTAGGATGGCATTCTTGATGTACGTTAAGACAAGGGACTACTATTAAGTTCCAAAGTTTTGGAGGAGAGAGCGACTCATAAGCCAGGCGCGCGCGCTTTCGTGCCGAAAAAATCGCACATGTGTGAACGCAGCCTTAGCAGTACCACGCGGCCGCACAAACCTGCTGAGCGAGGCGCCATTGACGTGCGCGCTTCGCATACTCACCCTCGTAGCAGAAAAGACGGATATTTTTGTTTGAACACCGAGTAAGTTCACAAAGATAACACTACATAATTATGTATTATATGATATGGTTATAAAATCAGTAAAAATATTTTGTTGCTACACTATTGCATAGGATTTACCTGTAATAATAGCTGTAAGTCGTAATAAATAAATAAATAATATGATTTGCAAGGTTAAGCTGCGCTTGTCGCGGTCAGTCCGTGGATGGGTGACCGTTCGTTACTTATCGAGACCCGTTACCTACGCACATTAAACCATCGGTTCCGGGTGGCATATGAATACCTATGTCAGTCGTTACGGGTAATCAGAAGCCCAAACGTCTGAGAACCTGTTTAACCTTAGGATACCGGCATTGCCCAGTAACTGGGTGGCGGAGGTCTGATGGCAGTCGGTCCTTGGAAAATACTGGTTTTCAGACGCACCTGGTTAGTCTGACCGTAACATAGTTGGAAAAAGGCTAGGCAGAACGACCGAGGGGCAATGTTGGTCTAAAAAATCGATAGCCACTAGCCCTTCCTCAGCAGACATTGACGCATTTGACGACATGTTTGATGCAGTAGCTGAGCGATTGGCTTCTGAGCTACGGATTGTGGGTTCAATTCGTACAGAACAAATATTTGTGCAGGTGAAAATTTGTGTCTGTAAACGCACCCACGATAAAGAAAAAATTCAAGTGAAGGGCAAAAGAGCTTTTTTTTAACTAAGAAAAACCATTCAATGCCATGTCATAATAATTAAAATCTAATTCCCAAACTTTCATCAAACACCACGAACATCTTCGAACATAACCATGTATCTAATGAAAGCCTCACCAATCGATACGAAGGATCCAAACTCAAAGCCTCGCTGAACATAGCTGTTATACGTCACACGGCTTGAGTTACGATGTCATGCTAAATTGAACCTCTAGTGCTGCTTACTCACAGATAGGTTTGTGTGGATGGGCTTAAATTGTCTGTGTGGCGATACTACTATTGTACGAGGAATTATTATTGGCACTAGAGGGAAAGCAACCTAATATGGAATAGTATTCCTAATCCTACTAAATAAATGTAAAACTATGAATGTTTGTGAGTTTGTGAATTTGGATGTTTGATATTCAATCACGCAGAAAACGAATTTCGATGCAATTTGGCACACTGGTAGACTATGATCTAGATTAGGACATAGGATACTTTTCATCCAAGTGCATAAATTAGTTCCCCTTGGATGTGAGTAAAGAAGACAACGGCTAGTATAGCATAACAATTAATCATTATTGTTATTAGGGATAGTATACCATATTTGGTTGCTTTTCCTCTAACATTTTACTTGATTTAGAGAGTGACTTGAATTTGGATTGAGAGTTTTAGTTCTTGAGAAACCGACATTGACTTGAAGCCGAGCATGAATCGGTGACCATAATATATACCTACTTACATACTCACGTCTATAAACCAGTTAGATGGATGATGATTGATGATGATGATTCCTATTACAGGAATCTGTGCACCCACGTTTCGCCTCTTGTATTAAGTCCCACGTAATAGGTGGCGAGCCTATTGCCATTTTTCGGGCACACTATGGTGCCAGGATCTACGCCTCTTACGACTAGCTTGCCCGGCGACTTATGTTGGTTAATCTGAATACGATATAGTTTTTTCGCGTCATGGGTTTTTTGTATTATAACTTTCATGAGACACATTCATATTTATGACTAGCTTTCGCCTGCAGCTTCGCTTGCGTGAAATTTTGAACCCGTTAGGTGACGATTTTCCATACAAACTTGCATCTCCTATTTAACTCCCTTAGCGGTTGAATTTCGAAAAATCCCTTCTTAGTGGTTCCTTTTGTAACGTAGGCAACGTTACAAAAATAACCTACTGTCAAAATTTCAAGTTTCTAACGCCAGCGGTTTAGGCTGTGCGTTGATAGATCAGTCAGTCAGTCAGCTTCTCCTTTTATATGTATAGATTAGTTACGATTTACGCACGTGCGTTTTTCGAGATTGCACGACTAGTTTTGGACCCAAACGGAGCCCTTAACCATGAGCTGTCGTCGTTCACTAATCATAAATAAGTCATGAATTTTGCTCCCTAGAAAAAAAATATGAATATAGAAACCGGTAATTTTGTGTGAAAACAAAATTTACGTGTTCTGTAGGTACTTGAAGACAGTCTAGACGCTATTGACTATGCAAAGCAGCTTTCATATAAATCAGAAAAACCACTTTCATGAATCTGTGTAACAAACAAACAAATAAAACTTTTCATTAAAAAATATACTTGGGAGCAAGGAAATCGAGTCACTCCTTTTTTCACGTATCCTGGTTGTTAGTTTTGATTTAATTAATGATATTATTTAAAATACAAAAACTACGCTCATTGTAAAGGTTATCAAATAACCTTTTAGGCGATGTATGTCTGGAATTGATCTGTTCCATAATACCAAAAATAATAACAAATATACCTACGTGAAAAATAGAAGTGACTCGATTTATTTGCTCCCAAGTATAAATTTAAGTATAAGTAATACAATATAAGCATAAATTTTAGTGACTGCCTCGTTGATCTGGTGGTCGCAAGCGCAACCGTTGAGCGTAAGGTCCTGGCTGGCTTCAAAACCCAAGTCGGACAAAGTGTTATTGGGTTTATCCGTGTGGAATTCCACAATAACAGCCTGGAGTCTGAATTTGTGGCCGGTTGATGGCAATAGGCCCCTATTACACGGGATTCGAAATGAAGGTATACTATACACTTCTGCCCAACCCTTCGGGGAATACAGTCGTGATATTGTTAATATAGACATCCATTTCAATAAAAAAAGAAACCTGTAAACAGAAAATCATTTCCAATATGATATAGTAGAAAATAAATTCCAATGAATTGGTTGGAATGAGGCACAACGACTGAAACTTCCGGACATCGGATTGGTTCGTGAATAATACCGGATACGATCACTTGAACGTTCCTCAATCTTGAAACATAAGGAGGGATATTGCATCAGGGCACGCTTTGTTTGACAAAGTAGGTTTGCTTTGCGGAAATTTTATTTTAGAGATGCTAGGGCGAAGAATTTGCTTAACAAATGGTTTTATGGAGGCATTGCCTTTAAAAAGCCACTTTTTACGTAGTTGAGATCTTTTATAAGTAAGGAGGGTCAGTAGAACCCCCTTACTTATAAATTACTACCTTTTTCCCGCGGCTTCACTCGCGTTAATTTAGAATTTGACAATCAATTCGGAATGTACTCTATTTGTTGTACACTACTAAAATTTCTGTAATAATATAATTCAATCGTAATTCTAAAGACACGTGGCGCCATCTATGAACGTTATTGTTGTTTTTCTCGGGAACAGTACTTTTTTTCGGGATGAAAGGTAGCCTATGTCCGTTTCTGTACACCTGACAACGTTTAAGCAAAATTTCAGGATGATCAGTTCAGTGGTTTATTTTTGGCGTGAAAAGGTAACAAACAAACAAACTTACTTTCGCATTTATAATATTAGTTAGGATTGATTTAAAATTTAAATCAACGTTTTCACTGACAAAGAATGAAGTAACACCATAATTTTAGGTTTTTCATTCTCATAAATATGTAGAGAAAAGGTTTCAAGCATAGACTGTTTGCGTCGGTCTTGCTTATTTCTATTAACTTCCTTTTTATTCAATTTACCAATATACATCCGGCGTCCGCGTCCACAATATAAGTCAATACGTTTCCCCACCTTAGAATTTTAGACTGAATAATTTGGATGCTCCGCGAAAGTTGGCTAACAACCCCGACATCGGGCTTGCGATCACATACCCACCCGAGTGGATTTAGTTTGTAGTACTGGTATTACCTCCTTCTGTAATCCTGGTCCGACGGATTCCTATGAAGGAAAGTAGCAAGCCTTTAATCTTCGTTTGCCTTACCTAGTTTGTGTGTGTATGTTGTGAGTTACCAGCGATTGGGGTTACTTTGATATCAAGGGGCGACACTGATAGTTACTAAAAATATTGCATTTGGTCATATATCTCTGTAATAATGGAACTTATGCATTTTAACTTAACTGTATAGGCAATATTGACAGTTTTCCTATTTGAACATGCGGTATAGAGCTGTCTGCGAAATTAGATGGCGAAGATAAAAAATACTAAATCACACCTCTGATTATGTACAAAATTAGAGTCCTAATTGGGGCTAATTTGACACTGAATGATAAAACAGGGATTATCAAAGTAAAAGTCTACGGTCCGACTTTGATAAGGAAATTTCTCCTTTTTTTTATCAAAAACTATGCTCTGTAGTTTTTTTTTTATCTAGCCTATGTGATTTAATATATCTCAGTTAATTCAGTCTATATGAAATATTTTTGATGTAGCAGCTAAAAGCGAAAATAAATAAGATAGAAACACAAAAATTTGTCAAAGTAACCCCGATCTACGGCATATATTTAAAGGTAGTCTTAGGGACTAAACATACTCACCTATGCCATCAATTTGTATTTGACTTATGGAAATATCATTTTGTATTTGCATTTTGTATATCCTTGGAAAATGTATGCACGCAATAACACTGATAGCTTAGCAGTTGAACGCTTGCCTTCCTTGCATGAATGTCTAAGGCGATTAACACACGGTACCGCTCACCGCCGCGGTAGGTGATAAAGCAGATCTCCAGATCCGATTGGATCAGATCGAACCAGAGGAGTCGTCGGAGGAATCCACTCAATGGCAGTGCGCGGTTCACTCGGGACTTGTGCGTTGGCAATGCGTAGCAACGCAAGGCAAGCATGCGAGCAGCGAGTTGTCACCGAGTGGTCAACTCGTCGTCCGCGCGTGGACGGCATACGCCCAAGGCGATCCGGTGACGCCACGGAGTTGATGTAGTGAGCGCACCTCCATACAATTTCAAATAAAGAATTCTAACCGCACGAGGCGAGGCGATGCGGGTCGGATTTCTGATGGCTCTAATGAGCCTGTAAGAATCACGTTGACCTAAGAATTAAAAAAGAAAAACTACATTATTTTTCTTATTTTACTTGGTCGCGTTTGACCCTAGTCGCACCTGATGGTAACAGCATCATGGCGTAGACAGTGTCTAAGATGGAGCACACGAATCCACAAAGTAGTCGAGATATATAGAGGAATTCCCCTATACCCCTTTGGCTCTCACATACACACAACGGAACACAGTAAACTGCTTGGCGCCAGACTTATGAATATGAGGATGGTAGCTGGCCAGGTGGACTGTATGCGTCGTACCACCAAGCATGCTTATTTATTATTAGATATAGATTAATCTCAAGGAATTGTGCTTATACAAGGTTAGTCAGAAAGGGGGTACTAATCCGAAAGGGTGTTAAAGTACCCATAATAATGAATAACTTTTGTTCTACAAGTTTCCCCAAAAGTCAATAGTTTATGAGAAATTCCTGTTCAAAAATTACATAAAAAAATTCGCTAAAATCTATCTATCCTCAGCCATGATCAGCTGTGTTTACATTTTAGGTCATGTTTGGGATCACGAATTAGAAGCTCCATTTTCTAATTTTACATGGAAATAAAAATTACGAATTTTGTAATTTTAACACTTGCTTCAAAAATGTCGTCAGTGATACTTTAAGTGACCTGCGGATGAGTACCCCCTTTCCGACTAACCTTGTAGATATTATAATAGGCCATTATCGGTCATTATTAATAACCGATCTTTATACAAAAGATTGATATATATATAAGTTTTTGAAAAACAATTAATAGAAGTAATTTCAAAAACCTACATGTATCCAGAGAATTTAGATTGACATCGGTAGGTAATATATAGGTTGTAAATAAATATAATAAGAGATCTCGATGGCCCGCAGTATTTCACATAAGAGGTCATTGCTCCTTGTAAGACCAGAGATTACTACAGGTTAATACGATCAAGTCGCTAATTGTGTGATTGTAATAGCACAAGTCCATTTCTAGGCTAATGGAGTCTATTAACAGACTTAATTGGTAACTAGAACTACTAAGATAAAATTAAATTTTCTCAAGCACAAAATAGGCAATAGGAAAGTGTATATTTTGTAAGGTTGATGGCAATAGCTTCGCCCCCAATTACATGGGACTTAAACACAACGGCGACATGAGGGTGTACTATACATATCTGCCCATCCCTTCGGGGAATACAGGCGTGATGTTACGTTATTATTTATATGTATAATAGCTTGACAAACAAGCCAACGGCTCACCTAATAGAAAGTGGTTACCGCCATCACGTATACCTACAACACCAAGAGGATTGCTGATGCATTTCCAACCTTAAGGTCTGAGTTCGTAGCCGACTGCATATAGCAGCAGCAGACGACGTGTCGTTACGACACTACTGGTTTCTATGTGTTTCTATGAAATACCGTCCGCAGCTAGCGAGACGTCGCTCGACTACACGTCGTACGACCGCAGACGACGTGTCGTCTGACCGCAGATCAGTAGTGCTAAAGACGGTGTAGCGACAACACGTTGAATATTTCGCAAAAAATGAGTTTTTCCTATTCCAAGGAAGAAAAACTGATAAACCAAGTGGCCCGATATCCTGCACTGTACGATGCATCTCACAAAAACAAAAGATACAAAAGTAAATCGCGGTCGTTAATCCCAAACAGGTCATCTTGTCTCACGGAACATTCAGAACTAATTGGAATACGACGTGTCGTCTGCTGCAGCCATCTGCTGTTGGGTTCGGAATCATGACTGCACCGACATGACGCTGCGACGTGTCGTTACGACACGTCGTCTGCTGCTGCTGTATGCAGTCGGCTATCAACTCATACTTTAAGATACAAAATTGGAAAATCTCCTGTGCCTGTAATTTTACCGGTACCCATACCTTTCAAACTGGAACGTAGCAAAGCTGCTTGGCTGCAGAAATAGGTTTGGTGGTAGAACTACTCCGGACAAACTACACAAGAGAAAGCAACACCCAAAAAATATGTCTTCCGTAACACTTATACTTACAATCAAATCTATCCACAGGCCGCTGAATGCGAAATCGTCGATCAAAGTCATCGACGGCCGCTACACAGCCCTAACGAGCTCCGTCGTGAGGATAGACGCACTGCCCCCCACCGTCGAGATTCTCTGTGACATGCAGGTTCCTCTCGCCAATTATTACAGCAGGAAAAGGGATTTATTTTATAGAGGTAAGTTATTACTTACGAAATTGTATGAACGTGGAATGGATAAAAATGGAATATGATATACTGATAAGATTTACACTCAATTAACTTGCGCTACTACACATGCCGACTGGGTATCGAAAACATATCTTGAAAATAATATATCTAAAGCCGGTTTTACGTTGAGATAACATCGTGCAACAATTTCGCATGCTACATATTGTGGCATGCGTCGTCTTGTAGCATGCCACAAACGTCAACATCAAACGACAGACTGATGTAGCTTACGATAGTTTTATTTACACCAACGCAACAGAATCTGTTCGACAAATAAGAAGATCTGTTTTTCTGTTTGTCGATAAATAATTTGAAGTACCTACAGAAGAATGGCGATCAAATGACTGCAGCGGCAGTTTACTTGGTTCTGATCTATGCATCTAAAACAAAATACAATAATAGAAACGATGACGAAAAAACATCTACATGTTTTAGAGATGACCATTGGGTTGGTACCTTTACCGGCCTTATTTAGTTATCATTTATTTTTGTGAATTATGATTTATTGATATTATATTTTTTTTAAATTTAATACATAATTTCAAACTAATATTAATTGGGCACTAAAATCTGTTTGAACACGGGCTTTGACGCATGCCACAATGCCGCACGAAATCCAAAGTGTTCGGATACAAGCCGCACGATCCTTGCGACATCCGCACGATGTTACCTCGGTTTAAAGCTGGCTTAACACTGACTGACTTACAGTCAACGCACAGCTTATAACGGTTATTCTAGAAGTATAAAAAATTAAATCACGTAAGTGAGCACTAAGAAAGTATTTTAGAAATTTCATCCCCAAGGAGTTAAATAGTGGATGAAAGTTTCTATAGCAGTTCGTCATTTTTGAAGTATAGGAAATCTCATCGGGCACAAGGCTAGTAATTTAATAAAAAAATATTACATAAATAATTTCTATCTTTAAGAGTCCAAAACGGGTGTGTAACGTTAGCTCGAACTACGATAGTGCGATAAACGTTAGGTCGAAAGATCGTTCGTGCGATGAACGTTAGGTCGAAAGAACGTTCGTGCGATGAACTTTTGGTCGAAAAAACGTTCGTCCGATGAACGATAGGTCGAAGGAACGTTCGTGCGATGAAAGTTAGGTCGAAAGAACGTTCGTCCGATGAACGATAGGTCGAAAGAACGTTCGTGCGATGAACGATAGGTCGAACGAACGTTCGTGCTATGAAAGTTGTAGATCGACCTACTGCTGGTGCAAGCATTAATTGCGTGAAGAAACGATACTGCTACGTCATCCTAACGTATATTACTTAAAGATAAAACGATGCAGGGCCTAATTTTGTTGTGAGAGGCAGGAGTCTGACCACAATCTCCTACCTCTCCCAATTAAAATAATAGTGATATTGTCCATACAACATTTGGGTTATCATACAGGGTGTTAACGAATTCGTGTAATTCCTTAAAACCACATGATCTATTAATGGTATAGATTAACCTCGCACGGGATTTAGATTGATTAAAAATAAACAAAAGATTATTTTTTGCCAATTTTTTTTTTATTTCATCGAAACTTTCGATGCCATGCATAAATGAATAAAGGCACGGGGACACAGCTGACGGGCACGACTAGTCCGCTATCGCTCCATACAGTCAGTTAACATCGGACGCTAAAATTACTCAGATACAGAATAACATGATTCATTTTTTGAAAACCTTTTTTGTTTATTCTGAAAAAAACCTATGCAGGGTCAATCTGTGTCACCAGTAGATCACGCGGTTTGAAGGAATTACACGAATTCGTTAACACCCTGTATAATATTACGTAATTTTCATTTATAATAATTGACGATAATTTTTATAGTAACTTTTTTCTAGTAGTCCATAAAGTTTGTATGATATGTCATATGATTTGAATAGCCAAATGTCAACTTTGTAATCACAACCGATTATAGGCGCTCCTGAGTTGTCGAAAAAAAATAAGTTACTGCCGCGTTCCAAAGTGTAGATTCAAAGAATATAATATATTGTAAAGTTCTCTCAAACGGGCCTCTGCACGTTAGACCTCGCACCAGCAGCAGGTCGAACTACAACTTTCATAGCACTAACGTTCGTTCGACCTATCGTTCATCGGACGAACGTTCTTTCGACCTAACGTTCATCGCACGAACGTTCTTTCGAACTAACGTTCATCGTACGAACGTTCTTTCGACCTAACGTTCATCGCACGAACGATCTTTCGACCTAACGTTCATCGCACGAACGATCTTTCGACCTAACGTTCATCGCACGAACGATCTTTCGACTTAACGTTCATTGCACTATCGTAGTTCGACCTAACGTTACACACTCAAAAAGATTTTTCTTTCATCGAGCAAACAAATGTAAAATCTTAAAATCTGCTTGATAATATATCTAAAGGTGGGTACTGACCGGTGTTACGGGCCGTAATGCACCGTTCGCAGCGAGCATGTTACGATACGGCGTGTTCTAAACTCCGTGTAACATGCGCGTTTCGAACTCTTTGCTCGCCCGTACTCCAGATTCGTTACCACTCGTAGTCAAGATGTCGGACAACGAAGTTGTGTTGGGATCTTTGATTTTACTCAATTATTGTATAATCCAAATTAAGAAGACAAAAGAAACGTTATTGGATATCAAACTTGTTTAAAAACAGAAACGTATGTGGTGGTTTGTCGTTAATAACAATACACTCGTGACGACTCGCTGCGACGTACTGACTGAAGCGCGTAACACTCAAAGGATTCGCCAAAAAACCGACACCGGGGCGGAGCACTCGCAGCAAGCAGCGAGCCGCTCGTCGCTCGTTACGAGCGCCTTGTTTCCCCATCCTGACTGCACGAACGTTCGCTGTGGAACACGTTACATTACGCCCCGTAATGCTGGTCAGTACCCAGCTTAATACCTACGCATTACACGTATTGTTAGCAGGGTTATTCTAAATATAGAAAAGAATAAGGAGTTATAATCATTTTCATACAAACGCTCTGCACAAAGCTCGTTCCTGTCAGGAAGATTACGCATCTATACAACTTGACAACAAAAAGTCCTAATAATTGCTTTCTATAAATAAACACAAAGGATTCTTTTCAGCTTTTTGTACAGATTATGTGTAAAATTATTCTTATTAAAGAATAAGGAATTAATTTGTATAATATTTTTGTTAACAGATCCCCCGCCTACTTCGTCTGAATCGCCCAATTCGGAACACATCACGCCAGATGCAGGTGAGAGAATGTTTTTCTTTTATTCTTGGAACTGTTCTGAATTTAGTACAGTCAACAAAAGAGTTAGGTATACAGACAAACAACGGATATCAATGCACCTGTTCTGCAATGTTAGTGCCAATTGTTTCCCTATATTTATTTGTCCGTCCCTTACCTCTTTGCATAGTGCTCGGTCTATAGCAGTCGGGGTCTGTCGTTTAATCAGGAGTCCAGCTTATCCGGCTATCTTTCTTTACTCTCGTAACACCGCGTTATCATCTTAGTGCTAGGTATCTACAATATAATAAGCTAATCCAACTGATATTACTGTTCTGCCTAACCTTTCCCTATGATGTTGTGGTCAGCTTCCAGTCTAACCAGATGTAGCTGAATTATAGTACTTTACACGGAGCGACTGCCATCAGCAACTCAGGTACTGGGCACAGCCAATATCCTTATGTTAGACCGATCGTCAGACTTTCAGGCTTCCGATTAACTAGTTTCATAGGTGGTATGATACCCGGGAACAACGCTTTAACATGATTTCGATGTGTAACTAACTTTCGCGCTTCGATGAACTGAGACGCGGCAAGCAGATCGTACAATCTGGGTGGTTGTTAATTAGACGAGTTAATCTCAACTGTTATAGCTATAACTTCAAGATGAAAATCTCTTTTTAATACTTTGTGTACTTTTGTTTCAGGTCATCACACTGTTTCCACTTCAGCGCTTTTATTCACATCACTAATCATCAGTTTACTACGGTTGCAAGCCACTTGACGGAATTTATATTAGACAATTTTATAAATAAGATTATCAAGTCTATATCAATATAGATTGCATATTGTTATACATATAATATCAGTATGCTGTGCTTGCAAGTTTTCTTGTAAATATGTACGTGCAATGTTTATATCGTAGATCAGTTAGGTTTTTTACGATAAAAGGTCGGTTGTAATAAATATATTTTTGAAAAATATATATTTGTATGCTGTTTACACCATTGTAATATACCTATTAATTAATTAATTGAAGATATTATGATAGAAAATAATGTAAATACATATTTAATATTGTATTTCTAGTTTCTCAAGTATATTTTATCATAGCTTTTGTCTTAGAAATATTTTTATATCCTGAATTGTACTAGTAAAATGAACGTTTTTAGGCTGACCGCACAGAGGCCACTAAGTGGCCGGGACACTGTGTGAAGTCACAGTTTTGTGCCTCTTACACATTTTAGTTACTCGAGCTATACTTTTGTGTCTCGGTATACTAAATTGTATCCGCAGCTACCGATGTTTCTGATCCCGAAGGGAAAAGTAGTTGCCCGAGCGATCGAGACAATGTACCAAGCTACAGGACGGTCGAGCGGTCGCTCTAGAAATCAAGACGGTGGCTGCATAAACCAATCGGTCGCTGCAGCTAAAAACATATAGCGATCAACTGTGTCTCGAGCAACTTAGTGGCCAATCTGCGATCACCCTTACAAAGTTAGTCTTTAGCTTAAACCCAAAGAACAAAGTACTGAATCTCGACCAGAAACAATACAGTTGCCGGATTTTGTGTGCAAATTCCTTCCATATAACAATAATAACTAAAACTTATCGGAATTTAATGGATTTTAAGATGTATAAATAAGTAGGTATATTATCTATTTCTAGAAATGTTTTGAACATTCCAAAGATAAGTTTTATCTAGTCTTTAAAATAAAATAAATAAACAAATTAATTTTGAGTTTTATTTACCCATTTTTGTAATATATCTTTCGTGAGACACGGCTTACTCACGTTCGACCGGCGTTGCTCAACTCATGATTAAGGGTTCCGTTTGGGTCCGAAACTAGTCGGGCAATCCCGAAAAATGCACGTGAGTTACCTTAACTAAACATAATTAGTAACCCATTGTTTATTTTCCCTAAACCCATGGAATAATGATCTATTTGAAACATCAATAACTATTTATCACGTTTACTTACAAAGTTACTTTTCAGCTAACTTAGAATTTTAAAATCGTAATAACTGTTCAGATAGCAATGAAAGCTAAGCGGTGAAACCTCGGTCAAGGTCTCGTGTAGTGCCGAACTTGAAGAATAGTACTAGCCCATCTCTTCCACTGGGTGTTGTAAAAGGCGACTAAAGGATTCTCTAGAGAATGGGGAGCAGCGTTCTCTGAGTACTTTAACAACCATACTGCAATCGCCAACCCGCGTGCCAAACGTGGCGATTACGTCAACCCCCCCCCCCCCCTTTGGGGGAGGCCTACGTCCAGCAGTAGACGTCTTTCGGCTGAATGATGATGATGATAAATGATTGCCTTCCATGTAAGAAGGTTTTAGTTCGACCCCAGCTCGCACCTCTGTATTTTCGAATTCTTGTGTGGATCTGAATTTGATCACTTACGTTAACGGTGACCGAAAACATCGTAAGGAACCTGCACAGCTGAAAGAGCTCCAAAAAGTTCGCGATGATATGTGTACTCTACCAACACGCACCAGGCCAGCGTGGAGGACTGAGGCCTAAATCTTGGGAAGAGGCTTATACCTAGCAAGTGAGACAGTAATGGTATGTCTACACCAGTGCGCTTTCAATTCCTCTTGCGTCAACCGCATGCAATATTGATTGCCATATGACGCAGCTTATTGTCTCCACCAGTATGGCTCGGTCAGTCGTCAAGATGGACTCGTGTGAGAACTTGTAGCTATCTGTGCGGCATATTTAGACGGATTAGAGTGTGCTAGGGGCATGCGCTTTTGTCCAACTACATAGTATTGTTATTGTTTTTCCTGTTTGGACCATATTATACTCAAATAAAATTTCCCTGCACTTGCCCTTATAATTAACACAGTAAATTACCTAAAGTAGACACACGCACAATTTCTAGTTTAATTGTAAATAAACTTGAAGACGACTTACGCAACATCGACTATGACCCAGTCTACGATTCCGCTGATCCGTAGTTTTGTATGTTGTACCTAATCAAAAATGTACAACATGCAAATGCAACTCGGCGAAATAACAAAAATTTACTATTCATCAAATTTAGAAACTAAGAGTTAAGCTACTCATAATTAGTGATCTATTGTCAACCTGTTAGTTAATTATTTATTTTATAAGTCTATTTAAGCTCTTCTCGCCTGAAATACAGGATTACCTAGTTCAGGCACGTAAGTCTTAGGAACATAATTTACATTCAAGCAAAACTGTACTAATTTTTAAGCCTTGTAATTTTTTGAATCTATTAAGTTATATTTAATATGTATGAATTTATTTTGATATGTATGTTAGTCTTTAAGGTATTTATCTATGGCCTTTTGTAGCCTGTTATATGTATAGTATATGTGTATCTATTAGTTTCGGCTAGCCTCCACGACACAGGGAATCCTAGTGTGGAAGCTAGTACCAAATGTAATTTACCAATATTATTATTATGTAAGTTTATTGAATAAAGTATTTGAGTATTTGATAGTATGAAGGCATGCGCTATGGCGCTTCGCGGATGCTTCAGACGAAGACGCAAGATGAACATGAAAGCGTACTGGTGTAGTAAGCTTTATGTGGGTTTTACAGGGGCCGATTTTAGCCGTGCGGTAAGTCACCAATCGCATAGCTTGTAAAAATCGAATCGCCACCCCATTTACACCGGTCGACAAAAATCGAATGCGACTTGTTCATTCCTAGCGGAACAACACAGCGCAAAACACAGCTCATGCGGCGGGCGATCGCCTGCAACTGACTATTTGCACGGTCGATTTTAGTCACCCGCCGGATGCGGCTTGTCGCCGCATGGCTAAAGTTGGATGGCACCCAACTTTGGGGCTTGCAATTTTAGTCACTTGCGGCCTAGTCGAATTGTCATTTAGACGATCGATTTTCGCCATGCGGTCTAGCCGTGCAGCGAAAATCGTCCCGTGTAAATCCCCTATAATGGGAAGAACAAAAAAAAAGAATTGGCCATCGAGCTTGTTAACTATCTATCTCAGTTTGTGTTCATGCTCCCTTTAAACTATTGAAATACGTGAAGCTATTCTAAAAGTATTAAACATATTCCACTTCCATATATTTGTAATATTTGTTAGTTCAGCGAAAAGCGATAGTGGGACAGTTGCTGGTTAGTTGGTTTGTTTACAAAACCACGGCCGGTTCAGTTTCAAACTATATTTAATAGATGAAAGCAAATTGAATTTGATGGTGGTTTTAAAAGTGGGAATAGAGCCCGCTTATATACAGATGTTGTAGGCTCAAAAGCTTTATTTGAATCTATGTCAACGAACCACAAGTAGTTAGTTATTGAAATAAATTTTCCTGTTTTTTTTTTATAATTTAGCTATAGGCTCGCCTTTGACCACTATCTCGCCTGATGGTAAGCGGTGATGTGGTCGACGGTGAAGCCTAGAAGTAACCTATTCACTCTTGACTAAAAGACCCCAAGGTTGTAACTATCAGGAAACACAGACTCCGGCAGGGAATTCCACTCCTTAGCTGTGCGAACAATGAATGTGTTCGCAAAACGCTTTGTACGTGTGGGTGGGATATCCACCATATACCGATGGCGCATTGCCGTACGTCTGGTAGTTCGATTATGGAAAGGGCCAGGTGGAATCAAATTGTGCAGTTAAATTGCACACTCCCCGAAGTGTAACCGATAAAAAACCGACAGGGTGGCAACTCGGCGTCGATGTTCAAGGCTCTGGAGCTTTGAGTTGACCAGTGCATCGTTGCCGATAAGCCTCTTGGCCCATTTGTAGATCGACTCAAGTGCATCGAGTTGGTATTTGGCAGATTCGTCCCAGACAGAGGTGAGAGCAGTGCTCCGTGCATGACCGAACTTGCGCTTTATACAACTTCAAATGACTCGAAATTAAATGTTTGGAACCCTCTTAGGTTCCAAACATTTAATTTGCAGGTTTCCTCACGATGTCTTCCTTCACTGTTAACGCAAGTGATAATCAAATTATGATCCGCACATGAACTCAAAAATCAGAGGTGCAGGGCAGGGGGCCTACTCCCTAAGTCCATCAACGAAGTTAGTAGCCCATCCGAAAGTAGCCCGAAACGTAGGAGTGAACAAAACAAGTGACAAGTTCAACTTTTCGGACAGGCAAAAACACATCGGTAGTAGTGACAACTGTCAAATCGTGTTGTCATTCATTCTTAATTCGGGCCCCGAAATAATCGTATGTCCATGGGTGATAGGGAGTAAGAAACGCTCGTAACTAAGGCCGAAATCACGGACTTCGTGCTTAGGGAGTAGACCCCCAGAATCGAACTCAAACCCTCCTGCATAGAAGACAAGCGTTCAATTCTACGCAAAAAAATGTTGGTCAATCACAAACGAACCACAACCGCCATCCAGTCAGTTTTCGGTTACAAAAACTATCGAAATGTTCGGTTTTGGTTTTGTTATCAAACGTTTTCACAGATTTCGTAAAGTAAAACTGTCTGAGTGTTTGATTTGGTTATATTTTTTAGCGAAAGGCAAATTTTTTTTTTGTTGAATAGCGTATTTGACTGAAAACATTTAGTCCGTCAGTTAGATTATCAAAAAATATTTGACCAGTATTTTTCTTTTGTTACGTAAACCAAAATTGACGACGATACGACACTTTTAAAATTGGCAAAACGTCACAAGCAAGCACAATTTTTACTTGCTTCTGACGTCACAAGCCCCCACTCTCGAGTTTAATCTTTCCAAAAATTCATAGATTTAACAAAAGAAAAAATACGTGTCCATTATTTTTAAAAACTCTAACTGACGGACTAATTAGATTTGCAATTTATTGATGCTGTCAACATGCCTTTTGGCCACATGCTTTCGTTTAAGCGCAATAAGCGCAGTGATCGATTATAATTTGTTTTGACAGAATATCTAAGCAAAAGCTGTCGAAATGTAAAATTTATTCCTTAGAAATTATTTGACGGTGGTGAAATCGGCCTTAGTAATGTTTTTTGGTTTATAACAAATACTGGACTAATAATTGTGCTGACCCAGCAACAAAGAACATCAAAACAGCAGGCTGCTGAAAAAATCCTTCCAATGTCGGAAAATTACATTTCAGCGTAATATTCTGTGAAGTTAATATGTTTTGATGGCCACACATACTCGTGCATAGGTACTCGTATTTCTTCATTAACATACTTTTTAGAACTATTTTTTTTTATATTTTTTGCAGAAAGTTGACTTTTTATCTCTTTTTCTTTCTTTTTTTTAATCATTGAATAATAGAGTAGTCAGGAATTTTAAATTTTACTTACTTTTATTTGAATATAAGTGATTTCTCATTCTGTTGTAAAACAATTCTATTAAATGTTTTTATGTAAAATGTGTTTGAGATATTCCAATCTTCTAAAACGATAGGAATGTGTAAACATGTGAAAATTTAAAGACTAAGTTAACGTTTGGATCAACAAAAAACTATGATTGCAGCATAATACAGTATACCAATTTAAAGTCACAAAATAAAATGTCATGTATTCACAATGGACAACAACAATTCCGAACATACAGCGGGACTCGTTAAAAAGTTCACCAACTATGTACTTACTTATGTTGAATAGACACAGAATATTTTGGATCCAATTTACATGGGTGAGGTATTGCTTTACAATAATAATATAAATGATGTATACAGTGCGCAATATATTTTATGCCTTCTGCAGTTAGAAATAAGAATTAAAATAATCATTTTTAGGCTTCCGTAACCAAAGGGTGAAACGGGACTCTATTACCACAGTCTACCTATAACTTACTCCTTACAGTCGGTCAACGTAGAAAATTGTCGCAGAGCAATCGTGCGGAGGGTTGCGGGCTGAAGGAGCGGAGATTATGTCCCGAATAGCCATACTGCATACTTGGGACATAACCTCCGCCCCTACATAATTTTGACTTTCCGTAGGACCTGTCAAATGTATGGGCGTTGACCCACTGTATGTAGTAAGTAGGTACACTGTGATATTACTAAGACTCCGTTGTCCGTCTGTCCGTCTGTCACCAGGCTATATCTCATGAACCGTGATAGTTAAACAGTTGAAATTTTCACAGATGATGTATTTCTGTTGCCGTTATAACAACAAATACTAAAAAACAGAATAAAATAAATATTGAAGGGGGCTCCCACACAAAAAACGT
Source organism: Amphipyra tragopoginis (assembly GCA_905220435.1). NCBI lineage: Eukaryota > Metazoa > Arthropoda > Insecta > Lepidoptera > Noctuidae > Amphipyra > Amphipyra tragopoginis. Next base: position 24,908,258 of record HG991996.1, on the reverse strand, counting down.
GATTTTTTTGCCGTTTTTATAGATAATGGTACGGAACCCTTCGTGCACGAGTCCGACTCGCACTTGACCCGTTTTTTATTCGACCGTTCCCGGTAATAGAAAAGATACTCACTCTTGGTCAGTGTTTTTTTTGGTCAATTATATTTTTTTCAAGATGGTAGAAGGAAGGGAAGAAAATACATTTATTTCGAAAATACGGAGACATCATAAAACGCTTTTAATTTTAAAATAACATAATAAGTAAGAAAACATTCTAAAATACAGGGTGTAAACGAATTCGTGTAATTCCTTAAAACTACATAATCTACTACTGGTGTAGATTGGCTCCGCACGGGAATTAGATTGATTTAAAATAAAAAAAAGTAAAATTCTTATTTTTTCATGCGTTATGGTTAAGTGATCGTATCTAAATATCACCTAATAAGGATTCAGTAAAACAAGTTTTTTTTTGCATTAAAAATAAATCATCTGCGTGAACATTTTGATGCCACGTATAAATTAATGAAAGCACGGCAAAGCGGCTGGCGGGCACGACTAACGCGATATCGCTCTTTGCAGTCAGTTAACTCGGGGCTCTAAAATGACTCAGGAATAGTTTTTTTTTTAACTTTATTTTCAAAAATACCCATTTTGGGTTAATCTGTGTCACCAGCAGATCACGCGGTTTGGCACGAATTCGTTTACAACCTGTATACTAGATTTAGATGACTGTACCAAATAGATCTATTTCAGCATTTAGCCAGTCACATTAGTGTTGCCTGGCGGTGTTTTTAGCTGAACTTGGATTTATCTACCACATTATTAAAACAGTATTTCATATAACAGTTCTTTTCAGATATAAAGCCGATTATAAACAACAAAATCATCCGAAAATAAAAGGATCAAAAATATTTTTACCGGTCATAATTGTCAAAACCTGTGTATAGCTGCGATTTTAAGCTTTTCCTATACAAACATATAAACACATTTATCCGACAGATTATAAATAACATCAAACCATTTCCGCATAATTTTCTTTCAATAACCAGCATATTTATCAAACGACGAGCTTACACTTTTCCATAACAGTAATTGGCAGAAGTATGGGAAAGCATCGAACGTTATTTCCCACACCGCATGTTGTGGGACAATGGCTTTTTTTTTCAACCAATCCAATCCTTTTGGCGCAATACACTCCCGTGTGAATTGGAAGCGAGCCGCCACCTGCTACTCCTGATAGGTCCGCATCAATTCTGATGGGCACATATACCGAAAATTTGAAATTGGATACTACATGACGTCGATACTTTTAACGGGTTAGGTGTGAAAATATTGAAAAGGTTGGAAATGCAATAAGCAGATACAGTCGTGTACTCGTATGTATCGCAGACATGGTTATAGAATTTGATAGAAGTGAGTATAGTATTGCAGTTAAAAGTCTGCTTATGAGGTGCAAAGCGGGTATGACAAATAAAACCAACCTAGACCTGAGAGTATATTTAATTTTAATTTGGGTTAGTGGTTAGTCAGAGTGACTAATATCACAAGGTCAATTCCTTTTTTTTGTATCTTTTGAAAATCCTCATGGATAGATACCCTTCGCCCGGGGATGGCGAAGGGTTATGTTGGACTCTTACCGGCTAAAAACCCACGGTGTTCCTTCTCCTGACCCTTGGCTGGGGTCGCGGGATTCGCAGCTGCATGCACCGCGACCCCGGCAGACCTCGATTCGCTAGCCCCTGGCGGACCTTTCCTTCTGTGGGGCATTGCCCCACGTCCTTCTGAGAGGTGCGCACGGAACCCTGCGCGCCGCCTTCTCGGGCCTGTTACTGGTCGGGCGACAGGTCCCCTAACCCGTCGCCCGCAGGCCACACAAGGTCAATCCCTACTAATATTATAAATGCGAAATTAACTCTGTTTGTCTGTCTGTTACGCTTTCACGCCTAAACCGCTGATCCGATTTTGATGAAACTTGGTACAGAGATACTTTGGAACCTTTAGGAGGATATAGGTAGACTTTTATCCCGAAAAAACGGAATACGCGATAAGCGACATCCACGCGGGCGAAGCCGCGAGCGACCGCTAATCTTTACATAAAATTAATATTGTAACAAAGCAAAAACTGAACAATGAATATTTTAGGAAAAAAATTATTGCTACTTGTTTTTAGAATTTCTGTCTGTTTGTATGTTTGATCTTCACGCCAATAATTCTCAACAGATTTAGTTGTTGGCAAATATATCCATTATAGAGCACGTCAGGATATAGGATACAAATTATCACACTATTGATGATTGATATTCGACGACGTCTGTGGTTTAGTGGTTCGAGTGTCGGACGCTGATCACGAGGTCGTGGGTCCGATTCCCACAGGACACAAATATTTATGTGATAATGGTTAAGATACACGGCGACACTGACATTCGACACATTGCAATCGCGACACTGAAATTAAACCAGAGCTAATGCGCAACTCAGTGTAACAGCGATGTACACACTACGACACTCGGTGTCGACACTGAGTATCGGGTGTAATGTGTCGCCGTGTATCCTTACGGTGTTTGTGTTGGTCTGGGTGTTTCTTATGTGTTATAAGAAAGTATTTACAAAAAAAAAAAACAAGTATTATATCCGTTGTCTAGTACCCATAGTACAAGCTCTGCTTAGTTTGGGACTAGATAAATGTGCAAAAATGTCCCAAATATTTATTATTTATTTAATTGAGTGTGGGTGACCTACTTTAACAACCACAACCATACTACGATCGCCAACCCGCCTGCAAGCGTGGCAATTACGGCAAACCCCCCCTTTTGGGGGAGGCATATGTCCAGCAGTGGACGTCTTTCGGCTGAATGATGATGATGATGACTTAACCTTAACAAGAGTAGTAGTTAGCTTAACCTAAGCTAACTACTACTCTAACATCATGACTACTAGCAACAACAGCACTAAGGGCGACCCCTTATGGAACTCGGATCGTACCTTGGCTTAGGGCGTTGCGGGCGCGAGATTGAGTTGGAGAAAGTTTGATGAAAGCTGAATTATCAGGATGACCGCGTAGTCTAAAGAGACGACCGGCTCTTCGACAGGAGAGCTCGGTGGATCATGAACAGCGGTAGAACTCGCCAGCGAGACCTGCGGGTGGCGGCGGGCACGATGTAATGGAAACAAAGGAAATCTGATGAAGATGTCGGCCCGCAGAAAGCTTCATCTGGCTACTCTACTGTTTGGCACAATACTAACCAAAAAACCAGAGTATTTGTATAATAAATTGTCCTGGTCGCGTGAATTCAATAAAAAAAACACAAGAGTATCTGCTTACCTTTTGACAACCCCAAGGCATAGAACTGCTGCGTTTCGTGGGAGTTTTAAATTCGCTGCTACTCGCTGCTGGAATGACCTGCCGCCACCTCTTCGTGCTATAAAAATAGTTAATAGTTTTAGAGCCAAATATAAACAACATCTATTAAATATACAAAAAACAAGTGTATAAACTTACCCGGGGTCTGCACGCAATCGGGAATGGGTAGCAGAGCGGAGTGCGACAGCGAATTATCCAATTTACGATGCAGCAGCTTGTTGATAATTGTGTTTCACTTGATAAGTTGTTAAGTTATGTCCAAAAACCTTTACACTACACAATTTAGTACATATAACACTAATTCCACTTATACACACTTTTGCACATACTAGTATATACAATAGGTACAATGCCATTTCCTTTTAAAATTTAGCATTAATAAACTGCAACTCAAAGATTCTTCTGTTGTCGTTTTCGGCCATTTTAAATTATAGAACAAACAAAACCAAGTGACAACCGGTCGGTGCCTGCGCCGGATCGGCGTTCCTTGTTTGGTCATAAACAAACCATAGACAAATGATGTGGAAGCGTCGAGCGGCTGGCTCGTCCGGAAATGCATAAACTAATTTTTTTCTCTATTCTTGGTTTGACATTGATAAAGTATTATTTAAATTAAATTGTTATAATTTTATTATCTTTTCCACACACACACACGTAATACATAAGCATAATTATAATAAACTATTTATTTGTGTCGTTATTGCCCGTGGCATCACAATGGTCCTATCTGAAAACCAGCGCTGCGACGTTTTGTTTTTTAAATGTCGCAGCATTATGCTGAGATAGGAGCCCTTTTTGGCCTCGTGCAGGTAGTCTAAATTTTTATCCTGTCTTTTATTTTGTCTGTGTTTCTGTAACTGCCTGTGTGAGTCCAGAATAAATAATTTTCTTTCTTTTCTTTCTTTCTTTTAATGTTCTAATCGATTTATTCGCCATTGCCCTTGACCTTGATGATATTACCCTCCACCAGGAGCCCGCATTTCTACCTTTTCGAAATCATTTGCCGATCAGAATTTGATTGCCATTTGCTTTAACGACGAAGGAGAAACATCGTAAAGAAAGTGGCACAGCTGAGAGGGCTCCAAAATATCTCGATGGTGTGTATATTCACACCAGGCCAGTACTTAAACTTAACCAGGGACTTAAACTTGAAACCTTTCTCATTCCGAATAGAGTCCCGTGTCCAGTAGTGGGATGGTAAAAGACAGTACCTAATAAAAATATTCAGATGGAAATAAAATCAGCATTCTGATCTTGTTTAATCTCTACTATCAAAACTGTTTATCACTACTAAAACCGAACTTAACAAAGCTAAAAATGTCAAGGGAAATCAGCTTCAGGCTGGACTATCGAGCAGCTCATGATAAAAGCATAAAGCAACATCAGCTAGCTAATGCCTCGGTGAGGGACACGAAGACAAGTTATACCGGCTTAGAATCTCCCGCAAATAAATTTCCCACGAGGCGCGTATTTTACATCGTTCGCGACAACCGAGACGCAAGATGATCCGAAATATTTTAAAAAAGACGCCAGGAGACGCACTATTTATTAGTTTTGTGGGGAATTGAAATGGGGAAGATATTCATGGGAGTTAGGATTTGAGAAATTGTGCAAAACGCAAAGTGAAATGTAAAGTTTAGTGGAATAGAGATATTGACTGAGTACAAAATTAAGAAGGGAAAAATTGTATTGTATTTAGGATAAAATATATTCATGGTTTTAAACTTTCGCGATTTGTACACATTATAAAAATACAGATTCGGCTCTAATCACGTAAAAACTTAAAAAGGCACTAAATACCTAGCCGCTTGAATTCCATACATCCGAACATCGATTTTACTTTTGAAATGGAAACAGACAGGTCGTTAGCTTTTCTCGATGTACAGTAGCGACCAAAAGTCCATAGGCAATCTCACAAAGCAATAGCTTGACGTTTAGTTTGACTTACGACCTTCTATTTTTAAGAGACACATGCATCATCGTTGTAGTTCATAATTTCAACGTAGATCTATAAGTTAAGATGGCTTAGTGGTTAAGCGCGTCCGAAAACATGCCTAGTTCATGGAGACGTGCGTTCAAATCTCACGCAATGCAGACTTTTTGTAAGTTTTTACTCGATTGTAAGTATTTGTAAGTAATGAGACAGATATAATATTCAATTATCTTGTTCGCTCTGTTCACACATTTCGTAACGTTAGGGAGGTAGATCATAGAAAACTAAATAAAGAATTAATATTTTTGTGGGGTAGATAGACATGAGTTTTATGAATATTTAACTTGATCGGAACGAACGTTGTCGATTGGTTGTAAATGTTAGTTAGTGACGTGTGGTTTAATAGAGAGCGGTATTGTATTTATTCTCAAAATGCAGGCAAATAATAATATTGAGACGAGGGCGACTATTTTTGCGCTGCATAAAAGTGGTCTTAAATAGAACACAAATATCTGATGAAACCGGACTGAATGTGAGTATTAGGGTAGGGTGGTGTAAGATCGCGCAGGAGATAAGATTGCGCACACGTCATTACTCGACACCGGTGTGCAGCACGTTGCCAATTCTAGTAGTGTTTCGATTCCTTTGCATGCTAGTATGCACTCCCAAAAAAGTATTCAGATACGAGTAAAAACGGCGAGTCTAAGTGAGTTCAAAGTTTTTATAGCTGTTTGATCTAGTTTTTTGACATTTTGCAAGTATAACTTATAAAAAACCTGTTGGATATTCAATGTTTTGCTGATAGGTTTACTTGTGTTTACCTTTAAAATTTCGGCTAGTTATAACGTAGTTCAATAACTTTTTATGAGATGGCTGTAGTATCAAAATAATTGCGTTGGAGGCCAAGTGTGTAAGTTTGCGCATTAAGAGGGTGTATAATATTGCGCGCGCAGTCTTACACGCCACTGTGTAATATTCATCTATATCTACTTATGAATATTGTTTTTTTTAATGGTTATAAATAGCGCTTCACTTTGTTGTAAAATGTCACAAAGATCACGCAAAATTTACCGTAAAGTTTGGTCACCTTCCACCAACGAGGATGCTCGTAAGCGCATTGAAAAAGGAGAAAGCAAGAAGCAAGGGGCTTTGAGTATAGAAATTGCTGAGTCAACACTAAGACACTGGTTGACCAACCACAATGTGTAACTAAGATAAAATAAAGAATTCACCAAAAAAAAGAACGGTTTTGTGGAGAATGCTCTGAAGTCTTCGTAGAACCTATTAATGAAAACTGGACCGAGTGCGATACGTGCCAGGTGAGGTGGTACGAAAAGTGAACTGATTACTTCGATTTTGGGGTATTTAAATGTGTTTTATGCAAGTAATTCGCCTAAATAACACTGCGCAATCTTATCGCCATCTATGCGCAATCTTACACACCGGGGTGTGTAAAGTTGCGCATGTCCCGACTTCTGTTTTTTTGATAATTAAGTAAAAAGTGATTATGTTTGCTCAATAATTGTTGTTAAAATTTATTGCTAGATAAGTTTAGATTTAATAATAATCAACAAACCTGTGATTAATCCGTATGTTTTATTTTTATGACCGATGTATTCAAAACTGCGCAAACTTACACCACCCTACCCTACATAAACAATTCATAACTTGATCTTTTACTTCAAATTTATAATCACCTAAGATTATTTGGCCATGTCTCCAAATTCTTTTTTAAATCCGCCATCATGAGGCCTAAAAGATAAATAATTAGTGTTTATTATTGTATTTAAAATACAGAGTTATAATATTACATTGTTATATTAAATAAATATTATAATATTATGAAAATGAAGTTACTTCAGTATTTTGATATAGCCGCCTAATATTACTTTTTTTTGTTTTAGAGGAATACTGTAAGTCTTTGGATCAAAAGATATGAGGAAGAGGGAAGCCTTGCTAGTCGATAGCGAAGTGGAAGGCCGTCGCTTATTGGCGAGGCGCAGCGACAACATATTATTATGGTGGACGAGTATGTTATGAAACAATTGGTTTCACACCTACGAGACACTTTGCGGAATTATTTGACACCTCGCTGCAAACTGTTCGCCGTGCCCTCCACGCTGAAGGATTGCATCACAGAAGACCCGCTAAAAAGCCCTTCTTGATAGAAAGACGTAAACAAGAACAATTACGTTTCGCACGGGATTACTTAGATTTTGACTGGAATACTTCCATATTGTCAGATGAAAAGACGTTTAAATCTAGTCAAAAGGATAGGCTTCACTTATGGCGCAGGAATAACACTCGCTTGTGTTATAAAAACGTAATCCATAATACAGACAGGTGTGGGAAAATTTAAGAGGAACCGAAGTATGTGGTAGTATTGTAGGGTCCATGCGCAAACGTCTATTTGACTGCATTGAAATTGAAAATAATGGGGGATACACAAAATATTAACACCCAGTAGATGTTTTGGTTTTAATAATTAGACGGTGTAACTAAATATTTAGTAATATTAACATATCCGTAATTATTTCATGATCTTAAATTGAGGTTTAGTTTCAATCTTCTTTTCGTCAAGAAAATGAACACTTAAGCTATAACCTCAATACATTCATTGTGACGTTACCTATATATAAAACATGTTTATAAAGTCTAAATCATTATAGGTATATTAGTTTTCAATAAACTCTGCTGAATACCGATACGTATAATAAGTGGGTGTCAACAATTATATTTGTGTCATTAGAATATCCCTTCTTTGTTATGTTATTATGAATTGACTAAGTAGGTATACTCACAACAAAAAATCTTATGAATGGTTACAAGAGAACTTCTTTTACCTAGGTAGGAATGTGACGTCACAATTCTCATAAAAGTTTGTTAGTTTATAAGTAAATAAAACGAATAAACATTTTTGTTATCATTTAGCACGACTTTTTTATTTCCACCTTCCTACACCAAAAAAAATTGAATACATAATCACATAAATAATGAAATAATAATACAATAACTAACACTATAAATAAACATCAATAATATTTTTTTTTGCTTAAAATACAGATATAAATATAAGTTTCAAAGAAACAAAAAGTAGCTACGCATTGTAAGATTCGAACTCAGATGTCATTGATCGTGGACCCATTGCTTAGCTCAAACAGCTATCAGGACATATTCGATTAAAGCGAATTTTAGCAATACAATGTTAAGAACAGGTAACCACTGTGACGCATATTCTAAATGCAACAGAAATATAATGTTATTTCGCGTAGCGCGACGACTGTTCATTAGTGTGTGTTATCTGTGGAATGTTGAGACATCACCCGTACACGCACATGCATACGCATTGGCTGTATCGTGCGCGAGTTTAAAGCAATGTAGTCCTTAGCGTGCCTATGGACTTTTAAGCGTTTACTGTACAGGTAAAGGTGAGACATGATGGTACCCTAGGACACACTGTATACCGAAAACCGACACACACAGACAGGTACCTTAATGCCCATTCACACCACCATCCGCGTCACCTTCAATCCGTTGTTACCTCACTGACGAACAGAGCATACGATCTGTGCGACGCTGAACATTTAGACAGGGAGCTCGCCCATGTTCAGGAGGTATTGAAGACAAACGGATACAGTGGGTACCTACGACGTCCGAAGAGGAAAGAGAAAAAACCGGGGGTAAGCAGAGTGCCAGCTTTCATGCCATATTTAAAAGGAGTGACGGATAAAATTGGTACAGTACTACAGAAATACGCCATTAAGACTGTATATAGTCCTCTCTCCAAGGTATCAAGGCAACTGCGTACTCCAAAGGATGTTATTCCTCTTCAGACACCTGGCGTATACAAGATTGACTGCAGTTGCGGTAGTTCTTATATCGGGCAGACCAAAAGAACAATAGCAGAACGGGTCAAGGAACATATCGCCGCAGTCAAAAACCGCCAGATCAATAAGTCCGCAATAGCCGAGCACCTTCTGGAGTCCGGTTCCAATCACTGGATAGAACTACACTGCCCAAAAATCCTCTCCACCGATCGTCACTATTATCCCAGAATCGTACGTGAAGCGATTGAAATTAAGAAGTACAAGAATTTCAATCGGGAAGATGGATATAAATTGTCAACATCGTGGAATCCGGTCATCAGCAAGTGTTATCGTAGACGGGACGGTTTAGGCGAGTGTAAAGACGTCGTTAGTGTAGTGTGTCGAAGTACCGACGATAACTTAATAAAATAAAATAAAAATCGAGATCGAGTGAGGGTAGATGAAAATACTTTTACTTCACGAAGATGACAACTGCTCCGCAACTTCAGTCTACCCGTGACCACGGCCGGTGTAATTTGGCCGAAACGTCGGTATAAAAAAGGTATTTAGTGCCTTTTTAAGTTTTTACGTGATTAGACCCGAATCTGTATTTTTATAAATATATTCATATTCGTTTTTCGACATGAACGTATTTTGTTGATGAATAAATAATCCAAGTGTTTTAGATGGGAAAAAGTGTACATTTAATGAACTATTATATAATCAGGCAAAACAATACGTCTTGCTATTTTCAATAATATTAAATTTTTTTAAAACATTTTGTGTAGAAAAATATTAATATTTATGATTAGTTACGGTTTACTCACGTGCATTTTTCGGGATTGTCCGACTAGTTACGGACTCATACGGTTAATCATGAGCTGAATACGCGGCGAACTCGCAAGTCGAACTCGCTAGTCGGGCAATCCCGAAAAACGCACATGAGTAAACCGTAACTAATCATGAATATGAATGTGTCTCACGAAAGTTATAATACAAAAACTATTCTAATGCTGAAATCATGTAGTATTTTCACTGAATTTCAAGTAGATTAATTAAATAAACCACTTAATTGAATACCTACTTAATGTATTGAACTCAAAGAGATGCGGTGATACTTTGTTATGATAATCTTTCTTTCTCTCTTTTCTAGAGAAAACAATAGCTTGAAAAAACAAACTGAATCTAAACTCAACAACTAACTCAACAGTTCGAAATTATTATTATTTCGCTATTTTCAGTTGAAAAAAGAGAAGGTCGGTATGTAGGTGATTATAAAAATAAAAACAGTTTGTTACGTAGTTTTTAGGGTTCTGTACCCAAAGGGTGAAACGGGACCCTATTACCACAGTGTACCTACTTACTACATACAGTGGGTCAACGCCCTTTTTTTGACAGGTCCTATGAAATGTCAAAATTGGTAACACTTGTCATAGGGTTGTCACATAAAACAAATTACACAAACTTTGTCAAACAAACGTCCAAATTAATTAACGTTTTATAGAAACAGTGACACGCAAAAAGAAAACCACGCATGCGTAATTTTGACGATTGACAAAATAATGCAAAGGTATGTAGCCGCAAGTTCGCCATCTTATGCTGGTATTTACTAACAATATTTAAAACTACAAATTTTGTCGAGGTTACAGTCGCAGTGGCTAACGCTTGCGGGGGTAGGTAAGAGTAATAAATGATTCCCAAATCCAGGAAGGAGCCATAGAATATTACTTATTATTTATGGTTATTACTTCTATGGTTTTCGTGGGTGCTGATGCTGGAAATAAAGACTAAGTATTTCTCGACAATATACGGCGGTCAAAAAAATTTACCAGTTAAATTTAATTTGCCAGGTAAAACGTGGTCCCTATCTTGGTGTTTGAGAATGGATCTCGTTTTTGTAATCAGCGTCCCAGAAAATCATGGATTTGACACCCATCACGGCTAATTTGAAAATTTTCATGGCCGCCATCTTGAATATAGATTTTGACCTCATTTTCGTCATCAGCATCCCCGAAAACCATGGAAGTGACACCCATGATGGTTAAATAGAAATTTTAAAAGCTGCCATCTTGGAAATGGATTTTGACCTCATTTTCGGCATCAGTACCCCCGAAAACCATGGAAATGACACCCATGACGACTAATTTGACATTTTTATTACCGCTATCTTGGATTTCGATTTTGACCTCATTTTCGGCGTCAGTACCCCCGAAAACCATGGAAATGACACCCATGACCACTAACTTGACATTTTTATTGCCGCCATCTTGGATTTCGATTTTGACCTCATTTTCGGCATCAGTACCCCCGAAAACCATGGAAATGACACCCATGACCACTAACTTGACATTTTTATTGCCGCCATCTTGGATTTCGATTTTGACCTCATTTTCGGCATCCGCACCCAGAAAACCTTGGATTTGACACCCATGACGACTACTTTACTAATTTTCATGGCCGCCATCTTGGATTTGGATTTTGAAGTTATTTTCGGCATCAGTGACCCCGAAAACCATAAAATTAACACCCATGATGATTAGATGAAAATTTTCATGGCCGCCATCTTGGATTAGTAAACAGACTTTATTATAAAATTCTCATAATAGGTACATACAACATACTATTAATAAATTAATATAATTTCTATGAACGATGTCAATCAAATTCGAAATCAAAAAGTGCGAGCCCTGGAATTTATGTCCCGAGTACGCAGTATGGCTACTCGGGACATAACCACCGCTCCTTCACCCCGCAACCCCCCGCACGATTGCTCTGCGACAATGTTCTATGTTGACCGACTGTAAGGAGTAAGATATAGGTAGACTGTGCTATTACTAAGACTGCGCTGTCCGTCTGTCACCAGGCTGTATCTCATGAACCGTGATAGTTAGACAGTTGAAATTTTCACAGATGATGTATTTCTGTTGCCGCTATAATAAAAAATACTAAAAAATACAATAAAATAAATATTTAAGGAGGCTCCCATACAACAAACGTGATTTTTTTCCGTTTTTATAGATAACTAGCGACCCGCCCAGGCTTCGCACGTGTATGTTTTATACCTTAAAACCTTACACTTGAATCACTCTATCTACTAAAAAAACCGCATCAAAATACGTTGCGTAGTTTTAAAGATCTAAGCATACATAGGGACAGACAGCGGGAAGCGACTTTGTTTTATACTATGTTGTGATGATGGTGCGGCATTCGTGCGCCGACTCCGAGTGCAAGTCCGACTCGCACTTGGCCGGTTTTTTTTATTACTTTGCTTGGTCATGTTTGACCCTCTTCGCACCTGCTGGTAAGCGCAGACAGGATCTAAGATGGAGCACACGAATCCAAATAACAGAGATATACACTGCCGTGCAGGCCCTAAAACGCAGTAACAGGTTTTTTCACGTTTTTGAGTTGAATATTGAACCTTGACGGTCACGCTATAAGGAACACAGTGATATTGCCGGTTTTTAGTTGGGATGTTCTAAACGGTTAAAAAGACGAATTAATGAAAGCAGTAACTTACGTTTGTAGGTCTAAATATGTCATAAGACTAACTAAAATACAGTAACAGCTGTTACGTCTACCACGACTCGTCACTTTACCTATTTAAATGCAGTAAATATCTTTATTACCACTAAAAATCTGTATTCTACACTCAAACAAATATTGACGCATATAAATTAAAACGCAGTAAGTAGTTTTTGTACCAACAGTATTAATACTGCATGGTTGATCACTAATTTATTTTAGGCGAACTACTGATTAAAACGCAGCAAAGTACTTGTATGTGGTATTTTATTTAGTCTTATTCAAGTAGGTTCTTAGAGTGAAAACCAACTAAAGTGCAGCAAAATTAAAATTCTTTCTTTTACTGCTTTTACTTTAATCGCAAATCACGTTCGAGTATGAATGCTACTGTTTAAATTGCAGTATGATCATTATTTACTGCAGTATAGTCGGTATTATTTTAAAGGTGAAAATAACTTAATGCTAATTAAATAGCAGTATGAGTAGCTGTTACTGCATTATAATTGGTAACTTGAACAATGCTACTTCATTCCACTGCAATCAAGACCATATTTTACTGCGTTCTAGTTAGGATCTGTCGCTCTCTCTCTCGGTCAATCAGTCATGTCGAACGCTGCCGCGGAAGAAAGACGTTTGTGTCCGCGTCGTGCCGGTGGTGTAGGTAGTGAATACTGCCGTGCAGGCCCTAAAGTGCAGTATGAGAGAAAAAGCGGTTTCGAGTAAATCGCGAAAAACTTTTTAACGCTGTTTTTTATATTATTCATTTGTATGGTGGATATTTTTATTGCCACGAGGACTACCTGAGAACAAAGATTATATCTACAAATAGAAATATGAATTTAGTTTATTAAGTTCTAAATAAAACGATTTTTTCCAAAATCATGGCTGTTACTGCACGCAAAAAGGTACACGTATGCAGATTAAAATGCGGTAAAAATACTTGATACTGCAAAATCTTTGATTTATTTGCTACTTTGCAGAGTAATTTGCAGCATAATACCTTTTTTACTGCATTTTAATTTGTATCTTGAACTAATTGCACGTGTAGTATGTAACAAATTTTCGAACTTACGAATTATGTCCTAGGTAGGAATTTACAGAATAAAACAATTTTATGTATGGAATAAGAATAACGTTTATTTTTTAACAATTTCTGCTAATATTGTTACTTATCTTTAGGCGTTTCGAGCACATGCGGCTATAAATATACTTAAGAAACAATATTAAATAGTAAGAAACTTTTTGCTTTCGCAAGAAACATGAGATCTTTTACTTAAATGGCACATGGTTTATACCTATCTAAAAATAAATCACAAAAATCTTAGGTATCAAGATAACATAAAATAAATGCTCAACATTCGGTTCATGTTTACAAGGCATGCATAATCATAAAAATAATAAAATAGGGCTTAAGATACGCGTATCATTTACTCGGTATTATTAGGTAGCTTTGGACGACCGAGCTTGGGAACAAGCTACGCTCCCCATCCGTTTTGGGGGCCTCGGCGTCCGCAAAATTACCAGTATAAGTCTACCGGCATTCCTATCCTTGGTTCACAGTGCTGAAAAATTAACCAGGAATATCTTAGCCAACTCACTGGTTAATTTTGAGGTAACGTGCTTGACCGAGGCTTTGAATGCTTGGAAAATCGCTCGCCCGAATACGGATCCGCCCGTCAACCCATTTTCCCAGAGACAGTGGGATGAGCCGCTCTGCGTTGTGATGCGTGCTCGCCTGCTGGCTGTGGGTGAATGGGAGTCGGACCTATGGCTTCAGGCACTTCCGTCGCCCAACAGAGGTACTATGTTGGACGACACTACTTTCCGCATCGCTACATGCCTTCGTTTGGGTGCTCCATGCAGTGCCACTGCGGTGAAGCCGTCGACAGCCTCGGACACCACGGCTTGTCTTGCAGCAGGAGTGCAGGTCGTATAGCACGGCACGCCAACTTAAATGATATTATCCGTCGTGCTCTTGTCACCGCCGGCGTTCCAGCTGTATTAGAACCCAATGGCTTGGTACGTGACGATGGTAAGAGACCAGATGGCATGTCATTGGTACCATGGGAGATGGGTAGGCCTCTGGTATGGGACGCAACGTGCGTCGATACCCTTGCACCATCCCACCTTCCTAGCTCGGCAGGCTGTGCTGGCGCTGCTGCTGCAGCTGCGGAGGCCCTCAAGCGGCGAAAATATAATAACTTCATCAGTAATTATATTTTCGAGCCGTTTGGGGTCGAAACACTCGGGTCGTGGGGTCCGAGTGTCCGACTTCTATATAGAGAGGTAGCAAGGCGGCTGGTCGACGCTTCCCGTGACCCGAAGGCTGGCCTCTACTTTGGCCAAAGGATTAGCATTGCCATACAACGTGGCAATGCTGCCAGCATTCTGGGCACGCTACCAGTGGACAGCGATGCGGAGGAATATTTCGATGCCCTATTTTAGTTTATAGTTTTATTAGGATAGATTTTTCGTTATTTGTATATTTTTGTTTGTAATTATGTAAATGTGTTTAAATAACTTTGTAATCTTTTAGGTAGGTAGGTACCAAAAACAAAAGATATAAGTAAATAACAAAACACGAATGTATCAAAAAAACCATAAGTCCTCAACATTACCCGTTTTATAAGACGGGTATTTAGTCTGAACGGCCCAAAGCGAATGGACCGCGGGCCATTCGACCGTAAACAAAAATCGTCTGCGTTTCAAAGGACCGGGTGATAAAAAGTACATCAAGTACCTACATTCGGGTGCAAAAGTTAAAATAAAGGGTCATTGTTAAGTCGTGCCAACCGGTTATGAAGATAATGAAAATTCAAAATCATTTTATCACCGGTCCTTTGGAACGTAGACGATGTTTGGTTACGGTCGAATGGCCCGCGGTCCATTCGCTTTGGGCCGTTCAGACTAAATACCCGTCTTATAAAACGGGTAATGTTGAGGACTTATGGTTTTTTTGATACATTCGTGTTTTGTTATTTACTTATATCTTTTGTTTTTGGTACCTACCTACCTAATAATACCGAGTAAATGATACGCGTATCTTAAGCCCTATTTTATTATTTTTATGATTATGCATGCCTTGTAAACATGAACCGAATGTTGAGCATTTATTTTATGTTATCTTGATAGGTACCTAAGATTTTTGTGATTTATTTTTAGATAGGTATAAACCATGTGCCATTTAAGTAAAAGATCTCATGTTTCTTGCGAAAGCAAAAAGTTTCTTACTATTTAATATTGTTTCTTAAGTATATTTATAGCCGCATGTGCTCGAAACGCCTAAAGATAAGTAACAATATTAGCAGAAATTGTTAAAAAATAAACGTTATTCTTATTCCATACATAAAATTGTTTTATTCTGTAAATTCCTACCTAGGACATAATTCGTAAGTTCGAAAATTTGTTACATACTACACGTGCAATTAGTTCAAGATACAAATTAAAATGCAGTAAAAAAGGTATTATGCTGCAAATTACTCTGCAAAGTAGCAAATAAATCAAAGATTTTGCAGTATCAAGTATTTTTACCGCATTTTAATCTGCATACGTGTACCTTTTTGCGTGCAGTAACAGCCATGATTTTGGAAAAAATCGTTTTATTTAGAACTTAATAAACTAAATTCATATTTCTATTCGTAGTTATAATCTTTGTTCTCAGGTAGTCCTCGTGGCAATAAAAATATCCACCATACAAATGAATAATATAAAAAAAAACAGCGTCAAAAAGTTTTTCGCGATTTACTCGAAACCGCTTTTTCTCTCATACTGCACTTTAGGGCCTGCACGGCAGTACAAGGTAAGTCGGAAAGGGGGTACTAATCCGCGAGCCACTAATAGTATCACTGATTACAGTTTTAAAGCAAGTGTTAAAATTTTTAAATTCGAATATCTTTATTTCCATGAAAAATTATAATTATTTTAGTTTTTTCAAAATTTCTCTATTTTCTGAATTCTTTAGTTAAGAATTCAGAAAATATAGATTCTAATCCGTGACCCGGAATATGACCTAGAAAGTAAGCACAGCTGACCATAACTGCGGATTGATAGGTTTTAGCGTGTTTTTATGAAATCTTTAAACAGCAGTTCCTCTTAAACTATTGACTTTTGGGGAAAATTGTAGAAAAAAGGTTATTCATTATTATGGGTACTTTCTTATTAGTACCCCCTTTCGGACTAACCTTGTAGAGGGATTCCCGGTTACACCTCTGGCTGTCACATACACACGACGGAACACAGTGAACTGCTTGGCGCCGGACTTTAATGCGAGTGCTGGATCCAACCACCAAGCGTGCTGGGTTTTGTTGAATCTTACAACACGCGTCAATTCCCAGCATACGGTGAGGAAGTTTCATATTCTAGCTAGCCCGTCCCCACACGGGATACGGAATACAAAATAGTCAAATAAACTATTTTTGTTTACCAAATATAATATCAACTTTCAACAACCCTCTCGTACCGACATTGTTTACAATTTCAATATGAATAGAATGGAAACAAAAGTTAATATTTTTGTAATCGTGGCCCTCCAATTAATTAATTTAATTAATCCACTTCGAGAAGAGCCGGGGAAGGTCGGAATGCTTTGCTTTCTTCAAACTTTTCTTATAAATAAGCCTTTGTTTTGGAATGAACAGACAAAATTAATGGTGGTTTTGTAATAAGCGCGTTTTAAATGTTTTGATGTTATTTATCTTTCGTATTATGGTATGATGAAAATTAATTATTATTCATTTTGTTAGTTTTATGTAGTTCGACTTTCTGAGAATCACATACTTCAGTCGTTGAAATGATTTGACTTTGTTCACACAAAACTTGTTTCTGACGATGTTGTAATTATAGCTCAAAATAATAATAAGTATCTTCTCTAGTTAACCAGTCCACTAAACATAAGTCCATAGACCAGATATTTTTTACCATATTTTACAATAGTCTTGCACCCATCGGGACGATCCATGATTGTACTCCAATTGTGCAGCCGTGGATAGTCCCCGATTGGTGCTCCATCCCATTTTATATTAAATTTCTCAAATGGACCTCTGCGCGTTGGACCTGTGTCCCCCGTATGCCTTTCAAAAGACCGGACTTTTCCGCACGGAAGATGAGCCGTGAATCCCTAAAGTGTCTTAATTCTCTTATTGATAGCTATAGTATAGCCAATTCAGATAGTTTTCCCGTGAAAATATAATTATTTGTTAGATTACAATTAAACTTAACAGCTAGTACACAATTAAGCGCTTCGGTAGAACGCGTTGCAAGTTACTCAAATGCGCGCTTTTGGCCGAGCGCCCGTCAAGCACGCGCTTCAAAGCGCTTAATGTTTATCAGCTGTAAAGCTAACAGCATTTTTTATCGGAATCGAACAATCGAAACACTATTAAAAAATCTCCTACTTTTTATGGCAGTGATTATAAATTCGAGAGTGTAATAATGTGTGAGATAGAAACAATCATAGCTTGCCACCTACACAACGATAATAGAAATTACTATAGGTACGTTTGTAGGTAACCACGACGAACATTTCAATGTATCCAGCCTGCGGTAGGCTCTAAATCAAAATAAATTGAGATATACGATCCTGTCACATGGAACTAACTGACTAACTTAGGACGGCTTGCCGACTAGGCTGGAGCTTTGTTTGGATCAAGCTAGTAATCGGTCAAGTGGCGAGTATATCTCGCATCTCTATAATGTACTTATCATATCTCGCTTTAAACCGCGAGTGGTGTCGGCTTATGTCTGTGAGACCGGGTGTTTCGAAAACATCGAATATTCTTTTGCCCTCCATCGATTCAGGCTGTGATTTCGAGTAGCTGCCCGATTGTGCGTCCCCGATCGATAGCCCATACCGAAAAGGCGAAGCGGGCGCAACTTCCTGAGTTTTCACGCGAAAATGGTCCGTGATACCGGCTTCATCAACTATATAAGACAATTTCGCGTCACCACTGGCGGGTTCCGATTCGATAGACCGAAGTAAGTATCGAATACTTAACTCGATTACTTAAGTACGTCCGACGCAATCTGAGCAGTCAGCGCCGCTGCCAACCTCACTAACTGACTAAGCTTTTCACTACACCATGAGCTAAGTCAAAGTTTTTTATTTCAAATAGACCAGATTACAGGTACTTTTAAAACGCCAAAACTAGGCGCACGGTTCCAAAGGTAGGTTACATGGAGAAGAGCCGGCAAGAAACTCCAAGAATACTCTTTTCAAAATAGTGCTTCAGGATAATTGCATTACAGTAGTGTGAGAAATAGAATGAGAAAAATGCAGGTTAATGTAAGAAATAAACTCACATAAGAGTAACAAATAGAAAAATATGCCTTCTAGGATTGCCGTAGCAGTTAAGGTCTGACCAGTCCCGACAGACAGCACCCGTTCACGAGTATGACGTGCACATCCGCATCGCTCAGCTCAACCATATTGTAGGGAACCCAACGACCGGATATACAACGCCACCATCAGCATAAACGATCTGAATAAACGATTCAGTTGCAATTAATAAACGTTTCTGTTAGTAGAATTGGGCTCCTGATGGGTCAATGAACTACACACACCATCGAGAAGCCACATAACGAGAAGCAACAAAGCATAGAGCCCTTTCAGGTGTACTGGTTCCCTCACGTTATTTTCCTTCACCGTTAAAGCGAGTGATAAATGTACAAGACCGAGATGGGCTGCAAACTGCAACCGCAGATGGTTTCTAAGAACCAGTAGTGTCACTTGTCTGCTGCTGTCATCGCGGTTGCAGTTTGCAATCGCCGTTGGAATACTACTTTTAAGGTGTGTACCTTAAAGGTGTTATTTGGATGGCGAGTTGGGGTCTGCGGATGCAGTCTGCAGTTTGCAGCCTGTCTCGGACTTGTACGTTTAAGAATATTTGCCTTCATAAACATGAAAAGCGTAACGTAATAAAAACTTTAAATAACCACTACAGCCTAAGTGTCTCAGTAACATTAACGGATATAGTACAAAATGAACAAAAGAAAAGAATAATGTGCTAAGATATTTTGGCAACTGCTAATGTACACTTAAGAAAACGTGTTTCTACTTGTTAATGGGCTTGTTTTGTAAAGTAACAGGCCGTTTACCCGACGCCCGGTCCGTTTGTCTGTCCACCACTGTAAATTAACACGAATTGGGAAGGAAACCATCTTGTTAACACGGACCTACGAGTATGTGGTGTTCTTATTTGGTAACGAATTCTTGTGAAATAAATACATACACACATAGCTCGTGTCTGTTTCCTATAAGGGTAGGCAGAGACAATTGAACTCCACCTGCTACGATCCTGACAAACATTCCTCGCTTATTTATTACTAGCTTTTGCCTGCGGCTTAGCTCGCGTTAATTAAGTACAAAAAAACTCTTAACACACTACTAAAGTTTCTATAATAATATAATTTAATCATAATTCAAAAGACACATGGCGTCATCTAACATCTTTAATGTTGTTTTCTTCGGGAACAGTACTTTTTATCGGGATGAAAGGTACCCATGTCCGTTTTTGTACACCTGTGGCGGCATCTATTCACGCCACATGCGAACTATTCATGCCTACATCGCGATATCAAGATTTAACACGCAGATTGTATATACATATATATAACTTCCCAACATTAACTGTTGGGCAGTAGCCCGCCAGGCACAAGACTCCGCCTGGTTGGAGGATCCTCCCTTTGGTTGGAGGAACACCACACCTGGTTCCTCCACATACTTACCTGACAACGTATAATATGCAAAATTTCAAGGTGATCGGTTCAGTGGTTTAGGCGTGAAAAGGTAACACACAAACAAACTTACTTTGTACCTGCGCCGACTAACTGCGCGGACCAGCACCGACAAGCGCTGGCAGATCGGCGCCGGCAACCCGCTTTCTACGTGTATACTCACTTAGAACTGTGAGGCACTCAATAGCGCCAACGATTGGAATTTACGCATACTAGCCACTCGACCAAAATATTCGAGTAGTTTAAACAAAGCATATTACCTACATAGTTCTCTGTGAGGACTTCTTTGTATAGGCCGATGCAATACCTTCTCTGTTATTAAACCAACCCTACATATTGAGACTGCCCCGTTCATCTAGTAGTCGCAAGGGCGTGACTGATTGTGAGGTCCTGGGTTCGATCTCACGTCATGCTCGTGAAAGGTGCCGTCTGTCGGGACTGGTCAGCTCTTAACTGCTATGTCAATCCCAAAAGGCGTATTTTTAAGGTAAGGTACTCATAAATGAGTTTATTTCTTAGATCAACCTGCATTATTCTCATACTATTTTTCTCACGATACTGTAGAATAGAATAGAATATACTTCATTGTACACCAAAATTGTAACATAGCTCTTATACAATATAATTTAGTGAAGAGTAGGTACAATGGCGGTCTTATCGCTGATAGCGTAGTAGTGAAATCTTCATGATCTATTATTTAAAAAGAGTATCCGTGGAGTTTCTTGCCGGTTTTTCACCATGAGACCTACCTTTTGGAACCGTGTACCTAGTTGTGAAGTTTTAAAAGCACCTGTAATTTGGTCTACTTGAAATAAAAAGCTTTGACTTTGATCCCTAGGTCGGGCAAGGTGTTATTGGGTTTTCCATGTAGAATTTCTGAGTAGCAGCCTGGGGTTGTGTCCGGTTGATAGTAATAGGCTCGCCCCCTATTACATGGGATTTGAAACATGACGGCGAAATGTGGGTGTACTCTGCCCAACGCTTCAGGGAATATAAGGCGTGATTTTATTATTATAACTTTTGTGAGACACATTCATATTTATGATTAGTTACGGTTTATTCACGTGCATTTTTTGGGATTGCCCGACTAATTTCGGACCCAAACGGAGACCTTAATCATGAGCTGATCACGCGTACCCCGCGTACGCGTGTGTCAGTTTGACTTTGGCATCGAAGGCGAGCGAGTTTGTTGTATGTTGCAATTATCTTCTAGTAATATGTCCATGAAATCATACTCCATTTTAAAGACACGTCTGCGTTGTGAGGTATCCAAAGAAGGCTGCCAAAAGCGGAAGCTGCGGTGTCCGCTGCGGCAACCACGGTGGACACTGTTATTCCCCACGCACCGCCCCCACGCACCGCACCACGCGCCGCACGACGCCCCGCGTCTTCGTAAACGCAACTACACAGCACAGTACCATATGTTTGTATTTGTGCGTGCAACGCTGTGGCTGGAGCCGCGGGCCCCGCCTGCCGTTTCGCGCGGCGCTTCTTCATGAACGGAGAAAACGCGCAACGCGCCGAGCGACGCGGCGCCAGACGCGCCGCATAACGCCCCGCGTCTCCCTGAACGAAGCCTTAGGTTGGCAACGCATTAGCAATCCTCTTTTCTTTCTTTCAATTTTGATCCGCACAAGAACTCTAAAAGTCAAAGGTGCAGGCCAGAATCGAATTTATACCCTCCAACATAGAAGGAAACCATTCAACCGCTAAGCTATCACTGCTAAGGCATGCTGAATATGTGACTGAATAATACTTGGAACGACTTTCTTCAGAGTTATATTGAAATTTCCGGATTTAATGACGGTCGGGTACCTGACATCACTTTAACAGAAATTCACCAAGCTTCGTAAATTTCGCTTAGCCTTATAAACACCAAATATCAGCTACTAGTTGACACAGAACTCCAGTTCCTCGAAACGTACTAATCGCGCCAACAGGAATTCTCTCGTAATTCCCAGTCGTGGTGCTCTCGCCGTATCCCGCAATCAAACGAACATTAATATAATTTGAAGCTATGATCGCGAACCCGGATCATTTGGGATCGTACCGAAAACAGAGCTATTGTTGATCTAATTTATTCACTCAAACATGAGACACGCTTGGGACTGTGTTATTGTACAAATAACGTATAATAATGCATTATGTACAATTGGCAAAGGAGATAAGTATACAGGCAAATAGCTATGTTATAGTACTACGACATAAGTTGTGCGCCTCGGCAATCTTCGTGTTTCCGAATATGTAAGAATTTGTAGTATAGTAGTACACCACGAACTAACCCCATTTTTCAATATTTTATGTCTACCTTGTCCAGCAAAAAGATTGTTTGGAACAAATGGTTTTTAGCGATAAAACTGCCATTGTACTCCTAATTACATAACTATTTAACTATTATTGTAACTCTATTACTCCTATGGTATTCAATAAAGTTTATTATCGCACACAATAAATACCTACGTAATACAAGCCAACGTAGTGCTATTATTAGCCTGCCTACATAATTATTTTGCCGTGTGTACTAATTTTATGTGAATTTTGATGATTTAGGTCAACTGCAATATGAAATTCAGAGAACTTGTGTTTCCTACAACACATTGTGTAAACAATAGGATTTTGGTAATTTTGGTCAATGTAAACATCACCAGAGCTGTCCTGCGGGATAATATCACTATGATCACTGAGCTTGACAATAATCGTGATAGCACAGATGAATGCTGCTGATATTACTGTTGGTGATATTTAGTAAACAACTAGATAAGGACAAATTAATCCCAGCTAAACGAATATTCCAAAAAAGTATAACATAGTTTCTGTAAAAGACTCTGGATTTAACTCTGAATATATCTTAAAGTTTAATTTTATATCAATTAGTTTTTCAATTAATGCCTAAAAACTCAAATGTTTAGCTACTTTTTCGCTGCTTGTACATTTTTTAGATTCTTATAGCTAAAAACAACGACTTTTCGCAAAAATTCAGATCTTGGCTTTAAAATAACTATAAATAAAAATCTTAAATCTCTTTTTAATAAAATTGCCACTTGAATAAAGCTAGCAATAATACCTTCTTTAGAATAGAAAATGGAAGTTGAATGAACTCAGTTTTCCACGTATTTCTTATAATGCTTGTCAAGTTTCAGACTGAGAGATTTTAACGTGTGTCTAGAATATAATATTATTCTATTTTAATCTTAGTTTGCACTTTAACTAATGTGTTAGAAATATAAATCTTCATTGAGGATTAAATATGAATAAAATTATTACTATCACATTTATTAATTAAAAACATAAACCTGCCTTTGCTGCTACACAGTCGGGTAAAAAAAGGCTACACAATGGATTTATACAAGCTTAGTTTTAGTATATACTAAACCTAAAACTAGTTTGTTCAGAATCACTAGGAGAATCGATTGACATATTTTTTACATCACTGTTTTTTTCGTAAGTTTCAATTTTATTTCAGTAGGTTTCTACCCATAACAGTTGACGGGAATAGACACCTTGAGGCTTGAGATGGTCCGCTCGGTCAGTTTCGTTGTATTAGACAACCCCTACATAGCACATTTCAGGCATTTCACACTTTACTAGGGAACTTAACGTGACATAAACTACGGATGTAACTTGGAGATTTATTTAAAAAAAAACACATTTTCAGGCAGTTCTGATGAAAATCTTGTTGGGGTGTCTCGGTTTTTGTATACTTATATACTAAAAATAACGTTGTATAAGGGTAACATTTTTAATGGCAGACCAGCATTCTAATTGCGCAACACACTCGTAATCGTTATGGCATTGATTTTAACAGGTCAACAATTTCGATAGCAACGTATGTATTAACAATCTGATTTCTCCATAACTATGTACCAAGCAATGAATATTGTTTTTGAAACATCAACTGTGATGAATGATGTTGATTACGTTACGTAACTGCCCTGCTGATGGTAGGTACTGCTGCCTCTAAGGAACTACAACACTAAAGCCTTGTGTGGACTAAGCGTTCCAATGTACGCGTAGTCGGTTACGCGTAAACAGGAACGCTTAGTCCGCACTTGGGGGTTTCGGCCTTAGTTACGAGCGTTTCCTACTCCCTATCACCTACAGACATACGATTATTTCGGAGCCAAACTAAGAATGAATAACAACACGATTTGACAGTTGTCCCTACTACCGATGTGTTTTTGCCCGTCCGAAAAGTTGAACTTGACACTTGTCTTGTTCACTCCTACGTTTCGGGCCACTTTCGGACGGGCTACTAACTTCGTTGACGGACTTAGAGAGTAGGCCCCCTGCAGCAACGCGTACACAAAGGGGACGTGAACGCTCAATTAGCCTGTACGCGTATTCAACATACCTAGATGACGCGTACATTGGAACGCTTAGTCCGTACAAGGCTTAAGAGGATTGATGAAACGTTGCCAAGCCTAGTGATAAAGTTGAAAAGTCCTATATGATTGTAATTTGACCAGCACCCATACTCTTCAAACTGGAACATGGCAATGTTGCTTGGCGGCAGAATTAAGTATGGCTGTACTTCCCCAAGCAAACTCATTCACAGCGAGCTCTTCTACTACTAAAATTGCACGAGTATTCCACTATAAAATGAAAAAATAAACAGCATGAGACTAGTTTAGAATTTCTCCAAAAGCAAACCGAGAGAGGCGGAAATAAAACGGCACTCTCTCCTTAAAAAAACAAAAAATCTATCTATCTATCTTCTTTAAAAATTAAAAAACCGGCCAAGTGCGAGTCGGACTCGCGCGTGAAGGGTTCCTTACCATTATCTACAAAAACGGCAAAAAAAAAACACGTTTTTTGTATAGAAGCCCCCCATAAATATTTATTTTATTCTGTTTTTTAGTATTTGTTGTTATAGCGGCAACATAAATACATCATCTGTGAAAATTTCAACTGTCTAACTATTACGGTTCATGAGATACAGCCTGGTGACTGACGGACGGACGGGCAGCGGAGTCTTAGAAATAGGGTCCCGTTTTACGCTTTGGGTACGGAACCCTAAAAATTAATCGTTGAAATATATGTACGCGCATAATTTCCGAACGACTGCACCGAACTGTTTTTTTTTTGTTTTGTGTATTCGTTATTGTCAGGACAAGGTTTGTGTAAAAGAAAATTTAAAAAAAAACGAACCAACTGGTTTCTTTTTTTAAATCTCAAAAAAATATGGCGGTACGAAGTTCGCCGGATCAGGGGCCTAATTCTCCTAAAATAAATCTTGATAAATCACAACCGAACCGTTGATTCAGACAGTTCTCAATTTCAAAAGCTATGCTAAGCATATATATGTTTGACACAAAAAACAAAATCAATCACTTTGAAAGTTTTCGAAAACAAAAACTGATTGACGGTTGTGGTTCGATAGCGTTTGGCAACAATTTGTTTTAGGAGAATTGGGCTCTATCTAGTTTTGATTAAATGAACTTCAGAGCAATTGCGTAACGTAACCAACATCAATCATGACAGTTGATGTGTCAAAAACAATATTCATTGCATGGGTTTATCTTCACATAAACGACCATCTCTAATTATTTCTGTATTTGCTTGTAAACAATGGACTTAACAACACACTTTAAAAATCTTCGACAATAAATTGAACCATTGAAATAAATGTTTATTCATAAAATTTTAAAAATTATTATTCAATTTTCAACACGCCTGTTGTACATTCTAATAAAAGTTTTAAACTACCTACTTATTAAAATTCTGTCAATCATAAAAGACTATCGAATTCTTTTTTTATTTAAAAATCGATTTAACTTTAAAATTAACCGAGTCGAAACATTGTTTAACAGGAATAATGTTCCAATTAAAACTCAGAATGAAATTTAAATTTTGAAATTTTTTCAAACTCAATTTGGAACTTTTTCATTGTGATTTAACTAGTGCCATAATACTTCATAATTGATTAGCTGCGATGTATTCATGCAGTATGAGTTTGTTCGTACGTTTAAAATGGGGCTAATGGACGAGGAATTGCTTGATGCAGTGCACCAAACCTAAAACATAAAGCTTTACATTCTAGCGAGATAAATTGCGCAAGTAATTGAAGCAAGTACGTGCTTAGTCGGTAAAACCTCCAAAAGTCGACTTGCTGCGGATGTGTCCACAATGAAAGTCGGTTGCAGAAATCTCGTTCGTTCTGCCTAGCCTTTTCCCAACTACATATGTTGGGGTCGGCTTAACGCCGAACCAGATGCAGCTGAACACCAGTATTTTACACGAACCGACTGCCATCAGACCTCCACAACCCAGTTACAGGACAATGCTGAGGGGTTAGGACGCTTATCGGCTACCCACGGTTAAACCCACGGTGTTCCTTCTCCTAACCCTTGGCCGGGGTCGCGGGATTCGCAGCTGCGTGCACCGCGACCTCGGTCCATCAGGCCGTGGCTGACCTCTCCTTCTGTGGGGCCTCGCCTCACGTCCCCCTGAGAGGCGTGCACGGAACACATGCACGCCGCCTTTTCGGGCCTGCTACTGGCCGGGCGACGGGTCCCCTAACCCATCGCCCGCAGGCCACAATGCTGATATCCTAACGTTAGACAGGTTGTTAAACTTTCGGCCTTTTGACTACCGGTAACGACTGTCATAGGGATTCGTATGACGCCTGGGACCGATTGTTTAACGCGCTCTCCAAGGCACGGTGGGGTCTCGAAGTATGACGAACGATCCCCCATCCATAGACTGACCGCGGCAGGCGTAGCTTAGCCTTGCAAATCATATGATTCGCGCGGTTGTAGAAATCTACTTGTGCAATTTAACTTGCTTGTGGATTTAGCGCTAAGCTTGGTATGGTTCAACGAACTCGTGTATCTGAAGAAACGTCGCCGTATCCACTCACGCCTTAATTCAGAGCTTCGTCCTCTACAAGACATTTGCTTTTTTATTGTTTTAAGTACAATACAACACTACTATTAAGTGACATCGATGAACCTGATCGAACAACCAATGGTAGTTGCTCATTTTCTCGCCAATAACACTTATTGCGTCAGCATAATAATATTTTTTTCCTGCAATACTACCTAATAGTTCGTAATCTTAAAATCGCACTCAGTTCGGAAGCGATCGGTTTTACGAATTTTGCCGATAATACTTCTTAGTTCTGTCGTACTGTACTGTGTACATTTGATAACAACAACAACCTTAACAAAGTGGAAAAATTATAGAAATGATATTGTGTTTTATGATGTTATATTACTAGCGACCCGCCTCGGCTTCGCACGTGTACGTTTAATAGCTTAAAAGCTTTCTCTTGAATCACTCTATCTATTAAAAAAACCGCATCAAAATCCGTTGCGTAGTTTTAAAGATCTAAGCATACATAGGGACAGACAGCGGGAAGCGACTTTGTTTAATACTATGTAGTGACGTAACATTATATGACCAAAGTGTGGGAGCAACACAAGGCAACACAATCCTGTCTATGTAACTTCTACAAGCCGACATCTACAACGAAATAGAACGTATACACCAATAGTTACATTATAGTTAGTGTACCCTAATCAAACATTATCAAAACATCTCATCGGGTAAAACTTCAATACTTTCCCTCAAAACACGATAAAACCCACTTCATCGAAGCTTAACCTTCGTATTATCGTAACATTAATCAGTATTCCCAACAAAGTAGACAACATAACAAGAATAGTTCGCAACTAGTTACGTTTTGTATAATTTCTGCAAACTTAAATTAATTATGGCGGCGAGGACTTGTAATGGCTTCACGGCATTATTTATTGAATAATAATTAGAATTGTTGCTGTAATAGTCACGTACTTATTACGTACCTACTCGTATTATAATATGTATATTAAGTATTAAATTATACAAATACATTTATGATTACTTACGGTTTACTCGCGTACTTTTTTCGAGATTGCCCGACTAGTCGAATCGTTGGTTCCACTCGCGGCCTCTCTGCGTGTTCAGCTCATGATTAAAGACTCCAAAAATGCACGTGAGGAAACCGTAACTAATCATAAATATCAACGTGTCTCACGAAAGTTACATTGTACAAATATACACATAAGTTTATCATAGAGTTTGAGTTGCGTTGCCAACTACTACTAACTAAAAAAAAGGTTTTGAATGCTTAGTATTAAAATTACTACGGTTATATTTTAAAGCACTTTCAAATTAATGAAAACACCAGCAAAAAATGGTTAAGGCGCAAATATAATGCTTTCGACGACAAAATTAATGCTTCGCACTATAATCAATCAAAACCTATTTGGTTCTGAACACACCCATTGAACGAATGGTGGAAAGTGATCGGCGAAGCGAATCTTTTCTGGCAATGGTCGCAGTTCTAACTTAACCAACCAACACAATTGACCTACCTTCCAAATATATTTATTTGTGTAGTACATTTTTTTTTTTGATGGGGATTTATGTTAGAATCATTAAAATTATAGTGCAAACTAAACTAAGCCTTTTTAAAATAGGAACTACACTTCTCATCAAAAAAATCGAAACACTTCCGATATTTTTTCTATGAGGTATACGTGTTTTTTGATTAGTAACGGTCCCCAGAAAAAAATAATCGGAAGTGTTTCGATTTTTTTATGAAAGGTATATTATTTTTAAAGCTCATTAATTATATATCCCAAAATGATCATCAAGAAGATATTTATTGACATTATCTGGCACAATATCTACCTGGTAATCTGGTAGATTATCATAGTTTCCGAGATAAACTGGCATATATTATAAACCCACACAGACATGCATAAAATCTCGACTCTTGTTTCACAAGCGCATCGAAAATCGCTGTTCGTCCCATCAATATGTACGAATCTGTTTTTCTTTTACGAACTGTTTCTCTATTCTATGTATGTAGATAGTGCAACTTGCAAACGTATATCTGCCATTTGCATATTGGATCATTCCGAGAGAGTTAACAAATCTCCCCGTTCTTGTATGCAAAATACAATGCAATCGGCCGTGTATGCCGTCCGTGCGTACATATTTTGTTATATTCAATTTGGGTTGAGTAATGAATGTTTGTGTTGTAGTAAAAAGGGGGTGAGTTAGTCTGCATTAAGAAGGGGAAAAGATGTTGTACTAAGTTTAATCGGTGCGTAATTCTTGTTACTTTTAGAGATGGAAGGAGTGGAACTCCCTGCCGGAGTCTGTGTTTCCTGATAGCTACAACCTTGGGGTCTTTAAGTCAAGAGTGAATAGGTTACTTCTAGGCAAGCGTGCTTCACCGTCGACCACATCATCGCTTACCGTCAGGCGAGATAGTGGCCAAAGGCGAGCAGAAAGAAAAAAAAAAAGATGGAATTCCAAAGATTTAAACCATTTATTTACTAGTAAAGAATTTTTCGGATCAACTTGCAAAAAGTTTCTAGAAACAAGTACACGGCTACATTTTAAGCTATACAAGGTGTAAGATAAATAAGTGTACAACCTCTTAAGGGGTCACTGTACTTGTCGGCGCATCAGCCGCTACAGGCGACACCGGGGGCTGCGCCGGGGTCGGGGCATCGAGCCCGGCCGCACACGCACCGCCGCCGCGCCGGTCCGCCACTCCGTTCATTACCGCGAACGACTGCGGGCATTTCTTTGTATCAATTTGTACCTATTAAACTGACGATTATAGTAACGGTATTAAACCTAAAATTTATACAGTTCTCTGTTTTACTTATAAAGTCCCGACAGAGCCTAATCATTGGTCCTTCGATTGCGCTATAATATACCAGTTCTGCTGTAATTATCATCGCCAACGTCATCGATCCTTTGTGCGAGCCGTGCGGACTTTGACCGCGCGCGCGCATTACGAAGCAGATTGGAGCAAGGAAGTCGTTCCCGCAGCAGATTACATTGTCATCGTGGAAGCTGAAGTCATTCCTTGGGAGTATAAATACTGTATTTGAGTGAGTCCGTTCCAATTAGTTATTTTCCTTTCTTCATAGCTTGCCGAAAAAATCGTTCTCGAAACTTCTAGATCTTTCCTTAACAAGTAGTCCTTTAGTTAATTCTGTGCTTCTTATTAGTGCATTCTTATTGTTTTCTTTGTGCTGCTAGTATACCTACATATTAATATTTAATTGCAAATCACGCTTGCTAATTAGCTACGTTAAACAGGTGTTCGAGACTTTGACCTTGACACTGATTCACGATCCTCTTTTGTTATCGCGCAGCTGTTTTGCAGTTTTTTATAAACTAAGATCATTAGTATTTGTTCGGCTTGTTTTAATTTGCTTTTATAATGGCAGATAACTTAAAAACACTCATCAAGAAACGCAGCTCGATAAAATCAAAGCTTACGATTTACAGCAACTATTTAACATTAGTTAAAAGTAGTTCCGTAATATCTGAGCTGCAACTTTTAGACTTACAGGAGCGTTTTAATAAATTCGAGACCTTACACAGCGAATTTGATGACTTTCAGACACAAATAGAAGTGCTTGCCGATGATGCCGCGTCTGCACTTACTGAGCGTGAGGACTTTGACCGTCAGTTCTTCAGTCTGGTGGCTCTCACGCGCAGCCTGCTCGGTGCCTCGTCCACCGCTGTTGGGTCGGAGGCGGGCTTCAAAGATGCTGACTCATGTGCACATAATTCATTTAGAAATAGTTTTGTTCGTTTGCCTAAAATAGATTTGCCACATTTCGATGGGAACTACCAATGCTGGCTTGAGTTCAGGGATACATTTGGGTCATTGATTCACGATAATACTAGCATTAATGACATAAATAAGTTCCACTACCTGAGAGCTTCACTGCAGGGAAATGCAGCTTTAATTATTAAAAACATAGATTTTAAAAGTGATCATTATAAAATTGCGTCGGACTTGTTGTGTGACAGGTACAACAACAACCGTCTTCTAGTTAAAAATCATTTTCAGGCTTTATTTGATGTCGAACCAATCGCTACTGAGTCAAGTATCTCAATAAGAAATCTTGTTGATATTATTAATAAAAATTTCAGGGCACTAACAACATTAAAACAGCCCACTCAATATTGGGACTCCATAATAATTTATTTTATGTCTAAAAAATTAGATTTGGTGACTAGTCGTGATTGGGAAGAACATAGGAACAATATATTGAATGATGATCCTACTTTAACACAATTCTGTTCCTTTTTAAGCAGGAAAGCGGACTGGTTGGAATCAGTTGAGTCTAATTCTTCTGAGACTGCTACCATTGTTGCATTAAATAATAGCCATTCTAGTAAAATTATTGATAAACCTAATCAAACAAATAAAAAAATAAACAATAACAAAATTTTTAAATGTCCGCTTTGCTCTCAAGCTCATACATTATATAAATGCGAATCTTTTAGAAGCTTGTCTATAGAAAATCGTATTCAAAAGGCAAATGAATTTAATGTTTGCATCAACTGCTTACGCTTTGGGCACTCTTCTAAGAAATGTAAATTTTCACATTGCAAATATTGCAAAACAAAGCACAATACGCTTTTGCATTTGGAATCAAATGAACCCAAACCAGTTTTCAATCCATTGCCTTCTGCTTTGCCTCTTACTTCGCCTTCTACTTTAAATGTTGTGCTTTCAGCAAATTCCTTGCAGCTTGCTACTTCTGCGCATGTTTTACTGTCCACAGCTATGGTGAACGTGACTGGCGTGACGGGTAAGAAGTACATTGCGCGCCTATTGCTGGACAACGGTAGTACGGCAAACTTTATAACGCGGAGCTTATCGGAGAAGCTGGGTTTGTTACGACGCGGGACGAGCACCAAGGTAATGGGTATTAATAATCACATTTCCACCAGTACACGGTCTTGTAACCTCACAATAGAGTCTTTATGCTGTGCCTTTACTGTCGATATCGAGTGTCTTATTTTGCCTGAAATCACAAAGGTTCTACCGTCTTCATTCGTACATATTAATCACGTCCCTATTCCTTCAGGTCTTAAACTTGCAGACCCGAACTTTAACGTTCCGTCGGTCGTAGATATCCTGGTAGGGGCTGAAATTTTCTGGAATGTCATAGGCAATAAAACGATAGATTTAGGGAGAAATCTACCTAAATTATGTGAAACTAAATTTGGATGGTTAGTCTCGGGTAGTATTTCGCATCAATCTAGTTTTTTCTCCAATCATTTTTGCCATCATTCTAATGTCACTCCTGACCTTACAAAATTTTGGGAGCTAGACAACGTGTCATCAACACATTTACATTCACTTGAGGAAAGAATGTGTGAGCAGCTTTTCGCTCAAACCACCGTCCGTAATAATGACGGGGGCTTCGTAGTCACGATGCCATTAAAAGGAGATCCTAGTTCATTAGGTAATTCTTATGTTACTGCAAGAAATCGTTTTTTATCCCTAGAACGACGATTCATTCGTGATCCTTTGTTTAAAAACAAATATTATGAGTTCATGAGGGAATATGAGCGCTTAGGTCATATGACGTTAGACTTAGGTAATACTGCTTCGCCTGAAAACTCCATGTCTAAATATTACATTCCTCATCATGGAGTTATTCGTAATTCTAGCACCACTACACAGCTACGCGTAGTTTTCGACGCATCAGCCGCTACTAGTTCAGGGGTGTCTCTGAACAACATACAGATGGTTGGTCCCGTAGTACAAGACGATCTGTTTTCAATTTTAACACGTTTTCGTCAACACAGGTACGTGGTCTCAGGTGACGTGGAAAAAATGTACCGAGCCATTGAACTAAGTCCAGTACAACGACCGCTTCAAAAAATTATTTTCCGATTTGATCCATCAGAACCTCTTAGAACCTACACTTTAAATACGGTTACCTATGGTACTGCTTCTGCTCCCTATTTAGCCACTAAGTGTCTTGTAAGTTTGGCTGATAACATTGAGGACAATCGTGTTCAATGCGCCATAAGACGTGACTTTTACGTTGATGACTTTCTTAGTGGAGGAGATACCATAGCTGAGACTGTAGAAATTTCA
Organism: Amphipyra tragopoginis; assembly: GCA_905220435.1. NCBI lineage: Eukaryota > Metazoa > Arthropoda > Insecta > Lepidoptera > Noctuidae > Amphipyra > Amphipyra tragopoginis. The sequence continues at coordinate 24,875,004 of HG991996.1, read as the reverse complement.
AAAAAGGTACAATCTGTTTTATCTTCTGCTAAATTTAATTTACGCAAATGGCGATCAAATCATCCTGATATACATAACCAGATTACAAATAGTAATGAGTCACAAACCACATTGCATTTATTTGAGCAAGGGACAAACCCTTCTCAATCTAAAACGCTAGGTCTTAACTGGGTTTGTGATTCAGATTCGCTTACTTACACTATTAATATCACGCCTACTACGAAAGTCACTAAGCGTCATGTCCTTTCTGTTATCAGTCAAATCTTTGACCCACTGGGCCTCGTAGGTCCGTGCGTCGTCGAAGCTAAAATCGTCATGCAGCGTCTATGGCTAGAAAAATATGACTGGGATGACAACGTATCGCTCGAGATCAGAAACCTTTGGTCTACATTTGAAAGAACTATTACATCTTTGAACAATATAAAAATTCCTCGTTGGGTTTTGCATGAAGACTCTATTACGCATGAAGTACATGTCTTTACCGATGCGTCCGAGAGGGCGTATGGCACTTGTGTATACATTCGGTCTTGTAATAGCAGTGGATCTATGGGCGTACAACTTCTAGTTTCTAGAAATCGTGTAGCGCCCATCAAACCTACGACGATACCGAGACTTGAACTTTGTGGAGCTTTGTTGGGTGCAAGGCTGTGTACTAAGGTTCAGGAATCACTTTCAATACCTATTCACAAATGTAGATTCTGGTGTGACTCCACCATAGTTTTGGGTTGGCTCGCTACTAACCCTACCCAATTAAAGCCATTTGTTAAAAATAGAGTAAATGAGATACAGGAAAGTACTCATGGTCACACCTGGAGCTACGTACCGTCGAAGGACAACCCGGCGGATCTTGTTTCCCGTGGTCTTAGGGCCGATGTTATTAAGGATACACCTCTCTGGTGGTCCGGACCCACATTTTTATGGCATAACGAAAATGAGTGGCCCAAAATGCCTAACACAGGGAAAGATAATTTACCGGAAGTAGTGACTCATTTCATTAGTAGTGGTAGTAGTGAAAATCATTCATATCATGTTCATTCATGCGTAACCATTCATTCATCAATCATACGTCATCTATTAGAAAAGTATTCTAGCCTAACAAAAATACAAAAGGTATTTACATATGTACAAAGATTTATTTACAATTTAAAAAATAAACATAAATTAAGTGGCAATCTTTCTACAACAGAACTTGAAAATTCATTAAATTTAATTATACATTATTCACAACTTGAAATGTTTTCTGAGGAGTATAATCTTTTAAAGTCTGGACAGAAATTGCCACGCAAGAGTAAATTGCTTCCATTGACTCCATTTATTGATAAACATAACCTCATTCGTGTGGGTGGCAGGCTTGATAACTCCCCATACGAGTATAGCGTCAAACATCCTGTAGTGATATGCAGTAAACACATACTCACTAAACTTATATTTCAAATGCAACATTTAAAGCTTGTACATGCTGGTCCGCAGTTGTTACTATCACATATTCGACAGACCTATTGGCCTCTCGGTGGTAGAAACTTGGCTAGATTTGTCGTGAATAAATGTCTTAAATGTTTCAGACACAAGGCTCAAAACGTACAGCCTATAATGGGTCAATTACCTAATTCAAGAACTCACCTTGAATTTCCATTTTTAAACTCTTATGTTGACTACGCGGGGCCAGTATTGGTGGCCAATCGTAAAGGCCGTGGATGCAAACTAACAAAATCTTATATGTGCATCTTTGTTTGCGCGGCAGTAAAAGCCGTACATTTGGAGCTCGTCTCCGACCTCACTTCTGAGGCTTACATGGCCGCTCTAAATCGTTTCGTGGCGCGTCGAGGGAAGCCTCGAAGCATCACGTCCGATAACGGAACAAACTTCGTAGGCGCATCAAATGAAATGTATAGGTTCTTGCAATCATCGAATGTTGCATCTGAAATAGCGCAGCAGGGTATCGAATTTATTTTTACGCCTGCTTACAGTCCTCATTTTAATTCATTGGCTGAAGCTGCTGTGAAATCCTGTAAGCATCATTTAAAAAGGTTACTGCATCTCACCCATTTCACCTTTGAGGAGATGACTACTTGTCTCACTCACATAGAGGCGGTATTAAATTCACGCCCTCTTACTCCTTTCTCTTCAGACCCCAACGATTTTTCGGCACTTACTCCCTTTCACTTCCTAACTGGACGATCACTCTTATCTGTACCATACCCTCAGATGACTGAAGCTGGCATCACACGGCTGGATCGGTGGAAAAGAATCCAGCTCATCAGGCAGCATTTCTGGAGCAGATTTCATAATGAGTACACTTCTCTGCTGCAGGCAAAATCGAAGTGGTTTCATTCCAGAGGCGAAGTGAAGCCGGGGTCCTTAGTCCTGATCAAGGACAAAACAGCGCCACCTCTGCTCTGGTCCCTGGGTCGTGTCGTAAAGACATATCCCGGCGTAGACGGAGTAACGAGAGTGGCTGAGTTGAAGACGAAGAGGGGCACCATTCGTCGTGCCTTCAACTGCATCTGCCCCCTTCCAGTCGAAGATTGAAGACGTCCCTTCAACCCGGGGAATATGTCGGCGCATCAGCCGCTACAGGCGACACCGGGGGCTGCGCCGGGGTCGGGGCATCGAGCCCGGCCGCACACGCACCGCCGCCGCGCCGGTCCGCCACTCCGTTCATTACCGCGAACGACTGCGGGCATTTCTTTGTATCAATTTGTACCTATTAAACTGACGATTATAGTAACGGTATTAAACCTAAAATTTATACAGTTCTCTGTTTTACTTATAAAGTCCCGACAGAGCCTAATCAGTACTCATCATTATGAACCACTTTTACTATGGGACCAAAAACGAAATCGCGAAAAAAAAAACAGCTGTTCCCTACATTAATGTTCGCATAACTCGTCAAAATGTAGGGAACAGCTGTTTTTTTTTCGCGATTTCACGTTTTGTCCCATAGTAAAAGTTGTTCATAATGATGAGTACAGTGACCTTTTAAGAGTTTGTATACTTATTTAGATTACACCTTGTATATCTCCAGTATAAGCTGATCTCGCGTTGTATAGGCTTTCCGTATAATGAGATGTCAGCTTATAGTGGGAATGTATAGTTTGATTTGTAGAAAACATACAGAGTTTTTTCTGCTACAATGTTTATAAACAAATGTTTGCAAGTGAATGTATGCCTTAACACACAGTCAATCGTGAATTTTATCAACATTTCAGTTATTGCGCCTGTAATAGAGATTTAAGTTCCAATAACATTATTCTACTCAACTAGCTTTTCAGCTTTTATTAGCAGCATCGCTTGTGTGAAATTTTGAACGCGTTAAGTGACGATTTTCCGTACAAAATTTCATCCCCTATTTAACTCCTTTAGGGGTTGAATTTCAAAAAATCCTTCCTTATTCCTTGTCTACATTATAAAGAGAATCTCTGTGCAAAATTTCAGCTTTCTAGGTCCAAGGATTTGGGCTGAGCGTTGATGAGTCAGTCAGTCAGTCAGGACTTTTCATTTTATCTATATAGATAGATATTTTATTGCGTTCCATGATGTTTTAAAAGATTTTACATGATTTTTTGATCATCATGGACTCTGTCGGGCACAACAATAATAGGAGAGAGAAAGAGAACTAAAAACCAGGGGAGACCCGAACCAGAACCGGGGAGAGAACCGGGAGAAGGAATTCATTATCTAATCGCAGATACAAAGACACCAAAAATATGACAAACATCTTTGGCCGGGCTGATATCGGCACACAAGTCTTAGGCCCGGACTCCACCAAATCGGAGACGAGACGAGCGGAGCAGAGATGTGTTTTAAAAAACCAATAGAATTTCGTTATTCACACATCTCGTCTCCACTCAGCTTAAGTCAATACCACTGAGCGGAGATGTATCATATTTGTATGGCGCGATAGAAGCGGAGATGTGAGCTGTTTCTCGCTGAGATTGAGCTGGGCCGCGGTACAAGGCGGAAATGTGAGCTTTGCATTGCAAGCTGACGACGGCGCGTAGTGGAGACGAGATGTGTGCGGTGCACTAAGCTATGCGTTCACATCCAACGCTCGCCGCACGGAGCTCATTTCCGCTCTAGTCATCAGCGCACATCTCCACTACAGTCTAGCCAGTACGCATCACCGCACAGTTTCGGTGGATACACCCTAGCTGAAAAACATCTTTTCTCGTCTCCGCTTCGGACATCTCTGCACATCTCCGCTTGGGCGGAGTCTGGGCCTTAGAACTATTGAAATAGAAGCTAGCTCTGAGTAAGCCATCTTTTATGACGTCATGACAGCACATCACAAAAATACCACGCAAAGCCGTCAAGCGCGTGTTGTATCCAATAAAAATGTTAAGCCGCCGTTCGTTTCAATCTGTATTCGGTATCGAGGCCCGGGGCCGATTTACATGCATATAGAGTGGAGCTGGCTTTATTTGCTTTATTCCAATATATCCATCGTGCTAGTGATGCACCCTTTTGGGAGCACACTTTGAGTTGCAAACATCCTAGGGTACGCCGGTGACCGCTCCCGGCGAGAAACTAGCGATGCGTAAAGGTAGGCGACCACTGTCAGGTAAAAGATTCTTGCTTCAAGCAACTGGTGGTTTTGCAAGACATTTTAGAAGTGTGTTTTTTTAAAATTTGTATTTGATTTCTGAATGTCGTGGTGGCCCGGAGGTTACAGACCCGCTTGTTAAGCACCGGGTTGCGGGTTCAAACCCAGGCACGTACCAATGTGACTTTTTCAATGTCATATGTACTTTCTTAGTTAATCTAAGACGCCACTGACATACGGTGAAGGAAAACATCGGGAGGAAACCTGGACTTAATGTTCTGAAATCGCCAACCCGCAGTGAGCAAGCGTGGTGATCAATGCTCGTTCCTTCTCTGTATGAGAAGAGGCCTTTGCCCAGCAGTGGGATAGTTACATGCTAATATTTATTTTTATTTATTTATTATTTATTTGACTTTATCGCGTTTGACCCTAGGCGCCCCATATAGTAAGCGCAGACAAGGTCTAAGGTGGAGTACACGAATTCAAATATCAAAGATATACAGGCTGTAAACGAATTTGTGTAATTCCTTCAAACCGCTTGATTTACTGGTGATACTGATTGACCCTGCACAGGTTTTTTCAAGAATCAACAAAAAAAGATTTCAAAAAATGAACCATGGTATTCTGTATCTGAGTAATTTCAGCATCACAAGTTAACTGACTGCGTGGAGTAATAGCACTAGTCGTGCCCGTTAGCTGTTCGCCCTGCCTTTATTAATTTATACAGAGCATTGAAATTTTCTATCACTTAAAAAAATATTTGGAAAAAAAAAACAATCTAAATCCCGTGCGGGGTTATTCTATACCAGCAATAGATTTGAAGGAATTACACGAATTCGTTCACACCCTGTAGAGGGATTCCCCAATACCTATCTGGCTCTCACATACTCGTACACACAACGGAAGACAGTAAACTGCTTTGTATTTTAATTTTGGTTCGTAATTTCGCTAAAAAAGCAATATTATATTACGATGTTTAAATACAAAACAACCTAAATAATACTACGGACAAGTTTTAGGAGAGTTTTCCAAGAATATACAAGACTGTGAAACGTCAAGTATTTAAATAAAACTCGTGTCGAATACCATTGAAATTGACATTGTCCGGTTGATGGCAATAAGCTCGCCCACTATTACATGGGACATAAACATAACGGCTAAATGAGGGTGCACTACACACCTCTGCAGCAGCCCTTTGAAGAATACAAGCGTGATGTTATTTTATGTTATGTGAAATAAACAAGGGTAAAAGGAACAACTACGTTACAACTATGCTACGGTACATTACCATTAAAGCAAAAGTAGGAAAGACATAGTAAAGAAGCTGACTCCTGTAAAAAAAAGGATTATTATAGTTAGGATGAATGAATTATTAATGTAATACCGTTAACAAAGACCAAAGACATGATTTTTGTGTTATAACTTTCGTGAGACACATTCATAATTATGATTACTCACGGTTCACTCACGTGCATTTTTAGGGAATGCTCAACTAGAGTGCGCGCAAGATAAGCCTGCGCGCGGCCGAAATCGGAACTAATCACGGTCCACCAAAGTGTGTGCCGTTTTATCAATTTCGATAGTAGAACTACCTGATTGTAGGCATATTTAACGGGAAAATTATGTTTAGCGATAAAAAGTTAAGCTTAAAAAGCGGTAATTTGAACTTTTGCGATCATGGAAACGTTTAGCACGCCCTCAGTCACGCGCAGAGTTATCTTGCGCGCACTCTAGTTTCGGACCCAAACGGAGCCCTTAATCATGAGCTGCACATGCGGCGAAATCGTGAGCCGAACGAAAACTAGTCGGGCAATCCCGAAAAATACACGTGAGTAAACTGTAACTAACTGTTATAAAAATACAGATTCGGGTCTAATCGCGTAAAAACTTAAAAAGGCACTAAATGCCAATGTAAAGTGCCTTTTTAAGTTTTTACGCGATTAGACCCGAATCTGTATTTTTATAATGTGTACAAATCGCGAAAGTTTAAAAACATTTGTAACTAACTGTCTTGCAAGTTTTTTACAACGTTGCAGTGTATACCAGCCCTAATATTTACTTCCTGTTGGAAGGTTGCAAACGGGAACAATATTACTTACGGTTGCAACAGTTTTACCTTTGTGTAGCTTTGGAGAATTGCTTGTTTATTAAAAGTATATGTTTTTATTGTTCCCGTACTTGTATTAGAAAATTGCTTCGCAGTATAAAATAAATACAGTGTGCAACATACTCGGATAAATAATGTTGATGAATGTAATTTTAAGTAAAAACCGACTAATAAAAGAAATTAACAGTTTCAAAAGTAGGTACCTTCAATTTGAATAGCACCGACTTCTGACACTGTTAGTTTTTTATGGTAATTATTTCGCTCATACTGTTTTTTTTTATTAAGTCGATTTTTTTAGATTTTTTTTTATGTTGCACAAACAATACTTAAGCATGCGATTACAACAGTAGCGAGTGATTTTCTGTTATCCATTGAAGAGTTCCACTGTCTACCTCCGCAGGTCTTTATCAGACCTTCACTAATTTTAAATGGGACCAATTTTAGATTCGATGGGGATGACGGGTTCTTCGGGAACTTCGAGCGGTTTTTTTTGTGACCATACCTCTCAGAAATAGGTGAGAATCAGAATGAGGTTTTACATCACGTGATAATTATGTTAAACGTTCTTATTTACATAGTTTGTTATACACTAGAGGTCGCCAGCGGCTTCGCTCGCGTGGATGTTGTTTATCGCGTATTCTGCGTTTTTCTCTACTATAATATGCATGTATTATACATATAAACCTTCCTCTTGAATCATTCTATCTATTTAAAAAAAAACCGCATCAAAATCCGTTGCGTAGTTTTAAAGATCTAAACATACATAGGGACAGACAGCGGGAAACGACTTTGTTTTATAATATGTATTGATTTAGAAATTGTGTTTTAAAATTATATCAAACGTTTATTACAAACAATGTTATAGAAACTGAATTTATATCTCCTACATCTTATATTTTTTGTATTTATTTATCTCATTTATTACTTACCTCCCGTAATGACTGTTATAGGTATTAGTATGACCTCCGGCACCGACTTTCTAACGTACTCTCCGAAACACCCAGGCTTCTCGATAAGTGCGGACGATCTCGAGGACAACGAGGTTAACGAAGATGTCTCAAACGGTCACCCACGCACAGATGGCGGCAAGCCCAGATTAACCTAACAGATCAGACGATCCACGCACTTGTTAATTACCCACGATCCCCTAGATTTACCAATTAATGAAACTGTATTTACCCCGCAGAGTTTAAGATGAAATTCTTTGTATGTATAAGAGCTCAAACACACCACGTTTTTTTCAGGCGTCGTCGACGCGCGTTTCGCTATCGCGCGTTATTGTCGCTGCTAAACTTGAAATAGGCAGATTACTTGCGATTGCATCGCTGCAAACTCACGAGAAACGCGCTACAGACGCGCGTGAGCAACTCTACTTGCAAAGGTAAACGCGTGTAGCACGAGCAACTCTCCTTGGATTAAAACGCGCTGTACGTATGTGTTTACAGCTAAAGAGACGCGCTGTGACAGCGCGTCTGTATCGATGTAACTCCGCGCTACGAGCGCGTCGACAGCTCGCGAAAAAGTCGTCGTCTGCATACTACAATTTTATGAACGTGTGAATAGGTAAATTGGTTGCGATAACATCGCGTTTGCAGTGCGTTATAGTTGCGTGCGACGCGCGTCGACAGCGCCTGAAAAAAACGTGGTGTGTAAGAGCCCTAAGCAACCCAGTCACAGACAAGATTTTATTTAAATCAGTTTCTTGCAAAACAAACAGTAGGACCAACTCCGTCAGTGCAAACAGCCCGCATACACTCATTACGTGCCTCCCTCACGCAATTCGCAATGATTTTCTTTGAAACTCCCTTTAAATTACCTACAACTGCAAACAACGCCCCGGTGCAAATTAGGAAAGTCTGAAACTTAGATTTGGATGTGAGAATTGAAGCGACGCTGAGGATATCAGCTGTTTGTAATCCCACGCAAATGTACACACAAGTAGGTATCAGTTGAAACTGAATTAGTGTAATAATTTTGCGTAAAAAATAATCACTTTCCACTATAAAGCGCAGTTCAGACTACGCTATACTATTTCGCTATATAGTAAAGCATATTGCGTCAACTATATAAGGTGTTAAAAAATCAACTCTAAGACTTTGACACATACAAATCAATTAAAATATTTTTTTGATTTGTATGGAAAGTTGTAAAAATAATACGCGAATTTCGAAAAGTTGTGGAACAAAAGTTATTCAATTTCCGATACCGAGTAACCCCATAAAATTCTTAGAGTTGATTTTTTAACACCTTGTTTATATAAAAAGAAAAGTCCTGACTGACTGACTGACTCATCAACGCCCAGCCCAAACCCTTGGACCTAGAAAGCTGAAATCCCTTTATAATGTAGACAAGGAATAAGGAAGGATTTTTCGAAATTCAACCCCTAAGGGAGTTAAATAGGGAATGAAAGTTTGTATGGAAAATCGTCACTTAACGGGTTCGAAATTTCACGCAAGCAAAGCTGCAAGCAAAAGCTAGTAAGCCATAATCTTAGCATGACGTTCACATTATAGGCTACGTCGCGTCGCAACCCGGTCTGCTGCGTATAGCAAGTTATTTGACGGCGATCCGTCGGGCGACGGAGGAGGCAGAAGTCAGGCGGGGCGAGGACCGGAGAATCATACGATATAACTCTGAGAATCGTTCAAGTTTATCGCGTACAGTTAGCCTATACTTTATAGCATAGATTTGTGTGAACGTGTCTGTATAAAATGTATGCTGAGCGATATCGTTGTGCTATACAATATTTGCTACATTCTTTAAATTATAGCGTAGTCTGAACTGCGCCTAAGGCTATCCTAACCTACTACTAAATATACAGGGTGTCCCGAAACTCAACGTAAAGCCGGGAATAAATGATAGGGCAGTTTACGATTCTTCTTGCATCACGAACAGGACTATTGTTGCCAATAAGCCTGATATAGTGATAATAGATCGATTAGAGCGCCGCACAATGATTGTTGATATCACTGTCCCTCATGACGAGAACCTCGTCAAAGCTGAGAAAGATAAACAAATAAAATATCTTGATTTAGCACACGAGGTTGTCGGCATGTGGGATGTAGACTCAGCAGTCATTGTCCCGATAGTCGTTATGGCGAATGGCCTAGTAGTCAAGACCCTCGATCAAGACCTTATGCAGCTCTAGTTGGGCGGCTGGATAAGGGGCTTGATACAAAAAGCAGTACTCATTTGATACGGCATGCATAGTCTTCTATCGTGTCGGCACGAGCTATACAAGAATAGCTTATGCCGTGGTGAAAACATTAGCCAGTCAGCTAGGTCGGTAGCGGGGCTGACGGCCCAGGATGCGTCGGACGTACTTAAGTATCGTCACTCGTGGAGGCATGCATAGTGAGGTAGTTCCTTTCTCTGGAGCCCTGACCACCGGCAGCTTAAATCCTTTCCCGATGCCGGTGGGCTAAGACTATGTTTTATATTTTTAAATGTATATTTATTTTAGAAGAAACATACATAACTCATGCTTTTTTCCCATGGGGGTAGGCAGAAACTATAGAACGCCACATGTTACGATCCTTACATACTTCTTTCGCTTCGTCCACGTTCATACATCTAGTCGCACACGCATGCCGGTTGAGAGTACTACGTCCCTGTCCTTTTTAGGATCCCGTAGTCAACAAGGAACCCTTATAGTTTCGCCATGTCCGTCCGTCTGTCTGCCCGTCCGTCCGCAGCCTAGGTCGGAGACTCTTAGTACTAGACAGCTACAATTTGGCACGGATAAACATATTAATCACACCGACAAAGTGGTAAAATAAAACCATGAAAAAAAAATTGTTACGGTTCCTCTACACTTAAAGTGGGGATGTTTTTTTTTTTCTCGTCTACCCCATGTAGTGGGATGTTGTTGGATAGGTCTTTCAAAAATATCATGGGTTTGTGAAAACAACTGAAAATATTAAGCTTTAAAGTGCTAATTTTTGTTAGAATCAAGTGTGTGGTTTTTTGAAGAATATCACCGATAACATCACAACATTTAGAATATATGTATTTAAAAATGTAATTTGTATGCGAATAAAGATGAATAAAAGGATTAAAATTACAGCAAAACATTTCTAAATCAAATTTTACCCAATTCCCATCGCTAACCTGCAGAAATACCTCACGGCAATAAATACAGATTTTATTCATTAACGTAAAAGATTTAAGCGAATTGTTGGTAATAATATTAAGTTGTTAATAAATTATTTTACGTAACTGGCTCTCCGTGACTAAGTTCGTGAACTCTTATAACCACTCAACGAAATCAGGTCTTTGATTTATGGTCTCTTGTTTATGACTGTTATTCAAAGGCGAACTTTGAATCTACTTTATTTATTTGCGCTATTTCAAAGGTAACTAGTAGTTAATGCTTTGAGAATATTTTGGTAACTCCACCTGTGATTGGATCTGAGTATTTGTGTTTGACATTATATTATATTAGAAAGAAAGAAAATACGTTTATTTGCGGTAAACATGACGCAAAAAGAAAATGAAACACACAAACCAAAAAATAAGAAGGTTGAGGGAAACATGCGTCACATCTACGCAAAACGGCTATCACTCAGCATTATGCTGCGACCCTATGCAAGACAGAACCCCAGCGCTGGTTTTCAGTGACAGCCGGCGCCGACGTATGACGTCATTCGGTGCAGCAAACAATTATTATTAAAAATAGATAAATAATATGAATTTACAAGTGATAGAATATACTAAACAGGAATATAAAAAGGAAGAAAAGGAAATAGACATCCGTACATGCTATGAGAATATCTTCTTCAATAAACATTTTAACGGTTTATGTAGTGGCAACATTTCAAAGGAAAATCTTTCATATTTTGACGTGCACCCACCAAGTACTAAAAAATAAAATGATGATGTAAGGAATTATTATTACTTAATGGCCAATGATGTAATGTGTTACTAGTATTATGCAAAAGTTATGTATCAGTGCTTTATGCGATTTTATGCGTTTATTAGACCTTTTTCTCTGCCTCGTTGGTCTAGAGGTCACAAGTGCGACTGCTGAGCGTGAGCTCTTGGACTTGATCCCCAAGTCGGGCAAAATGTAATTGGGTTTTTCCGTGTGGAATTTCTCAGTAGTAGCCAGGAGTTTCGATTTGCGCCCGGTTGATGACAATAGGCTCGCCCCCTATTACATGGGACTTAAATAAAACGGCGAAATGAGAGTGTACTGTACACCTCTGTCCAACCCTTTGGGGAAATAAGGCGTGGTGTTATGTTATGTTTTTCTTCTCTCTTGTCGGTATGAACTTCGAATAGCTCATGCCGTAGTAAAAAGATAAGTCAGTTAGTAAGATTGGTAGCGAGGCTGACTGAGCATTCCTATGATTTACTGAGCATTATTGGTGAAAATTAAGACTCGTACTTTAACCAATAAGAAAGCAACGATCCCTTGTCTTTCCATAGTAGACCCTCCGATACGTTATATCCTTTTCAACGTAAAGAGTCTTGACGTTTCTCTATAAAACGTTACCATACATAGAATAAACACCAAATAAAAAATCATGTATTATATACTATTTTATGGTCTTTGATGATGGCGTTTACCTTTCTTCGATAGCAGTCTCCTTACTAAAAATTATTGGCTCCAATTTACGAAATGATAAATATATTATGTCAGGACTCATCTTTAGTCGTTGTTATACTCGTAGATAAAGATAAAGGCTTTGGGGATAGGGGATTTACACGGGTCAATTTTCGCCGCGCGGCTAGGCCGCACGACGAAAATCGACCGTCTAAATGACAATTCGACTAAGCCGCAAGTGACTAAAATCGGAAGCCCCAAAGTTGGGTGCCATCCGACTTTTGCCGTGCGACGACAAGCCACATGCGGCGGGTGACTAAAATCGACCGTGTAAATGGTCAGTTACAGGCGATCGCCCGCCGCATGAGGTGTGTTTTGTGCTGTGTTGTTCCGATGCAATTTTTGTCGACCGGTGTAAATGGGGTGGCGATTCGATTTTTACAAGCGACGCGACTGGTGACTTGCCGCATGGCTAAAATCGACCCGTGTAAATCCCCCATTACGAGTCTATATAAATGCCCAGTTTGGTAATAAAAAATGCTACCAGTTGGTTAGCAAAGCAATTCATTTTTGGCCATAGGAACCAAGCATTCTAAGTTGATATTTCAGGCTGCAATAACTTGCTTGCAGTATTCTCTGTCATATTATCGTTAGGCGTAAGTTTGTTATGCTTGTAAAATTGACACGTTAGCGTTTGGGTACACTAGGTTCTAGAAATTGTGTGAGCATCCTCGTTCTATCCTCGCTTCGTGTAATTGTATGCAGTACAAACTGCGTTGCATACATAGGTATATGGTAATTTTCTCAGTTGTATGTTCAGGGAGTTGGCATTCCAAAACATTTTGATCGAAATGTGTTTGCATGCACGTCAGTACAGCGGGACTGAAATATAACTGATGTTTTCTTAAGCATATTGGTTTGATCTTATTACCTCAGCAGCTACGGGTAGACATAATTATTATAAGGAACACCTTGGAATTGGTTTCAGCGTCCTATAATTTTTGAACTTTTTGAGTAACATTATTTTAGATAATCTACATGGTAAATAGGTATGTCAAAGCTGTTCCTTGTTCTCCGAGGTATAAAGAAAGAGAGAAAGAAAGATTTATTTGCACAGAATACAGGTGGTACCAGATATTACAATGGTGGATAGTTCAAATTATATTCTGCCTGTATTAGGCATACACATATATTATATAAAACAATTAAGATGCTATTATATTACTTACAAATGTCGTTATATTATTTTTTAGCATATTTTTTTATCATTATTATATAGTCAGCTACAATAAGATGTATTACCACTTTGCGAATTTAAAAAGTGAATTTAAGAAAAAGTTGTGGCTGAAATCTTTTAAAATTGTACACGTAACTTCTGCCAACACATAGGTTGTTATTTTTAAAGATTCCATTCGCAACTTCTTCTTAATTTATCTTTTTAATTTTCATATATTTTAAGGTGCATCGGTTTTCTTGTATTATACTTTCGTGAGACACATTTATATTTATGATTAGTTACGGTTTACTCACGTGCATTTTTCGGGATTGCCCGACTAGCATCGTATTGCAGCTGACTGTACTAACATTCGATTTGATTTTCAAAGAAATATCAAAGACTTGACAGCGGCTGCGATAAAGGTGTAGAGGCAAACCAATGCCACGTATACTACGTATGCGATGCTTTACGAATCTGGGCAACTGACAATGCAAACATTTTCTATGAAAGAATAGAATAAAATATACTTTATTGAAAACCAAAATTGTAACAAACTGAAACTACATGATTTAGAAATACTATTGTTACACGTTGCATTGAGTCAAGGTCAAAGTTTTTTTTATCAAGTAGACCAAATTACAGGTGCTTTTAAAACGTCAAAACTAGGTGCACGGTTCCAAAAGGCAGGTCTCATGGAGAAGAACCGCCAAGAAACTCCATATGACATGAGTATGACAAACGTGTGTTTCGAAATAATTTACTTTCATAGAAAATGTTTATATGGCGAGTTTTCCAGATATCATAATGCATTGCATACGTGGGATCAGTTTATCTGTACCTTAAATCTACGTGCTAGCCACAAAGCTAAGCCTAGCGACATAGCAACAAAACTAGGAATCGTTCATCGTTTTGTCCAAGCATTTTACGACCAGAAAAGATTTGAGGAAAAAAGTTATTGGACGAAACGCAGAAAGCAAAAGAACATTATTATTTAATTCGCCATTTCGTCCGATTGTGATGTTAGATCGTTGGGCGAAATGAAGAACGACTCAGCATCCGAATTGCGTATCACATTTTTAATTTCAATAGCTTTAATTTGGATAGTACAACAAAGAAAGAAGAAAGACTACACACTATCTACATATGTACATAACGAGGGTAGTTCACTCATTGGGGGTACCTCGTCATCAGAGTCCAAGTTCGACTTGGTGTAGGCAGGAAATAATAGTCACAACACTGATTATAGTCCTCTATTTATTCACTCTCGATAACAAAATAATAAAATCTCTAATGATCAAACCGATGGAAACTGATTAAAGTACGGAAACGCGGTAAGTTCGGTGCAGGCTGGCAAAACGACCTCTCGCCCTTGCGTCTCACTCCAAAGTGACTTCACTCAAATCAAATGCATCTAATGTCAAAAAGAATGACAGCTGACAGCCGACAGCTGACAGCTTGCTGACAACCGTCAAACAAGACATGCCACGCCCCGCACCGACCTCACCCAAGCACACTGCTTGACGTTTCCGACAAACGATAATAGATAGCGTTGTACTACATTAACAATAATCAATAGTGATTCTAATAGTTGTGCTTCTGTGTTGATTCTGCGACATACATATTCGTGATTATTTTTATCTGAAACAAATTTATTTTATTTAAGTATGCATACACACGTTGCACTATAAAGGTACAAGTTCTTAGCCGACTGCATACAGCAGCAGCAGACGACGTGTCGTCACGACACATCGTAGCGACACGTCGCAGCGTCATGTCACTACCAGTCATGATTTCGAACCCAACTGCAGATGGCTGCAGCAGACGACACGTCGTTATTCCAGTTAGTTCTGAATGTTCCGTGAGACAAGATGTGTGAGCTTTTTGGGATTAGCGATCGCGATTTACTTTCGTATCTTTTATTTTTGTTAGATGCGTCGTACAGTGCAGGATATTGGGCCACCTGGTTTATCAGTTTTTCTTCCTCGGAATTGGAAAACCTCATTTCTTGAGAAAGATTCAACGTGTCGTCGCTCCAGCGTCGGTGGCACTAGTAATCTGCAGTCGGGCGAACCGTCGTCTGCGGTCGTACGACGTGTAGTCGGGCGACGCGACGTGTCGCTAGCTGCGAAAGGTATTTCATAGAAATACATAGAAACCAGTAGTGTCAAAGCGTCACGTCATCTGCTGCTGCTGTATGCAGTTGCCTACGAACTCGTACCTTTAAACTGATTTACATCCGCCACCTCACACTTCAGGTCCAGTTGAAACAGCATCAGGCACTAGTTGTCTGGCATTTTTGCTGAACTGGGTCTTTTTGGCGCAGCCGTGGGGCACACTTTCCTGCTCATTTCTTTTTTTTCTAAGCTGTATGTTGTATTGTGTTCCATTTAGTCTGTGCTAAATAAATGTATTTTCTTTTCTTTCTATCTTAATTGATGCAAACCGGCAAATAACAACTCGTGAGATCGCTAAGAGATTAAATTTATCGAATTCGACCGTTCATGATCATTGGAAACGCCTAAGTTTAGGCACAGCTCGACATAAAATTCAATTAAAACGTAATAACTTTCTGAACGACCTGTAGTTGTGGAGAAGTCGGATTGTTAATACACACGTTGCTATGGAAACATTTGAACTGTCAAAATCAAACCCAAAGCGATTACGAGTGTTTTGCGCAATAAAGATGCAGAACTAGCAATCATAAAACCAAACTAAACTTATAATTTTCTACCAAGAATCCATAAACATATGAAACCAAACTACTCTATTAAGTGCTAAACACATTTTCATATATTCAGAAATTCTTGGAACAATTTCAAAAGCGAGATAACTGTAGCATATCAAATAACCATTAGCGACAAAACTAAGACATTTCGGGGAACTACCGCTGTTGAACTAATTAGTTCCCGGTTAAATAGGTGAGTTGGCTTCGGCATTGAACGGAATGTTGGAAACTCCTGGCGTGAAGACTCTTGTACAATATTGAAGTTGTACTTGATGTAGTTTATCGGTGGTTTTGAAATTCTGACTAAAATAACATTTCTTTTAAAATATTGCTTGTTTAATTTAGGAATGATTTATGACTATCGATGGAGTTTCTTGTCATTTCTACTCCATAAAGGCTGGCGTCTACTAGGCTCGCCGAGTCGAATCGAATAGAATCGCAATAATTCGCCTCTTAAACTATAAAACTGCGTTGATCAGTGAAGAGCCGAGACGCGCCGAGTTGCATCACCTGCGCGCATCGCTTGTTACGCGAATTCCTGACGACTTGCTACCACCATTTCGCTCCGATTCGTCTTTATACCTACGTAACAAATGCGACTCGACTCGATTCGACGCGTTTTGGCTGTAGTCGACGAACCTTTTGGAACCGCAACGGTTTTGACGTTTCAAAAGCACCTGTAATCTAGTCTGCTTGATATAAAAAACTTTGACCTTGACTTTGATATTACGCAACTGTCGTATTCAACATTTAAACCACAATGTTATACAACTCCAGATCTTTTTGTGTGTGATGAGTGACAGTTTTTATAGAAAGTTGAATGAAACAAATTAACTTTTTGCATTATGCCATCCGTGTCACATTAAGCCTGTGTAGCGCTTGTGTAAACTATTATATTGTGATATGGTTCATGTTACTAATACTAACCAAAATAAAAGTACTCTCAGTGGTGGAGAGTCTATGTTGGTTTTATTTACTATATTTACCTTGCTCGCAATCCTGACATACTGATATTAGCTATAACTGTTATGATAGAATCACCCCTCAACGATTATGTTGTTGTGTCTTTTACACTAGTATCTCAAAATCAATCTAGATTCTCAAGCTCTTTCAAAATCAAGGCGAGCAGAACCCCAAGCAATCCTTATACCAGCAGAACATTCCAGAGAACTTGTACCAGTACACAAACTGCCATTGTAGAACTAATTGGATACCAGCTAGATAGGTGAGACGGCAGCTCGGGTGCCGGCTGGAATGTGAAAACTGAGAACTATGCTGCATACTGGGGCAAGCTATTGTGCATTGGTAGGTATATCGGTGTAGCTGTATGCCCGATAGGATTTCCCATACTTCAACAATGACGAAATTCTATACAAACATTCATAACCTTTTAAGGCATGAATTTTCAAAAAGCCTTGAATGGGATAAGAGCGATGATGATGACACGATTTAAACATATAATTATTTTTAAGTGTTGTGCATCAGCTTAAGTGTAGAAATAAATGCTTTTTCTTTCTATTTCGACAACGAGTATAAAAGACGAGTTAGAAGAGGTAGACTAAAATAAATCTTGATAAATCACAACCGAACCAAGGCCGAACCGTTCATTCAGACAGTTCTCAATTTCAAAAGCTATCAAATTGTTTGACACAAAAAACAAAATCGATCATTTTGAAAGTTTTCGAAAACAAAAACTGACTGACGGTTGTGGTTCGATTGCGTTTGGCAACAATTTATTTCAGGAGAATTGGGCCCCAGATATTTATCCAGACGGAATATAACGGTAACTTAAAGACAAATGATAAGGAATGCATTAAAGCTAATCTTTTTAGAAGATCTTTTCCTTTAACTAACACAAAACCAACGCCCAACAAAAAATCCCTCAATATGTCATAAGAACTAACAATAAAAAATCCATTATGACCCTTGTAAAATTACATTTATCCCCCAATAATGGTGTTGATTGAGTCATAAGAAACGTTTATAGAAGTGCCAATAATTCTAATAATGGAGGGACGTGGCATTTGCATAGTCATAGTGGCGTGAAACCGCTTCATTGCCTTACAACCTAATAATGAACTTGAACAAACAGTATTAGGGAGCTGTGATGAAGGGTGTTACTTTTTTGGTTGAATTAATGGCGGTTATTTTTTTACTGATGTCATATCTAGTAGAGAATTGTATTTTTATAAAAATACAGATTCGGGTCTAGTCGCGTAGAAACTTAAAAGGCAGTAAATACCTTTTTATCCCGAAGTTTAGTGCCTTTTAAGTTTCTACGCAACTAGACCCGAATCTGTATTTTTATAATGTGTACAAATCGCGAAAGTTTAAAAACATTAATTGTATTTTTGCTTGATGACATGATGAGCAATAAGAAAATACAAGACAATATCATAATCAGTCCTTTAATGTCCTACTACTGGGCCTCTTCTCTGATTAAGAAGGGCTTAGTCCACCACGCTGGATTGATTTGGGTTGACGGACTAAACACACCATCGAGAACTTTTTTTGAAGCTTTTTCAGATGTGCCTCTTCACGATACGATGTTTTCCTTCCCCGTTTATACATGTGATAATCAAATTCTGATTCACACACGAATCCAAAAGTCAGAGGTTCAAGCTGGTGTGATGAGGAATTGAGAGTAATTTCGTGACGCAAGGTTCTTTCACAACAACTACGTTGCACTATATCAGCAAATAGTAAGAATTAACTATTACCTACTTTAATTCTTTTTTTAATATACAATTTGGAATTTAATCTTTTTGTATTAAAAGTTCGAGTCGCGGCCTCGCTGTGACAGCTCATGTTCAGCTCATGATTTAGGGCTCCGTTTGGGTCCAAAACTAGTCGGGCAATCCCGAAAAATGCACGTGAGTAAACGGTAACTATAATTATCAATATTTAATTGGTATTAACAAATCAGATTTGAAACCGACACGTGCTTAAATTATTTCGATACCTACCTAGACTAGACTAGACTCGATGACGATCCTGCCTGCCAATTGAACTCAGAAATATACTTCTGGAAAATAACAAAATGAAGACAAATTAAAGAAAAATAACCCGGTTTCCTGAAATCCAAGTACTGTTTTAGCAAAACACGATTGATTTTTCCCTTGTTTGCGAAATGTCAATTTGGTTCCGTTCTGCCTAGCCTTTTCCCAACTATGTTGGGGTCAGCTTCCAGTCTAACCAGATGCGGCTGAATACCAGTATTTTACACGGAGCGACTGCCATCAGACCTCCGCAACCCAGTATCTGGGCAATGCCGATATCCTAAGGTTAGATCTGTTACCCGTCGATCGACAATTAACAGACCCGAGAAGGCAGCGCGCAGTGTTCCTCACGTGCCTCTCAGGAGGACGCCTCAGTAAGAGAGGTCCGCCAGGGGCTGGCGGATTGAGGTTTGCCGGGGTCGCGGTGCATGCAGCTGCGAGTCCCACAACCCCGGCCAAGGGTCAGGAGAAAGAAACACCATGGGTTTTTAGCCGGTAAGAGTCCAGCATAACCCATGATATCGATGAGGAGGTTACCACGAAGAAAAAATATATTTATATCTGTTGTCAGACTGTCAGGCTTCTTAACCGTAACAACTGTCATA
Organism: Amphipyra tragopoginis; assembly: GCA_905220435.1. Taxonomy (NCBI): domain Eukaryota; kingdom Metazoa; phylum Arthropoda; class Insecta; order Lepidoptera; family Noctuidae; genus Amphipyra; species Amphipyra tragopoginis. Next base: position 24,855,261 of record HG991996.1, on the reverse strand, counting down.
TGTATTCGTATGATAGCCGGGACCGACGATTTAACGTGCTTTCCGAGGCACGGAGGGGTCTCGATTTATAATGAACGGTCACACATCCACGGGCTGACCGCGATATGCGCAGCTTAACCTTGCAAATCATATAATCCGCGTAGTTAATAAAAAGCCACAAGCCCCTCAAATATTTATTTAGTTCCGAACAACGCAAAAATATACTAGGTAGGTACTGCGATTACGCATGACGAGAAATATCATCATCAGTATTATCATTCAGTGAGTCCCGTAGTCGCCTTTTACGATACCCATGGGTAGAGATGGGGTAGTGCTATTCTTTAATTCCAGCACTACACGAGACAATATATTCAACTGTTATTAATAAACATTCCAAATTACAAAGCTTATAACGAAAACAAACAAGACCACTCTGCTACGCTCATTTCTCGCTCTGCAAACTTCCTGCCTAAAGGGCGCTCGCCGGCGGCAAAACGGCTAAACTATTCTATGCATTTGTGATTGATCCGATAACCGGAGAGACCCTTCGTGTGTTATTTAACAGCAATTGGGAATGATTGGTGCGGTCCCCCGGGAGGCTGGATGATGGATAGTCCCGGGGTTTTTACCTGCCGTTATCTGCGGGAACAGTGATTAGGTTTCGTGTTAACTTGAATTTATTTGGCTGTGATATTTTGGGCGGATTTGTATGTGAAAGGAAGTCTGAAAGTGGCGCAGGTGAATGAGAAATTGTGTGGAATGTTGTCATGGAAAAGGCATGTGATGCAGAGGAATGAGAAACACATCGTGAGGAACGTTTTGAGTGTGAATGTGGATGGTTATAAGAGTAGATGAAAACCAAAGAAGCGATGGATGAATAGTGATAAAGATGATAGAAATAGAAAAGGAGTCACTACTGAGATGACAGCTAATAGAGATGTATGGAAGAAAAACACATGCTGAGCCGAACACAAATAAGTTGGGATAAAAGTAGGGGGATGATTTTGGACAGATTTGTGGATGAGTTGTATGTTTACTAGTGAAAACATGTTGTAGTGAAATATATTTATTTGGTCCATTCTGTTTTTCTTGAGCAAGTTGTCCATTAAATCGCTATCCTTTAAAGTAATAATATTTTTCATCTAAAACGCATCTTGTCGAGGTAAACAGTAGATATAAAACTTAGACTTTATATTAGTTGTAAATAATAATAAGTGCAAATTAAAAACCATAGAACCTCATGCAAATCGTAGATATTCAACTATGAAATAAAAACGTAAGAGACACAGAGTAAACTGAAACAACATAGAAAGACGAATCTAAGCAAATAAAAATATTGACACAAAAACTTCAAGAAATACTAAGAGACTAAAAAATGTAACTAAAAAGTAAAAAAATAAGTTGTGTTAGACGCGAAGATACCGCAGCAATCTTTTACTTGGCAAAGACAATTCCCCATGAATCAAAGGAAAGGAGATACCTAACTACGTATATACGCATTGTACAGTCTGTTAAAGTAATTAATAACTTTCAAGTTAAACTTTTCAGCATAACACAGCAAATTCTGTATGTATCTAAAAATTCTGATTCAGTCCCAGAGTAATGCAAGGAACAATACTACATACATCTAAATTAGTTCAGGCGTTTAAAAGTTATGGTAGAATAAAGAAACTCACACAAATACATACCTTTTTAACCGACTTCAAAAAGAAGGAGGTTCTCAATTCATCAGAACGTTTTTTTTTTGTATCTTTTTTTACGCGATATCTCCGCCAATTATGAATGGATTTTGATTATTATTGTTTTGTTTGGTAGGCCATACTTCAGCGGTCCCATATTTTTTTTTTTGAAACAATAAAAAAAAACATATACTTAGATGACGTTTTGGTTTGTTCCCTTCAGTTCATTTCTGTTTTAACTGTCATCACAGAAATATTAGCCAAGAACAAAGAAGATTGTATGTATTTATAAGGAGCCGTCATGATAATTATACATTAATACCTATTCTTAAAGAAAACTACCTAGTTGCTGGAAAGATTATGCAACCGTGTCATTTAAATTTTTAGTCTTAAACCGTGTAATTTATGGCACTAAAACGATGATTAATAAAAAACTTTAAATAAAAGTAAAAACCGAATTTAAAGAAAACTAAAAAAAGAGTGAAATGAAAAGCATGATATACTTAAAATTAACAGTTTCAGAAGTCGGTGTATTTCTACACAGAAAGCCACCGACTTCTGAAACTGTTAATTTTATATTTTGGTAATTACTTTACTCTTTTTTGTATTTTTTTTTGAAGTCGTTTTTTACTTTTTTAAAGTTATTTTTATCCTGGGAACATCCTCCTGGATACCCTTTGCCCGGGAAGGCGACGGGTTATGCCGGTTTCTCAACGCCTAAAACCCCACGGTGTTCGTTCTCCTGACCTTTGGCCAGGGTCGCGGGATTCGCAACTGCATGCATCGCACACATACATACATTAACCCTTAAAACATAACACTCCTTTTTTGGGCACTCGTGTAAAAATCACGATCCTCATCCAAATTCCTAAGATAATCCTCTAAAAGTCGTAAGAAAATCATCAAAAAGAGCAAGACGATTAAATCTAAGCATTACATAACGTAATAGACCCTTTAATAACGCTACTGCGCTACGTAAGTAATTACCAACGCTGCTAAATGAAATTTCGTATGCTAATTGACTAAATACAATTATGGGAGCGAACCTAAGACTGCGAGTACCTCCGTTGGTGTCAATGATCTACTTAATTTGGAGTGCTGGAAGTGACTCGCACTTAGATTTTATTTGGCACTAAGATTTAGATCACGCATGGGCAACGTACGGCCCGCGGGCCGGATCCGTTCCGCCTCGGTTTTTGAACCAGCCTGTGACATTTTGAAATTTCGCGCGAAAAAAGGGTACGCGCTGTAACTATAGAGCTAAAGTTAAATAATGTGAAAAAAAACTAACACTTAGAGCGATTATGCACTGCATCCGATCCGAATCCGTGAAAATACGGATATAAAAAACTCGGACCGAATTCGGATATTGCTTTACGCACTGCATCCGATCCGAATCCATGAAAATAGCGATCTAGAGTAAAAATCTCGGACCGAATTCGGATGTTGCTTACGCACTATCACTCTCACTATCTCTGATTCAAATTTAAACAATTCGTCAATTGTTCTTCCGAATTAGAAACTCACGGATGACGGATTAAAATCCGATGACGGATGCCAGATGTAGTGCGTAAGCTACCATACAAATAGTTCTATGGCTACTTCGGAACGTATTTTCACGGATTCGGATCGGATGCAGTGCGTAACCGCTGTTAAGGTACAAGTCCGAGACGGGCTGCAAACTGCAGACTGCAACCGCAGACCGCAAGTCACATTGGTTTGTATGAACCAGAAGTGTCGCTTGTCTCCTGCTGTCATCTGCAGTTGCAGTTTGCAGTCGCCGTTGGAATACTACCTTTAAGGTGTGCACCTTAAAGGCGTTATTCGGACGGCGAGTTGCGGTCTGCGGATGCAGACTGCAGTTTGCAGCCCGTCTCGGACTTGTACCTTTAACTTAAATGATAACCGTTGCTAAACCCAGATATAGATAAACTTGTTTCTGAAGTTCAAACACAAATATCACATTAACTGTTACAAATAAATTAACTTCATTAGTAAATAAATATATGAAGTTTTTTTTTTATTTCCTTCTTTGGCCCGCAACTGCATTAATATAGTTAAGTTTGGCATGCATCTTGCCAAAGGTAGTCCATGCCTGATTTAGATCACGGTCGTATATCTTATCTTATTCATTCTTTTTATTCCTTTTTTATAAAAGTAGAACAGAGCGTCATATAAACAATATCTTTATCGCCGTTTCAATCCAATGTACAATACACTATTCACGATTTACTAAAGAACTTAACATTTCTGCCATTAAAGTTCGATAGTAATTTTTAACTCTCGAAATTTGCGTTAAAGAATTGAAATTGCTCCCTTTTTTGAATGATGTTATTAGTTCAGATTTGGTTACAAAACAGCAAAAGTTGATGACTTTTTTGAAACTTTGAACTCAATTATCAGTGCATAAAATGCATGCATAAAATTTTAATAATATAAAACACTTTTGAAACTTTGTGCATGACCATTAAGTTTTAATGTTGACCGTACTTCATAGTCTTTATTACACCTACGATCTACTCTCATAAAGTACCTATGTACAATCACAAATCTGCCATATCCAGTATGTAAACAAGACGTTCACTCATAATTAAATATCAAGTTTGAGGAGCAGGTGGCGGGAGCGACTTTGTGATAATGGGTGGCCCTCTCTTTTGTGTACCAGCTGGTGAATGCTGCTGCCCCTACACCAGTACACTAGCCACAAAATACCACAAGAACTTGATTTTTTATCTAAATATTTTAGGTGATCTCTTGGCAATCGATTAACGTGAAACCAGCTCGCTTTACAGTACCCCCAGTGCGAATTTGCAAATTACGAAAACAGCAATCATTTTCGTGAGCTCGCTATACTCTATCTCTCTTACACACCCGCAAGAAAAGGAAACAAATATATTATTTACTAAGTGGCTAATACGAATACTACTAGTTTTACTATGTACTATCTGTACCCGCGACTTTGCCTATGGAGACATAGGGTTACTGCTCATCAGCAACACTCAATAGCATGATAATTTGCATCCCACAACCTGACCTTCTCTTCAACGGACATTTTTGCAAAATTTTAACTCAATCTTTTAACAGTATTATTGGCGTGAAGCTCAAACATGCAAACAAACAGACAGAAATACTAAAAACATCTGTTTCGGGATCAGTATCGTTCCTCGTACACGTAGCAATGTTTTTTTTTTTCAATAATATTCAATGTACAGTTTTTGTTTCGTTACGATTTTATTGTACGTACATATATTAACGCCTGGGTTGTTTTATACGTGCGTGGCCGGTTATTTTAACCAAAAACATTAAAACAAAAAAAGGGACCAGGAAAAACCAAGTACATTCCGTGCCGTATCCAGTATCTAAACAAGGTGTTCACTGTTAATTAAATATCAAGTTTAAGGCACGGAGCAGGTGGCGGGAGCGAGCTCGCGATAACGTGTGGCCCTCTCTATTCGAGACACGGTTTTTGAGGTAAACCTTATTTACGTCCGCAACTTCAGTTTTTAGAGGTTTATACAGGGATTACGTTAATTTATTACCGCTTGAGCTCTGTTTGATAACTTTTCAGTGAATTAGCTGTTTGAATTTGAGATTTTGGGTTTGTATAAGGGATTTTTAGTGACTGGACATTTTGTCAGCTTTCGTTTTGTGGAAAATTTAAATAGAAGTTTAAAAAAAAAGTTTTTATTTTATTTCAATACTTATAATAATTATTTATTTATTGAATCTCAAAAAACTTTTACATTCTGGTTACAAGTAACACTGGGCCACACACTAGGATACCCTGTGTCGTGAGGTCCAGTTTCTTTCATCACAAGGTTTGCATCAACTGTGGTTTATTAAGATAAATAAAAACAAATAGTCGATTTAAACTTGCTTGAGGAGCTCGTGGCTAAATAATTACAGCCGCATAGACCGATCTTCCGGGTTAAGCCACGTGACCCACGATGGGTGACCATTTACCATAGCGAGTTTCCTCCGTGCCTCGGAAAGCACGTAAAGCCGTTGGTCCCGGCTGTCATTTGTAGATCTTTGACAGTCGTTACTGTTGGTCAGAAGCCAGAAAGTCTGACAGCTAGTCTTACCAAGAGTATCGTACTACCCAGTTACTGGGTTGTGGAGGTCTGATAGGCAGTCGCTCCATGTAAAATACTGATATTCAGCTGCATCCGGTTCGACTGGAAGCCGACCCCAACATAGTTGGGAAAAGGCTAGGCAGATGATGATGGTCGATTTAAACTTGAGTAGAAAGTAGTTGTTTTTGTGTGTATAATATGTTATAGAAACTTAAACTTACTTTTACTTTTAAGTATAAAGCACCACGAAAGTACTTTCTTTGTATTACAGTCTAGTCTTGAGGCTTATGAGTACTTTAATTTTAACCTAAATTTCTTCGCAAATATTATTCTAAGAATGCGTCCAATACGCAGAAACACATGAATCTCGGGTCAGCGCACAAAAATGTCCGAAAGGAATGACTGTTCTTGAAAACATGCACAAAACTTTCTAAGTATTATAAACCCAACAACAAATGACTAGTAACATCCCATCGTATGACATACCCCAGTTTCAGTTAGTCATGTAACATTCATTTTATATTTAAAAAAAAATTTAGACTAAAACGCAAAACGCTAGACTAATTTACGTCAATCAGTGCAGTCGAATCTTTGTATCGTTGTAAGCTAAATTAGGTACTGTAATGACGACATAGGATTTATAATAGTTTGTCCGTATTTCTAAGTACATATGGCGGTGTGCCTTAGGACGTGCTCTGGTGGTATGTAAACTCAGGATACTTCTTTCGTAAATATTGTATTAGACCGTTGGTCCATATGTTTCTACGACAATGGTCCAATATACATATTCTTAGTTTCTAATAAGGGGAAGTCACAAATTGTTTTCCCCTTGCCTTTCTAATTGTCTTTCATGCCAAAATATGATTTTGCTACTAAATACGTAAGTACCAGCCACCTTTACGGCATAAGTGCGTATACACGTAGAAAGCGCTTGTCGGTGCTGGTCCGAGCAGTTAGTCGGCGTAGGTAGTCTCTATACTGTGTGGCAAACCAGCACCGACAAGCTCCAAACGTCACCAACAAGTTCCTACCTGGGGCCTAATTCTCCTAAAATAAATCTTGATAAATCACAACAGAACCAAGGCTGAAGCGTTCATTCAGACAGTTCTCAACTTCAAAAGCTGTCGAATTGTTTGACACAAAAAACTGACTGACGGTTGTGGTTCGATTGCGTTTGGCAACAATTTATTTTAGGAGAATTGGGCCCCTGCTTCGATCAGCGCTGGTAGGCCGTCATTTGTTGCTGTATTTGCAAAAGAGTAAGGCGTATTTTTGTTAAAAAATACCAGCCCCTGCTTCTACCCGCTTCCTTTGTGTAGCGGTTACCTGCACGGACCAGTACCGATAAGCGCTGATAGGTCGGCGCTGGTTACCTGCTTCCTTTGGCTGGGAAGTGAGCAGATCTATTTTCTTTTAATTTTTATATCCAATAAAACACAAAAGAAATGATCTCAATCCTGATAAAGAACGATTGATAGAGAATTCAGTTTCCACTCGGCTACAGCCCAGTAAATCGCCTCTACGAATATTCAATTTGTAATTTGAAATTCTATTCGTAACGGAATACCGGAATATCTAATATTTTGGAACAATTGGCATACGCATAATCAGCCCATTACTGTCCCACTGCTGGGCATGGGCCTCTTCTCAGAATGAGAAGGGTTTATCCGCCATGTGTGGAGCGAATAAGCAGAAAAAATAACGTTCTTTTACGTTCGTTTTCGAAAACGTAATTCTTTCTTTGAAGCCCTCTTTTTTCTGTTTTTCTAACATTATTTTCTTTACCAGTAGAATTAACCATTTTCGTATTCTTTTAGTTATTCTATTGAGAAATGCTAAATTTAAACTCTTAATAAACCGCTTGTAAATAGCAGCTACGTAGAAACGTAGAGGACGTAGCTTTCGTAGCGTGGTCGGCTACGAACGTAGTAGCCTTGAATTGTGCTAAACAACAAATAATAAATGTATTAATAAACGTCATAAAAACTGTGAAAACATTGAAAGTACACAATCAATAAAATAATTTAAGACACTAACCTCTTTATTACAAAAGATGGTCTAAGAAAAACCTAGGTTTTAAAATAGCCCCGTCTCTTTTTGTTATATGACATAAGAAAGTGATGGATATATTTTAAATCTGGGTTTACCTTAGTCTTGGTTTAAACCATCTTTTGTAATAAGGGGGTTTTAGTTTTATGAGGAGCGATAGCTTTCTCCATCCATCAAACCAGGTTTTTGCTGTATGATGACGTCAGCGCACTATAGTAGACGCTGCTTATTACCCTACCTGTAAATATCAAGAAAATTTCTTCACTTGTGTCAGCACGAGGTATAGGAGAATAGCTCACGCCATGGTGAAAAGATGACCCAGTCAGCAAGGTTGGTTGCGGGGCTGACTGCTCAGGGTGCGCCGGACGTATACTGAAGAATACAAGGTTAGTCAGAAAGGGAGTACTAATCCGAAAGAGTGTTAAAGTACACATAATAATGAATAACTAGTGTTCTACAACTTTTCCCAAAAGTCAATAGTTTCAGAGAAACAGTTGTTCAAAAATCTAAAAAAAAAGTTTCTAAAACTTTTTTTTGAGATTTTTGAACAACTGTTTACCCCCTTTCCGACTAACCTTGTATAAGGTCCATCTATTCATTTTTAAAGGACACATCTATAGGTGGTAAAGACGACATAGCTAAGTAAAAAACTAAAAAAAAATAAGTATTTTGTTTTACGTCATTATTATAATTGTAATAATGCTTGAGAAATTTTGCATAAATTTGAAAAAAAAAAACACTTTAATGACAATAAATACAACGTAGAAACTAGCGTAATGAATGTTGAAAATAGTAATGAGCCAGTATTTGTTATGTGTAACAAGTACTTTTTTTTATATGCTTAGTTTTTTTTTAAATTTATATGCCTTCTTTACCTCCTATAGATGTATCCCTTAAAATATATCGTGTATGAATAGATGGACCTTATATTCACTTGTGGAAGCTCTTTTAATGCACCCTTTAAATAAAATATGGTAATTTCTCCTTACCATAAAATCCTTGTTAGTATAAATATTTCATAGACTTAAATAAAATTAAGAAGAGAAATTCGTTGAGAATTCTATCGGCCGATTGCTATTCGGGCCGGGTTGCGTTCACTATGTACTAATCGTAAATAAATCTTGAGAGAGTGGCGAGGTAGTAAATTGAACGCGTGACTCGGACTTGGAACGGTGGGCGCGCATTGTTAGACAGACTTTGGAGCAAAGAAAAAATAGGCGACAATTTGGATATAAGGGCGACTACAGAATAATGACATTAAAGTTTAACGACACAGTCTACACCAAACCAAATATGAAGACTAAAGGCTCTTCCCATTTTAAGAAGGAGTAGAAGAATTAGACAACGTTATTTTGATGGCCGAGGGTGGTATTTTTAGTAGGCCCTACCTACGATATAACACCAAAAGTAAATCAAAAGCAAGGAAATTTCATTGAGCCAACAGCTTCCGTTTGTCCTTTTAATTTAGATTTAAAAAAATACATATTTACACTTTTTTTTTCTTTTTTTTTACTATGCTTAATGTTTCCTTCCATGTTTTTTTTAGGGATGTTACGGAGCTTCGACTCCGACTCCGATAAGTTGGAACTTCTGATTGATATTACACCTCCGGTTCCGACTTCGGCTCCGATACTTTTAAATCGGAGGTTTGAATAGGAGGTCGAAGCATTTTTCTTATCGTCTACACCTATATTTATTATGTAGGTTTATTATTTTTAATTGAAATTAAAGAGGCTGACTGAATTATGTATTTACTATTTTATTTTATTAGGCCTGTTCTTAAAACAACTCTCTTCTGCTAACACCTCCGAATCTGCCTCCGACTGCGATTCCGGTTCCGAATCCTACAAACCAAATTTAAGAACTCCGACTCCGACTTTGGTTCCGATAAAACCACTTCCGTAACATCCCTGGTTTTTTAAGTAAAATATAATGTCATTGACTGGCTGTATGCCTTGCTGAAGACTGTGAGTGCAGCAAGCAATTATTGTTAAATAAATTACAACAAGTTTTTTTTTATATTCTTTTCCATTGTCACTTACATATAATGAATACTTGGAGTATCTGGGTACTAAGTGAACACAACGACATACTACCTTTAAATGTCTTTGTTCAACATTTATGTAAGACTAAGCGACATCGTGCGCCCATTCTTACCTTAAACGTAAATAATCAGGTGAATAGTTAAGGGTTTTATGCTTTCACAGAAGGGCATAAATGAACCTTTATCTACTCGAGCCTGAAAAACTTTTTGTACGAAGCACTTTGTTAGAAACATGATAAAAATAGCGTTAAACTTTATCGTTCCGATAACAGAACATTTTTACAGTAGTAAATAATAAATTACCTACATTATAGTACAATGTGGCTTGTGTATTTTGGTTTATTAGTATAATGAAATGAATGAAAACTGTGTTTTGTAAATCTAAGCTATAAACAATACGACAAGTAGGAAACAGGTTTTTTTAAGTACAATAATTATGTCGTATATTTTAAATGTACAATGAAATATCAGTACTTCAAAAAATCTTCACGGTTATTATTTTTTGTTAGGCTTTGATTGTGTATGTGAAGCCCTGTCGAGAACGTTTCTGAGTAAAATAAAGACCGCTCAAATCGAGCAGAGTGCATTCTGCTACCCCTAATAAGAATTCGCAAACTAAGAAAACGGCAGTAGTTTTCATACCTCTGGTTTCTGAATTGAGAATTCTAGGATAAGCAGTACTTCAACTCCGTAAGCAACTCCGAAAACTCAAAAAAATTACGGATTTTTAAGCGTTTTTTTGACAACTCCGCACTCAAATACTACTTATTTATTGCTTATGAATCCTCAATTCAGAAACTAGAGGATAAACTTGCTAAACGCTATCTCTCTTAAACCTCCGCAAGAAAAAGAGCCAAATATATTATTTAATTTAGCAAGTTCACGAAAACTATTCCCGTAATTTGCAAGCTCGTACTAGGAGTACTAAGCGCACCCATTAAACGAATCGTTTCTGGCACTCGCCGGCCGCTGCTGCAGCATTGCTCGCTTCGCTCGCTCGGCTCGTCCGTTGAGTGGCCCCAATTGTAATGTTTATAACCTACCCTAACTTTAAGCTATCTGTTTATCATTTTATTTCTTATGTGCTTTGAAGTTAGACTTTGCAAATTACGAATTCGGCAATAGTTTTCGTAAGCTTGCTACACGCTATCTCCCTTACACACTCACAAGAAAAAGAGTCAAATATATAAGTATTCAGTTTAGCGAGCTCACGAAAAATAATACTATATCCGCTATGGTAATTTGCAAATTCATACTAGGGGTAAATGTAAATGATAAATAATATTCATTTCTGTAAATAAATCTGTTATAGACACCATTACAAGTCAATGTAATGTTTTTTTTTAAGACTAGATGGCGCCGGCATTTCCTGTCTGACTACTGCATACATTTGGCTAAAGGGGATTCTATCCACTAACCATGACCAGGCCAGGTCCACTTAAAGATAACTACTAGCTTAGTCCACTGAAAGGAGCTTAAAGTTATATCAAATAACACTTATTTATCTTAATAACCAGATACAAAAAAACAAACCAAACAATATCAATTTTTACCGCGGTCATGACAATAACAATATACTCAAAATTGCCCTTTTTATATCACTATCGTTTCCGCAAAGTAATATTAGCCACTTGGTTAGTTCCAGGGGATCATGTATGGGAGTCACGTTCAAGATGGCCGCCGGTCTTGATGTCTTCATGCTCCTTCTAATCGGCGGGAAAAACAATCTTCGTTGGGAAGAAATTAGGTAACAGAAGGTCAGTTTTGTATACCTGAGGTTTTTGCGACGCCGGATACTAAATGTTACAAAGACAAAAAATCAATGGGCAACATAGTCCTAGTGTCAAAATGTACAAATTGCCTAGTGCCAAAATGTAATTTTGCCCAAATGCCGCTATGATAGAATACAATAAAGCTGTAATGTTCAATTGTACAAATTGCCTAGTGCCAAAATGTCATTTTGTCCAAATGCCACAGAACAGAACAAATGAAATTACATTTCAATCATCTTTTTCAAGGATATCGAACTTTCAAGGAGTATTTATACTCAAAGAGATTAGGTAGAGAAAAGATTTTAATTAGATATCCAGTGCAGAGAAGTATTTTGGTTGATATCAAGTAAGTAGCAGATAGGTGTATGTAGGCTCAGTCGTTAGTGATCCTACCTTCGAAGCCCAGGTTTGTGGGTTCGAATCCTGACTGTGTGACAATTGGACCACGATGCATTTTGGCACAATTATGTTTTATCTTTTGTACATTTTGGCAATCTAACAATTAGACCCTTATGCATTATATCACAATTAAATTTTGTCATTTGCACATTCATATACATTAAGACTTTTGTACATTTTGACACTAGGACTATGTTGCCCATTGATATTTTGTCTTTGTAACATTTAGTATCCGGCGTCGTTTTTGCGAGTACAGGGAGGCCATAGGTTAAGCTGCGCTTGCCGCGGTCAGTCTGTGGATGGGTGGCCATTCGTTACACATCGACACTCCTACATGTCTCGGAGAGCACGTTAAACCACCGTCCCGGGTGTCATACGAATACCTATGACAGTCGACCTAACCTTAGGATATAGGCATTGCCCAGTAACTGAGTTGCGGAGGTCTGATGGTAGTGGCCTTGTGTAAAATTCTGGTATTTCAGCCACATCTGGATAGACGCGACTGGATGGAAGCTATCCCCAACATAGTTGGAAAAAGGCTAGGCAGAAGAGTAAGGCCGTACATTTTTAGTATAATAAGCTATACTATCCTTTGATCGTAAAACATTTAATTTGCTTTTGGTAAGTCTGGAAGCGATAGTTTCAGGTTGATAGTCTTCGTGCTACCATATTAGGTGTCAATTTAAAGTGATATGTGTAAAATCTCTCTTTCTCGCTCTCTCTCTGACATTGGAACGAGCTAAACGATAATAGCTCATGCCGCGGTGAAAAGATTAGCCAGTTAGCAAGGCTGGTAGCGGGGCTGACGCCCAGCTTGCGCGGACGTATTTAAAAAGTATCGTCACTCGTGGAGCCTCTTTTAATGCAATTATAATAGACCAATGGCGTTGACTGACGGTGGAGCGATCGTAAGCTAATCTTGCCTATACCTAATTACCATGAAAATTCAACAGGCAACATAGGTATACGTAAGAAATATGCTTGTCTTCAAATGTATACCGACATGAAGCATTCCAACTGCGAGTTTAGTACGCAAAATACCTACCGAATTCTGAGTATTTACTAAAATAGTAAAAAATGCTATTTCCACAAGGTTAGTCATAAAGGGGCTACTAATCCGAAAGGGTGTTAAAGTACCCATAATAATGAATAACTTTTGTTCTACAACTTTCCCCAAAAGTCAATAGTTTAAGAGAAAGAGCTGGACAAAAATTACAAAAAAATACGCTAAAATACACACATCAAAAGTGTCTAGGGATCAAGCATTTTTATGCGGATTTCTTGAGATTGAGATGTGGCTTTGTAATAAATTTATGATTTTATAAATTTATATGGATCCTTTTTGGTGCATTTCATAATTTGAATCAGGAACTGTGAATCAAATTCGAGTAAAAGATGAAAATCAGCTGTCAATATTTTCCCTATAAAAACATACAACGCATTGAAGACATTATTAGTGCTACTGTTTCCCTACTACTGATTAAAACCAACGTTATTATGGAGCGGCGACGTCATTTAAGCAGGGAAGAAATGCTCAGAGCCGTGGGAATGATAGAAGCTGGTTCCCGGCAACGTACTGTGGCTTTAGCTCTGAATACAAGTCAGAGTGTTATCAGTCGACTTTGGACACGTTACCGAAGCACTGGTACCGTGGCTGAGCGCCATGGAGGACGGTATCGCTGCACCACACGGAGACAAGACCGATACATTCAAATCTTAACTCGAAGAGCTCCAACAATAACCGCCATGATGTTAGCCGTGAGGCTTCATCACTCTTCAGGGAACTTAATTAGCGACCAAACAGTCAGAAACCGCTTGCATGAAGTGAACCTTCATTCCCGAAGACCGCTACGGGTACCACCTATAGCAATGCACAATCGTAGGATTCGATATCAATGGGCTCTTGGACACAGAAATTGGGCAGAAGAACAATGGCGTTTCGTGTGCTTTTCTGATGAGTCTCGTTTTGGTATGAGACCGGATACAAGACGTATACGACACTGGAGAACCCCTGGACGCCAACAGCGATTAAAATCCTGCCAGGAAGTCCATCCTTATAGTGGTGGAACCATCATGGTATGGGCGGGTATTTGGATCGGCGGAAGAACTGAGTTGATTTGGATCAGAGGCAACCTCAACGCTCAAATTTATGCTGAGACGATTGTATCAGACGTCATCGTTCCTCTACAAGCGCAAATCGGTCCCTTATTTCAGTTAATGCATGATAATGCACGACCGCACACCGCAAGAGTTGTAAGACAGACTCTCGCCGCAGCTAACATCAATGTCCTGCCCTGGCCTGCTCAGTCGCCAGACTTGAACCCGATTGAGCATGCATGGGATATGCTACAGAGAAGAGCTCTGCCGAATATGGAGGGTATCCAGTCGCAAGAAGACCTTTTTTTGTTGTTGCAACGAACATGGGCGGCCATTCCACAGCGTGATTTGGATGAACTCATTTTGAGTATGCCAAACCGATGTTCTTGTGTTGTTAGTGTTCGCGGTAGAAACACGGATTATTAATTGTTTAAGTTACCCAATAAAATTTTAAAGAAAACTGTTATTTCAGTCTTTTTTTCGAACTTTTGTGTTAGTGGTTCAAATGTCAAAAATCCCTTTATTAGGAAAATGGCAAATTTCTTTATTAATGCAAAGGTGACTTGGTTTATCGTTACTGTGACAAACGAAAACACTTTATTTGATGAATCCTTAAAGAAAATTTTAATTAATATCAATCAGGAGAAAAGTTATTGCAAAAATATATGTTGATCCCTAGACACTTTTGATGTGTGTATATTTCACCTCATCTATGATCAGCTGTATTTACATTTTAGGTCATATTTGGGGTCACGAATTAGAAGCTCCATTTTCTGAATTCGTTACTAAAGAAGGAACGAAGAATTTTTGAAAAAACTAAAATAAAAATTATTTTACATGGAAATAAAAATTATCGAATTTTAACATTTTAACACTTGCATTAAAACCGTCATCAGTGATACTTTAAGTGGGCTGTGAATTAGTACCCCCGTTCTGACTAACCTTGTAGAAATCTGCTGTCTTCCGGCTAGCATAAATGGGGTGCTAATTTGTTGCAGACACACTATCACGCTTTAAAAGGAATACCCTAACAATACGCGCCATGTCAAGAAGTACCCCTTTCTGGATCAGGCCCTTGATCCAGAAGCCCAACGAGAGCCTCTTTAGATGTTGGTCGAGGCTCTTGGCTATTAAGCCATTCGCCGTAACTACTATCGGTATAATTTTACTGCTGAATCCCACATGGCGACAACCTCGTGTGCCAAGTCTTGATATTTAATTTAAATGGATAAAGGAAATAAAGAAGTGTAGGTATCACGAAAAGATATGAAATAACTTAAAAAAAGAAAAAACTGACTTCAAAAAAAAATACTAAACGGAGTAAAATAATTATCATTTTGTCATCATCATCAGCGTGGAATTAATACTTTTTAGTGCCACAAATTACCATTACAATAGTGTACAAATCCTCGGACCACTACTACAACTAGAACGTCGTCTATATGTATACGATTTGTGTATATATTTTTATAATTTTAGTTTTTTTTAATTAAAAAAGCGCGGATTCAATTTCGACAAAATTGATATGGGACCAAACGGAAAGTATACCCTCTCAAACAAAACCAGAATTTTTAGAATCGGTTCCTAAATGACGGAGATCCGAGGTAATAAAAAAAAATACAACCGAATTGAGAACCTCCTCCTTTTCGAAGTCGGTTAAAAAGAAATGATAACCATTTTCCTCTCCTCATTTCCCAACAATCTTAGCATGTAAAACATGTATACGCACAAAAGTTACAGCATTAATCATTGTTCAGAAAGTTTACCGTAAAGTTGATGTTTCATAAGACAATAAATCCAAAAAGTACCTTTTAGCTAAATCCTTTGTTTGTCTATACAAGGAACAACAGGTTTTATGAGCTTCGTAACAGTCGAGAGCTTTCCTTGTTTGAGGGCGGTTCGATTGCCAAGAAACTAATGAGTAAGTAAATGCTTAATGTTAAGAGAAAGTATTTTTTCTTTTTTTGTACTTTCCCTGGCTTAGCATAAGTGCTGTCTACTTCTGTGGGCGTCTGCGTATGTAGGAGTCCTTTATATGTTTTATCAGATTTGATATAATATTATGAAACATATCTTTCAAACACTTTCGATACTCATCATCATCTTCCTGCCCTTATCCCATGTTACTTGGGGTCGGCGCAACACGTTTTCTTCTTCCATTCCGTCCTGTCACCCGTCATGGTATCACTGACTCCCTTCTCTTTCATATCATTCTTCACACAATCCATCAATCTTTTCTTTGGCCTCCCTCTTCCTCTCCATCCATCCACATTTATACTCAATTCATAACTCTTTTGGTCACATGCTTTTCATTCCTCCTCTTCACATGCCCATACCAAGACAAACGGTTCCCTTTCAACTTTTTTGTCACTGGCGCTACTTTCAAACTTCCTCTAATATACTCATTCCTGACCTTATCCATTCTGGTCACTCCACACATCCATCTCAACATTCTCATCTCCGCTACTTGCAATCTTTTCTCATCCGTCTTCATCACGGCCCACCATTCCGATCCATACAGTACGACAGGTCTTATCACGGACTTGTAGATTTTCCCCTTTAACTTGAGAGGCATCCGTGGGTCGCAAGTAAACACTTTCGATACTGCAAACCAAAACCAGCAACGCACATAAAAACTACCAAGCAATGGTGCACGGTGTATCCTAGGGATGAAAAATAGAAAACAGGTTTTGAAACTCACAACTAAGTAATTATAGATAAAAAAAAAATCCTATACCTATCTTTACAACAACATAATTATCAAGATCTTTAATCCGCCTATGAAGCCGGATGATAAAGCTATTACTATTTATTTATATGTGGTTTGTACCAACTAACATAGATAGATATATAGATAATTTTACTTTATCGCTTATGCATACTTGAACAGCTTCGAACTGTTATGTTAAAATCTTCCATTACATCAATATAGTGCGGCCATTTAAATTTTGGTAGGTAATAGGTAAACAAACCCTTATAGTAAAACATTCAGTTTGCTTTACGAATCGTTAAAAACTGCATAGGTATTTCCAAACGATTGAAGAAAAATTATATTATATATAATTATATATAATTTCCTTGCTAAATTAATCTTTCACAATCAAAAGTTTGTTGATCTTTTTAAAATTTAAACAGCCGGACTATACTTATGAAAATTAAAGCTCGAAAAAAAACTTCCGATACAATAACGTATTAGAGATGAACAGACGCCAGCTGCAGGTCAAGCGACCCGAAACTGTCAAATTTTCCCAATCAACCTTGTTTCTAATGCCTTCGCGATAAAGTTGAAAATCTATTAAAGAAATTTGACAGATTGTAGTAGGTTTATGTGCTGGCGTCTGTACCTAATCTATGCTTAAAGCACCGATTTATCTATTATTTTAACTCTGAAAGACTACAGTTACTGATATTTAAATCACATTTACAATCATCACTTCAAACAAGAATTTATACTTTTTCCATTAGGTAATGTAAAGGATTGTAACTCCATATTAAAGCCGTATATCCATCGCGGTGACGTTACAAATGGTGACGTGGCGCGGACAAGTACATAACTCTTGTTGGAAGTTCCACAGAGGTTCTAATAAAATATCTTCTCTGGTATCTGTTCGCCTGGCACACATGTGGTGATAGAAATATATTTTAGTTACTAATTGAAAACTAAAAAAATAATAAATGGTGACTTGCGCAGATATCTAGATAGAGTACACTCTCGTGTTCTAATATACCTTTTCTTTATATCTGGTCGCCTGGTATTTGTACAAAATAAACCTGGTTTTTCTAGAACAACATGAATTATTTTTTATTCGAACATGTTCTATTATTGAATTATAAATTTATATACATCATGAGTTAGTGTCTAAACACACTATGCAGAAGACACGCGACCGAAGTTCGGCATGATTACGCCTGCAATGCTTTTTAAATTACCCGCGACACACCAGGCTGAAATTACGTCGCGTTTTACCTAAATAAAAAACATAGACGCCGAAGTTCGGTCGCGTAATTTCGGCATGGTATGGCACCACACTAAGTAGGTGGTAAAATACTCAAAACACATAAATATATATTTCGGCTTATGTTAAAATGTCCTTCCATATTACATGTTTGCTAGTAATTCATATAAAATACTTTCTCATGAATATCATGAATTTCTACCAGCTAAGTATAGCTGCATAATTCCTGATCCTGACTTAAAATAACTTGTTGTGTGTTTGCATAACCAATTATTTTAAGAAAAACAGATCCTGATAAAAATGTTCCCTTAAAGGAAATGCTTAAACGTGGCACACCCCTAAAACAAAAAGGCTTAGCCACGAAAAACACCGCAACATGAACTTGCATACGGAAAATGGTTACTCTTATTTTTCCGATAAAATCGAGCCTTGAACCGCAAAAGCCAGAGTAATCCGTTTATTGATTTCAAGCATTTTCCGCTCACGATAGATTTTTATTTTCACTAAAACATTTCTCTCGTAAACAAGTGGATTATGGGCTTCTGATAATGAAATCTATTTTGCTTTGCATAAGTAGTATTTTTGCAAGCTTTTTTTCTTGTTGGGTTATCGTAAAGACAAAGGAACTGCGTTACTTTAAACAACAAAATATTAAATTAGTAATATAAATAGCAGCCTGGAGTCTGGATTTGTGCCCAGTCGATGACAATAGGCTCGCCCCCCCCCCCCCCCATTACATGGGACGTAAAACATAACGGCGAATTGTGGGTGCACTATACAAGGTGTAACATAAATAACGTACAACCTCTTAAGGGGTCACTGTACTCATCATTATGAACAACTTTTACTATGAGACAAAACCTGAAATCGCGAAAAAAAAATCAGCTGTTCCCTACATTTTGACGAGTTATGCGAACAGTGTAGGGAGCAGCTGATTTTTTTTCGCGATTTCAGGTTTGGTCCGGCTCGTGACTAATTAATAACCGCGCGGACCATACGATTTGCGAGGTTAAGCTGTGCTTGCCGCGGTGAGTTCATGGATTGGTGACCGTTCGTTACACATCGAGAATGCTCCGTGTTTTGAAGAGCACGTTAAACCGTCGGTCCCGGGTGTCATACGAATACTTATGGCAGTTGTTATGGGTACTCAGAAACCCGAAAGTCTGGCAACCGGTCTAATATCGGCATTTCCTCAGTATTTGAGTTGCGGAGGACTGGCGGTCCAGTTGAAAACCAGCGTCAGGCACTAGTTGTCTGGCATTTTTTGCTGAATTGGGCCTTTTTGGCGCAGCCGTGAAGCATACTTTCCTGCTAATTTCTTTCTTTTTCTTTTTTTTTATGCTTTATTTTGTATCGTTTGCCTTTTAGTCTGTGCTAAATAAATGTATTTTCTTTCTTACTTTCTTTCTTAATGGCAGTCGCTCCGTGTAAAATACCGGTACACAGCCGCATAAATCGGTTAAGAAGAAAAAAACAACTGTCACTTATTGTTAAAGAATCCAAAAGTAGGGACAGAGTAACTAAATGTCCATTACATCCCATACAGGAAACTAACAGACATTTCCATGGCACATCACTATACCTTTTTCCTTTTACCATGCCAACAACAGACTTTACAGTTCGCAAAAACACGAACGTAAAAAAATTCAACAACCTATAACGACTCCACTAGCCGAGCAAGCGAAAACAAGACAATAGTTGTTCGAAAAACTGCGAATAAACAAATTAAAATAGGGAGGAAAACCGTTGAAACTTTGCATGTATCTCTCAATGTGTCACCTCTAGTGAATAGCGACTGATTGTAACTCGGATTTTTGTAAGCGCGCGAATTTGCGCGATTCAACTTCCGCGTGTACAGATGGTCTGTAATTCTGGCGTTGGGATGCAAGAACGTGTAAGGTCGTGTGTAGAATGACGTTGCAGAATATTGATGCTAAATTTTAGATCAAAGTTTGAGAATGTCGTTTCCTTTGCTCGAATTGATGTTTAATGATGTAGATTGATACTTTGACGAAAGTGACTGGACGTACGATTCTGTTGGCAACCCAACATTCATTGTTGACTGACATTACTAATTTTATTTATTGAACTATATTATTGTATGGCCTTAACATAAACAGCTCATTACTGTCCCTTTGCTGGGCATGGCCTCTTTTCAGAATGTGAAGGGTTTAGGCCTTATTGGTCAACGTGTGTCCACCACGCATCACCTGCACCACGCGTCCTGGTGCAGGTTGGTAAACTACACACACCATCAAGAACTTTATGGAGCCCTCTTAGGTGCACACTTTTCCTAGATTTCCTCACGATGTTTTCCTTCACCGTTATCGCAAGTGATAATCAAACTCTGATTGCATGTTTATGATTAATTACGGTTTACTGACGTGCTTTTTTCGGGATTTCCCGACTGGTTTCGGACCCAAACGGAGCCCTTAATCATGAGCTGATCACGTGGCGAGGTCACGAGTCGAGCTCGATCTGATTGCATGACCATTTTGCCTTCATATAGAAGATAGTACTTGCTTCCTGTCCACCTTGCGAACAAGGTGTCAAAAGTTCGAATTATAGTAATGTTTATAGTTACAGAGGGTGACAGTTGTAACAAGTTGACGAATCAGTGAGCTCTCGCGTCGTGTCACTACACCCCTCCCGCACCGCGCAGCTACCTCAGGCACTGACTCAGTTATGCGCTAGACTTATACCACAGAATCTTATACCAATAGTGTCCATTTCGTTTAGTTTCCACAAGACTTTCATTCACTAGAGTAATTAACCATCCACATACAGTGTACTCTCAAACATGGTTCTTCGAGACGGCTTCTATTGCAAATGTATAATTAACAAGGACCTTGAAGCAAATTCAAGTTCGCCAATATCCTTGAACTCACAAAGATGAAGAAAGAACAGACTTCATCCATTTATCGAACGATCCGAACAGAAAAGTTCGAGAAAGCAGCCCAATAAGTAATTTGCGAAACGTTTCTATCCGATCGCCGACCAGCTCATAAAAATCACACTTTAAAACTCCAGAATATGTTAGCTAACATCTAATTTGTACATTAAACACGTACGGTGTGAAAGCGCCTCTACTATGATGGAGTCACGTCGCAAAACGTGCAGACGCGGTTAAAAATGTTCCATGCGCGAAGATACCGCGTTGTAAAGTTAAAAATTCAATGTTTTAGCTGGGAACGTCCGCGCTCGCCCGTCATGCCAATTGTAATAAGAACATAAACATTTTTACTACGAGATACATCGTAAAATATTCTGTATTGCTGTCTGTACAAGCTGTATTTGAGAGTGAAATTAAGAACGTGACGTCATCATTGTTGAGGGTCTTAGATGTATTCTGATGGAGTGAACACTGCTTAAATCCATGTCGTCTCATCCAAATTTGTTGTGATAAACATTGCCGGCCAATTTTATGCCACTAATCTCTGCATCCTTTAGAAATTATTATGTTAACAGACACTTCCTAGTAAACAGGGTATAGATAACTTTAAAAAAGTGAAGGTTGAGTCATAAGCAGTACTCGACCACTTAAATATGTAATTTATGGCGGAATCTTCTCCTTTTACACGAAGTAAATGCCGTCTTAAGTCAAATATATCTCCATCAAAAACCAGAAATCTAAACCTAAAACTTATTTATGCTTTTCAGAATACCTTCACCTTTTTAGGTAGCTTGCGAAATAATCGCGGAAAAAAGTGTGATTTTCAACCTCTTTGTAAGTCAATCTTCAATTCTTGACCCTTGTTAGAGCACAAAGGAAACCCTTTCTTTTCTTTCGTTTTAAAGACACCACTAATTTTTACCTTTTGTGTCTCTGATTATTGATTCCACGGTGGCGTGTCAATTTCTGATAATGGGAGAAGATGGGGATTCTTATATTTGGATCTTATAACTGAATGGAAATATTATCCACTTTTGGCCGTTTTTCCACGTCACACGACACGAAAATATGCGGTGACTACACCGAGTGCTACATATTAAATTACAACACACTTTTAATAGATTTTGTTTTCACAACAACACACACTTCAATTACAACACACACTTAACAACCTTAAATTAGAACACACACTTAACAACCCTAAATTAAAACACATACATAACAACATTAAACTGGAATAAATAATAATAATAAAAATCTTTATTGGTACAAAAACCTTTGACCTTGCTTAAGACTAGAATACACCACTTGGTTAAATAAATTTCATACGGATAAGGTAAACCCTAACTCCTAAACTAGGTGATCCTGTGACTTAGGAGTCAGTGTGCTGCGGTCATTGTGATACCAAAAACATTATATGTTGTGTTCTAACATTACAAAAAAAATACAGACGTAACAACTTTAAATTAGAACACATACATAACAACTTTAAATTAGAGTACACTAGTAACAACTTATTATTAATTAATTAACGTCTCAAAGATCTTTATTGAAGAAAAGGGGAAAGACCATTTAGACTTATTTGTGTTGATATGAACTAGTTATGTAAATTAGTGATTAGTGAATGAATATATTCTTATGAGAATAAAGTGATCTCAAACCTCATTAGTCTACATACATACAGACATAGCTCACACCTGTTTCCCGCTGGGGTAGGCAGAACAATTGCACGCAATCTGCTACGATTCTGACATAAATTTCTCGCTTCTTCTACATCCGTTATTCTTTTCATACACTGTCGTCAAAATTTCATACAGGAAAGATCCTTTTAAGAAAAAAAACTTAACATACATTAGCGTGGTATTGACAGAAGAGAAAGAAGACTGTTAAATATGACTGTGGATCGATATACAAGTAGAGGTAGGCAAAGAAAAAAAGGATGCATTGCGTGAAGGATGATATGGGTAAGAAAAGAGTGAGTACTGAGATGACGGCTGATAGAGGTGAATGGAAGAGGAATACATGCTGTGCCGACCCCATCTAGTGTAGGATACGGGCAGGAAGATGTTTTTTTTTTATGTAAATTTATAGTCGCAATGCGTATGTCAGTCCCATCGTACCCTAAATACACATTGGACATATCTAGGCCATGAACCTAAACAGACTCTTCGCATCATCGCCATTTGGTTGAGCCAGGATTTTATAGAGTGTAAATGGGTCCAGGGGCGACGGACTTGGGGAAGTCTGTCGCCCCCCACACATCAGGACCCGAGGCGGCGGCGCGAAGTGTTCCAAGCGCGCCCCTCTTAGACGGCGCGGGGGGAGTCTAACACCTCACTCCCCCCGCTAACCCGAGGAGGCCCGCTGCGGCGGGCCGGCACCAGCCGGGGGTTGCGGAAGTGTCGTAAGTTCCCGCGACTCTCGCCGCAGGTGTGAGATGGAACACCGGGGTGGTTTTAGTCACTAAGAGTCTGACAGACCCCTCCGCCCACCCCAGGGCGGAGGACATCCATGAGGATTTCCACCCCGAAAAAAAATAAATAAAAAAAATAAGGATTTTATAGTGTGCCTTTTTTTTTCTGGGCGAAGAAAATGCCTGTCGCATACCACGTCGTCCGGAGAGACGATGTGGTTATGTGGGGCTTGCACCCACTAAAAACTCCGCCTGTGCACCTACTTTCGCCTTGATGGGTGGGCCGCGAGAACTGCTACGCATGACATTCGCGACCTTATAGAGTGTGCCTACTTCAAGCCTGTTCAACGTCAAGACAAGTCAAGACAAATCATTTCCCCAGACTCATACCGAACACAGTCCGTCAAAGTGGTGTAAGTCTTCAACAACTCCACACTTCACACAGTTAGGCGAGTTCGTTTTTTTCATCATGAACGCAAACTTATTGCATAGAATGGGCGATGATTATGATACATAAATTAGCCATGGTGGAATAAGACCAAAAACTAATGTCACTAATCTCAAAAGCTCTACCATCTATGTAAACACATTTTAATCTAAAACTTAGCGACACTAGTACAAACTTATAGCTCGACTTATCTTAACTACTAACATTAAAGATTGCATTGTAAACTGAACACTCCCAAACAAGTTGGACCGACTACAAAAACACATTTCAAAATGGCTAATTAAAAACAACGTCCCCACTTAACGCCACCAGAAAGTGCTCAAAAGATAATATAATTAAGCAAAGGATTCTGGAGTTCTCAAATTGCAAGCGAAATCTTTTATTTATACGCAACTCTGTTGGAGGTTTGCTCAGCGAATTTTAATTTCGTAATGCAGAAACGGACCGTTATAATTTTAAGTGTCTCCTGATTCTGGGAGTTAGGTGTCAGCGATGTCGCCTCGATATGGCACGGCTAAGTGCTGCTTATTATTTATGGCTACTTTTGGCGACTATAAGTCGAAGTATTTAGAGTATTCTGATAATATCATACTTCTATCATAAATACACCAATGTGTCAACGGCATTAAAATTCCGTATTTTATCACTAAATATAAAAAATAAAATCCCCTACCGCGTCTGTCTGTCTGTACGCAATTTTCTCCGTAACTACTGCAAGGATTTTGTTCTGATTTTAACTATTAAATAGCTTGATTCTCGGGAAAGATTTATGTGGTATATAATTTATAAACGTGTTACTAATATTGACTAAGCTATCATGATTTTTGTCAAGAAAGTCGAATAAATCAAATGTTTGATGAAATCTGATGAAAAAAACCTCAAACGGGGATAGTACAATACAACTAACAAGTAACATCGAGCGTATTTGATAGAACAGTCTGTGGTAGTCCCTCATTTTCGTGCTACTCACACTTATTATGTCGGCGTTAAGAACTTTTTTACTTCAGTACTAATCGTGGTCATGAAGTCGCACTCAGTTCGGAAGTGATCGGTTTTACGAACTTTGCCGATACGACTTCTTAGTTGTGTCGTACTATACCATTAGGTTACTTACTTTATTCTATCCGTGTGAAGTTGGAGCGGGTCGCTAGTTTTATTTACTCACATTTATTATAAATATATTATAGGTAGTGAATGAAAGAAAAAAATGCCAGTCCTATGGTTTCTAATGACTATTGGTTTATCTTGTATGACATGGGAAGTTAAAGCGAACTACTGGTATACGACAGCATAACTGCTAACTTTTATAGATATCAAAGACGTACCAATTTCATCAAACTAATGAATCTAATAACTTTATTTAAATTTTTTGATGACGACACCGTTTCCTTCATTTCCGAATAAGCCATCTAAGACAATCGCAGGAAGTTGGACATAATTCAAAAGTAGTATGCTTCTGTGAGATAACCGTGATCTTTTCATTTCATAACCTAATGGAACTTTTCCCATTTCAACTTATTTTATCTGCGTCCGGGCACAGGGCTAGCGTCTCCTTAATTTACAACGTCATGATCCGTATTTTTGGTAATGTCCCTACTAAATATGAATGTTAATCTTTTCGTTTTTGGAATAAAAATGTAGTAATAATCTTTTTGTTTTTCATGTTAAACATGTAGTCCGGCCATTTCAATGTTGCATAAAATGTATGTAATAAAAGGTATTAAGACAAATAAACTGTATGATAATAATAAGCTTTTTTAAACTAGTAAAATATCTTGATTTACTACACAGGGTTATCGGCATGTGGGATGTGGACTTGGCAACCATTGTGCCGATTTTTTAGAAAACCATAATAATCTAGCAATTTGACAAGTGTTAAAATCAAATAAAAATGAATGTATCACGATTAATTAAAGGTTTGTTTATCTTTTAAAATAAAGAAACTGCGGAAGCCTATGTTTTGTACAATGTTTGTATGACCGGACTATACAGGGTGTCCCTGGAAGTATGGATCAAATCGAATAGGGGCGTGGGCAATGTCATTTCAAAACTTGAAGTAGTAAAAACCTGAGTAAAATTTTTGCCAGACCAAAAAAAGCCTTTGCAGTAAATGTTTTTTCTTATTGAACACATGTTTTTAAGCTGCGTAAAAGTATTACCACAAGAAAGGCCTGCAGTTCGCCAAAGTCCTGAAAAAAAATTATAGCTCTGATAGTTTTTTTATGATTTTTTTCTATGCGAAGTGATTGAAAAGAAAAACAATAGTTGGTCATAACTTTTGAACCGTTAAAATTGCACCGACATTCTCAGGCTTAAGTTTGGAAATGACATTGCCCACGCCCCTATTCGGTTTGATCCATACTTGCAGGGACATCCTGTATATACATCACCCCGTTTTCCCATGAAGGTAAACCGAAATTATGAATAGAAATATTGATATTATTTCCACTGCTGATGTCTGATTCGAATCAATAATTTAAAAATCCTTCTGACCATCAATAATGCTACCACTACCATCACTTCGAAACCTTTTAGCAGTTTAACAGAGTAGTCAGCACATCACCAGATTAATCTTTCATAACACAGCCACGTTTTTGCAAAAAAAACAGCTACGATTCCAATGCGTTCACGCTCCATGCGTAGCCTCGTGGGATTTATACATACAGGATTTGCGTCTAAAAGCATTCTCAACAGCATTGGAATATACCCATACACTGGTACAAAGCATTCGATGGATTTTCAATAAAACGTGGCCCGCAGTACACGAGTTTTATTCCTAAGCTCACTGAACAAACATTTTATCGAGCTAATGCGCCATTGTTTACTTTGTTTCACCAATCTTGTTGGTGTCTATTTATTTCGCGGGTTTTCTGTAACAGGGTTTGTTACATTTCCTGCTTATTTTTAGCCGACTGTGCGACTGCAAAGATAGGGTTATGTTTTTCACGGGCATCTGTGTATCTATGTGGGATTATTTATACCCTTGAAGCATTCCGACGTCTGGATGGATTTTATTACCTACGTTACGGAGCTCTTTTAGTTATGATAATTCTTCGGAAATCCTGTATGTATGCATTAAACCTGTGTTTTGACTTCGCGGGTAAATATAGATTTACAGCGATTACGCACTGCATCCGATCCGAATCCGCGAAAATACGTTCCGAAGTAGCCATAGAACTATTTGTATGGTAGTTTACGCACTACATCCGGCATCCGTCATCCGATTTCTATCCGTCATCCGTGAGTTTCTAATTCGGAAGAACAATTGACGGACCGAAGTAGCCGTAGTACTATTTGTATGGTAGTTTACGCACTACATCCAGCATCCGTCATCCGATTTCTATCCGTCATCCGTGAGTTTCTAATTCGGAAGAACAATTGACGGACGGAAGTAGACGCCAAACTTTTTTGTTGTTTGATTTTTACTCTAGATCGGTATTTTCACGGATTCGGATCGGATGCAGTGCGTAATCGCTCTTAGGCTTGACGCCGCGTCAGGCGTTTGAGAGAGACCACTATAGTGCATTTCCATAATAAGCATTCGCCGACAGCGTACAGCGTTATGCCGGACGCGGCGTTTGTTACAGACCACGACGACCTTAGATAATGGTTTCAGATATGAAGCATACTACTACGTTAAATAAATCAACAATTTTTGAGTGATAGTAGCAGCTAGTTCTCTCTCCCTAAGGTCGGTCCCTCATGTCTGAGGATCGTGGTCAGCACTAGGGTTGCATCTGGAGCGGATGATCTGCTTCCACCGGTTTCTGTCCAGCGCATCTCTTACAATCGTGTAGAATTTGGATGACGATGAGTCTTTTATTTGATCGGTCCATCTTGTTGGTGAACGACCTCGCGATCTTTTGCCTTCGGTGTTCCCAACCGCAATCAATTTTTCCAAATTTTCGTCGCCTCTGCGCACTGTGTGGCCAAAGTACGAAATAATACGTTGTCGGCATAAGGTGGACAAGCGAGTTTTTATTCGGAGCTGAGTCAGGATCGATGCATTTGTGCGTTTCGCAGTCCAAGGTATTCTCAGCATTCGTCTCCAACACCACATCTCGAAAGCAGCTAGTTAGGATACTGAAAATCTGAACAAAAACGTTCTCGATTATGTGTGTAGTCCACCAATCCGCACTAGGCCGGAATGGTGAATTAAAGCCTAAACCCTTTTCATTCTGAGAAAAGACCCGTGCCCAGCAGTAAGACAGTATTGGGCTTATGCTATGAAACTGAACATGGACTTCCCCCATTGATGGTAGCATAAAGGATTCTGGGAGATATTGCTTATTATAATAATTGGTAGATTAGTAATATCAGTATGAGATTTTATTGTATATCCCCTCGATCCCTTTAGACCTGACACCTTTTAAAACATTGAAACTGGTCTAGTACACAATTATTAAGTATATCTTGAGATTTTTTTTTTCTGACTGGGTTCACTGTACTGCTAGGTCACTACCATCGTATAAATCATGCGTAATATCTAACTGACTGACTGAATTCTTCTTCTCTCGTGTCAGCACGTGCTGTACGAAAATAGCTTATGAAATGGTGAATATGGTGAAAAGATTAGCCAGTCAGCAAGGTTGGTAGCGGGGCTGACTGCCCAGAGTGCGCCGAATGTACTTAAGTATCGTCACTCGTAATGTTTTGTTTTTTACAACTTGTATCTCTGCTAACCTCTTAAAGCTAGAAACTAATTGCGACACGAAGTTTTGAACACGATTCGATATACAAAGGCCAATGCAAACTATTGGCATGTTTTACTTTTTTCCTTTCGCCAGAAATGAAACCTAGGTTATATGTTAGAGGACAATACGAGAAATCAATAGCATAAAGAACCAGGTCTATCAACCGTAACCGAACGAAGACAACCAGAGAAGTATTGCTAGTATCTTTTTATCAGGCGTTACCCGCGTTACCTATTTTTCTTGTATTATAATTAAATGAAAATACAATCATACGTGATATTTTGAGGTTTCCTCTGATAAAATAGATTAAGTTGATTGTTGCTGTTACATTTTTTTCGCACTGGCAGTTTTTCTATCACTACAACTAGTAAAAAAAACTGATAAACGTATCGAATCGATACGCGTTAGTGGGTATACGTAACAGTGAAGCCACACTGCTCCGTTGCGTTGCGTTGCGACGTCGCAGCGCTAGATTTGGACCAATGAGACGTCGCAGGGCAACATTTGGAATCTCTATGTTGGTCCAAATCTAGTGCTGCGACGTCGCAACGCAACGCAACGGAGCAGTGTGGCTTCACGGTTAGGGCGAGGCCCCACTAGCGCGTTGCGCTGCGTTGCGACGTCACAGCGCTAGATTTGGACCAATCTATAGATTCCAAATGTAGCGCTGCGACGTCTCATTGATCCAAATCTAGCGCTGCGACGTCGCAACGCAACGCAACGCACTAGTGGGGCCTCGCCCTTAGTGTTGCGATAGCAATTTTTAACGTTGCACGCAATAAGTAAGTATCGCTAACCCAATCACGGGCGTACAGTGGTTGACAGGAGTCGATGATCGCTATTGCAACACTATTTAACGCGTATCCACTATAGGATAGGTCTTCTGGGTTACTTTTCTAAATTGTACTATGGAATATTCTTACAAAAAAGAAATTATACAACCATAAAAACCGAAACCAAAACTATTTATTAAATAATTAGTAGGTACTTCTGGTTTTACAAAAATCTCTGCCTTACCTTATCATAGAACAATTACATGCTACTAAATTCTTATAGATAAAGTTAATTAATCGTAATCAGTACTCGTCTCTCTTTCCACATCATGTCTTATTATGAAATCCAGAAATTGAGCTGGAGGACCTAAGTTTTGTTGATGTCTACCCCACGCCATATACCACAATACAGACATGACGTGGCTACAACAACCATGTGTTCTCTTCCCAGAAATACAGGAACAGTAATGTCCTTTTATTGCTGCTACGCCATCATTGAGCCCTTCTATCAAGAAGATCTAGAAAGAATATTTAAGATAGTAATGTGGAAGCGGGGGACGCGGAATGACTCATTAGAGTTGCTGAGTAGGTAGTATTTAACAATGGGAAACTTAAAATATCACACACGGAGTATTTTTATTTAAGAAAATAACGCCTGATAAAAAAAAATAGCAATCTACTAAACACTCCCTAACTTGGTTTTGTTACGGTTAGTAGACCTAGCTCTTTTTGCTATTGATTTGTTATACAGTCCTCTAACATATGGCCTAGGTTTCAATTCTGGCGAAAAGAAAAAAAAAAACATGCCAGCTATGTATGGCAAAAGTTGCATAGCCCTTTGTTCATATTGAATATCTGTCAATAATCAATCCTTCTTGCGGCAGGTGAATCCTCGCGTGGCGGTGATGGATGATTCAATTACACCATGACACCAACCGCCAACTCATCTCTACCGTCACCATAGCCCTTATATCGAAGCCAGTAAGGTCCAATTTCCTATAAATGATTGATGATTTAAAGTATTATTGATTGAGACGTGTAAAAATAGATACTTCATTATGATTATGATGAATTTACGTCACCAGATTGTTGGAGATGATTGATTTCACACATTTATTGTTATGCAGCGAACAGTTAAAAGCTTCTTCAGGTTGTGAATAAAAAATAGTGCGAGAAACAGAAATTCTTTCTTTTTAATATCTCGAACATTCTTTTCGTGTCTCTTATATTTTGTTCGAAGATTTTATTGAGGCTTTATTATTTAGATCATTTATTTTAAAAGAACGTTATTATAGAAACAGAAGTTAGTGAAATTAAATCTTTGAATTTGAATAGCTTACCAATCCTTTCTTCCTTACTAATATTATAAATGCGGAAGTAAGTTTGTTTGTTTGTTACCTTTTCACGCTAAAACCACTGAACCGATCATCCTGAAATTTTGCATATACGTTGTCAGGTGTACAGAAACGGACATAGGGTACTTATCATCCCGAAAAAAAGTACTGCTCCTGAGGAAAAGAACAATAACGTTCATAGATGGCGCCACGTGTCTCTCGAATCATGATTGAATTACATTATTATAGAAACTTTTGTAGTGTGTCTAAGCGTTGATTGTCAAATTCTAAATTTACGCGAGCGAAGCCGCGGGCAAAAGCTAGTAAGTAATATTTTACATAGACAATGTTATGACAGTAAGAATTATGAATTTCAACAGGGTATCATGATAATTTACTTCCTAGTGGTCTAACCTGCATCTAGATTGCGTATCACATTCGTTATTTCAATAGCTTTCATTTTGACAATACAACAGTATGCATTGCGTGGTCCACAGTCGTAGAGAATTCGATTAATACATACGTTGCTCCGAAAATTGTTGACCTGTCAAAATCAAAGCCATAGAGATTACGAGTGTTTTGCGCAATTAAAATGCTGGTTGTTACAATTTCTACTCTGAATAATTCAAAACAATAAGATGGAGAAGCCTTAATCGAGCTTCATTTACTTGATTTTACAGAAACAAGATCCTGTAAAGTCGAAAATTTTACTAAAAAAATCTAGAAATTCTAAATCTACACAAAAACTAACTGGCCTGATGTTAGAAAACAGATAACATTCGGTTCCATGCTTTTCCAATTCTCAGAGCAACAGATTTAGCATCAGATATTAACATATCAAAGAGAAAAATGTTTCGACCGAACAAATCTGCGAAACCACTCAACGGATTTAGATGCGGCGAGTGCGCCCACATTTTTGGGGCATTATTATATACTTTTTGCGGCAAAGTGGTTTGTAAAGGAAAAACAAAAGTTGGTATGGAAAGTTCTGGATATAGTTCAAAAATGTAGGAGACATTGTTGACGCGGTTTTTGGGCTTATAGCTAGAGCTACGTTTATTTAAAGAGTGCAGCTGTATGTATAGAAAAGTTTGTGTTAAAATTGAGTAGTCCGCTTGCAAACCGCGCTATGTGACAATTTTTGTGATTTTTAGATATTGGCAGGAAACGAACCAGTATTTAAATACCTACATCAAAAATACAGCGCCAAAACTTGCTATATTCTGAGCAAATAGGTATCAAATGTTAACTACTCTTGCAAAACTCGCTGTCTTACTTAATTTTCCGGAACGGACAATCATTTTTTTTTCAGTTTATGGTTTTTTTTTATCCAAGCACATAACGTCGTTTGCTAGTGGACTACTCAATTGGATTTTCAATTTAAAACAACTTACACGCACACATAACATCTCGCCTCTAATCTCGAAGGGTCGAGCAGAGGTGTATAGTACACCCTTATTTCGGCTTTCAGTTGTAAGTCCCTTGCAGGCGAGCCTATTGCCATCAACCATGCTCAAATCCAGACTTCAGGTTGCTAACAAGAAATTCCACACGGAAAAACAAAATAACTTTGCCTGACCTGGGATCGAACCCAGGACCTCACGCTCAGCAAAAGAACTTACTAAGTTACTAGCTAAACCAAAAATACAAAATAAAAAAAAAACCAAGGGCTTTTTTTTAAAATCGAGTAAAATATTGACATTCACCTACATCGTACTATTCACATTAGACTCAAAACGTAACCAAACAAATTTAGGTCCACTGGTGCATTATCGTTTAGTCTAGGGCTTCGCTTTAGCTCAGTGAAATTTGAATGCATGTTACAGGGATTTATTTAGTTAGTGACCTCTATTTATTCAAATAATATCAAGTAGTGCAAAAAAAAACAGAACATAATTTTAAATGCTTCTGACGACTTTATAATGTTGTTGGTATGAGCTGATGATCTTGAAATGGCTAAAGTGATTTTCAATAATTCACCGCATTGAAATCGGTTCATTCGTTTAGGAACTACTGTGCCACAGACAGACAAAGAGGTCCAAACTTATAACATCCCTCTTTTTTAATCGGGGGCTTAAAATAAAAACTCTCACCGAAACACTCAAACGTTGAGCAACATATAAATAATTGGCAGCAATTATAGCAGATGTGTCTTTTTCATATTGACATTTTTTTATTCGATGTTGTCCTTAATAGTACGGTCATAACAAGGCAATATCAAAAAGTAATCCATAAAAAATATTGTAGTCATTACATTGAACTGTCTTTTACTATTTACAAAATTATTTATACGTGTAATGTAGTATCGTTGCTAATAAAGTAAAATAAGAAAAAATAAAAGAAACCGGACACCCAAACAGTTTTTACGCTCACTATAACTATATTCCAATACGACCAAAGGGTCGAATCGACAAAAACACTATTTGCGATGTCCAACGAAATGATTCGACTGAATTCCTCCCTTACATCCCACAGTGAGCATTAGTTGCCCTATATCTTGTTACACGGGTCAATCTTTTAAGGGCGGTCTTGCATTAGCCTCTTGACCGAACTCAAAGGAAATAGTGGGTGATGTCGGCTAATGGACCCATTGATTTTCGGGAATCAAATGCTTACTTTAAGAGTATCGTGTACAAAAACATGAGATACCGTGCAAGTGGGGTGTTGCTATAGTGCTGAGAAAGGTTTGTGATTACTATTTTCAAATCTTATGGCCAAATACTCAAATGCTACTCTTTTTTTATTTGATTACTAGCTTTTGCCCGCAGCTCCGCTTGCGTGAAATTTTGAGTCCTCGTTAAGCCCCTTGTTAGGTACAGTTATAAAATCAAAAAAAAATTTCATCCCCTATTTTACATCTTACGGGTAGAATTTCCAAAAACCCTCAAACACGTGTATATTTATTTCTTACCAAAAGCCTACATTTTTAATTCCATGCTTCTTACTTCAAAAATGACGGACTTATATACAAACTTAAATCCCCTATTTCACCCCCTTAGGGGTTGAATTTCAAAAAATCCCTTCTTAGTGGATGCCTACGTTACAAAAGGAACCTACTTCAAAATTTCAAGTTTCTAACCCCAGCGGTTTAGGCTGTGCGTTGATAGATCAGTCAGTCAGTCAGTCAGCTTCTCCTTTTATACATATATATAGATAGGCCTGCGTTTGACCGCCATCTCGCCTGATCTTCTTCTCTCGTGTCAGCAAGACCTATACGAAAATAGCTCATGCTGTGGTGAAAAGATTAGCCAGTCAGCAAGGTTGGTAGCAGGGCTGACTGCCCAGGGTGCGCCGGACATACTTAAGTATCGTTACTCGTGGAGGCTCTTTTCATGCACCCCATCTATTCATACAATAACATCACGCCTGACGTTAGGCGATGATGCGGTCTACGATGGAGCACGCTTGCCCAGAAGAAACCGATTCACTCGTGACTTAGAGACACCCAGATTGTACACTTTTTATCTGTTGTGTCTCTTTGTGCTGTGTCCAAATAAATGATTCTTTACCTTTACCTGTTGGTAGTCAATTTTGATTTGCTATTTTTTCGTGCTGTCTCTGTCACTTCGCCTGAAAATGAGAGTGACAGCACGAGAATTAACGGTAACTTAAAATTGAGTAGCATTTGAGCTTCCGGCCATTAGTGACTTAAAAGGATAGCTGACTGGATGCAAAAAGCGGAGGACCGAGTGTTGTAGCACAACTTGAGGGAGGCCTATTTCCAGTAGTGGGCTGGGATAGGCTGTATTGATTGGGTGTCTTAAAAAATAAAAAGCTCACTAAAATTTTAGCGTTAATATTTTTTTGTTAACGTAATATGCTGGTAAACAAGACCACGACCCGCTTGATGGTAACTGGTTACCGCCACCTATACAAGGTATAACATAAATAAGTGTACAACCTCTTAAGGGATTACTGTACCCATCAATAATGAACAACTTTTACTATGGAAACAAACGAGGAATCACGAAAAAAAAACAACTGTTCCCTACATTTTGACGAGTTATGCGAACATTAATGTAGGGAACAGCTGATTTTTATTCGCGATTTCTGGTTTGGTCCCAGTGACCCCTTAAGAGTTATGCACTTATCTATGTTACACCTTGTATACACCCACAATACCGAGAGAGCTGCTGATGCGTTGCCAATCTTAGAGACAAAGTCGGAAAGTCTCATATACCTGTAATTTCACGAGCACCTATACCCTTGAAACCGTAACACAGCAATGCTGCTTAGCGGCAGAACTAGATATGGAGGTAATACTTCCCTGGATGAGCTCCTTTGCAAGGAGTACTACAAAATTGAATACATAAGTTGCACATTATACAAAAGGACGAGAGCAATCTACAATCCCGTTCACAAGCCACAACTAACCAACTCTAATAACTACTTAAAACTTTTGCCAACACCTTACAATATTCAGCATCTACTTCCGTACACCTAAATGAAATATGACGTCATTACGCCGAAGCTGCACGAACTGAGCAAACACATCGTGTTTGACCACTTTGATGACTCGATTGTCAAGGGAGGAAGACCAATTAGGCAGCAGTTGACTCAGCGGCCTTCGTGATTAATTCACCACAGGAGTCCGGTCCACCTGACCGAGGCAGAGTTTGCTAAGCCACGGTAATTATTTAAGCTCTGATTGCTGACGTGTTGCAGTTACAGATGAACAGATATCGGTAGGTTTGGTAAGGCGCGTTTCAAAACTGACGTGGTAGATGTACATTGTTTTTCTGCGGTAAAGGATGGATGACATGATCAGGTAATTGGGGAAATATGGAGAAGGGGAGGGACGGAAACCAATGGAGCGATAAATAGTAATTCATTTCTACTCACAATATGTGCCATAACGATTATTCCTATCATCATAAGAAGGCTTTATCCAGCTATGATATGACTGATCTGTAGTAAGAGAAAGTGCTGTATATCCTGTGTAAATCAACTCCTTCGCAGGATTACACGGGCATGCTAAGGACACAGAATAGTAAATAGTACTACTACAGAAACATCACTCCTGAAGCCCAATTCTACTAACAGCAACGTTTATTAATTGCAACTTAATCGTTTATTCAGACAGTTTTCGTTTACAAAAACTATCAAATTGTTTGACAACAAAAACAAAACCAAACATTTTGACAGTTTTCGTAAACGAAAACTGCCTGAATGAACGATTCAGTTGACATTGATAAAAGTTTCTGTTAGTAGAATTGGCCCCCTGAATTAACGCATCAATTACCTAAAAAATGAACTCCACGCATTCAAAATTGAGCTTTAGTTCTAGGCGATAGAGTTCTAATTGAACTGTGTGTTCAAGCTCCAATTACATTTCGGATAGCTTACTTAATTACATTCGGTTCGGTTTTCTTTGTATTTTCCTCTGGAGCAGCAGCGCGTAGGCATGTTTTCATACGGGAACCGTGGAGTCAGGATATTTTAAGGGCCATGTGAGTATTGCTAGAGTACCACTAACCTACTTTAGGGTCTATAGCAAAAATAAAAAATATAAAAGGCTTAGAAAAAAAAACTGTCGGTTTTACAAAAATGCAGGTTAGATTTTTTTATTGAAAGGAAAGCGCAATTACCTCTTAAATGGTAGCTCTTTCATGGACCTTAAGGCAATAAAATGAAACTGGGTTTAAACGCTGTTCTATAAATTTTCTTGCATAATATATCCTACAAGGATAGAAAATATCGATTCCTTTTGAAAATAAGCTCTAAAATAAAGTGGAAAATATATTTTATCACAAAGTTTGTAACAAAATAGACAAGCTTTCGTAAAATTTTAGCAAAAAATCTGGCTAAAGTCCAGTAGCGTTGTTAGTACGCAATTTGGGAAGTTTATTGCTAAATCGACTTTTTGTAAGCAACTATAAACATTGTTAGGTACAGTGTTTTACTTTAGCTAAAAGTATTTACTACAGAATTCAATTATGTATTTTTTTAGGTAAGGTGTAGGGCAGGAGGATGATGAGGTGTACCTTTGACCTTTCGGTCAAATTGTTAAAATACTAAGTAATATTGTTTATTTCACTCTTCCAATATTATTATACCATATCATCAAGTGGTTTCTGTCCATCAGTAGCAGAAAAGAGCGATCTTGAGGCATTATCGGTGGCCTCCACTGAATAATAAGTCTGATTACTTCTGAATTAGTCTGAATTCACTGTAATCGGACTTACAATGCGATTACTTGGATTAGAAATAGTGAATCTATTATGCCTTTCGCTCACAGCGAGAGACAAATAAAGGCAATACTAGTAGCGCCGCCATTTTTAATCCTACTAGTAGATTAACACAGATTTTATTGAAATATATTTATTGTTACATACTATTTACAATACTACAAATGTTGCGTGTGCAGAATACACGGCAAATAACTCGTTAGAGTACTGTAACTTTACTGTACATTTTATATACCTAGCCTTTTTAACAAGGGGCACAATATTGCTATAATCACTACTGATTATCGCCTACTACTATTGAATTAACTTTACATACCCTCTAGAATTCACGACATATTTTTAAAAAATTGTCAAGGTATCTATTATCAGAAAAGTGGGCAGAATCGTCAAGTTTGCAACAATGTATTTTCACTGCAGTAATCACACAGACTTTTGTAGGTAATCACAATTGTTCAAAACGTTGACAGGATGTATACCATTGCCAAAACGTACCGGAACAACCCATTTCCACGAACAGCGTAAGCTTAACGACCAGCGTCTACATTGAATGTCTTCTTTTCATCCCAAATCACACCTTTTAATGCAGATTTCCAAAGGTCCTATACATTACGAATTCCCGCCATCCCTATTCAAATACTCTGAATGTAACAATTTGCACCTGATCGTAAACAACTAATGTACGATATGCTCCGCTCATCCCCGCCAATCCATGAGGTAGTAATGACGCCTTTTCATTGCTCAGCAAAAGGAAGTTTTTCCATTTAAAGTTGGCAACCTTTTTATCTGCGAGTCGCGAGTTAAAAATAAAATTATTTAACGGTTAGACAGTGTAATGCGGGTGTATTATACCTTCGGCGGTAATGGACGTTTCGTGTTTCGGCCGCGAATTTAATCGTGCCGCAACAGAATTTTTTCCCAATATTCATGGTTATTGTGGAGAGCAGTTAATTGGGAACTTTGTTCGGGCAATTGACGACTGATACTGTTCCGGAAATGGGGCTTCGGTTTTGGGCGGCACTGTTAAATTTAATTTTCATTATGAGGCGGAAAATGGTTATGGAAAAGATGGCTGGCTTCCAGTTGAATATTCTATTTAACTTGGTTTTAATTTTGCAACAGCGAAAAATACACGTATTCGCGCTCGTGTTTATAAAAACTCACTCACTTGAATTGTATTCAGGGTGGAAATTTGAAATTGACCAGTATTATAAAGGCAGGCTACCTTAACAGTTGTACTACACGAAATCGTTCTTAAGGGCTTATTACATTACCTGATTTTTAGGATCCCTAACTCTTATTCCATCTAGTATAATAACAGCTAGGGCGCTCGGTCTCTTCGGTCCTCGGTCGGTATTTCAGCCGGGCCCTAAAAACCAGGTAGTTTAATTATGTAATAAACGCTTCGGGAGACTTTCCATAATTTTTAAAAAGATTTTGAAAAAAATGAACAGTCACCCAAAAAAGGAGCGGCTCTTGCAAAACATTTTTATGATGCCAACCGATAATATTACGTATGAGGATCAAAAAACTCGACTCATGAGGTTAGAGTACTAGAAACGTATTACTATCCCATCCCAAATTTCCACCCTGTATAGATTCACAAACACCTTGTATTAACAAAGGTCAGAGCCCTCATAACATAAATGCAAATGTCCATAAATAAACTATAAATCCAGAAACGATCTCCCTAAAAATCTAGGTCCTAAAAATACCCTAAAATTTAATACCAATCTATACGTTTCAGTATATTGACCCAATCAGATAGCCCGTACCTTATGGTCGAGGAAATATTGAAAGAAGAATTTTCTGTTGAATTAGAAGTATTACCGTCAGTCGATCCCTCTTATCGGCTCCTGCGAACCTTACCTAAGGAAAAATGGAGTCCGGAGAAAGGAAAATTCGGTAAGTGATTTGTTCAGATACCTTTAGAAGTTTTGTGTTTACTGCGAAAGATTATGCTTTACTATTTTCTTTTCTTTTTAAACGTAGCCTTCCACGTTTTTCTATAGTGGGTCCGTTTACTAGGTTCTCAAACTTATTACGTCTGCTTGCACTTTGAGAATCAATTATTTTCTAGCAACTCCTAAATGTTTTAACTTTACCACATCTTAAAAATCACAATCGCAATCATTACTTTTACCGCCTCCCTGTAGTCCTTTAGCGCCCACGAGGGCGCGTTATCACCAATTTTGAGAAAGACTGGTTTACAGACACAAACACAGGCACAAACGCCCAGACCCGGAACAATTATTTGTATATCTGCCTAGCCTTTTCCCAACTATGTTGGGGTCGGCTTCCAGTCGAACCGGATGCAGCTGAATATCAGTATTTTACATGGAGCGACTGCCTATCAGACCTCCACAACCCAGTAACTGGGTAATACGATACTCTTGGTAAGACTGGTTGTCAGACTTTCTGGCTTCTGACCAACAGTAACGACTGTCAAAGATCTACAAATGACAGCCGGGACCAACGGCTTTACGTGCTTTCCGAGGCACGGAGGAAACTCGCTATGGTAAATGGTCACCCATCCACAGACCAGCCTCGGCAAGCGTGGCTTAACCCGGAAGATCGGTCTATGCGGCTGTAATTATTTAGCCACGAGCTCCCGGAACAATTATTTGTAAGGTATACAAATATTTGTTCCGTACGTGAATCGAAACAGCGACCCATAGCAATGCACCAACCGTGTTTTGGTTTGTCTTTATCGTTCTTCCGATAGTCTTTGTTGTCATGCTTTACGACGTTCATGGCCGGCCATAGTGCCTTCTCCTTTTTTATTGAATTGAGTAGATATTATTGTTCAGGTAACAACCATTAGACACCTTATTTCCACCAGTAGGATCTGCTACGACCAAAACTAACAAAACATATGCGTTATTACAAAATATGGTCTAGAAAAACCTAGGTTTTAAAATAGCCCCGTCTCTTTTTGTTACATGACTTAAGAAAGTGATGGGTATATTTTAAACCTGGGTTTACCTTAGTCTTGGTTTAAACCATGTTTTGTAATAAGGGGGATGATGTTTAATGAACACTCAGACCTTTAGGCCTTTATTACAAAAGATGGTTTAAACCAAGACTAAGGTAAACCCAGGTTTAAAATATACCCATCACTTTCTTATGTCATATAACAAAAAGAGACGCGACTATTTTAAAACCTAGGTTTTTCTTAGACCATCTTTTGTAATAAGGGGGTTAAAGTAAGTCAAAAAAAAAAAAATTGGTCGCAGGAGACTCGGTTTTATACAACTCATATCAACAAAGAATGATCAGCATTCTAATTGGGCAACACACTCGTAATCGCCAAGGTATTGATTTTGACGGGTCAACAATTTCCATATCAACTTACGTATGAACAATCCGACTTCTCCACAACTTGTATCACGCAATAAATATTGTTGTATTGTCAAAATCAAAGCCATAGCGATGACTGTTCTGAACGAAACGGCTCTTCATACATGATGACTTATGTTCATACATAAGTCATCATGTATGAAGATGAATTTACACTTATTGTCATAATTTTTTTTCGACATAATAAAAGAAGCCAGATCATCTATCAAATCAAATAAACATGTACGAAGTAATTTTCTATTGTTTCTCAAATTCTTAAAGGTTTGACACACATAATATTCAACTTCAATAGAATATTCAAGGGACGTACGTTCAGTAACGAGGCGAACCAAAATAAATGCTAATAACTGAAGCAATCATGCTAATACAATATGGTTTTTAGTTTGTGGTGCAAGTTTAAAGATCACAATAGTTTGTAATATAATAATATGTTCTGCGTAGCCCTTTTCCAACTATGTAGGGGTCAGCTTTCAGTCTAACCAGATGCGACTGAATACCAGTATTTTACACGGAGCGACTGTGATCAGACCTCCGCAATCCGGTTACCGGGCAAATGCCGATATCCTAAGGTTGGACCGGTTGTCAGACTTTCGGGCTTCTGACTACCCGTAACGATTGATATGCTGTAATGTATATCTGCTATTAAATAGACCATATTTATGAAATAATAACCATATGAAATTTTCCAATTTTGACTCTAAGGTTGGCAAAGTATCAGTAATCTTCTTGTTTGTATATGGACGGTGGTAGCCATTTTCCATCGGTAATCGGCTTGTTTGCCCACCTACTACAGATAAAAACGTAACAGACATAGGTAATGAGTCAGATGTCTATATTCGGAGTTCAATCTACGTAGTGCTAACAACAAGTTCTTAATTTTACGCGGAGCAACTGTCGTTCTGTTCACTCTGCTTTTAGAAGTAAAACAGCTACGATTGTCATGCCATATTCACGCGATACAATCTCTTACTCGTTATCTCTCTACAGAAAAATGACTCGACACAAAATATTATTTCTGCAATTTTTTTTTTAATTATTTTGCTTTTTAACATTTGACCTTAGTCACACCTGATGGTCAGCGCAGGGTCTAAAATGGAGCACACGAATCCAAGTAACAGAGATAAAGAGGGATTCTTCCATAGCACTCTGGCTCTCACATACACACTAGGGAACACAATAAACTGCTTGGCGCCGGAGTTTAATGTTCAGGTGGTTGCTAGCAAGGCAGTCCTTATAGATCCTACCATCAAGCGTGTAAGCAAGTAACTTGTAGAACTTACTAACTTATGCAAAACACAAAATAAATTTTTGACTATCGACTTTTCATGCATTGTATTCCAACCGTAACAAAGGCCGTTTCAGGTGACCCTCAGTTTCTAAAAGTTTATTCAATGCAAAAAATAACTAAACAGCTGTCAAATCTCATGTCAACTTACCAATGTCCGTAACTATCGAGGCTATAGTAAAGGCATAGTAAACGCAGTGAGCAAACGATACAGTATACTATAAAACGAATGACACTCGCACGTTACGAGTCAAAGAATAGTTTATAGTAAACTCGATTGACGGAAAAGTTACGGAAACATGTAGTAAACTACCCAACTCACACTTGGGGTTTTAGTCAACCAATAGCAGCAGTTGACATGAAATTTGACAGCTGATTAGTAATTTTTTGAGTTTTTCAGCCTTTAAAAAAACCGAAAGAAGTCTATAAACTATTTGTTTTGGTACCTACTATAATAGCTATACGGTTTAATAGCTATTATTATTAACATAGCAACAAAAATGCCGCTATCCATCATGCCCGAGTACAATTCATCTTACCAAACACGTACGTTTATGAATTAACCCATACTGGAATATTAAACGGGATACACGTTATTATGCTCAGATGTTATTAGTATGCACCAGCGGGCTACATAATATTGGTAGTCTTAAAAGCAACACTTGTAGCAGTTGCTTTTGATATAACGAAACATGTATTTGTAAACGATACCATAGAATAGCCATACATAAGGGGCCATCCATTAATTACGTCACACGAATTTCATGATTTTTTGACACCCCTCCGTCCTTGTCACAGTGGGTCACATTTATGAGAACCCCCCTCCCTAGTGTGACGTCACACATTTTGCAATTTTACATCTAGAACTAACTAA
Source organism: Amphipyra tragopoginis (assembly GCA_905220435.1). Classification (NCBI taxonomy): domain Eukaryota; kingdom Metazoa; phylum Arthropoda; class Insecta; order Lepidoptera; family Noctuidae; genus Amphipyra; species Amphipyra tragopoginis. Next base: position 24,812,951 of record HG991996.1, on the reverse strand, counting down.
CTAGGTACACTAGTTAGTTTCGTAGCAGCCACACGCTCAGCCACTGAGTCAATCCTGTCGTATAATATGGAGGAAATTTTAAAGATATCGAACCTGCGATCTGTATTGCAGAAAACCAAACGCTCAGCCACTGAACCAATTAAATCGTCATACATACTTAACTTATACAACAGAAGACTCCAATTCGGACGAGATAAGGGGCCGACGTTATACCTACCCTCCGTTTTTTTTTGTCACTGTACGTATCGAATCTCAAACCCACACCATGTGCCTAACACAAGATAAGGAGAATCAATCTAGCCCATACAGTGCGACAAACCTAACAAGTTGCATCGGCAAACTTCGTAAAACCGATCACTTCCGAACTGAGTGCGACTTCAAGACGACTGTACGAGCCACTCGTACATTTTTATATGCTCAACAAATTTGTAAACTCGTGTAACACAAATTAAATTATAACTTATAATATTGATGACTAGGCGGTCCTTACATACGTAGCAACAAACATTGTCATTTTCATAGCATTTAATAAATCATATATTTTTAGTGTATCAAGCTAAGCGCACTCAAGCAGCATGGTTGTTTTATTCTATCACATCAGTTAGTTAGAACGCCATGCACATCATCAGGCACCAGCAGCCTAACCTAGCGGGCATCAGCAGCCGCTAGCTCTTATCAAGCATTTCGGTTGTTTTAATAGCAAGCGTTAAAATACCGATCTTATCAACATATCATTCGCAATGCTGGAAAACATTCCTACAACGACAAATATTTATTAGTACTGCAGCAAAAAATGATCTTTACGCTAACGCAATAAGAGTGAGTGGCGCCAAAATGAGCGACTGCCATTAGTTGTTCGATCAGGAGTACAGGGTGATAATTTGAGATGGGGTATGAAGGGCAGCTACCTTAACCATTGTAGCTGCACGAGAACATTCTTAACGTTCGAAGAGACAACTGGTGGAGGAACGAGGTGTGGGGTTCCTCCAACCAAAGGGAGGATCCTTCAACCAGCCGGAGTCTTGTGGCTGGCGGGCTACTACCCGCCGGTTAATGTTGGGCGGTTGTATATATACTATCTGAGTGTTAAATCATGATAGCGCGATGTAGGAACTGTCATCTATGGGAGTTGTCGATATGGTCGCTTTAGTCGTCTACACTACCGGTGTATTACGTAGTTCGCATGTGGCGTGGATAGATGCCGCCACAAACCCTTAACTTTTGAAATATATCACAGATTTCTAAAAAGAAACACATTTAGCAAGAAAAAGGGCAGTTTTCACACAACATTTTAATGATACCAATCGTTACGGATGTTCTCTTAAGAACGATTTCCTGTAGCTACAATGGTTAAGGTAGCTGCCCTTCTTGCCCCATCTCAAATTACCACCCTGTACACATTGATGTCACTTATGTGTTGTGTTAGTACAACAGTGACATATTGACTAGAATTACAAACCTAAATTAAAGGACAGTGCCCGTGTGTTCTACGTAGCAACACTATAATTAGATTACGCTTTGACGACAGCTGAATGATCATACGTTATGTAATTACAATTATGCACATACCTATGTTTACGTATAATATTACGTAGTTTGTTGGTATAGTGATGTGCTACATCAACAACGTTAGAGGATGTCAAATTACTAACAGACGGGTTGTTATGTGGTACTAATTATCGCCAGGTATTTCTGGGATCAGTAAGGTAATGCAAGTATGTTTTTGAAACAGTAAACCTGCCTGATTCCTGTATACAACGTGTTACAAAAATACCCCTAAAGCTAAAAGGGATTAAAAGGTCCCTTATAAAGAGTTTATTGGCAATATCTTAAAACAAAAGTAGGACCCAAAAAAAAAAATTTGGACAAATCATAAAATAAAATCATCATTGAAACGCAACCCTGAAAACAAAAAATTTTACAGTAGACTACCTAGGAAGTTATTTACATTCTTACCTAATTTCCTCTGAGAGGTAAATGACAACAACCATAAAATACTACTTGATTAACATTTTCTTTTTTAAGGGGAATTATATAACGCGTTGTATTTCAATAATCGTGCAGTTTTTGTTTGCAAAAACTGTTAAAATATTTGGTTTGGTTTTTGTTGTCAATTTAACATGTTATATTATGCTTAAAGATTCGCTCAAAAAAAACGAATCCTGCTTGCGACCGTGGTGCTACGCACGGTGGCGATAAGTTACTTCTTCTCTCGTGCCGTGGTGAAAAGGTTAGCCAGTCAGCAAGGTTGGTAGCTGGTCTGACTTCCCAGAGTGCGCTGGACGTACAAGTTTCGCGTCGTCACTCGTCGAAGCTCTTTTAATGCACCCCTAAGTAGATAAGTTACTGCAATTGTCCACTCGTCCTACTTGGTTTGAATACGTCGATACAAGTAAATTGCATTAACTGATCGCCACCGCAGCTGCCACCGTGAAAGCACATTGGAAGCCTTTGTTTGGTACCTTTAACGAATTCCACACTCCATTTTGACAATACAACAATATTAATTGCGGGCTGCATACTTGTCGAGATGACGGTTGCGTAAATTCAGTGAAACGGATATCGTTGAATTGTCAAAATCAAAGTTATTACAATTGCAATTGTTTCGTAAAGGGTGCTTCATCGTTCGCTTGAAAATGCGTAACGTTTGATCTACGGAATAGAAAAAACAAGTGATAGTGCTTTAAGGTGAGTATACACTAGAGCATTTTTTCGAGCATTTCCATGATGTTTGATTTCTTGATGTTCTTACGAATGGTACCTACAATACAAGCAAAAGCTCAATTTAAAAAGCATTTCCATGTAATGTAACGTTCCTGCGAATGCTCGACACCGTGTTTGAAGTAATGCTCATGGCGAGTGAACATTTACCTGTAACCTTTCTGTCTATTTTGCGTTTACTCTTCACTGAAATGTCGGATCTGCAGGTCGCGTGTGCTGCGTTCGCCCTCGTGCCTTTGTTTGACGAAATGTTACGCAAATTCGCTCGGTTGTTTGCAATTATAAGTTGTAACAAAGCGCTGAGTGTCGTTCTTATTGTTCGGTTCGTGAAAGGGTGACATACTAGAGCAGCTCGATGTTTTGTTACAAGTAACGTAGTATACTCACCTTTATGGAATTATCGGACGTGTGTCACAATTATGCGGAGATCCACAACAATGGCTAACACAATTAGCTACATTCTTAACACGACGTCTCGAACTCATACCTAAAATATCAGAATAATGCCTTATTTTGCAACTAGCTGGTGCCCGCGGCTTCGCTCACGTAACTTAGATTTCTTTAATGTTTATGTATGTACTCGTACCTATACTTAACAAATCATCGTAAAGTTTTGGGGTAAGTACAGAAAAGGACATTAGGTAGGTTCCTACGGGAACGCGGTTAGCAAACCGTAATTATAATGTGAACGCCTTTATTTCTCTCTAATCCAGATTCCGAAAGATGCATTCAGCAATATATGTAATTATGTAAGTTTATCATGGTAATCAGTGCCGGATTAAGACAGCGCGGGGCCCGTAGCAAATATGAAAGAGGCCCTTGAGTTGCATTACTTATTAATTTTACTGTTATAAAACAGTGGTATTACACTGATTTTGTATTAGTCCAAAGCGATCGAGCGATCGTCAAAACAGACATAATGACACAAAAGCACGTAAAAACTAAGAAACTAACACGAAAGAAAAAAGGCCGGTAAAAAAATACACGCCTCAAAAGTATAAATTAGCATTATAAGCGTTTTTTTTTATTCATTACCTTTTTAGTGTCAGTTAAGTTTTTAGGCTTAATTTCTTAAATAAATAAACGTAATGAAATAGTTTGTTTCAATATACAAAAGAAAATAGTCGAGTGGAGTAGTACATACAAAGCGTAGTAGCAGCGCGAGCGCAGCGAGCGCGATTTTTTTCGCATTTTTGGCGATCGCATGATGTCATTCTAAGTGCATTTATGGCTTTTGGCTACATTCACAAATGTTCAGTTTTAAGTTGCCGATAAGTCTAGTGCTGTCACTATCGTTGGACTCTCGTGATAAGTTTCACTCAAAAAATTACGCTCAGGCAGAGATGAGTGGCTTTAAATACGCGGAGCCCCCTTTCGCGCGGGGCCCGTAGCAATTGCTACTCTTGCTACGTGGTTAATCTGGCACAGATGGTAATCACAACTTCAGCTGCTGCTAGAGCCTGATTAGTAATCTTCTTTCGTCTTTCTAATCAATCATCGTAGTTTGTTATTTACAAAACTTGTGCTTAAAACCCCTGAAAAGTATAAGTTAGCATTATAAGCGTGTTTTTTTAATCGTTACCTTTTCATTGTTATTTAAGTTTTTTAGGCTTAATTTCTTAAATAATAAACGTAATGAAATGGTTTGTTTGAATAAACAAAAGAAAATAGTCGAGTGGAGCAGTTCATACAAAGCGTAGCAGTAGCGCGAGCGCAGCGAGCGCGATTTTTTTTCGCATTTTTGGCGAAAGCATGACGTCATTCTAAGTGCATTTATCGATGGCCCCACCGAATAAACGTGTAAGAGAAAAATGACAACTTTTCAGGAAAAAATAAAAACGTTTAAACTTCAATAACGCTCATTCCATTGTAAATAGGTATAAATAATGTATTATCGAATTATAGGTAAAAAAATAAACTGTAGACTTGTGTATTTACTTTTTTTTAAATATCAACGAGTTTCAGGAAATTCATGAAAAACTATTTAATGTTAATACTCTTGTGAAATTTGCATGACTAGGTCACAGTAATATATCATTACACGTTTATTCGTGTAATAGTATACAACGAATAAAATGTACTGTAATGTTACACTATTATTCTCCGTAATTCAAGTTTATTTTGAACCCAGCTATAACTATTTACACGCTTGTTTATAGTACATTGTCCTGCTTCTGTATGATTGGAAAGATCGTATGCATTTATATTAGTGTTAATAAAATCAGTTTTAATTTATGTAATACATCTTTGTTAATGCAAGGTATAATAAATATAAATAATTTTGTAAAACCAAAAGTGTTAAATTCTCCACCTCAAGTGTACATTAATTCAAATGTGAAACTTGACGGGAAAGCGTTAGATCCGGTTCCCTCAACTGTCTTCCTGGGCATCACAGTATACTCTAAATTGCAATGGGGACCTCATATAGAGGCACTTGCAGGCAAACTGAGTTTTGCTGCATTTACCGTTAGGAAAATTAGTCAGTTGACTGATGTAGCTTCAGCTAGGTTGGTGTACTTTGCATACTTTCACAGTATTATGTCTTAAAGCACATTACTGTGGGGTTCGGCTGCTGATGTTGGTACTATTTTCATATTACAAAAAAGAGCAGTCCGAGCTATTTATAATCTAGACTGCCGTGAATCGCTTCGTGAATTATTTAAGGAGATAAATATACTTACCCTACCATCTTTGTATATACTTAGTAACACTGTACATTCGAAAGAATTTTGCCCAGTATAACAAGAAAAGTGACGTCCACAACATACATACTCGCAATAAACACAAGCTAACAGTACCTGGTTTTAGACTAAGACAAACCAGCAAGACGTTTATGGGGAACAGTGTTAGGTTCTACAATAAATCATTTATTAAGAGTATTTTAAATAATTTCTTAAGAGCATTTTGATATCTAAAGCTTATTAAAACATAAATCATTACATCGAAGATAGAGATGCCTGGCGTACAACTCCGTCCTGCACATTGCGATCCTCTGGCCCTGTCTAACTGGTTGGTTGTATGACCTAACATTATTTTTAATGTTTACTTCTAGTATTCTTCTTTTTATTGACTTAAAATAACCTGTACATTATTTGATCAATATTCATATATATTTTTTAATTCAAATACTGAAATTTTTATATTCCCATTATAATTTTATTATTTAATGTATAATACTCTGCCTAAATAGTCTGATATTGTTTTATAATTATAATTTTCATAATATCATTTTCCAATCTGTAAAGTTTGAGCATCATGCAGCAATTAATGATACACCTATAATCATATCACATTACTGCCCCTTGTCTGGTAGTATGAGTCTGTCATGCTTACTTAAATGTCCTGCTTATGGTGGCGTTGTATATCCTGTCGTTGGGTTCCCTGCAATATGGTTGAGCTAAGCAATGCGGATGTGCACGTCATGCTCGTGAACGGTTGCTGTCTGTCGGGACTGGTTAGCCCTTAGCTGCTATGGCAATCCCAGAAGGCATATTTTTCTATTTGTTACTCCTCTGTGAGTTTATTTCTTACATTAACCTGCATTATTCTCATTATATTTCTCACACTACTGTAATGGAATTGTCATGAACTACTATTTTGAAAAGAGTATTCTTGGAGTTTCGAGCTCTTTCCCATGCAACCTACCTTTTGGAACCGTGCACCTAGTTTTGACGTTTTAAAAGTGCCTGTAATCTAGTCTATTTGAAATAAAAAACTTTGACTTTGACTTCAAAAGGATGAAATAAAATACAGATATTATAAAGAATAAAGAAAATATAATTATGTATTTGTCCACGTGAACAGAAAGTACACTTACAGTTACAAAGAAAGTAAATTTCTTGATTAAAAAAAAAAAACGAATTGCGATATTAGAAACACGAATCCTCCTCCTCACTGTCATTGGAGACCGAGATGGAGTTTTCCAATGGCAGTAGATTTATAATATTTATAATTGAATGTAATTGCGCGAAACAAAATTATGTAATAGCGCGCATAGAATCACAACAAGACTGACCTTCCGAGCTAGTCACCTTTTATTTTTTATTTTTTCGTGGGAAAATCCTTATGGATGCCCTTCGCCCGGGGAAGGCAAAGAAAGGGGTATGCCGGACTCTTACCGGCTAAAAACCCACGGTGTTCCTTCTCCTGACCATTGGCCACCAGCCCCTGGCGGACCTCTCCTTCTGTGGGGCCTGGCCCCACGTCCTTCCTCCTGAGAGGCGCGCACGGAACACTGCGCACCGCCTTCTCGGGCATGTTACTAGTCGCAGGCCAGTACTAGTACTACCCGCAGGCCACACACTATGGTGGCCGGAGATCGGCACGCGCCCTCCAGCGCCCGGTGCGTCTGGCGCGGGAAGGGAGAGTGGCAGCTGTCTCTCTCCCCCTCTCCACTCCCTCTTTGGTCGCCATCACCTCCTCGCAGAAGGAGGCGCCGGCTTGCCACGCACTCTCGCTCCCGACCATGAACAGAACCACGGCCGGAAGCGAGAGGTCACCACCGACTCCAAGCTAGTCACCTTATTTTACTTGCATCTTACCCCCCGTACCCCTTTCTAACGTTACGTACGATTGTAATAGAATTTATCGCGTAAACATTTGTTTATTTACCGTTACTAGGTATAAACTTAAATTAATATGCAATTAATGCACTTAATGTTTGAATCTTTAACGCAATTGTTAGAAAAAAATAACTGTAGTAAGAGATAATGCAATACTTTAATTTTAATAACCCATTTATATTAAAACTTCCATTTTGTGGAATGAAACATTGGTAATAAAATTTGCATACATTTCTACGCGAATAAACGTGTAAGAAGACGTTACCCAAATTCGGAAAAAATCACAAATCTTCTCAAACGTCTGTAGGTTTTAACATGTTTATTCTTGTGTACTTGGCGACTCAAAAAGCATGTAATAATAGCATAAACTATTATTCGTATAATTTTAAAATTAATTATTTCCCTAGAATAAAGAGATTCACTATTATAATAGGCGTATTTTGAGTCTAAAATTCATAAAAAAAATTAAGTAGGTAATAGGCAAAAGAAACGAAAAATGAAATAAAAAAAAATTTCGTGTAAGAACTCTTGCACGTTTATTCGGTGGGGCCATCGTTATGGCTTTTGGCTAAATTCTCAAAGGCTCAATGTTAAGTTGCCGATAAGTCTAGTGCTGTCACTTTCGTTGGACTCTCGTGATAAGTTTCACTCAAAAAATTACGCTCAGGCAGAGATGAGTGGGTTTAAATATGCGGAACCCCCTTTCGCGCGGGGCGCGTAGCAATTGCTACTCTTGCTACGTGGTTAATCCGGCACAGATGGTAGTCACAATTTCAGCTGATGCTAGAGCCTGATAAGTAATCGTCTTTCGTCTTTCTATCAATCATCGTAGTTTGTTATTTACAAAACTCCTGTGCTTAAAACCCTCTTTCCGTGGTTACAACAATTTAATCTACTCTGATGACACGTAGCGATGTGGAGTTTTATATTAAGACTCGTAAATTATGTAGGTACTACCAGAACTGTAATTTTGTGTTATTAAGCCATTATAAGAAATAAAAGGTGATTTGAATTGGTTTTAAAACATAACTATAAATCCACATAAATGTTTAGGTAACGACCAAAAAGTAATTAATTTTAGTTATATTCTAAAACTTCTTTGTAAACTACGTTCGTAGTTTTGCCCTCGGTAGTTAAAATGTATAGAGATTCAGGACTGGTGATGCGAGAGCAAGCGACGTCCAGTTGTCCGCGGTGTGAGGAGCAGCTCGTCCTGAGGTCGACACCTGCAGCCGTCAGTGTCTGCCCCTGCGACTTGTTTATGGTCATAGCGAAGCAAACGCACACAAAAAACTGCACGCGCTTACGGCGCGTCTCGCCAACGCCACAACCCGTTAGAATTTCCGCCTCAATGATGTTCCTCTGCAAAGAAACGACTTTTACAGAAGTTTTAAAGAAACGACAGATAATGTCGGTATTTTTCCCACGATAAAACTGTGTTGGAGATTCCGCAGAACACCAACATGACGGCAAACAAATGTCGCAGACGACTGGAACTGTCACTAACGCTGGCCTCCTCGAGAGTGTCATCCCAATGTTGGTCACCGTCTAGAAGGTGAAGTGCTACGCAGGCAGCGCGGTATGTGGGACACTCTACGCCATCAACTGTCCTCAAAAACGAAAAAAAATGTTTTTGCCTTTTGCGTTTTATCAATAAATACCATGATAATTTACTATTGTTATAAAATTACTTGGGAACCTGAATTTTGTATTACAGACACTTTTATAATACGAAGCAAGACTAAGCTGCAAAATTAAACATAATTAACCGACTTTATAAACCTACTTAGAAAAAGGAGGTTCTATGTTCGACCTATATGTATGTTTGTTCACAATTTTCTCAGAAACGACTGATTTGATTTGAATGGGGTTTTCGCTATTCGACTGCATATTTTTCTTATCTGATGAAGACATTCAGAGATAGACAATAGACCTCTTTAATAAATGACAGTAAATTTTCCGCGATTATTACAATCGTATGTCTAGGTGTTGTTTACACCATTCGATTGCAAAACATCACGGCTGTTTGCTTTGGAGGGATAGGCAAATGTGTAGGTACTGTAAACTCTCTTTTCGAGTGTTAAAACACTTATGATTGCTGTTGCCACTGACGCCAACGCCATCTAGTTAGGTTCAAGGAACTATTTTGTTTGAATATATTTTTATAACCGAATAACTTGATAATTTATACCCTATAATCTGACCCGACCTGCAACAAATATGTTTTCCAAATATCAACAAAATCTGTCCAGTAGTTTCGGCGTGAAGCTCAAACATACAAACAGACAAACAGATAAACAGACAGACAAAAATTCTAAAAACTCTCTTTTTGACATCTGTAGCGTTTTTCCAACAATTTGCACTTATTTTTTCTGGAAAATATTCAATGTACAGATTTTACTTCGTTACGATTTTATTATATGTATAGATTTTAACGTGTAAAAATGATAGCAGGACGGTTTTTTTTTCTCATAGAGGTACACCTCATAATGAAAACTTTAATATCTTTCAACACAATTTTTAGATGTCTGTTTTGCGGCTCTGTGGGCTTACTATGGCCTCTTAGGAAAACGTTCAAATGCCAGCCACTCAACTTCCGTTCAAAAGCAGGCCTGAATAGCTAAAAATCGTACCATGTCAGTACTAAAGGTGAACGACTATTGAACCAAGTTGAACGGTAATGCTTGTTCATGGTACGAAAAGTCTATACAAAAAAAAAGGTGAACAGATTTCGTAAACGTCACAGGCCTGCCACAGGCTTGCTCCAACGATGTCATAGTACAAAAAAGCAGGGCAGTTCAACTTCCAGGCAACTTCTGTCCTGCTTTAAAATGTCATAGTTAGCCCCCTAGTTCCCGTATTAAAGAAGCATAAGGGCACTATCCACTTGTTTTTTTCTATTTCGCGTTATGACCTAACTCCTCAACAATATTAACGACATGAAAAATTAGTTCCCTACTACATAGTTCAACATACGCTATCTTCATAACGTTTGTCAGAAGTTCGCGAAGTACCATATGGATGCTAATGACAGATTTGCATGTGCATGCCCGCGGCTTCTCTGTGCCTTGCGACTTTGACGTGCAGCATAGCCGAGGGGAATAACCTGGTCGAGTGCTTGTTAGGAAAAGCATTTTACGGTTATAGTACCTACTTTAACTTCGTGGTAGTAGGTATGCTGAAGAACGGACGCTGCTGTAATTTTAGTAATGCTTGACAAACAATGGTCTGAAATCGCCAACCCGCAGTGAGCAAGCGTGGTGATCAATGCTCGTTCCTTCTCTGTACGAGAAGAGGCCTTTGCCCAGCAGTGGGACAGTTACATGTTAATATTTATTTTGACAATCAAAATGATGGCTGTAGTATGATTATATTGTATGATGATGATTTATGATATACAAGGTTAGTCGGAAAGGGGGTACTACTCCGAAGCCCACTTATAGTATCGCTGATGACTGTTTGAAAGCAAGTGTTAAAATTTCAAAATTCGATATTTTCTTTTCCAAATAAAATGATTTTTATTATAGTTTTTTCAAAAATTCTTCATCCCTGCTTTAGTTACAAATTCAGAAAATGGTGCTTCTAATTCATGACCTCAAATATGACCTAAACGTAAACACAGCTGATAATAACTGGGGATAGGTAGATTTTAGAGTTTTTTTTTTGAGATTTTTGAACAACTGTTTCTCATAAACTATTGACTTTTGGGAAAAGTTATAGAACAAAAGTTACTCATTATTATGTGTACTTTAAGACCTTTTCGGATTAATACCCCCTTTTTGACTAACCTTGTATATTTTTTTTTATTATTATTTCTCTTGTTTGCGTTTGACCCTAGTCGCACCTGATAATAAGCGCAGACAGAGTCTAAGATTGAGCCCATGAATCCAAATAACAGAGATATAGAGATATTCCCCTATACCCCTCTGGCTCTCACATACACACGACGGAACACAGTAAACTGCTTGGCGCCGGACTTTAATGTGAAAGTGGTAGCTAGCCAGGCGGACCGTATAGATCCTACCACCAAGAGTGCTGGGTTTTGTTGAATCTTAGAACACGCGTCTATTCCCAGCGTGCGGTAGATCCAGATTGTTGCCCGAAGATACACGGACCCGTTTATTAAGCACCGGGTTGCGGCTTCAAGCCCAGGCATGTACCAATGTGAATCTTTCAATGTCATATCACTTTCTTAGTTAATCTAATACTAACCTACGGTGAAGAAAAACATCGTGAGGAAATCTGGACTTAACGATCTGAATCGCCACCTAGCAGTGAGCAAGCGTGGAGATCAATGGTCATTCCTTTTCAGTATGAGAAAAGAACTTTGCCCTGCAATGGGAAAGTTACAGTCTGGTATTTATTTATCCAGGTTATTGTGAAGAATGTGCAGCGTTACTTAAGTAGGGAGTTCGTAACAGGATTGTTTTGTTCGTGCTTTCCGTGGAAATAGTTAGACTTTCAACGGATACAACAACAACAACGGCTAAGAAGGAAGAATTTAGAATAGCACTGATATTAATTCCACAATTCCAGTGTTGTTTCAACTTGTATGATATTGGCCGACAGAACCCACTAAGGCTTTTGTCTACTAACATAAATTCTCTGGTTAAATATCCGATTACTCGAAAATTTTCTTAGAATATTAGGTTAGATTATCCAGAGAATTAATATTGGTGAAGCTTAAGTCCCTATGCATGATGTTACGCGACCCGGTCACCTCTTTGGTCGCCCAAAAGGATAGCTTATTGCCATCCATCGAAAAGTATTCAAAACATGGGACCTAAAACTGAAAAGTTCTTGTTAGAAAAACCCACTATTACGTTAGAATAACCCCTAACACGTTAAGCAAACAACAAAAGATATGTAAAGAAAATTCTATTCTTATTTTAAGCAAATAAGACATTCAATAATTAAATGTTCAAACAGCGAACACGAACCGTTACATCTGAAAAAGAATTAATGGGTTTCGCTGGAATTTTAAATGCAGATTCTTTTAAAACGTAAAGCGCAAATAGTTCCCGAGAGACGTTAGAAAAATCTGAGTTTTACGTACAAATACCTCTTTAGATATTTCAATCTTTCAGTTAGATCTAATTTATTTCGTATTCTTTTTTTCTTTGTTCAGTAAGTAACGGTCTTGAAATCATCAAATTAACGTTTAGAGTGGCAGGTTTTTAGTCCTCTGTGGCTGTTTATTTCGTTAACTTCATGCCAAAAACTTTCAATGTTGCGCTTAAGACTGCCCGCACGAGACACTTTGTGTCTGGAAACAGTTTTGTGCCTTGAGACTAAAGAGAGTTTCAAGGCCAAAGAGGTTAAATATGTAGATGTGTACAGAGTTTATTTACTTGAAAGAAACCCCAGTAATTACAGGCAAGACAGAAGTTACTTTGTGTTGTTATGCCAAATAGGGTGGCGATGTTGGCCGAAGCCACTTACTCCTCTAACATTTAACTCACTTACATCTCTGGCTAAGCTAATTTTCTAATTTTATGTCTACTTATTTTTAATTTTAAAAATTTTATTTCAATTTTTATTTTACACTTTTTTTAATTTTCAATGTTTATTTTATATTAAGTACTTATTTTTTGAATTCATTGGCAAGAAATAAAAGGCTTTTTTATTTTAATTTTATTTTTATTTATATCTCTGCTTACGATGCCCTAGTATTAAATTATCCCTAGTCTAATACTAGGCCATCATCAGCTAGTAGAGATGACGCGAACATGGGCCATTGAGTTTTTAAGTTAATAAAAACCAGTTACAACTCTTCAATGACCGGAGGCATGTCAGATATGTTACGTCATGTAGGTATGTCAATTGGGGTTTCGTCTACCACATTAACGCCGATATTGGCTGTAGTCACTCCCCCAACATTCAACTCATAACATCTCTAGCTGATGGTGCCCTAGTATTAGATTAGGGAACATGACGCGAACCCTCGTGTTTTTCCTGTCGGTTGGGCTTGTGATTGGGCTGTCATGAACGATCGATCCTGTAGCGACTCCGTGACGAATGAGTGACGGAATGTTACGGGTGTTAACAGACGTGCGATTGGAAGGTAGGCAGGTTTTTTAGTTTTGTCAGGTTCGTATTTTTGAACAGGTCTGGTGTTTGAAATTGGGTATTCTAGTCGAACAGCTGAACCGTTTTGTAGGTTGCCAGGAACTTTTTTTTTAAAGGGGAGCTCTTTATATGAACTATTCTTTCCTCCGGTTTCTGTATTGAGAATTCTAGATAAGCAATACTTAAGTAATATTTGAGTAAGGAGTTGTCAAAAAAATGCTTTAAAATCCGTCATTTTTTTAACAACTCCGTACTCAAATGTTACTTAAGTACTGCTTATCCTAGAATTCTCAATTCAAAAACCGGAGGTTTATGCATGTGAGATGTCTTAGTAAGGAGGCAACGTTTAAAAAATTCAAGAGTATTTTGATACCGTTTTAGTTTTTTGATAGTTATGGTTAATGGTGATGCTTGGGGGAGGCCTATGTCCAGCAGTGGACGTCTTTTGGCTGAATGATGATGATGATAATTATGGCAATTCTAAAATTAATTCTGCCCGTGAATTTGTGCGATAGTAATATTATATACAGGGTGAAATTGTAAACACTCGACAAACCAAAATGGGAGACTGTAGGTACTCATCACTATGAACAACTTTTACTATGGGACCAAACCTGAAAATGCGAAAAAAAAACAGCTGTTCCCTACAGTTTGACGAGTTATGCGAACATAAATGTATGGAGCAGCTGTTTTTTTTTCGCGATTTCAGGTTGGATCACATAGGTAGTAAAAGTTGTTCATAGTGATGAGTACAATCTCCCATTTCGGTTTGTCGAGTGTTTACAATTTCACCCTGTATGTTTCTTTTCTTACATAATGAGCACACTATTATCTTAGTTAATTAGTAATTAATTGGAAAACAGGATTACCATCCATATAATCAGATACAAAGTGCAATTTGCTTACGTAAGGTGCAATCAACGTTTGGTATTTGCAACCTAATGGCCGTTGACATCTGACCTACCTTCTAATATTAATCAGATAATATATAATGGCTTGCGCAAAGCACTAATCATTGTTTGGAAGGGATTACAATTTCTGATTGATTTAAGACTAACTTAATAATGGCTTAATACTCAAACGGTACTCAATTGTAAGTTGCCGTTAAGTCTCTTTCGAATGCTGTGTATACTTGTAATTAGTATTTACATAAGAACCATAACCCATGTACTTTTATTAATTAAATATAAAATATAAGTACTGTTGGTTTACCTATTATTAAATAAATAAAAAAGTCTCGTACTGTCACTGTCACTTTAAAACGAAATGACAGTGACAGCACGACATTAACGGCAACTTAAAATTGAGTGGCGTTTGAGTATTGGGCCATAAGACACCTGTTTTCTTTCTTTCGGAGTTGTAAAGGTGTCTTAAGACACCCATTACTGTTACTGTCCCACTGCGTGGCAGGCGTCTTCTCAGAATAAGAAGGGTCTAGACCAGGGGTCGGCAACCTGCGGCTCGCGAGCCACATACGGCTCTTTGGATGTGAAGCTGCGGCTCTTTAGTTCCATCCGCAAATATTATATCATTATTTAATATTTGCGTAATAATATATTATCTAATTTGTTGTGAAAAAACACTACTTATATATGAATAAATAGATATTTTTCTTATGAATAAATATATTAGTTTTTTTATCAAAAACGTTGGCCAGAAAATTTCTTTTGGCTCTTTAAAAACTTTGAAATTTTATAAATTGTAATTTTTGACTCTTCCGACTCAAAATGTTGCCGATCCCTGGTCTAGACCTTCCACCACGCTGGCTTGGTCTTGGTTGGCGGAGTACACACACCATCGAGAACTTTTTTTGGAACCCTATCTGTTGTTCAGATTCCCTCACGATATTTTCCTTCACCATAACGCTATTAATCAAAATGTGCCTAAAAACCGTCCAGTTTTATACGAATTGATGCTGATGTGATCTATATAAATAAAAAGAAAAGTCCTGACTGACTGATGGACTGACTCATCAACGCCCAGCCAAAACCCTTGGACCTAGAAAGCTAAAATTTTGCACAGAGGTTACCTTTATAATGTAGACAACGAATAACGAAGATTTTTTCGAAATTCAACCCCTAAGGAGTTAAATAGGGGATAAAAGTTTGTATGGAAAGTCGTCACTTAACGGGTTCAAAATTTCACGCAAGCGAAGCTGCGGCAAAAGCTAGTTAGTCTATAAAACAGAATTCTCGACGAATGGCGATGCTTAAGTACGTCCGGCGCTACCTGGGCAGTCAGCCCCGCTATCAACCTTGCTGACTGGCTAATCTTTTTACCATGGCATGATCTATTCTCATGTAGCTCTGACGCGAGGGAGAGGGACTTTTTCCTTCGAGAGGACATTAGCTGTCGATATCTTTAACCTCTTTAACTGCGTCGTTGGTCTAGTGGTCGCAAGCGCGATTGCTGAGCGTGAGCTCCTGGATTTGATCCCTAGGTCAGGCAAAGTGTTAATGTGTTTTTCCGAGTGAAATTTCTTAGTCAGCCTTTTTTTTCTTGGGAAGATCCTCATGGATGCCCTTCGCCTGAGGAAGGCGAAGGGTTATGCCGGACTCTTACAGGCTAAAAACCCACGCTGTTCCTTCTCCTGGCCCATGGCCGGGGTCGCGGGATTTGCAGCTGCATGCACCGGAACCCCGGCAGGCTTCGGTCTGCAAGACCCTGGCGGACCTCTTCTTCTGTGGGGCCTTGCCCCACGTCCTCCCGAGAGGCACGCACGGAACACATGCGCGCCGCCTTCTCGGGCCTGTTACTGGTCGGGTGACGGGTCCCCTAACCCGTCACCCGCAGGCCACAATCAATAGCAGCCCGGGGTTGTGCACGGTTAATGGCAATAGGCTCGCTATTACATGGTACTTAAACATAACGGCGAAACGATAGTGTACTATACACGTCTAACCAACCTTCGGGGAATATCGACAGGCCCGGTGTCCACCCCAATGTCTTTTTTTTTTTGATATGGATGTTCTTGTCTAAAGAAAAAAGCCCGTCTGCACAGTTCACTTACACGTCATATTCGACAGGGGATTCGATTCATTCCCGGATATTGAGGAGTGACAGAATTTTGAAGGAATGGAAATCAAATTTTGGCATTTAAGTTAGTTGATACATGTAATAAGTGATCAGACAGTGGGAAATGACAAGAGTAATGTGTTTGGGGGCGTCCCGACGGGGCTTTGCCTTTTTAGTTAGGAATTTGAAGTAGAAAATCGGAGAAAAATACTCGCAAAAGCAAAATGTTTTCGGAAATTATTTTTAGGTTCAATTGTATGGTAGTAATTTGAGATAAGGTAGTCAAAGCAGCTACTTCAACAGTTGTATCTATTAGAAACCAACGGTCAAAACGGTTAAGGTAGCTGCTCCTACCGTCCCATCCAAAATTACCACACTGTTTAGTCCTGAAACTTAAACAATATTGGCGAAGTTATGCTTAAAAGAAAGTTTTTTTACCTAGGGCCGATTTTTCAATGGTCAGATAACTTTTATCTGAGGTTTTTTTTTGACGTTTTGTCAGCTCTTGTATAGAAAATATGTCAAACCACTATATTAATACCTCAGGGGACTATTACACTATGAAATATATTGGATCATATATAGTACCACATATCGTATTTGACTTCTAGAGTCATCTCTTTGTATGGAAATATGATTCATACTCGTATATCTATATTACATTATCATATATCTGACTCAAAGATCTATGATCATGTACAAGGTGTAACATAAATAAGTGTACAACCTCTTAAGAGTCACTGTACTCATCATTATGAACAACTTTTACTATGGAACAAAAAGTGAAATCGTGAAAAAAAGAACAGCTGTTCCCTACATTTTGACGAGTTATGCGAACATTAATGTAGGGAACAACAGATTTTTTTTTTCGTGATTTCCGGTATAATATAATTTTTGTTACATTAATTTGTTTCAGCAGTGATTGCCTAGCGGTTAAATGCTGATGTGCGGATCATAATTTGATTATCACTTGCGTTAACGGTGAAGGAAAACATATCGTGAGGAAATAAATCTACACGCCTGAAAGGGCTCCAAACAGTTCTCGATGGTGAGGGTAATCCACCAACACGCACGTGGCCAGCGTGGTGGACGAAGGACTAAATCCTTCTCATTCTGAAAAGAGACCCGTGCCCAGCAGTGGAACAGTAATGGGCTGAATCTATATAATTAAAAAGAAAAGTCCTGACTGACTGACTGACTCATCAACGCCCAGCCCAAACCCTTGGACCTAGAAAGCTGAAATTTTGCACAAAGATTCCCTTTATAATGTAGACAAGGAATAAGGAAGGATTTTTCGAAATTCAACCCCTAAGAGAGTTAAATAGGGGATGAAAGTTTGTATGGAAAATCGTCACTTAACGGGTTCAAAATTTCACGCAAGCGAAGCTGCGAGCAAAAGCTAGTGCTATTATATTGCATTTGAAGAGTCCACTGCAATAATGATAAATATCCCTTTTACTTTGTTTTAAGATATTTGCTTTTAAATTTTATAAATGGTGAAAGAAAACTTAGGTTTAAAGATGAACACCAATGACGCTGAGCGTTCTAGCTGTGTATCCGATTTCAAAAAACTTATGTACCTCGGGACTGTAAGCGAGTTAGTAAGCAAGCAGTTGCTGAGTTTGTAAGTGAGATTACGAACTGTATCAAGTGTCTGAATGACATAATTACTTACGGTAAGGATAAACGGTGACACTGACATTTGACACAATGCAATCACGACACTGAAATTAAACCCGACCTAAAGCGCAACTCAGTGTAACAGCGATGTACACACTACGACTCTCGGTGTCGACACTGAGTGTCGAGTGTAATGTGTCGCTGTGTACCATTAGATGTAGAAGAAAAGTAAATAAACTGGACATTCATCATTATTGCAGTGGACCCTTCATTTGTTACAAACAAATCAACTGCACTGAGAATGAGAGATGTTGGCCAGTCATCTTATTAAGCGAGATGACTATGTAATTCCTCACTAAAACTATTCCTTCCTGTAAACTTCCCTTTGTCCCTAATTGGACGTAAACCGGATGACAGCAACCCAATACAATATCCAATATCCAATAAATACGTCCAACGTTATAAATTCATACCACGTCTGTCGTTCGCAGGTAGCAAGTTATTGAAACTTTCAACAAACATTGGCGCCCAATTGTGTCGTGTCACCGTATACATATTAATTTCAACTGCATACGAGTATCAATATTAACAAAGTAATGCCGAACGGTTGAATGGTGCTTGCACGGTCGCGGGTGTGGTCTTGGCTTTATAATGTAGCTCAAGTTAGGAGCTTAGTTAGCATTCGGGCTAGAGAGGAGAAAGGAGATCACAATTATTCACAAAAAAAAAACAACAAATAAAAATTACTGGCCACTGCGAACTTACTTTCTTTTTATCTCACGAAGACGCGTCGAGTGACTTGTATTACAAAGACATAAGGTCCATATTCCAATGATTCACGAGTCTTCGTGTGATAAACGTACTAAGATACCTCCTTGAGATATATTTTTCGTCTTGCTACCATTTTTACACGTTAAAATAGCATAATAAGGCATGATTATAATATTTTACGGATGAGTTCGAGACGTCGTGACACAGCAACTTATCGCGTGAACCAGTGTTGCGGGATCTCCGCATAATTCTGACACACACGCGATAGCTGCGTGGCACTTCCAGTCGGTATAATCCAATTAGGGTCTGAAAGAATGGTATTGAAAATGGCAACGTTACTGTTGTTGTCTTTATTTGCCTCTCGCTCCTGCACGTACTCTGAAAGCGAAAGGCAGATAGTACCTAGATCGGCCATTTTGTTAGCCCATTTTTTAAGTAATCGAGCTGAATATTAATAATCTCCCTCTTTTTAGTTTCAAACATTTTCTTGAAATCACTGCACTACTAATCATCTAATTTATTCTTTGTCATGATTACAATTAGGTTTTCATAATGTTTTGTATTTGTAACTATATTTTTATATCTACATATTTTATTTTTGTATTTCATTGTAATTTATATTTATATTGTGATTTTTTTGTATATCGAGTACTAAATAGTCAGGTCATCTCTTTTTTGTATATATTTCGATACTTTTTTTTAACCCAAAGATTAAGAATGCCTTATGGCATTAAGTCCGCCTTATAAACCACCATAGTGCATAGAAGTATAAATTAATCTTCTTCTTCAGTCTGCCCTTATCCCAGTTATTTGGGGTCGGCGCAAAACGTTTTCTTCCATTCTTTCCTATTATCCGTCCCGCTATCATTTACTCCCTTTTCATTCACATCATCGCACACAATCCATCCATCTTTTCATTGGTCTCCCTTTCCCCTCCATCCATCAACATTTATATTCATCACTCTCTTAGTTACATGCTTTTCATCCCTCCTCATCACATGCCCATACCTAGATAATCAGTTCCCTTTCAACTTATACCCCCGTTTAAATCCTGAACCAAACATCCTAGCAATTACTAAAAAAACTATTTCTACACTCTGACAAATGTATCTGCATTATTTTTACAAACAAACGCACACACATATGTGGCGATACGAATTCTGCACAGCCGTACGCAAATACTGTCACCGCATGTTGAACATAGAAGTATAAATAAATAAATAAAAATAAACTCATTCAAAAAATCTGCACAAAAAATCGCGTCCTCTTCTAAGTTAAGGTAGTCGAACTTCGACAGGTAGTACGTCTGGTGCAGGCGGCTTCAATAATTTTATGCATGAAATTTGCTTCACGCGGGCGTGTATTTAGTTTAAACAGACAGGCGACGTGTGTTGGGTTCACTTTGCTTTTACTTTGGCTTTGATATTTGCACTTACATCTTGGGTTTTGCTTGCAACATGAAATTAATATGTTTGTGTTTTGTAAACTTGTGTCTGAACAGTGCTGTGATAAAATATATTAAATGGGCGTTGTTATAATGAGGCCCAAACGTACAGAACACAACGGTAGGGTGTGTTACGTTGTGTGTAGATTTTTCTCTGTGTTATGTGTGTTTGTGCGTCATATCAACATAGAATCCAGTGGTCGCTATCTGTTCGTGCGTCCGCCGATCATCTCTCCGGGAAATCGTTCAATGAGATACATTCAAATAAATAAACCAAAGTAAGTAGGTAAATAAACCAAAGTTATAGTCAGCTTCGGAGCTATGATAATATCAAAACTAGTATAGCCAAGATGATTAACCAGTTTTGTTAATAATGAAAGAATCTTAACTGCCACTCCCAGGTTTAGCCAGGCCACACGAGAAAAAACAATGACCAAATCACTATGGGAAATGGTGCATTTGGTTTTATACCGCGGCCATCGTTGAAACGTTGTATATGATAAGCCTATCACAAAAATGAATTGATAAACGATTTTTCTACAAATGCAGTCCAAGATGATATTTGAACTTGTATTTCTTACTTTTTATGTATTATGGGGTGCATGAAAAGAGCCTCCACGAATGACGTTACTTCAGTACGTCCGGCGCACCCTGGGCAGTCAGCCTCGCTACCAACCTTGCTGACTGGCTAATCTTTTCACCACGGCATGAGTTATTCTCGTATAGCTCGTGCCAACACGATAGAAGAAGAAGAAGATGTATTATGTTGTGGCGTATCAATAAATTGTCATTTATCTCGGTTCAGACTGATGTTAGGTTATGTTACCGCATATTAACTTTTGATCGTCATATTATTCTCCATCTAATTAATTAAATAACGTGAGATAGAGGGCCGCGAAAAAAAAAGCATCACCATTTTTGTCAGTCTTTTCTGACGCGTGCGCGGTGATCTTCTGGCCATAATTATATTTTGAACTAGAGCTCGTAGGCTGCTGGATCCGGAAAATTCAGACTGTGTGCGGTTGTAGACCCCGTTATACCTACATAAAATATGTATAACCAAAATGCCTTCCGGTTCGAGTCAGAAATTTTCTGATAGAATGTTTCTTGTAATGTGCGGCTTAATTTAGCACCCCAAAATTTAAACGGAAATTTAAAGGAACCTGAAATTGAAAATAAATGACGATAGACTTCCCTTCTATTACATTAGGACCTAATAACGTTTATGATCCAATGCGAGAGCCCTAAACTGCTGTACAGAGCCTATGGAATTGAACCTTATCCCCCTTATTACAAAAGATGGTCTAAGAAAAACCTAGGTTTTAATATAGCCCCGTCTCTTTTTGTTATATGACATAAGAAAGTGATGGGTATATTTTAAACCTGGGTTTACCTGAGTCTTGGTTTAAACCATCTTTTGTAATAAGGCTCTATGAGTCTTCGTATATACCAGTACTACGGTTCAAAATACTACCTATACTTATAAAAAATCCAGTTACTGCTTTTTTGGCTCTGTACGGTAGGATCCCTAAGAACACCTCAGAAAAGCAAACACGTGGCGGTTATGTATGTTATGATAATTTTATTTGAATGTTTGCCACACAGGGATGCCGGATGGAACGTGCAGTGCACTTTTGAAAAATACGTTTATGTAGGCTTAATAGCAGTAACTTGTATATTGTATTTGTATTATTTTGTATACGTAGTTATGTGTAGAAGACTTAATCAAAAATTATTTTCAAACAACAATGTGTTTTTTAAGGAAATGCCGTTAGTGCATCATTTTAAGTTTTAACCCAAAATTTGTTTCATTATCATCATCATAATAACAGCAAAATAACGTCCATTGCTGCACATAGGCAGCTCACGATTTCCGGCTGCACGCATACCTACTTTACAAGGTCACCTGAGTTTTTTTTTTTTAATTTTATGCCGTGTGGGCACGAGCTAGAATATAATACTTCCTCACCGCACGCTGGGAATAGACGCGTGTTGTCAGATTCGACACAATCCAGCATGCTTGGTGGTAAGGATCTATACGGCTACCTGTCTAGCTACCACCCTCACATTAAAGTCCAAGCAGTGTACTGTGTTTCGTCATGTCTATGTGAGAGCCAGAGGGGTATAGGGGAATCCCTCTATAATATCTCTGTTACTTGGATTCATGTGCTCCATTTTAGACCCTGTCTGCGCTTATATCATCAGGTGCGATTAGGATCAAACGTGACCAATTCAAATAATAATAAAAAAACATATTCGAAAATAATTATTTTCAAACAAGAATGCGTACAGGGAATTGTTTTCAATTAAGATTTGTATTATGATCACCATCATCATGTCAGCCGAATAACGTCCATTGCTGGATATAGACACCTGCCAATTTTGGATTGAACGCATTCTTTACCAGGTCGTCTGAGGTTAATGTAAAGGACAAAATATTTACAGTCAAATCATGGCATTAACCACACTTACTGACACCCTACCTTAGTAATCATTTCCGATTTAAACGCAGTAATATAATTTTTTGTTCGTTTCGCTGATAGATCGGGAAATCGAGTGGCGAGTTCAAGAATTTCATACCGTTGAAAATTTCTATAATCTAAGCGGAAATGGGAATGCTCGTGCGAAATGACTTTATGTTCAAACGGATTGAGGACACAAACCAGGATTTCTTGTGAGTCGTTTGAAGGAAAGTAAAAAATAAAGGTTTTATGATTGAATTTCTCAGGGTTCCGACTGCAGCGTTTTTTTTAAATTATTTGTCTTGGTCACGCTTAACCCTCGTCGCACCTGGGGCCTAATTCTCCTAAAATAAATCTTGATAAATCACAGCCGAACCAAGGCCGAACCGTTCATTCAGACAGTTCTCAATTTCAAAAGCTATCAAATTGTTTGACACAAAAAAACAAAATCAATCATTTTGAAAGTTTTCGAAAACAAAAACTGACTGACGGTTGTGGTTCGATTGCGTTTGGCAACAATTTATTTTAGGAGAATTGGGCCCCTGATGGTAAACGCAGACAGGGTCTAAGATGGAGCACACGAATCCAAGTAGGTAACAGAGATATAGAGAGATTCCCCTATACCCCTCTGGCTCTTACATACACACGACGGAACACAGTAGACTGCTTGGCGCCGGACTTTAATGTGAGGGTGGTAGCTAGACAGGCGGACCGTATAGATCCTACCACCAAGCAGTGTGTGCCTGTTCTGCCTAGCCTTTTCCCAACTGTGTTGGGGTTTCCAGTCTAACCAGACACGGCTGAATACCAGCATTTGACACGGAACGACTGCCATCAGAGCTCCGCAAAACAATTACTGGGTAATGCCGATATCCTAAGGATAGACCAATTGTCAGACTTTCGGGCTTCTGTAACGGTAACGACTGATTGGTATTTGTATGACACCTGGTGCCAACGGCTTAACATGCTCTCCGAGGCTCGGAGGGGTATCGTTGTGTTACGAATGGTCACCCATCCACGGACTGACCGCGGCAAGCGCAGCTTAACCTTGTTAATCGTATGATCTTTGCGATTGTTAATAAACCACGAACCCCTCTCTTCCTCTTCCTGTAGTGTGAAGTAAATAATAAAAATTTACAATTTTCTCAATCATTTTCCATTAAATATCAGATTCATATTTTCGCAACCTTTTGCGCATGCAAATCGCTGCGTATGGCTATACTGACTTGCATGCACAAAAGGCCATAACGTCCATAATGTTCGACTCGCGACCTCGCCACGTGACCAGTTCATGATTAAGGGCCCCGTTTGGGTCCGAAACTATTCGGGCAATCCCGAAAAATGCACGTGAGTAAACCGTAATTAATCATAAATATTAATTAACAGGCTATAAACGTTTATAGTCTGTTATTAGAATATTACAATAGAATCGAGGTATAGAGGCTTATGTTAAGCAGTAAACTGGTATTGCTTATCATAAGCTTCTATATCTCAATAATAAGTTTTGTTTACCTTTTCCCCACATCACAGACCCATTTGAATAATAGTTCGACTCAATCTTATCTGCGCAAATTATAATTTACACTAGTAAACATGTTAAGATAGCAGCATTAATTGGGTATCCTCTTGGTAACTTTGGTAACTTTAGTCCTAGGATGGGTGCATTAAAATAACTTCCACATGTCACTAAGGAGGTAACCAATTAAAGCAGCTGTCTGTACGTTGACAACTGTAACGTAAACGTAACTGCTATGGCAATCGTTTTAAAAGGCTAACTTTCTCATTGCTTTTCATGTTGTTAACTGTATGTACACTAATCTGCATTGTTCTTACATTACTATAATGAAAATTGTCAAATCATTTACTTTTTTAAAAGAGTGTCCATGGAGTTTCTTTCCGGCTCTTCTCCAAAGGACCTACTTCTTGGAACCGAGCACCTAGTGTTAACCTTTTGAAAGCACCAGTGATCTGGTCTACTTGAAATAAAAACTATTTGATTTTGACTTGACTTTGACTTTCACAGGACAAAATGTTAGCGCAAACGGTATTGTGTTTATCGACAATAGCGTTTGTGCAAAGGTTTTCACAACCTTTTGCGCATGCAAATCGCTACGTACGACTGACTTGCATGCGCAAAAGGCCATAACGTCCATAATGTGGGAATCGAAATTAGTAAGTACCGTTAAATGGCCTTCATGCTCATTGTAACTAGACTTACAATGGTGTGAATAAACTCAAACTCAAAACTCATTTATTCAAAATAGACTAGAATTACTTAGTTCTTTTTGAACGTCGGTTTTACAATATAGACATCCCCCAAAAAGCCCTCCCTTCACCGCTATATAAGTTATGATGTCTTCATCAAAGAAATAAATATTCTATGTACTTCCTTCTCTGTATTTTCTTATAATATTGACACATTATACAACGTTATTTTTACTTTATGCGAAAACCGAGACACCCCAACAAGATTTTCATCAGAACTGCCTGAATATGTGTTTTTTTTTAGTAAATCTCCAAGTTACACCTTAGTTTATGTCGCGTTAAGTTCGCTAAAAAAGTGTGAAATGCCTGAGATGTGCTATGCAGGAGTTGTCTAATACACGGAAACTGACCGAGCGGACCATTTCAAGCCTCAAGGTGTCTATTCCCGTCAATTGTTATGGGTAGAAACCTACTGAAACAAAATTGAAATTTATGAAAAAAAAAAACAAAAAAAAATGTGGTGTAAAAAATATGTCAATCGATTCTCCTAGTGATTCTGAACAAACTAGTTTCAGGTTTCGCATATACTAAAACTAACCTTGTATATACTTACAGGTTGTCCCTGGAAGTATGGATTAAATCGAGTAGGGACATGAGCAATGTCATTTCCAAACTTTTTAACCCTGAGAATGTCGGTGCAATTTTTTACGGTTCAAAAGTTATGACCAATTATTGTTTTTTTTTTTCAATCACTTCGCCTAGAAAAAAATCATAAAAAAAACTATCAGAGCTATCATTTTTTTTTTCAGGTCTTTGTCGAACAGTAGACATTTCTTGTGGTAATACTTTTACGTAGCTAGAAAACATGTGTTCAGTAAGAAAATTTAATTTACTGCAAAGGTTTTTTTGGTCTGGCAAAAATTTTACTCAAGTTTTTACTCCTACAAGTTTTGAAATGACCTTGCCCACGCCCCTATTCGATTTGATCCATACTTCCAGGGACATCCTGTATATATGTAATGTGTATATATATATTTTTTTCATTTAGATCCTATATTTCCCGAATTCTTATCCAGTAAAAGCAAAACTAAACGAAATTTCATAATTCTCTGCTCACCAGCCAAGATTATTTCTAAGAAAACGATCGCCCTTACAAACAGGGTATCTGCTCCTTAAAGGGTTCTAATAGAATTTAATAGCCTTTGTGAAAAAGCCCTTTGTAGTATAAATCGTTAGCGGTATCTTGACGGGGTACAACTTACCAACATGTTAAACTGCTTGACTGGGTTTTTTTGTCAAGTGTAGATACTCAATACTCAATACTTTTATTGCATTCCACAATGTGAACTTAGGTGGTAGGTACATATGGAATATACATACAGTAGTTTTAGAGCATTGTGGGCCCTGTCGGGCATAACAAAATACAAATTAGGAGGAGGGCTATTATAAATTAATATTAGTTTACAACTTCAATATTTATCTACTCGTTCGTTTTGTGAAGGTAGGTGGGCTTACAACTAGGTACATAAATTGTGTCATATAATTTTTACTACTTATATAATGGATTTATACATTAATATTTATTTAAATTATACATGTATTATTATTATTGGTATTATAGATTATTATTATAAACCAGATTATGATATGTTGTTTAAATATTGTAAAATCATAAATGTGTTCGACAAAGTTAAAATGGCTGTTGCCTCTGATTACTCTGTATTTATGAATAAACTGCAGAAATCAAAGAGACCAAACTTTGTTCGTAACCTGTCGTACTTGCCTATATATAAACTGCCAAAGATTAATAATGAATATGGTAAGAGAGCCTGGACGTACGCCTTTCCTGCCATTCTAAATAAACTTCCAAAGAAAATTGCCAAAAAATTAGAAGACAAAAAACCTCAACAAATTAAAAATATCTTAAAAGCCTATTTTACTGTGGGGAAGTATGGAATGGAGGATGTCAGCGTGTAGGTTCTCAGCCTGTAACATAAGTGAGCAACTCTAAAATAAGCTTATAGCGCACATAATCTTATTGTAACTAGATTAAGCGCTATTTTTATGTATAAATATAATGAAAATTTGCATGAAATAAACAGTTTTAAATTTTTTTTTTAATTGCGGTTTTTTTTTGGTATTATTATTTATTTATTAAATTTATCATTTAAATATTCATGTAAAGATCAGGACGGCTATCTTAGGAACTAAGGTTGAAGTCCCATTTGGTCTACTACGCTCCAGAAATTATCCTTCTAAAAAATAATACTATATTATACACGCTGACATTTAATTGGTTGTTTTACAAGAACAAACGTTGTTCAGACCAAGGTCTACTACCATTCTAAAGAATCAAAAAAAAATATTTAAAAAAAATGAAATGTCGTAACCCAAGATATGAAGTCGGAACATGGTTTCTTCTCTCGTTTCTGCAAGAGCTATACGAAAACAGCTCATGCTGTGGTGAAAAGATTAGCCAGTCAGCAAGGTTGGTAGTAGGGCTGGCTGCTCAGGATGCGCCGGACATACTTAAGTATCGTCACTCGTGGAGGCTCTTTTCATGCACCCCATCGGAACATGATTTTGGCATTGGCAAGGCTTTGACGCAGATAATCATTAACACCGTTCATGATCTATCTAGCCTTTTCCCAAATATGTTGAGATCAGCATCCAGTCTTGCAGCTGAATACCAGTATTTTACACGGAGCGACCATTATCAGACCTCCGAAACCCAGTTTCTGAGCAATGCCGATATTCTAAGGTCTGACTACCCGTAACGACTGTCATAAGTATTCGTATGACACCCGGTACTGACGGTTTAACTTGCTCTCCAAAGCACGGAAGGTCCTCGATGGTCGAACGAATGGTCACCCATCCATGGACTGACCGTGACGAGATCGTATGATCCGCGCAGTTGTATAAATCCCCTGTTGTTATGTCATTGTCATTAACACTGTATCATATAATTATAAGGTCTATCTATTCATACACGAAATATTTTAAGGGATACATCTATAGGTTGTCAAGATGCCAAACACAAGTGTTTTTTTTTTTAATTATATTATTTTACGTAATTATTATAATTGTAATAATGCTTGAGACAGTATGAATAAATTTGAAAAAAAAATGTCCTATTCTTTGACAATAAATACTACGTAGAAACTAGCGTAATGGATGTAGAAAATAGGAATGAGCCAGTATTTGATACGTGTATCAAGTAAATTTAAATTATTTAATAAAAAAAATATACCTACTGTAGTTTTTCTTTTTTAATTTATATGGCTTCTTTACCACCTATAGATGTATCCCTTAAAAATTTCGTGTATGAATAGATAGACCATAAATATATTTTAAAAGGGATCGTGGATGCCCCAGATCTTCATAACCTAGTCTACAAGCTATTTGTCCCTAATAATTGCTGTTGTAGCAGGAGACATAAATTATTAGCAGTCCCTTCATGTCGAACTGTTGCGCACTCTCAGTCACCCATACCCCGGACACTGACTGCGCTTCATGCTCTCCTGGATTCAAACCCAGACCTTGATTTGTTTGGGGATGCATGGAAGACGATTCTGTCGGAATGTATGAAGTAGAATGTATTACTTGTTTGTAGTTTGCAATAGGTATGTATCTTTAAGTAGTGTAATTGGTTTCGGCCATATTATTGAAAGTAAAAAAAAAAGAAAAAGTATTTTGTTACTACTAACAAAGTATAGAAGAGACAGTGGACAGGAGTTTTATTATTAAATCATAAGTTTGAAGAAAAAACGGAACCTATTTGTTTCGAGTTTCGATGTTTCTGAACAAAATGGCAGCCACGACGTCAGAATTGCAATGTGGAGCAATGAATTCAAAGCGTGTATACAGCCAACCTCATAATTCCAATTTTAAAAGCAAACGGAACACAAAAGGATGAAATTGCTGGCCTGTCACGTCTTTAACCATATCGTTGCAGTGCCAAATTACTCAACATATACAGCTAGGCAAAATTTACCCTTACTGGTATTGAAATAAGATGTTTCTGGTGTGCAAAAGTAGTGTTGCGATTGTATTTACTGAAGCGCCTTGTTTTCGACTTGTAAATTGATTGAAACGCCCGGCAACTGATAATTGCTAATAGTTTTCTTGTTAGCGCTAAAGTGGGAAGTTGGCAGACTACTTGATTTCTTTCAAAAGTTCCATTTCCCGTTGTACGCCAAGTAAGTGTCTGATTGCGAGTCGCTCGAAATGTATATCGTTGATTGGATCGTTTTGTTGTTTGTTTTTCATGACGAAACTTTTTATTATGCCTGATTTGTATTTGAAAAGTTTTGAACACTTTTTAGATACATGGTATATAGCACCTTGTAAAAATAGCATAGCTGCCCTGAGGCCGATCTCAACATGGTCGCTTGAAGTATCGTCCTAAGTGGAACTGTTAAAATTTAAACGTCGGCTGAAGTCCAATGATAAAAGCAGTGATAGCCCAGGAGTTAAATGGTTGCTTTCCTTGCAGAAGGGTCCAAGTTCTGGGTGGCTGACCTGACGGCCGGCAGCATCGCTGTTCTGCGAAAGCCGCAAAAAGCGCTGGCCATCAGAGTCATCAGGGGATATCGCACGATCTCCTACGAGGCAGCTTGCGTACTGGCCGGATCTTCGCTGTGGGACCTCGAGGCGCGAATTCTCGCGTCACTTTATCGGTGGCGCGAGTACTCATGCGGGCGTGGGGCGTGGGGCACTTGGAGCTGCGTCGGTCGCAGTTGCACGACTCCCTGGTGGCGGGGTGGCGGGACAGGCTTTCACGCCCTACCGCCGGCCTCGCCGTCGTCGGGGCGCTCCAGCCCCGGCAACGCCCTCTTCCAGCCCCTCTAAATGGGTCCAGGGGCGACGGACTTGGGGAAATCCGTCGCCACCCACACATCAACAGCCGAGGCGGCGGCGCGAACTGTTCCAGGCGCGCGCAAGTGTTCTTAGAAGTCACGGGGGGAGTCTAACACCTCACTTCCTCCGCTAATCCGAGGAAACCCGCGGAGGCGGGCCCGACCAGCTGGGGGTTGCGGAAGTACCGTACGACCCCGCGACCCCCGGCGCATGTGTGAAATGGAACACCGGGGTGGTTTTAGTCATTAAGAGTCTGACAGACCCCTCCGCCCACACCAGGGCGGAGGACATACATGAGGAATACCAGGCCGCAAAAAAAAAGGGTCCAAGTTCCACGCTAGCCCGCACCTCTGAATTTGATCATTCCTTGCATTAACGGTGAAGCAAAACATCGTAAGGAAACCTGCACAACTGAGAGTTCTCGATGGTGTGTGTAGTCTGTTATGTATGAAGTCCAATGTATGGAATTCAACTTATTTTTTATTTGTTCAAACAGGCAGATAGCCTCTTAAATCATATTAAAACGATACTTAAGGGGAAAGTCTCGTTTGACAGCTATTTAAGGGCCTTCGTATATCATTTGTGTCTTATATTTTGTCATTGAATCTATACAAGACAGTCGTAGTTTATATCAATGACTTAATGTCCAGAGTGATATTGATAACCCTACAATTAGGGCAGCATTTTTATCGTCCTTTACATGGTCACGTTTGGCCCTAGTCGCACAGGATGATAAACGTAAACAGGATGGAGCATACGAATCCAAGTAACAAAGATTTAGAGGCATTCCCCTATACCCCTCTGGCTCTCGCATACACACGACGGAACACAGTAAACTGCTTGGCGCCGGACTTTAATCTGAGGGTGGTAGCTAGCCAGGCGGACCGTATAGATCCTACAACAAAGCAGCTATGAGTCTATTCTAGGTCATGCTACAACGTTTTAATATATTCTTTAGGCCACACCAGCCCGCTTGTCAATCACAAAAGCAGAATATAAAATGAGTTTTAAATAATGATAGTGATTCTATTAATTATTACTGAGACTTCTACAATAGCTCAATCGAGGCTGGCCTAAAATGTAACCTAACTCATACAGCAATCGTTTCATCTGACAGTTCTAGAGTGTGGCGTACAATGAGCAGATTGGCAGCCAATTTAAACTTTCATAGAGTCCCACGCTACGTCCAAAAAATAAAACTAGAGAAAAATTCTAAAATGGGCCGAAATTAACTCTCAGTTCGTTCACTATAGCAGCACAGTTAAGCAAAGAACAGAAGGCTCATTTTACTTCAGAACATAGAAAATACAGTCATATTATGCATGCATGTGTAGTCTCGAGCTCGTGAACGCGGCGCTCACGGCCGTTTGAACTACACTTTTTGCTATTTAGACACACTCAATTTCGCAGAAAGCCAATGTGAGCTTAAATATTGCTACCGTATTATACGTGTATTCCTAGTACACTCGGGAGCAATGAATCTGGGTCATCAACATAAACCTTAATATCTCGGAAACTATGAATGCTAGTTTATTCAAATAAAAAGTAACCTACTTTTTAGACCATTTTTGCCAAAGTTTAACGAAATCTGTTTAGTTAGTATTAGCGTGAATCTCAAACATGCAAACAGACATAAATTCTAAAAACGTACGTTTCGGCATCAATATCTTTCCGAGAAAAGATAGTTTTAATACAACTTATTTATTTTATTTGAGTAGTTAAATCCCTACTTCCCTACTAATAACATTATAAATGCGAAAGTAACTCTGTCTGTCTGTGACGCTTTCACGCCTAAACCGCTGAACCGATTTTGATGAAACTTGGTACAGAGATACACTGGGACCTGTAGAAGGAGATAGGCTACTTTTATCCCGAAAAATACGGAACACACGATAAACGACATCCACGCAGGCGAGGCAGCGAGCGACCGCGCTAGTAGTCTATAAAATACTTTTTGTTTGAATAGGCTATCATTTTTATGCCATAATGCGTAAAAAAAACAACAACGAAATTTTAACACTTGCTTTCAAACAGTCATTAGCGATACTATAAGTGGGCTTCGGATTAGTACCCCCTTTCCGACTAACCTTGTATACACGATACAGGAGAAATGCTATTGAGTTTGCATTGAGTTAAAAATTGACGCTTGGTGTTAACGAATTCGTGTAATTCCTTAAAACCACATGATCTACTACTGATATAGACAGGCCCCGCGCGGGATTTAGCTTGATTAAAAATCAAAAAATAAAATTATTATTTTTTCATGCGGCTTTGTTACCGATCGCGTCTAAACCACCTAATAAGGATTCATTAAAAAAACTAAGTTTTTTTTTTGCAAAAATATAATTTTATTTGTGTGAACATTTCGATGCCATGCATAAATTAATGAAAGTACGGCGACACGGCTGGCAGGCACGACTAACGCAATATCGCTCTTTGCATTCTTTGCAGTCTTGAGATAACTCAAGGCTCTAAAATTACTCAGAAAGTTTCTTTTTCAGAAATTCCCATTTAGGGTTAATCTGTGTCACCAGTAGATCACGTGGTTTGAAGGAATTACACGAATTCGTTAACACCCTGTATAATACTGAATTGTTGCACATTTTTAGTAGTAGTCAAATACCTTTTTTCTACTGTGGATACGTTTATACAAACCTCACATGTACTGGCACCCAGACCAGAAACAATAATTATCTATAAACAAATACTTCAGGAAAGTCAATTGCTGCCAAATTTAGCCGTAGAAATGTTTATTTGACATCTATACGAGCACTCTGAATACCAGCGCTGCGCTGTGGCTCTATCTCATACGTGAGTCACAACATTATGCTGAGTGACGGCCGTTTTGCGCGGATGTGACGCATATTTTCCCCATTTTTTTTTTGTATTTATTATATTTTCATTTTATTTTTGTGAGTCATGTTGGCGCAAATGAAATATATTTTCTGTCTTTTTTTTCTTAACTTCCTGTCGTGCAATTGAATAGAATTACAGAATGGACCTTCTGTTCCATTGTACTTATCCATAGCGATGGAGTCTCCATTATTGCCAGTTTAATTTCTGTCCACCATTTTGAGCTATTCAGTCTCGCGAAGCCAGACTGCTAAACTTACAGTGGAAATTAATTTTAAATACAGTTTTCTGTCAAAGTTACAAACTATTTTTGGTGAATTCGCTTGAAAATATTGTTCACTTTATTTTGTTTGTACAAAATTGGTAGGATAGTAGTACAAGAATTATTTATATGCAGTTTAGGTCATCAGATTTTTATGAGATATTTATTTTTATAGGTATCGATAGAAGAATAAAAAAAAGGTTAGAGTGTGTGAGATATTATAATTTACAACCTTTACTTAAAATATAACTTGTAGTTGTCCTGCTTAAGTGTCCTTTAAGTTTTTGATTTTAAAGTCTATCGCTAATCGTGAAAACCTGTAATTGGCTTTATGACACATATTGTAATTTTTTTACTCCACTTGGTGTATTGCGAGAAGACTGAGTGAAAGGGTTAATATTTTAGATTTATTACTTACTAGCTTCTGCCCGCGACTTCGTACGCGGATCCTGTTGCTTATGCCAGCGATAACGGGGTCGTCAAAATCAAAGATCTGAAACGTCTGATGTCGAATTCTAAGAGCCCGGGGACGGGAAAACAACGGGATGCGCGAGACGATTCGAGACGTTCCAGATCTTTCATTTTTGTAAGTCAACAGAAAATGCCCATCAGACTAAACAACTTTTGCTAAGACGTCATTCCTATATGTTATAGTGTCGCTGAGCTTTGGAGTTCCACAACAGGTGTTCCAGATCTTCAAATTTATTCTCACAGCAGAAAATACTCTTCACGTGGAATAATTTTTGCTATGGCACCATTTTTATATCTCTTATACTTTAGCTGGTCTGTTGCGGTTCTGCATCAGGTGTTCTATTTTCCAAAATAAATTATAGCCTTTATGTTGCCCAGACTTAATACCTATACAACAAAAAAACTTTTCTTCCCGTAATTCCGCAGCGGATCCCAAGGGTACACTGAATTTACAATAATATTGCAAGTAACTTTAAAAAAAAATATTTATTAACTTTATTTGGAGGTTTTCCTTCAGGAGCTAATACATAAAGACCGGAAGCGTTGCTGACCCTTGAAAAAGCAACTTCTCTATCCGTGAACGTCTCCGACTCGCGAGACAATGCGTGACGTTCACGATCAGCGGTCAGTCGCGCATCACGTTCCGCACTTGTCTCTAGAGACCTAGAAGTCGATGCGTAGATACGCTGAGAACTCAAGCGTAATTCTCTTTCCGTGAACGTCTCAGATTTGCGAGACAATACATGACTTGCACGATCAGCGGTCAGTCGCGCATCACGTTCCGCACTTGTCTGTAGAGACCTCGAAATCGATGTGTATATACGCTGAGAACTCAAGCGTAATTCTCTTTCCGTGAACGTCTCCGACTCGCGAGACAATGCATGACGTTCACGATCAGCGGTCAGTCGCGCATCACGTTCCGCACTTGTCTGTAGAGACCTCGAAGTCGATGTGTATATACGCTGAGAACTCAAGCGTAATTCTCTTTCCGTGAACGTCTCCGACTCGCAAGACAATGCATGACGTTCACGATCAGCGGTCAGTCGCGCATCACGTTCCGCACTTGTCTCTAAAGACCTCGAAGTCGATGTGTGTATACGCTGAGAACTCGAGCGTAATTCTCTATCCGTGAACGTCTCCGACTCGCGAGACAATGCACGACGTTCACGATCAGCAGTCAGTCGCGCATCACGTTCCGCACTTATCTCTAGAGACCTCGAAGTCGATGTGTATATACGCTGAGAACTCAAGCGTAATTCTCTTTCCGTGAACGTCTCCGACTCGCGAGACAATGCACGACGTTCACGATCAGCAGTCAGTCGCGCATCACGTTCCGCACTTATCTCTAGAGACCTCGAAGTCGATGTGTATATACGCTGAGAACTCAAGCGTAATTCTCTTTCCGTGAACGTCTCCGACTCGCGAGACAATGCACGAAGTTCACGATCAGCAGTCAGTCGCGCATCACGTTCCACACTTATCTCTAGAGACCTCGAAGTCGTTGTGTATATACGCTGAGAACTCAAGCGTAATTCTCTTTCCGTGAACGTCTCCGACTCGCGAGACAATGCATGACGTTCACGATCAGCGGTCGTCGCGCATCATATTCTTTACTGGTCTCTAGAGACCTGGATGTAGATGCGTAAATACACTGAGAACGCAGGCGTGCTTCACGATCCGAAGAGGTTTCCACGGAGCGACTTGCAGCCTGATGTTCTCGAACAGCATCAAGTCTCTCCTGACGCTCTTCGGTAGATTCTTGGGATCTTATGATCCTCAACCTTTTAGCTCCTTTGGAACATTGGGAAAGATTTGACCTCTTTCTAGGCATGGTTATAGCACAGTGTACCTACTTACTACATACAGTGGGTCAACGCCCATACATTTGACAGGTCCTATGAAATGTCAAAATTATGTAGGGGTGGAGGTTATGTCCCAAGTATGCAGTATGGCTACTCGGGACATAACCTCCGCTCCTTCACCCCGCAACCCCCCGCACGATTGCTCTGCGACAATGTTCTACGTTGACCGACTGTAAGGAGTAAGATATAGGTAGACTGTGGTTATAGTTTTATTGTGAAGATAACTGATAAATTAAAATCTAAGTGACTGCTCCCCTGCGTTACCGGGTAGGCTACCGTTTCACGAAGATAAATGGAAAAGGAAATTAAATACTGCAATAACATAAGCCCGAAGGCATATTTAATCGATAAACTAAAAACATAAGTCGGAGTTTTGGCCAGTAGAGTCAAATTTTCAATGATATACCATCGTCATCGAAAATTAGTCCTAAACTGTTACCGCCTTCACCGCGTGGAGGTACTCCCAGCTTATGTTATTTTATAATGATACAGTGAAATTAGTGATAGCTTTGATTTCCACATCAGATGTTTCTGATCTTCGATTTTTATAAGTCAACAGGAAATGCCCATCAGACCGAACAACTTTTGCTAAGACGTCTTTCCTATATGTGTTATGGTGTAGCTGGGCTCTTGGAGTTCCACAACAGGTGTTCCAGATCTTCGATTTTTATAAGTCAACAGAGAGTGCTTATCGGATTGAACAACTTTTGCTAAAACGTCATTCCTTTATATGTTGTAGTGTAGCTGAGCCCTTGGAATTCCACAACAGGTGTTCCAGATCTTCAATTTTTATACTTCAACAGAGAGTGCTCATCGGGCTAAACAACTTTTGCTAAGACGTCATTCCTATATATGTTGTAGTGTAGCTGAGCCCTTGGAATTCCACAACAGGTGTTCCAGATCTTCAATTTTTGTACTTCAACAGAGAGTGCTCATCGGGCTGAACAACTTTTGCTAAGACGTCATTCCTATATATGTTATAGCGTAGCTGGGCTCTTGGAGTTCCACATCAGGTGTTCCAGATCTTCAAATTTATTCTCTCAGCAGAAAATGCTCATCACGTGGAACAATTTTTGCTATGGTACCATATTTGTAGCTCTTATAGTTTAGCTAGTCTGTTGCGGTTCTGCATCAGGTGTTCAAGTTTCCAAGATTAATTATAGCCTATATGTTGCCCAGACTTAATACCTATACAAAAAAATTAAAAACATTCAAATCCGTCCAGTAGTTCCGAAGATTAGCGTGTACAAACAAACAGACAAACAGACAAACAGACAGACTTTTTTTTTTGGATTCGTGCTCTATTACTCTTTCTAAACCTCCCTCAATCATTTTTTTTTAAATATATTCAATGTACAGACACAGTTTTTTTACTGTTTTATTATATGTATAGATTACATTAATTAATTTCAGTACTTATGTTATGTGTAACTATCAGTGTAATTGGCTTTATGTCGTTCTGATTTTTAAATAAATAAACTAGAGGTCGCTTGCGGCTTTGTCCGCGTGTTTGTCGTTTATCGCGTATGCATGTATTATACATATACACCTTCCTCTTGAATCATTCTGTCTATTGATGAAAACCGCATCAAAATTCATTGCGTAGTTTAAAAGAGCTAAGCGTACAGACGGCAGGAAGCGACTTTGTTTAATACTATGTAATGAATTTATTAAACAAAGATGTAAAGAATGAGAATTATTTTCATTACTAGCTTTTACCCGCAGCTTCGCTTGCGTGAAATTTTGAACCCGTTAAGTGTCGATTTTCCATACAAACTTTCATCCCCTATTTAACTCCCTTAGGGGTTGAATTTCGAAAAACCCTTCCTTATTCCTTGTCTACATTATAAAGGGAACCTCTTTGCAAAATTTCAGCTTTCTAGGTCCGAGGGTTTGGACTGGGCGTTGATGAGTCAGTCAATCAGTCAGTCAGGACTTTTCTTTTTATTTATACAGATTTACCTCTCTTACACACGTTCTCTATGAACAAAAGTCAAACAGATGTCGACACGTTTGGTGCAGTGGCTAAGCGATTGGCTTCTGCGCTACGGGTCGTGGGTTCGATTCCCACACGGAACAAAAATTTGTATGGCCTACAGATGGTTGTTTCGGGTCTGGGTGGTTTGTTTGTGAGATTTGTGTCTCTAAACGCACCCACGATACAAGAGAAATCTTAGTGTGGGGCAAAGTTTTAATTAAAAAAAAAAAAAGAAAATAAAGAAAGAAGATGTGCCATTTCTAATCCGGTTGTCATCGTCATCATTTCTCTGTCCATATCCCATTCTAGATGTGGTCGGCCCCCCATGTATTCCTCTTTCATTCTCCCCTATCAATCGTCATCTCAGTATTCACTCCTTTCTTACCCATATCATCTTTTACACAATCCATCCATCTTTTCTTTGGCCTACCTCTACTTGTATATCCATCCTTATTCATATTTGGCATTATTTTGGTAACATGACTTTCTTCCCTCCGCATAACATATCCGGTTGTATTTATACAACTACTAAAATCAATCAATACACTTGAATCTTATGGTATCCAACCTATTAAAGAAAATTAAACTGAAAATGGCTAAAATTTACGTGAAATTTATTTTATTTAACAACGAACTCACGATAATGACGACTTGAAATCTCCAAAATTACAATATTACGATTCAATTAACAGAAAATACTTGATAATTCATACACTTGAATGGGAACAGTCATTATAGAGATTCGCGTTTGCCATTCAAGTAATTAAAATACAATTTTATTACGATCTACGCCTTAATTTTCTTAATTAAAATTGGTATAATTGAATAAATTGAAGCGTCGAAACGAACCGGACGGAATAATGAAGTAATCGCTACGAAATCGTGATTTCTCTGTCAATTGTAATCATGGAACCTTTTACTTGTAATTTCGTGATCTTTAGTCTGTAATTTTGGTTTGGCATTTATAGGAATTCAGTCTTCTCTTGTTATGGCAGTAATAGCGTAGCGGTTGAAGGCTTGCCTTCTATATAGGAGAGTCTGAGTTCAATCCGGCACGCACCTCTGATTTTCGAATTAATTCATCAGAATTTGGTTATCACTTGTGTTCTTCTTGTATCGTGTCGACATGAGCTATACGAGAATAGGTCATGCCGTAGTGAAAAGATTAGTCAGTCAGCAAGGTTGGTAGCGGGGCTGACTGCCCAGGGTGCGCCGGACGTACAGTCACGAGCATAAATATATTACTATGGGCACATCGGCAATTATATCTGTCCCAGGAACGAGTGCAATAATATCTGTCTGCACAAACGCAGCACAAACATCTGATCGTTCATAGGCATCATATTATAGTGACAACTTCCCAAGGCAAAAACATGTGACGATATTAGTTTCAAAATAATGTGATACCTTTTTGCAACACAAATATCTGATCGTTCAAAGGCATCATATTAAAGTGACAATTTCTCAAAAGCAAAAACATATGACAATATTAGTTTCAAAATAATGTGATACCTTTTTGCAGCACAAACATCTGATCGTTCAAAGGCATCATATTAAAGTGACAACTTCTCAAAAGCAAAAATATGGGACGATATTAGTTTCAAAATAATGTGATACGTGCAAAAATATGTGTCGTTTACTAATTCTGTGTTTCTGTCAGCATTTGCATTGATTCCTCAGTAACGTGCATAAATATATGACGATAAATAGATGGCAAAAATATGTGTCATAATTCTATCTTCCATTTTATCTTTCATATTATTTTTGAGTTTGTAAAATTATCCCATTGCAATTCAAAATAAAATTCTATATATTTTTTTAATAATATTTCATTTCAAACAATGTTGACATGTAACATGGCTAGAAAAAAAAACATAATTGTATTAAACTACCATAACATTAAATCATTATGCTTCTAAAATCGAGTGTAGCTGCCATTCGCATCTATTACGTCCTGCAGATTTTATACCATCAATATCAATTCTTAAAACACGGCAGCGTCAAATGAAAAAATATCTACCCACAAAAATATAATAATTGAATTTTGATTTTTAATTTGTAGATATATAAGCGTATTGTCAAAATCTATTCAAAATATTATAATGTTACAAACTTAAAAATAACATGAAAGATAAAATGGAAGATAGAATTATGTCAGATATTTTTGTCATCTGTTTATCGTCATATATTTATGCACGTTACTGAGGAATCCATGCAAATGTTGACAGAAACACAGAATTAGTAAACGGCATATATTTTTGCACTCCAAGAGGTATCACATTATTTTGAAACTAATATCGTCACATATTTTTGCTTTTGAGAAGTTGTCACTTTATAAAGATGCCTTTGAACGATCAGATGTTTGTGCTACGAAGAGGTATCACATTATTTTGAAACTAATATCGTCACATTTTTTTGTTTTGGGAAGTTGTCACTTTAATATGATGCTTATGAATGATCAGATGTTTGTGCTGCGTTCGTGCAGACAGATATTATTGAACTCGTTCCTGGGACAGATATTTCATTGTCGATGTGCCCATAGTAATATATTTATGCTCGTGACTGTACTTAAGTATCGTCACTCGTGGAGGCTCTTTTCATGCACCCCATCTCTTGTGTTAACAGTGAAGGAAATTATCGTGAGGAAACCTGCACAACAGAGAGGCTTAAAAAAAACAAAAGTAAAAGCAGTTCTCGATGGTTTGTTTAGTCCGCCAGCCCACAGCAGGCTAGCGTCTGGACTGAGAAGACCTTCTCATTCTGACAAAAGGCCCGTGGCCAACAGTGGGACGGTAATAGGTTGATTATGTCATATGATGAATGCTGTGATGGCAAGGGTTATATGAGAATACTAAAAACACATTCGAGTCCACCACACTTTTCATAGAGCTCATACGCCATCCTGCCATACATATTGCTAGTGGACCTTCCAGGAGGGTCCTCGGCTTTACATTTGGGCTAAGAGTGAACTCTTGAGGAGGGTTCATGGCATTAGGTTAAAAACCTTGAAAAATACGCTACTACGTCGTAGAATAGGTGTTTGCTTGTTTTTTGACGATGAATTTTCAAAGAAATACCTGCATTTTAAATGAGCCCTCCACGAGGGCACCTGGCATGGCGAATGCGACTACAGGGTGCCCTCCTGGCACTGAACGTGTTAAGTGGCCCGCGGATTAGTACCCTTTTCCGACTACTCTTGTAGTATAATGAACGAGTGACTACGCTATTGTTAGTAGTAGTGTGGCTAACTAACAACCACGGATCCGGTCCGTGGATGGGTGATCATTCGTTACACATCGAGACCCCTCCGTGCCTCGGAGAGTAGGTACGTTAAACCGTCGGTCTCGGGTGTCGGGTAGTCAAAGCCCGAAATTCTGACAACCGGTCTTACCATAGGATATCGGAGCTGCCGAGTAACGGAGCTATGGGCTACGGAGGTCTGTTGGCAGTCGCTCTGTGTAAAATAAGGAAGCTGACCCCAACATAGTTGGTAAAAGGCTAGGAGGAAGGAAGAATGTACAAAAAAAACTTGTGTTAAAACCGGCTAAGTGCGAGTCGGACTCGCGCACGAAGGGTTCCGTAACATTATCTATTCAAACGGCAAAAAAATTACGTTTTTTTTATGGGAGCCCCCTTAAATATTTATTTTATTCTGTTTTTTAGTATTTGTTGTTATAGCGGCAACAGAAATACATCATCTGTGAAAATTTCAACTGTCTAACTACCACGGTTCATGAGATACAGCCTGGAGACAGACGGACAGACGGACGGACAGCGGAGTCTTAGTAATAGGGTCCCGTTTTACCCTTTGGGTACGGAACTAAAAAGTACCAACATTTGCCTCACAAAACAATGAATAACAATTAAGAGCCCGTACATCTCGTGTACATTATAACCACATCTTACGGCAACAGTTCCTGACACCCAGTCTGTTCTCAATGTGCAGCCCTAATTACCGCAGATCATCCTCTTAGCGGCATTCTGCTAAATTAATACGCTTTACTCCTGTAACTTTGGAGTACAGTTGTTAAGTGACAGCGATTTAAGTATTTTATCACGTCAAACACCGTAAACAATAAGGGTATGAAAAAGCTAGCGTGTATAAGCTTCGTTTTCTAAAAAAGTTAGTCAGAAAGTGGGTACTAATCCGAAAGGGTGTTAAAGTACCCATAAGAATGTATAAC
Organism: Amphipyra tragopoginis; assembly: GCA_905220435.1. Taxonomy (NCBI): domain Eukaryota; kingdom Metazoa; phylum Arthropoda; class Insecta; order Lepidoptera; family Noctuidae; genus Amphipyra; species Amphipyra tragopoginis. The sequence goes on along the minus strand of HG991996.1, from coordinate 24,771,612 downwards.
TTTTGTTCTACCACTTTCCCCAAAAGTCAATAGTTAAAGAGAAATTGCTGCTCAAAAATGACATAAAAAATACGCTAAAATCTATCTATCCTCAGCTATGATCAGCTGTGTTTAAATTTTTGGTCATATTTGGGGTCACGAATTAGAAGCTCTATTTTCTGAATTCGTAACTAAAGCAGGGATGAAGAATTTTTGAAAAAACTTAAATAAAAAATATTTTACATGGAAATTAAAATCATCGAATTTTGAAATTTTAACACTTGCTTTAAAACCGTCATCAGAGATACTTTAAGTGGCCTGCGGATTAGTACCCCCTTTCCGACTAACCTTCTATACAGGGTGTTTATGAATTCGTGTAATTCCTTCAAACCGCGTGATCGCTGATTGGCCCTGCATGGGTTTTTTTCAGAATCAACAAAAAAAAGTTTTCAAAAAATGGCCCATGGTATTCTGTATCTGAGTAATTTTAGCGTCACAAGTTAACTGACTGCATGGAGCGATATCGCGCTAGTCGTGCCCGTCAGCTGTGTCGCCGTGCCATCATTAATTTATGCATGGCATCGAAATTTTCTATCACATAAGAATTTAATTTGGCGAAAAAAAAAGTTTTATTTTATTTTTAATCAATCTAAATCCCGTACGGGGATAATCTATACCATTAATAGATCATGTGGTTTGAAGAAATTACACGAATTCGTTAACACCCTGTATAAGAACAGCTCATGCTGCGAAAAGATCCAGTCACAAAGGTTGGTGGCAGGGCAGATTGCCCAGGGTGCTCCGGACATACTTTAGTATCGTCACTCGTCGAGGATCGTATGTTTAACTAGCTTTCGCCCGCAGCTTCGCTTGCGTGAAATTTTGAACCCGTTAAGTGACAATTTTCCATAGAAACTTTCATCCCCTATTTAACTCCCTTAGGTGTTGAATTTCGAAAAATCCCTTCTTAGTGGATGCCTACGTTACAAAAGGAACCTACTGTCAAAATTTCAACTTTCTAACCCCAGCGGTTTAGGCTGTGCGTTGATAGATCAGTCAGTCAGCTTCTTCTTTTATATGTATAGATATGCACTAATTAGACATGACAGGTACGCCAGCAAAAGCTAAGCTTTCATAGCAGATAACTGATACGCTACACGTAGTCTTAAATTTTGTGCTGTGTTGGGCTTCAGTGTATTCGGTCTAAGTGTGCGTCCTGAGTGACGGCGCACGGGCGTATTGCGGATTGCGGAGCGGCTTTACCGTGGCTTTACCGTCGATACCTATCCTTAGTGCACGCAGGAAAGTTGTCGCGTACGCGCGTTTTTAGTGTTTCGTTTATTTTACTTTGGTTTTAATAATATCGATATCAAAATTCAAACATTTCGAACATTTATTTAATGCGCCGTTCATTCCGCCTGCGCGGTGCGCTGTCACTCAGGGCGCACACTAAGGCATTTATTTATCATAAAATATAGTTATGAGCTCTAATACAGCTCGTTACATCCACGAAGACGCGCCCCACCCCTTTTAGTGAGAGGTACTCGCGTGATACGTATGCACACGTCTAACTATTGTGTGGCGATAGAACTAACACAATAGCAATTTATAATGCACACTTTTGCACTGTAGCGATTTAGGCAAAGAGTCAGGCGCATCTTCGTGGATTGAACTATCTGTACATACCTGGTTATTACATTTTGAGTCATCATTATTTACAAATTTGTCAACTACAAGGCATAAACTTTTTACGCCTTTTTGTTCCCAGTTTTGAGCCAATCTTATCCAGGTCTTTCCATCATGTTGAACTAAAGCATTAAGCCATCTTGCCAGCGGTCTTCCTACGCTCTATTTATCTACTGTCAGTCCCCATTCCATCGGGTATCAACTCCGCCTGCCTTCTCTAAATCTAGCCACGTGTCCTGCCCGATGCACGTTTTAGATAACATAACATTCATAACCAAAACCACTAATTATCGTTACTTAATACATAAACTCACGTCTTTTTCTTATGAGGATAGGCAGAATCTATCAAACGCCACCATGCTACGATCCTTACATACTCCTTTCTCTTCGTCCACTTTCAGACATCTTGACATTTACCCACGCCGATTGAGAGTACTACGCACCTGTCCTTTTGAAGAACATCACCAATAACATCATCGTATGTCTTTCTAGGGTGTCCTCTACTGGCGTTTCAACTGTCAATTGCCGTTCACTCATTATCTCAACATGAGCAAACCACCTAAGCAAAGCATACACCTGTCAATTTTTGTCACTACACCATCTTTTAAACCACAACTTTGTCTTACAACATCATTCCTCAATCTATCATTCAAAGTATTCGCAAGGAACGCATCGCCCGCTAATTATGGTAGTTATTATTGTTATTAATGATCTTCTGAATAATACTAAATCGCCAACAGCTCGACAATCGAACCACGGCTTAATGCGGCAGGATTAAGCGGCTCTATTAATATACGTATTGTACAGAATGAAGCCTCTTCAATTCACCACCGTATATTGTGCTTCATTTGAAATAATCGCTTAATTCTACGTTATGTATACAGCTAGTTTATAGTGGAAACTGTTAATAAATTCTGGTTTTGTAAATTTTAGAACAGATTGCAAGGATTAAACTTTCTTTAACAAAGAGGAGTAGACTCCCTGCTAGATAAGAGGTTTTCTGACGGAATAATACACTTTATTAAATACATAAAGGCTCCTACACACAATGCCGCCGACTTTGCCGCCGGCATTGCCGCGCGGCTTGCCGGCGGGTCTTTAACCATGCCGCCGGGTATAACACCTATTGACTTACACCCGCGCGGCAATAAGCCGGCGGCATGTGTGTAGAAGCCATTATGTATCTACACTATGACTGCTTTGTCGCTTTATATCCGAAAACCATGAACTCTACTCATCATTCTGTACTACTTTTATTAAGGGAAAAACTCTGAATTCGTGCAAAAAAGAAAACCACCTGTTCCATACATTTTGTCAAGCAACATTGCTTATCATTACATACTCGTAGTATAAAACAATATAAAACAAAGTCGCTTCCCTGCTGTCTGTTCCTATGTATGCTTAGATCTTTAAAACTACGCAACGGATTTTAATGCGGTTTTTTTTAATAGATAGAGTGATTCAAGAGAAAGGTTTATATGTATAATACATGTATATTATAGTAGGGAAAAACGCGAAATAAGCGATAAACGACATCCACGCGGGTGAAGCCGCTGGCGACCTCTTGTATAGAACAGCTGATTTTTTTTCACGAATTCAGCGTTTGTCCTATGGTAAAAGTTGTACAGAATTATTATATTAAGAACCACTACTTAATCATGCAGCAGAGTTCATGGTTTTCAGATGTAAAGCCACTAACCAGTAATGCTGCATATTAGTAGCAGTTTCAAATTACATCACCAATCTGTCTTCTATGTCAAAAATCGTCCTAAAAATCGGCTTCCCCCTTTCATTTATACATCATTCGGACAGTATTGGGCAATCTTTACAAACATTAGAAGATTAGATGCTTACCCACTGATGTATTAACTGACGTCAAAGCACGGCTGACATGACCCATAATTGTGTACGGAAGCCTATGCAATCCGATAAGAGGTCTGATCTAATATCGAACAGGAGAGATTAGTGAGATAAATTATTTGACAGTAGTAAGACCCGGCTTGTCCCGGGTATAACACAAATATCTATAGCTATGTTTACACTAGTGCGCTTTCATGTTCATCTTGCATTTTCGTCTGAAGCATGCGTGAAGCGCCATAGCGCATACAATAGCGCACGCTAATCCGTCTATTGTATGTCGAGGCGCAACAGTGTAGACGATAAGCTGCATGCGTCTTAAGGGAATAAATATTGCATGCGCTTGACGCAAGAGGAATTGAAAGTTGAAAGCGCAAGATGAACATGAAAGCGCACTGGTGTAGACATACCATTTGATAGTCATTACGGGTAGTTAGAAGCCCGAAAGTCTGTCAACCGGTTTGGTCTTAGGATATCGGCATTGCCCAATAACTGGGTTGCGGAGGTCTGATGTTAGTCGCTCCATGTAAAATGTACAGCCGCAACTGGTAAGGCTGGAAGTTGACCCCATCATAGTTGGAAAAAAGCTCTAAAGTGGCGTGTTTTTTACCCGACTACGGAAAAGGAAGGGTAACGAGTTTAACCGACAATGTATGGATGTAAGTATGTTTGCATGTACGTGTCTATACAAGGATCATCATCATTCAGCCGAAAGACGTCCACTGCTGGACATAGGCCTCCCCCAAAAGGGGGGGTTTGCACTAATCACCACGCTTGGCAGGCGGGTTGGCGATCGCAGTATGGTTGTTAAAGTACTCAGAGAACGCTGCTGCTCATCCGCTATAGAATCCCTTAGTCGCCTTTTACGACACCCACGGGAAGAGATGAGGTAGTACTATTCTTTAAGTCCGGCACTACACGAGACTCTATGTATGGATGTTCGATCGCATCTCAAAAACTACTGATCCGATTTTGACAAATGAGATGGCGATTGATTCGACTTTATAGTAAGAGTGTCATACCTCCGGTTTCTGAATTGAGAATTCTAGGATGAGCAGTACTTAAGTAACATTTGAATACGGAGTTGTCAAAAAAAAAATACGGATTTTATAGCATTTTTTTGACAATTCTTTACTCAAATATTACTTAAGTGTTGCTTATCTCGAATTCTCAAATCAGAAACCGGAGGTTAGGCTGTTTATATTGAAAAATAAATCAATGAAAGGTAAAAAAGCAATTATTTCAGACAGGACTATTTTCTTGTTAGATGCTTTTTAACCGACTTCAAAAAGGAGGAGGTTCTCAATTCGGTTGTATTTTTTTTTTTTATTTTTATTTTTTATGTTTGTTACCTCATATCTCCGTCATTTATGAACCGATTTGAAAAATTCTTTTTTTGTTCGAAAGGGTATACTTTCCGATTGGTCCCATATAAATTTTTTTATGATTAAACCATGAACTTCAGAGATATGGAACGGAACTCCTCATCAGATCAAAGCAAAATTCTCGAATTACTAATATTGCTTTGTTTATATTTGTTGTTAGGAACTGACTACTGGAAAAGAGGAGGGGGTGCGTGTCCCTCCTTCCCCCCCCTCTTTGGAATGTATTCATTATATCGTGTAAGGTATCATTTGAAAGGACTTTATGCCCGATTACGTCAAAGCCAAAAAGAAGGGTTATGAAGGAAGGGGTTAAAATTATGACACTTAAACGTATTTAATAAAAAATAAACTTTAAAAAAGTAAAAACCAACTTCAAAGAAAAACTAAAAGGAGTAAAATAATTACCATAATATAAAATTAACAGTTTCAGAAGTCGGTGCAACTCTACACTGAAGCAAATAGAAGCCACCGACTTCTGAAACTGTTAATTTTATATTATGGTAATTATTTTACTCCTTTTAGTTTTTCTTTGAAGTCGGTTTTTACTTTTTTAAAGTTTATTTTTTATTAGCTGTCGAGTTTAGTTTTTATTAATTTGCTATCATTTATTTAAATTGGACCGACCGACCGTCGTCATAAATCGTTGCTTCTTGCGAACTTGCATGACCCCTGTAAGGAAAAAGTGGAATAACATTCGTATTGTAGACACTCATGTTAACTTACCAACCAATATTGTTTGCGGGTTCTTGTTTAGTACCGTGGAATGGGGTTACTTTGATTCACGGGGTGACTTTGATAAAAACTTAATAATTTTTTAAAACCGAAATTTCTCCTTTTCTAAACGCAAGCGTACGATTTTAATTCTTGGGTGTGCATCACTGAATGTCACTGTTTGTCAATGCCCAAGCGCTGCACGTACAAACGGATCGATATTGGAGATTTTCATAAAAAACTGTGAGTATTGCATTTCAACTATTTCAAAGGCTTAAATAACTTTACGGGTACCGGATTGGATATGAAAGGTGCTAGATTTTTTTTTAGTTTATGTTGATAAGTGTTTACTTAGCTTGAGAAAGACGTCATGCTTTGTATTCTAACCTCAAAAATTTCGTTCACTGACGGTTTTTCTTTTTTGCGGGGTGTCATTGATCATAGGCATGGGGTTTCTTTGATCATTGTTCAATCTCACCCAAACCTAGCAATTTTGCTGTTTCTGCCATTTTTAACATAAACTATCAATATGTTTTCAATGATGACTGCTTTATATACTTTTTTTTACTTTCAGCGCTCTGCCAAGTACCCATACAAAGCGTCCAGACGCTCGCGCCTATCGAAATTTTAATGATGAGATGTTGGAGCGAGCTGTAACAGCTGTTGCAGAAGATCTTATGGTTTTCAATAAGTACCATGGAGTATAATAAAGAATTGATAATAAAATTGTTTTTTTTTTGAAAAGTTATTTTTATTGCCTTGATCAATGTCACCCCCAAACTCTTAAAAATGTAATAACTTTTTTTGCACTTGACCGATTTTTTTCGTTCTTTAGAAAAAGTGTCGCTTAAAAGGGTTACTTTTAGTTTCCGTGAAAAAAATAGGGGGTATCAAAGTAACCCCACTTACGGTTTAACATTGATCACTCACATTTATATTTTTCTTCGACATATTAGTCATTAAAAAATAAATCTAATTCATTGTATCGATTGTACAGTAAAAACCGATATTCTAATTTTTTTTTCGTTTTTTTTTCGTTTATATTTTAGAAAATATGGCCATTTGAATTTCGAAATTGATCAATGAAACCCCATTCCACGGTATACAGAAAACTCGCTTTTACCGGCAACTGCTGTTCAGGGCATTCTTAAGCAATATTTAACTTCTAGAAACCTTCTTCGGAGAATTCTTCTTTATTCAACGCCTTAAACTAAACACAATCAAACGGCAAACTAAGCAATGTACCCACAGGTGTATCATAAATCCTGACTATAAGGGCAGGACTATACCTCAACGCGCACTAAGTGCTATATAAGCTCAATAGATCCCCGTTTATCTGGTGCTAGTGTACCGTCGGCCTTATTTATGAGTCTCCGCAGACTATTCATTTGGTAAGACGTTATGGAGTTGTTTGGTTCATCCCCTATTTTTATGGGTCTTGGTAAGATAAACTGTGCGGTGCCGTAGTTTCCCGACAATAGCCGACGTCTCACGGGATTTGGGAGAACAGGAAATAATCAATTGGCCAAAAGATATTGGTTAACGTATGTGTGTTTTGGTGGTCCGTTTTTCGTGGGAAGGGGATGTGTTGGTGTATCACGGGATATACTAATATACGCATGTGTACCTTGCTGACTTTTGTTCTATTTGTTTTAGACCAGGAGTGCATACTTCGGCCTGCAGACCAACTCCGGCCTGCCAGCTCTATTAAAAGCAAGACTGTATAGCCCTAACAGATAACCCTGAGATATTTGATCCAAAAATATTAGTTTTGGCAGAACATAATGCATTAATTTTGTTGGTATTCTGGCTCCCTGGAAAATTTCTTGCGTTTTTGAGGTCCCTGATGAAAAGTTTGCCCTATCGCTTTAGATAAAACATTAAAATTAATTTTCATATCATAGCAACATCACGCATGTGCCATTTGTACGGGCATTTCAATTACGTGCATTCCTTTTGTATTTTCTTACTAAAAATAATATCGACACTGTCTAACCAACCTATTCTATTTTATTTTATACAGGATCTAGATAGATAGATAAGATAGATAAGTCATTTATTTGGCACATACAGAAAACACAACACACAAAAGCACAATTACATAAAACATAATACTAGAACATAGAAATATTAAAATCAAAAAACACGTTAAATTTAAAAGACGGCTGATTGGTGTCGTCGTGCGTCGGGTCGTTGAGCTCCCTAAAATAAGGTTGAGCTACACGATGGCTGATGCATGCGTGCCGTCAGTTGGGACAGGTCAACTCAAACCTGCTATGGCTCTTTCCTCAAAAGGCCATTCCAAACGTTGCCCTACATTGTTACACTCGCATAGTTTTATACCACAATGTCTGGACTTTAAAAGAGACGTTGACCTCTGAGTTTGTTTCGGCTTTTTTTCTCAGAGCTAGTCAGATAGGAAATGCCGGCGCCATTTAGTCTTAAAAAAAAACATTACATTGACTTGTAAAAGTGTCTGTAACAGATTTATTTACAGAAATAAATATCATTTATAATAAAAAAACAACAGTCAAACAAATATGTCTTTTTTTACCGTTAATAAAATTGGCTTTAATACGTGAACGGAGTAGAACCCCATGGCATAGTTTTTTTTTTACTTGCCTTTATTGAAATGTATCAATCAATAAATACTACTGATTTGAAATGTTTTTATACTAAATCGATAAAAACAGAAATTTTGAAGTAAATAAATCAATTAAAAAAAACTAAATTCAAATCATAGACACCTGTGTATGATTTCAGTTTCTATAGCAGGTATCTATAGATATATCAGAATAAGAAAAAGAAAAAAAAATATGCCAAAGCCACTTCTACTCAGTTCACCTATTTATTATACCTACCCAACTTTTTTCCAGTCGGTAAAAACGTAATCCAGTATATTTAACAAAGAAACACATATTTACGAGTACTTTTAATCTCTTGGCACTCTCTCGCCAACGAAACCACAAGCCTTTTACGCGTACCCAATGAAAAATCGGCCAAAATTTGGAACATATTATTTTGCCAAGTCCATGTGTTGAAAATAAAGTTTATTCTCGCAAATTTTCATTTAATACGTAGCAAACTTAATTTTTGCCAGAAACGTAAAATGTTTATTCACATTATCGGCTGCCAAAGTATCGTGAACGTTTTCGAACATCGAAAATAATTTTCATGTTCTTATATACCTACTTAATAAAAAATAAAAATAAATATTAGCCTGTAACTGTCCCACTGCTGGGCAAAGGCCTCTTCTCATACAGAGAAGGAACGAGCATTGATCGTCACGCTTGCTCTTTGCGGGTTGGCGATTTCAGACCATTAAAGTCCAGGTTTCCTCACGATGTTTTCCTTCACCGTATGTCAGTGGCGTCTTAGATTAACTAAGAAAGTACATATGAAATTGTAAAAGTCACATTGGTACATGCCTGGGTTTGAACCCGCAACCTACTTTATAATAGAACAAAAAAAAACAAACCCCAGACCCGGTACAACTATCTGTAGGCCATACAATTATTTGTTCTATTCGGGTATCGAACCCACGACCCGTAGCGCAGAAGCCAATCGCTCAGCCACTGTTATGTACCAAACCTGTCAATAAAAACCGTATCACCTTCTTTTGAGGTGCACTAAAAGACCCTCCACGAGGGACAATACTGAAATACGTCTGGCGTACCCTGGGCAATCAGCTACCAATCATGCTGGCTAACCTTTTCACCACTGCAGTAGCCATTCTCGTATAGTTCGTTCCGACACGAGTGAAACCGAGAGAGAACTTTCTTCTTTGCTACAAAACCAACTATCATTCCCATCATAAATAAAGAAAGAAAGAAAGAAAATACATTTATTTAGCACAGACTAAAAGGCATAAAAAACACAAAGAAGAAAAAAAAATAAAAAAAAATTGTAGGAAAGTGCCTCACGGCTGCGCCAAAAAGGCCCAGTTCAGCAAAAATGCCAGACAACTAGTGCCTGACGCTGGTTTTCAACTGGACCAGAAGTGTGAGGTGACGGATATAAATCCGTTTTATATACTAACATGTGTCTATGCATACCTATTTAAATAAAATAAATTTGTGTATCTAAAAAAATAATAACGAATACAAACATACTGTGATTTAGGATTAATTAAATTAATCAAATGACTTACAACCATCTAAGCTGCCCTTTTTATTTAGTCCATCCAGTTTTAGCAAGAAATAAAATGGTATGCAGAAAGGCATGCGTACCATTTCAGATTTAGAAAGCAAATTACATTATTTTTAAACATCCAAATTCTGTAAGCCACAAAAAACCTTATATTTTTTCTCATTTTACCTCCACAACGTCACACCTAATACCTCCAAAAACCGAAAAAAAACCTGCAAATCCATCTGTTTTTAATGAGCAGATGCTCCGCCGGAGAACCTAATACCTGGTTTCATATTTAATTTACAAGAGCATTATGAATCCGTGGCGGGATTTGTTGAGGGCCCATAACTGTTGTTTTACAACACCCTGAAGAGTCGTTTGGCCGCGACTTGGGGTAATATAGCGTTTCATTTATGTCTAATTTGCTGAGGACATTAAGTATTGATGTATTAAAAATTGTATTGAAGTGTGGACGTGAAATAGGAGTTATGTTTTTGCATAATGGCCCATTAATGTCCCACTGCTGCGCACAGGCTTTTAGATTGATGAAGGCTTAAACCTTAGGGCGTATACATAAAGGAAGCAGGTAACCAGCGCCCACCTACCAGCGCTTATCGGTACTGTTCCGTGCAGGTAACCGCTACATAAAGGAAGCGGGTAGAAGCAGTGGCTAGCATTTTTTAACAAAAATACGCCTTGTTCCAAATACAAATTCGTGAAAATGCATCAACAAATGACAGCTTACCAGCGCTGATCGGAGCAGGTCGGAACTTGTCGGCGAAGTTCGGAGCTTGTCGGCGCTGGTTCGCACACAGTATAGATACTACCTGCGCCGACTAACTGCGCGGACCAGCAACGACAAGCGCTGGCAGATCGACGCCGGCAACCCGCTTTCTACTTGTATACGCACTTAGTCCACCACGCCGTTCTAGTGCACCTTGGCGGACTACCCACCATCGAGAACTTTTTATATTTATGTTATTAAATGAATAAAATAAACATTTGGGACATTTTTTACACAGCACCATCTAGTCCCAAACTAAGCAGAGCTTGTACTATGGGTACTAGACAATGGATATAATACGTATATACTTTTTTTTTGTAAATACGTACTTATGATACATAAGAAACACCCAGACCAACACAAACACTTATGTTCATCACATAAATATTTGTCGAACCCACGAACTCGTGATCAGCAGTCCGACACTCGAACCACTAGAAAACAGACGTCGTCGTATTGTCTGTTTGTTTATTGATGAACGAACCAAAACCAAGTAACCGCAAATTAAATAGAGTTAAAAACCGGCCAAGTGCGAACTGAACTCGCGCATCGAGGGTTCCATATCTTGGAAAGTTATTTTTTATTTTTTTGGATCCACTCTTCTAACTTTGCTTGGAAATGACGACACGTTTGGTGCAGTGGCTAAGCGATTGGCTTCTGCGCTACGGGTCGTGGGTTCGATTCCCACACGGAACAAAAATTTGTATAGCCTACAGATGGTTGTTTCGGGTCTGGGCGTTTGTTTGTGAGATTTGTGTCTGTAAACGCACCCACGATACAAGAGAAATCTTAGTGTGGGGTAACTTTCTTTTAAAAAAAATGAAAGCATCTGATTTCTAAAAAAAATGGCTAGTTATTTCTGTATTCTAAGGTTACAGACTACGTTTTGTTTCCTGTAATATTTACATAAACTTCTATCAACTTGATTTATTTCAGATTTTTCGCTTTGCAATCTTCAGAGATAAGACGGATGGTATTTTTATAGACACAAAATAAAATATATAAAAATAATTTGCAAATTATGTCCTTTCATATGAAACCACACTTGATAGTTCAAAAGTATCATAATTATAAAAGCCCATTTTAAAATTTCAACCATTCACTTGCTGCAACGAAAATTAAAAATATGTTTTCAATTCTTTAATTTGCAATATGCATGTCCATGCACTATTATTTAAGACTATTCCAAATTCCAAATCGATAGCATTAGTAGTTAGTTGCTAAAATAGGCAGCTGTGACAGACGGACGGACGGACGAAGTCGCACCACAAGAGTTTCTTTTTAGGGTTCCGTACCCAAAGGGTAAAACGGGACCCTATTACTAAGACTCCGCTGTCCGTCCGTCTATCCGTCTGTCACCAGGCTGTATATCATGAACCGTGATAGTTACACAGTTGAAATTTTCCCAGATGCTGTATTTCTGTTGCCGCTATAATAACAAATACTAAAAAACAGAATAAAATAAATATTTACGGGGGCTCCCATACAACAGACGTGATTTTTTTGCTCGTTTTTGCTCGATATTGATAACGGCAACAGAGAGACGCTTGAAATATTCACAGAATACTTAGTTATATATTCACTATAGAAATAAGTAATTAAATTAAAACAAATATTTAAAGGGGGCTCCCATACAACAGATATGATTTTTTTGCCGTTTTTATAGATAATGGTACGGAACCCTTCGTGCGCGAGTCTGACTCGCACTTGGCCGGTTTTTTACTATTTTGATAAGGAACTCTAAAAGGATGAATACTTTAAAGGTTTCGAGGTTCTAACTCCAACCCTGACGTATCAGGAGATTGAATATCGTATAATCCCGCTCTCAGTAGAATCAATCTAGCTTAGCCTTAAACCATTCTAATACACTCAACGTTAATACTAGAGAAACTATTACTATCAACATCGAGTAGTAAAATATATAAGTCGCTACTAATATTATAAATGCAAAAGTAACTCTGTCTGTCTGTTTATTACGCTTTCACGCCTAAACCGCTGAACCGATTTTAATGAAACTTGGTACAAAGATAGTCTGGAACCAGAAAAAGGACATAGGCTACTTTTATCCCGAATACCGCGAAATATCTACGCGATAAACGACATCCACGCGGGCGAAGTTGCGGGCGACCCCTAGACTTAACTAACATTATAAATGCGAAAGTAAGTTTGTACGTTTGTTACCTTTTCACGCCTAAATCACTGAACCAATCATCCTGAAGTTCTGCATATAGAATAGAATAATACTTTATTGTACACCAAAATTGTAACACAGCTTTTATACAATATCATATACAGGCTGTAAGGGTAAACACCGTTATCCTTGAAACCAGTGGTTTGGTTTCATCTAAAGAACGTAAAATCAATGAAAAATAACAAACTTTTTTTTTATAAAATTTTCATTTTTCCTCAAAAGCATTTCACCCTATGCGCGTGGGCAACAAGCTACGGGAGGGGGCGCGGCGAACTCGCCGCGTGGCCCGACGCACGGCCCCGCACAGTTTACTACCCCAGTCAGTCAGTTGTCTCGTTAGCGAGTGTGTGTACGCCGCGTCGTAGCGCCGCCGCGCCGCTCATTTCTCGTTCTCGCGCGTATATTTTTACTCGATCCTGTGTTTTTATGTTTAAGTCAACTACCCATGGTTTGAGTGATAACGGTGTTTACCCTTACATGCTGTATTGAAGGGTACAACGGCGGTCTTATCGCTGATAGTGATATCTACCAGACAACCTTTGGATGAACAGGAAGACAGTGAATAAGATAGAGGTTCGGCATATACGTTGTCAGGTGTACAGAAACGGACATAGGGTACCTTTCATCCCGAAAAAAAGTACTGTTCCCGAGGAAAATAACAATAAAGGCCTCTACATACCAAAGCCACCGGCGGCTTTACGCGGCGGGTTATGCCGCCGGGCTTGTTTTGCGTCATGTTCGTTCGCTTAGTTCGCGTTAGGTGGCCGCAATAACCCGCTATAGCCCGCCGGGTAAAGCCGACGGGCTTTGGTGTGTAGAGGCCTTAACGTTCTTATGACAATAGATGGCGCCACGTGTCTTTCGAATCATGATTGAATTATAATAATATAGAAACTTTAGTTGTGTGTTAAGAGTTGAATGTCAAATTCTAAATTAACGCGAGCGGCCCGCGGGCAGAAGCTAGTACTACATAAAACTCCAAAGGAAAATACCGTTGAAGCAACTATCTCGAAAGTATGTAAAGAACTATCACGATCCGATAATTAATTAATGCCTTCAAGCTTGCGGACCTCTATCGAAATTTACAAATGAAAGATGACTACGGACGCGTGGCAAAAATTTAATTTAATTAATTGAAAAGCTTCCCCGTAGAGTACTCTCCGCTACTGAAGGGTGGGATACAGTTTTTTCCAATATTAATTTGATTTCGTTAACGTTTAATGCGAAATTTTCGTTGATTTTTTGTTAAATATTATAATTGTTCTTTTTGCGAGGTTCTGGATTTAACTGTTTGATTTTGTGAAGTTTTTGAGATCTTTTCCTAGAATTTGTCGAACTCGGTGAAATGCCCGTAAAAAGGTATTATTAATAAAGTTTTTATTAAGTGAATACATAACATCTATACTATAAATAAAAAGAAAAGTCCTGACTGACTGATTGACTGACTCATCAACGCCCAGCCCAAACCCTTTATAATGTAGACAAGGAATAAGGAAGGATTTTTTGAAATTCAACCCCTAAGGGAGTTAAATAGGGGATGAAAGTTTGTATGAAAATCGTCATATAACGGGTTCAAAATATCACGCAAGCGAAGCTGCGGGCAAAAGCTAGTTATAAATAAAAATGTTAAGGAAAAATAAAACCAGTATCTAAGGGTTAGTGTAATTTGGTCACTACTGTTATTTCGTCATACAAAATTTACCTACATGTAAATTGGTCACAATTACATTTATTCTGTGTAAATTGGTCACAGCTTTTTTATATTAAAAAATAAAGGCGTATAATAACTGCATTTCTGTTGCTACTACAAGTTTTATTATTACTTCATACATCTCTTCCTACGCCGTGGCGGAAACGCCTCTATTATAGTTTTGATGTGTGTGACGTGGGCTCACGTTACCAGATTACTGAGACCCCTTTCCCTTCTTTACCCTGCGAACGGCTGACGGCAAAATTGGTTCGGAAAGAAACACATTTATTGTATGATAATAGCTGACATATTCAGCATCAGCACGTAGGTAAACGTCCAAAATTGAAAGTGAGCTAACGGCAAAAAAAACGCGTTTAAAAATTGTTTATGAATTTTGAGACCCCTCTCTCTTCTTTACTCTGCTGGTGGCTGACGGCGAAATTGGTCTGGGAATAAACACATTTAGTGTATGAAAATAGCTGACATATTCACCATAAGCACGTAGGTAAGGGACCAAATCTGAACATGGGCTAAGACGACACCAATGAAATATGTTTACAAAAATCTTCATCTAAACTAAATCAGCCTGGAACTGTCCCACTTCAGGGTAAAAACCTCTTCTCATACATAGAAGGAATGAGCATTGATCACCACGGTTTCTCACAGCGGGTTGGCGATTTCAGACCATTAAATCCAGGTTTCCTCACGATGTTTTCCTTCACTGTATGTCAGTGGCGTCTTAGATTAACTAAGAAAGTACGTATGACATTGAAAAAGTCACATTGGTACAAGCCTAGGTTCTTAACAAGCGGGTTTGTAACCTCCGGGCCACCACGAAACCAGTACAACTACATGTCTTATTTATTATTTCTTCAAAACATCTCTATTACCTACAAACAAGAGTGTTCTATACCAAGCCGCGGTGGCAGCACCATTCTTATAGTTTTGCAATAAACCTTCGGCTTCGAGCGCAGGCGACATGTGTCTGACGTGGGCTCGAGTTACCAGTTTACTGAGACCCTTCCCTGCCTCAGAATAAAGGCTTATGCAGACGGCTCACAATAAAATTAAACCTACACCTAAAACAAACACATTAGCGCTCAAAAATATCCGAACCGTATGTAGACTGAAAAGCGAAATTGAAGACTAATTTACGTCTATGCGTGCAGTCGAATCTTTAAATAGTTGTAAGCTAAATTAGGCATTGTGATGACAACATGGGATTGAAATTAGTTTGTTAGTCTTTCTAGTTTTTGGCGCGCTCTGGTGGTGTATGTAAACTCAGGACACTTTTTTCGTGAATTTTGTACTAGACCATTGGTAAATGATGTTTTTACGTCAATGCTACGTCAATTTGTTGCTGGGGAGTTTGTTGCGCCGTTTCTTCTCCACAGCAAGAACACTAGGAAGCGGTGAAGAGAGGACGCTTTTGGGGGTTGTCTTTTATGTACCTAATATTGACGTTCAAAAAGAACTAAGTAATTCTAGTCTATTTTGAATAAATGACTTTTGAAGTTTGAAGTTTAATGCCGAATAAATACATGTCATTATGTTCGTGTAAAAAAGTTCCGTGCGTTTCCCTGTTAAGATTAGGCTAACCCATCACCACCAGTATTGTAAAAGGCGACTATTGCCCAGTTCCTATGGCCAAAAACAAATTGTTTTGCTTACTAATGGTAGTATTTTTGTTGCCAAACGGGGCAATAAATAAACTCGTATGCTAATTTTACCTGTGTTATTGGGAGGGTCTGCTATGCAAAGCTGAATGAGGTCTTGGCTTCATTATTGGTAATGATACAAAAGTTTTAATTATAACGCCTACAAACTGCATTAGCAGTTTGGCGACCAAAAATAATTATACCATGTAATGTCCTAAATTAATTAATTAATTTAAAAAACCGATAACGCTCGGTAAATCAAAGGAATCAGCCATATAGGATTAGAAATAAACATAAATTATTCAAAAATAAAGATAAATTGTTTATTTTTTTACAAATTTTTCAGAAAAAATTGTAAAAAAAAAACAACAAACATTCAAACAACCTGCACGAGGCCCAAATAAGGCTCCTAAATCGGCATACTGCTGCGACATTAATAAAAAAACAATATGCCGCAACGCTGGTTTTCAGATAGGAAAAGAGGGCAGGTAGCGGCGTCCTCTTGTCTGTACTGTCTTGTGTGAACAACAAACAGGATCACCAATCCGTCGTGATAATGCCAAATTCCCCTTTGATCGTTAATTTGTGGACGTGGACTGGACGTTAACGGAAAATCTGTGACCAATAAAAATCGCCCTTCTGCATTAGACCTTAGGGTCTCGGGTTATATTGGAGTTACGAAGAAAACTTTAGGTGTCAAAGTAAATTGGACGCGCCTGTACTCCCGCTGAGTTCGAAGAGGCATGTTGCACGTACGACGTCTTCATAATCGAAAGGAAATTCATTGAATATAGAATAAAGTATTCTGTTTTGAATCTGACACGTTTACAATAAACAGATGTATATTCTGATTTTATTTATACAAGGCGTCCCACGACTTTGCCACATGGAGGGAAAGTACTTTAAATACTGTAGATAGAAAAAAATACTGAATGAAGACTTCATTTTAATTTTGAAAACAATACGAACTGCATTCAAAGAATTTTTAAATAATCACCTGTCTGAACCGGGAATCGAACACACTACATGTGAAAAAAATACCTGTAATTTTATTGTACTGATCGAAAGGCTCGATCTTCTTCTAAATAACATAGGAGGACATGAGATTTTCTTAATGAACATTTTCCTTCCTGGATCGGCACTCACTTTCACGTTTAATAAAAACACATATTAATTTTATTGTAAATAAAAGAAAGAACGAGAAGACGCCTAAACAGACGCACCAGCATACTTAAAATTAATTACATAATTACTCTTAAAATTAACAAGTTTTCCTTAAATTTTAACATATAATTATCTGGCAACCCAAACACAAAACAATTAAAAGTAAAAAATAAAACTATGACTAAATTTGTAATCTATGCAAATCAAGTTTGCATATTTAGTCTGTGGTTACCTAGACATCTTACTATCGTTTATAAATAAATACATTATTCAAATAATTGAATACTTGAATTTGCGCGTCGCATGGCACATAAGAATTTAGATCGTTGCTCAGCTTTATGCTGTGACTTTAGACGAGCCTAATGCCAACAGCGCTGATTTTCAGCAACAACCTTCAAAATACAACGTGTAACATGATAAACGCAAAGCGTAGTTTGTTAAGAATCGACAACTGAATCGATATCAGCCATTTTATGTGTATTTTTTTAAACGTGCTTTTTATCTATCTGCCATTTAATTAAGAACAAGAAAATTGAGCTTTATCTCAAAGCCATAACACAGAATTTTAAATTTTGCAGTTAATAATGGAAAGTAAAATTTCTTAAATAAACAATATTCAACTAAATTTCAGATTTAGAATATTCAGTTATTATGATTTTAACTGAATATTCTAATTGGTATGTTGGAGTGTTTGCGTTATTCCTGTTACGTGTTGTATGTTATTATCTAAAATATTTCATTGTTGATTGCAAAACAAACTAGACACGCACAAAATTAAACGAAGAAAAATAACCTTTCGTTCGTCTCGCGACCTCGCCGCGTGTTCAGCTCATGATTAAGGGCTCCGTTTGGGTCCGAAACTAGTCGGGCAATCCCGAAAAATGCACGTGAGTAAACCGTAAATAATCATAAATATGAATGTGTCTCACGAAAGTTATAATACAAAAAAAAATAAGAAAAATAATGCACATTTCTCATTATTCACAAGTTGCAACAGCACAAACATCAACTGTCGAGCGTCGCCACAGAACATCGTGCCGTAGGCGTTCCATTAAAATTCACTTGTTACCGTACAATTGTAAGCTTGCACCAAACAGGAACAGTCGAAATGATAATAAATTAAATTAATTTTATTAAAACTTTGAAAGCAGTTACTGTATTTCGCCCACAGGGGACATGTTCATTGCTAATGAGGGCTTTGTTTAAAACATTGTTTTTATTCTTGTTTGTGGAGATAATAGCAATTTTTGGATAATATTGTCGCTACATTTGGGTAATTCGATAATGGACGTCATTCCATTTTGGCTTCGAAAATAGCTACTGTTGATGGGGTGTCAGGTAGGTATACAGGCATCCTCACAATGTTTTGATTTAACGTTATAGCTAGTAATAACGACACGTTTGGTGCAGTGGCTATGTGATTGGCTTCTGCGCTACGGGTCGTGGGTTCGATTCCCACACGGAACAAAAAGGGGTGCGAACATTTTTCTATGGAAGCTGGCATAGGCCCCTGCCGCCATTTTCATTTTTTTTCCAAGTTGCGGCGCACGATGACACTAACATATATGGGTAGAGGACACTCAAACAAACAAAAAATATTCAGAGATATAGGGCCCTAAAGTGTCACGTTGCCGAGATACTTGGGCTCAAAGATTTTTTTTCAAGATTATCTTGATACAATATCTCGGTAACGTGACACTTTAGGGAACCATATCTCTAAATATTTTTTATTTGTTTGAGTGTCTTCTACCTATATTTACCAGTTACAAAGTGCGCTGCAGTAAAAAAACGTTAAGTCCAAATATCTCGACAACGTGACACTTTAGGGCACCATATCCCAGATATTTTTTGTTTGTCTAAGTGTCCTCTACCCATATATGTTAGTGTAATCGTGCGCCGCAACTTGGAAAAAAAATCAAAATGGCAGCGGGGGGGCTATGCCACAAAGGTTCTATCCCCTTTGTGTGGCCTAAATTTGTATAGTTGTTTCGGGTCTGGGCGTTTGTGTATGTGAAATTTGTGTCTGTAAAAGCACCCACGATACAAGAGAAATCTTAGTGTGAGGCAAAGATTCCATAAAAAAAAAAACAAATAATCCAATTCTGATCAACACATGAATTCAAAAAGTCAGAGGTGCAGGCCAGAATCGAACTCAAAGCCTCCTGCATGGAAGGCAAGTGTCCAAGCGTTCTACCGGCGCAGGCGCTGATCTATAATTGAATGAAAAACATGATCAATATACACTCGGGAGCAATGAATCCGGGTCACTAATATAAACTTTAATCTTTCGGAAACTAAGAGCAATAGAATATAAAAATAAAAAAAAAATTAGACTATTTATTTCAGAATTTTCATTAATTTTATTTGAGTAGTATTAAATACAGTCTATAAAAGAATTTTTATTTGAATAAGCTATCTTTCTTAGTTTCCGAAATATTAAGGTTTATGTTGGTGACCCGAAATTATTGCTCCCGAGTGTAGAAGTTTTTCTTTTATATTTTACGTTAGTACAGTAATCAAAAGTTGATTAAACAGCAACATACCATCGCAGGAATAATTACAACAAGAAAAACGCGTTTCTACTTAAGTATCCCATTTTAAATTGCATCCTACACAGATTACCCTAATGTAATGGAGATACATTTTAACGCTTCCATTTCCCCTATTTTTCCCTTAAAAACCCTTATTTTCCCACACTTCCCGATCTTACGCCGCTTTTACGCTTCCATCCAAAAGTGTTCATGCTTTCTCGAAAAACCCTTAATATTATTTTGCTTAGAAGCCTCGACTTTTCTTTACAAGGAAGTTGTTAAATTACGAATAATTTATACTTCAAACGTTGTTGGAAAATTGAAAATTATGGAGTTGATAGCATATAATTTGAAGATCCCGAAAAACTTGGCGCGAAAAGGAGCCAAGTTATCTGCTACGAAAAAATTAAACAATAAGTTACCATTAACAAAGTTTTTAGGGTAAGTAAATATAGCTTTCTTATCTTTCAATATTTTCCTTTCTTGAGAGTACCAATATTTTTGTAAAGACACAACTCGTTCCTTTGCGAAACTTACACACCGTGGGCCCGAGGTGCCCAAAAGATTTTAACCATCGATTCCGATGCCTAATTGGAGAAGAAACGCTAGGATATAGTTTACTGAATAAAGCTTAATTTTCGAAACATTCATTATTTACGGAAATTCACAAATCGAAAAATATCCTATGGTAACAAGCCCTATGAACCGGCGTTGCGAATTTTGTCATACCATACCCCTCTCGCCGTACTGTCGGGGAGGGTTGTGAAGTGAGAAGTTTCTTATCCACTCATACGATAATTTACAAATGTTGCCAGTTCAACCTAAGGTATTGTTTACAAGGAAGTACTAATGATAAAAAGAAGAAAAAAATTAAAAAAAAAAACTTAATTGGAGTTTCGTTGATATAACATTTGACTCATAATACCATTAGAAAGGCGTCGTTAAAATCTTTCGGGTACCTGTGGCCCATGGTGTATAATCACCAGTCACCACTAGCTTCTTAAATCGATACAAAATATATGACCGATTTAGTACAAACCTTACCACAAATCGGAGCTACGCCAAGGCTGCATATCGCGTGAGTTTATACACTCTGAAGCAATGAATCCGAGTCACCAACATAAACCATAATATCTCGGAAACTAAGAATGATATTGCTTATTTAAATAAAAGTATTTTATAGACTATTTAATACTACTCAAACAAAATTAATAAAACTTCTTAAATCCTAATCCAATCATATTCCTAACTAATATTATAAATGCGAAAGTAAGTTTGTTTGTTTGTTACCTTTTCACGCCTAAACCACTAAACCGATTATCCTGACATATACATTGTCAGATGTACAGAAACGGACATAGGGTATCTTTCATCCCGAAAAAAGCACTGTTGCCGAAGAAAACAACAATAATGATAATGGATGGCGCCAGATGTCTTTCGAATCATGATTGGATTATATTATTTTATTATAGAAGCTTTAGTAGTGTGTTAAGAGTTGATTGTCAAATTCAAAATTAACGCGAGCAAAGCCGCAGACAAAGGCTAGTAGTCTATAAAATACGTTTTATTTGAACAAGCTAGCATTCTTAATTTCCGAGATATTAAGGATTATGTCGGTGACCCGGAGTTATTGCTTCCGAGTGTATTAAATTCTCGTTAGAAACTCTTCTTCATTTCCAAATTTATTTGTATGGTAATACCGATCCTTGTTAACCAGTACGAAGCAATCGAGATCATACATCATGAGTGTCCGTCCGTCTGGATAGGAGAGGCCACTCTTATTATTTCCCGGCCCGTTGACGTTATCAGTACATTGTTTCGCTGTCAATTACCGAACGGACGTCCGACAGTGCGAATATTCTTTGGATAATAATAGTTAATTTTTATTCTGTTGCTATTATTTTCTCTTTTGTAGCTGTAACACTGGAGTACTAGTGATGTTTATATTCTGCAGAGACTTGCGTTTTAAAACACTCTGGTACAGCTATAGCTCGAGTGTCTTAAACGTGCCAGCGCCGAGTAGTTGCAAAGCTCCTTGTCAAAGAATTCATCCAAAGACTAACACCACACCTATTACTGCCACCAAGCAGTATTGCTGTCTTCTAACAGGCACTTGGCTTCTAATAAGACTTTCGACCTATGCTACTAAAGTTTTTTATTATATAAATTGGACTGCATAAAGATAGATGGTCCTTGCGGATCCTGTCTAAGTAACCGGGCAGTTATTGGCGACACCTCAAGAGTCTCCAGCGAATGGTGGGGAAGTAAAATACTTAGCCTACTAAAGTTGGTCTTTTTATATCGTGTCGGCACGAGCTATACAAAATAGCTCATAATGCGGTGAAAAGATTAGCCAGTCAGCAAGGTTGGTAGCGAGGCTGACTGACCAGGGTGCGCCGGACGTACTTAAGTATCATCACTCGTGGAGGCTCTTTTCATGCTCCTCTATGTGATGAAGGTGTATAAAGGTAGCGGGAACCATTTTCCGTCAAGTGGGCCGTCGGCTTGTTTGCTAATATAAAACCTCTTGTAGGTTTTGGGACACCTTTTGGAAATGTCATCACTTATCGTTAGCCTATCGCTCTTTACTGCTAGACAGGATCTCTCCCAAAGTAAAAGAAGAAAGAAAGTATGAACCACACTATCTGTCCAGTCATCAGACCCTTGTCGGTTAGTCTTCTTATGAACAAGCTACGTTTTTGTTCTGAGTTTTTAAAAACAACTCACATTTGACACACGGTGAAGGAAAAGATCGTGAGGAAACTCTGAACTTAGTGGTCTGAAATCGCAAATCCGCAGTGAGCAAGCGTGGCGATCAATGCTCGTTCCTTTTCATGAGAAGAGGCTTATGTTCTGCAGTGGGACAGTTACGGGCTGAATATATTAAAAACACAGTCGTCAAATGTTTTTAAACTTTCGCGATTTGTACACATTATAAAAGTATAGATCGGGTCTACTCGCGTAAAAAACTATAAGAGGCACAAAATACCTTTTATCCCGACGTTTCGGCCGAACTTCACCGGCCGTGGTCACGGGTAGACTGAAGTGGCGGAGCAGTTGTCATCTTCGTGAAGCAAGGATATTCTCATCTACCCTCACTCGGTCTTGATATTTTATTAAGTTATCGTCGGTACTTCGACACACCACGGCCGGAAAAATTCGGCCGAAACGTCGGGATAAAAGGTATTTTGTGCCTCTTATAGTTTTTTACGCGAGTAGATATCTATACTTTTATAACACAGTCATCCTTAAAAATATAATGTGAAAGATTTGTGCTTTCATTCCGTATGCAAAATGACTACTTACTACTGGCAACTACCTGGCAATTAGACCTCAAACTAAGACCCAGGTCTACCATATATTCAATAGTAGATACATTTAGTACGTTAGTGGAACTGGTGCAGTCTTGCATAACATTCAGCTGTGCGTCAGGTAACTATGTCCAATGTAATTTGTTGTACTTGACGTATCTAAATTAGGTCAATATTTCATGTCAAGCGTGTCATTACCTGTTCACAGGCCGTGATTAACATTTGCGTATTAATTGTACGTTTTAGAGAATTTTAGTATCGTAGTATATTTTAGAAAGTCTATGTTTCATCCCCCATAATCCCCGAAGGAGTAAACAGAGGTGTTGTCCTATTACAGAAGACTATACACCAGTGATGCAAAGACCGCGGCCCGCGGGCCGCATGCGGTCCTCCGTCGATGTACATGCGGCCCGCCAGCGAATTAAACTCTTTTATGCGTTTGTATTAAAAATAATGCATTCTACCAGTAATGGCCAGCTTTAGATTCTGAAAAAAGTTTTAGAATTTTATCAAAAGCCCACACTACGATACTTAAATTTTTTAAGATCTCTAATTTAATTTTTTTTTTAATTGTTGTTGCACCCCTTTATCTCATTGTCCGCTCGAGTGGCTCTAAGTCCTAATAAGTCGGTGCATCTCTGCTATACACCCACGTTTCGCTTCTTGTATTAATTCCCATGTATCTAATAGGTGGCGAGCCTACTGCCATTTATAAGGCACTAGCTTTTGCTCGCGGCTTCGCTCGCGTTAATTTATAATTTTTTGATCCCAAAATATAGCCTATAGCACTCAGGGATAACGTTGCTTCCTATTGGTGAAAGAATTTTTGAAATCGGATGTGTAGTTCCGGAGATTACCTCCTACATACAAACAAACAAACAAACAAATTCTACCTCTTTATAATATTAGTATAGATATAGATTTACAATTACGGCTCGCTTGCCCGACAACGGAAGCGATCCTCCGACGTACTGCAGACCTATGTTACTAAGTGAATTGTTACTCTTAGTGTGTGGTTCTCCATATAATTCCTCCCCTTAATTTAAGAGCCTTACGGATATCTGTTCGTACTTGTAAAATGATATCATAATTATCTTAACAACCCATAAATAGCCTCCTCGAGTGACGATACTTAAGTACGTCCGGCGTACCCTGGGCAGTCAGCTCCGCTACCATGCTAAGTAGCTTATGTTTTCACCACGTCATGAGCTGTTCTCGTATAGCTTGTACTGACACGAGAGAAGATGTCCATAATCGTCCATTGCTGAACGTATGCCTTCCGTATGACCGCTGCAATGAATGGTCAAAAAGGACATTGCCAATGTCACCACGTTCGCTCGCATTAATGATCGCAGTTTATTTTGTAATTAGCAAGCAGAAGAAAGGTACTGCTTGTTCTATTGACCTAATCGCTGCGATGTAAGTAATTCCTTAAGGCCTCGTACAAACTTGGTTCCGTATATTTACATTTACTTGTCTTTTTTCTAAGCGTTTTGCTAGACACTAAGCGCCAAGCGAGGTGCGTGCATTACGTACGTGAGAGTTACTAAACTCTTACGGAAACATTAATAAAAGTTGACCTTTCGTAATGTTAAGACCCAATTTCAGCATACAATGTTAGTTGTTAATGTTCTGTTAAGCTGTCAATTTCAATGTAAACAGTTTGTGAAAATGTTTAACAGGACATTAATAACTAACAGAGTATGGTGAAATTGGTTCTAAGGATTATAATAAGCAGTATGGCAAAAAAAACCCCACACAGTTGATAAAGTTTCCGAATCAATGTTAGGGCGTAGGAGCACCACAATGCCCATTTTTTTATCCATATTCTAGGATCTCAATTGAGATGAGAAACCCAGCTGATTCGCTCTATGTTTTTCTATAATTTTCAAATCAAGGCAAAACTATTGTTTTAGCATCTGTATTGCATAATACAGCGCTCCTTAACGGTAGGTACTACAATCGAAAGAAAACACTAATTTAAATAAGAAAATAGATATTTAATTTCTAGAAAAATATGTTACAAAATTATTCTTAGCTACCAAAGTTGAATGTTCTTTAAACTAATGAAGTAAAGATGAAAGTATAATGTAAGGATATGAATATTTAATGTGAACTTTTGCTGACATTTCGATTCTTTTTCACTTCTTTTTCACTTCTTGTTCTGTCATTTATAACTACAAATTATGTAGGATAAAATGCGGAGTAGGGCTTCCATTACATTTTTAGGGAAAAATTATTGTCGTCATAAGTGCTGTATAATATGATTTGACTACAAATACCTACGACAGTCTTTACGGGTAGTCAGTCAGGCCGAAAGTCTGACAACCGGTCTAACCTTAGAATATCGGCATGAGAACAGTAATTGGATTGCGGAGGTCTGATAGCACTCGCTCCGTGTAAAATACTGGTATTCAGCCGCATCTGGTTAGACTGGAAGCTGACTCCAGCATAGTTGAGAAAAGGCTAGGCAGAACAGATTCTAAGTTGACTGTTACTTAGACCCAAGCCACACAGATAGGTGCTTAGAGCTACGCTGCCTGTTAGGTGACATACCTTAGCGAACCAACGTACCTACGGTTGACTATCGCCTTTCCAGACTCCAAGTAAACGAACTTGTAGCACCTAGTTCAGCATGCCATTTGCGTGCTTTGAGCTACGCTACTAACCAAGCATGGCACTTAGCAAAGCTCTTGACTTGAGTGTGTAGCTTGGGCCTTATTCTATTTACAGTCTTAAATGCTTTCTTATACACGCTGACATTTAATTGGTTGTTTTGCAAGAACAAACGTTGTTCAGACCATGATCTACTACCATTCTACAGAATCAAATAAAAAAAATACGTCATTTGTCTTTAAAAAAACACAAAAAAGACACAAGGCACCTGCGCAATCGGTGCCATGATGGTTCAAATTATTTGCCGGGAACTTTACCGTGATTGCCGCGGTGAGTGCTTTAATGTTACGATTAATGTTTGAGCAGCATAAGACTTTAAAAACGCCTAGTATTTTTTTGAATGCTGTGTCATTACAAAACCATTGTATTAGACCATGGTCTGATCAACGTTTGTTCTAGCAAAACAACCATTTAAATGTCAGCCTGTATACAAGGTTAATCGGAAAGGGGGTACTAATCCGAAAGGGTGTTAAAGTAGCCATATTAATGGACAACTTTTGTTCTACAACTTTTCCAAAAAGTCAAAAGTTTAAGAGCAATACCTGTTCAAAGGTGTCATAAAAAATATGCTAAAATCTATCTGTCTTCAACTATGATCAGCTGTGTTAACATTTTAGGTCATATTTGGGGTCACGGATTATACGCTCCGTTTTCTGAATTCGTAACTAAAGTAGGAATGAAGATTTATTGAAAAAACTAAAATTGTATTTTTTATCGAATTTTGAAATTTTAACACTTGCTTTAAAACAGTCATCAGTGATACTTTAAGTGGCCGCGGATAACCCCCTTTCCGACTAATCTTGTATAAGGGACACAACAAGAGTTATTTTTATCACATTTCTATCCCTTAAAATTGGTTGTATTGAAATACGCAGTTTGTAAAAAGTAGTAAGTTAAAATTCTACAACAAAACTCATGAAATCCGTTTTAGTAAATTGAATCATAAAAATATGCAACTTGTTTATCACATTTCTTATTATATAAACTAGCTTCTGCCCGCGACTTCGTACGCGGATCTTGTTGCTTATGCCAGCGACAACGGGGTCGTCAAAATCGAAGATCTGAAACGTCTGATGTCGAATTCTAAGAGCCTGGGGACGGGTAAACAACGGGATGCGCGAGACGATTCGAGATGTTCCAGATCTTTCATTTTTGTAAGTTAACAGGAAATGCCCATCAGACTAAACAACTTTTGCTAAGACGTCATTCCTATACATGTTATAGTATCGATGGGCTTTGGAGTTCCACAACAGGTGTTCCAGATCTTCAAATTTATTCTCACAGCAGAAAATGCTCTTCACGTGGAATAATTTTTGCCATGGCACCATTTTTATATCTCTTATACTTTAGCTGGTCTGTTGCGATTCTGCATCAGGTGTTCCATTTTCCAAAATAAATTATAGCCTATATGTTGCCCAGACTTAATACCTATACCTACAACAAAAAAAACTTTTCTTCCCGTAATTCCGCAGCGGATCCCAAGGGTACACTGAATTAACAATAATATTGCAAATAACTTTAAAAAAACAATCTTTATAAACTACATTTGGGGTTTTTCCTTCAGGAGCTAATATATAAAGACCGGAAGCGTTGCTGACCCTTGAAAAAGCAACATAAAGTTGGCCATGAGAAAAACAGCTGGTTGTCAGGTCAACACCAGTGGCTTTAAGCGTCTGCCTTTCTGACTTGTTTATTGTCATGGCAAAGCATGTAGTCACAGGGAACTGTATGCACTTAAATTGAAAGGGGAAATTGTTGGGGATGAGTGGTATGCGCGGTATGAACACAGCCTCACCGGCACCACACCCAGTGAGGATTGTAGCAACAATTATATTACGTTGTAAAGCGTTGACAATAAGACGGGTGCCGTTGCACAGTTTTGGCGGAGTTAAATTTCGCATCAGCATTATGGGAACACCGACTTTAAGTCTTATTTTATGAGCAGGGAGACCACTCGCTGTAAGTGAATTGAGAAATTAAACTGGGTAATTAGTGGCGTCTTCCTGATCGACAACACTGTCGAAAGAAGTGTAAACCACTTCATCCCCTACAATATCCGCCAAAATGTTTTGATAAATTTTTGCAGCTTGATCATTTTTTGGGGTCAATATGGCGCGTTCGCATAACCATGAATTTTCTAATAATCTAAATGACTACTCCCCTGCGTTACCGGGTAGGCTACCGTGTCACGAAGATAAATGGAAAAGGAAATTAAACACTCAAATAACATAAGCTCGAAGGCATATTTATTCGATAAAATAAAAAAAAATGGGAGTTTTGGCCAGTAGAGTCAAATTTTCAATGATATACCATCGTCATTGAAAATCAGTCCTAAACTGTTACCGCCTTCACCGCGTGGAGGTACACCAAGCTTATGTTATTTTATAATTATACAGTGAATTAGTGATAACTTTGATTTCCACATCAGATGTTTCTGATCTTCGATTTTTATAAGTCAACAGGAAATGCCCATCAGACCGAACAACTTTTGCTAAGACGTCATTCCTTCCAAGTGTTATGGTGTAGCTGGGCGCTTGGAATTCCACAACAGGTGTTCCAGATCTTCATTTTTTATACGTCAACAGAGAGTGCTCATCAGGCTGAACAACTCTTGCTAAGACGTCATTCCGATATATGTTATAGTGTAGCTGGGCTCTTGGAGTTTCACATCATGTGTTCCAGATCTTCAAATTTATTCTCTCATCAGAAATTGCTCATCACGTGAAATAATTTTTGCTATGGTACCATTTTTGTATCTCTTATAGTTTAGCTGGTCTGTTGCGGTTCTGCATCAGGTGTCAAGTTTCCAAAATAAATTATAGCCTATATGTTGCCCAGATTTAATACCTATTCAACAAAAGAAAAATCATTCAAATCCGTCCAGTAGTTCCGAAGATTAGCGTGTACAAACAAACAGACAAACAGACACACAGACAAACAGACAAACAGACAGACTTTTTTTTTTGGATTCGTGCTCTATTACTGTTTCTAAACCCCCCTCAACTATTGTTTTTTTAATATATTCAATGTACAGACACAGTTTTTTTACTGTTTTATTATATGTATAGATGTCATTCTTTTCTAAAATTGCTTTGTAAAACTAGTCCATATACTTGACTTTCAGAAGTTTCGTAATTTTATTTTCAACATGGCTGCCATACACCGAACTTTATCGCACGCAACTTGTACATACTTCCAAATACCAACGAACTTTGCATAGCGTGATAAAAATATATTTTTCAGTACAAAAATATTTCTAAATAATATGATGTGAGAATGAATGATGTTTATGAGAAAGTATTTTATTATTTAAATAAAATAAATTACGTCTAGTACCGAATGTTAGTGCGAGAATGTATGTGGTACAGCGTTTTAGAAAAATGAGCTATATTGCTAGAGAAATAAAGTTGGAATTTGAATGAGATTTTTGAGAAATTCCATCATAGTAAATCATGTTTTCATACTGACTTCTTTTATGTTCTCGATGGGTATTTTTTCCTATTTTATCAAATCATATGATATTTCCTACAATAATGGCGAGTTTTAGTTTCTCTTCTCTGCTTATATTTATAACTTCCTGTAAAAGATTCCTTGAGCTGGGGCCTCTTCCTCTGGTTTTGGTTTTGGTACGAATGGGTTGTGGTAAGGATCTGCGTTCAACCTGAAATAATATTAATAAATTGATTTATTTGGACTCAAAAGGCTGTACCGTCCGCGAGGCCTAAGCTGAGCTTTGCATTTGTGTGAGTGCACATAGAATCGATAGCCAAAAAGCAGTAGAAACCGGTTTTAACCAAGCAAAGGACGCGTCTGCATTAATTCCCACACAAATTCAAAGCTCAGTTTAGGCCTCGCGGACTGTACCTACAGCTAAATACAAACAACATTATGCACAAAGAAATAAAACGCATTAGAATATAACAGTCAGTAGTACGAACTCTGGTACCCAAGGAAAGATTTAACTTTTGTTATGGGTACCAGCATTCTCACAGTATTATAAACACTCAAAAGTTACATTGGACGCATCAGAAGTAGTTACAAAAATGATGAGTCAAAAACGAAAATAGCCTTTTGATGTGTATGTGTGGAGTATGTGAATATGATGAGAGTGCAGGTGAACGCGAAGAGTTGTGAGTGAGGGTGTGTATATGTGTTTGTGCGTTTATGAGGATGTGTGTGGTAGTACTGTATTAAATGAAAGAAATTATAACACTAATGTTTGTTCATTGTTATTAAATACATTTTCGACCTGAAAAAAAATAGCGGGTAAGATCTGAATATTATTGGCATACACCCAGGAAATGTGGCACAAAAGAGTTGAGGCTATACTTGTATTATAACTTTCGTGAGACACGTTCATATTTATGATTTGTTACGGTTTACGCACGTAACGACGATGTCATACTTGTTCAGCCCAGCCTCAGGTACGAAACTAGTCGGGTAGTTCCAAAATATGCACGTGAGTAAGCCGTTATTAAAAGAGGATACTATACTCCGCAGTCTATTAAGTTTATCCCAGACAACATAAAAAAAGAAGTCATAAAAGGCGACAAAGAGTACAGCAGCTTTCTCGTCACTGCTAATAACCACGGATCGCGATCACCAATCCGCCTGCCAAGCGTTATGCTTATAAGAATATCCTCAAAACGAAATGACCTATTTGTTCCGGTCATCAAGAGGTGTAGTGCTGCGATTTAAACACAAAATAAAAAAATATACAAACTTGTATAGCACGATGGCCTTGGAGCAGTCGACGTTGTACCACCAATCGCACGCGAACTTGGCCTGGTCGAAGAGCGTGCCGTTGGTGCAGAGGAACGATGCTCCATGTTGACCCTCACGACCGTCGTGGCACACGTGGTACGCCTAGAAATGGAACATACAAAGATTAGAAAATTTGCTTCGAGAATATTTCCTTTTTGGATTTACCGAAATGATGTTTCCGCTTTTTAGCTTAATATTTAATTCTGATGCTAGTCCAATATCTTCGTCACCTTTTATGACTATAAAGGAAGGGAAGGAAAACTTTTTTCGGGGGAATTTCGATCTACAGGATCCCAAAAATAGCGACAAAATCCAAAGTATATTAATTGTCAAATTAAATTAAATTCTGAAGTTTCATAATTACTACCAATAATTAACAAGTTATCTCACATATAAAAATAGATTCAAACTAATTAAAAAGTTTTCTTCTGTTCCCAGTTCGGTTCCTAGAGGTAGTATTTTAAATTGAGCAACATTATCAAATTAATTAGTTTCTACCAAAATTGTTAAGGTTTCCTCGTTCCTTAATAAAAACTTAATAATTTTTATGAAGTAACATTAAACAAATTTTACTTTAATAACTCGAAGAAACTGGCCAAGATTTCAGAGCAATTATTTAGGCAAACATTGTCGAAACGGACGGCATTTTTTCACGACAAAGCGTGGTTGGAAAGTTATATTAATTTCAGGAGAATTATAACGTGATTCAAATAATAAGTTAGTAAGAAATTACCGGCCCTTGAAGCCTTTGAGGTTAGTCAGGGTTACTACGACAATGTCTTGAAACTTATTCAATTTGGTGAAATTGGTCGGCCGTAACGATTAGACTGTGGTGAAGTAACCATATAATTAGGAGTTTGGAGTTTGGTTAATCGAGTAAAAATTAAGGGTTTCTTGGGTAAATATCAATAGAAATCTATATCATTATACACATAAATAAGAATTCTTCGGCATAAGTGGGTATCCACATATTCAACGTCTGTATTTGATTTGATTTTTTTTTATAAGAAAAATACTAATTTCAATTAGTTAATTGATGATTGATTTTTCTTTAGCAAAAAGAAACTAATAATGATTGGCGATTAAGGAGTCGTGACTTTAAATACTAATATAATCAACGATACTGATGATACTATAGAATAGCTTATTAAAGTGTTTAGGAATATCGATAATGAGCGTAAACTCAACTTTCTTAATCACTACTTTAAATATTACATCATAAAATTCATAATCAACAAGATCAAAATAATCCAGACCAAGTTGAAACGATATGGAAGTTTATTGGAAATCCAGAGTACGAAACTGAGTTGCGCACACAGATTGCAGAAGCGATTGCTACTGTATCTTGCATCATAAATCGGACGACAGCACATGCTCTCGATGAGAAAAGTTGAGATAAAATAAACTGAACATACATTCTTGAACGAATATTTCGAAGTGTATTACTTAATTCTGTGTTAGTTTTGGGTATTGACCCAGTTTCATATTGAACATTTTGCTAAATTTTAAATGTTATTCGTTCACGCTTAATTTGTAAACGGTTGCTTTTATTGGAAGTTGAGTAAGGCATTTATAAAATTCAAGTAGGAAATGAATATTATCCAATGATAATCAAACTTTATTAGCATACAAAACATAAAATATTCATTGTAATGAAAGTGAGGAAGTCATTGTAAATGTTGATCTAATAACGTCGTGCATTCACAATGACTACGAGCAACTTACAGAGTTGTGAATAATTTCTCTGATACTGTTCAAATTCTGAAACGAAAGGCCTATGGGAAACAATACGTTGGCATTTAAACACACATGCAAGACCTTTAAGTAAAGGTAGCTGCCACAGATCGTAGAATCAAGATGGATATGTTATCTATTCACCGTACTACAGATCTAACATCTAATGTCGTCGTTGCGTAACTGCATACTGTGAATCAAACAGTTAGGAACAAAAATTTCAAATACAATGATCATATTTCAAAATCAAAGTATTGGTCATTTTCATTACAAGTCTTGCCTACGCCTGATGGCTGCCTTGCACTAAGAACAGTACGGTTAATGAAAAATCAAATTTTCTTTTTAACACTGCAGTATAATTTTATATTAAGTCAACTTATTTAAAGCTGGAGCTGGACATACGTCCCTTCCAAAATCTGAGATAATGGTGCCGATTCTTGTTCACCAAATAAACTAAAATTAGAGTACTGCAATCTTACTAACAGACGGCGCAAAAAAAGGACGATGACAGATTATAACTAAGCACACATTACGTTAGAAATGTCAAACTAGTTTATGTCTTGAACTTCACCGTGATTATAAAGTCCGTCTAAAGTCTCAGACCAAATAAAAAACCAAGACAGAGCGCTGTCAACAGTGACGTGAGACCTACGTGAGACCGGTTTCGTAAACATGTGTGCACTTAGTGAGGTGTAGTTTGATTGTAGGTTGATTGAAAAATGTTGTAAATGTGTGCGTGTGTGCGTGTATGCATAGAGCGGAAGTGTAGTTTTGGCACGTTTCACTGTATTGTTCGCAGCGTTCTGTCTTGGTTTTTATTTGGTCTGAGTTTAAAGTATGGAAAGGGGTTTGGGTAAAGTTGGCGTCGTTTAGAAGTTGAGCGGCCAGTAATGAAACTTAGATATTATGAAAGAACAGAACAAAGCGATCAAAAGTTATTATGGATACATTTCTCTAAACCATATCGGAACGGAGATATTTGCTTTTGTATTGCTCATTAAAATCGAAGAATTTATTATATTCTACTGCACTCTTTTAGGTTTCTGCCATTTTTTTAAGAATTCCAAATAAAATAAATCAAATAAAATGACGTAGATGAATGGACCGCTGAATGCTGAAGTTCCTGGTCTGGATAACTCGATGATTTAATTATCTATGCCCTTGGAGCGTATCAAGTACAACAAGCTCGTAACTAATGCGGAGAACATGTAAAAAGTGAGGGCTCATATGTGATTGAAGTATGCAGAAAACCCAACATTAATGATTTTTCGGCGGAAACCTTAAACTGGATTTATCCGTGGCTTCTTAGAGGCAGGATCCAATCCAGACATTCATCTAGACGGATATATTACGTGCATATTCTTGTAGAAATAGCTACACAAGGGCTGGATGCAATATTGGGCCACTATTGCTCATGTATTATTGCGAAACGGACCTTAGGCTGCTGTTCGCATGTAATGTCCATGTCCATTATATGGTACATGGGATGGGGCAGATATCAAAATAATCTGACTCTGCCGGCACCGGCACAATTTTTAGATCAGATTATTCGATGACATTGAGAACGAAATGGACGAAGAGAGTTAAAAATGTGTTTTTACTTATCATGTAATAAACTTCAGTAAAGTATAATAATGTGTTTTTATTATTTTAAAAGACCCAATAATACTAACGTCACATTGACAGACGGTCGTGAAACAGTAAAGCCAATCTCTAATATCAATCTCCTAAAAACGTAACTAAGATTTCTTTACGCAGGACAGTAATTGAAGTACTTATATTGACGACATTTTTATAATCTTCAAATGCAAATATCTCATCTTCGATATTACTTAGGACAAAAGTAATTGAACATATATGTGTACTTAACACAGCTCAACAAAGTAACATGAAAATTATAGGTGGCCGCGGAAAAAAAAAATGACGCCACTAGTCCATACAAAGTTACTCAAACCCCTTTTAGTTCATATTTGACAGCTCTTATTTACGTCTGTCTCTTTCTTATTTTATCAGAGTGATAAAGACGGCAATAGCCTAAATTAAGTTTAGTTTGTGCATAAGAGAATCGACATCATTGTCTGCATTAACACTCTTCCTGCCGACAATATATAAAACTTAGTCCCGCTTATTACAAAAGATGGTCTAAGAAAAACTTAGGTTTTAATATAACCCCGTCTCTTTTTGTTGTATGACATAAGAAAGTGATGGGTATATTTTAAACCTGGGTTTAGCTTAGTCTTGGTTTAAACCATCTTTTGTAATAAGGCCCTGTAAGTTCAGGAGGCCATGGAGGTCGCCGGCGGGTCCCAAATTTTCTGCTTGTGAACGCCGTGAGTCAAAACTCAAAATTGGGTGGGATCAGCCGGCTGGACCAAAAATAAAAACTTTCAGGACGCTATGGGATCAGCCCGAATTCAAATAGTTTTTACAACTGCTGGCGTGCTGTTATGAAAAATGTGATAATTCTCTTGCTTTGGCCTGCTGAACAAGATTTTTTGGGGGTCGCCGGCGGTTCCCATAGCAGGCAGAGTGACTACACCTGACAAACCTAATGGATACTTTAAATTTTGAATATAGCATCCAGGCATATCTCCCTAATTTCTATGATCTGAGGCAGCAACATAACAAAAGATGTAAGAGTAAACAACTTTACCCTTAAGAACATGTCGCTGAGCCCTTTCATGGCCCGTTTTTGTTTTTCAATGGTATCCCTATTAATTAGTGAGTATATTTGAGTTTAATTTTCTAATATTACGTTTAAACGAGAATACTGCTTTTTATTTTCATTGATTATATAAATTAAACCAGTGGAAAATAATTTTGTTAATAAGTACTTAGAGACAGGGAGATTACATCTTTATTCATAATTTAATATTGAAAAAATGATGATTGTACACTAAAATCCAAAATTTAAGTCGGTGTAGCAATCTCCATCTTTCTCTATCAAGAGCCAATTCCTTCTTCTCTTTATGTTATCACTTCTGTCTTTTCCTTCTGTGTACTTTCTTCTTGGTCTGCCTGGTTTTCTTTTGCTTGTAATTTACCTTCTACGATATTGGTTATAAAGCTGTCATGTCGCAACAAGTGACCAATCATTTTCCCCCTTCTTCTTTATGTATGTTCTCGAATTTGTTTTTCTCTTTGACTCTACTTCTCTTTGTACGATATTGTATAAGAGCTGTGTTACAATTTTGGTGTACAATAAAGTATATTCTATCTATGTATCTTAAAGTCTCAACTTATTTTATTACTTTTTTATTATGAAAATGCATGTAGTTGAAAATATAATTTGAGTTTCAAGTCCTTGCTTGCTGCTTTGATTAGACTCCCCTACTTAAAATCTCTTCGTTGGTTAATTTTCTGCCCATTATACTCTAAAATAAACATCTATAAACACTATAATAAACATTATTTAGTTGAAGTTGTTATGATCAAAACTATACATTCAAAACTTAAGCCGAAGACATACTGAATGCACAGCTAATAATTTCAATTTCCTACCCACGTACACACAGCGTATTTCTAAGAACTAAGACGTAAGCCTCGTCTAAACTATTGAACAGCATAGTCTAGACGTATAATAAGCTACTGAAGCGCTGCAAGCGATGCAGGTGATAGCTTTGTGGTGTCAAGAAGCGAATTGACACTCGATTAGTTACAGAGCTTTGAGGCTATGCTTCATACGATTCTGTTATCCTTTGAGGAGAATATGAACATACAGAAGCATGTTATTAATATGACGAGGATATGGGTATCGTATCAAGGGATTGAGAAGCAATATCTAGTTTAGTTTGTATTACATGCTGAAAACTGCAAGCAAATCTTACAATAAGATAGGGAAATTGAAGGCTACAAATTACAAAGGTGCTAACTACAAAAACTTAAATTAGAACCTGTGTATCTTATGTAATATGTGAACAATTTTATTTTCGTGTAATTTAAATAGTTGCATTCAAAGTCCAATGCAAACTAAGTAATGAAAACTTTTTTTCAAATTATTTTTGCTACATAATATGTTATCGGTAGCGGGTAATACTGGGCAATGTTGACAAAGGAAGGTATTCGTCGATATGGATCAACGTACCCGATGTTATAAAGGCGGTGGTCATTCGACGAAGGGGAGCATTCTGTGTTGATCAGCTGAAGAAGTCTGCCCTTTTACGAGTATATGTGACTAGCTTGTCCTTATTTTCTGATCTTGTATTCTTGTGTAAATTATTATATTGTAATCTAGTTCATGTTACTAATACTAATCCAAATATAAGTACACTCAGTGGTGGAGAGTCTACGTTATTTTAATTTACTATATTTACGTTGCTCGCAATCCTAACATACCGATATTAGCTATAACTGTAATGATAGAAACACCCCTACACGATTCAGTTGTTTTGTATTTTACATATGCCATAATCATCTAGCACCTTTGTTATTTCCAGCATTGGGGGTGCATGAAAAGAGCCCCCATGAGTAACGATAACTTCAGTACGTCCGGCGCACCCTGGGCAGTCAGCCCCGCTACCATCCTTGCTGACTGGCTAATCTTTTCACCACAGCATGAGCTATTCTTATATAGCTCGTGCTAGAAGAATAAGAAGTTATTTTCAGCCCTCAATTAGTATTGATACGTAGGTAATGAGTAGAATTTCGGCTGTTATTTTTATAGGGTAGGTTATTCAACAATAACTATAGTTGTTCTGAGATAGATTATTAAAATTTTGCTATGGCACTCATAATAAGCGGCTACGTGATATTTGCTCTGTTTTTGGCGCCTAGTGTGTATAGCATTACCTCACTCTTTTATCCCGATTGCATTGCTTTTGAGAGGTGCCAGCATCCTGTTTTTGGCACCTAGCGTGTTTTTTGCATTAGCTCACTCTTTCATCGCGATTATACTGACGTTCCAATATTTAGGAACCCACATCAAAATCAGACTTCAGGCTTTTCTTTTTTTTATATACTTTTCCCCTCTCTGTGATTTATCTTGTATCGTGGGTGCCGTTTACAGACACAAATCTCACAAACAAACACCCAGA
This sequence comes from Amphipyra tragopoginis, assembly GCA_905220435.1. Lineage (NCBI taxonomy): Eukaryota > Metazoa > Arthropoda > Insecta > Lepidoptera > Noctuidae > Amphipyra > Amphipyra tragopoginis. Next base: position 24,734,327 of record HG991996.1, on the reverse strand, counting down.
CCCGAAACAATCATCTGTAGGCCATACAAATTTTTGTTCCGTGTGGGAATCGAACCCACGACCCGTAGCACAGAAGCCAATCGCTTAGCCACTGCACAAAACGAACAATTTTTTTTTAAATAATTTAAAACGTTTTAAAATAATACATGCAAATTGCAGCAGATACTATTTCCATGAATCAAAATTAAGTTCTCATTACCCTAATCCACATAAGTTTAGGCTCTTGGTTACCTAAAAATCATAAGCATAAAGTTGCACACTTATACCGCTAAAACAAAGCACTCAGTCCAGTGTGCAATATTCCTTATAACACAGGATATACCATAAATCAGTCGAACTATTATCCGTGGGATTCAGAGCTTCAATCTCTACGTTATCCCATCTATCATTAGACTTAACGTCATCTAAACGGGCAGTTAATACCATATATTCACGCGCCTCTTGAATAGAGTTAGTAGGTTCTACGGCTTCTGCATGCGTAGTGTAATAGCATTCAATAGTTTACCACTGGAAATTGATCTATTCTGCATGAACGCACAAAAATATTTCAAGGAATATTGTGTTGACAATTGTAAATAGCTGCTGTGTGTTTGTGCCCTTTGACGTTGCTCTATAAAACGTTACAATACTGCCGACGTATCTTGGCGAGTCTGAAGTTAGCTGATTAGCTGCGCAGTAGACAATTTCATTTCTAAAATATTCATTGCGCAGCCAAACAACTAACTTCGGACTCGCCAAGATACGTCGGCCGTATTGTACTATACAAAGAATATCAAATAGGCGTAAGCTGAGCTTTGCATTTGTGTGAGTGCACATAGAATCGATTGCCAAAAAGCAGTATAAACCGGTTTAAACCAAGCAAAGGACGCGTCTGCATTCATTCTCACACGCAAAGCTCAGCGTAGGCCTCGCGGGCGGTACTATGACAAACACGCGTTAAAGGACTTGTCACACAGAATGCGTTCTGCGTCCTACGGTCCGGTCAAATCGAACGCAGCCCGCATCCTATGTGAACATCATTTGCGTTTTATATATATTTTATGTAATTACGATCTGACTATGCGAGCACAAGCAAAGAACGTAGGGAACGCACCGGTTAGGCGGTCGGGGTGGGAAGGTAGCGGACGGGCTGCCCGGTTGCGTGCAGGCAGGCAGCGGGTGACACGCAATCAAATATAAAATGGCCGCTGTTTGCCCTGCCCGTCAGATAGCTGACCGTGCCCGGATCGCTGACCGGATGCCGTGCCCGGATTGCTGACCGGTTGCCCTGACCATGAAGTTCACATTGGATGCGGGCTGCGTTCGATTTGACCGGACCGGAGGACGCAGAACGCATCCAGTGTGAGAAGTCCTTAAGAATATCATGAAAACTATTCTAAAATACCACTAACAGTACCACAGAACACACAAGAGTTTTGTGGTACCTACCTCGTCCATATTTAATAAAGTTGTGAGTTTTTTTTCCGATGGTGCACCAGTTTGCCGAACTCAATATTCCCAGCGTGGTGGAACAAATAAATTCTTTAATATGCTTTGTGATCGCCACTCACAGGCACGGAACAGCAACATCGCTTTAATGAATTTACCGAAGAAATATGGGGTCGCAAATGTAAAGCACGTTTTAATTCCTCGTTTCGTTTTACTATAAAATATGAAATAAGTAAATAAACTTGTTTTCTGTTTGATGAAGAATGAAAATGGTGAATTACAATCTATGTTTATTCTCTTTGTGCTACTGTCGAAATAATACGTTTATTGCTCGGCAATCATAATCAAACTATCATCAATTGTTTCGACACTGCCTGCAGGCGGCAATTAAGCTTTATTGACTGATATTGTGAATGTATTATTTATCATTGATACGATTTTAGGTAGCATTAATGTTGGTATCATTCAATAAATTATACCGGTCGTCTATTTCGGTGAAGTTTTCAATATTGTTATTGTCTTTTACAGAATTTATTTCAAAGTTTGACACTGGAGATTTGTAAACGGCTTTCGACAACTATGTATTGCCATGTTGTTGAAAACTGGGAGTTGTTAGCTAATTCCCGGAACACTATGTTTACCGAGTTCATCAAATTACTTTTATACCAACAAATATACGTTCAAAAATGGACGGCTAAACGATTACAGCTGTCAATTATTGCTAGTATCGTTGGCAGGTACGCAGGGCTACATATCAAGCTATACATATCCAATATAAGCTGATCTCGCATTGGATAGGCTTTCCGGTATAGTGAGAGGTCAGCTTATACTAGAAATTATAGCTTGATAATATGTAGCCGTGTATACAATTACATACATAATGGCCTAGCTCCAAATTCAATCTTATTTGCGCAAATTCTAATTTGCACAAGTAAGCATTTATGCTAAAACGGCAGTGGTATATCGCGCAGTGCCTTACACAAGCCGTCTGCATAAGCGTGTAACCGGCGGAAATCACACGCGTAAACAAAATAGTTTTTATACAGAAAAATGTGTTTTTCTGTTCGATGGTCCGGAGATGCGGATTTTATTCGTATTAAGATAAGTTGCGGACAACACTGGACTACCGAACACTATATTGTTACAACATTGATCACCAGTGATCGGAAAAAGGGTGAGCTAATTTACCTAAACTTCATAGAACAGATACAAAAAGTGGATCCTTCAAGACGACAACATTTTTTTTCTAATTTTAAAATTTAGACAAAACCAGTAGACACCTTTTTTATTGTTTAAAAAAAAAAAAGACAATCTACTTTTTTGAAAACAATAAAAATCGTGTCAACTGGTTTTGTGTAAATTTTGGAAAAAAAAACAGGAAACGAATTCAATTGTTTTCTGTATTAATAAAATGTACTTTAGTGATGTCCCGAAGCCCGGGACAATTTTCCCGAAAAAAAATGTTGTCGTAGGGAAGTCTCCACTTTTTGTCTCTGTTCTTTGAAGTTTAGATAAATTAGCTCACTTCTTCCGATCACTGTTGATCACATTTCAAGCGTGCTGAAGCACTGAATGCTCCATTGTTACAATATTGATCACCTCTCAACCGATGTAAAGTTCATTTATGTCCATCAGCCCCCGATTCAGAATCTTTTCTATAAGCAGTTGGCGACCGATTCAGGCGGATCTCTCTCTGACAATCGAATTACGAAGTTTCGGCTGACGGGCCGCACATTTTCCAACAACGAAAGTGTTTCGGATCCAACGATCGATTTGGTTTTCGCAACTTGACACTTTGTCTTTCGTTCGACCTACTTCCGAATGTTGATTGGCATCTAGTAGTTCATTGTTTGACAATACTTTGATCGTTTTTAAGTTTAATGTTCGTCGTTATTTCATTTCGATTCGAAACTTCGATATTCGTTTTTCGTAGTTTATTTGTTTCGTCTAAGTTTCTCGTAAGCAGAGGAAAAGAGATAACAAACCCAATCTTTTATCGAATCATTCTAAATCAGGGGTCAGACTACTCTATAAGTCACCGGCATTCAGATATTATATGATGTAAAAACTTTTATTTAACGTGTTTAAGTTAGTAGGTTAGTGCCGAATTGTTTACTCATTCTTATGGATCTCTGGTCTGAAATAAAGATTTATTATTATTATTATAATCAAAAACAATTTACCTGGCACCCAGTCTCAACATTGGCATACATGCCAGGCCTAACTGGTACGTGATCGCACGAAAAGCTGGTGTCTGGCACGCTGTGGTATATCGGGAAGTCGACTCCTGGTGTGCCGGGAACATTGCGGAGATCTTGTGGCTTCTCGTGCTCACGGAGTGGCTTCGGGCGAACAACTGCTTGCTCGTAGTGCGTCTCGTATGGGTCATATTGCTGAAACAAATAATGTTGGTTAGATTAGATTTTTGTATACATCTTTGGTTAAATACTCGTCCCGATTATGGGGGCTGTTTCAGAACCATGCGGCTAATTGGAATTCAGTTAAGGAACGTGCTTCTTAACCCGTTATGATCATAGGTGCATTACTGATTTCAATGTTATTGTAGTTATTTGAAATTGTAGATAGTTATCGAAAAATCTCCAGTGCCGATGTTCATACCAATAACTGTGCAGCAGCCCGAAAATCTGAAAACCGGTCTAACCTTAGGATATCCGCACTACCCAGTAACTGGGTTGCGGAGGTCTGACAGTCGCTCCGTGTAAAATACTGTGATTCAGCCACACTTGGCTAGACAGGAAGCTGACATATTTAGGAAAAGGCTACAAGGAAGAAGAAGAACTGTGGTTCTCAAATAGCCGTATTTTAACGGTATCTCTTTAATAGCTTTTTGTTTTTTTTTCCATTTTTGCAGCTCCTGATCGTTTGTTTTACTAAAAACAGCGGCAGTGCTTTGCCGACCATTTAGACAAATACATTGCAGCATGCACTCTAAAGAACATGACAGAAAAGGAATCATTTACATGTAATACGAAGTATTTTATAGGATACCTAAGAGCGATTACGCACTGCATCCGATCCGAATCCGTGAAAATACGGATATAAAAACTCGGACCGAATTAAGAAATTGCTTTACGAAGTGCATCCGATCCGAATCCGTGAAAATACCGATCTAGAGTATTAATCTCGGACCGAATTCGGATGTTGCTTACGCACTATTCCGATCTCTGATCCAAATTCAAACAATTCAGGGGACATCTTTGGCATATCCATTTTGCGATCGATTTGAATCCGAGGTAGTGCGAAAGCGTTCATACAAACAATACTACGGCTACTTCGGTCCGTCAATATTTCTTTCGAATTGGAGACTCACGGATGTTGTGTGGACGGATGTAGTGCGTAAACTACCATACAAATAGTTCTATGGCTACTTCGGAACGTATTTTCACGGATTCGGATCGGATGCAGTGCGTAACCGCTGTAATTCTTTGAAAAATACTTCGTTAGGGGGTTAAAAATAGCAATACAGAGTACATATTTTACATCTTCTATCATCAATCTGTTATGCATTTTTTTGTATAAGTAATGTATGTCACTGCTGATCTAGACACACGGCAGTGTGCCAAGTCAAGTTCGCATACACATCACACAAAGAAATAAGATCCTTGTTACACGGGACTCCGCCGGTGTCGTCTAACTACACTATTACACAGTTAATCACTTTAACGGCTTGGACTTCGTTAATGTGCCCATTACTCGGGCAAAGTGCAGAAAGTAATACTTTAAAGAAAATGGCATACGGTAACATGTATTGTTTACGAGTTAAATTGCAAGTGTAACATTTATTGTTTGTTTGTTGAATATCCTGTAATGTTACTAAGATTTGTGACAGTGACACACAAGACAAGACAGTGGACATTTAGCGACTGCTATGGTATTGATGAGACGCTACAAATACAAACTATTCGTCAGTAAAAATTTGAGCATTGAAGGTATTAACATCCATAGGTAGATTTACGATGGTCACAATCTCATAAGAATAACTAAGGGGGTATTTCGCTAACCTATAATTAATGTAGTCAGTAACTATTCACCACATAAGCTAAATGTGACCTATAAATATAAAATGTATGTATTCAATAATCTTATCATTATAACTATTGATATGCTGGTGAAATGCAAATGCTAGCTATTGAAAAGTTTAAAAACCGAACTAGCTTAAAGAACATCTAATGATAGGTTACCCCCTAAAAGTCGCATTCTAATGGCTCAGATTTGACACCTGTCAAAGTACTCCGTGTAGTATCAACACAGGAAATATTACTCTACTTCTTCTTCTCTCATGACGGCACGAGCTATCCTTGAACACGCCGTGATGAAAAGATTATCCAGTCAACAAGGTCGGTAGCGGAGCTGACTGCCCGAGGTGACCGGACATACTTAAGCATTGTAACTCGCGGAGGTTCTTATAATGTACCCCTCAATATTACTCTTATGTATGACATAAAGTTGACTTTAAGCATGCGTGCACGATCTTTAGGTAAACAAAAGGCGGTTTCTTTAAGATCAAAGAAGTGCAACATCTGTAGGTACTTATTTATTTTATGGTTTTATGGAAACATTCAACTCGACCTACGAGTATTACGTTCCAACAACTAGTACATTATAATGTTACCGAAGTTAAGGGTAACTTCAATAGCAATTTAAATTGCAGGATTAAATTAAACAACTTTCAAACTTATAAATTCTTGTCCAGATGTCGGGCGTTTGATTGGAACGAAAGATATTTTTCAGACTTTGCAAGCACGCAGCATGCGGATGATACACTGTGATACAAGATACTTTTGTTAAATTTTTAAACAAATCTGAACCACGGTAAACATATAGTTTAACTAGCTTTTGCCCGCAGCTTTGCTTGCGTGAAATTTTAAACCCGTTAAGTGACGATTTTCCATACAAACTTTCATCCCCTATTTAACTCCCATACGGGTTGAATTTCGAAAAATCCTTCCTTATTCCTTGTCTACATTATAAAAGAAACCTCTGTGCAAAATTTCTAGGTCCAAGGGTTTGGGCTGGGCGTTGATGAGTCGGTCAATCAGTCAGGACTTTTCTTTTTAATTATATCGATATATCCATCAGCTGCGTGATTTACAAGTTCGAAAGTTTATAAAGATATTTTTTTAAACATTAGATCTTAGAACTTTTTACGGCAAGCGTTGCGAGACTTGGTTTTTTACATGGATGTTTTTGACGGGATTAAATTGACGATTACCCAATCACTCTTCAATGCAAGTTTAGTCTAAAATAGTTTTTTTTTAGAAACACAATTTAGTGTCTTCTATTCCTCCTATTCCTTGAGAAATATAAAATACACCTACAAATTATCGACAAAAAAAGCATTTTTTTTTTCAATTAATCGTTTTTTTTATTTTATTACTGCTTTTTACGGGATGCTTTTTATTTAACATCAATTCTTGGCGCTCGTTATCGTTTTTATTTAAACGAAATACACGCAACCAACAAAAGATTATTTTTTATACTAAAAAAGACAAAAAAAGCGACACGTTTTAACTTTTTTTTTTTGTTAAATTGTGGTCTTATTTCACCCATTTTCGTCTATAGTTGCACATTATCCAAGGACACACTGGCTTGTCCCGCAATTGAATGCTGTAACAGTACCTACTTTCTACAAGTCACAAAGATTAATTAATTGGAGCAGATTGTAAAGTTCATTTCTTACATAACGTACACGCATAATGAATCATGAGCTACATCAATGGCCGGCCATGACACCGATCCGGTTTTTTACCCGTACCTTACGACATAGCGTACATATCGTTGTATCTTACATAAGGAGTTAGGTTCAACTGTTATAGTTATTAAAGTGTTAAGTCGTTAACTGACAAGTGTTATTGAGGCCACGCGAAAGCAAGTTTGGTAAACAGTTTTGGTTATATTAAACCGAATATTGCGGAGGTAAAAAGTTGGTGTGATTTTAACAGGCCATGCTTCGATACGAAACGAATATACCTACACCGTGGGCCAGAGGTGCCTGAAAGATTTTAACCATCGATTCCGATGCCTAATTGGAGACGAAAAGCGAAGATGTAGTTTGTTGAATACAGCTTAATTTTCGAAATATTCATTATTTACCGAAATTGACAACTCGAGAATTTTCTATGGTAACAAGTCCTATGAACGCGGCGTTGCGACTTTTGTCGTACCATATCCCACTCGCCGTATGTATCTGTCGGGGAGAGTTGTGAACTGAGAAGTTTCTCATCCACTCACGCGATAATTTATAAATGTTGCCATTTCAACCTAAAGTATCGTTTACAAGGAAGTACTAAAGTCAATTGATTTATTAAGTAAAGAAAAACAAAAAAAAATGTCTCTATTGGACTTTTGTTGATATAACATTTGACTCATAATACCATCAGAAAGGTGTGGTTAAAATCTTTCGGGTACCTCGGGCCCACGGTGTATAATATACGAATCATCATCTGCCTAGCCTTTTCCCAACTATGTTGGGGTCGGCTTCCAGTCGAACCGGATGCAGCTGAATATCAGTATTTTACATGGAGCGACTGCCTATCAGACCTCCACAACCCAGTAACTGGGTAATACGATACTCTTGGTAAGACTGGTTGTCAGACTTTCGGACTTCTGACCAACAGTAACGACTGTCAAAGATCTACAAATGACAGCCGGGACCAACGGCTTTACGTGCTTTCCGAGACACGGAGGAAACTCGCTATGGTAAATGGTCACCCATCCACAGACCAACCTCGACAAGCGTGGCTTAACCCGGAAGATCGGTCTATGCGGCTGTAATTATTTAGCCACGAGCTCCTCGTGTATATACGAATACATACGAAAATGTTATAAACTCAATACTGAAAACATTTACCCAGCTATTTGAGAACTACGGGAATACCTAATTGGCATGAACATGGCATAGGAAATTTTTTGACATATTTTTGAAACTGACTTTATTAAACATATTTTTTGACGCGTTGGCCTAGTGTTCGCAAGTGCGACTGCGGAGCGTGAGGTCTTGAACTCGATCCTCAGGTCGAGCTCAGTGTTATTGGGTTTTTCCGTGTAGAATTTCTCAGTAACAGCCCGGAGTCTGGATTTGTGCCCGGTTGATGACAATAGGCTCGCCCCCTATTACATGGAACTTAAACATGTCAGCGAATAAGGGTGTACCACACACCCCTACCCAACCCTTCAGGGAATACAGGCGTGATATCACATTATTTTTTAAACTATGTATAAGAGCTGTGCCCTCGCGGCTCCGCCCGCGTTTTTTTTTCATGAACCTTCTCGCATATTCCAACAACAACTGTACAAAGTTTCAACTCAATCTGATGATCGATTCTCGAACGACGAAGACGAACAGACAAATATTTAAGAAGATTTACAATTTCAAGTATTGAAATATACAATAACATTGAAATCGTAAATACATAGCACATGTGACCATAACGGTTATAGAAGCACGTTCCTTAATTGAATTTCAATTAGCCCCGTCGGCGTCGTTCTCAAATAGCCCGACGTTACGGTAGTCATCTTTTAAAATAGATTTTAATGAACGTCAAATCTATCGTCTGCATTTGAAGTTTCATCGTTAAAGGAGCTCATCTACAATTGAAATTAAAATGGAGCAAGACTACCAAAAACATAATTATAATTTCATTCTTTGCTAACTTGTATTATAATCAATCAGATCTCTTGATCATTACGACAAATCACTCATCAATTTTATTATAGAATCAAACATCATTATATTTGTACGCTGCAAACTGCCTTTATATTTTTCTTAGCAATTCTTTCGATCCAATCAATGGTTGTCTGGAAGAAATCGCTTTAAGCGATAAGACCGCCATTTGTACTATTCTTAATCATGTGTATTCCTACTGTTTTATTTCTTTTAGTGTACAATAAAGTGTATCTATCTATCTATCATTATGTGATTGAACCTAAAATATTTACAACCTAATTCCACTTAGTTAACAATCATAACTACTTTAATAAAGATCAATCAATTACTATCACACGATCTAAACACACAACAATTTAGCGTCGATAAACATAATTTACATTCAAACGCGTTAATTTCGCCACAGTTCCGCGCTCGTGCGCCGGTGAGAGGGGATCGCACGCATGCGCTTGTCACGGACGCCCGGCGTTGCGCAGTAGCACCGAAAGTGCAACCGAGTTGCTCGAACGATCTACGCAGATATTAGTTGAATAGTCCTTTTAGTTATGTGTACGTATACTACAATAATATACGGTCTAACGGGATAGACCGAGTAATTAGTAGCACATCATTTAACTGATTCTAATTTTGGACAAAATTAGCACAATTTTCTAGATCAAAAGTCATCACTACATAGTATAAAACAAAGTCGCTTCCCGCTGTCTGTCCCCATATAAGCTTAGATCTTTAAAACTACGCAACGTATTTTGATGTGGTTTATTTTAATAGATAGAGTGATCCAAGAGGAAGGTTTTAAGCTATAAAACGTACACGTGCGAAGCCGCGGCGGGTCGCTAGTTCGTTATAAAAATAGCAACGCAGGTCTAATCGCGGAGAATATATTAAAACGCACGGGTAACTGACGTGGCGGAGTCGTGTTCATGTTCGTGAGGCAGGGGTATCTAGAGAGATACCCCTCTGGCTCCCCCAAACACACGACGGAACACAGTTACTTGACTTTAATGTGAGGGTGGTAGGGTAAGTGGACTGTATAGATCCTGGTAGGGTAGGATAGCTAGCTAGAAAGGTCGTGATATTATTTTCGAATCCAGAGTGAATTAAAAATGAAACTACTAAAAATATAGAGTTTTCTGATCAGGACTGCCTCCTTGGTCTAGTGAGGTCCTGAGTTTTATCCTCAAGTCGGGAAAAGTGTTATTGGATTTTTCCGTGTAGAAGTTCTCAGTAGCAGCCAGCTCAGGACTTGCCTGGTTGATGACAATAGGCTCGCCCCCTATTACATGGGACTTAAACATCGGAAATGACGATGTACTGTACACATCTGCCCACCCCTTCAGAGAATACAGGCGTGATTGAAAGTTATCTTTTCTGATCAAAAATAAATTAATAATGTACAAACTAACTACATATACAACATATAACTAACTAAATATACTTATTATCTTAGCATCACTATACTTAATAAAACGCAAAAAAAAGTTATTTTACTCAGCTGTAACTTCTTTCCCATGTATACAACAACGACATTTACATACTTCTGCGCAAGGGGATGACTGGGGCTTCGATTGCTCGCTTTGCTCGCTTTGCTCGCTCACTTTAGCCCCCGTCATCCCCTTCGAACCTAACCTATCCGTGTCGGAGTGTGAACAAACAATATTCGTTAAAAAATAATTCTACTGTTTGATAAGTTTGTTAAACAAAAAAATGTGATTAAAAATTCATTGAATTGTGTTTCTGTGAAATATGTTTCATTCAAGTAATTAGTCTTTGAAACAATAATATTCGAAAAAAAAATACAAGGACCAAATAGTATATGAAACATTTTCTGGGAAACGAAATTCTATGTTTCTGTCTGCGAAACAAGGGGACACCTGTATTATGTCCCACGACTGATACAAGCTCTGGCTTAGTTTGGGAATCAGTATCAGTACCTCTAGTGTATTACATTAATAATTATATTGTGTCTACCTCTTACATAACCCAATGTGAATGTATTTTTAGTGACAATAAAACCTTTATTATTATTACTAAGCCGGTAAATCACGATAACTAGGTATTAACACCGGATTCAAGGTACACAAGACACCTGAACCTTGTGACCGCAGGTGCTTGAACAATACAACAATATACGTATAGTTTCTCAATAAACATAAAAACCATTTTTCACACGGCTATAACAAATATAAGGTCCTTCTGGAAAGGTTACAGTTATCTGATCACTATGTTATTGCCCTTGTACACTAAAAGACCGTCTGAATAGCCCCATTTGCGAAGCAGACATCGTTTTTGTTTTTATTGCGGATCGTAATGGTATGTGTGTTATATTAATTAACATTAACGAAGATGTAAAAGTCTTAATGATTTTTTGGATGGAGCAAAATACTTTTTGAGATGTAGGCGGTAGGATTTATTCAAGAGTACATTTTTTTTTATAATAGTTCCGCCTACTATACTCGTTATTGCAGGAAAAAACAAACAAGAAACATTACTATAAAAATAGAGATGTACAATCGATGGTCTTATCTTTGGATGGACATGATTTGCAAGAAAAAAAGAGAGGGGTAGTTCGCGGTGTGACAATAAATAAGGAGACATTAAATAATGTACTCTAAATAAACCTAAAACACAAATAAATAAATATTATAATACAATAAACATATATACGTCATCAACTTTACACTGGTGTTCATCAGCATTGTTTCTTAAAAAACCGTTTACTTAAAATTCTAGTGCATTTTTCGTGTAAACTGTTGGTTAATCAAAACACCAGCCTTAGCGGTAGAACGTCAACCACACTAACAGTTTCTTTGAAAATGATGTAATGGGATGTTCCTGGTTAACGGAAGAGTGACAGCTGTCTCCTTGCACAACTCAGAAAGAGGAAAATAATATACACTAGGTACTATCGATTTTTACATGAAGGTAAGGGTCTCTCAGCCTCTATAAAATAAACTGGCAAAACTTCACGGGCTTACTAAGTACCGTTAATAGAATATATTACGAATAAGAATAAGTATTTACGTTAGTCGCTAGAATCGATACTTTATAGCGATCTACCGGACTAGATAGCATGTTTAGTATAAAAATGAAACTATTTTTTCTTATAAAATTGTGGTGGAACGGAGTTTACGGACCTCCAGGTTACGGGTTCAAACTCAGGCATGTACCAATGTGACTTTCTCAATATCATTATGTACGCTCTTAGTTAATCTTAGCCACCACTTACATATGGTAAAGGAAAACATCGTGAGGAAACTTGAATACAATGGTCTGAAATCGCCAACACGCAGTGAGCAAGCGTGGAAATCAATGCTCATTTGTTCTTGGTAACAGTTTTAGGCTGATATTTATTATACCGGATTCCCACGGTGCGTGATAGCGCGCACCGCGACACACGAGCTCGCACCGTCGCACCATGGGAAGAGACTCGTCCGTGGTAACGCGGACGCGTGCGGAGCGGTGCGCCGTATCCACATCACACACCCTCAAAATGTGGCTTCCCACGGTGCGTGATTTTACGGATGATACCACGCACAGCCGGTGCGCGCTATCACGCACCGTGGAAAGCCAGCTTCATATTCAAACGGAGAACTGATATTGATACCAAATCAGCATGCGTAGTTTCGCCAAACAAAAAGTAACCCTAAATATCGCGTCACACTGACACCTGTACCAACACAATTCAAATAAAAAAGAAACTACTAAAAATGTTGGGTTGTTGCACTGGTAAACATAATGTAAAAAAACTAAAAACTAAAGAATCTGCGGCTGAAGCTAATTGCTTTTACATTAATATTCGTCTGAGAGAAAGGTTACAATACTGTTCGTGGGCGACTAACAGCCTCTTACTAACAATATTTTGCAATTCTGAGAACCCAGCGTTTCCTAGACAACAAATTCTGGTATTAGGTACAAATTATTTCGTAATTGCCGAGTTCCAAGAATGCTTTTCCGTCATATTCGTTTGAGTTAGTAAGTCTTTACTCTGGTCTTGTTACAGCATTATTCGAGTCAATTTCCCATAAGTGCTACTAAAGATGATTTTTTGAGGGAACTACTTAATGTATTAGCTTTGTAAATTATTTATACGTTACCAATTTGTCTTAAACAGTTTTTTTACGTCTTATTTGTTTTGTATGATATTGCATTTTCTGTCGGAGACCGCTATTTGATCTGTTTTAACACACAAGTTAAATAAAGTATTTTCTAACATTTAATTTTGTATTACGTAATTTTTTGATCACATCGTGTTTTATTTACTTACCTATGAAAATAATTTAAAGAAATCGTACAATTATGTAACGCTTGCACCTCCGTAAGTCGCAACGCTTAGAGCTAGTCGGCGTAGATGTTAATCTATCATACTCACTGATCCGAGTGACTACGTTAAATATTGGATTTGAAATACAGACTTTTGATCTAACATTAATTTTGTTAATAGTAAGATGTTCCTGATGTTCCTTACCAGGAAATACGTTAAAAGAAATAAGTACTTTTACCTGTAACCATATCAACCCGTATGAGTTGACCAATTCTTTTTAAAAAATCGTCGACGTATATACAGGGTGGAATCGTTAAGTGTCAACAGACGATTTTTTCGTCAACTTAAGAGATATTTAAAAAGTTATGGCTATTGTCAAAACTAGGCTACATGGAGAGTAAAATAATATAAATAACTTCAGGAAAAACAAAAGCCAGATATTGAAAATTTTGTTTTTCGCCCCCTCCATACATTTAGTATGAGAATTTCTTTTAACTGATCATACCAATCATACCTACGTAATCTCTCTCTTCCTTATTGTAAAAATGGCGGTGGAGTTAGCCTTACTCGACTTTGGTCTATCTAGTCATCTCTGTAATAAAGCTTCATATCACTAGATTCCTGAGCACTACCTAAATCTAACCCAGGATTTCGAACAGAAAACCGACAGATTTTGTAGTTCCAGATTGCCTATGTAATACGATAGCCTATTACTTTCATGTCTAATAAATAACGATAATATTGCAATCAGTTTGTTTAACTAATTAAAATTCTAATATTTCAATGACAATGTTCCTTATTACATGGCGCTAAATATCGTCATGACGAATTTTTGGCTGTATAACAGAACTCCTCTGCCTGCGTTTTAAGGGAATAGGCATTATGTGTATTTTTTATTAATTAAAAATAAATAAAAAATCTAAAGAACAACTTTTTTTTTGATAATTCGGAACTCAAAGCATAAGTAAGTACTCTGTAGTTTTTTTTTGTAACTTGTTATTTTTCGTTTTCAGCCAGTTCAGTTGATTAAAAGTTTAAATAAAATGTTGCCGTCTTTGTCATACAAGGAAGAAATATTATCCATTTTTTATTGAGTTATTATTAATCTTGTCATTCAGTAAACAATTTAGCTCGAAAATACAATGCAATAAAATTATAAGCTTTTTTAATATCTCATGAACAAAAATGTCATACTTAATGTACGGAAGTAGGTAAAATCAAAATTCTCGATATATGGCGATTATTTTTTCAAAAATATTTATGTTTTTTTAATTACTAGGCGACTTAGTTTTGATATTAGCCATAAGTTCCGAAATATTTCCTAAACTGACGGAATAATCGCCTGTTGACACTTAACGATTCCACCCTGTATATTAATACATTAAGTACATAGACCTCAAATCAACGATCAAGTATGTCCGAACCGAAAGCTAATTTAAGTCAATGGGTGCAGTCGAATTATCGCACGGTGAAAAACTAAATTAGGCATTGTGATGACAAAATAGGATTTAAATTAGTTTGTTGATATTTCTAAGTTTTTAAGACGGTGTGCTTTGGCGCGTGCTCTTGTGGTATATGTAAACTTAGGACACTTTTTTCTTGAATTTTGTAGTAGACCATGTTTGTGTTTCTACGTTAATGACAAAATTCGTTAAAATTGCAATCGAACCGAAACTCAACCACGGCCGTTCGACCGTTATCTTTATAAGAAAAAAAACTAAAATAGCCGTGGTTACGCTGCGGTTATATTGGAATTTTTTACATTGTTAGTAGAAATAGCCTCAAACAAAACGTTAATTAATGCTACAATGAATGGTCATGACAGTCTTGCCATAATCATCACCCTTAACGAACAAATGGGTGATAATAATATATTTAAAAACTTAGTCAATATAATCTGTAGTCACGAGCACACAGTCATGTATAGCCGGGTACGAATGAACGAACACGAACTTCGCGAACACAAATGTCGAACACGTTGTTTGCATGTGCGTACCATTACCAAACAGTGTATTCGGCGAACACATTCATAATGATTCGTGTTCGCGATTTTCGTGTTTGTTCGTGCGTACCCGGCTTATACGCGAAGCGAAACTCAAGTAATTTTCTCCGTAAATACCTATTATATTTATGAAGTATTTTACACGTCATGTATTCGTAGATATACAATGCAAACAATATTTCAAATTTTCCAATACAACCTCTTCTATATTACATTTTATTATTTCGCTACGTGTATACATGTTGATGCCCGTGACTGTACACCCTCTTAACAGACTGACTTACATTCCTTACTAATAATATTATAAATGCGAAAGTAACTCTGTATGTCTGTCTGTTTGTTACCTCTACACAATTAAATTACTGTACCGATTTTGATGAAACTTAGTACAGACTTGTGTAACTTTTTTTCCAAAAAACGCTGTAAATATAATAAACGATATCCACGCAGGTGAAGCCGCGGGCGAACATCACTAGTTCATAATAATTTAAATGGCTCGTATTTAAAAAGTTATAATATTAAAATGAAATAAAGGTACAGGGCAGCAATATTAAAAAAAATATGAAAGGAATGAAGTGAATGTTAAAAAAAAATAACAATTATAAAAGTGATTTCATTCTCTGACGACTACAGAGTCAGTCTCTTAGGAGTTCACCGAGTACTTGGCTATTTTTTATTAGTTATTCAGATATTTTAAAACGTGCTCTCCGTCCAACGTTTAATTTCAAACTTGCTAGACTAAAAACTTTCGTCTTAAAGATTTTATTACTATGAATTCTAATATCAGATATTAATCCCTTGTTCTTAGGATTCCGTTGTCGAACAAGGAACCCTGAGGTTTATATTATTATGTCAGTCTACCACGAAAATAAAGCCACTAGGATTTACTTAATTATTAAATGTTTTTAATATCTTTTGCTGTTTTACCTTGTATATATACCTTAGTTTTAGAGACATTATTATGTAAAATGTAGATCATTTATTTATCAAGCAGTTTGCTAAGAGCATACTATTTGTCGTAGGTCACTGTATCAAGTGCACAAATAAGTTTGGCGCATTTTTTTAAAAGCCGATTTCCAATATTTTACTTCTTTTTTGTTTGAAATTATTTTTTGTCTTGTACTGTTATGGTTTTAAATAAAAATCTGACCACGGAACCCTACTTCATGCGTGGTGAATCACTTGGCAAATTATTTACCTCTGACTTTATTTATTTTTTACAAAATATTACCCTTATTTATTACAAGAAAATTGAAGGTGAAAGAAATTCTAAACACTCGTGTTTTTTTATTAAAAAACCGAAATCACGATGAAGTTTAAGTGAACACCAAAAACTAATTTAATTTCGACATGTACACCGTAAATTACATTATTTCTACCTGTTAATATGTACTGTACTTACTATGTAGATAAATATACAAGTTACATAATAAATTATATGAAGTATAGTGCTCAACTTTTAATTAAATTGAACTTATAAATGGAAGAGTAGATATTAAAAGTACAACTTAGGGCCGATTTTTTAATAATCAACCAACTCTTATCTGGGGGATAATTATGACATTTCTTGTACCTACAGAACATCTGTCAAAACGTCAAAATTATTCTTCAGTTAAAAGTTATCTGACGATTGAAAAATTGGCCCTTAATCAAAAATACCTTTCCAACGGGAATGAAAAAACTAGACAAAACTATTTTTACTCTTGTAAATCGTCAATATCAACCAATAGAATCGTAATAAATATGATATTAGTATTTAGGATCCCCACGTCAAATGCTGCTAAATTTAAATAAAGTATTTGTGCAGCGGTAATTTTTTTTTCCTATATAGACATAGTTACATAATACGACCTAATTTATAATTTTATTTATAATTTATAATTTTATGTGCTGGCGCTGCTGCTGTAGCTGCGGAGGCCCTCAATCGGCGAAAATATAATAACTTGATTAGTAATTATATTTTCGAGCCGTTTGGGGTCGAAACACTCGGGCCGTGGGGTCCGAGTGCCCAAATCTTATACAAAGATCTTGCAAGGCGGCTGGTCGATACGACCCGTGACCCGAAGGCTGGCCTCTACCTTGGCCAAAGGATAAGCATTGCCATACAACGTGGCAATGCTGCCAGCCTTCTGGGCACGTCACCAGTCGACAGCGATGCGGAGGAATATTTTGACGCACTATTTTAGTTTATAGTTTTATTAGGATATTTTTTATTTTATTTGTATATACTTTTATTTGTAATTATGTAAATATTATAAGAATAATGTATATAGGAATTGTATATATTATGTAAATGAATAAATAAAAATGATTTGGCAAGTATCTCATTAATTAAAAAAAAAATTGTCATGAAGTAAACATTATACGAACATCATTAGATTAAAATTTTGCTACATTTATAATTATTTTTTCATAATATTATAAAAAGGAACTACGGGACTGACTTGTTCTATTGTGGAAAGGAAGTTCCTTAAAAATAAAACTTAAAACATTATATGCTAGTAGGCCAAGGCATAATTTTAGATACTTAGTATAATTTTATCTATCATTTGAAAGGCTGGGATAAGTTTAAAATTACCAATCTTTGATCATTTTGACGTTGTCTTATTTACGATGATCATAAACCTAAGTATTTATTTTATGACGTACACCAAGTTGCACAATCAGCTGCAACAAGATGTATAACTTGTAAAAGGAGTAGTTATTGAATTAATTATTGTACACATATAATCTGCCAAAACAATCGAATATTTGCTTCATTTTAAGAATCTGTTCCCGAATATTTTTTAATATCACTGTTTAATTAGTGGGTGTATTAAAAGAGCCTCCACGAGTGACGACGATACTTAAGTATGTCCGGCGCACCCTGGGCAGTCAGCCTCGCTACCAACCTTGCTGACTGGCTAATCTTTTCATCACGGCATGAGCTATTGTCGCATATCTCGGGCGACACGAAAGACTGTTTAATTTTGCTAAGTGTTTACATATTTTTGCAGCTGACTGTACTCTATTGAATCAGACTAAAAACTCAATCAATTCTTAAAGCACAGTATCTATTGAGATGTGAATCAGAATATTATATATAGTAGAACTTTAATACTTTTAATAGGACGAAACAGGAAAATAACATTACATTTTTTTATGCAGCATAAGACAGATAACAGACATTGTCAGCTCGCAACAATCGCTAATATAGCATGGCTTATGTTTAACTTACCACCAGATATAGTAACACATAACAGACAAAAATAGTAAATTATCACCAAAATTAAACCTGCATTTTAATATAAAATAACAGCCAAAGTTTTAACATCTCGCTATCCTATTAAAGCAAAACGACTCCAAATAAATCATTGTTAATCCAAAAGTAGTAAATGTTGTAGTTAATGAACACCAAATTGTCACTTTTTTGGGTTTCCAAAGTAGAGTCGACGGAGCCCCGCTGCACGGGGCTCCTATTTCTGTCTGCAGGGTTTAAAGTAACCTAACACGAAGGGATCCCCTTCGAACCTAACCTATCCGTGTCGGAGTGCCACGGGGGTGCTAAGATTTGGTGATCATTTACTACATTTGGTGTTCGAATACAATTTGAAGTGCAGTTGTGACTAAAATAGCTAGTACTATTGTAATTTTTGACTTTATTTTTCTGGTGTCAAGTATATATTTTTGGTAAAAGAACTAAGGGTGTCAAAGCATTTTACGGTGGTCATTATATTTAACCGCGTATAGCATAGCACTATTGTCTATTAGTATATCAGACTTCGCTCATTTCAACAGTATCTATGAGTATCTAATGGTATGTCTACACCCGTGCGCTTTCATGTTCATCTTGCACTTTCAACTTTCAATTCCTCTTGCGTCGAGCACACGCAATATTGATTGCCATAAGACGCATGCAGCTTATCGTCTACACCGGTGCGCCTCGGTCAGTCGTCAATCGACATATAACAGACGGATTAGCGTGCGCTAGGGGCATGCGCTTTTGTCGAACTAGTATTAAGGCACGCGCTATTGAATGCGCTATGGCGCTTCACGCACGCTTCAGACGAAGACGCAAGATGAACATGAAAGCGCACTGGTATAGACATAGCTTAAAGTGTAAAGAAAAAATATTACAAAAATACCAGAAGGTGCGAATTTGCCAAATTACTCCCTAATACCAACTCTTGGACCAAACCAAGTTACAAACAATTTCCACTTTGAGAGGCTTGATCAAAGAAATAAAACTAAAAAACAGGCCTTCCTCAGACTTGCCGACGAAAATGAGAGTAAATTTAACCAGCAGTAATTCTCCTTTGAAGGCCTCCTGGGAACTCAGTTGAAAGGAAAATTGCAAAAGTTAACGTTCCCTTATGAGGCCCCGAGTTATAGCAACTAGATATTTAAGGTCGCGAGTGGTCCACCCTTTTATTGTAATATCTGTACTTTAAACATTTGTAACAAAGTTCGCCTTTGAACTATGCAGCTATTTGGAAGTTTGAAACGTTATTACAGTCCCATTTACATGTTAATATGAAATATTATAGATGGTGTTGAAACGAAATTTGTTTAAAACCCAAGCCTTCAATCGAGTTAGACTTTGTCGCAAGACTATCTCGCAAAACGACGGTGTAATTGAGTCAACCTACTATCAAATGCATATTATACAACGTTTACAATAACCTGAATTCTAATTGCGCAACACTCTCGTAATCGATACAGCTTTGATTTAGACAGGTCAACAATTTTCATAGCAACGTATGTATTAACTAACAATCCGACTTCTCCACAGCTTTGTACCACGCAATGAATTGTTGTATTGCCAAAATTTACTATTGAAATTACGAATGTGATACGAAATTCGGATGCTGGTTAGAAAAAGACCGCGTCAATCTTGAGTAGAGTACCTGAGAATTGTAGCGAAGAATTACATTTAAGAGAAGTGGATCTTGAGGCATATTGTGGGGAGATTGATCAGGTAAGGAACGTGTTTTCCTGGTCATCTTCCTCATAGAATGCTCGCTTAGGACATAAATATATGTAGGACTGTTTTTATAACTAACTAACTAACTCTAGATCATAAGTTTTTGTTGAATGTTACTAGCATAATATAGATTGGATTCAGTTTAATACCTCATTTTCGCCGCTTACGAGAATCGTATAAAAACGACATATCAAACTGAATCAATCGACAACTAACTTATGAAAACGGCAGACCAGCCAGACTAACATGCGCAGCGACAAATAATTTTGTCGTCGCATTATCTCGTGCCGAGACGAGATAATGTATGGTTTATCTCTACCAGCCCGTCATAGTCAATCAAATATTTAACTCTTACATTTCCCAGCGTTTATAGAACTTCTGAACACTTACATTTACTGATCGTGTGTGTTCAAATCATCACAGACAGTGTGTTCCCACCAGATAAATACGAGTATGTATATCATAGCAACATTACCATTGCCCAAAATTATCCCTTCAAAACACACAAACGTCGAGACACTTTTCCTCTACTCCCTAAAAAATAACAAAACGTCACCCGAAAAATACGAGATGGACGCAAGCAAACAGAATCGCAGCTGGCCTTAACAAACAATATTATTGACTTGGTCAGATGTTTGCCCAACAATATTTGTTTGTTGAACGCCCACGTGTTGTAATCGCAACGTCTATTACCCCTATGTTACGTGGGATACATGTGTCATTTGTAGGAAATTTTCCCATGACAATTCGTGATATCCCTGACGGATTCGCTCAAAGAGACCAAACGATTTTGGTGAAACATATCATCACACCTGTATTCCCTGAAGGGTAGGGCAGAGGTGTTTAAGGTATATAGAGGTGTACGATTTCACCGTTATGTTTGAATCCCATTTAATAGGGGCCTATTGCTATCAATCGGTTACAAATCTAGACTCCAAGCTGATACTACTGAGAAATGCGGCAAGGAAAAACCCAATAACAATTTGCCCGACCTCGGCATAAAAATTAGGACCTCACGTCCATTATCTTCTGTCCTGTTGCTGGGCCAAAATGACTAAATATCTTTTTTGACAATGAGAACCTTTACAAACATAAAACTGATGATGAATGAAAAAAAAACAGTAAAATGTGTCGTTTTATACGGTAAATAAATACATATAAATACGAAACAATATTATGTACATTTTAGACCTTTTGGACTAGACATACGGCCGCGACATTCGTTTTTTTTTCCTGCTAAAATTACTAAAATACTGCCAACCCACTAAATACTACTACTATCTCTATGAACTTTTAATGAAATTTTTGTATGACACCCATTCTTCAATATTGCAAAAAGAACTTACGCTACAAATACTTTTACATGCGGGAATCAAACCCAGTAAATTCTTTTTACCTTCAGTTGAATACTGACTTTTCTCTACAAAACGTTATCATACAAAGAATATCAAATATTAAAAAATATAACATCGATAACATAGCTATTTTACGGTTTTTGATGATGCCGTTTACATTTTTTCGAGTGCAGTCTTTTTTCGGCTACAATTTACGAAATGACTGAGCTGTCGGGACTCATCTTAGGGTGAATAGAGTTTTATCTACACATTATCACACCACGACTGAGCAAGGTCATTCATTATAAAAGAAACCCTAGTGATTTAAAGAAAAAATCCCACGGTTATTATACCCCAATTTGCACCCAATACAATGCAATGATTAGGTCATAAGTCGACTTACTTGCAAGTACGCAGCATCAGAGACAAGGCCACACAGGAGCGCCCCGGTGAGCGCCCTCAACACCGCTTTTCCCATTTCGCCACACATTTTGATAACTATTAATACTTTAAAATGAACGGACTGTGCGCGAGTGTAGCTGTAACTAAATGAAGTAAAGGTGCATAGGTGGACGCCCCACTAAAGTTAGTCCGTGGTAGGGTAAAAGTTTATGAAACACTCGAGCGGCCAAAGACCTGTCGAATTAATATTGCTCGTATTGCGAATTTAATTTACGTTGGCTCGCGTTCAGGTGGAATCGATTGGTCGACCCGCGAAATTCTTTATTTCATGTATTAGATCCTTTATAAAAGTCTAATTGATAATTAATTAAAGAAAATAAATAAAAAGAAAAGTCCTGACTGACTGACGGACTGATTCATCAACGCCCAGCCCAAACCCTTGGACCTAGAAAGCTGAAATTTTGCACAGAGATTCCCTTTATAATGGAGACAAGGATTGAGGAAGGAATTTTCAAAATTCAACCCCTAAAGGAGTTAAATAGGGGATGAAAGTTTGTATGGAAAATCATCACTTAACGGGTTGAAAAGTAGTTATGTTAAGCTAAGTTGTATTAGAACACACGTCAATTTTATTTGAAAAGATAATCTAAATTATCAAAAATGTTCATAATACCTGGATATCAGCCATGTTATTTCTTTTGTAGGGCTGTCGTATAAACTTAATGACGACTTTCAAATGGTTTTTCGAAATTACAGGTTATAGGTATAAACGTTGTGTGAGTGATTAGAGTGATAAATGCTGTGATAAGAGTTGTTAACAAATAATTAGCATGTAACAGGCTGTGTTATGGAAATAATACAAGATTTGTATAACGTGAGTAGTTATAACCCTAAATCGGTTTGTTTACCTGCATTCGTTATCTGGCGCAAGTAAAGGTACCTTTTTTCGTGTAGAAAATCTACCCTACGTGGCAAAGCGAAGCATTTATCGGACACTTACGAATCAAAGTCCACCGTGGCCGTTCTCAGCACATTACAAGAGCTCCAAGATCTTACATAAAAATACTTACAACGCTTTCTGTTTCTATTGTGACAAAATGATGCTACAAGGACATATTTTTAAGTGAGCAACGCTGCGGGTGCAGTTAAGGTACAATTCCGTGCATCGCGGCCAATCGCAGCCGCGCGCGATACGTCGCGTGTGGCTAGGGTTGCCATGCGTCCGGGTTTCCCCGGATTTGTCCTAGTTTAGAGGGCGTCCGGGGAGCGTCCGGGCGGAGCTTCATATATAGTCCGGGTTTAAAAATTTAAAGTTTTGGGCCGCCCGCGACACACGCACTGACCGACGAACCGACTCGCTTAACAACTGTTTTTATTACACTGACTATGTTTAAAAAACCTGTTGACATGTCCGGGTTCTGGGCTCTAAAATCCGGGGTTTTCACGCGTCTTGTCCTGGTTGCCAAATTTTAGAGATGGCAACCCTACGTGTGGCAGACGCGCGCGGCTGATGCGTCAATAGTCAGAGTATGAAAATGTATGGCACCGCTTCCGAAGTTTGCGACAGACGCGTGCGGCTAACGACAGATTAGTCAGTATATTATAGACTATTGACGCATTAGACGCGCGCGTCAGCCGCACGCGATCGAACGCGCGCGGCTGCCATCGGCCGCGATGCACGGAATTGTACCTTTAGTCGAAAATACAATTGTAAAGTATTGTTAATTACAATCTGGCTATACATGTATACTGTGCTTCTTTAGCATAATCAGCCCATTACTGACCCACTGCTGGGCAAAGCCCTCTCTCGGAATGAGAAGGGTTTTAGGCCTTAGTCCACCACGCTGCCTTGACGCGGGTTATCGGACTACACACATCATGGAGAACTTGTTTTGGAGCCCTCTCAGTTGGGTAGGTTTCTTCACGATGTTTTCCTTCAAAGGAAATTCTGGATTCAAATAAACTTTAAACTAAAATTACTTTAAAAATAAAAGAAAAACCGACTTCAAAAAGAGTTAAATAATTAAAAGAGTATTCTCCATTGTTGGTCCCATTTAGATTTGGTGAAAATCTGATGAGGACCCTCGGAGATTGACAATGGATCTCTGCAATGGATAACAGCAAATTACCCGTGATTGCTGTAATTGCATGTTTATGTACTGTTTTTGCCACTTAAAATAGAAAAATAAAATTACTTTAAAAATAAAAGAAAAACCGACTTCAATAATAGTTAAATAATTACCATATTATAAAATTAACAGTTTCAGAAGTCGGTGCTAATCCACGCTGAACCGGATTGAAGGCACCGACTTCTGGAACAAAAAGAAGAATTTTTCAAATCGGTTTAGGCGTCTTTGAGTAATTGGGGAACACACATAAAAAAAAGATTCCGACGAATTGTGAACCTCTTCCTTTTTTTAAAGTCGGTTAATAAAGCTCAATAATTCTAAACTATGTAAATATGTGCAGCATAAGAATTTTTTATACTTATGTGTGTGTGTATGGGTGTTACCACACCAATCGATCGATCGTCGATCGATGCCATCGATCGATAGCAGAATGGATTAGTCGACGTCGATCGATAGTTTCTACCACACCAATCGATCGATAGCCGATAGATGCCATCGGTCGATGGTAGAATGGATTGGTCGACGTCGATCGATAGTTTCTACTAGACCTATCGATCGATAGTCGATCGACGATCGATCGATGGTAGAATGGATTGGTCGACGTCGATCGATAGTTTCTACTAGGCCAACAACAACGCGTCCTCTTGTGAATACATTTCGAAAGAAACTGATGGTATATAGCCAGGGTTAATCGATCTACGTCGACCGATGCCATTGACCGGCAATCGATCGATTGGTTAGTCGACCGGTATCCGTCGACCGATGCCATCGACCGGCAATCGATCGATTGGTTAGCCGACCGGTATCCGTCGATCAATTAAAGCTACCACACCAATCGATCAACGTCGACTGATGTCGATCGATGCCATCGATCGACTATCGATCGACTGGTGTGGTAACACCCTATGGTGTTGCGAAAAATTCATATGAACCAACAGCAGCTGTCAAACAATTTATATTTCAAAATAATAAATGTTTCAATCATACAATATTATTTCGTGTTCTCACAATATTTCATGCGTAAAAATACATTTCAAATAACAGAAAGTTAAAATAAATAATTCAGATCTGCAAATAAAGTAACTCTGCAAGTTAATAAAAACGTTAACAAGTTGTAAAACAAACAACGCTTGTACACGAAGTTGTTTGTTTTGATTTTAAACGTGTAACGCAATATTAAATACTTTCTATTTTATAACGAGCATTAAAAAAATACGGTACGCCGAAGACCGTGGCTGAACGAGAGAAATATTATACAAAAAAAAAAACATATCGTAAACCATAACTGTCAAAACTATTAATTTTGTTTTTGTTGTCGAAAAGTTTGACAGTTCGGTTCGGTTGTAGTACGTTTGCAATTTGGCAACATTTTTTTAAACGCTTTTTTAAATGCGGGAAGATCAGAAGGCCAATTCTCGTAATTAAAGATGTTCAAAATACAGGTTCGAACTAGTCTCAGTCTAGTCTCAATCTCATAAATATGACCAATGGAATTCTTGTTCGTTAACAAACAATGTCAAACGTGAGATTATATTGAAATGAGATTGAAAGTTGACTGAAGCCAAAAGGGTATTCTGGTTACATTATGTACTGAGCCATTTTAACAAGTTGGAATTCTCATTTATTTCTAAAATTTTAGTCTATGACTGTTGATATCGGTATGCTATCGGTAATAGATTTTAAGTTGACTGAATTGACATTACATAGAGATAGACTGAGATGATACTGAAACCGTACCGAACTTTAAATGTACCAGAATACCATTTTTCATTCAATTCATTATTTAATATCACTTCGGTCAACCTTCAGTCTTACTTCAAATTAATTACGAGAATTGGGCTTCTGAGTTCGACCACGGTCTGCACCTCCTGACTTTTCCAATTCATCAGATCAGAGTTTGATCATTACTTGCGTTAACAGTGAAGTAAAACATCGTGACCGCACACCTGAGAGGGCAACAAAAATTTCTCGATGATGTGTTGTCTTCAAAAGCGACATTTCACGGAGACTTTTAAGGGTTCGTCTTTTTCTCTCAATATCTTTTAATAACCATATTGAATCACGAGCCACTAATTAACGAACAACAAAATGCGTCCATCAACCATTTTTCGTAAAACAATAACGTCCAGAAAATATCGGCAACGCTATCCCGGTATTCGGAACACATCAACGGAATTACGTTGCCGATAAAAGGATTTTTTGACGTCCGCTGAAAACTCGTGTCGCTATACTCGGTATGAACGTACCAGCACTTTGTGATTGACTTTTTTATACACAAATAAAAAAAAACTTTCATTGGATTAAGACAAAATTGTTTATTCTATCTGTGAATGCCGTCAATACTGTCGGTAGTATGTTTTGTTAAAACTAAAGTGTTGACAGCGAAATGTGTCATATACAGATTCTATTTGTTTGTTGTTTGTTTGAATTGTGTTTGTATAAAGTACAATAGGTAGCAGAGATGTTTCGGAATTCGCAACTCTGTTGTTATTATTTTGTTACAGTAATTTATGAGTGGATTTGATTTGACATGACACGTTTTCCGGGTGTTAATTTTAATAGAAATGGAGTGATTTTTACAGAAATGGAGTGATTTTTACAGAAACAGAGTGACTTTTATGAAATAAATCGGGTTTTATTTATTCTAAGTAGGAATGCATTTTGTATTTTGTGACTGCCTGGATGTTCTTTGTATTGTCATATAACTGAAGGTACTCTTGGCATGTGCAGCTGAACTGAGAAATAAAATCTTAAATCTACAGGCTACATAACCTAGTTTTACATCTCCAGTATAAATTGACCTCTTATTGTATGCAAAGCCTAGGCAATGCAATGCTAAGCAAGCTAGTGTTAGCGACACTACAATTTAATCGTTAAGGAGTGATTCTATCATTACAGTTATCGCTAATATTGGTATGTCAGGATTGTGAGCAAGGTAAATGTAGTAAATAAAACCAACATAGACTCTCCACCACTGAGAGTACTTGTATTTGGGTTAGTGTTAGTAACATGAACTAGATCACAATATAATACTTTAGATAATTATTACAAGTTATTACAAGATCATAAAATAAGGACAAGCTAGTCAGATATAAAAGGTCAGACTTCTTCAGCTGATCTACACAGAATACTCTAGACGAGTGTTCCGTCGTACGGTCCAAGAAGCAATCCCCCGGGCGCACCGAGCGAGCCGGTCTCCTCCCTCCAACGGGCAGTGGTGGTCCGATGTTGACGTCACGGTTAGTTAGGTGGCGGACAACAGATGGCGCTCACTCCACGAAGTTCCCGACACTAGCTAAGGCAATGCGAGATCAGCTCACACTGGAATTGTATAGCTTAATATTAATATGTTACCGTGCGTACACTCGTTTTTCAAGAGTAGACGTAGTATGACCACCATATACACACAGTCTACCTTTATCTTACTCCTTACAGTCGGTCAACGTAGAACATTGTCGCAGGGCAATCCTGCGGGGGGTTGCAGGGTGAAGGAGCGGAGGTTATGTCCCGAGTAGCCATACTGCATACTCGGGACATAACCTCCGCCCCTACACAGTAGGTACACTGTGATATCACAGTGTACCTACTTACTACATACAGTGGGTCAACGCCCATACATTTGACAGGTCCTATGAAATGTCAAAATTGGTAACACTTGTCATAGGGTTGTCACATAAAACAAATTACACAAACTTTGTCAAACAAACGTCCAAATTAATTAACGCAGTGACACGCAAAAAGAAAACCACACATGCGTAATGTTGACGATTGACAAAATAATGCAAAGGTCGTAATGTAAGGTAAGCAGCAATTACGCCATCTTATCCTGGAATTTTGTAACAATATTTAAAACTACAAATTTTGTACAGTCGCAGTGGCTAACGCTTGGGGGGGTAGGTAAGAGTCATAAATTATTCCCAAATCCAAGAAGGAGCCATAGAAAATTACTTATTATTCATGGATATTACTTCTATGGTTAAAGCCTAAGTATTCCTCAATCATATACGGCGATCAAAAAAATTTACCAGTTAAATGTAATTGGCCAGGTAAACCGTGGTCCCTATCTTGGTGTTTGAAAATGGATCTTGTTTTTGTAATCAGCGTCCCCGAAAATCATGGATTTGACACCCATCACGGCAAATTTGAAAATTTTCATGGCCGCCATCTTGAATATAGATTTTGACCTCATTTTCGTCATCAGCATCCCCGAAAACCATGGAAATGACACCCATGATGGTTAAATTGAAATTTTAATAGCCGCCATCTTGAAAATGAATTTTGACCTCATTTTCGGCATCAGCATCCCCGAAAACCATGGAAATGACACCCATGATGGTTAAATTGAAATTTTAATAGCCGCCATCTTGGAAATGAATTTTGACCTCATTTTCGGCATCAGCATCCCCGAAAACCATGGAAATGACACCCATGATGGTTAAATTGAAATTTTAATAGCCGCCATCTTGGAAATGGATTCTGAGCTCATTTTCGGCATCAGCATCCCCGAAAACCATGGTTTTGACACCCATCACGGCAAATTTGAAAATTTTCATGGCCGCCATCTTGAATATAGATTTTGACCTCATTTTCCTCATCAGCATCCCCGAAAACCATGGAAATGACACCCATGATGGTTAAATTGAAATTTTAATAGCCGCCATCTTGAAAATGAATTTTGACCTCATTTTCGGCATCAGCATCCCCGAAAACCATGGAAATGACACCCATGATGGTTAAATTGAAATTTTAATAGCCGCCATCTTGGAAATGGATTCTGAGCTCATTTTCGGCATCAGCATCCCCGAAAACCATGGAAATGACACCCATGATGGTTAAATTGAAATTTTAATAGCCGCCATCTTGGAAATGGATTTTGACCTCAATTTCGGCATCAGTACCCCCGAAAACCATGAAATTAACACCCATTATGATTAGATGAAAATGTTGATGGCCGCCATCTTGGATTTGGATTTTGACGTTATTTTCGGCATCAGTGACCCCGAAAACCATGAAATTAACACCCATGATGATTAGATGAAAATTTTCATGGCCGCCATCTTGGATTTGGATTTTGACATCATTTTCGGCATCAGTGACCCCGATAACCGTGGAAATGACTTCCTACGAACAATCATTTGAAAATGTATGTATGCCGCCATCTTGGATTAGTAAACAGACTTTATAATAAAATTCTCGTAATAGGTACACATACATATCTATAATAAATTAATATAATTTCTATGAACGATATCAATCAAATTTGAAATCAAAAAGTGCGAGCCCTGGAATTTATGTCCCGAGTAGCAGTATGGCTACTCGGGACATAACCTCCGCCCCTTCACCCCGCAACCCCCCGCACGATTGCTCTGTGACAATGTTCTACGTTGACCGACTGTAAGGAGTAAGATATAGGTAGACTGTGGTGATATACAGGGGTTTTAATAAAAGAATAATAGACAAAATGACATATACGCAATGGCAATATTTCCTTCCCGCTGTCTGTCCCTATTTATGCTTAGATCTTTAAAACTACGCAACGGATTTTGATGCGGTTTTTTTTAATAAATAGAGTGATTCAAGAAGAAGGTTTATATGTATGAAACATTGCACCAGTGCGAAGCCGGGTGGGTCGCTAGTTATGTCTATTCTTCAATCGACAGAACCCTTGTCTAGTCATGCTGCGCCTGCTGGAGCAGCTTTCAATCATCATACAAAAAGAAGTCGAGTGGCAGGACACACAATTTTCATCAAACTGCAGCATATCCAGTAAAGATCCATAAAACAAATAGATTGGTAGTACTTACTTAAACAAATAGTTAGTTCAATAATTTAAAAATAAATGAATATGTTCCGAATACACGAGTAATGAGTAGAAAATTTGTTTTTATCGTAGACTATCGATAACCTTTGCGCAAGCGCCGATCGAACATAATTCTTGACGAGTTGTGAAACATCCTGAAAATTGTTATGCGTCCTTTGTAAAAAATGGATCGATGATTTATTGACGTAGGTAGTAAATGAATAATTAGCAAATTAAAATTCGACTACAGACTTGTTAACAGACTTTTGGGATATTATACCTAAGAAAAAAAAACTAAAATAGAACATTTTTAAGCCATAGGTAATTTGTCATTGACACATTCATTTTATATTTATAATGCACGCATATCGTTTTCATTAGCGTATTGTACAATCACAGGGGCCTAATTCTCTTAAAATAAATCTTGATAAATCACAACCGAACCAAGGCCGAACCGTTCATTCAGACAGTTCTCAATTTCAAAAGCTATCAAATTGTTTGACACAAAAAACAAAATCAATCATTTTGAAAGTTTTCGAAAACAAAAACTGACTGACGGTTGTGGTTCGATTGCGTTTGGCAACAATTTATTTTAGGAGAATTGGGCCCCAGTTCATGATGATGACAGGATGCCGTTTTCCGGACATTATTTTATTCAAACTATGTAGTTTTGCTTGTGGTTGAAATTCGGCATTTGTATTTTTATATTTTTTAACGGCAACATTTACTCATGTTATTATGTAAGTATGTAGGTAAGTTTCAATGCTCTGATTTTTTTAAATTCTAAAAATCTTTCGCTAATTTTCGAGGTTTTCGTATACATATAATGATGATAATCAGTATCGAACTAAGAATTTTCTAACTGAATAGCGCAACTAATCTGCCATTTGAATCCAGGAACCGGAATTAGGAACTAAACATTTACTAAATCAATGAAACTCTTCAACTAACATAACAAAAACAAACAACTAACAAAAACATAACGAACATAACATATTACGCGCATTAGAAAATCATTTGATAACAAACGCTTTCAGTTTTCACGGGCCGTTGCGCGTGCGCTGGCCGTGGGTTTCCCGGCGTCCGATTTAATTGTTGCCGCTTTGTTTTGTTCCTAATTCATAATATACAAGGTGTAACATAAATAACGTACAACCTCTTAAGGGGTCACTGTAGGTAGGTACTCATCATTATGAACATCTTTTACTAAGGGACAAAAATTGAAATTGCGAAAGAAAAATCAGCTGTTCCCTACATTTTGACGAGTTATACGAACATAAATGTAGGGAACAGCTGATTTTTTTCGCGATTTCCAAATAAACGTTGTTCATAATGATGAGTACCTACAGTGACCCCTTAAGAGGTTGTGCGTTATTTATGTTACACCTTGTATATGAGAAAATGTTCACGTGGCAACCGTGGTATTATTGCAGCGATGTTTAGCAGTATATGTTAACAGGCTGATATTATGATGATGGTTCACACCGTGTACCATATTTAATTTCAATATTCAATAGACATAAGTCACGACTTACGGTTATACAAGGTTGGTCGGAAAGGGGGTACTAATCCGAGGGTGTTAAAGTACCGATAATAATGAATAACTTTTGTATAATTATAGTACAAGCATAACGGTAAAAAAAATTTACGATAATACAATCCAAACAAACATAACATTATAGAAAAAAGAAACTACTCACAATTTAAGAAACAAAAATAAAATAAAATTAATTAAGCCACGCACTAACTATGGAATGAAAACTATCTTATTTGAGGGAGCACAGCTGTATAACAAGCTACCAATTGATTTAAGGGAATGTGACAGTATGAATGTTTTTAAAGCTAAATTAAAAAAATATGTAAGCACACAATAATAATTATTATATTAATAATGTACCTGTATGTAATTCATCAAATAATTTATTGATTTTATAAATGATACAATGTAATTTATATAGCATAATTAATTCTAATGTATTTGTTGATTATTAGATTCCACTGACACAACATGGCAGATGTATATGCCAAAATGTTTTTATAACAAATTGTAATGTTGCTAATCTTATTTTAAGCAAACTGTATAGTTTTTATCTATACATATAAAAGGAGAAGCTGACTGACTGACTGACTGATCTATCAACGCACAGCCTAAACTGCTGGGGTTAGAACATTGAAATTTTGACAGTAGGTTCCTTTTGTAACGTAGCTATCCACAAGGATTTTTCGAAATTCAACCCCTAAGGGAATTAAATAGGGGATGAAAGTTTGTATGGAAAACCGTCACTTAACGGGTTCAAAATTTCACGCAAGCAAAGCTGCGGGCGAAAGCTAGTAAGAAATAAATTCTTTAATCAGATAATTAAAACCATTTTGTATAAAATTAACATTGTCATATTTTGAATTTTGGTTTAAACCAGTCATCAGTGGTACTTTAAGTGGCCCGCGGATTAGTATCTACTCCCATTCCGGCTAACTTTGTATAAAGGTCAAATTGTAGATACCTAATTCCTGTAATAAATCATTTTAACCGCTAGCGGCCCGACGATCCGGATCGTCAGTGCCATTGTTTATCTATTGTGTCTATAATTACAGTACTCGATAAGTTAAAGGAATTGGCATTATATACAAGGTGGGTCAAAAATCGTGGATCAAACGAAACAGGGTCCTTAGACAAAGTAACATCGCTTCGTAGCGAAACGATATCTAAATTCGTCATCGTCTCTATTGTCGCGATCGTTAATAGTTTCAATAACTACAACGTTTTAACATTCGTTTCGTTATCTTTTTTGGCGATCACGATCGAAGCGAAGGCGAACACTGAAAGCGCTGCTTGTCTACGCATTTGTACGGGATAACCACGATAAACAAATCGTTTCTTTATAGTTTCGTTACGAATTATAACATTGTCTACCAACTTGCGATAACGATGTCGAATGACCACGTGACTTAACGCAGCTTATGTCAATCCCATACATTTTAGTCTTTTCGAACTTCGTTATCGTTTTTAAATTATTACTTTGTCTAAGCCCCCAGGGCGATAGTTGGGGTTATTTGCAGTCAAAAATATCTTGATCTCCTTAAAAGTTATGACAATTTGAGTGTTTTTTTTTTTTAAGAAAATACCAAAATTTGTAATTATTAGGCAATTAGAGTAAAATGGGTACCGATTTTACAACAATAAAAGGTTTTTGTTTGCTTCTAGAAAGTGTATCATCACTACAAAAGTGCTTTTATGACGGTGTTTACTTTTTATTTATGAGTATGGCACTTTTTTCAATATATTTTAAGTCATCATCTGCCTAGCCTTTTCCCAACTATGTTGGGGTCGGCTTCCAGTCGAACCGGATGCAGCTGAATATCAGTGTTTTACATGGAGCGACTGCCTATCAGACCTCCACAACCCAGTAACTGGGTAATACGATACTCTTGGTAAGACTGGTTGTCAGACTTTCTGGCTTCTGACCAACAGTAACGACTGTCAAAGATCTACAAATGACAGCCGGGACCAATGGCTTTACGTGCTTTCCGAGGCACGGAGGAAACTCGCTATGGTAAATGGTCACCCTTCCACAGAACAACCTCGGCAAGCGTGGCTTAACCCGGAAGATCGGTCTATGCGGCTGTAATTATTTAGCCACGAGCTTCAATATCTTATACGTCTTACGAAAAATTATTTATGACTTTAGAAACGTACTGTAATTAAAATGTATTACCATAAAATGCTGCAAATAACCCCAACTCTCGCCCTGTTTCGTTTGATCCACGATTTTTTACCCACCCTGTAGATGGTTAGATTGTAATAGTTCACGTTAGTATAATATCTTCGTTTCGCTGTCTCTTTCTCACGTACACAAAAGTGTACGAGAAAAAACGAGATAACAAACCAACATTATCTGATTATCAAAATAGATTCTGAATCAGGGGATAGCTTTTCTGCAAAATCCAATCAAATTAATGTCACAAAATTAAATATAAATATTTATTATTCTCAAAGGGCTAATGTAAAAAAATTACTTAAAGTTAGCTGATATTCTGAAAACATACATTACTTTTATCTCGCGTGAATAAATAGTTCCCTTGAGAATACATTGGATAAAGCATTTTAAATATTTAATTGCTGTGTATGAGAATAACGAGAGAGGTAGTTTTTACCTGATATATTATACATAGATTCAATAAGCAATTGATTGGAGATGAAACAGTATTGCATTAAAATGTATAAATCTAGAAATGTATTAATCAATTGACTGCCTCATTGCTCTAGTGGTCGCAAGCGTGACTGCTGAGCGTGAGGTCCTAGGTTCGATCCCCAGGTCGGGCACTGCTATTGGGTTTTACCGTGTGGAATTTTTCAGTAGGTAGCAGCCCGGAGTCTGGATTCGTGCCCAACTCGCCCCTTATACGAGAGTGTACCTACACCTTTGCCCAATCCTTCAGGAAATACAATTATGTACATTAATTAATAGATCATAAAATATGGACATTAAATCCAAAAAAATCAGGACTTAATTTTTAGCTATAGTAGTAATGGTATTTTTATAAGCATAGTGTTGGTAAGAGCTTTTTTTTACCACCGCCTTTATATACCAAGAGGATTGCTGATGCGTTTCCAACGTGAGAGACAAAGTTGGAAAGTCTCATGTGTCTGTAATTTCACCGGCACCCACACCCTTCAAACTGGAACACAGCAATGCTGCTTAGCGGCAGAAATGGGTACGGAGGTAGTAATTCTCCGAACGAACTCTTTCACAAGGAGCTCTACTACTCTTACTCTTCTGCCGGGTGTGGAAGATGTTGATAGCAACCAATGGATGACACTGACTGCAATCAACAGTTGTTAATGTCGATGGTCTCACATAAAGGCAGAATAAAGTTCACAGCTCATTAGAGCCACCCGGCATCCAACCCGCATCGCCTCGCCTCGTGCGGTTAGTATTCTTTATATGAACTTGTATGGATGTGCGCTCACTACATCAACTCCGTAGCGTCACCGGATCGCCTCGGGCGTATGCCGTCCACGCGCTACGACGAGTTGACCACTCGGTGACAACTCGCTGCTCGCATGCTTGTCTTGCGTTGCTACGCATTGCCAACGCACAAGTTCCGAGTGAAACGCGCGCTGCCGTCGTGGGAGTGAACCGTTTGAACACAAGCAAAAAAAAATAAACGTGAAATGAAAGAAAACTGAGACGTTCTCCCGAGTGAACCAAAAATGAACTATCTAATTCTGCCTTTGCGCCTTTACAAGTTTATTTAATGCTAAAAGCGCCAAAGAAGAATGGGCAAAAATAATTAGAAATACAGGGTGTTAACGAATTCGTGTAATTCCTTAAAACCACATGATCTACTACTGGTGTAGACAGCCCCCGCACGGGATTTAGCTTGATTAAAAATAAAAAAATAAAATTATTATTTTTTCATGCGGCTTTGTTAGCGATCGTATCTAAACCACCTAATAAGGATTCAGTAAAAAAATAAGACTTTATTTTTTTGCAAAAAAAATATTTTATTTGTGTGAACATTTCGATGCCACGCATAAATTAATGAAAACATGGCGACACGGCTGGCAAGCACGACTAACGTGATATCGCTCTTTGCAGTCAGATAACTCAAGGCTCAAAAATGAATCAGAAATAGAAAACCAATTTTTTTTTTCAAAAAATTTTTTTTCTTCCTTTTCAAAAATTCCCATTTAGGGTTAATCTGTGTCACCAGTAGATCACTTGGTTTGAAGGAATTACACGAATTCGTTAACACCCTGTATGTACATAACATCAATTTTAATTGAACCAACTTTATTACTTTGATAATGTTTAAATTCATTTTCTGAGCAAGCACCTGGTGTGGTTACAATTTACGGGACATGCTACAACCAGCAGTGCAGTGCGATACAGAAATTACTATAAATATTTATTTATTTCGGTACTAGACGATCCTAATCCTAATCCTATCTTAACTTCCTAATCCTAACTAATATTATAAATGCGAAAGTAAGTTTGTTTGTTACCTTTTCACGCCTAAACCACTGAACCGATCATCCTGATTTTTTGCATATACATTGTCAGGTGTACAGAAACGGACATAGGGTACCTTTCATCCCGAAAAAAAGTACGGTTCCCGAGGAAAACAACAATAACGGCAATAGCGCCACGCATTTTCGAATCATGATTGAATTATATTATTAGAGAAACTTTATTAGCGTGTTAAGAGTTTTTTTTTTATTATAAATTAACGCGAGCAAAGCTAAGGGCAAAAGCTAGTCAAATATATTTTTTAAACATTAAACTAATTTTACTGTGGACCTACTCCCAGACCTTGGGGAAAAAAAAAGATATGCAGGACTGTTAAAGACATTAAGTGTGACAAATACCCATACAAGTCGTTTTTGTTGCTTCTGGGTTTTGATTATATGAAATTTGCCCATTCATTTGCTAATTGTATGTAGTTCTTTGTCCAATAAATTCATGCACTTGCATTTAAAAGTCATTGCACCTCCATTAAGAATCGCCAGCCCACAAGGGCCATAAGTTTTTAACATTAATTTGATGCTAAAACACAAACTTATGCTAACAAAATCACTTAGGAATAATTTAGTTTGTCTAAGTACTAAAGTTCTAAAGGGATCCTATTTACCGAATATCAATTTAGCATAATATGAACTGAGTGTAGTCATATGGGCTAAAGGACTTTGTAATTATTCGGGGACCTATTATGAAAACTTTAACTTGAATATTATCGAAAATTACTTATAAATTCATATGTAAAATCACCCTAATTAGGGCGCATTCAGACTACACGCGCCCGCTCAGCGCACGCCATACGCGCGTCAGCACCCGCGTCTAAGTCGCTTTGAAATTGTTTGTATATAATTTGAGTCTTATGACACATCAATAAATCTCAAATTGCATTTGTCATCCTAGCCGGGAGGGTGGAGGCGGCGTGGGCGCTGCGTGATTGCGACGCGTGTACTACGCAATAGCTATTTGGGCGCTGAGCGAGCGCGTGTACTTTACGCGTGTCATAAAGACAAGGGACTAACTACTAAATTCCAAAGTTTCTGAGGAGGGAGCGACTCGTAAGCGACGCGAGCGCGCTTTCGCGCCGAAAAAAATCGCGTATATTTGAACGCAGCCTTACAGTTCGACCAACCTAATAGGTCAGATTTGACGTTTACATAAAAGCACAAAATAAATATGTACAGAAGTTGCACGGCTTTGATTTTAAAGAAAGCCGCCTTTTTATTTATCTAAACATCGCGCACGCATGTCGTAAAGAAACTAAACGCCATGCATTGGAGTAATTATGAAGCCTGGCGTCGACTACAGCCGAAACGCATCGAATTGAGTCGAGTCACATTTGTTCCGTGTGAAGCGAAACGGTCAGTAATCGCAAGTCGTTAAAACAGATGCGCGTGACATGAGCGACTCGGCGCGTCTCGGCGCGTCTCGGCTCGTCGCTAATCGACGCAGTTTTGTAGTAAAATGTATAGGAGGCGAACTATTGCTGTTGTATTCGACTCGACTCGGCGAGCCTAGTGGACGCCAGCTTTTACTAATGTTGTCATTCATCATCATCATCATCATTCAGTCGAAAGACATCCACTGCTGGTCATAGGCCTCCCCCAAGCATCGTCACATCGACCGGTCCTGTGCTTCTCGCATCCAGCGGATTCCCGCGACCTTCACCAGATCATCGGTCCACCTTGTGGGAGGCCTACCCACGCCGCGTCTTCCGGTACGCGGTCGCCACTCCAGAACCTTTCGGCCCCATCGGCCATCCGTTCTGCGAGCAGTGTTGTCATTACTCCCAGTGTTTTGACAGGTGTCAAATCCAACCTATTATATTGACACACCTGTACACGGGACTTAAACATAACGGCAAAATGAGGGCTTACCCTACACCTCTACCCAACCTTCCGAGAACAACAAGCGTGATGTTATGTTATATTATGTAAAAATGTTGGTGCTATTATAAAACGCTTAATATTGTGTCTTTAAATGTTCCTAATGTAACCTTTGTTCTAGCACGGTAAAACTATAAAGTTAAATTTACCTTTTAATGGATAGAATAATGTTAGTCTATTTTATTAAGCCATTAGCTATTGTTCTATTGAATTGTTCATAATAACTTTGAATAAAAAAAACTGTAATAAAGGATCAAGCTGCAGTTAATTTAAATGATAACCGATTTTTGTTTCTGTAAATAAATATGTTACACACACTTAACAAGTCAATTCTATCTGACTAGCTCTGAGAAGAAAATCATAAACAAACTCAGAGGACAAGGTCTCTTTTAAGGTCCAGACATTGTGGTATAAAAACTGTGCGACTGTAACAATGTAGGGTAATGCCTGGAATGACCTTTTGAGGAAAGAGCCTTAGCAGCTTTGAGTTGATCAGTCCCAACTGACGTTACCTATGCCTCAGCAATCATGTAACTCAAACTTATTATAAGGAAAACTTACCTTTCCTTATATTTAACTGGAGAACCAAACCTTCACTTTAATATTTTAGTGTAACCATGTGCAAGAAACCTCGACGCGATTTCCTAATAAATCTCCAATAATAAGTTCCGAGTCAAAGACCTGAGACAACTTTGTAATTCTGAAACTATCACAATTCCCTTCCAAGAGGAAGATAACGCTATATATTACCTATAGCGTCATCTCGCTCTCTCATAGCAGCGATAGTTAGTAGTTCGGAATAGGTCCCGTGGGCCAGAATTACTGGTCAGTTGCGAAAGTGTAGATAACTTGCAACGTGGGCCTTCGGAAACTTGTTCCTAACTGCTGCACGTGGTGAAACAATAATCACACTTCCATGTTTACAATTTATTAGTTAAATCATGTTTTTAGTTCTGATGAGACTTGAAATACATCACATGTCATGTTCATATTCATTATAACTTCTTTTTTGCCTTATACACTCTGGATGCCTCAGTTTAATTACGTTAACGAAGTTTCGGCTGAGGGTTCGCACGTATTCCAACCACGACAGTGTTTCGGATTCGACGATCGGTTCGATTTTCGTGATTTGATATTTTGTCTTTCATTCACCCTACTCCCAAATGTTAATCGACATCTAGTAGTTCGTAGTTTGACAATACTTTAATCGTACATTTATAAGTTCGATGTTCGTCGTTGTTTCGTATCGATGCAAAATTTCGACATTCGTTTTTTGGAGTAGGCCCTGATCGTGTGTAAGTATTATAAATAAGAGCACAGTCGGTACCTTCTTTAGTCAAGACTAATTTTATGGTCCTATGCGGAATGACAACCATATGCAACTCTTAAGCCCGGTTTATATGATTCAATACGAATCGTTTTACTTACCACTGATAGTACCTACTTATTGCCAAACTGGTGATAGTATTTATTGCTAAACTGGACATTTACATCACCTCATAACTTTGCTAATATTACCTGTAATAGCAACTAACGTAAGGGAGGGTCTACTATGCAAAACTGCTTTGCAAAATACTACTACTTACTATGCAAAGGTCTTTGCTTCATTATTGGTAAAAATACAAGTCTTCATCTTTTATTTTTTTTATTTTGATTGGCTGTCACAAATTAAAAGCACTTTTATATCTTTTGTTTTGTAATATATTTTTATAGTTTATCGCAATGTATGCATTATTTATCGACACAATTTAAACACTTAACACTATCCACTTATACAATTAATAAAATATATATTTAAAATTACCTTCGTCCGTGTGTCACTGCAGGGGTACCAACTGAAAATCAGCGCTGGGTGTTTGACGCCCAGCATATGCTGAGTGGGTGACCCTTTCGGCATGGACATGATCCACGGCATAAAATGTGTGTTTGATTCTTTTATGTTACTGTTTTTATTGTACGCTGTTATTGTGTCCTTAGCTGAATAAATTTATTTTATTTCTTTCTTTCTTTCATCTTAACTAATAACGTTTGGAATCCGCTAAATGTGCTTTCACAGCATATCTAAAAATTTTATTGACATTGCTAAGATGAGGAAGAACATTACCGCAATCGTTATTCCAACCACGTAAGGTCAAGACTATAATTAGCCTGCATTCACAGAATTTTTATGAAATAATGTTGCTAATCTCCAAAAATGCCTACCGAATAAATCAGCTCTGTTCCGTTGAAACAATAAAACAAAAGTATTAATTAGTTTCAACCGTGTGCATTTAATGGGCCCCATTTTCGAGAAGCCGTTGCATAACCTCAATTTGGAGTTGTTATGATGACATTTATATTGTAATATATTTCTATGACTATGTACGGAAGTATCTATGAAATTCAGGTTATTCGGTGTATTACAAAATATATTTATTTCTATTTCATTTCAATTTCTCATTTCGCAATATCAAGAAATGAGCATTCGGCCTAATAAGCTATAGGTGTAAAATTCTTCGATATAATGTGTTTCGCATAAATAAGACTTATATTGTTTTCACGATAAGAAGATTAAAATGACACATGCCAATAGGAGTTGCTAGACATGTGACTGTAGTCGATTCAACTATCGATAAAATTTGTAAAATTTCAGCGAGAATTTGACAAATTATTGTAATGTGATTTTATGTACATTTCAAATACTTGTGATTTAAGTAATTAGGATTAAGTCAATTAGCATGCATATCTTCAACAACAGACGATTACGTGCTGATGTGATAATGAATCCAGCAGGTATGGGTGAGTGAAAATAAATGTTTATTTACTTATCACCAATAATAAGCCCAGTAGCCGGGTCGCGAAAAAGAGGTTTATCTTGCGAAAGGTTCGTCGGTCCTGAATTTTGGATGTGTTATGTTAGGTGTTTTTATGAAAAGCCCACAAACAGACACACAGACAGAGAGAGAAATAGACAGCCAAACAGAAAGACAGACATGGGCT
Source organism: Amphipyra tragopoginis (assembly GCA_905220435.1). Lineage (NCBI taxonomy): Eukaryota > Metazoa > Arthropoda > Insecta > Lepidoptera > Noctuidae > Amphipyra > Amphipyra tragopoginis. The sequence goes on along the minus strand of HG991996.1, from coordinate 24,693,439 downwards.
TCAAACCTATAAAATACCTCTGATTTTGAGTCGGGAATGAAAAATAAGAATTTAATTTTCTACAAAATTGATGTGAATAATTTTTGGCATAAACCCATAAGGAGTTATTTAATAAAAACTCATTTTTGGGTTCTTTAACCCAAGATGGCAGAGCGCGCCGAGGTCACTCAAGGTACAAAATTTGTAATTTTTATAAGAACACATATCCATAACACGTATCCAAAATTTAGGACTGACCGACCTTTTGCAAGGCAACTGGGCTATAATGAGCCTTATTTTAATTATTCAATCAACTGAGCCTATCGTCTATAATTATTACGATAGTCAAAATATTCATTCTATTAATATAAATTTATCGAAATTATTTTATCGATACGCACGTCTCTGGCAACTGGTACCATCTGACGCAAGTTTGAAAACGCGTCGGGGTTTTTTCAAAATCATTTATGTAATATATAATTATGGCGTTAAACACATATAACTATATTGTTTCTATGTTTCTGATTTTAAAACAACCTTTTGGGTAACGCTTTACTAATATTTTAAATTGATTTAATACTTGTTGAATTAAATTGTCATACACAAGCGCCATTACAATTTATTTTCATGTCATGAACTGACATCTGCCAAATTAATCAAGTTACCGTGAAAGCAATATAGTGTGGCGCCACACCATGCTGAAATTACGCCACCGAACTTCGGCGTCTATGTTTATTATATAGGTAAAACGCGACGTAATTTCAGCCTGGTGTGTTGCGGGTAATTTAAAAAGCATTGCAGGCGTAATCATTCCGAACTTCGGTCGTGTATCTTCGGCATAGTGTGTTTAGACACTTAGAAGTAATGTAGTTTAGTAGTATCGTTGATCGTGCACCTAAATTCGACTTTTCATAAGCGCCTGTATTGGTTTATGTGAAATATTTTTTTTTGATTTGATTTGATTTGATTCGTCATAAAGTGTTCGGTTTAATGAAAATCGAAGTAACGGTTTTCGCTGTGGCGTAGGGAACTCGGTAAACGTGGTCCCCGTAGCACCCAAAGGGGGTGTACTGCAATACACAAACAGTTAACCAATGACTGCATAAATTCTTATGCGATAGGTTGAAATAGATTTAGAAAACAACCGGCCATGTGCAAGTCGGACTCGCGAACGATGGATTCCGTACCATCTATACATACAGGGTGTTAACGAATTCGTGTAATTCCTTCAAACCACATGATCTACTACTGGTGTAGACAGGCCCCGCACGGGATATAGCTTGATTAAAAATAAAAAATAAAATTCTTTTTTTTTCATGCGGCTTTGTTACACCAAACCACCCAATAAGGATTCAGTAAAAAAATAAGATTTTATTTTTTGCAAAAACAAAAAAAAAATATATGTGTGAACATTTCGATGCCACGCATAAATTAATGAAAGTACGGCGACACGGCTGGCAGGAACGACTAACGCGATATCGCTCTTTGTAGTCAGATAACTCAAGGCTCTAAAAAGACTCAGAAACGGAAAACCAAAAAAAAAATTTGTTTTTTTTTTTTTGTTTGATTTTCGAAATTTCCGGTTTAGGGTTAATCTGTGTCACCAGTAGATCACGTGGTTTGAAGGAATTACACGATTTCGTTAACACCCTGTATAAAAGGAGAAGCTAACTGACTGATCTATCAACGCACAGCCTAAACCGCTGGGGTTAGAAAGTTGAAATTTTGACAGTAGGTTCCTTTTGTAACGTAGGCATCCACTAAGAAGGGATTTTTCGAAATTCAACCCCTAAGGGAGTTAAATAGGGGATGAAAGTTTGTATGGAAAATCGTCACATACCTAACGGGTTCAAAATTTCACGCAAGCGAATCTGTGGGCGAAAGCTAGTTATCTATAAAAACGGCAAAAAAATCACGTTTGTTGTATGGGAGCCCCCTTAAACATTTATTTTATTCTGTTTTTTACTATTTGCTGTTATAGCGGCAACTGTCTAACTATCACGGTTCATGAGATACAGCCTGGTAACAGACGGACGGACGGACAGCGGAGTCTTAGTAATAGGGTCCCGTTTTACCTTTTGAGTAGGTACCAAACCCTAAAAAACTAAAAAGATGGCTGGTAAAAAAATAATTTTATTCAGTATCACAATTATTAAAATAAGTTAAATTACTATTTGCATGTTGTGCCTTAATTATAACTATGTTGCTGATATCGAAGATGTACTGAATTATTGTATTTTAGTATTTTAATATTTGCATGTCGTAAGCGATAAAATTTATCTGGCACTGGGGCCTAATTCTCCTAAAATAAATTGTTGCCAAACGCAATAGAACCACAACCGTCAGTCAGTTTTTGTTTTCGAAAACTTTCAAAATTATTGATTTTGTTTTTTGTGTCAAACAATAAGACAGCTTTTGAAATTGAGAACTGTGTGAATGAACGGTTCGGCCTTGGTTCGGTTGTGATTTTTCAAGATTTTTTTAGGAGAATTGGGCCCCTGATTCTTAAATTATCCATCTTTATGTAACCTACATTTTGTGCCAATAAAGGTATTTTATTCTATTCTACCAATTACCGGGTAGAGTTCTATATCCGTGGCCGTATAAAAATACTTGTTTTGTAATAGTAAAGCTTGTTTTATATTTCCGCCCTTAGAATCGAACGCAGAATCCCACGCTCGGTTGCTGTACTGACAAGTACTGGACAATTACTAAAAAAAAACTGTAAAACAATGGTCAGCCTACGTTGACTTATAACACAAAATGATAGAAGAATCCTATTTATAATTACTCGAATTACACGACACGCTGTAATGTACATTGCAGACGTAAGTAACTCTTTTATACCAAAGTCGCAAAGGACATTTTCAAACCTCAAAACGTATTTATTTAAAATAGACTAGAATTAATTACTTGGTACTTTTTGAACAACAATGTTACAAAAGACAGCTCCTAATAAAAACACCCGCCCTTCACCGCTTCCTAGTGTTTATGCTGTGAAGTAGAAACGGTGCAACAAACTCCCCAACAACACAGACCTCTCCGTCAAGTAAAAATTATTAGATTACAATGATTGAATTATGATAAACAAAGTATATGCCTAGAACAAATTCTGGATGAATTGAAAACAGAATTATATGTATCTTAATAATATAGATAATTCTCAAAGGGGCCTCTGCGCGTTAGACCTGTGTCGTCTTCCGTGTGGAAGATGTCCGGTCCACTGGAAGGCATACGGGGGACACAGGTCCAACGCGCAGAAGCCCCTTTAAAAACTTTAATCTAAAATAGGGTGGGGCACCAACCGGGGACTATCCACAGCTGCACTATTGGAGTACAGTCATGGACCGCCGTAGGTGAGTGCAAGACTATTGTAAAATGTGGTGAAAAATATCTGGTCTATGGGAAGGGGTGTTAAGTGGGCTGGATAACTTCTATTGCCGGAAGAAAACGGCGTCTGCCTTTCAAGCTTAAATTTAAAATACATTGACCGTTGCAGACGGTGGCTCGCCAGCTCACTAGCTGGGCCCCCTGAAAAGCCGACAGATAGATAATTCTCAATGGGGCCTCTGCACGTTGGACCTGTGTCCCCCGTATGCCTTCCAAAGGACCGGACATCTTCCGCACGGAAGATGAGCCGTGAATAGATAACTAGATAATTCAACATACTGTACCCATAATTATAAGTATACCTACACTGAACTTAATTTAGACTCAATTATTTAAATAAATCCACGGGAGCCATTATGTATAGCTATATCTACACCAGTGCGCTTTCATGTTCATCTTGCGTATTCGTCTGAAGCATGCGTGAAGCGCCAAAGCGCATGCAATAGCGCATGCCTTAATACTAGTTCGACTAAAGCGCATGCCCCTAGCGCACGCTAATCCGTCTATTGTATGTCTACTGACGACTGACCGAGGCGCACCGGTGTAGACGATAAGCTGCATGCGTCTTATGGCAATCAATATTGCATATTGCATGCGCTTGACGCAAGAGGAATTGAAAGTTGAAAGCGCAAGATGAACATGAAAGCGCACGGGTGTAGACATACCATATAGAGTATGTATAATTTATGTATTATGTATACATTTAAACTAGTCATCAGGCGTACATCAATGTCGTTGATAATTGACAATGATCGTCGACATTTACCAGCCAACATTTAAGGGGTCATACTAAAACCATCACATGCATTCAACCTCTTACGAAGGTGTAACTCAATTGAACACGTTACGTTGCCGGCCGGATCGCGCGAGTGTAGCGGGCTGGCTTCGAAACAAACTCTCGCAGTAAAGACCGGCACCAACTAACTACTGGAACAACGCAGCTTCGTGTAGTGGATAGCTACATGGATGTAGAGAGAATAGAAGAGACATGATTTGGAGTGTAGGTATTGATGGCTTATTGGTTTATAGGTAAGCAGATCTTTGGTTTGCTTAGGATTAAGCAATAATTTGATAAACCTGTGTAATATTTCAGTACGCAATCAAAAAAGTTCGTGTGTAGGCCTGTTAGTGTGAGTGTCTTTCGCATGTTGTTTGCTAGATGCTATTTTTATTTATTTTCCTTTTATTTTTTCTTTGTGACTCGTGTTGGTGGTTTTTTGGCTTGTGTCTAATAAATGTTATTTGTTTCTTTCAATCAGATCTTAATTATTGTAAGGTCATCCAAATAACAACTTGGTAGTCAGCAAGGATCAGTTCTTGTCGATATTTGGAAGATGCGTTTAGATCAAAAAACATAAACGAGCAACACTATTTCTTCTATTTTTCGTTCGTCTTACTATTATTAATTTTAGCACCGGATAACATACAGTGTAATAAAACACACATCCACTTGCTGTTCGTTCGGTTAAAATAATGTAATGTATTTTACATTCCTAGCAGGTGTGATCAAGCTCTAGTTTTGCGTTACTTAACGTACCTAAGAATCTCAACCCTTTAAACATAAAAATATTTAGTACATTTATTTATTATACCTACATAGATTCAGAATTCGACTATCGTGTGGGTTAACGGTGAAGGAAAACATCAGTAAGAAATCTGCACACCTGAGATGTCTCAAAAAACTGCCAACACGCACCAGACCAGCGTGGTTGATTAAAATCTTAACCCTTCTCATTCTAAGAAGAGGCCCGTGCCCAGCAGTGGAACAGTAGTACTGATTTACTATACATTATGCTATACATAGATATATATCGGGTGTAAAAAGACCCTTAACGATAACGAAAACCACGTATTCGAAAAAAATTATCCCAATGATGGGTATCATTGGGATAATTTTTTTCGAACAAACCATACCTGGGAAATCTTGGGTTTTGGAGATATCGAAGGTCAAAGTACACTTTTTTTCAGTTTTTACCAAAAACGTTTCCAAGTCATAATACTAAACTGTCTTCAATACAAACATTATCAAAAATTTCAATTTTTCCTAACAAATTACGCATTTGAAGTTAATAAAACGCAATGAATATCAAACGCACACGACCACCTTGGCTCGGCTGTGTGGCCGCTGCACGCATGCAAACGCGCGGCATCGCCACAACCATAATTTGCGCGCTACAAAAAAAAGGTTTTTTTTTTTTCATGCCAAAAAAAAAGTCGTTTCCCAGCAATTATTTTTGGTCAATGTAATTTAATTTGATGTACAGAGTGCGTAGATTTCGGCTATGTGATGGGTATTTTTACACCCTGTATGTTACTCCGCACGAAAGTAATGCAATGTGCAAGCATACAGTAAATATTTATTCTATTCATAAAATATTAAAGGCAATGTTCCATCCAGTGTATCTACATCATTGTCGTATACAGGAACTCGGCAGAAGGGTACTAGATAGAGCAAGTTAGTGAAGGCTATTTCTCTCAGTTTAATAGTTGCTAACAATATCGACCACCGGTCAGGAGCCAAGAGTTGGGGATCTTCGCCTTTGATAAATATCAAATATCTATCGGCGATTAAATCCGAGAGGCTTTAAAAGTTTTGAGTATTTATTATAGATTGGAAATATAGGATGTAAAGTAATTCGTGTAATTACTTAAAACCACATGATCTTATTCTTCTTCTCAACTCGAATCGGCATGACCTATATCGTCGCTCGCATGACTAAAAGTCCTATCTCATTTTTAGCTGATTTGAGTTAGAACCGCTACATTTTTCTATTCGTGATTCTTATTCTCATACGGTTCTAACTCAAATCAGCTAAAAAATGAGATAGGACTTTTAGTCATACGAGCGACGATATGAGGAACGAGGAACAACATGCTCCCTATGTACTGTATTCAAGTTCAAAGTTTTTATTTCAAATAAGCACTAACAAGCACTTATTGCAGGTGTGCATGAAAAGAGCCTCCACGAATGACAATACTAAAGTACGTCCGGCGCACCCTGGGCAGTCAGCCTCGCTACCAACCTTGCTAACTGGCTAATCTTTACACCACAGCATGAGCTATTTTCGTATAGCTCGTGCTGACACGAGAGAAGAAGAAGAAGCACTTATTAAAATTTATTTAGTTCCACAATTCCAAAAAGTTAGTCCTATGGAAAGCAAGGAAACAATAAACATAATCAGCCCATTGCTGTCTCAATGCTGGGCATGATGGGCCTCTTCTTAGAATGAGAAGAGTTAAGGCCTTACCGACACGCTGGCCTAGTGCGGGATGGAGGACTTCACATACCATCGAAAACATTTTGGACCTCTTTTAGGTATGCAGGTTTCCTGACGATGTTTTCTTTGCGCAAGTGATAATCAAATTCTGCTCCGCTCATTAATAAGTAACTCCATAAAATATGTCACTCATAGCCAAGCACCATACAATATAGGGATGCATGAAAAGAGCCTCCACGAGTGACGATACTTAAGTATGTCCGGCGCACCCTCGGCAGTCAGCCCCGCTACCAACCTTGCTGACTGGCTAATCTTTACACCACAGCATGAGCTATTTTCGTATAGCTCGTGCTGACACGAGAGGAGAAGAAGAACCATACAATATGGTCACATACAATAATGTTCCGCTTAGCCTTTTCCCAACTACGTTGGGATCAGCTTCCAGTCTAACCAGATGCGGCTGAATACCAGTATTTTACACGGAGCGACTGCCATCAGACCTCCGCAACCCAGTTACTCGGCAATGTCGATATCCAAAGGTTCGACCGGTTGTCAAACTTTCAAGCTTCTGACTACCCGTAACGACTGTCATAGGTATTCGTATAACACCCGGGACCGACGGTTTAACGTGCTCTAAGAGGCACGGAGTGGTCTCCATTTGCAACGAATGATCACCCATCGACGGACTGACCGCGGCAAGCTCAAATTAACCTTGCAAATCATATTCGCGCAGTTGCTAGGCCAGGGGGGGGGGGTGCCATAATCGCCACGGTTGGCGATCGCAGTATGGTTGTTAAAGTATTCAGAGAACGCTGCTGCCCGTCCTCTAGTGAATCCCCTAGTCGCCTTCTACGACATCCATGGGAAGAGATGGGGTAGCGCTATTCTTTATGTCCGGCACCACACGGACCCAAAAATACTTATTCGGGTCTAATAGGCATGTTGACAGCATCAATAAATTGCAAATCTAATTAGTCCGCCAGTTAGAGTTTTGAAAAATAATGACACGTATTTTTTCTTTTGTTAAATCTAAGAATATTCGGAAAGATAAAACGCATCAAAACTCGAGAGTGAGAGAGACGTCACAAGCCCCCGCTTGTGACGTCAGAAGCAAGTAAAAATTGTACTTGCTTGTGACGTTTTGCCAATTTTAAAAGTGTCGTATCTTCGTAAATTTTGGTTTACGTAATAAAAGAAAAAATACGTGTCAAATATTTTTTTATAATCTAACTGACGGACTAATTAGATTTTTTCAGTCAAATACCATATTGTGTACAATTTTTTTAAAAAGCATCAAATGCCTTTTTTATCCCTACGTTTCGACCGTATTACACCGACCGTGGTCACGGGTTAACTCATATCCGAAAATATTCTACGCGATTAGATCTGAATAATTATTTTAATAATAATGTACAATATATATTTGACTGTCTCGTTGCCCGGGTCGGGCAAAGTGTTATTGGGTTTTTCCGTGTGGAATTTCTCAGTATCAGCCCGGAGTCTGGATTTGTGCCCGGTTGATGGCAATAGGCTCGCCCCCTATTACATGGGACGTAAACATAACGGCGGAATGTGGGTGTACTATACACCTCTGCGACCCTTGAGGGAATACAGGCGTGAGTTAATGTTTATTATGTAATGTACAATAGAATATTATACAACAGCTTAAGCGTCACTTTCTCACACATTATCATACAGAGTATCACTGTACATAATTCACGTAATCAGTTACTATTATATTGTCTATTGGCAGTCATGCGGTAGTAATTACGATTCACTTTCAATGAAACAATCATGGCGGACGACTTTCCCGTTCATAAGTGAAAAATGTTTGCCTGTTACGTTAATTGGTACTTACTGCAATGATAGTAATATATTACGTTTTATTAATGTCATACACACATCAAAAAAGTATGCGATCACTAGCATAAGCTGATATAATTTTTTAAATTGAACTTATCAGTAATTGAACTGTTTTATTGTTTTACATTCTAAATCTATATTTTAAATAAAGAATTTAAAAAGAAGAAGAAATCATAATATAATCTACAGTAACAAAAAAGATTTAGATTTTTCAAAGTGATCGCAAACTTTTTTTTATGTGTGTATTTTAAAAAGACACATAGGTTTTTCTATACATACACGTATTGTGCTTTTTATTCTTGACAAGGTACCTAAGTAGAATAACAACTCTATTCTATGATTAAAGGTTTTTTTTTTAAATAATAAAGTATAATTTGTGGGTGACTGGTGCCTAAACTAAGCCGAAGCCTGTATCTTATAGACACCAAGTCCCCATTCTTAAAGAAAATGCAATATATTATGGCGGTGGGTTACATTATCCAATTTGTGTAGGTATATTAAGTTAAACAGTGGATATTTTAAGTTAGTAAATATATACAGTTCAGTATATTTTCTCAAAAAACAATAAGAAAAGTAGATTGAGTACCTATATGAGAGGTGGGTGTGTGTGGGTGTGTATTTCGAAAGGGTGTGAGTGACGGTAGTTGTGTGTGATAGTGTCTATGTTATGTATAAGTATACACACACATGAATATGTTGATTCATGTGTGTGTCTAGTAGTAGTATCTAGTACTTAGCTCCTTATGTATTTTTTAGAGGTTTCTCAGATATCCATGTTTCATCACGATGTTTTACCTTCACCGTTAACGCAAGTGATAATCAAACTCAGATTCGCACATGAATTCGAAAAGTCTGAGGTTCAGGCTCGGTTCGAACTCAGACCCTCCTGCATGGAAGGCAAGCGTTCCACCACTTAGGGGCCATCCATAATTACGTCACAGATTAAGGTGGGGGGGTGGGGGGGGGGTCGATGAATGATGATATTTTAGCAATGCTTTCAATACTGTTGACTTTGACATTATGCTTGGCATACTAAGCTCTCTTAACATATCTCCAACAGCAATTGAGTGGTTTCGTAGTTACCTGTATGGCCGCCGACAACGTATTACTATTGAGGATAAGTTATCTGCATGGAGTAATACGACTGCTGGTGTGCCTCAGGGAGGCGTTTTGTCCCCATTACTCTTCGCAATATTTATTAATTCAATATCTAATCAACTACTTTCTTCTTACCACCTTTATGCAGATGATCTTCAAGTTTACTCACAGGCCCCGTTGGGGCAGTTATCAGAAGCCATTGTCACTGTCAACAAAGATCTTGTCCAGATATCTGAGTGGAGCAAATCCTACGGATTAACAGTAAATCCTAAAAAGACGCAGGTCATTGTTTTGGGCAGCTCTCGGATGGTTTCGAGAATCAACTGGTTACAACTTCCACAGATTTTCTTTGACGGTATCCAGGTACCTTTTAGTGAGAAAGTGAAAAACCTAGGGATCTTTATGGACAAAAACTTTTCTTGGGATCCACAACTGCAAGAGACCAGACGCAGGATGTTTGCGTCAGCCGGATCCATGAGAAGACTTCGTAACTTTCTACCCACTGCCACCAAAACTGCGCTTGCACAATCTCTTCTTCTTCCCATCCTTGACTATGCCGATGCCAGCTATCTCGATCTCACCGAGGACCAGTTTAACAAACTTGAGCGACTTCAAAATTTTTGTATAAGATTCATATTTGGTTTACGCAAATATGATCATGTGTCAGAATTTCGTGCTAAACTCAAGTGGCTTCCAATACGCCTTCGTCGGAATACTCATATTCTTTCCTTACTATACAGTATTCTGTTTAATCCTACTACCCCTCCCTATCTTAAAGAACGTTTTGAGTTCATGCGTGATTCACATTTACGATCCTTGAGATCATCGGAAAACTTGAAACTGAAGATGCCTATGCATTCCACAAGATTCTTTGATCATTCGTTCACTGTCCAGGCCATACGCTTGTGGAATGCACTACCTGTGTCTGTGAGGCGTGCTCAGTCGTTAGTTTCTTTCAAAAGAATGGTGAAGGAACATTATCTGACTCTATAATATTTTCAAATTATCTATATATATCTATAATTAAATATGTATGTACCTTATTTGAGTATGTATATATGTATATATTTATTTACAATACGTATATATTAAATTTGTGTTATAATATGTATTTATACCTAATTGTTTAGTTGATTCCTGATTTTTATTAGGTTATATATTTGTACGCTGCAAACTGCCCTTTATATTTTTCTTAACAATTCTTTCCATCCAATGGTTGTCTGGAAGAAATTGCTTTAAGCGATAAGACCGCCATTTGTACTGTTCTTAATTACGTGTATTCCTTCTGTTTTATTTCTTTTAGTGTACAATAAAGTATATCTATCTATCTATCTATCTATCTAAGTGTGAAATTGTGTGATAAGGGGTGGGAGGGGTCCTAAATATCGTGACGTCACATTTCAAAATCTAAGTATTACATCCATGTAATAAGAAGTGACGTGACACTAGGGAGGGGGGAGTCTCACAAATGTGACCAGCCAAGTTTGTGACAAGGACGGGGGGAGGGGGGTCAAAAAATCATGAAATTCGTGTGACGTAATTAATGGGTGGTCCCTTAGTCGCTTTTCGTGACAACCATTTGTGAAGAAGGGTAGTTTATTCTTAGCCAGGAGCCACAAGGTGAATATATCCTCATAAGTAAAGTTCGCCGTCCCAGGCACTCACTTTTAGAACCCGATGACGAAATAACCCTCCTCCAGGAGGCGAGTAAATCGACCAGCACAATACACAACGTCCGCCGCCGTCCGGCATACCGTCCTCGCCGACGAGGCCCGTCGCGACGTCCCACCGCCGCCGGTCACGATCCACCGAGCTCTCCCGTCGTAGAGCCGGTCGTCTCTTCAGACTCCGCAGTCACACCGATAATTCAGCCCTCATCAAGCTGTCTCCCCCCCTATGTCCACGCCAGCAACGCCCTAAGCCGAGGTCCGAGTCCCACTAGGGGTCGCCCTTAGTGCTGTTGTTGCAGGTAGTCATGATGTTAGTGTAGTACAAGTAGTTAGCTTAGGTTAAGTATTTTACTTCCCCCCCATTGGCTGGAGACCCTTCAGGTCACGCCAATAACTGCCCGGTTACGTAGAAACCGTCCCCTAGGACGACCTACAACAGTCAAATAGAAAAAAAAAAAAAAAAGTGAATATATCCTACAAAATCCGGGTGAAAATACTGCTGAACACAGCCCTCAAGCATCGCCACATCGACCGGTCCTGTGTTTCTCGCATCCAGCGGATTCCCGCGACATTCACCAGGTCATCGGTCCACTTTGTGGAAGGCCTACCCATGCTGTGCCATCTGGTACGCGGTCGCCACTCCAGAACCTTTCGGCCACATCGGCCATCCGTTCTACGAGCAATGTGCCCCGCCCACATATGTCGGCGACTCGCCAATAGTTTCATCAGGATTTATCACAAATCAAACTCCAAATTATGTATCAATGAGCTATAATCAGAAGAACAATGATTAATTCAACTTATTTCAGTTTAGATTGTTAAGTTCACAACAGAAACCATACTTCCCCGCTTAGGAACGCGTCTCGTATATATCTCCTGCCATGTTAACAAAACAAAAGAGACTAAGACCCAATTTCACCATACTCTGTTAGTTATTAATGTCCTGTTAAACATTTTATCAGACTGTTTAACAGTACATTGAAATTGACATTGACAGCTTAACGGAACATTAACAACTAACATTGTATGGTGAAATTGGGTCTTATTATATTTTCATTTAGAAATTAACATTAGAATTATTATACAATAATTGTAATAATAATAATATCCCTAATAACAATCTTTGAATATTGTAAAAACCAATGAAACTTGCAAATTAGGTATTCAAATAATTCAAATATGAGACAGAATTAGGCGGAATTGGCGCCAAAACTATAATCATAAATATCAATAACAATATTTATTTGTGATAAACAATTTAATAATAAATTTTATAAACTGTGGAAAGCTAATAAAACCATGATAGAACAAGTTAACTTCAGATGTTTATGTCAAAGATTCACTAGATGGCGCTGTACTCAATTAATTCTAAATCTACTAATGACAGTACTTAAGCGCACCCATTTATACGATCGTTCGTACATTCGAGCACAACTACAGCTTACATCAATGTTCACATATAAGTAGGTACATATATAATAAGTCTATTAAAAGGTTAAACACACCGAGCGAGTACTAGGGCACATAACATTAATCTGGATTCTAAAAACGTTTGACACTTTTATGGACTAGAACTAGTGTCACCACACTTTTTGCTACGAAATGGACTATTCTAAATGTACGCCAACTGCACTGTTACGTAATTGCAGAATGTTTTATGGCATACGTAGTAACTTCTTCTCTCGTGTCGGTACGAGCTGTAATGGTTCGTACACACGAACCAACAAACGGGGATAACGCATAGATCCGAATAAAACCGACTTCATTCTGTACACACGTCTACATATCAAGCTCTACATTTCCAGTATAAACTGACCTCCTATTGTGTGGAAAGTCCATACAATGCGAGATCAGGTTATACTGGGAATGTATAGCTTGATTTGTAACAAATGACGAACGTTCTTTGGCGTTCGTTGGCCTTCGTTGGCTTAATGTGGCTCCATTAGCAAATGGTTCATGTCGTGTTGACATTAGCTAGTCAGTACGGTTGACGAATCTAACTACCCAGGATGCGCCGGACGTACTTAAGTACTGTCACTCGTGGAGGCTCTTTTAATACAACATTGGACCTAGCACCGCTTGATCATTTAGCCTAAAGACGTCCATTGCTTGACATAGGCCTCCCCCAAAAAGGTGGAGGGGTTTGCCATAATCGCCACGCTTGGCAGGTGGGCTGGCGAACGCAGTATGGTTGTTAAAGTACTCAGAGAACGCTGCTGCCCATCCTCTAGTAAATCCCTTAGTCGCCCTTTACGACACCCATGGGAAGTGATGGGGCCCAGCACCACTTGCGTGACCAGAATTAAAGGTATTCTCCAGATTTCAAGTCATCGAAATCATTATAATATGATTAGTCGTGAGGACATCTGTAACAAATAGACACATTTCACATATTTTCGTTAGTAGAATAGAAAGATAGAAAATTTGTGTACGTAGGAACTACGAATTCTACTTTATTTTATCATTACATATATCAAGAAATAGAGCAGATAATTATTAATAATGTATTATAATATTAATATATTGTAATGTAATTCTTGCTTATGACTTCATGGCCACAGACGATGTGGTTCAAAGAACACAATTTTTTTTTTTTTTTTTTTAAAAAAACGTTGCCCCACACTAAGATTTCTCTTGTATCGTGGGTGCGTTTACAGACACAAATCTCACAAACAAACGCCCAGACCCGAAACAACAATCTGTAGGCCATACAAATTTTTGTTCCGTGTGGGAATCGAACCCACGACCCGTGGCGCAGAAGCCAATCGCTTAGCCACTGCACCAAACGTGTCGTCAAATAACATAACATCACGCCTAAAAGGACCTTTCAAGGGTCGTATGTTTAAGTCCCACTAATAGGGGGCAAACCTATAGCCATCAACCGGGCACAAATCCAGACTTCGGGCTGCTACTGAGAAATTCCACACGGAAAAACCCAATAACACTTTGCCCGACCTGGGGATCGAACCCAGGACCTCATGCTCGGCAGTCGCACGTGGGACCACTAGACCAACGACGCAGTCATTATGATTCAAGAAAGTTCCTAGATATACGCTCATCCGTACACACAAAATGTAATATGGCAAGTTTCTAAGTTCCTAACTATTGGCGAACCGATCGCCAAACACGGTTGTCAGTCAATCTAAGTTAAGTCAATCCAATATTGATGTAAGCTAATGACCTTTCTACATAACCGCTTCCCGCTGCGCTACGCACAACAGAGAACTAGTGTTATTGGAGACAAGCATAGAAAATCCTACAAAATTAGAGCGGTAATACTTAATACTTAATATTTGATGACACGTTTGGTGCAGTGGCTAAGCGATTGGCTTCTGCGCTACGGGTCGTGGGTTCGATTCCCACACGGAACAAAAATTTGTACGGCCTACAAATGATTGTTTCGGGTCTGGGCGTTTGTTTGTGAGATTTGTGTCTGTAAACGCACCCACGATACAAGATAAATCTTAGTGTGGGGCAAACGTTTTAAAAAAAAAATAAAAAAAATACACGTGTTATCGCGATTCGCAGCGAAAAGCGGTAATGTGACAACTGCGTAAATTCGCATACGTTATTATGAATTAAATAATAATGAATATACTGAAAATGACGCCCACGAATATTGTTAAAATATTAATTTATTTTTTATGCACAGAAGTGGATTTAATGCCTTGGGCATTTTCTACCAGTCGACCTGCAGAGACAAAACATGGTAGGTGCACTGAACAATATTGTTATGATATGATATGATAACAAATATAAAACATAAGGGTAAGCAAAATATATTTTTCACCATTTTATGAATCGTACATTTATTATTTTAAAAGGAAATGGACATCTCTAACATTTTTATCTTCAGTCATTCTTGTCGCCATTGTCTCATATTTTGTTTTATTTAAGTAATTTAGTGGATACGTGTCCAGATTGTACTTGATAAATATACATTTTAACGTTTTATAGGATTTGCAGAGTTTTTATGTTAAGTTGTAAAAATGTTTTAGTTCAGATAAACCTTTTACCTTTTTGTAAATATTATTGTACCTAATCTTAAAAAGTAAAATGTTGGTAAATGATCCTTTACGGGTTCCGTAAATGATCATTTTTCATTTCAAGGTCCGGAACCCTTAAATTTAACACCAACCACAGTCACCCACATTCCACCTGATACCACAATTTGCTCTACAATTTCAAACCAAAATATTTTAACATCGGAAACAAACCTAGTATCTTAAACATCGTGTCTCGAAACTCAACGTCATGCCGGGAACAAATTATATGTTAGTTTAAGAAGGCTGTTTTTTTTTTTCAAATTTTATATTCTTTTAAAGAAACCCTTTTTCATAATTCGTTTTTTTTTTTTTTAATATGAGCCCATGTTGTCCCACTGCAGGGAAAAGGCCTCCCTTCCCTCCTTCCACCTTTCGCGATATAGTGCGGCAGTAGGCCAATCCTTTAAAAATGAATCCAGCTCATCCCGCCATCTTCTTCTGGGCCTGCCGCGTGGTCGTTTTCTGCCAGTTGGGATCCACTTAGTGGTTATTTTAGCCCATTGCTCCTCCGACAAGCGGCAGACATGACCAGCCCAGTTCCACTTTAGTCTAGCAGCTGTGAGGCCAACATCGGCAACTTGTGTTTTGGAGCGAAGTATGGTGTTTCAGATTTCGTCCGTAAGTTTGACACCCAGTATACTTCGCTCCATAGCTCGTTGGCAGACTCCAGATGCGGACTTCTGACGTTTAGTAAGCGACCAAGTTTGCGCTCCATAGGTGAGGGTGGGTAGAACGCACATGCCCATGAGCTTTCGTTTGAATGAAAGAGGGAGAGAACCTTTCATGAGTTGTTTCATCGACCAATAGCTCTTCCAGGCATTCTCGGTGCATCGAGCAACACAAGACACTATTGTGTCTTGTGTCGAAGAATCGTAACATTCGTTACTCTCAAGTAATACAAAAGCTCTTACAAAAATATACTTGTCGTATTAAAACAGTTGACGTAACAAAATCCCATATAATGCATTGTATTACAGTTAAAAGGGCACAGCGGAAAACCGTAAACAACATTAATTTATGTACGCACAATATAAAATAACAGTGTAAAACGCTTGAGAAGTTTCGGCCTTATGTGGCAATGCTTAAAATGCGTGAACCGCGTTACTTGCTCCCCGTTTAATAAAACACGTCTTACACCGAGCCATATGTTCTCAGCCTAATATTGAACATGCCATGTTTACTTAGGGGAATATGTAATGACTACACGCGTTCACGGCGTTTGTCACGAACTATACCGTATAACTGTATTACACTATCGGGTTATATGACGTCATTGTCTGGGATTATTTGAAAATCCCTTTGTTTTTGCTTGAGTTATTTTGGTAAAGCTCACCCCTGTGTCTGGTAATGATTGATCGCTCCGTCGTGTAGTTTGATAGCTCTGGAATTAATCTACATCTTATAAAGGAGGATTTTTAATAGGAAAAACAGATGCAATCAATAATTGGGGAGCCGACGAACAACACGATTTAATTACACTTTTGGTGTAAATCATTTTTTTTTAATCCTTCTATTCATGAATTTATGTGTCTAATTCTGTACTTGTTTCAAAACAGCCCAAATTGTGCTAAAGTCTGGTCGGAACTTCGTGATTTTGATTAAAACTATGCAATTTGTAAATATAATACGCGCTTTTCATCTTGGCCGCACTGAATTTCGTGCAGATGGTTGCAATAAATTTTTAGGTACGAAATGGCTTTTAATTAACACCATCTTAGGATCGACATTAGTTAAACGAAGTTTATTTACCTAATACTTTTCACAGAAGCTGTTTCCTTTCTAAGTATGCATGCGCGAAAGTTTTGAGATCCTATGTTCAGAGCAGCCAAGAAAAAAATCGCATATTGTATGTCTTTACTTTTTTTCTGATGTTGTTTAATTGAATTTTGTGTAATTAGACCGTTTTGTTCGCCGGCTCCTCAATTGTATGTACAGGGAAAAGAATAATAACAAAGTACGTCGTAATAGAGAAAAAGATACCAAACTTCAAAATTTCCACTTTCAGTGCTGGACATAAGATTCCGAATACAGTGCTACAATAAAAGGTACTGATAAATTTTCCATAATCACCACGCTTGGAAAAGGGATTGGTAATTATATCATTAGCGCTTCTGCACTGCGTCCGATCCAAATCCGAGTAAGTACGATCCTTTTCAGTCCTTAGACTGCTAGTCCGAATACCTGCTAAATAAAAAGTTGTGAAATATTTCCATAATCACGTCCCTTGGAAAAGGGATTGGCGATTAAGAGCGCAAGTGCACTGCATCTGATCTGAATCAGAGAAAATACGATCCGAGGAATCTCGGCTAAAATCTATGAAATTCTATATCGGATGCAGTGCACAACGGTTCATACATATAGTACTGCAGCTAGATCGTATCGTATTTATTCGGATTCGGATCGAACACAGTACACAAGCACTCTTAAGCATGTTATTAGCGGATAATAGAATGTAGCGGTACGGATGAAGTTGCATGATTACTCAAATGAAGAACAGTTGAATATAAATATATAACTTTACTGGTACAAGCTTACATAATAATCTATCTTCTTTGTATATAAAAATGAATCGCTATTTCCCTTGGTCATCGCATCACGCGTGAGCGGCTGGACCGATTTCGCTAATTTTTTTTTTGTTTTGTTCGTAATTGTCAGGAGAAGGTTCATATGAAAGAAAATGTTGATATTAAAAAAAAAAAAATTATCGGTATATCCAATTATACATATTCTTAATCTGTTTACCGCATGCATGAAAATAGTTTTAACTTTTTGTTACTATTTTGATTTTGTTTCTGAAGGTAGGTAGTAGGCAGGTAGCAGGTAGGTAGCAGGTAGGTAGCAGGTAGGTAGAAGGTAGGTAGCAGGTAGGTAGCAGGTAGGTAGCAGGTAGGTAGCAGGTAGGTACCTAGCAGGTAGGTAGCAGGTAGGTAGCAGGTAGGTAGCAGGTAGGTAGTAGGTAGGTAGTAGGTAGGTAGGTAGCAGGTAGGTAGTAGGTAGGTAGTAAGTAGGAAAAAGTGCATTGCAACGCATGCCGGGTACAGCTAGTACAATATAATAATTACGACCTAACTATACGGTTGCGGGAAGACGACTGCCGCGCCGCGCTAACAAACTAGTGCGCCTTACACAAAACTAATGCGTCAGCAGTGTGTCCTTAGATAGAATATTGCTTACTATCCTTCATTTTGACACACGTTAGTGCATTGGCCTATTCCGCTCAAATAAGCACTTGACAGAACAAACTCCTCAAAATATAACATCTCTACTAATAGTAGAGCTCCTGATAAAAGACCTCGTCCAAGGAAGTATACTACCACCAAACCTATTTCTGCCGCAAAGCAACATTTGCTGTATTCCGGTTTAAAGGGTATGGGTGCCGGTGAAACAGGCACACGAGATTTTTCAACTTTGTGTTTTTGTTGCCATCATCATCTGCCTAGCCTTTTCCCAACTATGTTGGAGTCGGCTTCCAGTCGAACCGGATGCAGCTGAATATCAGTATTTTACATGGAGCGACTGCCTATCAGACCTCCACAACCCAGTAACTGGGTAATACGATACTCTTGGTAAGACTGGTTGTCAGACTTTCTGGCTTCTGACCAACAGTAACGACTGTCAAAGATCTACAAATGACAGCCGGGACCAACGGCTTTACGTGCTTTCCGAGGCACGGAGGAAACTCGCTATGGTAAATGGTCACCCATCCACAGACCAACCTCGGCAAGCATGGCTTAACCCGGAAGATCGGTCTATGCGGCTGTAATTATTTAGCCACGAGCTCCTCTTTCCTCTTTATGTTTAAGTTGCCAATGCATCATTAATCCTCTCGGTGTTGCAGGTGTATAGATGGCGGTAACCACTTTCCATCAGGCGTCGGCTTGTTTGCCAACTTATTACATAAACAGTATTTCTAAGATAGTCTCAACTTTGTTTACAAACATACATACAACGTACAAAACATACATACAATGCCAACATACATTGCATTCACGCGACACTCCCAGATTAGAACATGTCCTAAACGTTATAGTATATGTCTAATATTGCTTTTTATGTGCACATGAACTTAATCATGCGTACACCTACGGCCTTGGACAGAAGGGAAAGGATTTTCTGTGGGCAAGTATAGAATGAGCGTGTTATATGGCTCAGAATAAAGGTGCAGTCATATTCATTAGCAGCACGTTAAAAATCATGCTTATAGGTAAGCATGCTCAAAAATCAACTGGCCTGCGATTCAATAGCAAACTCAAAATAGGCATGCTCGTTTCGAGCACATGATTTATACACATGCTAGTAGGCTCGATATAAGCATGCTGTCGTGCTACTAATGAGCATGTGTAATTGCACTATAGAGCACGTCAAGTCTCTCCATGGGGGCTAATTAATACAACATTATTTTTAATATATACAAAAACCGAGACACTCCAAAAAGATTTTCATCAGAACTGCCTGGATACGTGTTTTTTTTAATAAATCTCCAAGTTACACCGTAGTTTATGTCGCATAAAGTTCCCTAGTAAAGTGTGAAATGCCTGAGATGTGCTATGCACGGGTTGTCTAACACATGGAAACTGACCGAGCGGACCATCTCAAGCCTCAAGGTGTCTATTCCCGTCAACTGTTATGGGTAGAAACCTACTGAAACAAAGTTAAAATTTACGAACAAAAAAAAAATTTGCTTTAAAAATTATGTCAATCGATTCTCCTCGTGATTCTGAACAAACTAGTTTCAGGTTTAGTACATACTAACACTAAGCTAGTATATCAACTTTTTAGTTTGCTCTGTATCGGCTATCGTTTAGCCTAGGAGTTGAATGCTTGCCTTCCATGAATGAGGGTCTGAGTTCGACACCAGCCCGTACTTCTTACTTTTTAAATTCATTTGTGGATCAGAATTTGATTAACAATTGCGTTAATGATGAAGGGAAACATCGCGAGTAAACCTGTATACCAGGAGGTCCATAAAATTCTTGTTGGTGTGTGTAGCCTGCCAAACTGCATCAGGCATGCGTGGTGGACTAACTCTTGAACCCTCCTCATTCTAAGAAGACCCTCTTGCCCAGCAGTTGGACTATGATGAGCTGATTATGACTGTCGTCCAAACTGCGTAGTGGTTTGTGGCCGATTCCTATGATTAATTAGTTAGTTACAATTGAGACTCTTTTATCTTTACTTATAATAAAACAAAGATCCTAGCGTTAGTACACAGGTAAAATTCATCATCATCATTCAGCCAAAAGACGTCTACTGCTGGACATAGGCCTCCCCCAAAAGGGGGGGGGGTTGCCGTAATCGCCACGCTTGGCAGGCAGGTTGACGATCGCAGTACGGTTGTCAAAGTACTCAGAGAACGCTGCTGCCCATCCTCTAGAGAATCCCTTAGATGGGGTACTGCTATTCTTTAAGTCCGGCACTACACGATATCAGGTAAAATTAGTTTACATTAATCTATTTAATACCGAGACTGATAGTAAAAATGCTACCATTGGTAAGCAAAACGATTAGTTTTTGTTTATATAGGAACGGGCCATTGTAATTTGGGGCCGTAGTGTAATTTTATTTATTTATTAATAGTAAATAAAGTAAATGTTGCTGTCTGGATTTACGATACCAATTAGAAGTGCAGTAAACTGTTCTAAAGTAGGTCACCACTCGACTGGTTTCAAAACCCGGTGGTTTCCTCAGCAACATAGGATTTACAGTTTTACTCCTTAAAACGACCTCTACCTCACAACATTGTAATATACGCTCAAATAGAAATGCCGATGGGCTAATTTGAGACTGAACATCCGCCAGGCGGCGCCACTTTGGGCCGTGGTAAAAAATGACAGAACCTATATCAAAACAGACATTTGCACTGTCAAACTGATCTGAAATAAAACGATTTATTAAATAGTTGTTATTATGACTGAAAATCGCATGATATTTGTCTGTTTTGCAATTTTTAGGGTTCCGTATCAAAATGGTAAAAAAGGAGCCCTTATTTATTTATTTATTCATTATGCATAAATTAGAACAGAGGCGGACTTAATGCCTTAGGCATTTTCTACCAGTCAACCTTAGGGTGACGGAGAAAACATGGTAGGTGCACACATTGTTATGATACGATAATAATTGATATCAAAAATAAGCATAAAACATATCTATAAAACTATTAGAAATACCACATTAAAAATACTCAAATTTCAAATATAAAGATACATCCTATATTAATAATTATTGTCCTTTACCTACCTTACGGTGCGACTTCGTTCATCCATGCTTCTGTCTGTCAAAACTGCTTATTCAGGAACTTTTAATGCTCGATTTGAAATTGGGAATAGTTTTAAATAATACTTGTCCATCTATATTGTAAGTGACAGAGTTGAATAATCATTTTTATTTTCGTTGCAATAGGGACCGAAGTATGGAGTTGAAATGTTAAAATGGGGTTACTACATCAAATGTGTTATCGAATGAAAGGGCTTCATTTTTACACTATAAATATATTTTTATTATCATATACGCCGTATAGTTTTTGATTATGATGAAATTTTTTTGTGAAAATACTCTCCCCCCCCCTCCCCCATTATCTCCGAAGTTTATAAAGCTACCAATTTTGAATAAATCGAGTTAATACAAGTTTAAGTATATATTTCAGGAAAAATAAAACAATGTCTGTAACTAGCACAGTTTTTTTAGAAATCAGCAAAAAACAATTCAATCAATCAATCAAAAACAAAAATAAATATTTCACATAAACCAATACAGGCGCTTATGAAAAGTCGAATTTAGGTGTACGGTTCCAATTAATCCTTTCCTATGGAGAAGAACCGGCAAGAAACTCCATGGTTACTCTTTTAAAAAAAGGATATATTTTACAATTTCAGTGAATACAGTAGGTATTATGAGAGAGAACAATGTAGTCTTGACCACAGACCTTGGAGTAATGTAGTACCAAGTCTTGAGTAAAAAAATAAACAAAAAGAAAAAAAAAACATTACAAACTAATATAGATCGATGAGAGGGTCCAAAAAAATGAAAATTGAACTTTCCAATGTACGGAACCCTCTATGCATACGTCCGACTCGTTCTTGTCCGGTTTTTTTTTCACCTAAGTTCAAAGTAGCGGCGCCTGGTAAATTTTCAGCTTCAAATTAGCCCCCATTACCTACTCATCTCCAGAGTCAATTGAATAACCTTCAATCAAGCATCACACCATGAAACGAAGCAAAGCCGCGGGCATCTAGTTTGCATAATAATTATACATTATACAGGGCTTAAAATTCACCAGAGATGTACAGTTAACATCAAAAGTGCGATGACTGTTCAAAGTTTCAAAAGTGTAAAGTAAAAACTTGCAAATAATTATTTTATTGTAAAGACTAGCTACTATTTAAAATTTAGAACAATGATTGATTTTTACGCATTATACGAAATATTCATAGAGTTTTGCTGTTGACTGTACAACAAATGCATTGGTATTATGAGATAAGAGTTTGGAGAATTTGTATTCAAACGGGGTGTTCGCCAAGGGTGGGACTTGCAAAGGGCTTGCGTACACGAGTGATATATGCTAATAAGCCGGCCATTTTTAAACCCTTTCGTAAGGATTCATTGCGGTGTGGTGTTCTCTAGAGTTTTTAGGTTGAAACGTCGAATTTTGCTGTGGTTTGAGTGTGTTGAGTTTTAGAAATTTGCATGTTATCTAAAGCGTTCCCTACAGCAGTCGACGGGCGCGAGCGGGGCGTGTCGTCGGCGGGCTAGCGTGAATTTTAGTTATACTACGAAGCAAATATGAAATATGAGGTCCGGCGCCAAGTAGTTTACTTTGTTCCGTCGTGTGTATGTGAGAGCCAGATGGGTATAGGAGAATTCCTCAAAATCTCTGTTACTTGGATTCGTGTGCTCCATCTCAGACCCTGTCTGCGCCTACCGACCGACAGATTCTTTTATGTTTTTTTATTATTAAATCGTTGCCCGACTCTAGGAATACACCTGTATTACTAGGTGGGTTTACAGACAAAAATCTTCATATACACACCCAGACCTGAAACATTCATCTGTAGGTTGTAAAAATACTTGTTTCTTGCGGAAATACCCGCGACTCGTTGCGAACACATCACAATACACACGGTTACATGTCAAGCTACAAGAATCCAGTATAAGCTGATCTCTCATTATACAGAAAGCTTATACAGTGCGAGGTAAGCTTACACCGAAAGGAGAATGCCCATAAAAGATAAAAGATAAAAGACATTTTATTTTGCAAATATGGGTACAGTGAATGGTCTTAGAAAAAAATAATAGGTTCGGCCATATTTTACCCGTAGGCATGCAAAAATTACACTAAAAGATTCTAATTAAAACTATCTAACATAATAAAAACAACAAAAAACAGAAACTTTACATTAAATCATCAATTCTTTTTCAGATAAGAACTCGCATATGCTATAGTACGCTTTGTCTGCTAAAAAGTTACGAAGTCTTTTTTTAAATAATGGTAGAGGCAATTCTTTCCAACACTTAGGTAATTTATTATATACAAAAGGAGCCATGCAGAAAACACTTTTGCGCATGAGTGTTGTATTAGCTGTGTGAAGACACAGTCTACTATTATCCCGTCTATTACGTGGAACAACATCGGCTAGACGTTTAAAACGATTTGGATTAGACTTTACAAACACAGCTACTTCTAGAATGTACAGACAAGGCAATGTTAATATCTTATGCTGTCTAAAGTAAGGCATGCAGCTATCTGTAGTTTTAAGCTTAAACATCGACCGTATGCATCTTTTTTGATTTTTTTGATTGACACACTTACACAGAATTTCAATTTGTGATTTCCAGTTTAGTTTTGTATCTATTTCGAGCCCTAAAAATTTTGTACATTTTACTTCTTCGACGACCTCATTATTGTAGTGTACCTTAAGCTGGCTCATACCAGGGACACGTTGACTAAAATGCATTATTTTTGTTTTATTTAAGTTGATTTTTAGATTATTATCATCTAACCACTTTATAACTAAATTTAAAGAATTATTAATATTACTTTCATATGTTTCTACATTGTTACAAGATATGGTCATGGTGCTATCATCAGCAAATAGTGTTAATGGGTGTTCAACGCATTTCGGTATGTCATTAATGTATAAGATAAATAAAAGAGGACCCAGTACGCTTCCTTGCGGTACACCAAATGAAACTTTACGCTCTGATGATCGAAATATCTCTTCATGCTTATTTTTTGTATTAATTTGGTTGATTTCCGTTATTTGCTTTCTGTTGTTTAGATAAGATTCAAGTAGGTTGATAACATTTCCTCTAATGCCGTAGGCTTCAAGCTTATTTAAGAGAGTAGCATAATGTACATAATCAAATGCCTGGGTCATATCGCAATATATGCTACAGACAGGTGTTCGTTTATCAACATTATTAATAACATTGTATAAAAAGTCATATATGGCCATATTGATTGTCCTACGGAGTCTAAATCCTTTCTGTTCCTCACACAGAATATTGTTTTTTTCAATAAATGCGTATAGTTCCTTATAAATGTATTTCTCAAATATTTTTGATATTACAGGAATTAATGAAATAGGCCGATAATATTCCATTAGTTCTCTATTTTCTTTCTTAAATAGTGGCTTTATAATGGATGTTTTTAAAGCATCAGGATAGACACCGGCGCTAATACTGAGGTTAATTATGTGACTTAGATGGCCACATATCTCCATTGATACATGCTTTAGTATTTTTGTAGTGATACCATCGTATCCCACGCTATTTGTATTATTTAATGACATTATAATTTTTTGTATATCGTATGGTACACTAGGTGCCATGAACATTGATTTATTGCTAGTGTTTATTAAACAAGGTTTAGGTTTGCTGTTGAGATCAAGTTTCGCCTGAATCTTATCAATAAAAAAATTATTAAATGCTTCAGCAATGCTCCTGGGATTTGATAGGGTGTGATTATTTACTTTAATTTTATTAATATTATGTCTAGGTAAGTTATATTTAGCGCGATTAATGATTTGCCATGTAGTTTTAGACTTATTTTTTGATGCTTTTATTTTGTGATTATTTTGTGCCTTTTGTGTCAAGTGAATAATTTTTTTATGTAGTAGAGCATAGTTAGAAAAAGTAGTTTTATTGATTCTGTTAGGGTTTAATCTAAACTGCCACAAAAGTTTTCTTTTTTTTCGACTACATAATTTAACTCCTTTAGATAACCATTTAGGTTTTTTTATTATATCTGTTTTGAAAAATCTAATTGGAAAACACAGATCGTATATCAACTTAAATGTATCAATAAATTCACTATAGGCTACATTCGGGTCATCTGTGTCATAGATCTCTGTAAAAGATAGATTTTTTATATAGTTTTTAAACTTCACAATGTTTTCCATGTTATAATCCCTTCTAGCAGTATACCAATAGTTAATAGAACAAATTTTTTGGACTGGACATTGAAGCAGCTGTGCTGTATGATCGGACAGTGCAAACTCTAACACGTCAGTCTTACACTTACTAAAATTATGCGCAAAGTTATCTATGCACGTCAGGCTGGCCATGCGAGTCGGTTGTTTTATTGCTAAATACAAGTTATAACTCATTAACAGACATTCAAAAGCAGTTGTTTGACTATTTTTTTTAAGCATGTCTATATTAAAATCCCCAGCAATTACAATGTTCCTATAACGTGTATGTAATATTTCTTGCATAAGAGTTTCAAGTTTATCGAAGCAGTGATGTAGATTATTTACGTTTGGGACTCTATAGATACAGATGACAATTATCTTATATAAGGTTAACTCAATAGCACAACATTCAGATATGCCTGGGGTTGATAATTTGGCTATTTTAGGCAATTCCTTCCATTGTAGTCCGTTTCTTAAAAGGATACATGCACCACCCCGCTTTTTATCTTTTCTACAGTAGCACGCAGCTAAACAATAATTAGGCACATACAATTGATTAAGATATCCTTCCATAATAAAGTGCTCAGTAATGCACAAGATATCCACATTTATTTTTTTGTCGGATAGCTCATCTAAACAAACCGTGAGAACATCAGATATCCCGTACCACGTAGCGTCACAAGTACATTAACACCGAAAATAATGTTTTATTTATGTGTAAAATGTACTGATTTTTAACCGTCTTTTTTAACCGCATTAAAAAAATATCAAATAAAAGATAATAAATTATTAACAACTATCTACTTCCGCAAAAATGGCATAATCCATCATAATAAAAGTTCATTTCCGAAAACGTTTTCGTTCTGATTACTTTTGTCAATTATTTTCGCTATCTAGGTAAGTAAATCTACAAGATTGCATAATAGAAAATAATTAATTCTATTTAATCGTTTTATTTTATGTCACCATTTTATTAAAAAAACATTGCGTATTTCAGATATTATTCAAAACACCTAGTCAAGGAGTTTCGGAACACCGAATTATGGAACCGTCAGTTCCACATAATATAGTGTATAGTCTATGACTGTCAATATCAATGTCAATTTGGTTATGGCGTTTTGATATTTGTATCGATCTATGTTTTTTTCCTGCGTTTAAGTCGTTCTGGTAGTTTTATTGAATACTTAATTAATTCACTACGTCTATAATTAATAACTGTTGACAGTGTTGAGATAGTGACTCTTGTGTCGTGGCGTATCGAGATAGTGACTCTTAAAGTTTATAATAACAGAGCTGCTAGACATTTAATGGATGATTTTAAAATAGCTTGTGCGCTATTAAATAAACACCACAAGCTCATTGAAGACCCACCAGAAGCACCAGTTTTGCAAAGGCCAGGCATTTACTCCCGAATCATTTGTCAGATTTTGTCAACCGTGAAAATATGAACAGAAGGAGTGCGTTATTTCAAACGATTGATGGAAATATTATAGTATGCTTAAAAAAGGATGGAAATATACGATTGAAGATACTGCCCGTGCACGATAAGTTGAGACCTGAGCGCGTAACGTTACAATATAGGCGAGAACGACAAGCGTGCGGGCGCAGGCGAAGTAGTCCGGGTCTCAACTTATCGCGCACGTGTAGTATATTATGCAATGCACTTCTCAGCAATGCGGCCTAAAACGCATACATATATGTATAATAAATAAATAATCGGAATCACGACTACTACAAATTGCTAAAAATATAATCAGGCGTTTTCTAACTTTTTTTAATATTTCGAAAATGTGGTTAAATATTGACAAAATCTTGTTGGTAGTGTCAAGTTAAATACAAACTAGACTCTTGAGAGTAAATTTGGTTTGACGCAAGTTGGTACGGATCCCCATACAACAATGGGCATTCTCCTTTACAGCTTGATATGTAATGTGTATGTTACGCTCAAAGACCGAAAACGCTCATTGAGCGAAAAAACAGATCACAACGCGTTGTGGTCACTGTAAAACATCCACATCGTGAAATTCGTGTTGTGGCTCTAAAGGGATGAGTTGGTAGCCGACTGCTTAGCAGCAGCAGACGACGTCGCTACGACACTACTGGTTTCTATGTATTTCTATGAAATACCTTCCGCAGCTAGCGACACGTCGCTCGACTGCACGTCGTACGACCGCTGACGACGTGTCGTCCGACCGCAGATCAGTAGTGCCACCGACGCTGGAGTGACGACACGTTGAATCTTTCTCAAAAAATTGGTTTTTCCAATTCCGAGGTGGAAAAACGGATAAACCAGGTGGCTCAATATCCTGCGCTATACGATGCATCTAACAAAAATAAAAGATACGAAAGTAAATCGCGATCGCTAACCCTAAACAGGTCACACATCTTGTCTCACGGAACATTCAGAACTAACTGGAATACGACGTGTCGTCTGCTGCAGCCATCTGCTGCTGTATGCAGTCGGCTACGGACTTCTACCTTTATGAAAGCGCCCACGACGCGTTGTGACAATCACAGAAACACCCATTGTGAAATTCGTGTCGTGGCTATCATGCTATACGACCACAACGAGTTATGGCAATGAAGAAAAGCCACTTAGCGGACTATACACCTTTAAGAACTTTGCTTTTAGGCCCCTTTCTAGTGTGCTGGTTTCCAGTTTTCTCGCAATGTTTTCCTTAACACTTAACGCAAGTAATAATCAAATTCTGATCCGCACATGAATTCCTAAAGTCAGTGGTGCAGCCCGTGATTGAACTCCTCTTTCATGGAAGGCAAAGCGTTTAACCGCTAGGCTAACACTGCTCGAAATGGTCGACACATTCTTCACTAAATCTGCTCCACTCCCCATTAAAAATCTCTTAGCTAAACCTCAAAAACCGAAAAACTGAAAGTTTTATATAAATTCAATAACATTTTGAAACCGTATTATACTTTAAAGAATACCATTTGCACTGTCATATCGAATAAATATAACGTGTCTGATAAAATATCCATAGGTGTTTTTATTTTCATCCATAATACCTGTTAAGTGCATAAAGCAGTTCCCAGCTCCCGGACTAATATAAAGACGAGGTGTTAGTGCAAGCGACGATTAGTGTAAATGAATGACTATGCGTTCGCTACTTTTGATCCTTTGAGCTCAAACAGATGTTCTTGCTTTGGTTTTAAAAATGAGATTACATGTAAACAGGCTTGAATAGTGGCAAGCATTATAAAGGCCCTTCATCCCTCATACTTTTTTTAGATTCGCCTCTTTTAATTTATTTTTCTGTCACTACAATTCTCTATAAAGTTTTATACTCGTAAGCAAAACTGTTTTGTAATACCATCAAGTCTCTGGAATATATTTTGCTTTTTTATTCCGAAACAAAAGCTAAATTGGCTCTTCCACCAAATAGTGATATTGATCTATCTTTTCAAATTGAGAATTATGTACGAAACCGAAATTACATGGTAGCAGACATTCTGATAAATAAACTTGTATTATCTTCTGCTTCTGCTGTCCTTCTACTTCGTTCTAGGCAGTTGCCTGCACTTTCTTCTTTGCTCAGGGTATCTGTACAGATTGTTCAATATAATCCTCCCCGCTCACAATAAGACATGGTCCTAAGTGTGAGCTCGGCTAATGTGGACATAACAGTAACGTCGTGCGATAGTGCCCTCGCACCATGTCTTAATGGGCTATTATATTTTATGTTTAATTCAAACACTACCCCGGGAATTGGGTGCCGTAGGGATTAGGTATACTATGTATATATTATTTATACTATTTAATTGTTGCTCTTTAAGATTTGGTTTAGGATTTAAGGATAGTTTTTACTTCTTTATAAAAACAGTAGTGCAGAAATGGGCTACCGTAGGGCTTGGAGGTTTTTTTAACTGAACTAGCAACCTGTTGCAATATGATGCTATAAGAGTGCAGCTGGATGCTGCTTCAACTCTAGGAAACGTACGGGTAGAAATGATACCGTTTTCTTAGCCGAAGTACAGCAGGAGGTAAAAATAAGATTATTTTTAAGGTGATAAGCTAAGTATAAATGAACTTAGAGCGGTATTAGAATATACTAAAACCCAACGTCGGTACCGCAAAAAGTTTTTTTGTAACCGTGCAACACTGCATAACATACACCTCTTTTTAGACTAAAACAAAAAATGAACACAAAATCCAATTTGGCAAACACAAAGTTACAACTTGCAAGCGTACAAAAAGTTACTAGACTTACGACGACTCTTACTTCTAGCCTTTTTCCGACTACGTTGGGGTCAACTTCCAATTCAAACAGATGCGGCTAAATAGTATTTTTCACAGAGCGACTGCCATCAGACCTCTGTATCCCAGTTACTGGGCAATGCCGATATCCTAAGGTTAGACTGGTTGTCAGATTTTCGAGCTTCTGGCTACCCGTAACAATTGTCACAGGTATTCTTTTGACACCCGAGACCGACGGTCTAATGTACTCTCCGAGGCACGGAATAACAAATGGTCACCCATCCACGAACTGACCGCGGCATGCGCAGCTTAACCTCAAAAATTATAATATGATCGGTGCGACTGTCAATTAGCCACGAGCCCCTCCGATACCTACGACGACTATTTTAATGCAATTCGTAGATTGTTTACTCCTGACAGCAATTCATCGACAATTTGTGGTTAGTTAAACCAACCAATCAATGTTATTATAATTATGTTAGTCAACGTAAGTCTGCGTATAATTTCTTATCTAACGTCAATGAATTGGTGTAATTAACCGTAACATAGTTATTAGTGTGTTATCACTGAGTTGGTTTAATGATATTATTTTTTACCGACTTCAAAAAAGAGGAAGTTTTAATTCGATGCGTATAATTTTTTGGGTACAATTTTTTGTAAATAATAATTTTATAACCACCGATTTAAAAAAAAAAAACCTGAAAGGAACAATTACAGTGACATTATATTATAAAATTACAATTTATTAATTACTAGCTTCTGCCCGCGACTTCGTACGCGGATCCTGTTGCTTATGCCAGCGACAACGGGGTCGTCAAAATCGAAGATCTGAAACGTCTGATGTCTCTAGAGACCTAGAAGCAGATGCGTAGATACGCTGAGAACTCAAGTGCAATTCTTTATCCGTGAACGTCTCCGACTCGCGAGACAATGCGTGACGTTCACGATCAGCGGTCAGTCGCGCATCACGTTCCCCACTTGTCTCTAGAGACCTAAAAGTCGATGCGTAGATACGCTTGGAACTCAAGCGCAATTCTCTATCCGTGAACGTCTCCGACTCGCGAGACAATGCGTGACGTTCACGATCAGCGGTCAGTCGCGCATCACGTTCCCCACTTGTCTCTAGAGACCTAGCAGTCGATGCGTAGATACGCTTCGAACTCAAGCGCAATTCTCTATCTGTGAACGTCTCCGACTCGCGAGACAATGTGTGACGTTCACGATCAGCGGTCAGTCATGCATCTCGTTCCCCACTTGTCTCTAGAGACCTAGCAGTCGATGCGTAGATACGCTTGGAACTCAAGCATAATTCGCTATCCGTGAACGTCTTCGACTCGCGAGACAATGCGTGACGTTCACGATGAGCGGTCAGTCGCGCGTCACGTTCCCCACTTGTCTCTAGAGACCTCGAAGTCGATGTGTATATACGCTGAGAACTCAAGTGCAATTCTCTATCCGTGAACGTCTCCGACTCGCGAGACAATGCGTGACGTTCACGATCAGCGGTCAGTCGCGCATCACGTTCCTCACTTGTCTCTAGATACCTAGTAGTCGATGCGTAGATACGCTTGGAACTCAAGCGTAATTCTCTATCCGTGAACGTCTCCAATTCGCGAGACAATGCATGACTTGCACGATCAGCGGTCGGTCGCGCATCACGTTCCGGACTTGTCTCTAGCTAGAGACCTCGAAGTCAATGTGTATATGCGCTGAGAACTCTAGCGTAATTCTTTTTCCGTGAACGTCTCCAACTCGTGAGACAATGCATGACGTTCACGATCAGCGGTCAGTCGCGCATCACGTTCCCCACTTGTCTTTAGAGACCTAGAAGTCGATGCGTAGATACGCTTGGAACGTAAGCGTAATTCTCTATCCGTGAACGTCTCCGACTCGCGAGACAATGCATGACGTTCGCGATCAGCGGTCAGTCGCGCATCATATTCTTCACTGGTCTCTAGAGACCTGGATGTAGATGCGTAAATACGCTGAGAACGCAGGCGTGCTTCACGATCCGAAGAGGTTTCCACGGAGCGAGTCTGCAGCCTGATGTTCTCGAACAGCATCAAGTCTCTCCGGACGCTCTTCGGTACATTCTTGGGATCTTATAATCCTTAATTTTTTAGCTCCTTTGGAACATTGGGAAAGATTTGACTTCTTTCTAGGCATTGTTATAGTTTTATTGTGAAGATACCTAATCAATTAAAATCTAAGTGACTGCTCCCCTGCGTTACCGGGTAGGCTACCGTGTCACGAAGATAAAATGGAAAAGGAAATTAAACACTCAAATAAAATAAGCCCGAAGACATATTTATTCGATAAAATAAAAAAAATTAATGGGAGTTTTGGCCAGTAGAGTCAAATTTTCAATGATATACCATCATTATCGAAAATCAGTCCTAAACTGTTACCGCCTTCACCGCGTGGAGGTACTACCAGCTTATGTTATTTTATAATTATACAGTGAAATTAGTGATAGCTTTGATTTCCATATCAGATGTTTCTTATAAGATCTTATTCTTATAAGATCTATTCTTATATGATTTTTATAAGTCAACAGGAAATGCCTATCAGACCGAACAACTTTTGCTTAGACGTCATTCCTATATTGTGTTATGGTGTAGCTGAGCTCTTGGAGTTCCACAACAGGTGTTCCAGATCTTCTATTTTTATAAGTCAACAGAGAGTGCTCATCAGATTAAACAACTTTTGCTAAAACATCATTCCTATATATGTTATATTGTAGCTGGGCGCTTGGAATTCTACAACAGGTGTTCCAGATCTTCAAATTGTATACATCAACAGAGAGTGCTCATCAGGTTGAACAACTCTTGCTAAGACGTCGTTCCTATATTATGTTATAGTGTAGCTGGGCTCTTGGAGTTCCACATCAGGTGTTCCATATCTTCAAATTTATTCTCTCAGCAGAAAATGCTCATCACGTGGAACAATTTTTGCTATGGTACCATTTTTGTATCTCTTATAGTTTAGCCGGTCTGTTGCGGTCCTGCACCAGGTGTTCAAGTTTCCAAGATAAATTATAGCCTATATGTTGCCCAGACTAAATACCAATACAACAAAAAAAAAACATTCAAATCCGTCTAGTAGTTCCGAAGATTAGCGTGTACAAACAAACAGACAAACAGACATAATTTTTTTTTTGGATTCGTGCTCTATTACTGTTTCTAAACCCCCCTCAATATTTTTTTTTTAAATATATTCAATGTACAGACACAGTTTTTTTACTGTTTTATTATATGTATAGATAAAATTTACTGTTTCAGAAGTCCGTGCCTTCTATTTGGTTCAGTGTAGGTGTTAGCGCTTACATCTGAAACTTTTTTAGGGTTCCGTACCAAAACGGTAAAAGATGAAGTGCTCTTAATAACCATCTATCCACGGGGAGAAGAAGGTGAAGCTGTCACTTCTATGCCTCTCAGAGACGAATTTCATGGAGACGCTGAACCTCGATCTTTAAAGCAATTGATGTCCTTAGCCTAAACCATTCCACATGAACACAATAACAAAGTACTTTATGGTTCTAAGTCGATTTGAACGCTTATCACGTATTCAATTAGAATTTGTCTCGCAAATACCAAGCTGTACACATAAACTCCTTTGCTATACACGCGTAAATTTATCAAACGTTGAAGGTCTGTTTGCTCCAGAAAAATGTATGAGTAAACATGTACTGAAAATGGACTTGGCCCGCAAATCTATTTAAATAAAAATTAAATGCTGTTCGTTGGTAAGCGCATCACTTAAGAACGGCTGAACCGATTTGGTAAATTTCTTTGTTAAATGTTCGTAATAGTCCGAATTAGGATTTTATGAAAAGAAAAATTGGAAAAGTTGCCCGAAAAATTCGGGAAAAACTGAACGTTCTTATTTCGGGCAAAATAATACCACCCCTAATGAGTACTTCTCCGTTAACGGAACCTCAGAATCCTCTTCAACCTAGCTCAAGTTTAGGTGGCAATGGACAGGCCACATTTTTTGGAGAACCGACAATCGTTGAGGAAGAAATATTGTCGAATAGAGAACACGTATCAGGATGTTGAGCGTAGAACGGACCGTCACTTGCAGGGCATTATGTTCTGCTAGCCTAATACCGGCTTCCCACAGTGCGTGATAGCGCGCACCGCGACACACGAGCTCGCACCGACGCACCATGGGAAGAGACTCGTCCGTGGTAACGCGGACGCGTGCGGAGCGGTGCGCCGTATCCACATTACACACCCTCATAATGTGGCTTTCCACGGTGCGTGATTTTACGAATGATACCACACACAGCCGGTGCGCGCTACGACGCACCATGGGAAGCTAGCTTAACATGTGCAGCGCAAGATAATTTTTCGAGGCTTATCTCGTCCCGGCACGAGATAATGCATCGACGGAATTATTTCGTGCTGCACATGTTAGCCTGACTGGTGATGGACGCTGGGAGCCACAGGATGCAAAGCTAAAACCTAAAAATGAGGCCTATTTCCAGATGTGGATTCTGAATATCGCAAAGCAAATGACGATGGTCTCTGATTCAAACGGTAGAAACAACGTTTCGCATTATACACCGTGGGTCTGAGTTACCCGAAAGATTTTAAGCGTCGATTCCGATGCTTAATTGGAGAAGAAAAGCTAAGATGTAGTTTGGTGAATAAAGCTTAATTTTCGAAATATTCATTATTTACGGAAATTGACCACTCTAAAAATTTCTATGATAACAAGTCCTATTAACGCGGCGTTGCGACTTCTTTTGTCGTACCATACCCCACTCGCCGTATGTCTTATCTGTCGGGGAGGGTTGTGAAGTGAGAAGTTTCTTATCCACTCACACAATAATGTATAAATGTTGCCATTTAAACCTAAAGTATTGTTTAGAAGGAAGTACTAAAGTTAATTGATTTATTATGTTCAGAAAAACAAAAAAAAGACTGTATTGCACTTTTGTTGACATAACATTTTTTTTTTTTTTTTTTCTCACACTAAGATTTCTCATGTATCGTGGGTGCGTTTACAGACACAAATCTCACTAACAAACGCCCAGACCCGAAACAACCATCTGTAGGCCATACAAATTTTTGTTCCTTGAGGGAATCGAACCCACGACCCGTGGCGCAGAAGCCAATCGCTTAGCCACTGCACCAAACGTTTCGTCATAATATCATCAGAAAGGCATGGTTAAAATCTTTCGAGTAACTTGGGCCCACGGTGTATAGCTACAAGATGATGCTGTTACCTACCGAAGTAAAAGAAATGTAATTGGATAAATATTGAATAAATTGAATATTGAAATATCATTTTATTTTTAGGACTATGAGAATGGTTTAACGTTTCTCCCCCTTTTATCTTTTGAACATCTGATCGGTTTCGTTATGTTGAACGCGACACCCTGCTTCGCACCCCTGGAAGTACGTTTAGTGCTCACGACACGACTTCGTTACGACTGGATTTCGTGGACCAAGTACAGTGTACGCTAGTATTGTATAAACTTTTTTATTAAAATCCCAGGTTCTACGAAAAGTTTGTAACTGTTAGGATTTTAGACACAGCATGGCTAAATGCAGCACAACAGCTGTTCTATATTTGTAAACAGCGTACAGTACTATAAAACTAAGAAGCCTCATCCTCAAGTTTCGTAAAACCGATCACTTCCGAATTGAGTGCGACTTCAAGACCACGAATGTTTATGAGTACTGCAGTAAAAAATATCTTTACGCTGACACTATAAGTGTCAAAGTCTCACCATCATCATCATTCAGCCGAAAGAAGTCCACTGCTGGACATAGGTCCTGCGCTTCTCGCATCCAGCGGATTCCCTTGACCTGCACCAGGTTATCTGTCCACGTTATGGGGGGCTACCCACGCTGCGCCTTCCGTCGAACTATACATCATTCGAAATAGTGTATCGTAAAATCGTAACTAAATGGTTTAAGTTACGGCAATAGATATCAGTCATCATCATCATCATATCAGCCTGTTGCCATCCACTGCTGAACGTAGGCCTCCCCCAAAGATCGCCAACCATCCCGGTCTTGGGCAGCCCGCATCCATCCGCTGCCAGCCACCTTTTTCAAATCGTCGATCCATCGTGACGCAGGGCGTCCCACACTACGTTTGCCCAAACGCGGTCTCCACTCTAACACGTGTCTGCTCCACCTACCATCTGTTCGTCTGCAGACATGGCCGACCCACTTCCACTTCAGCTGAGATTCAGATGAGATCAATGTTCATCAGCAAAGATCGCACGCTATAAGTAACTCCAAAAAGATAAAGATAGGCACATACCGGTAGGAGCACGTGTAATTTCTCTCCTTTCTCTATGTTTTACATTCCCCCGTGTCTCCCGGGAGCGTTCCGACACACAGCCGGTTATTTCTTACATTCTCTACTAAATTCACAGTTAGGAAATTGAATTTTTCGAATTCCACGTCTTATACACTCGCGGCCATTTTAACCTGACCTCCCCTCACGTTACGTGTTTCTTCAACTTTGAGGTGAAAAGAGGTGATGTATCGAGTTTCGATGGTCTTGATAAAATGGCAGTGTACTTTTTTATTCTCGATTGGTGAGCCGAGAAAGCGGTAAGTGAGTATGGGCAAGTGTTGCGTTGTTTATAACGTAGGAATATGTGAGGACGTGTCACCCCTCTTGAATCATGAATGGTAACAGCGATAGAACCGCTGAGTTCTGTCCCAGGTGAATATCAATGTGTCTTATAAAATGTATCCGGCTTCGTAGCGTTTTCAAAACGTATTATTTACCACGAAAGTGCCTTTCCAGTACTAAGGAAGTACTTTACAATATTGAAAGATATCAAAGTTTTATACTTTATATAACTCTGTGAGATATATTTTCGGAATGGCGGATCCACTACTCTCTTTTTGCTCATATAGAACGTGCGTATCCCCAGATCGGGCAGTGTTATTGCGTTTTTCTGTGTGGAATTTCTCAGTAGCATCCCGGAGTCTAGATTTGTGCCTGGTCGATGGCAATAGGCTCGCCCCCTATTACATGGGACGTAAATATAACGGCGAAATGTGGGTGTACTATACACCTCTGCCAACCCTTCGGGGTATACAGGCGTGAGTTTATGTTCTACGAAAGTTGTTCATTTTCCTATACAGAGTAACCCCACAAAATTCTTAGAGTTAATTTTTTAACAACCTGTTTATCTAAGAACCATACACAACGGGTGTTTTGAATATTAGTATTCAAAAATTGCAGCTATGTCGAAGAAAAACACAGAATTTACTGCTTCATCGTTTTTTTGTTTGTTTTTTAATTCAATAAAATAAGTACTCAGTCTGTTAATATTTCAATAAAATGAATATTTGATGCGTTGAATGTTCAATCAAATAAACATTCGATATTTTGAACGTTCGATCTAACAAACATTCGATATTTTGAACACTCGATGTATTGAGTGTTCGATTGATTGAACGTTCGATTTACTAACCATTCGATGAAATGAACGTTCGACTATTTGAACATTCGATTTAAAGTGTTCGATCAAATGATATTCGATGATTTGGCATTCGATATGGCATAGTACACCCTACACAACAACACTACTAGTGTCGTCTCATTAGCCACCTTTTTCGCGAACCCACGACCCGTAAGCACAGAAGCCAATCCCTCAATCACTGCGCGAATTAAGCCGTCATTATACATTAATATCTCTATTGTTTTGAAATCAGCATCCGAAATGTTAAAACAGATCAAACATGTTAATTAATATTGTCACTGATTCACACCAACACATCATTGAGAGTGAACGTCAAAAATTTCCATTTTGCAATCTGCTGTTACGAATTTAATTCTCATTGTGAAAATTTACAATTAATAACACATAATGAAAATTCAAATCTATGTTGTAGCGAATTGAGTTCAAAATTGAATGAAGAAAATGTTAATAGTTAACTGAAAACCCATTATAATATGGCAAACAATCCCGCTAATGACAGGTTTTATTAAAATTGAAATGAAATCGTCCACGTCGAGGAAACACTTATTACATAATTTTTACCTTACAATTATTTTAATGACGGTTTATTATAAAAGGATAAACACCGTCGTAAGCCTCTTATCGTATCGGCATATATGCCAGCATGTTCGTAGCTATTGAAATGAACGTCAATATTGCAAGAGCGAAATATTATACTCGAGAATTCTGCTGTTTGAAATATGCTAGTTCTCGAGTACTTCATATATCGAGTTGCATCTTATACTACATATTGTAAATGCTTGATCACGGTGCATCATGAATGATCAACAAGACTAAATCGAATAATAGTGACCGAATACATAATTACGCCTCAAAGGACCAGTTTTACAGGGTTATTGGAAAAACACTAACAAACTCTTAAGGGTTCATTGTACTCATCATTATTAACAACTTTTACTACGGAACCAAATTCGAAATCGCGAAAAAAAAAAACAAAATGTAGGGAACAGCTGATTTTTTTGGGGGCTGAGTCACCCTCGTTCGTGGGAAGGCACTCTTAGTTCGAAACCCCACACGTGGTCCCCGGGTGGTGACAACCTTTCGCTTGGTGGTAGGATCTTTACGGTAAGCCTGGCTAGCTACCACACTCACATTAAAGTCCGGCCAAGCAGTTTACTGTATTCCGTCGTGTGTATGTGAGAGCCAGAGGGGTATAGGGGAATCTCTGTATATCTCTATTACTTGGATTCGTGTGCTTCATCTTAGACCCTGTCTGCGCTTACCATCAGGTGCGACGAGGGTCAAACGCGACCAAGAAAAGAAAGAAAATTTTTTTTTTTTCACTTTTACTCTTTGTTTCCGTTGTAGAAGTTGTTCATAATGATGAGTACAATAACCCCTGAAGAGGTTGTTAGTGTTTTACCAATGACCCTGTATAACTTTCATCCTCTTACCTCGTTCCACAAGATCGATATCAATTTATTTTACCTTTACTTTTTATCGCCAAACAATGATTGGCATAACGATACAGTTCACGAAACGTTTGATCGCAGTGGAACTCGACTACCAAATAACAGTTGCAATAAGCGAAATGTTTGTGCAACTAAAGTACGTTCAGATACGCTGCAATTCTTTGACGTCATTGAGTATTTGTAC
Organism: Amphipyra tragopoginis; assembly: GCA_905220435.1. Taxonomy (NCBI): domain Eukaryota; kingdom Metazoa; phylum Arthropoda; class Insecta; order Lepidoptera; family Noctuidae; genus Amphipyra; species Amphipyra tragopoginis. Next base: position 24,654,456 of record HG991996.1, on the reverse strand, counting down.
AGCTCCTAACAGAATAAAGACAAGAAAGTAATAATAGAACAACAACAAACGAAAAGACAAATACTTGATGATCTAGATCAGCGGTTTCCAGACTATTTTTCTCGTAGACCACTTTCAAAATTTAGCTGGTTCCGGTGAACCCCCTGCAGCTACATTTCTACCATATTACCACATAAAATGTGAAGATTAGATCTTTTTATCACGCCAACGTAGACCCCCGTCGAGTCTCAGGTGGATCCCTGGGGGTCCGCCTGGACCACTTTGGGAACCTCTGATCTAGATACACCATTTTACAAGGCACCAGCTTCCCCAAAATCATGACATAAAGACCAATTTTGATTACATTTCCGTTACAAAGGACCAAGTTTAATTATGTTCGCCCATAATATTTTAGTATCTAATAATCTTTATTCTATCCAATACAATAACTACCTTCACGGCAATACAGTATAGTTCAACAAAACGGTTGATAGCTACATAAGTGATCACAGAGGAACTCGACTGCCAACTAACAGTCGCAATAAGCGAAATGTTTGTGCAACTAGCGTACGTTCACAAACGCTGCAATTCTTTGACTCAGTCATTAGTATAGATTAGGCAGGTGTAGAGCGGTCATGTGAGTAAAAAAATAATGAATGTAGAGAATATACAGAAATTTATGACCGCTACGGCTTTTCTTCTAAGAACAAAAGGAAAGAAAACAACCCATTTTTAGGAAAATCTTTGCAGTTGCTAAGTATTTATACGTTTAAGGGCCGATTTTTCATTCGTCAGATAAATTTTATCTCCGGAATAAATGTGATGGTTTGACATATTTTCTATAAAGAAACTGTCAAAACGTCAAACTTATTCCCCAGATAAAAGTTAACGGACGATTGAAAAATCAGCCCTAAATAAAATAAGTAAAGTACTTAAAAGTATTTTTTTTTGTTTTAACAACACATTCTAATAAAAAACCCCTCATGGTATAGTAACGTTGTAGTAACATTGCATTCCGTTCTACACGCAATTGTTTTGCATTCTTCTGGGAGGCATTTCAAGTGAAGGCACCAAACCTCCTATCCCTGTCTACGCTTCTAGAGTCTAGAACTATCTTTGTCTTTCTAACCATTACACTCGGAAAAGACCGTAACGCCTCACGATATTTGCTCGCAAACTTGAATCTAAAACTAACTTTCATTTGCATTCCTAATAGTCTTTGTTTCAATTTTCATAAGGCTTCCTTTTGAACGCAAATAGAATTTAATATGTTTGTGCATAATCTCAGTATGGAGTACTTTGACATTTTGTGAATTGATAACATCTTTTCTAAACACGCTACATGTTCAATTGTGATTCTGATAACGTATAATGTATGCTCATTATCTGCAATTTTATAAATGTAAAATCTAATCAAGATTATTTTTACTACTCTTTTTTGTAATCAATGATCAATGAGAAATTATAATATACTGCTTTCATATCATCGATTTCCGTTTGGCAATTTCAACACTTCAAACAAATTCTCCTAAATGCGTTATTTTACATTCAGACAGTCCAGTTCTAATTGAATCATCCAAGTAAATAACGAAATCCACTGCTTTCGCGATCCACATTCCTGATAAAACACCAATAATCCGCCTAGCAACAACTTTCTCGTAGCGGTCTCCAAAATTGTCACCAAAATTGTTAATTGGGGCAATCACCGGCTTAGCTCCAACCGCAGTTGATTACAGATCTCAGTTTAGAAAATCCGAACTCAATTTAACTGTATCACTTCCAAAGTAAACACTGCAAACGAAGTTGTCATTAAGATTTTACAAATTAACCCTAATTTGGGGTTAGGACCAAAAAGTACGAGCGAAACCGCAAAAGGAAAATTTGCGCGCGCCTCCCAGGACCAGATGTTTTGAAATCGCTAAGATTTAATTAAACAAACTTTTGGTGGCGAACAAAGTTGCTTAAATATAGCGTTTTGTTATGCACAGCGCGATGTAAACATGATTTGTATGACAGTTTAATTTTAATTGAAAAGTCGCAAGTGTCAGAATGTCATTGGAAAGTTTCTTGTAAGATAATTATTGGAAGTTCTTGTGAATATGGTGGGGTGTGAGCAGTTAATGCAATACAATTACTTCTAGGGTTGGTGTTGTTAAAGAGTTCATTTAAAATAGTAAATATAGATAATTCTATCATAAATAAACAAGTCTTTATTAGCTTTATGGAGCAATTACAGCGATATGGAACGATAAACACCTTCACATACGCTGTAAGTTTTTCTTTAATTTCTTTGAATAAAAATATAATAATGGAAATCTAATTATAAAGCTTCAAGCACACGATGATCGCTTGTAAAAACTTGATTAATAAAAAGTTTTATCAGAAAAAGGAATTTCTTTCAGTAACGCAATTACACAATGTTTTTTGCTGGTCATTTTCCTACGCGTTATAAAGTCAACTACTTTTAATTGGTCAATGGTTTAAAGGTGCCTTTTCACTGTAGGGCACGCAGTACACACTCTACACGTGCTGGCAACGTGTACCAAGTTGCTACTTATTACTTTTCACTAAAACATACGACAGTCAAAACCCAACTTGTACACACAGACAAAACAAGTTGTAAACAAATTGTGTAAATATTTTTTGAGTATTTACTTGTTTTAACATAACAAACAAACATGTAAAAAATATTTAAAACAAGTGTCTTACATATATACATACATCATGTTTGCTAGTTAAATAAGGAAAGAGCAATTATTAAAAAAATATACCAAGTTTAAGTAAAATTCATCTATACTAATATTATAAAGAGGTAGAATTTGTTTGTTTGTTTGTTTGTATGTAGGAGGTAATCTCCGAAATTACTCATCCGATTTCAAAAATTCTTTCACCAATAGGAAGCTACGTTATCCCTGAGTGCTATAGGCTATATTTTGGGATCAAAAAATTAGGGATCCGTAAATTAACGGGAGCGAAGCCGCGAGCAAAAGCTAGTATTTTATATATCGGCGTAAACGAGGGATAAGGGCTATACCTACCAATAGTCATGTTGGCACATTCGGTTCAGCAATTTCTATTGAATAGGTTTTGTTGTTTGTCCGAACCGAATGTGCCGACCCGACTATCATATGTGTGTAGCAACCCTAAGCAGCATGTGTGTTTGCGTGTGTGTGTGCGCGTGTGTATGGCTGTGTTCGTGGGTGCGCGTATTAGTGTGCGCGTGTGTGTGTGTGTGTGCGTGAGTGTGTATGTGTGTATATGTGTAGTGTATTTGTGCATAGCGTGGGCCGCTGTGGGTTGGCACCTTTATAACTTTCATACAAAAGTAAGTTGCGTTTTACCACGTGTTGTAATAATATAAGAGCAGTTTACTGTAAGGGTATCATTAGTGACAAAGAGCATGCTCCAATGGCTTCCCATGTGGAAAGCCCGTACTTAGTATCGAGTTAGTCCAGCGCCTATGAACACGGCCTTCACCTGTATTTCACAGTCGATTTACCAAGCGTGATGATTAGGGCAATCACGATCGTTCTCGGTCTTAATTTGAAGTCATATCTTAAATATAAGACTACATAGATGCTTTGTAAAATAATCTTTACGAAACAAAAAAAAAACAACGAGAAGAACTTCAACAAGTTTTTTTTCCTGGTAACATCCTCGTGGATACCCTTCGCCCGTGGAAGGCGAAGTGTTCCTTCTCCTGAACTGCGGCCGGGATCGCGGGATTCGCAGATGCATGCACCGCAACCCCGGCGTAGAACATCAACCTAGTAGAAGCAGAGCTTCTTGTGAAAGTATTCGTCAGGGCAAGTACTACCAACATACCTATTTCTGCCGCCAAGAAGCATAGCTGTGTTCCGGTTGCCGGTGAAATTACAGCCACATGAGAATTTCCAACTTCGTCCCTCAAGTTGGCAACGCATCAGCAATCTTCTCGGTGTTGTAGGCAGCGGTAACAACTTTCGACCAGCTAGGCTTTCGGCTTGTTAGCCAACCTATTACATAAAAAAATGCTTTTTGAATCAATGCAATTCAAACATACATACGGCGTAAAAATAAATAAAAATACAAACACGCCATCATTCCTATTTTGCATCTGACCCCCTTCAAAGCTCAACACAGTGACAAAGACGCTTGAGGCCACGGAAGCGATCCTTCATTAAGGGCCAGGGGTCAATAGGGCCCACGGGGACACCGCTGTCCTCTGATTAAACCCGAATCATGACCCTCAGCCCTTTTTTGTCGTTCTCTAATCACACAGTATGATAATAAGGGATTAAAATTAACAAGACACATTATGTAAAGGAGGAGGGATTGTGTCAATCCCCTTGTTTTACTGAATTTATGGTAATCGGGAATGAGGGATAACAATATTTTTATCATTCTGCCTTTGGGTGCGTGCACGGGAAAGCATCTCACTTATGTACTTGTCGATTCAACTTGGCCCTGTGTTGACATTGAATGTATCCATCGGTTTCCTGTTATTTGTTTATTTATTTGAAGCTTATGCTGGGAGTGCATTAAAAGAGCTTCTACGAGTGACGATACTTAAATACGTCCTTCGCACCCAGGGCAATCAGCCTCGCTACCGTATACCAACATTGCTGATTGGCTAATCTTTTCACCACGCCATGACCTTTTCTCGTATAGCTTGTGCTGACATGAGAGAAGAAGAGAAGCCTAAGCTGTTCCACTCCTGGGCAAAGGCCTGCCTTCAGTTCCTCCACTTTCCCCGTCCCACGGTCCATCCAGTTTTCAAGAAATGCGTCCATTTCCTCCCGCCATCTTTATCGTGGCTTGCTCCGATCCCGGTTTACCATCTCAAAGTACCAGTTCTTTGCTGTTTGGGCCGACAGACTCCTGTGTAGCTCGTACTTTAACAGGCATCTCACTGTTTCATGACTGCCTATTGTATTGTAATACAATTGATGCACAATGATCCTTAGTCCATTCTTTCGACACCTTTGAGCACTGAATAGACCTATTACTTTAATATCCGAATATCTCATCGGTACACTTTGTGCTAAAGTACTCCAGAACAGAAGAGGCAAACAGCAATAATCATAAACATTCACAACAAACAGAGTCATTTCAAGTCTCCTAAACAGCGTCGGATAACAAAACAGTTATTCAGTTATCAGATGGTTAATTAATTAAGCTCGCATCACACTGAACAATCGCAGTGCAACAGCGCAAGTATGTAAATGCAGCAAGCCGCAGCCTCAAGATTTGTGGTGTGGCCTCTTGATATTCCTGTTTCGGAATTATGATAGTTGAGCGCTCCGGGAATATTAATGCCGCGGAACTGCGCGATCCCGGGCGTGCGGAGAATCCCCACATAATCCCTGCTATATCTACATTTGAGGTGCCGAAAGGAATTATGTTATTTTTAGGTGGATATTGATGTTTTAGTTATGTGTTTTGGGGTGAACTGATTTCGGGTTTGGAAAGATATGCAGTTCTACCAGGTTTTAACTCATTACTTATATTTCAAAGAATAGTGAATATGAAAATGTAGGGGTACTCAAACGGTCGATCGCGAAAGCTTTCCGAAGCGATCGTGGGTACGAGTAATGTAGCAGATGATATGCATGCCATGCATCAAAATCCAGACAAAATTAATGATTCAAAGACAACAATATTTAGTCGGTACCTTCATTTTGTACCTATTTAATATTAAAGTGCAGTAAAAGCATATTTGAAAAAGGTACGTGTTTTTCTTTAGTAGGTAACAGTAGGATAGACAGTCGATCACTTAAGGCTGTAAGGCCTCCTTTCGTTTTTGCCAGCGTCCTCGATTTTGGGCGTCCCTCTTCAAGGTGTTTTCCGAGGCTTTGACAATGTCGTCAACCCAACGCGCTTTTGGACGGTCCAGGTTGCTTCACCTGACTTTGGCCAACATTCGGTCGAAACTTTGCTCCATCAGCTATCACCACGTCTAGCCAGATGTCCCACCCAACTCCACTTGAGGTTGATCGCCCTGCTCCTGACATCGATCACTCACTGCCGAAATATTTCGTGGTCGGTCGCTGAAAATATAAGTCCGATGTATACGATAGAATAGGACTTGTTACTATCATAGACTCAAATGACAAGACTATGCACAGTGTTGTGTGTCTTTTTGTGTGTGATTCTGTATTCTCAAATAATCAGTCATCTAGTCCAGTAGTAGTACATTGAAACGTTTGGTGCAGTGGTTGAGCGACTCGCTTCTGCGCTACTGGTCGTGGTTTCGATTCCCTCAAAGAACAATTATTTGTATGGCCTACAGATAGTTGTTCCGGGTCTGGGCGTTTGTGCATGTAAAGATTTGTGTCTGCAAATGCAACTACGATACAGGAGCAATCCGAGTGTGGAGCAAAGTCTTAATAAAAATGCATTATCAATTACTAATGACTTCGGCTTCGATCAGGACAAATGAATTACAGTGACTTAATCAATCGGAGTCTGCATTGTCCTAGAATGTAGCGGTGTGTTTGTGTATGTGAGATTTGTATCTAAACGCGCGCGTATGACAAAAGAGAAATGCTTATCCTCTCTCTTCCTCCTATGCCGTTACGAGCTATACGAGGAATGTTCATGTCGTGGTCAAAAGATTAGCGGGGCTAACCAAACTTTTTATTTTTTTTGCGTGTTGGAAATCCTCTTGGATGTCCTCCGCCCTGGGGTGGGCGGAGGGGTCTATCAGACTCTTACTGTCTAAAACCACCCCGGTGTTCCATCTCACACTTAGGCCGGGGGCCGCGGGAGCAGTACATTCGTCCGCAGCCACCTAACCGGCTAACCTAACCTAACCAGGGAGAAACGGACGTTCTATTTTAAAATTACTATTATTTGACGTGGTTGCGTTTGACCCTAGTTGCACCTGATGGTAAGCGCAGAAAGGGTCTAAAGATGGAGCACACGAATCCAAGCAACAGTGTTATAGTGATTCCCCTATACCCTCTGGCTCTCGCATACACACGACGACGGAACACAGTAAACTGCTAAACGGCGGACTTTAATGTGAGGATGGTAGCCAGCCAGGTGGACCGTATAGTTCCTATCACCAAGCGTGCTGGGTTTTATTGAATCTTACAACACGCGTCTATGCCAAGCGTGTGGTGAGGACGTTTCATATTCAAGTCCACACGAGAAAATGGTACTTAAGTATCATCACTCGTGGAGGCTCTTAATGCACCCCAAAATATTGGTGGTTACAATTATGTCAATAGTAAACGTCAACTGTTGAAATTAGGCTACTAAACAGACCGCCACAACATTTTAAAACGATAACATGTTCATCATCACATTCAAAATCTTTTGAATGTTACAAAAAGCCGAACCGTTATAATTTAATATTATACTAATTTGTGATATTAATTGTTTTTTTTAATTCATTTTCTTTATAATTTTGTACGCCAGTTGTCTGGCGGAGCATGCAGGACCTTTTCTGCCACCATAATGTACCATATTTCATGCAAATAAACATTTTATTTCAATCTGACGAAAGAGGCCGAGACAATACAACCGCCTTTTTATGACATTCAAGGCAAGATATGTGAGGTCTACTATAATATGGCTCAGATCCAATCCTATCTATTATTACTAGCTACTAAATTAGTTTTAGACAGACCGACGTTGATATACCATTTGAGTGGAAATTAACATCATAACGTTTGATTATCAATTGCAGTAATAGCTTACATAGTTATTAATTATAAACCTCATTTACTTATTCAATGGGCTATTAATAAATAATTTTGTTTGTTCGTTTACATAACTAAAATTCTGACAGTAAATTGATTTTGTTCGAAGCAGTTACGTAGCAAAGTCGTTTGCTCCGTGAAAAAATATAGGCGCTTTGATAAATGAAATTGATGACGTATCTACCTTCGTCGTAGAAACTCAAAGTATTTAAATGTTTCACACTTAAAATTCTTAAGAAATTTAATAGCTACTATGCTATACATAGGTACCTACACCTTTTTTTATGTATTCCTCTACAACTCCAAGAAGACGGCTGACGTTTTGCCAATCTTACAGACAAAGCTGGAAAGTCAGTTGTGCCTGTTATTTCACCGACCTCCAGAGTAGGGAAGTAAAGTAATACTACTTCTCCGTACGGACTCTTTCACAAGGAATCTAATACTCTTACAAAACTCTTATTAACACGAACATACATACACCTCTCTCATCTCAAAAATATTCCTTCCATTACCGAAATCGAACCAGCAACCCTTTGCTCACCACCATCATTGACACTCACTGCTCACCAACATCCAACCAAACATTGTTTTTACTTCCAAATTTAAAGCTTTGTACAGTCAACAGAGGAGTTGGGAGTACAGGAAAACAACAAAAATTAATGCACTACGCAGGCAAACGTAGTTGATATTATGAGCGTAATAACTTTTTACACACAAGACATGTCAACTCAACAATCGCAAAACTCTTATAAAATAAGAATGTATTTACTTGCCTGCATACTTATCTTGTTTGCTGACTGTACACTCTCAACTTACCCCTGGGCGAACCGGAAGACCTCTAACCCGAATTAAACAAACTTGCTCGATAAACTTAGGTAAAACCGTTTAGTGTTAGGTTTATCTTTTAGTAATGTTAAGTTTATAACAGTTTATGGAAACACGTGTTTATGTTTGTGTAAGTTCTTGACTTCTTGACCTGTCTGTTGCCTTTTGTTGATGTTTAAAGGAGGATGAACTATCTGCCTAAGTTTAATTTTTTAAACCATTTATTTTGCCACACACACAAGATATTATATAAAACATGAAACACATTTAAAAGATATAATCGGTGTGTGGCAAGAAATGCAGCTCAGTATTCGCTGTGCGTACAGCACAGCACTAGTTTTCAGCTGGTCCCTGTCCTTATTGTATCAACATAATAAATTATACTATATATTTATTTTTTTGAAAATAGACGCGTGTTGTAAGATTCAACAAAACCCAGCACGCCTGGTGGTAGGATCTATACAGTCCGCCTGGCTAGCTATCACCCTCACATTAAAGTCCGACGCCAAGCAAATTACTGTGTTCCATCGTGGGTATGTGAGAACCAGAGGGATATAATAGGGGAATCCTTCTATGTCTCTGTTACATGGTGCTCCATCTTAGACGCTGTCTGCGCTTACTATCAGGTGCGACTAGGGTCAAACGCGGCCATGTCAAATAATAACAAACTAAAAACGATCTTCATCCGAAATCTCTGGATTGAAGTAGATTTTTAATATTACTTCTATTGAATTTCTGTCAAAAACCTACATCAATCTAGAGATTTTGGACTAAAATCTGTGATTAATGTGAACCGGAAAGGGGCACAGGATAAGGTAAAGGGTCTATTATTATTTTTTAGATAACATGAGTATAAATTATCTAAACAACAATAGTGACAGGAAACGAATTCGAATTAGTGTTTCTTTTTTTAAATTATCTTATTTTGTTATAAAAGTCCTGCCATACACTGCAAAGCACTTAGCCGACTGTACCAAGGCACACTGTCTTCAAAAGCAATTAAAATTTTCATACCTTAGAAAAAAAACTTATATAAATCCGGCCAAGTGTGAGTCGGACTCGCGCACTAGGGGTTCCTAACAACCATGAATGTCTGCGACTAAACTATTTTTATTATTTTTTGTTTAACTATTGAATATACACTATAATCTTACAAAGTTTCACGCTTGTATATATTACCGTTTTTAAAATAGAACAAGAATAAAAATCGTAAAAAATGCATTTTTTTTGAAGTTTCACATTTCTTTATATTCTCCATGATAGAGACCTTAGTAAAAAATATTCTGTGAAAATTTCAACTGGCTACCTATTACGGTTTAAAAGATACAGCCCTGTGACAGACAGACAGACAGACGGACAGAGAGCGTAAGCCAGTAATAGGGTCCCGTTGACACTCTTTAGCTATGTCTATACCAGTGCGCTTTCACGTTCATCTTGCGTCTTCGTCTGAAGCATGCGTGAAGCGCCATAGCGCATGCCTTAATACTAGTTCGACAAAGCCGCATGCCCCTAGCGCACGCTAATCCGTCTATTGTATGTCGACTGGCGACTAACCGAGGCGCACCGGTGTAGACGATAAGCTGCATGCGTCTTATGGCAATCAATATTGCATGTGCTTGACGCAAGAGAAATTGAAAGTAGAAAGCGCAAGATGAACATGAAAGCGCACGGATGTAGACATACCATTTGGGTAGGAACCCTAAAAAAATATTTCGGTTAAAATAGTTTTATAAATTCCTCACATCTCATCTCTCCGTTTCTCCTTCTCGAATCACCATACAAAATAAACAGATCATAAACAATATTAGCTGCTACCTCATTAGCAGTACCTGCTAGCTACCCCACTTATACGGTAGGTTGCCAACGCAACGTCAACATTTGCGGATGATCGATTGGCATCACGTGTGCCCGAACCGGCCATAACCGGTAATTAGTCACCTTAATTAGTTATTTTATGGAGAACAGTGTTGGCTTCGATCCAGAAGGTATAAGTCTTGATTTTGGAAACTTACTTACTTAATTTTTGCCTTACCCGTCGGAATAGAATCCGGGCAATATACTAGAACAAAAGAAGAAAATTATGACTTCTCTCTTGTTCAAATTGTGTTAGCTCCATACTCCCTAATCCTAACTTCATAACATAATATTGTAAATGCGAAAGTAAGTTTGTTTGTTACCTTTTCACGCCTAAACCACTGAACCGATCATCCTGAAATTTTGCATATACATTGTCAGGTGTACATAAACAGACATAGGGTATCTTTCATCCCTACAAAAAGTACTTTTCCCTAGGAAAACAACAATCACGTTCATAGTAGCGCCACGTGTCTTTCGAATTACGATTGAATTATATTATAGAAACTTTAGTAGTGTGTTAAGAGTTTTTTTGAGCTTGACTAACGCAAGCGAAGCCGCGGGCAAAAGCTAGTTCTTTATATTATATACTTAAAAAAAGCGTTTCGCCGCTCTAGTATTTCTCCTGTATCGTGTGTGCGTTTACAAACACAAATCTTAATACATGCACAAACGCTACGCCCCGGAACAACTATCTATAGGCCATACAAATATTTGTTCCGTGCGGGAATCGAACCGTTTCCGCAGAAGCCAATCATTGGTACAGCCACTACCCCAAACGTGTCATCAAAATTTTAATATACATAGATAATACCTATGACAGTCGTTACGAGTAGTCAGAAACCCGAAAGTCTGACAACCGGTCTAACCTTAGAATATCGGCTTTGCGGAGATTCAATGGCAGTCGCTCCGTGTAAAATACTGGTATTCAGCCGCATCACGGGGTCTACTCCCTAAGCACGAAGTCCGTGTTTTCGGCCTTAGTTGCGAGCGTTTCCTACTCCTTATCACCTACGGACATACGATTATTTCGGGACCCGAACTAAGAATGAATAACAACACGATGACAGTTGTCCCTACTACCGATGTGTTTTTGCTCGTCCGAAAAGTTGAACTTGACACTTGTTTTGTTCACTCCTATGTTTCGGGCTACTTTCGGACGGGCAACTAACTTCGTTGACGGACTTAGGGAGTAGGCTCTCTGGTTAGGCTGGAAGCTGACCCCAACATAGTAGGGACAAGGATAGGCAAAACATTAATCATCATTAATTAAATTCATTACATCTCTTCTACGGTGCTGATTTAAAGTCTATGAAAATTATGCTACTTTTTTGTTGAAGAGACAAGTTTGTACGCACCGTTGTAGAGGATAACCGGCTCGAAAATAAAATACATGATGCAAGCGCAAGCAAAATTACACATTACAAAATGCAAATTATACTAGACGGCGCCAGTCTCTTAGGAACTGTAAGGAATAAATATAATAATAGTTGTAAGGATAATATAATGATATATAATGGAATAATAGTTGTAAGGAATAATTAGTATGCTTACATAAAGATGTAACAATTAGCTCTCCGCGCTAGATGTTTAAGTCAACGAAGGAAACCATCTGGTGCTAAAGTTTTTGAGTTAACTTGTATGCACTGTTATGTCAGGCATTTTAGCTTATTAGGCATAAAGCTTACTGTTAACAGTTAGTCTTTTCGCTCTTATTGAATAAGTAACTCGTTCTTTGACTGCATAAAGCAGAATTACTTAAATACTTACGTCCGGCGTACAATGGGCAGTCGGACCCGCTCATCTGGCTTATCTTTTCACCACGGCAGAAGCTCGTGTGACTCGTGCTGACGCTAGAGAACGATGACTCAGAATTCTAGGATTCTCCGCATCGGAAAGTCAATAACAAAAATCTAGACGTACTCGTAGCTCAAATATTTGTGCCAGAACGGGAAAAATCTCGATACTGTTATCGGTAGCGGGTAGCACTGGGCAATGTTGACAAAGGAAGGTAGTCGTCGATATGGATCAACCTACCCGAGGTTATAAAGGCGGTGGTCATTCGACGAAGCGGAGCATTCTGTGTTCATCAGCTGAAGAAGTCTGACCTTTTGTATCTGACTAGCTTGTCCTTATTTTATGATCTTGTAATAATTGTGTAAAGTATTTTAATGTGATCTAGTTCATGTTACTAACACTAACGCAAATACACTCACCGGCATAATTAGCGGAACGCAACAAAAAACCGTGTTTTTTTCATAATTTTGTATTGTACATTAATGTTTTTGTTTAAATATTTTATAATTGGGGTTAAATGCATTATAAGGACAAATAATCAATAATCATTTAACTGAATTTGGCATGTTAAATCTTTAATTTGCTAAAATATCCATTTTGTAACTTTCGGCGCATATTTTTTGGAATAATTAATTTGCTATTTATTATACTTTTTTGTTTGTTTTGCGTCCGTTTCTATACTGCTAGGCTCCTTATCAGTATTATGACATGTTTCTCCATCCAATTTTTTAATCCATTATCTTTTCTTAAGGCAAATTGTCCCCATACTCCCATGAAACACTTTTTAATCCTCTAATGTTTCTGGGTGGCTGGATTTTTTTCTCTAACCCTATTTCCCGTCAAGGCCAAGTCATATTCTATTGGACTCACGTCCGGGGTCCACGTTGACCCACCCTGGTGGGTTATTACAACATCTTATATTATGAAATTGCAGATCACGAATACACGGTTCGGCCACACATAATCACGCATATTTTTTTTTTTCTGGTTTGATAATTCGTTAAGTGGCATCGCATGAGGTTTTGGGATGTCTATCTTGCAAAAATAAGCAGCCAGTAAGCCTCCTTCAATAATGCCTAACTTCGTGTGCACTTCAAAACAAATGACACCCCAAACCATTATTGGAGCCTCCAGTATAAGGCACATTCCTGTAAAAAATTGATTGTTCAAAGCGATTCCCTTAACGTATCCATATTCTATGCCTCCCATCCAAAAAATGAATATCAAAAAACAGCTTGCCCCTGAGAAAAAATCTCTTTCTAACTCCTTAGTCCGATCTCGGTGTTATTGAGCAAAACTTAATTTCACTACGCGATGACCTACAGCACGTTTTGGACATTCAACAGTCGCGTTAGACATCAGATTACCTTCAATGAGACGTCGTCTTTCTTTCCGCATACTCACAAGCAAAATACGGACCACCTTCAGGATGCTACAGGTCCGAATAGCAGCATTGCGCCAATTTTTCAGAGCCTTAACCGGTTTGAACTGTCATAAACCAATCATCAGCGGCGCTTTTTCCTTGATTTTTGCATTGTCCTCATCTTCTAACGAAACATCCTGTCTGCTTGTACCGATGGACATTAGGAAGAATGACTAATATCGATGTACCCAGTGCTTAACTTACTGCACGATAGGTTTTACTTTCATCGATCACTGTAACATCTCTCGTAGCTTTTGTCACAGGTAAATTACTTCTTTCAGCCTCTACGCAATGTTTATTCACCAAATGCAATGAATACACTAAGGCTAAACCACCAGTACTTAAATAAAACAAAGTTCCGATCAAAAACACAAAAGGGCAAAATCTTTGTAAAATCAAAACTGGGCCTAATTTACCTCTAATCGCTTAGGAAAGCCAAATTTTTTTTCAATATGCAAGTCCTAATTAAAGGTTCTTTTGAATAAAAAAATCGTCATAGCAATAGCAGTACCATATAATAAAAAAATGTAAAAAATGAAAACGTTCCGCTAATTATGCCGGTGAGTGTATAAATACTCTCAGTGGTCGAGAGTCTATGTTGGTTTTATTTACTGTGTTTACCTTACTCGCAATCCTGACATACCGATATTAGCTATAACTGTAATAATAGAATCACCCCTGAACGATTATGTTGTTGTGTCTATTAAAATACGGATCTTAACCTCATTCGAATATTCCACTGGGACTGATCAGGCAATTTCACTCTAAAGTAGGACTGCAGTACTACCTGAAAATGAAAACAAACAAGCAACCAGTTATTAAAAATAAATCCCGTCCAACAGATAGCCTGTCACCAACACATCGCAACTAGATTTACCGCCCGCGAAGAAACGAGAAATAACGTAAAAGTAAAGTTTTATACAAACGACTACCGCCGTTTTAAAGTTCCTTTAGCAATCTTCTTTAAAGAAATCTGTTGCAAGGGAATCGGGCGAGAACGGGCGGGGCCGGACGGCGAGTTATGCCTGCGGGCGACACTCGTTCAATTGAATTTATTACAGTCTTTTATGCGCCGTTCCGGGGTGCTCTCACGGACACATCGTAAACGGTTTAGGTAAATCAGGTGAAGAATTTGGTGTGTTGTGACATAGTGGTTTACGAGGATAAATTCTTGCTGTGCTTTTAAGTCAAGAGAAAAGTTAACGTGTTCCAAAAAAAAACAATATGGAAAATGACACATAGGTACTAACGGCCCGAGTGCTGCGAGCGATCTTAGTTTTTGCTGCCAATTTTTTTATCTTTTATTGTAATACAACACATTCATTATTAATCAATTAATTCACTAGAGCATAATAAAACCTATCTTTAAAAAATAATCTTTGAAATCGCATTAAATTAGCAGGAGAGAATTTAAGTAAATAATGTAAAAAACAGTTGTAACAAAATACTTTTTTAGAGCAGCATTTATTGATTTAAATAAAAATTAATGACTATTTTCGCTAGATAAAGAATGACGATGTTATTTGTTAGAATTTTTACTTTCGTAAACATAAAAAGAAAAGGTTTCAAACATAGAGTTTTTACGTCGTTCTTGTCCTTAAAGTCTCCATACAATAGCTGCCCGTCTGTCTCGCTCCCTCTTTGTTTATGCGTTACACTTTCTCTCGACTACGAAGAACGATATTATACTTTTCAAGCTGACCTGGAAATAGGACAATAACTCTGCTTTTGAAGCTCAGCTTTACAGTACCATGAATGCCAAAGCACTAATTTTAATCACATTAGTGTAACCTAAATATGGTGCTTTAACGTTGGTGTAATGGCTTTTTGGACTTACAATATGTCTACTACAGTATACTCGTGAAGTGCATGAAAAGAGCCTTCACAAGTGACGATACTTCAATACGTCCGGCGCATTCTAGGCAGTCAGCCCCGCTACCAACCTTGCTGAATGGTTAATCTTTTCAAAACAGCATGAACTATTCTCGTATAATTTTACCCGGTGGACGGGCTAGAATATAAATCTTTCTCACTGCAAATTGGGAATAGACGCGTGTTGTAAGATTCTACAAAACCCAGCACGCTTGGTGGGTCTATAGGTCCGCCTGGCTTGCTACCACTTCACATTAAAGTCTGGTGCTAAGCAGTTTACTGTGTTTCGTCGTTTGTATGTGAGAGCCAGGGTACAGGAAAATCCCTCTATATCTCTGTTACTTGAATTCGCGTCCTCCATCTTAGTCCCTGTCAGCGCTAACCATTAGGTGCGACAAGGGTCAAAAGAGAGGAAGTAAAAAAAAACCTTGCCCACCCAAGAGAAGAAGAAGAAGTATACTGGCTTATTTGACAGTAGGTGCAGTGACTGAGCTTTTATTCATGCGCGGAACAAATATTTGTACGGCCTACAGATAATTGTTCCGAGTGGGAGTGTTTTTGTGTTTGTAAATACAACCCTGATACACGACAAATGCTAATATGAAGCCATGTTTTAAATAACAATTACTCAATAGACTGCCTCGTTGGTCGCGTGAGCCTGAGCCAATCGATCCCGTTATTAGGTTTTTCGGTGTGAAATTTCTCAGTAGCAGCCCGGTTGATGGCAATTGACTCGCCCCCTATTACATGGAATTTAAACATTAAGGTAGAACCGCACTAGGCGGAACTGCACCGCAGCGGAACTGAACTTCACGACGCGTCAAAATATTCTTTATATGAAATTATATGAGACAACACGCACTACGCGGCAACGGAACTGCACTGCAACTGAACTGCGCGGCAAAGTTGAGCAACTGACCAAAAGTGTAGTTCCGCTGCGGAGTGCGGTTCGACAAACTTCATTCCACTCCTATCGCGGCTGCATAATTTGTAATAACTCATTGAATTTGTATTGAGACATTCTAAAATAAGTATGGAATGTTATTGGATCCTTCTTAAGTCGTGGCAAAAGCGTAAAATACTCGTCTTCTTCATATCGCGAGTTTGATATTATGTCATGTAGCCATATTCTTTGCTTTTTTCTTGCCTGTTCTTGCTCGATCCTTTCCTCTTCCTCGCACAACAAGGAAATAATAATCATATTATTATCCATTTCGTCGTTCATCTTGCTCAGAGGTTGCTTAGCTACTGAATATATTTTTGTAGCGCCGCTGCAGTTCAAGTGCGGCTTACTATAAAATGACGCGTCGTGAAGTTCAGTTCCGCTGCGGTGCAGTTCCGCCTAGTGCGGTTCTACCTTTAGAACGAAATGAGGGTGTCCTACACCCCTTCGGAGAATAAAAGCGTGATGTTATGTTACTCAACAGAAAACACGATTTTCCATTTAATTTGCAAGCTTTTAACGATCCACTAACACATTCAACGCTTTCTTCCGCACCGGATCAGCATGAAGTCTAATTGAATCTGGTGCAAGCCGGAACCCCACTGAACTTAGCTCTAAGACACAAAGACGGCGCTCACAAACGGATTAGAGGTGTGTTGTAACGTTATTAGCACACAGCTGGATCTAGCTGCAAACCCATTATAGCCAGGTACCCGGTATTAGTGTATTCAGAAGCGATTGGATAGTATAAGATAGAATAGAATGTACTTTATTGTACACCAAAATTGTAACACAGCTCTTATACAATATCATGCATTGAAGGGTACAATGGTGGTCTTATCGCTGATAGCGAGTCGTGGGTTCAATTCCCGCACAAAACTAATATTTGGCTTATAGATAGTTGTTCCGGGTCTGTGTGTTTGTACATGTGTAGATTTGTGTCTTGAAACGCACCCACGATATAGGAGAAATTATAGTGAGAGGCAAAAAAAAACGTGTATGTCGGGATCGATCTTAGACCCTCCTACAAGGCAAGCATTGAACCACTAGGCTATCACTGCAGTGATCGCCGTATCCCAGTAGTGCCATTCTCTAGTTCCATCGTGGGACTACTGAGATTATTTTCTCCCAGTAGTTCCATGGAACTAGAATACTTTTTAATCTAATCCCATTAGTTCCATTAAGTACAGTTGAATGGTAATCAAATTTGGTAAGAACAATAATCTTAGGTACCTATTTACCTACGTGCAATATGTAAACTGGCCTATATTACTATTACATGCATTTGGCAGATTTCAGATTTATAGGGAAAATAGACATTTATTGTCAATAATTTATTTGGCGTGCATGCTATACCTGTTATTTTCCGTTATTGCTTTTGCTTGCTGGTCTTAAATTATGGTTTAGGCACTTCTGAAATTTTGTAAAGGTGTAAAAACACTAGAGGTAAAATCAGATGTGAAATTTTGTAAGGGTCTAAAAACACTACAAATAAAAACACTTGTGAACTTTTGTAAGGGTGTAAAAACATTACAAGCAAAAACACTTGTGAAATTTTGTAAGGGTGTAAAAACATTATAGGAGCGTGAGGTCTTGGGTTCAATTCCCAGGTCGGGCAAAGTGTTATTGGGTTTTTCCGTATGGAATTTCTCAGTAGCAGATTGGAGTCAAGATTTGTGCCCGGTTGATGGCAATAGGCTCGCTCCCTATTGCATAGGACTTAAACATAACGGCGACATGTGGGTGTACATATACTATGAACCTCTGCCCTACCCTTCGGGGAATACAAGGCGTGATGTTTTTATGTTTAATTATTATAAAAACTAAGTGTTTTTATCGCTAGTGTTTTTACACCCTTAAAAAAAATCACAAGTGTTTTAAAATAACAGGTATAGCATGCACGCCAAATAAATTATTGACAATAAATGTCTATTTTCCCTATAAATCTGAAATCTGCCAAATGCATGTAATAGTAATATAGGCCAGTTTACATATTGCACGTAGGTAAATAGGTAAGATTATTGTTCTTACCTTATTTAATTACCGTTCAACTGTACTTAATGGAACTAATGGGATTAGATTAAAAATTATTCTAGTTCCATGGAACTACTGGGAGAAAATAATCCCAGTAGTCCCATGATGGAACTAGAGAATGGAACTACTGGGATACGGCGGCAGTGATGATGATTCATCAAAATTTTTGGAAATCACCACTAAAACGGATTATTGATTACAACCATCAATGGACTTAACTAAAATCGTGACAGATGTTTCATACGGTGTGTTTGGGACATTTCTAATCACAATTATGTTGACATTATTAAATCACACAATAGTACAATACGGCCGACGTATCTTGGCGAGTCTGAATGCACACGGCGTCTTTACTACGCGCCGTCGACGCGCGTTGCCGTCAAACTCCATACATAAAAAATCCAACGACGGTTGAAAGGCTAATTGGTCTAAGCGACATTTTTTGCGATATTGAGTTATATACATATTCGGAATCAGCAAATTTTTCTCCGTCGTTTGAGTCAGGTTTCAAATTTTTTTGACTACTTTTTTGGCGCTTAGTACCCACAGCAAAACAGGCCTCATTTCTAAGCTCATTGATCTATACGACACAAAATTAGACAAATTTGAGGACTTGATGACTTAAGCTATTTTGATTTTTCGAACTTTTATCACGTGTGTCGATTAAGGCATTTGGCTTTTTCGACATGGTTGGGGTTTTGTCGTTTGGCCCATTTTGCATTAAACCAAAACAATAAGCTATGTCGTTTGGCCCATTTTGCATTTAACTTCATTAAAAAATCCGTGTCGCTTGAACCATTTTGCATTAAGTTATATTAAATATCTAACTATAACTTCACTGTTGTCATGGGGGACTTTAACGCTAAACTGGACAAGCGAGACGATGATGAACTGCGAGTGGGGCAATTTGGACTTGGAAGTCGCAATCACCGGGGCCCAGCTTTATGGAGGGGCTATTTATGAAGAACTTCTTCTTCAGAAAGCGTGAGTACAGGAAGTGGACCTGGCTGAGCCCTGATGGTGCAACTAAAAATAAGATTGACTTCATCACGTCGACGAGGAAGCAAATATTTAATGATGTCTCTGTGATCAACGCGGTGATAACCGGAAGTGATCACCGCATGGTAAGAGGCACACTGAATCTAACTAAATATCAAGCTGAAAGGTCTCGACTGATGAAGTTTACGCTCTGTCCTGCACCGATCCAGGTCATAATCCCCGAGAGCTTTCAGATTGAACTTCAGAATCATTTCGAATGCCTAGGGAGCTTCGTGGACGATCACAACGATGGGTTTGTGGAAACTGTCCATACTGTCGGGTCTAAGATCTTCAAGACCCGTCGTAAAAATAGAACTAAAAAACTCTCTGACCCTACTCTTAAGCTCATGGACGCAAGGCGCGAGATGATTCCGTAGTCTCCAAATGACGCGCTTAAATACCGGCAGCTCAATAGACAGATCTCTAAGTCCTTGAAGTGCGATCTTCGTCGATTTAATACTGAGCGTATTACGGAGGCGATTGAGCGGAACAAGGGCTCCAACGTTTTCGCAAGAGATTTGTCTATTGGGCAGAGTCAGCTTACGAAACTGAAGACCGATGATGGCAGAATCGTATCCGCCAAACCAGAGCTTTTAAGAGAGGTCGAGAACTTCTATGGACAGTTGTACACTTCAACAAGTGAACCCGTTGCGAATCTGGCAAACGACCCAAGAGCTAGATTGATTCGACATTATACCGAAGACATCCCGGACGTCAGCCTGTATGAGATTAGGATGGCTCTGAAGCACCTTAAAAGCAACAAGGCGCCGGGCGATGACGGAATTACGGCCAATCTTCTAAAGGCGGGTGGAAAACCGGTCTTTAAGGCCCTTCAGAATCTGTTTAATTCCATCATACTCGAAGGAAAAACGCCACAGACATGGAACAGAGGTGTCGTGATACTTTTCTTCAAAAAGGGATACCCTATTGAAGAACTACAGGCCCATCTCACTTCTGAGTCATATCTACAAGCTGTTTTCAAGAGTCATCACGAATCGTTTCGCGCGCAGGTTTGACAACTTCCAGCCTCCCGAATAAGCCGGATTCCGAAAAGGCTTTAGCACCGTAGATCACATACATACGCTGCGACAGGTTATACAGAAGATCGAAGAACCTGCCTCTTTGCTTAGCGTTTGTGGACTACGAGAAAGCCTTCGATTCGATCGAGACCTGGGCTCTACTGCAGTCTCTTCAACGCTGCCAGATTGACTATCGGTACATCGAAGTGCTGAAGTGTTTATATGAAAACGCCACTATGTCAGTCTGATTACAGGATCGGACTTCGAAACCTATCCTTCTGCAGCGAGGTGTGAGGCAGGGAGACGTCATCTCTCCGAAGCTGTTCACCGCTGCATTGGAGGATGTCTTCAAGTTTCTGGACTGGAAAGGGCAATGGAGAGGGCTATGCTAGGGGTTACCCTGCGTGATCATATCAGAAATGATGAGATCCGCAGAAGAACCAAGGTAAGCGATATAGCTCGAAGAACTGCCAAACTTAAGTGGCAATGGGCGGGGCACATTGCTAGCAAAACGGATGGCCGATGGGGCCGAAAGGTTCTGAAGTGGCGACCGCGTACCGGAAGACGCGGCGTGGGTAGGCCTCCCACAAGGTGGACCGATGATCTATTGAAGGTCGCGGGAATCCGCTGGATGCGAGAAGCACAGGACCGGTCGATGTGACGATGCTTGAGGGAGGCCTATGTCCAGCAGTGGACGTCTTTCGGCTGAATGATGATGATGATGATGATGATGAAATAACTATAAAGTGGCATACCAACCTCAAAAATATCTAATGGACGTTGCTGAATAATGATGGCCTAAGCATTAGTTTATAAGGGTAAATAAGGGTTTATTTTGTTTCTTCCTATAGGCCCTCTAATGGCTGCATCAAACTACTTCATTCTGGTGCAACACCATCATGTTGCTTAGGCTCATTGGGCATGTGTTTGTTGGCGCCAAGTGTCAGTTGACTTGGCGCTAAATTCATTTTTTCTCGTATTATTTTATTCAAAGTCGATGCTTGAGGCAGTTTACTTTCAGCTATTTTATTTACGGTAGGCATTTGAACCATTTTGCCTTTCTCAAAAAATAACTAAATTTGATGCATTTTGGGCTAACCAACATAAATTTTCTAAAATAATACTCAATTATCAACTGTAATAGCTTAAAAAACTTCCTTACTTAATTAGGAATATACTATATTAAATAAATAAAAGTCTATTAAATAGTTGTTTTTTTATGATTTTTTTTCCAAAAAATGAAACTTTAATCCGTCCTCCTGCAAGTTTTACAAAATGTCGCTTAGATCAATTAGCCTTTCAACCGTCGCAATGAGTTTTTTAAGTATGAAGTATGACAGAAACGCGCGACGACGGCGCGTAAAAAAGACGTCGTGTGCATAGGCTCTAACTTCAGACTCGCCAAGATACGTCGGCCGTATTGTATTTGTATGTTGCTACAGATTCTGTTAACAAAACCCTTTTGTCACCATATAACACTTATGACGATAGATCTATGTTGCCAAGGAGTTTGTTGCGCAGTTTCTTCTTCACAGCATAAACTCTAGGAAGCGGTGAAGGGCGGGCATTTTGGAGATCGTCTTTTGTAACATTGACGATCAACAACAACTAAATAACTCTAGTCTATTTTGAATGAATGAGTTTCAAAGTTTGATGACAACACACGCCATTCCTCTTTATTCGGAAATTGTTTTAAAATATCATCGACGTCACACAAAAGGGGACCAGAAATGTGCAATTCGTCGGTCATTCGAACCGTGCGGAGTCAAACAATAGCCGAACGAACAACGGCCCGTCAGTGGATGTCGCGCAGTAATGTACAACACGCCGACGAGCAATTTACACTGAATTATTGCATATAGCCGTCCCGATGGTGCGTTCCTTGTGGGACTATTAGTTCTGGAAAAGTTTGAAAGTTATAAATGGATGGGTTCATTCCAAATGTCACTAGCGTACAGCCACTATTAGGACTTTACTCGTCCAACTTTTGGGTTGCTTAAATATCTATTTTAATGCGTATACGTACATATATAGGGTGACTGGTAATTAGTGACCGATACTTTAACACATGATTATACTCATGATAACAAACCACTTTCCCAAAGAAACGTTACCTAAAAAACAAAAAAAAAAAAAAACCTTAATACGAGGCGCGTCCATTCCGTGACGGTTTACTAATAAATTTTAAATGAAAAAAATAAAATAAAAATAACGTTTCTTTGGGAAAGTTGTTTGTCATCATGAGTACAATCATATGTTAAAGAATCTATATTATGCATACATAGTATGGACGTATTGATTGATTGGTCCTGGACTGCTTGCATCGATCTTAACATCACTCGATCAGAACAATCAGAACGATCAAACGCAAAATTGTCACAATCACCATCTCATCTTTATTAGAAGACAGGAGTAGATAAGCTGATCTCACCCTCTTCAGAATAAACAAAATTTTTTGTATTATTCAAACAGAAGCTTCTAGACTAGACGACAACAGAAAA
Organism: Amphipyra tragopoginis; assembly: GCA_905220435.1. Classification (NCBI taxonomy): domain Eukaryota; kingdom Metazoa; phylum Arthropoda; class Insecta; order Lepidoptera; family Noctuidae; genus Amphipyra; species Amphipyra tragopoginis. The sequence continues at coordinate 24,631,483 of HG991996.1, read as the reverse complement.
TAACTCTAACATAAGTTTGGCCAGACGGTATCTATTTAGGTATCACAATTAAGCTGGGCCAAGATCCCTTTATTTAGAAAACAAGACCGAACTAGTTCGAGACTTAAAATTAAGACTAAAATTAATGCCTTTCGAAGTTGTTTTCCAATTTCCATGGTATTACGTTCTTGTTAAAGTATTTTAAAGGCTTATTTTAATGGGCTCGTAAATATCCACTACTGAACACGAGTATTGCATAGTAGACTACCGGAACACACAAATCTGTGGTGATATAACCATAATCGTAGCACGAAGGCAACCAGGTAACAGCATAGTCCGTATCATCATCATCACCACCACCATAGCAACCCGTAAACTTCTAGTTCTGATCATGGGCCTGCCATTGACAACTACCAGAAAGGAACAAAGCATAAATTGCCATAATCACCACGCATGGCAGACGGGTTGGTGATCACAGTATGTTGTTACACAATAGTATCGAAATTTTACTCCGTGTGGGGACGGACTAGCTAGAATATAAAACTTCTTCACCGCTCTCTGGGAATAGACGCATGTTGTAAGATTCAACAAAATCCAGCACGCTTGATGGTAGGATCTATAGTATAGATCCTACCATCAAGTGTGCTGGATTTTGTGTGGTTTCTAATCTTTTCAATATAATATTCTATACGGTCCGCCTTGCTAGCTACCACCCTCACAATCCGCCGTCAAACAGTTTATATGAGAGCCAGAGGGGTGTAGGCGAATCCTATACAGGCTATAAGGGTAAACACCGTTATCTTTGAAACCAGGGGTTTGGTTTCATTTATAGAACATAAAATCAATGAAAAATAACAAACTTTTTTTTTTATAAAAAAATATTTTTCCCCATACGCATATCACCCGACGCGCTGGGGCAACAAGCTACGGAAGGGGGCGCGGGGAACTCGCCGCGTGGCCTGACGCACGGCCCCGCACAGTTCGCTACCCCAGTCAGTCAGCTGTCTCGCTAGCGAGTACGTGTACGCCGCGTGTCGTAGCGCCGCCGCGCCGTTCATTTATCGCGCGGTTTTTTTTTTTTTTGTACTCCTTTCTATGTTTTTATGTTTAAGTCACTATCCATGGTTTGAGTGATAATGGTGTTTACCCTTACATGCTGTATATCTCTGTTACTTGGATTCGGATGCTCTATCTGAAACCCTGTCTGCTCTTACCATCAAGTGCGACTAGGGTCAAACGCGACCAAGCCAAATGTTCTGCCTAGTCTTTTCCCAACTATGTTGGGGTCAACTTCCTGTCTTACCAGATGCGACTGAATACCAGTATTTTACAAGAAGGAACTGCCGGTTGTCAGACTTTCTGGCTTCTGATTACCCATAACAACTGTCATAGGTATTCCTATGACGCCCGGAACCGACGGCTTAACGTGCTCTCCAATAAATCTAATAAAGAAAACAATTGAAATAGAAATCATTTATTTGCAGGTACCTAGGAAAAACAAAAAATAGAAAGATCTTGTTTCTAAATTACAAAGTTTTGTGATATACCTTATCTGGTACGGTGTACAAAATTATAAAATAATGTAGAGGATTCATTCTTCTACATCTGCTTCTCTCGTGCCAGTCAGCAAGATTGATAGCCGGGCGGGATGACCAGGGAGCGCTGGACGTACTTAAGTATCGTCACTCGTAGAAGCTTTTTTCATACACAATTAATATTTATTATATTACGTCTGTATTATGGTGATAGTCAGTAATACTATAATACATTATTCAATAACGAAATTAAATTAATTTCAGAATAAACTACGGGTACAGAACGGAACGCACCTGCTGACATCGACCGATAAATTATAACAAGTAGTAACGGCTACAATGATTCACGATAATACGCAAGTATGTATGATAAATATTCTTGTGTAATTGTTTGATTCCACCAATTGTATGGGATATCTTGTTCGGAAGCAACGTTAACGTAGACGTTTTTATAAAGAAAAGATTTACAGTCGTGAATTGTTTCAAACAACTCTAAATTATTATTATTTTTCTATTGGACTGCTGTAGATGGTCCTTGCAACCATTTCTACATAACCGGGTAGTTATTGGCAAGGCATGAGTGTGCGTCCAGTGACAGCGCACGGGCGTATTGAGGATTGCGGAGCGGCTTTACCGTGGCTTTACCGTCGATACCTCTCCTTAGTGCACGCGGGAAAGTTGACGTGTACGCGCTTGTTTAGTGTTTCGTGTATTTTACTTTGGTTTTAATAAAGTCCATAACAAAATTCAAACGTTTCGAACATTTATTTAATGCGCCGTTCATTCCGCCTGCGCGGTGCGCCGTCACTCAATACGCACACTGAAGGGTCTTCAGCCAATGCATGCAATGGTGGGGAAGTCAAATACCTAATCTAAGCTAACTACTTAAACTACACTAACATCATGACTACTAGCAACAACGGCACTAATGGCTACCCCTAGTGGGACTCGGACCTCGGACCTCGGCTTAGGGCGTTGTTGGCGGGAGGTTGAGGGTGAGACAGTCTAATGCGCGCTGAATTATCGGTGTGACCTCTAATATTTAAAAAACAAAAGTTAGTTTCATATTAGCGTTGATGTATGTACAGAAGAAACGATTTTTAACATACTAGCCAACCAAGTAAATTAGACGACTGTGTGGAATGCGACATCTCCGGCCGCATACCGTCTCTGATACCGCGTTCGTCTGTTCGTTGTACTTGTTGGTGGTGTCTGGTGAAACATATGCGCGTGACGTTACATTGGACATGAAATTACTAAACATAAATATTGGGCCCCCTCACAATATTTTGGGTACTTAAATTCCGACGTCTGAATTCACAGTTCGTAAAATGTGATGCTTCGCCCACTAGTCTAACTGTTTCTTAGTGCGATGTACATGCCCACTAGGAAGTCATCGAAGCAAAGTGCCTTAAGTACTTAATCCCTACTAATATTATAAATGCGAAAGTAACTCTGTCTGTGACGCTTTCACGCCTAAACCGCTGAACCAATTTTGATGAAACTTGGTACAGAGATAGTCTGGAATCTGGAGAAGGATATAAGGCTACTTTTATCCCGAAAAAAACGGGACACGCGATAAACGAAATCCATGATGGAGACGCTGCAAGCCACTTCTAGTAAAAAATTAAATTCAATATTTAATTCTACGTAGATTTTTTGACATTTTTAGCCATATTTTAGTGAAAGACTAACTGAGGCGTATGTTAATTTAAATATTTGAAGTACTTTTTAATTGACCATCTCTACAACAAACAAACAACATACAAACGTAGAAATATGTCGTCGGTCTTATTACAACCGAACATTATTAGAAAATATGCCTTAAGTAGGAGTAGGCATTTGACTGATGGTATTTATTTATTTGTTGAAGGATTTATATTATAATTATCAGCTTTTCAATTAATATAGCAATTTTGTTGTTAATAAACAGATTCCTACGTAATGCATAGTTATATCGTTGAAATATTTGTGTGGATACAGTTATTTTAAAATTAATTTATCATACAATTAATTATTATTTCATATTAGGCATATTACATACTCCATATTTGCTTACTTTCCCTACTAAAACTGATTTTTGTCCATCTTTTACATAACATAACATCACGACTAAATTCCCCGAAGGGTTGGGCAGAGCGTAAAAGTACGCCCTCATTTCGCCGTTATGTTTAAGTCCCATGTAATTGGGGGCGAGCCTATTGCCATCAACCGGGCACAAAGCCAGACTACGGGCTGCTGAGAAATTCCATACGGAAAAACCCAATAACACTTTGCCCATCCTAGGGATCGAACCCAGAACCTCTCGCTCAACAGTCGTGCTTACGACCACTAGACTAACGAAGCAGTTCTTAACTCTTTTCTTATTAGAAATCATACGTAAACAGAAATGCACATCTTCTTCTATCTGCCCTTATCCCAAGTTACTTGTGGTCGGCGCAAAATATTTTCTTCTTCCATTCTTCCCTATATCCGTCCCGCTATAATATACTCCCTTTTCATTCATATCATCTCTCACATAATCCATCTCTTCTTTGGTCTCCCTCTTCCCCTCAATTCATCAACACTCTCTTAGTCACATGCTTTTCGTCCCTCATCACATACAACTAGAAATGCACATTCAATAAAGAAAAAGATACTTCGTAAAATTAATCCTAGAAACACAAGCAAACCAGCAGGACGAAACTGTACTAACCTGTTTAAAATTTAAAACGGCCAACGACGGTGAGTAATAAATCATTTTTTGTTCGCTATCTCAATGATGGATTATCGTACGGAGTATAGTGCAATCATGAGTTTAAAATCCATCGACAATTTTCCTTTATATTGTCATAGGCGCGTTTGTTTATTTGGGCCGGGAATATTGTTGGTTCTGTTTGGGACAAATTGACTTTTCGAAATGTTTTGGATTATTTTGTATCAAATTCCGATCTATCTTCTATGTATTTATTTATATTTTCGCATTAAATTTCGTGGGCTCGTGGCTAATTAACAATCGCGCGGATCAGACGATTTGCAAGGTTAAGCTGCACTGTCGCGGTCAGACTGCGGATGGGTGACCGTTCGTTACACATCATGACCCCTATGTGCCTCGAAGAGCACGTTCAGCCGTCGGTCCCGGGCCGTAGTCAGTAGCCCGAAACTCTGACAACCGGTCTAACCTTAGGATATCGGCATTGCCTATTATCTAGGTTGCGGAGGTCTGATGACATTTCGCTCCGTGTAAAATATTCATATTCAGCCGCATCTGTTTAGACTGCAAGCTGACCCAAGCTGACTGAAGCCGGGCCAGAACAGAACACACAACATATTCGGGAAAAGGCTAGGCAGAGCACTTTCTGCCGGGGTCGCGGTACATGCAGCTGCGAATCCCGCGACCCCGGCCAAGGTTCAGGAGAAGGTACACCGTGGGTTTTTAGCCGGTAAGAGTCCATAACCCCTAGCCTTCCCCAGGCGAAGGGTATACATGAGGACTTAACTACGATAAAAAAACGCAGAACATTTTTGCACAAAAGTTGTAAAGAGGCGGACTTAATGATTTAATTAGGCATTTTCTACCAATCTTAGGGTTGTTCAGAGAAAATATGGTAGGTGCACTAAAAAGAGTTATGTGATGCAATCATCTTCATTCAGCCGAAAGACGTCCACTGCTGGACATAGGCCTCCCCCAAGCATCGCCACATCGACCGGTCCTGCGCTTCTCGCATCCAGCGGATTCCCGCGATACGCTGTTAAAAATAAACACAATATACGATATACTTGCACGTTTATACGTGTTTGCTCTAAGGAACAGATTGTATGCCCAGAAGCAATGTATCAGAGCAATTCCTTTACTGCTGTTGAGTCAAGTTTCTGGATTTCAAACATGACTGCCTGAGTACGGTAACGCTTAGAAAAGAAATACTTAGTCCTTTTTGATCGTCAATGTTACAAGACAGCCCCCAGAATCGCCCAACCTTCACCGCTTCCTAGTGTTTAAGCTGTGAAGAAGAAACAGCGCAACAAACTCTGCTGCAACATTATCTTATTTCCGAACTAGGATTGACACACTGCCGTGCCTAGATAATTATTGATGTAACTGCTGCGTATTCATTTTCTATTATGCTCTCACGACACACAAAAGAGTTGAGGTGGCCTATTCTAAACTTGGCCACTTGGCAATAGACGCCCATATTTTATGTATTGCTCACAATTGCCTTACTTACCGAATAAATGGAGCTCTAAATGGTACCAATGCGATGTGAATTGCTTTGGCTCGAAGCCATATTATTGCTTTAATAATATCTATGCCTAACATACGAATATAGGCACACCTGCAAACCCCGAATAGTTGGGCAAATGTTTACTTTAGAATACTCTGAAATAACCTCACTTTATAGTGTATACCTATTTGGATTTATTGGTTCACAGTTGATCAAATATTTTAGCAGAAATTCTAAATGTGCGCGATCGAGTAATATGTTATAACCCGGGGGTTTTAGAGTGATACATTTCCGGAGCATGAACAAATACAAACCGGCTAGCCAATCGAATTGTTTACGATGGCATGTTTGGGATAGTTATACCCGCTGACATTTAATTGGTTGTTTTACTAGAACAAACGTTCAGACCATGGTCTACAACAATTGAAAAGCGTAAAAAAAATGGAGAAAAAAAATTTTAAGAAAAAAAATCTAGGTTTTCTTAAAAAGTCTTGTTGCTCAAACGTGTTCAAACATTAACCGTAACATTAAAGTACTCATCGCGGCAATCGCGGTAAAGTTCCCGGCAAGTAACTTGAACCATCATGGCGCCGACTGCGCAGGTCCCCCCTTGTGTCTTTGGTGGTGTCTTTTTTGAGTTTTTTTTAAAGACCAATGACGTTTTTTTATTATTTGATGCATTTTTATTGTAGTAGACCATGGTCTGAACAACGTTTGTTCTAGAAAAACAACCAATTAAATGTCAGCGTGTATGTATAAGGCTTGTTTTACTCGTACCATACAACTACACCACAACAACAACAAGTGTGTGGTCATATTTTTTTTTTATGATTTGTATGGAAATAAACAATTTAATTCACACGGACCACATTTTGCCGCCAAATTCAACCATGTGGGTGATACCGACCACATCGCAACCACCAGCGACACCACGCAATAGCGGCCGGCCACCTCACAAACACAATACCGCGCGCACGCCTGCGCCTTCCACTAGCCAAAACGTAACCACATCGCAACTACTAGCGACAACACAACCACATCGATATTATGTAGTTACCAAAATGCAACTGCAAGAAGCTGCAGCGACACTATTCACACGTAACCATTGCTTGACCACTTTTTGTCGCTGCAATGTGGTGTGGTTGTGGTACGTGTGAATTCTCCCTAAATGAACATGTTCTGCGGAGGGAAGAAAGTCATGTTAGAAGAGTGTATTTCAGAGGAGTGTTAAATAGGTATGCATGTGGATGGATCTAAGTAGACGTAGGAAAGAAAAGATGAATGGATTATGTGAAAGATGATGTGGTTTAGAAAGAAATGAGTACTGAGATGACGAACGATAGAGGAGAATGGAAGAGGAATACATGTTGTGCCGACCCCACCTAGACCTATACCTAGAGTGGGATAAGGGCAGAGAGATGATGATGATGATATGTATGGACATATACAAGGTTAGTCAGAAAGGGGATACTGACCCGAAAAGGTGTTAAAGTACCCATAACAATCTAACTTTTGTTCCACCACTTCCCCAAAAAGTCAATAGTTTAAGAGATATAGCTTTTCAAAAATATGCTAAAATCTATCTATCCTCAGCTATGAGCAGCTGTGTTTACATTTTAGGTCATATGGGGTCACGAATTAGAAGCTCCATTTTCTGAATTCGTAACTATAAGGCCGGGACGAAGAATGTTTGAAAAAACTAAAATAGAACTTATTTTACAGAGAAATAAAAATTATCGAATTTTGTAACACTTGCATTAAAACTGTCATCAGTTACTTTAAGTGGCCTGCGGATTAGTATCCTCTTTCCGACTAACCTTGTAGACGCTTTTATTAATAATTCTTTCAATCCAATGATTGTTTGAAAATAATTGGTTTAAGCGGTAAGACCGCCATTTTTACGGTTCTTAATTATGTGTATTCCTTCTGCCTTTTCTGTGCAATAAAGTATATCTATGCATCTGTATAAGATTATATTCTACAACTTAATTTTTCAATAGCCAACTCAGAACTCTTACAAACGCAAAATCTTTGGTTTCTTTTGGCGAGAATTCTTCGTTTGAGATAAAGGATTTCTCTCCAGCGATAAAAAAATAAGCTCCAGCAGATTTTCTAAGTTAAATTGCCATAAAACTGCACCTGTTTTCCTCATTACTGCCATAAAATACACAAGTATTATGTATTAAGTTTTAAAGTATTAAACTAATAGTGTGCAAAACTGTCTAGGAGCCGTGTAAAGTTAAGGAGCTCAAGAGGCAAAGTTAGCCGGAGTGAGATTTTTAAACTTTAGTCATAAAAGATTTCGTTACGCTTTATGAATATGAAAATGTTATCCGTTGAATTTATTGAGCTAAGTGTTTGGCTGTTTGGAATATGACAAGGAAGTTATTTAAAATTTTAGCGACGTAGTCACGCACTTGTTTTGCAAAAGTTTGGTTGCTCTCTTCCTGTGGGTGTCAGAAAATGTGACTAAGTGGAAGCTGCTTCTAAGATGAAGCACACGAATCCAAGTAACAAAGATATATAGGGATTCATTAGCATTACTTTCCATGTGGGGACGGAATCTATCTATATATATAAAAATGAGTCCCTATTTCCCTTGGTCACGGCATCACACGTGAGCGGCTGGACCGATTTCGCTAAAGTTTTTTTTGTTGTGTTCGTAATTGTCAGGAGAAGGTTCTTATGAAAGAAAATTTTGATATTTAAAAAAAAAACGAAAAAATTTCTCAGTATGTCCATACTCTTCATTTATTTACCGCATGCATGAAAATGGTTTTAACTTTTTGTTACTATTTTGATTTTGTTTCTGAAGGTAGGTAAGCAGTAGGTAGGTAGTAAGTAGGAAAAAGTGCATTGCAACGCATGCCGGTCGGGTACAGCTAGTAGAATATAAAACTTCCTCACCGCACACTGGAAATAAACGCGTGTTGTAAGATTCAACAAAACCCAGCACGCTTGGTGGTAGGATCTATACGGTCCGCCTGGCTAGCTACCACCCTCACATTAAAGTCCGGCGCCAAGCAGTTTACAGTGTTCCGTCATGTCAGAGAGGTATAGGGAAATTCCTCTATATCTCTGTTACTTGGATTCGTGTGCTCCATTTTAGAAGCAGTTTCCTCTTAGTCACATTTTCTGCGTTTTCCATCTGGTGTGAGGAGACTCGAACGAGACCAAGACAAATAATTAACAAAATAATATTCTGATTCAACATACAGCATGGTCTTTAAATAGAAATTGATTTTGAATATAGAATTTTATATCTCCCCTTTGTATATTCTTGCACCCACGTTAAATAAAGACCGGGGGCTATACTCCATGCAAAGTCTATTTAATTTTAAGTAAACAATATTTTATCTTTCCACGAAAATGATTTTCAGTTGTTAATTTTCCCAAGAGATACTAATATTAGACAGACAGCAGAACTAAGGTGACCGTATCCCAATCTATATTGTGGATCGAATTGAAAGATTCATTGAACCGAACCTTTTGATCTAGTCTTGGGCATTCTTAGAACAAATAGTAGACGTAGAGGTTTTCTTTGTTACTTAGCTTCAGACTGACTGACAACACGTCAGGACGAGCCTTTGAGCATAAGTCCTACAAGGGTTAGAACATTTGAGAAAAATATTTCAAGGTCACTGATCTATACAACGTGTAACATTACAAACGCAAAACCTGAAAGTAGTTTTTTAAAAATCGGCAGCTAATCGATTACATTCCGTGTGGTGCTGGACGTAAAGAAAAGCAATACCCCATCTCTTAAAATGGCTGTCGTAAAAGACGACTAAGCGATTCACTAGAGGATGAGCAGCGTTCTCTGAGTACTTTAACAACCATACTGCGATCGCCAACCCGCCTGCCAAGCGTGGCGGTTATGGCAACCCTCCCCTCCCCCTCCCCAACATGACTTGGGGAAGCCTATATCCAGCAGTGGACGTCTTTCGGCTGAATGATGATGATGATGAATCGATTTCGGGCATTTTTAATATGTGTCTTAAACGTGCTTACAAATCAGTCTTTTAATTGGGATAAAGAAAATGTAGTCTCAAGGTACTATTCCGAATCGAACTGCAACTGCCGACAGCACGTGCAGTGGCTAGAGGTGACGCTGGTGTGGCGAGTGTCGTGCGTGGTGCGACTTCATGCAGTCGCTGCACGTGCTGTCGGCAGTTGCCGTTGGCAGCTCTCTTCGGAATAGTACCTTTAGGAAAGGCCATAAGACTGAATCTTAAAATGAGGAGGTAAAGAACAAAAGGTGTTAATAACACTTTTTTTTTGTAATTGCTCTCAAAGCCTTAGATTTTATCGATTTCTGAATAGATTTGGTTAAAAAAGTGCAATTTTCAAAGATAAATAGCATCTTTAAGCGGCATTCTGATCAAAAAATGACAGGCAAACAGTACTCGTAAAAAGTTTTTTCAGAATTCTGAACAAAAATGGAAAGTGAAAGTAACATATTTCGTCTCCTCAAATGCAGTTAACAATGAAAAAGTAGTACTATTTTCATGAATAAACAATATTTTTCACATAAAAGTAAAATCTAGGGTATGTATTATGATTATAACTGAATATTCTAATTGGGGTGTTTGAGTATTTTCGTGATTCTTGTTACTTGTTGTATAATAATTCAATAGCATTAGTTTTAGTACGCTCCTTACAGAGTTAGGTCGACGTGTACTATCGTACTGTATTTCAATGAAGATCTAAATATTTTATATGAAGTAACTCGTTGATTTTCCGTATTATTGGTATTGGAAACATGATAGACAAAAAAGACTTTAGCATTAACCCTTTAATGGGCAGTACGAAATACGTAGTTTTTTTTGTTTAAATGCGTGTTGACGTAGTCAAAGGTACCCTACATAATATTTCTGGCCAATTGCATACCCCCAGATATTCCTATTTACTTTTATGGGAGGTGGCAATATGTTTGCCTATGCCTCGTCTATATATTTTTTTGGCAAGATAGTTGCCAATGACCGCGAGGCATTGGCAACTATATGCTGGTTCAGTAGAGCATTGGCAACATAAAATTGTATATTTAATGTTGCTAATGCTCTACAGAAACCTAATTAAATTAAAACAAAACAATTAAAACATAAATCAAAACATTTATTAGTCGCAAAACAAACTCTTACAAAAACTAAACTTAAAAATACCTTCCGAGGCTTATAATATTTATAATCAGTAGAAGTTGAACAGTCCATTTAACATCCCTTACCATAGACCAGGTTTATTTTTACCATAAATCACAATAGTTTTGCACCCACCTGGGATGGTCCATGATTGTACCTACTCCAATAGTGCAGCCGTAGATAGTCCCCGGTTGGTGCCCAATTTCATTTTAGATTAAAGTTCTCAAAGAGGCCTCTGCGCGTTGTACCTGTGTCCCCCGTATGCCTTCCAAAGGACCGGACATCTTCCGCACGGACGATGAGCCGTGAATAAAAAGAGATATAAGCCTTCAATAAGCCAATGTTAAAATTAATAATTATTTTAAATAAAATAAAAATTGTAATGATAATTTGCCTTCCATGCAGGAGGGTACAAATTCTAACCCACGGCCCGCACCTCTGACCTTTCAAATTCATGTGCGGATCATAATTTGATTATCACTTGCGTTAACGGTGAAGGAAAAACATCGCGAGGAAACTTGCACACCTAAGAGATAAAGTTCTCGATGGTGTAAAGTCCGCCAACCCGCACCAGGCCAGCGTGGTAGAACGCCTAAACCCTTCTCCTCAAAATAAGAGGCCCGTGCCCAGCAGTGGGACTGTAATGGACTGATTATGTTAAGTAATATGGCTGTTCGTATTTATAATCACCTGCCTCAGGGCATTACAAATCTGCCCATAATTCCTAGTTGTTTCCTAATAAAAGACCGCTTCTGCATGTTCTTTTTTTTTTCTATTGGTCTTCTGTGGGTGGTCCTAGGGGACCATTTCTACGTAACTGGGCAGTTATTGACGAGACCTGAAAGGTCTCCAGTCAATGGGGGAGGGAGTAAAATACTTAAGCTAACTACTTGTACTACACTAACATCATGACTACCTGCAACAACACCGCTAAGGGCGACCCCTAGTGGGACTCGGACCTCAGCTTAGGGCGTTGCTGGCGGGGGCTTAGGGGGGGGAGACAGCTTGATGAGGGTTGAATTATCGGTGTGACTGCGGAGTCTGAAGAGACGACCGGCTCTACGACGGGAGAGCTCGGTGGATCGTGACCGGCGGCGGTGGGACGTCGCGACGGGCCTTGTCGGCGAGGACGGTATGCCGGACGGCGGCGGACGTTGTGTATTGTGCTGGTCGATTTACTCGCCTCCTGGAGGAGGGTAATTTCGTCATCGGGTTCTAAAAGTGTGTGCCTGGGACGGCGCTTCTGCATGTTCCTTTTGCAACTACTAATTATAGACGAAATACATTATTTCTAAGAAGTTCGAATTGCTTTAACAAGATTCCGTGTGAGCTTAATATTGACCTAATCTGCACTAATGCAAACACACCAAGAAGGCTATTAGCCAAACAATTTTTTGGTGAAGAAGTATCGAATAACGGCACTTAACTTTAAACAAATCTAAATAATGATGTCTATACAGGGTGTTAACGAATTCGTGTAATTCCTTCAAACCGCGTGATCACTGGTGACACTGATTGACCCTGCACAAGTTTTTTTCAGAACCAACATTTTTTTTTTTCAAAATGTGAACTATCTCTTTCGGTATCTCAGTAATTTTAGCGTTCCAAGTTAACTGACTGCGTTGAGCGATATCGCGCTAGTTGTGCCGGTCAGCTGTGTCGCCGTGCCTTCATTAATTTATGCATGGCATCGAAATTTTCAATATAATATTTGTATTTTTTTTTTAAATTATATTTTTTTTAATCAATATAAATCCCGTGCGGGGTTAATCTATACCATTAATAGATCATGTGGTTTGAAGGAATTACACGAATTCGTTAACACCCTGTGTAGATTAACCTTGAAATGATGAAAGTTACCCTATGTCCGTTTCTGTACACCTGACAACGTATATGCAAAATTTCAAGATGATCGGTTCAGTGGTTTAGGCGTGAAAAGGTAACAAACAAACAAACTTACTTTCGCATTTTTTTTTATTTAAAATTGTGTTCCTAATAAAAATTTGTGTACCATAAAAATTATATGACAAATGTGCTGGACAAAAATGTATATCTGTAAGACCTGTGTAACCACATTTATGCAAATAAAAAATGATCTTATCTAATAGGAAATTATTTTCAAGGATGTCTTAACATTGAATAACCATTGAAAGTGTTTTAATCGTTGGAATGCATTGATATTGTCTCTTTTTAATTAGGCAGCATTTACCTGGTTGCGACTTGACAAAAAACAATTAGTAAACAATTATCATTGTTTAAAAAAATCTTCCTTATTGTGTTTAACTGCATGAAGTACCTTTTCAGTTATTTCAGCATAGTGGATTGCATGAAAAGAGCCTCCACGAATTACGATACTTAAGTATGGAAAAGTGGGGTAGAACAGGGACAAAAAAAAAATTTTATAAAACACAAGTTTGAAGAAAATTAAATCAATTATAATAGGCTATATTTAGTTTAGTTTATAAATCACACATTTAGCACTTGAGATCACTTTATTCTTAAATCTAAATAACAAAAAATAATCAACATATAAAAGTTATGTTTTTACGGTTTTGCCCCACCCCTTGTCCAAAACCGGGTATACCCAAATCTTATACCCGATTTTGGCCCTTAACAGTGGTAGAAATGAAACTCATCAAGATCTTCGGGTTCTCAACCCGTACAGCTTTCATAGGCCCAATTCTTACATTTAAGACACCATGCATCGCTCTTTCGAGAGTATAAAGATACACATGTTAATTCCAAAGAAGATTAGATCAATCGCCCATAAAAGCGTTTATCTTATTTATTGTTGTAGAGCACGCACCGACGCCATTGAAAGTTTGTTGACAAACTGATCAGGGTGGCCAAAAGCAGCTAGCGAACGCGCGCCTAAATTTGAAACGTGTAAGAGGATATACTGCCTTGTCCCGGTTTTACCCCCGTACCCGGTTTTGGACTAATCTCCCCTACGTCCGGCGCACCCTGGGCAGTCAGCCCCGCTACCAACCTTGCTGACTGGCTAATCTTTTCACCACGGCATGAGCCGATATTTCAGATGCCCACATAGCACGAACCCTCTTGTTTCACACACAACTTGGCTCTCCATGTAAACTGACACACTCGTTACCTGCTCTCATTCCCTAGGCAATAGAAATAGAACGTTACAACTCTAGCAATAAATCAAGAACGTATAATGTCGGAACTGTTCCGTTCTCGAACTGATTGGGAGCAAACAGTGTTATAGCAGTGTTCTTTTGTTCACGATTGTACGTGTGATTTGTTAGTAAAGTGAACTGTTACCAGCTGGACAAGGACGGGACAAAGAGCTTGTTTAAGTTTCCAGGTCGCCTCGTCGCGCAAATAGCCAACTTGTAACGTATTAGCTTCTGTTAAACTGTGGACTTGGTGAAATATTGTTGATGATGTTTGTTTAATTATTTTTGTGGCTCACTATGACGTTGATACCGTTCATAGAGGACGATATAACAAGTTATTAGGTAACAGGGACTTCCACAATTTAAGATACATTAAAATTAAAAAAAAAAAAGTTTTTTCACATAATATTAAAAAATGTTAAGTATTTTTTAGAACATGATTAAAATAATAATAGTAGAAAGATGTAGTGTGTGACGCATCTCCACCTTATACATGTATAATGTACCTTAGCATGTAAGGGGGATTACATTACAGGGAGTCGTCAGATATACTTTTATTTTACTGTAGCGCCACACATTACATGGCGACCTTGCTAGCGCTACTGGGAACAAAATACTTATATAATAAAGCTTAAGATTTACTTGGCTCGCTGCGTTAGAGTCATCGGAAGAATTCAGGTGTCCGAAGAATTTGCGTATAGCCATAAGCATCTTCGCAGAGAATTTCTGCAAAGATGCATAAGGCTACAAAAAACCAAAAAAATACATTTCCCGACTTTTTGACAAATAATTAGATCAATATTTTGGGCCCAAAACAAAAAAAAACGACGTAAATTAGTTTTCATTTTTGTTTTTTAATCTACATTCGGTTCAGACATTTTTGACCAATGACCTGAGGTCAATGTGTTTCTACGTCAACGGTGAGAAAGGTCTTTGCTATTATAATTACGAGTAGTTCTTCCAAACAGCTTCACCTCCATTAATCAAACCATAAACTTGCCCAAGTCACAAGTGTCAGCAGTGGCATTATAACTAGCCGTCCAGCGAGATCGGTGGCCACGTGCCTCGACTGCCACGCGAATCTAATTTCCTAAAGCGTTGTCTACACTATCATCCCTATCGACCTTACTGTACAAGAAAGTCGCTTTAAAGTATCGTTGCAACGGATTTCATGAAATTGTGCTCTGGGATTTAGTTAGACTTATTCTGAGATGCTGTATATATGTTTCGTTGAACGATTTGAGGCCACTTAAGTACCTTTAGTCAAAATTATCAATACCTATGGAAAATTACACTTCTGAACGGCTCGAGTGCTGCGAGTGATCTTAATTTTTGCTGCCAATTTTTTTTAACTGTTACTGTAATACAATATGTTATTGACCAATTCACGAGACCATAATAAAACCTATCTTTTGAAAAAGAATCGTTGAGATCGCATTACATTAGCTTGAAAGAATTTAAGTAAATAGGTTCAAAATGGTGCTCATTATATTTTTTTACAGCAGCATTTATTGATTTAAATAAAAAAACGAATCAACGTTTTCACAAAACAAAGAATGAAATAACAACATATATCTTTTTAGAATTTTCAGTCTCATAAATATGGACAAAGAAAGAAAGAAAAGGGTTCAAATCACAGATTTAGACAAGCTGTAAATCTGTGGTTCAAATATATACTTTTCACGTCAGTCTGCGCTTTGGCTTCTAGAATTTATCCAGAGATGTCAATAGTCAACAATCACTTACGTTCTTATTTAATCTCCTACCAACTGGCGACACTTTTTTAGATATTGTTTTGAAACTCTCAGCGATTTTAGTTCAAATTACGAAAAAAAAAAGAAATTATTCAGACATGATATGTGATCCAGCATGGGCACGGACTAGGATATAAAACTTCCTCACCGCACGCTAGCTATAAACGCATGTTGTAAGATTCAAGAAAACCCAGCACGCTTGCTGGCAGGATCTATACGGTCCGTCTGGCTAGCTACCACCTTCACATTAAAGTCAAGCCAAGCAGTTTGCTGCGTTCCGTTGCTTGTATGTGAGAGCCAGAGGAGTATAGGAGAATCCCTCTATATCTCTGTAACTTAGATTCGTGTGCTCCGTCTTAGACCTTCTCTGCGCTTACTATCAGGTACGACTAAAGTCAAATGCGACGAAGACAAAAGGTAATAAAAAAACCGGCCAAGTGCGAGTCTTACTCGCGCACGAAGGATCACGTTTGTTGTATGGGAGCCCCCTTACATATTTATTTTATTCTGTGTTTTAGTATTTGTTGTTATAGCGGCGACAGAAATACATCATCTGTGAAAATTTCAATTGTCTAACTATCACGGTTCATGAGATATAGCCTGATGACAGACGGACAGACGGACGGACAGCGGAGTCTTAGTAATAGGGTCCCGTAAAAATAAAGAACAAACAAAGTATAATTTTTAAATAACAAAAGTATAAATAAAATATATTTGGAGATACCCGAATATTAAAACATCCGCTAGATGCTACAAAACATTTTATGCTCGATTTTGGCGAGGGCACTGCCCCCTGATTCTGTTTTGTTATTATCTGATCAAAACTGTCAAACACAATTTTACTACACCAAAACAATTTATTAACATTTCACTTTATATGCAAAATTCATTTTCCATATAAATACTAATCAGATTTATCATGATGAAATATGTTAACTATTTCACGTTATAAGCTCATTCAACCCGAAAACTGACTGTGACACGAAATAACGCGATTGCGTAATTGGGCTGAATAAATGGGTTCACTCTATAACACCGGTATTACATCCCTAGAATTACAACCGATCTTTTAAAACGGTATTCCAATAAGAAATGGAAACGACAAGCAAAAAAATGGTTACAAAAGTTTTAACTTCAAATATTTGTACAAGTTTGATTCCGGAAAACCTTTTTCTCCCTAAGAGTCGCGGTAAATTCATAAAGAATGAAACATTTGCAAGTGAAATGAAAGCCGGGAGACGAGAAAAATAAAGGATCCCCGGTCGGAAGAGAAATTCCCATTGTTACAACACTCCCGAATGAGGTCCATTTATGCATACGAAAACTTATTACGATTTTCAGCGAAAAAGTGAGAAAATCTCGCTTTTTGTCCAAGTAAGCGGTCTTGGAAATATTCCAACACCCTTTCTTTGGCATTGAATTAAGTAAATATGCGATAATAAATATGCTGAAATAAAAAAAAAACAATGATTTTTTTTTCTTAATTTTTGAAAGACCATGTTGTAAAATATATTTTACTTTACAGCAAATCAACCATACGACTATTGGTATTGGTGATAATTCGTTCAAAGTTAAGGAAAGTCTCCAAAATTTAATTATACTACGTTCAAAACTACATTTTAATCTGAAGCCCTCTTAATTTTTGATTGTAAGCATAATCAGCCCATTACTGTCCCACTGCTGGGCACGGGCCTCTTCTTAGAATGAGAAGGGTTAAGGCCTTAGTCTGCCACGCTAATCTGATGCGGGTTAGCGGACTTCAAACACCATCGAGAACTTTATGGAGCTCTCTCAGATGTACAGGTTTCCTCACTATTTCTTTCTTCACCATTAACGCAAGTGATAATCAAATTCTGATTCTTGATCGCGCTACCACTAATACATAGTCAAGGAACTATAGCCATTAAAAAGGCCAAGACAGATTCATTTTTGGGACCTTAAAACATACCTGGAGTACGTGTGGTGTCATATTGAACTGAAGCAGCTGCTGACGTGGCGATTTCTCACAACAATGTCGCACCTTATTACACGTCACGGTCATGTGTCTGACCACCTGCGCCTAGGATTGTAAAGCTTAAAAAAATATTAAGCATTATGCATAGAGCATGTAGTTAGCCTAAATTCAAGTAACTATTTTGATACAAAACTTAGCATTATCCGATACAAAGTCACTAATATAAATAAAACAATATCTTAGACTACTTGTTCTTTTTTTTTTCTCGAATGTAGATATTTATTTATTTATTGCTCAGTGTACACACAGTTAAATACTTACTGAATTAGACTATGCTAATGAATATCAATGGCTCGTGTGATGCTTTTAATTTAGTAGATGCCTTATGATAAGAGAAGTTAATGATCCGCGCACAACTCTCAGGAGGTCGTGGGGCGAGGCTCCACGGAAGGAGAGGTCCGCCAGGGGCTGGCGGACCGAGGCCTGCCGGGGTCGCGGTGCATGCAGCTGCGAATCCTGCGACCCCAGCCATAGGTCAGGAGAAGGAACACCGTGGGTTTTTAGCCGATAAAAACCGGGCATAACCCTTCACCTTCCCCAGGCGGAAGGTATCCACGAGGATTTTACCAAGATAAGAAAAAGGTTACAGAACTCACTTACTAAAACTTCATTCCTTAGAGCCGAACATAGTACCAACAAGTTAGAAAGATGAATATTATAACACAAGTCCGACCCACGCGATAAACTAAGAAGTAGTTTCACACACAGCCTATTCACCGTTCCCTCACAAAAGCATCAGTTTTAAATTCAACATCAAACTTACAAAGTCCCATGAAAATTAGTTTCGAACAAAAAGATTGAAATCCTCAAACAAGCCGGTCCGAGGCAGTATAGTTTCCTTTTATTACGTCATACATGGACGTCTATAAAGTAGTACGGGGTTCGTTAGCAACATGAAAAGCAGCATTAGTGAACCGACCTCCGGCTCAGACGGATAATATCAAATAAAAGTCATAAAACATAATGTCATGATATGGCTTGGACCTGCGGAGATGCTTGTGAATTTTGGGTATGAAGAAATAAATTTTATGTTGTTATTATAAATGCGATTGCAGTTTTTTACAGCATAGAGTGATTACTAAAATTATCAATGACTGCTTTATTAAGCGCCATTTACACGGAGATAGTTTCTCGAAGCGAGACTCGTTCTGTCTTTGTTTTTCTCTATGACGAAAACAGAGATAGCATGAGACTCGCTTCGAGAAACTATCTCCGTGTAAATGAGCCTTTAGTCTAGTGGTTGCAAGCGCGACTGCTGAGCGTGAGGTCCTGGGTTCGATCCCCAAGGCGGGCAAAGTGTTTTTGGGTTTTCCGTTTGGAATTTCTCAGTAGCAGCCCAGTTGATGGCAATAGGCTCGCCCCCTATATTACATGGGAATCAAACATAACGGCGAAATGAGTGTGTACTGTACAACCCTTTGGGGAATACTGGCGTGATGATATGTTAAAATTATCAAATATGGAGATACGCGTAAGATAGGTTACATTACAATTTTTTCCCATCGGGTAGGCAGAAACTGCAGAACTCTATGTTCCATCCTTTCATACTACTTCTCTATTTCACACAAAATGAGAATGTAGTATGAAACATTTGTAAGAATAAAAAGCTGGAACAGACCCTTTATTAAATGTTTTTAAACTTTCGCGATTTGTACACATTATAAAAATATGTATTCGGGTCTAGTCGCCCTAGGACACACTGTATACCGAAAACCGACACACACAGACAGGTACCTTAATGCCCACTCACACCACCATCCGCGTCACCTTCAATCCGTTGTTACCTCACTGACGAACAGAGCATACGATCTGTGCGACGCTGAACATTTAGACAGGGAGCTCGCCCATGTTCAGGAGGTATTAAAGACAAATGGATACAGTGGGTACCTACGACGTCCGAAGAGGAAAGATAAAAAACCGGGGGTAAGCAGAGTGCCAGCTTTCATGCCATATTTAAAAGGAGTGACGGATAAAATTGGTACAGTAAAACAGAAATACGCCATTAAGACTGTATATAGTCCTCTCTCCAAGGTATCAAGGCAACTGCGTACTCCAAAGGATGTTATTCCTCTTCAGACACCTGGCGTCTACAAGATTGACTGCAGTTGCGGAAGTTCTTACATCGGGCAGACCAAAAGAACAATAGCAGAACGGGTCAAGGAACATATCGCCGCAGTCTAAAACCGCCAGGTCAATAAGTCCGCAATAGCCGAGCACCTTCTGGAGTCCGGTTCCAATCACTGGATAGAACTACACTGTCCAAAAATCCTCTCCACCGATCGTCACTATTATCCCAGAATCGTACGTGAAGCGATTGAAATTAAGAAGTACAAGAATTTCATTCGGGAAGATGGATATAAATTGTCAACATCGTGGAATCCGGTCATCAGCAAGTGTTACCGCAGACGGGACGGTTTAGGCGAGTGTAAAGACGTCGTTAGTGTAGTGTGTCGAAGTACCGACGATAACTTAATAAATTAAAATAAAAATCAAGATCGAGTGAGGGTAGATGAAAATACTTTTGCTTCACGAAGATGACAACTGCTCCGCAACTTCAGTCTACCCGTGACCACGGCCGGTGTAATTCGGCCGAAACGTCGGGATAAAAAAAAGGTATTTAGTGCCTTTTTTAAGTTTTTACGCGACTAGACCCTTTATTCATGATTTTAGGAGATACTAGCTTAAGACAGTCGGAATGCAGCCTGGTCTCCGCAAACCAGCTAAACGAATTTCGGAATGCGATCAGAATACTTACGATTTATCTTTATATATATATTTGTAGGTATTGTATAATATATTATTAATATTTATTTATATACATAGTATATAATATCTATTATTTATAATTTTATTTAACATGTACGTAAATGTCATTGTATGTAGGTAATATTATTGCCAAAAATGTTTCAGTTATCTTTGAATTTATTTTTAATAGCGTATCAATCACATCACATAGGTCTTTTTAGGGCACCTACCATATTTTCTCTCCATCACCCTAAGGTCGACTGGTAGAAAATGCTTATGGCATTAAGTCCGCCTCTGTACAAATTATGTGCGAAAGTATGAATAAATAAATACTTACTGCTTTAACTTTAATTTACTTAGTAAGTGATGCAACAGTTTTTTTTCTATACTGAGAAAGTACCGTGCAAAAAAAAACACCTGAAATAAACGGAACTGAATTTAAATATCAAATAAAGAAGAACTATCAGACAGACAAAACGATTTGTCCGTGTATAAGTCACGGAACGATGCCGGGAGCGGTAATGCCTAATCCGCTTTTTGGTCTTTTAAAGAGCCATTATCTGAGCCTCCGTCAAACGAAAAGAAAGACTATACGAATAAACAGACAAAGGAAAATGTACACCTTTGTATGTACTTACATATTGTGTAAGACGAGTTTTCTTCTTTAATTTCAAAATGCCCTGAGGCGAACCTAGTAACAAGGTTAGTTAATAACTGCTTTTATTAATTTAAATGTTCCTTTTTTAATGTTTATCTTGAAAGTACCGGCCATTTGGTGTTTAATAAAGAGATAATAAAAAAGTAATTACGTTGCCAAAAGCTAGAAGAAAAGTAATTAGAACAAAAATACGTCATAGGTCAAATCGCAGCGAGAGCGGGACGCGTGTTCTGCGTGCCAGATGAAGAAATAAATTCTTCTTCCAAAAATTGTGTTTTTGGCCAGACACGACTCCTACCGGGCTAACATGCGCAGCGCGAGATAATTTTGATGATGCATTATCTCGTGCCGAGACGAGAAAAATCATATATTATCTCGTCTGCGCACGAGATAATATATGTATTTTATTCATCAAACGCCACTTCTAGTACATTAATTGTAGGGTGCATTAAAAGAGCTTCCACGAATGACGATACTTAAGTACGTCCGGCGCACCCTGGGCAGTCAGCCTCGCTACCAACCTTGCTGACTGGCTAATCTTTTTACCACGCCAGCCGGCATGAGCTATTCTATATCCTATAGCTCGTGCTGACAAGGAAGTAGGAGAAGAAGTTGTTGTACAGACATGAGGAAATGTTACCTACATTTTGATACTTGCGAGGATGCTTTAATTATTGTCTGTGACACGTTTTACACCTGGTCTTCCGACAATGACCTCCAGACGCTTGCCTTAAGAATACCAGCATCCTAATTGCGCAAAACACACGTCATCGGCTTTGATTTTGACAATAAAACAATATTCACCAGTTTTTTCATTCCACAGTTGATCTGTGAACAGCGTTGTGGGCTACAATGTTGTTCAAATCTTATGTGTATTTATTTTTCTATACTGTATATTGTAGCTGTTTGTTGTTCCAGATGAATAAAAAAAAACCTACACCTACACCAACTGGTTAGGTTAGCTGTGGAGAAGTCTTCTATGGAAATAGTTGACCTCTCAAAATCAAAGCACTAGTGATGATGAGTGTTTTGCGCAATAGGCATGTTGACAGCATCAATAAATTGCAAATCTAATTAGTCCGCCAGTTAGAGTTTTGAAAAATAAGGACACGTATATTTTCTTTTGTTAAATCTATGAATATTTGGAAAGATAAAACGCATCATAACTCGAGGGTGGGGCTTGTGACGTCAGAAGCAAGTAAAATTATACTTTGTGAAGTTTTACCAATTTTAAAAATGTTGTACCTTCGTCAATTTTGGTTTACGTAACAAAAGAAAAAATAAGGGTCAAATAGTTTTTGATAATCTAACTGACGAACTAATTAGATTTTTTTAGTCAAATACCCTATTAATAGGTTGTTCGGAAAGTCATTTTGTTTTTTCCATTAGAGGACATAATTGTATTTTTTCACAGCCAACTTTATACTTAAGCCGCATAATCATTATATATTATAAAAGCTGAGGGCAAGGCTTGCTTGTGAAAAAAAACGATTGATTCTACGCAGTTGTTTTTGGTTGGTACCAACTATGGAAAGTGAAGAACAGCATTTTCGGCATATTTCACTTTCTTACTATAGAAGAGGTAAAAATGCTGTTCAAGCAAGAAAAAATATCTGATGTGCATGAAGAAGATGTATTGATAGAACGCCAGTGCCAAAACTGATTTACAAAATTTCGCTCCGTGTATTTTGATATTGAAGATACACCACTTTCTGGAAAGCCAGTTGAAGATCATGAAGACACAATAAAAGCATTAATTGATGCAAACCGGCCAATTTTATCGAATTCGACCGTTCATGCTCATTTGAAACGCCTAGGTTTAGGAAAAGATTGACATGCCTAGAATGTGTAGGTGCTATAATGTCTTGGCTAAATCTAGAGATATGAATCACTTTCTCTTTAACCAAGTTTAAAAAAGGGTTTATGAGGCCCTATGTAACTAATTAAATATAATCAACATTATACATTTAATTTTTAATCGTTTACATAACGAAAACATATTGTTTACCTCCAATTTCACTGCCAGTAACATAATATTAGTTTTAATTGCTTTGCATAATATTAATTTTAATTGCTTTATAATTTTTGCATGCTGTGGTCTCTCATAATTGAAGGAGTACACTGGCTATATAATCTAAGCGAATTATTACCATTATCTTTTTGTATATGTCCTTAGTCAGAGATCCAGTAAATAAATAAATGAGATAAAATAGTATTACTACACTATTTTATCTCATTTATTTATTTACTTGTACATACACACATGTAAAAAGTAAATATAAAAACATTCATTTCTTCGTTTTAACATAAATAAATAGACATAAAATTAAATTAAAACGAAATGACTTTTCGAACAACCATAGAATGAGATACTTAATAAATAGAATGCAGATCTTTGTTCAGTTTTATGATACCTTTCTCACAGACAGTGATGACAGGCCTATACCTTTGAGAATAACACACTGACTGCTACTTACCATGTCTCGAAAGTTTTATAGTACTTAAACGAGCTACTCAAAATGTTAATACTAATAACAAATTGAAATTCAGCCAAGAGACTTGATCTCGAAACAATTGAAACAATAAAGTACAAAACTTAAGTATGGCGTAGACAGAACGAATTTCCCACGAGATGGGTATATCATGGCGGCCATTGACTCTGACGTGCAAATAATGTAACTTCTAGAAGGTTCAAGAAGAGAAATATGTTTATGGTAATGTTACAGAATATCGATAAATGTTATTGTTTTCACTCAGAAAAGAAGCCAAAGGGTACATAAGAATTGTACAAGCTATCTACTACGTGCACGCTCTTCGCTACTGTTTTATTTAGGTATCTTATTATCTAATTAACATTTTTTTTTATTGAATGTATTCTTCAATGATACCTGGTAAACCTGTGAAGTTTCGCCAGTTAATTTGAAATAAACCTAACAAAGATTGAATCGCGGGAATCCGCTGGATGCGAGAAGCACAACACCGGTCGTAGTGGCGATGCTTGGGGAAGGTCTATGGACGTCTTTCATTCGACTTAATGATGATGATGAGGATTCAATATAAAATTTCAAAAGCATGACTATTGTCTGCATTGGTAGATAGATAGATATACTTTATTGTACACTAAAAGAAATAAAACAGAAGGAATACAGGTAATCAAGAACAGTACAAATGGCGGTCTTATCGCTTAAAGCAATTTCTTCCAGACAACCATTGGATGGAAAGAATTGTTAAGAAAAATATAAAGGGTAATTTGCAGCGTACAAATTTATAATCTAATGAAAATCAGGAATCAACAAAATAACTAGGTATAAATAAATGCACTTCTTTATTTTATAGAGCGTGGACATTTCTGGCTTATGTAAATACGTCACTTATTTGGTGTACACATCATTCAAAGTATTAATTACATCATACATTAATATTACAATAACATCACTATCTAGAATTGTTATACACTCAAATAAAAGATAACAAAATACCTCTAACCATTGGTAGCTTGTTATCTAATTAACTAAATTGTTGTTTTTTTTACTTGAATGTAGATTACATTCAAGTAATTATGTATAATTAATTACCAAATAGGCCTGTGAAGTTTCGCCTGTTAATTTGAAGTAACCGTAATAACGATATAATAAAGGGTGTCTCAGTAAGAGTGCACTTTTTCGACTTTTTCATTATAAAATAAAAACACGTATTGTTTGAGAGAGTTGTGATGTTTTTATTGGATTGTAAAGAAGACATGTTCCGATTAAGTATGGAATAAAATATCCGGCAAATGGCCCCCACGGCTCTGATGACAGGCCATTACTCTTTTCATGAAATCCATGACTTTTTCACAAAGATGTCTATCTCACCGATGACGCGTTGGATCTAGGATTTGAGCTCAAGAATTGTTTCTGGTTTATTCGCATAAAACCGAGATTTCACAAAATCCCAAAGAAAATAACTGCACGGCGTTAAATCGCATGATCTTGGTGGCTAGTTGACATCAGAAATTCTAAAATTAATTTCATGAAAAGAGCAATGGCCTGTCACCAGAGCCATTTGCCGGCAATTTTTTTATTCCATACTTAATCGGAACATGTCTTCTTTACAATCCAATAAAATGTTTTTAAACTTTCGCGATTTGTACACATTATAAAAATACAGATTCGGGTCTAATCGCGTAAAAACTTAAAAAGGCACTAAATACCGAAACGTGGGGATAAAAAAGGTATTTAGTGCCTTTTTAAGTTTTTACGCGATTAGACCCGAATCTGTAAAGGAACATATCGCCGCAGTCAAAAACCGCCAGATAAATAAGTCCGCAATAGCCCAGCATCTTCTGGAGTCCGGTTCCAATCACTGGATAGAATTACATAGTCCAAAAATCCTCTCCACCGATCGTCACTATTATCCCAGAATTGTGCGTGAAGCGATTGAAATTAAGAAATACAAGAATTTCAATCGGGAAGATGGATACAAACTATCAACATCATGGAATCCGGTCATCAGCAAGTGTTATCGTCAACGGGGCGGTTTAGGCGAGTGTAAAGACGTCGTTAGTGTGGTGTGTCGAAGTACCGACGATAACTTTATAAAAAATCAAGATCAAGTGAGGGTAGATGAAAATGCCCTTGCTTCACGAAGATGACAACAGCTCCGCCACTTCAGTCTACCCGTGACCACGGCCGGTGAAATTCGGCCGAAACGTCGGGATAAAAAAGGTATTTAGTGCCTTTTTAAGTTTTTACGCGATTAGACCCGAATCTGTATTTTTATAATCCAATAAAATATCACAACTCTCTCAAAAAATACGTGTTTTTATTGTATAATGAAGAAGTGCACTCTTACTGACATACCCTTTATAAATATTTCAAAAGCATGACTATTTTTTTTTAAATTTATTACTAGGCCTGCATTTGGCCGCCATCTCGCCTGATGTTAAGCGATGATGCGGTCTACGATGGAGCACGCTTGCCCAGAAGAAACCGATTCACTCGTGACTTGAAGACACCCAAATTGTAGCTGTCGGGGAACACCCACTCGGGCAGCGCATTCCACTGTTTGGCGGTTTTCACAATGAAAGTGGAATCAAAGCGCTTCATTCGGGTTTTTGGTATATCAACCATGACCCGATGGCGCTTTTTCGTGCTTCTGGCCGTCCGATAGAAAAAAGGGCAGAGGGGTATTAGATCATGCAGATCTGAAGCACACTCTCCGAAATGTGTCCGATAAAAAACCGATAGACTAGCAACTTTCGGCCGATGCTCAAGACTTTGGAGCTTGGTCTGAACAAGGGATTGGCCTAATGCAGTAATGTTGCCTAAACTTTAATGTATAGCGACTGATTTACTGCTTTTATTTTATAGAGCGTGGACCAGACTTTTCTTCCTCCTAGCCTATTTACCAACTATGTTGGGGTCGCCTTAAAAGATGCAGCTGTATACCAGTATTTAACACGGACCGACTATCACCAGACTCCTACAACTCATTTACTGGGCAATACCGACATCCTAAGGTAAGACCAGTTGTCATATGTTCGGTCTATTGACTACCCGTAACGACTGTTATAGGTATTCGTATGACGCCGGACCGACGGCTTCACGTGCTCTCCGAGGCACGGAGATTAATATCTAGGACATTCGTTACGAGTAGTCCGAAGTCCGTACAATAACCGGGACAGTTAAGGCACGGAGCCTAGGGGTTCCGATGTGTCACAGACGGTCACCCATCCGTTTTGGACCGAGTCGGGGACCATTCGAGCTCTTACACACCAGGTTTTTTTCAGGCGCTGTCGACGCGCGTCTCACGCAACTATAATACGCTGCAAATGCGATGTTATCGCAACCAATTTAACTATTCACACGTTCATAAAATTGTAGTACAAGTATGCAGACGACGACTTTTTCGCGAGCTGTCGACGCGCTCGTAGCGCGGAGTTACATCGATACAGACGTCTCTTTAGCTGCAAACACATACATACAGCGCGTTTTAATCCAAGGAGAGTTGCTCACGCGCGTCTGTAGCGCGATACACGCTCCTTCGCGCGCGTGCTACACGCGTTTTACTTTGCAAGGAGAGTTGCTCACGCGCGTCTGTAGCGCGTTTTCGTGAGTTTGCAGCGATGCAATCGCAAGTAATCTGCCTATTTCAAGTTTAGCAGCGCTGACAACGCGCGATAGAGAAACGCGCGTTGACGGCGCCTCAAAAAAACGTGGTGTGTTTGAGCTCTTACACGCCACGAAATCTAGAGCAAAATTTATCCCAATTGCCGTACACAATCTTGGCATCCCAAACACTTAATATACATACAATACAGGCTAGAACTAACACTAGTAATATATCATATCAAATAAACGGATTTCAGGAGGTTGCAGAGTTCACGCGAATTAATTTCAGTACATTCAACTATGTACCTATGTATGTTTGTGTTGCAACATTGTTATGAACACGCGTCGGTTGAACGTATTGCGTTTAAAGCCATTGTGAATCGAGTTATTTGTTGAAGTGAAGTTAGTTTATATTATTTTATGTTGGTTATTTTATTCGATGGAGTAAGCTGCGAGCGACTGGCGAGTATAGTTTCTAAGTTTGATTCTCAGATCGAGGAAAATGTGATTGGAGGATGAGAAATTCTCGATAATAGGCAGTTCATTATTCAGGCGTATACTGTCTTAGTATAACCATTCATCGTATACAGGATTACATAGACCAGCAATTAAAAAACCGGCCAAGTGCGAGTCGGACTCGCGCACGAAGGGTTGAAAAGGTCAACAAACTTTGATCGTGAAAAACGGTCAGTTTTCTTAAAGTTGACGTGGACATCAGCCTCTCCCAGGTTGCGCTACAGCACTCGGCCCTCCGCCTTTTTTTGCGGGTTGCATATCCTCGTGGACAGACCCCTGCGCCCTGGGGTGGGCGGAGGGGTCTGTCAGACTCTTACTAACTAAAACCACCCCGGTGTTCCATCTCACACCTGCGCCGGAGGTCGCGGGAACTTACGATACTTCCGCAACCCCGACCGAGCGGTTAGCGGGGGGAGTGAGGTGTTAGACTCCCCCTGCGCCGTCTAAGAGGGGCGCGCTTGGAACACTTCGCGCCGCCGCCTCGGGTCCTGATGTGTGGGGGGCGACAGACTTCCCCAAGTCCATCGCGCCTGGACACATTTATGGGGCTGGAAGAGGGCGTTCTCCGCCCTCCGCCGACGCCCGGTGCGTCTGCTGCGGGCCGAGTGAGTGGAGGTAATCTCCCTCTCCCTTTCCGCATCCTACTTCTGCGACATAACCGTGTCGCAGAAGGACACCACCGCGTCCCAGGACTCCTCGCTGTCGGCCATGGACTCGACTACGGCCGTCAGCGACAGGTCATCGCCCACTCCTGAGATAAGGGCACGGCGCAGCTCTCCCAGGTTGCGCCACAGCACTCGGTCCTCCGCCTTCCACATCCAAACCACCCCAGCTAACGTCTTCAGGTTGTCCGTCCATCTGATAAGAGCTGCGTCTGCTTCAACGGCAATCGTTTCTTTTACTGACATACTTATGACATACGTGATACACACATTCATTCGACATGCATTGAAATTGATTAGCGAAATCAATATTTGGTCAGCGACAAAAATCAAGAGCCGACTCGGTTAGTCGAAAATCTCTTCGCTGATCATGCATTTACCGATCAACTAGTGTTTTTCGCTGATCAATTCTTGTTTGTCGCTGATCAATTAATGTTTTCGCTGATCAATTAGTGTTTTTCGCTGATCAATTATTGTTTTTCGCTGATCAATTAGTGTTTTTCGCTGATCAATTAGTGTTTTTCGCTGATCAATTAGTGTTTTTCGCTGATCAATTAGTGTTTTTCGCTGACCAATTAGTGTTTTTTGCTGATCAATTATTGTTTTTGCTGATCAATTATTGTATTTCGCTGATCAATTATTGTTTTTCGCTGATCAATTAGTGTTTTTCGCTGATCAATTACTGTTTTTCGCTGATCAATTATTGTTTTTCGCTGATCAATTAATGTTTTTCGCTGATCAGTTTAATGGCGTCCCATTATAACTGTAGCATGCCATTACTTCTCCTTCACACTAACATTCTGAAACAAACTTTGTGTGTATGAATATGAATTGATATGAAAACGCGTTCATTTCGACAAGTGCAGACGTTCGTGCGTGCCCTTTGATCTTGAATACAACTCAGCTAAATATTGAATACGTGATACAAATAATGAGATGTGTTTGATGAGGGGTTCACAGGTTTGGGGTAAGCAGCATTCGAAGTTTTTTGGGAACAAACACGGTACGGTTTGTGCAGTGGCTGAGCGATTGTCTTGTGCGCTACGGGTTGCGGATTCGATTCCTGCACGGAACAAATGAAGGGTCCACTGCAATAGTGCTAAATGTATTTTTACTTCGTTTTAAGATATTTGCTTCTTAAGTTTATAAACGGTGAAAGAAAACTCACACACTCACTACAGCCTGTATATTAGTAATCTTAAGTCATTTTACTAAGTATATTCATCAATATGAATCACAGGACGAACGTATAATAAGAGAAAGCTCAAGAAGGAAGGATTTTGAGCATAAAATGGCACCAAATTTGAACATAGCTTAGTATTGCTCCAGATACCAATGAGTAGAATTATTTAATAGGTTACCGTCTCAGTTCAAATTATTAATTTATAACTGTCACTTATTTAAAACAAACCTAAAAGCCTTCTTATTGGAAAAATGTTTATCTGAGTGTAAGAATTTATGTCAAATGATAAAAATACTATCTTTTTTTTATAATTGCACGAACAAACTTAATTAAATTACCGGTTGACTAAAATTGTATGCTTGCCACACATATTTTATACCAATTTGACATTTTACACAAATCAAATTAACATCATATTTTAAATCAATTTGACATTACATTTTACATGAATTTTAATAATAATAGATAAAATATTGTTTTTGCATGCAATAATTATAATATGTAATGTTCTATACAATGTGAATTGTTCTGAATAAATGAAATGAAATGAATTTGTGTTGTATTTCACTTTCCACTAACAATGTTGAAAACACTTCGCTCCAACAACCGTATATATTTATTTGAATTGTCTCGAACATAGTTGATTGGCATAAGCTGTCAAACAATCAGCTTTTGCAGTATGTATGTATAGAACGTTTCGAGGGATCAGAATCAGCTGATTTTCGAAGCAACCCGCTCTAAGATGATTATTTATAGCTAACGCTAAAGCACTTTTCAATCCTCGAGATTCGTAGTTTTGGAGTTAGTTTGAAAAACTTAAATGATTTTTATTTATGTCTGTGCCTCGTTGGTCTAGTGGTCGCAAGCGCGACTGCTGAACGTTAGGTCCTGGGTTCGATCCCCAGGTTGGGCGAAGTGTAATAGGCATGTTGACAGCATCAATGAATTGCAAATCTAATTAGCCCGCCAGTTACAGTTTTGAAAAGTAATGGAGACGTATTTTTTCTTTTGTTATATCTATGAATATTTGGAAAGATAAAACGCATCAAAACTCGAGGGTGGGGGCTTGTGACGTCAGAAGCAAGTAAAATTGTACTTTGTGAGGTTTTGCCAATTTTAAAAATGTTGTATCTTCGTCAATTTTAGTTTACGTAACAAAAGAAAAAATACGGTTCAAATATCTTTTGATAATCCAACTGACGGACTAATTAATTTTTTTCAGTCAAATACCCTATTGAGTTTTTCT
Organism: Amphipyra tragopoginis; assembly: GCA_905220435.1. Lineage (NCBI taxonomy): Eukaryota > Metazoa > Arthropoda > Insecta > Lepidoptera > Noctuidae > Amphipyra > Amphipyra tragopoginis. Next base: position 24,600,622 of record HG991996.1, on the reverse strand, counting down.
GTGTGGAATTTTTCAGTAGCAGCCTGGAGTCTGGATTTGTGCCTGGTTGGCACATAGGGCTTAAAAATAACGGCGAAATGTGGGTGTACTTCTGCCCATCCCTTCGAGGAATACAAGCGTGATGTTATGTTTTATTTCTGTAAATAAATCTGTTGCAAATACTTTTATATGTAGAATAGAATAGAATATACTTTATTGTACACCAAAATTGTAACATAGCATGTAGATTTTTTTAAAGACTAAATGTCGTTGGCTGTCCTATCTGACTTACTCTGAAAAGAAATAAATAAAAAATTAAATAAAAATTGTTTATTGCACTTAAATTACATACCATTGTATTAAAGTAGGCACAGTCACAGTCTTTGGTTATTTATTACAATATGTAGGTACTGTTACTGATTCCCAAACTAGACCAGGGGCTGTATCTTCGGAGACAATGTTCAGTCGCACAATTTTTTTTTTTTTTTTTTTTTCTATTGGACTGCTGTAGGTCGTCCTAGGGGACGGTTTCTACGTAACCGGGCAGTTACTGGCGAGACCTGAAGGGTCTCCAGCCAATGGGGAGGAAGTAAAATACTTAACCTAAGCTAACTACTTGTACTACACTAACATCATGACTACCTGCAACAACAGCACTAAGGGCGACCCCTAGTGGGACTCGGACCTCGGCTTAGGGCGTTGCTGGCGTGGACATAGGGGGGGGGAGACAGCTTGATGAGGGCTGAATTATCGGTGTGACTGCGGAGTCTGAAGAGACGACCGGCTCTACGACGGGAGAGCTCGGTGGATCGTGACCGGCGGCGGTGGGACGTCGCGACGGGCCTCGTCGGCGAGGACGGTATGCCGGACGGCGGCGGACGTTGTGTAGTGTGCTGGTCGATTTACTCGCCTCCTGGAGGAGGGTTATTTCGTCGTCGGGTTCTAAAAGTGTGTGCCTGGGACGGCGAACTTTACTTATGAGAGAGGGACTGTAGTCGGCCGCTGCGGCGACTAGGGGGTTCGGATGGCGGGGGGCATTGTCGAAGTAACGCTTGGAAATGCGTTTGAGGTATTGCCTGATGGTTGGCATTTTTAGATCGAGATGGAGTTGGACGTTACGCATGAACCACGGGGCAGCCGCGGCTCTGCGCAACACTCGATTCTGGAGGGTTTGGAAGGAATTGAAGCGACAAGGCTTAACGTGTGCGAACACGACGCTAGCGTAAGTCAAGATGGGGCGGATGCACGTCACGTAGATTCTCAGCTTATTTCTAAGTGACAATTTACTGCGCGCTCTAAGGATGGGGTGGAGGCGACCGACAGCGAAAGCGGCGCGAGCGCGCACCGCTTTGATATGGTCTCGGAAACTCAGATGGTGGTCGAGGATAACCCCCAGGTATTTGGCTTTCATCTCCCAAGGGATCTGTTTGCCGAACATGAGGACAGGACGGATGTGGGTGTGGGAATCACCGTGTCTCTCGAAAAGAACGGCTGCGCTCTTTTCGGGATTCACCTCTATTCTCCATTTCCGGAACCAGACCCCGAGGGTGTTGGCTGCGGTTTGAAGGGTTCGAGAGATGCTATCGAGACTCCTACCGGAATAGTAGATAGCCGTGTCGTCGGCGAAGAGAGCCAACTTGGCCAAGCCACGTTTGGGAATGTCGCTGGTGTACAGCGTGAACAGAAGGGGCGATAGCACGGAGCCCTGAGGGACGCCGGCGCGAATGGGGTGAGGGGACGAGAGGGTGCCTTCTAGGCGATAGCGGAAGGAGCGATCCGACAGAAAGTCTCGAATGATGAGCACGAGACGGTCCGGCACGTTGAATTGGTACAGTTTGTATAATAAACCGTTGTGCCAGACCTTGTCGAAGGCTTTCGCTACGTCGAAGAAGAGCATGCCCGTTTTGTACGAGCGCATAAAACGGGAGCTAATGTGTTCGACTATGCGGTGCAATTGTCGAATGCAACAGTGCTGGGTTCGAAAACCGAACTGTTCGTCGGGGATGAGTTTACGGGAGTCAGCGAAATCTTTTAAACGGATATAAATGAGACGCTCATAGATTTTCCCAAATACATTGAGAAGGCTGATGGGGCGGTAACTAGTGGGCTCACTCTTGGGTTTGCCGGGTTTGGGGATACCGATAACGGTGGCTTGTTTCCAAGCTTGCGGAAAGATGTTATTACTCAGAGCGCCATTGAAGATGGCGGTCATGAGGACTATGAGCGGGGCGGAAAAGTGTTTGATCACCTTATTGGTGATACCGTCTGAGCCGGGGGCTTTCCTAGGTTTGAGTTTCCTCACTATCGTGTGGACCTCGTCTACGGTGATGGGGGGTAAGGGGTCGTCAGGGTCTTCATCGGGAGGGAGGGTGGCCCTACGTTCGACCTCGCGATCCACCTTGGAAAGATGGACCGGGTCTACGGGTTGGGTGCTGGGAGTACATTGGGCTTCTAGACTGTCGGCTAGACATTCGGACTTTTCGTCGTCTTCAAAGGCCGGCCTTTGGTTTGGACGATTGAGAGGGGGTTCAGTCGCACAAAAGGTAACAGCACTGTTTATACATAAGGTCGCTGCTTATACTTTAGTAAATTAATGCTCTTAATTTTTGTGATGTAGTATGTGTCCATGTGTGGTGTGTGTGTGTGTGTGTGTTTGTGTGTGTGTGGTGTGTGGGTAATTCGAAATTGTGGGAGATTTATATTGGGTAAGTAAGAAGGTCTTCGGTCGTTTGGTGATCAAGCCAAACAAACTGAGAGATCAAGGTCTCTTTTAAAATCCATACATAGTAGTATAAATGTCATGTCCATGTCATCCTTACGAGTGTAACAATGTAGGGCAACGTCTAGAATTTCCTTTTGAGGAAAGAGGCATAGCAGGTTTGAGTTGACCTGTCCAAACTGACGACACGCATGCATCAGCCATCGTGTGGCTCAACCTTATTAGGCTGACTCGTGTAGAGTTCTACATAAACTTTAAAAAAGTAAAAACCGACTTCAAAGAAAAACTAAAAGGAGTAAAATAATTACCTTAATATAAAATTAACAGTTTCAGAAGTCGGTGGCTTCTATTTGTTTCAGTGTAGAGTTGCACCGACTTCTGAAACTGTTAATTTTATATTAAGGTAAATATTTTACTCCTTTTAGTTTTTCTTTGAAGTCGGTTTTTACTTTTTTAAAGTTTATTTTTTATTAAATACGTTTTAGTGCCATAACTTTAATCCCCTCCTCTTCATAACCCTTCTTTTTGGCTTTGACGTAGTTGGGCATAAAAAGCCCTTTCAAATGATACCTTACACGATATAATGAAAACATTCCAAAGGGGGGAGGCGGGGACACGCAACCCCTCCTCTTTTCAAGTAGTCAGTTCCCAACGACAAATATTTATATTTGTCGTTGTTTATAAACAAAGCAATGAGGAGTTCCGTTCCATACCTCTGAAGTTGATGGTCTAATCATAACAAAATTTATATGGGACCAATCGGGAAGTATACCCTTTCGAACAAAAAAAGAATTTTTCAAATCGGTTCATAAATGACGGAGATATGAGGTAACAAACAAAAAAAATAAAAAAAAAAATAAAAAAAAAATACAACCGAATTGAGAACCTCCTCCTTTTTGAAGTCGGTTAAAAACGTCATCAAGAAACTAACAAATACTGACATCAAAAAAAGCTGAAACGAGTAAAAATATATCCTACTAGCTGTACCCGGCGTGCGTTGCAATGCACTTTCTCCTACTTACTACCTACCTTCAGAAACAAAATCAAAATAGTAACAAAAAGTTAAAACCATTTTCATGCATGCGGTAAACAAATGAAGAATATGGACATACTGAGATAATTTGTTTTTTTTTTAAATAATTAAATTTTCTTTCATAAGATCCTTCGTCTGACAATTATGAACACAACAAAAAAAATTGCGAAATCAGACCGAGGGAAACAGGGATTCATTTTTATTTAAATAGATTATAAAGTTAACAGTTTCAGAAGTCAATGCAACTTATGAAAATGTAAATTTTATACTATGGACACATTTCAGTTTTTTTTTATGTCAATTATTATATTTTTTACCTTTGAATGAATACTTTATTTGCCGGAATATAGCTACAATGATGGTAAAGGTGACATGAAGTGTCACTATATTCGACTTTCTAGTCGTGCTTTTTAAGTGACATGCCATCAGTAATCGATTCATATTAATAAAAGGACAGTCGCCTTACATTATTAAATTCCAAAATATACCTTATCAATTCATTTGTAGTCAAACTACCGTTTGACGATTTTATTATTTAATACTTTTTTAGTGTCACAAATTACAATTGGAATAGTGTAGAAATTCGTGGGCCACTAGCATCTAGAACGTCGACTGTATAGGTAATTCATTTTTAAACTAGTAATTATTTTTTTAAACAGTTTAGCAAACTTAATGAAATTCATAAGAGGCCAACTCAAGAGTATTTTGCACCAAATAAAAAAAGAATGGACCGTGTGGTGCCGGATATAAAGAATAGCAATACCCCACTCTCCCCATGGGTGTCGTAAAAGGCGACTAAAGGATTCAGTAGAGGATGGCCAGCAGCGTTCTCTGAGTATTTTAACTACCGTACTGCGATCGCCAACCCGCCTGCCAAGCGTGGCGATTATGGCAAACCCCCCCAACATAGCTTGGGCGTGGCCTATGTCCAGCAGTGGACGTCTTTCGATGATTATGATGAAAAAAAGAATTACTCAAATCGGTTCACAAATCTCGCAGAAATCGGTGGAAATACACTAAAAAGAAAAAAGGCACGCCTTCTCCGTTTTGAAATCGGTTAAAAATTACTATCAAGCATCAAAATGTATCCACCAAAAATCTCAACTAAATAATATTTGTATCTTGCAATAACACAGCTCAAATCGAAAACGTGCTATCCCTGTGTTTATTAAAACGACCCTCTACAATAAAAATCCATGCCACTATTGTTTGCCACGCTTTATGTGAAAAACAAAAATTAATATGTCAACAACAATATGGAAATGGATTGAATCACTGATCGCTGTCCCAGTCAGGAGTTGTTGAACTTTGTAGTGAATATATTAATTTTATTGTAGCGAGCTACTTGTTTTAGTTTCATTTTAATTTTGCTCTGAAACCGGTTCTAGGAGTAAGTCACTATTTTATAAACATCACGAACTATGTGATCGGTAGGATCCTGTGTTTATCATGTAATTTAATGTTCTTTTTGTCTGAAGGTGTGACGAACTATGAAAGAAGAAATCGTATGTCATCCTTCAGTGATGGCATGCTACATTTGTGTATATTATATATCATTTCTGATTTCACACAGACCGGCTGTAGACTGACTTCCTCAACACACATATATGATCCTCGGATCTGTATAGGCACACTAGCCGATTAAGAAAATTAGATGTCTCAGTGGCATGCGTCCTCCCCGCCCGCATACCGGCTTCTCCGAACAACGAAAGTCGAAGTTTCGGATAGACCCAAAACAACGACAAACATCGATGGTATAAACATACGATCAAAGTATTGTCGAACGACGAATCGAAAACGATCAAATCGCGAAAATGGAATCACTTTCGTGGTTGGAAAACTGGCGATCCGTCAGCCGAAACTTTGTGGTCCGATTTTCGGAGTAGACCCCCAGGTGCGGCGTTCGTCTGTTCGTCGTACGAGTCAGTGGTATCTGGTAAAACACAAGTGACGTCACGTCTGCTGCTACCAATGATAATACACAGTCTACCTATATCTTACTCCTTACAGTCGGTCAACGTAGAACATTGTCGCAGAGCAATCGTGCCGGGGGTTGCGAGGTAAAGGAGCGGAGGTTATGTCCCGAGTAGCCATACTGCATACTTGGGACATAATCTCCGCCCCTACATAATTTTGACATTTCATAGGACCTGTGAAATGTATGGGCGTTGACCCATTGTATGTAGTAAGTAGGTACACTGAAGGTAATATCATTGGCTACTAGTGGTGCTACCCATGTTCTTATTAAGATCCTACAATCGCCTCAAACAACACCAGTAAGACATTACAACTGATTCGCATCCGGATCCACGGACCAATCATAACCAACCAATTTAAAATCCAAAACAGTGCCAATAAATTAAACATTATTGAGGACAAACAGGCGAGTGCCGTATTGTTTACCGCCGTAACAGGAGTGAGCGCACAGAATACTAATTCCGAGGGTAGTTCGTTCCCGGGTTAGTCAAATAACAGGGAGATCCATTTAAAGGTGGCGTTTAATTAAATCAGAACATCTTGTGTTTGCTATGACTGGTATGGACGGGTTTTAGAGAATTTGATTTTGAACTGTAAAATCTATAACATACTAGCTTTTGCCCGCGGCTTCGCTCGCGTTTATTTATAATAAAAAAAACTTTTTAACACACTGATAAAGTTTCTTTAATAACTAATTTTTTGATACTAAAATATAGCCTATAGCACTCAGGGATAACGTAGCTTCCTATTGGTGAAAGAATTTTTGAAATCGGATGAGTAGTTTCGGAGGTTACCTCCTACATACAAACAAACAAACAAACAAATTCTACCTCTTTATATTATTAGTATAGATATAGATAGTATAGAGGAGCTCGTGGCTAAATAATTACAGCCGCATAGACCGATCTTCCGGGTTAAGCCACGCTTGCCGAGGTTGGTCTGTGGATGGGTGACCATTTACCATGGGCACGCCGCAATAGCGGCGGTAAGGCCCGTGATGGAAGAGTGGCTGGAGAGGCGTCATGGCGCCCTCAGCTTCCGGCTGACGCAGGTACTCTCGGGACATGGGTGTTTCGGGAAGTACCTGTGTCGCATAGGCCGGGAGCAAACGCCCGGTTGTCACCACTGCGTCGACTGCCCCGAGGACACGGCCCTGCACACTTTGCAGGCGTGTCCTGCGTGGGCGACGCAGCGCCGCGAGCTATAACGGCAGTCGGTGGTGGTGACCTCTCGCTTCCGGCCGTGGTTCTGTCCATGGTCGGGAGCGAGACTGCGTGGGAAGCCGTCGCCTCCTTCTGCGAGGAGGTGATGGCGACCAAGGAGGGAGCGGAGAGAGAGAGAGAGGCAGCTGCCACTCTCCCCTCCCGCGCCAGACGCACCGGGCGGCGGAGGCCGCGCGACGACCTCCAGCCACCCTAGTGTGTGGCCTGCGGGCGCTGGGTTAGGGGACCCAACGCCCGATCAGTAACAGGCCCGAGTAGGCGGCGCGACGTGTTCCACGCGCGCCTCTCAGCAGGACGTGGGGCTAGGCCCCACAAAGGAGAGGTCCGCCAGGGGCTGGCGGACCGAGGCCTGCCGGGGTCGCGGTGCATGCAACTGCGAATCCCGCGACCCCGGCCCACGGTCAAGTGATGGAACATCGTGGTGGTTTTAGCCGGTAAGAGTCCGGCACACCCCCCCGTCTTCCCCAGACGGGGGATAGTCCATGAGGATTTCCCCACGCAAAAAAAAAAAAAAAAAAACTATTTACCATAGCGAGTTTCCTCCGTGCCTCGGAAAGCACGTAAAGCCGTTGGTCCCGGCTGTCATTTGTAGATCTTTGACAGTCGTTACTGTTGGTCAGAAGCCAGAAAGTCTGACAACCAGTCTTACCAAGAGTATCGTATTACCCAGTTACTGGGTTGTGGAGGTCTGATAGGCAGTCTCTCCATGTAAAATACTGATATTCAGCTGCATCCGGTTCGACTGGAAGCCGACCCCAACATAGTTGGGAAAAGGCTAGGCAGATGATGATGATGAGTAATAGATCTAAGGGGGATATTACACTATCATATATCTAGGATCATTAGAATCATATCTCCTTTATGACCTCAAGAGTCATATCTGTTTATGAAGAAATGATTCATGTGTCTATATTACATTGTCATATATCTATGATTCATAGACCTATGATCCTAGATATTTTTTTTTTAATTTTTTTTGTTTCTTGTTCTGCGTTTGTCCGCCATCTCGCCTGATGTTAAGCGATGACGCGGTCTACGATGGAGCACGCTTGCCTAGAAGAAACTGATTCACTCGTGACTTGAAGACACCCAGATTGTAGCTGTCGGGGAACACCCACTCGGGCAGCGCATTCCACTGTTTGGCGGTTTTCACAATCAAAGTGCGCAAAGCGCTTCGTTCGGGTTTTTGATATATCAACCATGAACCGATGGCGCTTTTTCGTGTTTCTGGCCGTCTGATAGAAAAAAGGGCAGGGGGGTATTAGATCATGTAGATCTGAAACACACTCTCCGAAATGTGTCCGATAAAAAACCGATAGACTAGCAACTTTGTGCCGATGCTCAAGACTTTGAAGCTTGGTCTGAATAAGGGATATGATAGTGTAATATCTCCCTAATGTGCAGAGTGGTATAGAGTCTACAGGAAATGATTAGTGTCGCCAGATACGTTTTCCCGTTTCTAAAAAAAAAGGGACTGGGACGAAAAAATCGGGACATAGAAGAAAAGCATATCGATGGATAAAATCCTTTAATTCTAATTAAACTCCCTAAACAAAATCATCATTATTTTTAAATTACGGCGCCAATATTACCTACTGAAGTGAAATAGCGGGATTTTAGGCGTCCCGCTCAGGCGAGACGTGTCCGGAAAGGGCTGAAAAACGGGACGCCTCCCCAAAAGCGGGACGTATGGCAGCACTGGGAATAACGTTAAATGCAATTTTGAGCTTGTCTTATTTGGTTTCACTGGCTAGGAGGAAATCCCTTGAAAACAATCATATTTCCGCCTTTTGGTGTCTTTGAGCTGACCTTCAGGTGGAGTAGTATCAACTTCCGCTCGTATAACTACTAATTTTATAATACAAAAATGTAGTACAGGTAAGCGCAAATAGAAAAAGCCGCATTAAAATTAACAGTGAAGGAAATTGTAGGTTTTTAAATTATAACAAAACTAGCTTTAGCCCGCGGCTTCGCTCGCATTAAAAAACTCTTAACACACTACTAAAATTTATTTAATAATATAATTCAATTATGATTCGAAAGACACGTGGCGCCATCTATTATCGTTATTGTTTTCCTCGGGAACAGTACTTTTTTTCGGGATGAAAGGTACCCTATGTCCGTTTCTATACAACTGACAACGTATATGAAAAATTTCAGCATGATCGGTTCAGTGATTTAGGCGTGAAAAGGTAACAAATAAACAAACTTACTTTCGCATTTATAATATTAAAGTTAGGATTAGGATGATTGACGTTAAACAAAAAAATCTTTTGGGAGATTCACAAAACCGTGACACAGGTCTTGTCACAAACTGCGTGCTAGAGGACCAGAGGCGCAGTTATTCTACTAACAAAATTGTTGCCAAACCGCAAACGAACTACAACCGTCCGTTAGTTTTTAACCGACTTCAAAACGAAGAAGGTTCTCAATTCATCTGTTTTTTTTTGTGTGTTTTTTACGCGATTTCTCCGCCAATTATGAATGGATTTTGATTATTCTTTTCTTGTTTGGTAGGCCATACTTCAGAAGTGGTCCCATATAAATTTTATCGAAATTGATGAAGCACTTTTTGAAAAAATCAACAAAAACTAAAAATATAGTAGGTACTTAGGTGACGTTTTGGTTTGTGGTTTCCTTCAACAAAAGTTTTGATGAGGACTTTCAAAAAACAGTTAAAATATTTGGATTTGTTTGTGTTGTCCAATAATAATATGACAATTTTTGTAAACGAAAACTGTCTGAAGTAAACGGTTCGGCTTCGGAACGGTTGCGATTGGCAGACGTTACTGTTAATAAAATTGGCACACAGCACTCAAATTGCGTGACACACTCGCATTGGCAACACCTTTGATTTTGACAGTCAAACAATTCTCATAGCAACGTACAGCACGACTGATTTATCTCGTCCGCCCTGAACACCCTGAACGTAGGCTCTTCGTCCTTTCGCACATGCATACTCAAGAAGGAAACAATTACTACAAAAATGATTAAATAAAGTCTACTTAATTAATAGCCAATCCTAAGATGGTATTAATTAAAGGTTTATTAATAGCCATTTCGTTCCAAAAAAATCTATTGCGGCTGTAATATATTAATAATAAATCGGCTGTAGTGTACGCGTAAAATTATTTTGCCCCTATGAAGTTAGGAACAAAACGCTGAAAGCCCGGTTGCAGAGCGACAAAGATATTTTACGCGTACCAAATAGCTTTGCCCCTCTGAAGTTAGAAACAGAACGCTGAAAGCCTGGTTTCGGTCCGAAACCTTGTCCGAAACTTTGTCATGAAAAATTATGTTATTATACGCCACACATGAATAATATCGTAATGTCTAATTAAAAGCTTTAGTGATTCTATTATCTGAATTCCAGTGCAGCATTGATTTTAACAGGTCAACAATTTCCATAGCAACTAGCAACATATTTAGGTATTAACAATCCGACTTTTCTACACGCAATAAATATTGTTTTTGACACATCAACTGACATGATTGGTGTTGGTTACGTTACACAATTGCCCTGCAGGTCTTGACAATATTCCTAAAAAAGTTAGTACGATCAAAATATTATTCGAACACCTTAAACGTAACAGCATCAACACACACATTCTACCTACAAACCCCCAAGCTGCCCCAATTAGCTACAAAGGCTACCAAGAGATGGACGCCCGTTAATTCGATGGGGGACATAACATAATTCTGTCGCAGGTAAAAGTATTATCCCCTAAACAATATTAGGTACGTGAGTGGAATACTGCACCAATTGACTTATTGCTTCACCCCGCGTGTAGTTGATACCTGTGTCGAAATAGACAGGGTATTTTAGTTTGTGTTAGCTCAAATTGTTGGATAACTTTGTTCTGTTTTCCTGTGAAAGTTATCCTGGCAATGTAATTTTGATTTAATCGAATTTGTAAAATGCCTATTACATTTACTCGTACATACGCAACCATTTATTCTCTATGAGTTGTGCTTTAAGTGACATATTTACAAAAAACAATAAACCACGTTCAAATCCATTGTGAAATTAATTGTAAATATTTTGTTGGTGCCTAATACATCACCACTGCGTCGACTGCCCGGAATATACGGCGCTGCACACCTTGCAGGAGTGCCGTGCGTGGGCGACGCAGCGCCGTGAACTAGTCGCGGCAGTCGGTGGTGACCTCTCGCTTCCGGCCGTGGTTCTGTCCATGGTCGGGAGCGAGAGTGCGTGGGAAGCCGTCACCTCCTTTTGCGAGGTGGTGATGGCGACCAAGGAGGGAGCGGAGAGAGAGAGAGGCGACGGCCACCCTTCCTTCCCGCGCCAGACGCACCGGGCGACGCCGGAGGGTGCGCGACTGTCTCCGGCCACCCTAGTGACCAGTAACAGGCCCGAGAAGGCGGCGCGCATGTGTTCCGTGCGCGCCTCTCAGGAGGACGTGGGTCAAGGCCCCACAGAAGGAGAGGTCCGCCAGGGGCTGGCGGACCGAGGCCTGCCGGGGTTGTGGTGCATGCAGCTGCGAATCCCGCGACCCCGGCCAAGGGTCATGAGAAGGAACACCGCGGGTTTTTAGCCGGTAAGAGTCCCCCCATAACCCTTCGCCTTCCCCAGGCGACCTGAGGATTTTTCCACGGTAAAAAAAAATGGTGAGACTAATACATAAATAAATAACTAAAATAAAGTTTTATCAATCTTCTCAGTGTTAATTTAAAAGAACGGTACCTTATTGCGTAACACAGTCGCTATCGCAATAGCTTTCAATTTGACAATACAACCATATTCATTGCGTGCTGCGTAGTTATGGAGAAATCGGCTACTTTGCTATGGAAAAGTTTGTCCTGTCAAAATCAAAATTATTACGATTGCGACGCAATTAGGACCGGTCGGGTTTTCTTGCGAGTTTAATAATACTTCCATCTGTGGAATTAGACACATGGTAGGTACGTGTTATTTCTGATAACAGGAAAAACAACTGCTATCTGATCAATCTTTAGAAATACCAGTATTTTCTACTACGATGTTATCAGTGTATAAAAATACCTCTCCACAAAAATCCTCTCGGGAATTTTCATCAAAATCTACAATAAACCGAAGTGAACTGGGGCGACGACGAACTAAAAACGAGTGCCTAGAAACAATTTTCGTATCTTTCCTTTAAAAACCGCGTCATATATTCCTAACGCACGGCACCCTATTTCCCGGGGCACCTATCTTCGAAACCTCAAGCTTTCAATGACGTCGACGCCGCCGAGATGTATACAATTTTTTCATACGGAGATACGTACAATTTACGACTATTTTCCGTAGTTCGACACGTTGGTGTATCTAGAGATGGGAGACTATCGACGTACGCGTTTCGCGTAATAGGTACCCGAACGCGTGGCGGATATTCAATGTTCCGTGTGTCGCCTACGATCTTCGATCAAGGTCGTCTTGAGTTACGTACGCACTGAAGTGTTGAAGATGTTTTGGTGGGATGTTTATTTATTTAGGATAAAAGAAAAAAAACTATTGAATAGGTATTTCAGCTCAAAGCTTATGGAACAGTAATTTACTCTACTCTTAAGAGCGTGTACGCCGTACGGCATTTCATACAATCAAGTCTTTGTTTTTCGGAATGACTGAACCGATTTTAATGAAACTTCACACACATAAGCAGGATTCTTAGGTCTAAAAAGTTAATAGAAAACATTTTCGAAATGTCTTACTTAAAAAAAGATAATTGGAAACTTATGTTTGTTTGGAAAATTTAAAATCGGTCTAATTTAACTGTAACACTATTTTACGAAAAAATGTTCTACTAACTTTTTAGTCCTATGTATCCTGCTGATGGGTATGAAGTTTCATTAAAATCGGTTCAGTCATATCAAAAAATAAGGACTTGAAAATTTGTATGAAATGCCGAACGGCGTACACGTTCTTAAAACATTTATAAGGCGACAATCTCTATCTGCCTAGCCTTTTCCCTACTATACATATTGGGGTCACCTTCCAGTCTAACCAGATACGACTGAATACCAGTATTTTACACGGAGCGACTGCCCTCAGACCTCCGCAACCCAGTTACTGGGCAGTGCCGATATCCTAAGGTTAGACCGGTTGTCAGACTGTTGGGCTTCGGACTATCCGTAACAACTATCATAATTATGTATCAATGTCTTACAATGTCTGTACTTACTTTACCGGTAAACTGTTTTCCTAGTACCTAAAATAGTACCAACAGGCTCTTTAGATAATTTTCAATGTAATATAAATGTACAGCGAGCAAAAGAATTAAGTACACAGGCAAACAACAGATATCAATACACCATGCAAGCAATTGTAATTTTGAGCAGGTATTATACCTTCTTATACGCAACACACAGTCAGGTAAGCGATGGCAAAGACTTTGCCACTAAACACACGCCCAACTCTGTTAAAATACGAATGTAATTAGTTGCTTCTATACTTATCTATTCGATTAACTGTACACAAACCACATCAAAAACGGCATATCTTTAAAATATATAAAATAACTGCTAAATTATCGTAGCGTAAATAATATCCATGGACAAAATCAATGAAAACAGCAAAAACTCTGGACACACCTACAATTCTGCCCACCCCAAAACCGTACACAACACAACAGCCACCAGTGGGCACGCAACTTAAGTCCCGCGACACATATTGCGGGCGTGACGCGAAATATCGAGCAGTCGAGCAATACATACAACACTCGGATGTGCCCGTGAATTCAGAATTAGGTTGATTATTTTGAAGAAGCGATAGCGCACGTATTACTCGCGTGTTTATCCTGTACGTACCCTTCGCTTCAATTCTATTACAGTATTCGTTTAAGGCTAAATTTCTTGAGATTGACGAAGTCGCTTGACGACATTGCTCGCAGAACGGATGGCCGATGGGCCTATGACCTCTTAAAGCAGGACAGAAGTTGCCTGGAAGTTGAACTGCCCTGCTTTTTTGTACTATGACATCGTTAGAGCAGGCCTGCGGCAGGTCTGCTACGTTGACGTTTACGAAATCCGTTCACCTTTTTTTTTGTATGGACTTTTCGTACCATGTACAAGCATAACTGTTCAACTTGGTTCAATAGTCGTTCACTTTTAGTACTGTCATGGTACGATTTTTAGTGATTCAGAAGCAGGTCTGCTTTTGAGCGGAAGTTGACTGGCTGGCATTTGAGCGTTTTCATAAGAGGTCATGGTAAGCCCCCTGAAGTGGTGACCGCGTACCGGAAGACGCAGCGTGGGTAGGCCTTCCACAAGGTGGACCGATGATCTGGTGAAGGTCACTGGAATCCGCCGGATACTAGAAGCACAGGACTGGTCGATATGGCGATGCTTGGGGGAGGCCTATCAACAGCAATGGACGTCTTTCGGCTGAATGCTGATGTTGATGACGATGTCGCTTTATATTTCTACGTACTGTAAAGATAGGCTGAAGGTCCTTTAAAAAAAACACTATTTTTACTGCTAATAAATGAGTTTAATTACTGCACAAATAATTTACAAATGACAATGATAATCGGACAAATGTTGACTGTGTCGCTTAATATGCAAAACAGTTTTATATTGAGCATTAAGTGTTAACATTCGCATTTACTTGTTTTACAAAATCATGTATAACAGTAAGGTTATTCTGCAAACTCCTCAGAGGATGAGGGCTATCTTTAGCAATTTTTAATAATCTCATTCTAATCATTACTTATCCGAAATTAATAGACTAATAAACCGAATTATGTCGGAAAAACGACCAATGTAAACGCTTACTCCATTAGGCTGGACATCCACCTGAGCTGTGCGAGGAAAATGTGCGGTGCGAAAATGTGTAGCGAGGATGTGAAACGGTGTGACCCTTTCCACCAGAGCTGTGCGAGGAATGTGTAATTCTTAATGTGTTAATGTGTACAAATTATCATATACCTCTTCCAAACACCATTTATTGACTGACTGGTAGGCGCATATTTTCAAATCCTCGCACATATTCCTAGCAACGCATTCCTCGTAACACATCCCTCGCTCGCATTTCTTGCTTGTTTTGTATGAACAAAAACCTCGCTTCTCTAAGCCCATATCCACCAGAGCTGCGCACAACGAATTTTGGTAAATTAAGTAATTCTATTGATGCTTACAAAACACATTCCTCGCTACGCAGCTTAGCACAGCTCTGGTATATGCTCAGCCTTAATGTAGGTTGTGCATATTTTGAAGTAAATATTGCTGATAAAATATTATTCTTTTCTTATCCAACAATATTATTTTATTTTAATATATACATATGCTCGCGCCTGTAATCCCCGAAGGGGTAAGCAGAGGTGTTCTCCTATTACGGGAGTCTATACACCCACATTTCGCCTCTTATATCAAGTACCATGTAAGGTCCCTACAATATGGTTGAGTTAAGCGATGCTGATGCGCTCGTCATACTCGTGAACGGGTGCTGTCTGTTGGGACTGGTCAGCTCTTACGTGCTATGGCAACATTAAGGCAATTTCTCATTATTATTCTTGTACTACTGACATTGACCTACATTGTTCTCACATTACCTTTAGTAATATTATTGTGTTGAAATATATAGAGTCTATATATATTGAGTGTAGGTATATAATTGTGTGTTTATATTATGTTGAATTATCTATATTTAGATACTTTTACTTTTGTTTTCAATTCATCCAGAATTATTCTATGTAAATATTTTGTTTATCATCAACTTGCGTAATTTAATCAATGTAATTAATATTTTACTTTTTTGTAAACAAGGTTAGTCAGAAAGGGGGTACTAATCCGAAAGGGTGTTGAAGTACACATAATAATGAATAACTTTTTTTCTACAACTTTTCCCAAAACCCAATAGTCTAAGAGAAACAGTTGTACAAAAATCTCAAAAAAAATCTCTAAAATCTATCTATCCCCAGTTATGATCAGCTGTGTTTACATTTTAGGTAATATTTGGGGTCATGAATTAGAAGCACCATTTTCTGAATTTGTAACTAAAGCAGGGATAAAGAATTTTTGAAAAAACTAAAATAAAAATCATTTTATTTAGATTTTTTTTTATCGAATTTTGAAATTTTAACACTTGCTTTCAAACAGTCATCAGCGATACTATAAGTGGGCTTCGGATTAGTACCCCCTTTCCGACTAACCTTGTATAGACTCATTTATTTATTCACTTGACAGGCAGAACTGTGTTGCTTTGCTTGGGAGTTTGTTGCGCCGTTTCTTCTTCACAGCATAAACACTAGGAAGCGGCGGTGAAGGGTGGGCGCTTTTGAGGGCAGTCTTATGTAAATTTGGCGTTCAAAAAAAACTAAGTAATACTAGTCTATTTTGAATAAACGAGTTTTAAGTTTGAGGTGGCGAGCCTAATGCCATTTTTGGGCACAATTATAGTGCCAGGTTTATCGCTTCTTACGAGTTGCTTGCCCGGCGACAGCGTAGTTTAATTTCGTTTTAAAATTAAATTTTAGAGATTCGTAATAGCTGCTTCTGATTTTATGAAGAAATATAGCTTCTCACAAACACGTGGTACTTAAAACCTCCTAAGAAAAGCAACCATCATGATTCATACATCGATTAAATTCGGATGCAAACTTTGCGAATTCCAACGATACACGGCGGGGAGGCACTTGCGGAATATCAAACATAGGGTAACTCTAGTGCTTTGTTTCGTTCCAGTCACGTGTTCTAGCCTTTATCTGGTCTGTCATGAACATGTTATCCTTCCGTGTGAGTTAGGAACAATTTCAATATGAGGTGTATTGAAGAACGGCGAGACGTGTGCGCCGTGCGCGTTCTGCAATATGGCGGTGAAGTACTTTTTATTTGTGGGAAATTATATTACTGAGTTTAAATATAAGACTGAAACATTTTCCATACTTACATAAATATAGTTAATATTTATGAGATACATCTTGGATGTATCTCAGAGGACGTGTTAGGTTGCTATGCTATTTATTTAATTAATTTTTTACAATGCCTTTAATATTCCACTTAATTTGAACTCAAGCGCATTTTATTCTTCTTCTTTATTCATCACTGTATATATTAAATTACGTTTACCAAATTTAAAAAAAGTAGTAGCCTACTGGCTTTGGGAACAGGGTCCAAGCTGCGGTCAGGGCTCCAGAGAAAGTAACCGCCTCACTATTCGTGCCGTGTCAAGGAGTATACTGCCTTTTGTATCAAGCCCTTGATCCAGCCGCCCAACGAGAGCCTCATGAGGTGTTGATCGAGGCTCTTGGCTATCACACCATTCGCCGTAACGACTATCGGGACAATGACTGCTGAATCCACATCCCACAAGCTCGTGTGCTAAATCAATATATTTTGTTTGTTTGTGAAATTATTATGAAAAAGCTAATACAATAGGTCGCTTAACACCTCATTTTATGAGCACTGCAAAGAGCTCAACAAGTTGGCAAATACAGCGCACAACTAGATTTTTTTTCATAACAATGAAGTTGCCTCTTGCTCCCTGTTTGTGATATTACGATTTTCCATAGAAACTATTCTGAAGTGGATGTGTAAATACCCACTTATCTATTTTCTCTTCCTTATCATTTAACAAATAGGAGTATCTATTGACAGTTGAAGAAATGTTAAGATAAAAGATATCTATAATAACTGTATTAACTACGCAAGTAGGTATTATACCTATCTCAGAATATTACTGAAAAGATACATACTGACGTACATACATCGGCTGGCCCATTTCAAAACTTGGTAAGGGCTTAAAACGAAATTTTACAGGAGAGCGCATAAACGTAAAATTGGTCAGCCTTTGAAAAGTATTTGTGTTAGGTAAAACCATGTGGTTAAAGTGACTTACTAAGTTTTAAAATGATCAGAGGCAGTGAATGACACATATTAGGTATCGATGCTTAAATACAGGGTGTAAACGAATTCGAATAATTCCTTCAAACCGCGTGATCTACTGGTGACACTGATTGACCCTGCATAGGTTTTTTTCAGAACCAACAAAAAAAGTTTTCAAAAAATGAACCATGATATTCTGTATCTGAGTAATTTTAGCGTCCCAAGTTAACTGACTGCGCGGAGCGATATCGCGCTAGTCGTGCCCGTCAGCTGTGTCGCCGTGCCTTCATTCATTTATGTATGGCATCGAAATTTCCAATCACATAAAAAAAACATCAGGAAAAAAAGTTTATTTTTATTTTTAATCAATCTAAATACCGTGCGGGGTTAATCTATACCATTAATAGATCATGTGGTTTAAAGAAATTACACGAATTCGTTAACACCCTGTATATCTGCTTAATATGTGAGTTTTCAACGTGTTTCTGTATTTGGTAGAGACTTTCTAAGTTAACAAGATTATGCAATAAAACGATTTTTGTAAAAAGTGTCCCTTACTAGGTTTTGAAATGGGACAGCCGACATATTGTCACCCCCGTAATCCCCGAAGGAGAAAGCAGAGGTGTTCTCCTGTTACAGGAGTCTGTATATCCACGTTTCGCTTCTTGTATTAGGTCCCATATGGCGAGGTAGCGAGCTCATTGCCATTTTTCGGTCACAATTTTGGTGCCTACTCCGAAAGACGAACGTTGAAGTTTCTGATCGAAACGAAACAACGACGAACATATACGATCAAAGTATTGTCAAACAACGAACTTCTAGATGTTAATTAACATTTGGGAATAATGATAATAAAATTTATTTATTAAGGCACCAAGCCCCAATGATTACAGATTACATTATATTACGTTACACAACCACATTAACATTGACATAATTATTATTCATAATATTTAATTACATTTATTTATTTATACTTAACTTTATTTCCTATTGGAACTGCGATGGATTTCGAGCCAATACCTGTGGGTCGGACCACTCCAATCCTCACTAACGATCCCCAGTAAAACGGTCCCCGGTCAACTACTAACATTTTGTTTTTCATCATCACAATCAACTGTATCATTGTGATAATGAAAAACAAAATGTCAAATTGCGAAAATCATTCGCGCTCCGACGCTCGCTGAGGACGGACGTGCCGCAACTCGCGCTGCGTACTTTCTCGACGTGCTCGCTCACGAATATCGCTACGCCCCGCCGTAGTGTTCTCCACTTCACGACTATAAGTTCAAAAGCTGCCTTTTTCAAGGCGGTGGCTGAACGCCTATTTCTTTGTTAAACGCGTGTGCCCCTTCAGGGAAAATCCACAGTTTCGTGGTCCTCGGCTGATACTTTGCAGTGTTAACGAAACCGAGCGGGTGTTGACCCAATACACCAGCTGCGCCCCTTCAGGGCAAGGCGAAAATTGGAAGGAGCTAGTACCACCGGCCTTGGGGGGTCTCCTAGTCGACGCTAGCTCTAACCCCGTTCTCTCCCATCTAGCACTCTCTAGTATTGCACCTCACTAGAGACTTAGGAACCCGTTCGCACAATAAGACTGGCGACGGGATTACAAGCTTAGGGCTCACCAATAGGCACTCAACCTCCCTGTCTATACCCGACAGGGAGGGTTTTCACACACCCCCGGGCTCATCCACCCGGGGAATCGCGTTTTTTTTTTAAAAATTAAATTGTTAGGACTTATAGGCCGTTACTAAAAATAGTCGCGTACTTGTGCGCGCCGCGTTTTTATTAAGCCTAATTCCCATTTTTTACACACGGCTCAGGCATCTTTTCCGAGATGTCTGACGCTGTGTTGTTAGCGTTCTTCCGGGAACTTTTAAAGGACCCCGAATTTCTCGCTAAATATGGCGCTCGTATTCCTAGTAGTGGGCCCATAAGGCACACTACTAATCCGTTATCGCCCACCTGCGATACCGACTTTGATTATTTCGGCGAAGGAGAGCCATTGTTCGACGAGAACAATGGCATTCCAAGCCTTTTATCGCTTCCGCCTTTCTCTCCCGGTCCATTGTCTCCGGAAACAATGGAAATTTCGCACCTGCACTCCGCAGCCGCGCCTTCCGCTAATTTAAACACCCCTTCCCCGTCCCTCCGACATGCTCCAGAGATGACGTCATCAATGGACACGTCAGAGCCCTTAGTCCCCGATTCCGATATTGAGTCCGAATCCTATTCGTCGGCTTCCTCTTCCTCAGAAGGCTACACTACCGTAGTCGGTAAGGGGAAAAAGCGTGCCCGCAAAAATAAGGCGACCTCCTCCAGCCAAGTCCCGGCTAAAACCCCCAAGACAAACGTTGCGACCCCCGCGTCGGCTGCTTCCCTTAGTCCCGTCCCGGCTACCTCCCCGCAGGCCAGTCGTCCTTCCTCCCCCCGCCCCGTCACCGGCTCGAAAACCTCGGCTCCGAGGAAAGAGCCCTCTCCTCCGCCTCTGTACATTCAGGACAAGGCGAAGTGGACCGATGTGTCCAAGATGTGTGTAGATCGCAAGATCAACTATCTAAGTGCCCGCACCACCCAACAGGGCATTAAAGTCATGGTCCCCACGTCAAAAGACTTCCGCGATCTCACGCGTATGTTAAGGGAAAAAAGCGTGTCATTCCACACCTTTGCCCTTCCCGATGAGCGACTTATCAGAGTCGTTATCCGCGGCATCCCCAAGGAGATTGACTCCGACGCTATCCTCAGCGACCTTAAGTCGCAAAACATCCCCGCCTTGGAAGTCCACCGCATGCACCGCGGCCGCGGTGGCACCCCCTACGACATGGTCCTCGCAGTATGCGAGCCTTCAGACGAGTCTAAGACCGTCTATAATATTAAGACCTTGTGCCACCTGTCTGGCATAAGCGTCGAGCGCCCCAATAAGTCCGGTCCGCCTGGTCAATGTCACCGTTGCCAGCTTTATGGCCATTCACAGCGTAATTGTTACGCGAAACCCAGGTGCGTCAAGTGCCTGGGCGACCACGGCACTAGCGACTGTGAACGTCCCAAAGATAGGTCCCTATGTCTCGAGCCTCCCAGCTGCGTTTTATGCGGCGAGTCTGGTCACCCGGCGAATTATCGCGGGTGTGCCAAAGCGCCAAAACAGCGCAACCCCAAGCTGGCTAAACGTTCAGCCGCCCGTCACGAAAGAGAGAGTCCCTCCACGGCTCCCCCCCCTCTCTCATCCCAACCCCCCGCCCGACTCAGTCCCCAAAGGCCGTCCCCATGGAATGCGCTGAACCATCAGCAGGCGTTCCCCGCCTTAAGGCCCACTACCCAGTTGCCCCAGCAACAGCAACCAACCACAAGACCCCCAATCACGGCTATCCCCGCCCTGATGAGCTCCACCATCCCCGCTCCCACTATAGTGCTAGCTGCTTCACAGCCTGCACGTAGTCCCACAACATCACAGGCTCCCCCCGCACCCACCCCCGCACCCGCCCCCGCACTCGCTCCCAGGCCAGCGCCGACAGCGGTTGCTCCCTCCACTTCCCTCTCGTCCACTAAAGTGCTCCTTAGGGACACGATCCCCAGCCTTATCCAAACCCTCTCCTCGTGCAATACGCAGTGGGCGATCAACATAGTCTCCGCTTGGAACGCCTCTCAAGGCGATCCAATCGCTCGCATCAATGTCCTCTGCGAACTAGATGACATAGTCATTTTCCTCATCCAATAAATTCCAATGGATACAGAAAGCTGTAGAATTAAGCCCCGATCCCTTAAATTAGGCTTCTTCAACGCTAACAGCGTTAACGGTCAACGAGATGAGATCGCAATCTTTTTGCGTGATCATCAAATTGACATCTTCCTAGTGCAGGAAACGTTTCTCAAGCCCCACAACAGGAACCCTGGAATTGCAAACTATAAATTAGTTCGCAACGACAGGACCCGTAGTAGGGGCGGTGGTACTCTCATCTACTACAAACGTTCCCTGTACTGCACTCCCTTAGACCCTCCCCCTGGTCTCCAATTCCTGGAAACTTCCATATGCAGACTAGGCATGACAGGACACCAGCCGATCACAATCGTCTCGGTGTATAATCCTCCCTCCAGTAATAAGATCCAACTCCGGAGCGATCTTAAAGCCCTCTTTGACCTCGGCGGAGGTTCCGTTATCATAGCGGGCGACCTCAATGCCAAACATCTCTCGTGGAGCTGCAACTCCAACAACCACGCGGGTCGTAACCTCGAAGAGTTGAGCCCGGAGCTCGAATTCGACGTTATCGCCCCGATGTGTCCCACTCACTACCCCCATAACCCTGACCATCAGCCCGATATCCTTGACATAGCGCTCCTAAAGAACGTAAACCTCGGTCTACGCTCTATAGAGACGCATGAAGAGCTAGACTCCGATCACCGCCCCGTAGTCCTTCACCTAGGTCCCCGGGGTGGTCCCCCGGATCCTGGTCAACCCGCCCCGACCAAAACTGTCACGGACTGGGGAAAACTAGAGGAGCGCCTCAAGTCTTCCTCATCCGTTCACTTAGATTCCATCCCCGACGATATCGTTACGATTGCCGACACGCTGGGCGCGATCGACTCCCTTACCAGTCACGTACAGTCCGTGGTGAACGAGTGTTCACGGCAAGTTCCAGCGGTGGACGAACACCGCTGGAAGCTGCCGGACGATGTGCGTGAACTGCTGACGGAGAAGAACGCATCCATCCGTGCCTATGACTATTTTCCCTGCGAAGCTAACCGCGCCCATATGCGTTCTCTACAGCGTGCTGTAAAGAAACGTGTACGGGAGGTTCGGGATGCCCGCTGGGACAAGATGTTGAGCGACTTAGAGCCATCCCATCTGGCCTTCTGGCAATTGCAACGTAATCTGAAATCCGATTGTGTAGCTTCAACTCCCCCTCTCAATCGTCCGAACCAAAGGCCGGCCTTTGAAGATGACGAAAAGTCCGAATGTCTAGCCGACAGTCTAGAAGCCCAATGTACTCCCAGCACCCAACCCGCAGACCCGGTCCATCTTTCCAAGGTGGATCGCGAGGTCGAACGTAGGGCCTCCCTCCCTCCCGATGAAGACCCCGACGATCCCTTACCCCCCATCACCGTAGACGAGGTCCACACGATAGTGAGGAATCTCAAACCTAGGAAAGCCCCCGGCTCAGACGGTATCACCAATAAGGTGATCAAACACTTTTCCGCCCCGCTCATAGTTCTCATGGCCGCCATCTTCAATGGCGCTCTGAGTAATAACATCTTTCCGCAAGCTTGGAAACAAGCCACCGTTATCGGTATCCCCAAACCCGGCAAACCCAAGAGTGAGCCCACTAGTTATCGCCCCATTAGTCTTCTCAATGTAATTGGGAAAATCTATGAGCGTCTCATTTATATCCGTTTAAAGGATTTTGCTGACTCCCGTAAACTCATCCCCGACGAACAGTTCGGTTTTCGAACCCAGCACTGTTGCATTCGACAATTGCACCGCATTGTCGAACACATTAGCTCCCGTTTTATGCGCTCGTACAAAACGGGCATGCTCTTCTTCGACGTAGCGAAAGCCTTCGACAAGGTCTGGCACAACGGTTTATTATACAAACTGTACCAATTCAACGTGCCGGACCGTCTCGTGCTCATCATTCGAGACTTTCTGTCGGATCGCTCCTTCCGCTATCGCCTAGAAGGCACCCTCTCGTCCCCTCACCCCATTCGCGCAGGAGTCCCTCAGGGCTCCGTGCTATCGCCCCTTCTGTTCACGCTGTACACCAGCGACATTCCCAAACGTGGCTTGGCCAAGTTGGCTCTCTTCGCCGACGACACGGCTATCTACTATTCCGGTAGGAGTCTCGACAGCATCTCTCGAACCCTTCAAACCGCAGCCGACGCCCTCGGGGTCTGGTTCCGGAAATGGAGAATAGAGGTGAATCCCGAAAAGAGCGCAGCCGTTCTTTTCGAGAGACACGGTGACTCCCACACCCACATCCGTCCCGTCCTCATGTTCGGCAAACAGATCCCTTGGGAGATGAAAGCCAAATACCTGGGGGTTATCCTCGACCACCATCTGAGTTTCCGAGACCACATCAAAGCGGTGCGCGCTCGCGCCGCTTTCGCTGTCGGTCGCCTCCACCCCATCCTTAGAACGCGCAGTAAATTGTCACTTAGAAATAAGCTGAGAATCTACGTGACGTGCATCCGCCCCATCTTGACTTACGCTAGCGTCGTGTTCGCACACGTTAAGCCTTGTCGCTTTAAATCCTTCCAAACCCTCCAGAATCGAGTGTTGCGCAGAGCCGCGGCTGCCCCGTGGTTCATGCGTAACGTCCAACTCCATCTCGATCTAAAAATGCCAACCATCAGGCAATACCTCAAACGCATTTCCAAGCGTTACTTCGACTCTGCCCCCCGCCATCCGAACCCCCTAGTCGCTGCAGCGGCCGACTACAGTCCCTCTCTCATAAGTAAAGTTCGCCGTCCCAGGCACACACTTTTAGAACCCGATGACGAAATTACCCTCCTCCAGGAGGCGAGTAAATCGACCAGCACACTACACAATAAACGCCGCCGCCCGGCATACCGTCCTCGCCGACGAGGCCCGTCGCGACGCCCCACCGCCGCCGGTCACGATCCACCGAGCTCTCCCGTCGTAGAGCCGGTCGTCTCTTCAGACTCCGCAGTCACCCCGATAATTCAGCCCTCATCAAGCTGTCTCCCCCCCCCCTATGTCCACGCCAGCAACGCCCTAAGCCGAGGTCCGAGTCCCACTAGGGGTCGCCCTTAGTGCTGTTGTTGCAGGTAGTCATGATGTTAGTGTAGTACAAGTAGTTAGCTTAGGTTAAGTATTTTACTTCCCCCCATTGGCTGGAGACCCTTCAGGTCTCGCCAATAACTGCCCGGTTACGTAGAAACCGTCCCCTAGGACGACCTACTGCAGTCCAATAGAAAAAAAAAAAAAAAAAAAATTGCGAAAATCGAATCGATCGTCAGATCCGAAACATTTTCGTGGTTGGAAAATGTGCGATCCGTCAGCCGAAACTTCGTAGTTCGATTTTCAGAGTAGAACCTCAGATTCGTCAGCTCCTACGTCTCTCTTACCCAGCAAAGGAACGGAATGGTATTCTTATTCCGTACCCCCACAGCATCTTAAACAAACTCAGTAGCATAGCAAGCAAGAACCACCTTTATAACATGGAACTTAGGGCACTATTGCACTGTGACGTCAAGGCAGCGTAACTAGTCACATTTACAACAATAACGTATACATTTCCATGGAAGGTCCCTCACATGGTGTCCGCTTGGTTACGACACTATTTTGGTCGCGTATCCTGATCGCTACTATTTTATTGACCACACTGGTCGCAGAACCAGTCAAATGTATAGCATTACTAGCTTTTTCGAGGATCTTCGGCCGGCGGCGAGGCATCGACGGGAGGCGGCGACAGGTGCGGGCGCGCGGGACGTGGGGCCAATGAGCCCACCACTTCACTACCGATCTCCATCGACGACACGCGCGCGCATTCACTTGTATCTATTTTATATTATTATAACACAGTATTTACAGTCCACTGTTGCCTTTAAAAGTCCTTAGATAGGTCCCTAACAGTTTTTATAACAATATAATTCAATCATGATTTGAAAGACACGTGGCGCCATCTATTATCATTATTGTTGTTTTCCTCGGGAACAGTAGGTACTTTTTTTCGGGATAAAAGGTACCCTATGTCCGTCTCTGTACACCTGACAACGTACACTTCTCATCAAAAAAATCGAAACACTTCCGAAATTATCTTTGTGGCGACAATTAAACAAAAAACAAGCATTAATTCATTATAGAAAAAACATAATTTAGTAGCTGGAAGTTTGGCCTTTACAATGGTGTACGAAACTTCCAAAAATGTGTTTTTTTTTTCAATTTTTATCCTTTAAATGAATGGAACATTGTTTTGAGATAAACGTGTGTTTAGAGTTGGAGTACATTTGTCGTGCAAAAAACGAAAAATAACGCATTACTTTAAAGTTTCTGTTTGTAATTTGTTGATTAGGCTCTGTGACGTCTGATAAAAAGTTTTTTTTGTAACACACATGCATACTTCACCCGCAGCAGCCGCCCAAGTAGTGGCATTGCTGGATTCTGGGACTAGTCAGCGTGTTGTGGCTGCAATCTTGCATCTAAGCCACTTGTCTGTTCAAAGAGTGTACCAACGCTATCGGGAGACTGGTTTATTTACGCGCTATCCAGGATCTGATAGGAATCGGGTCACTTTTGAGTGAGACGGCCGATTTATTGCAACCGTTTGTTTGCAAAATCGACGCCTTCGCGCTTTTCAACTGCAGCAGCAGCTCCTTGTTGTTCGAAGGGTGACCGTAAGTGACTCTACGATTTGAAGAAGATTGAAGGAACGTAGACTGGTACCACACAAGCCAGTTAATGGGGCGAAATTAACAACAGACCATCGAAGAGCGCGCCTTAACTTTGCACTTGTGCACTAAAATTGTTCAAATCTACAAATGAGCAAGGTTCTCTTTTGTGACGAGAGTAAAATTATGGAACATCAACATAAGGAATTCTAAACCTTATGCTACCTACTATTAAATGGCATTTAGTATTTATTTAAAAAAAAAACATGTTTTTCTAATAATCCATTCAAAACAAAAACTTGCGAGGTGTTTCGATTTTTTTTGGTGAGCTGTTCGATGGTCTGTTGTTAATTTCGCCCCATTAGCTGGCTTGTGTGGTACCAGTCTACGTTCCTTCAATCTTCTTCAAATCGTAGAGTCACTTACGGTCACCCTTCGAACAACAAGGAGCTGCTGCTGCAGTTGAAAAGCGCGAAGGCGTCGATTTTGCAAACAAACGGTTGCAATAAATCGGCCGTCTCACTCAAAAGTGACCCGATTCCTATCAGATCCTGGATGGCGCGTAAATAAACCAGTCTCCCGATAGCGTTGGTACACTCTTTGAACAGACAAGTGGCTTAGATGCAAGATTGCAGCCACAACACGCTGACTAGTCCCAGAATCCAGCAATGCCACTACTTGGGCGGCTGCTGCGGGTGAAGTATGCATGTGTGTTACAAAAAAAACTTTTTATCAGACGTCACAGAGCCTAATCAACAAATTACAAACAGAAAATTTTAAAGTAATGCGTTATTTTTCGTTTTTTGCACGACAAATGTACTCCAACTCTAAACACACGTTTATCTCAAAACAATGTTCCATTCATTTAAAGGATAAAAATTGAAAAAAAAAAACACGTTTTTGGAAGTTTCGTACACCATTGTAAAGGCCACACTTCCAGCTACTAAATTATGTTTTTTCTATAGTGATGTAATGCTTGTTTTTTGTTTAATTGTCACCACAAAGATAGTTTCGGAAGTGTTTCGATTTTTTTGATGAGAAGTGTATATGCAAAATTTCAGGACGATCAGTTCAGTGGTTTAGGCGTGAAAAGGTAACAAACAAACAAACTTACTTTCGCATTCTTCGTCTTCTCTCGTGTCAGCACGAGCTATACGAAAATAGCTCGTGCTGACCTTTCGCATTTATAATATTAGTTAGGATAGGATTAAGCTCCTCACTTCACACGCGTACCGTCAGTTTAGACAGGTCGACTCAAAGCTGTTTGGCTCTTTCCTCAAAAGGCCATTCCAGACGTAGCCCTACATTGTTACACTCGCATAGTTTTTGATACTTACTACAATGTCTGGACTTTAAAAGAGACGTTGACCTCTGAGTTTGTTTCGGCTTTTCTTCTCAGAGCGAGTCAGATAGGAAATGCCGGCTCTATCTAGTCTTAAAAAACATATAAAATTGACTTGTAAAAGTGTCTGTAACAGATTTATTTACAGAAATAAATATTATTTATCATTTATCATCACTCTTTCAGGCGCCAGTTTAAACACTAAAGTTGCGTGACTAGTTGCGATGGCCACTCGGTAAAATAAAAATAGGCTATTAGATAAATTATGCCAATAGTAATAGACACTAAATATTATTGCATGAATCCATTCAATTTTGTAAACGGTTATTGCGCAGTGACAGGAAAAGTAACAACGATTAAATGACTTTATCAGTCAATTAGCAGATGCTCTTCATTCCGTGACGTCACTCACTGATAGCCAAGGCGTCAATATAAGCGAGTCAGTTGCGATTCGCTTCTCAGTAACAGATCGCAGTGCGTTACGTATTGACGGTATTGACGTGGCCGGTTTTCGTAATATGTGAGTACAAAATTACAGGTCTTTTTATAACATTATTTTTCTTATTTAATTTGAAGCCACGAGCAAGTGTTTTGAGAAATGTAGAATATTTTAGATTAAAAAAAAACACCCTTTCTATTTGAGTAACAGAACAGTGAGATATTTAAAAATAAAAATATTTCAAAAATAGAATTGCATTTTTTAAAAAAAAAAATTAAATTCTTTTTTATTACCATTTGAATTAGAAAGAAAGAAAATAAAATTAGAATTAGGTTTTCTTTAATCAGTGTTATTGCTCATGGCTAACTAACATCTAAATTCACTATATTAACTTACTTTTAGTGTTATTTTCCTCAGATAATGATGATTTCTACGAGTTATTCTCGTAGAGCTTGTGCGGGATCAGAGGCAGCTGATACAAGGTGTAAATTTGAGCCCAAGCAAGCGTCAACGAGGTGATTGTATATTTCTGAACGTTAAATTATTAGGCTGAGCGCGCATGAATGCTAAATCTTTAGGCTTACCAATTAATCGGACAGCTACATAACCTCATACATTGAGTTTATACATATAGTAAACCAAAAAAAAACGAAATCGGCCTACAAATAAATTGTTCTGTGCGTGGCCAATTCAATAATCGGCCAAACGATTTAGTGTTCATATGTGTCTAGCCTAAATCAAGTATCTTAGTGTTGACTAATCGACTCATGGAGTATTTGGTGTAAGTTTGAAAGACTTGCTAAAATGGCAACAGCTATGCGACTCTATTTGAGTACAATAATTAAAATGTCTTTAATCATTGTACTCAAATAGAGTCGCATAGCTGTTTCCATTCTAGCAAGTCTTTCAAACTTACACCAAATACTCCATGAGTCGATTTAAAGGCATTTTAATTATTGTACTCAAATAGAGTCGTTCATAAGTGTATACGATTTTACTCACGTGTATTATGCAGGTATCATAACACACACTCACGAAAGTTATTATACAACGTATAACATAATTGCCCATGAAAAAGAAAATATTAATGAAGTAGTCTTTTATGGTTGTTGTCATTTACCTCTCTGAGGAAATTAAGTAAGAATGTAAATAAATTTCTGGATAGTCTACTCTTTCATTTTATGTTTTCAGGGTTTAGTTTCAGTGATGATTATTTTGTATTTAATCGATTTTTTTTCGGTCATACTTTCATTTTCAAATATTGACAATAGACTCTTTACTAGGGACCTTTTAAGCCCCTTTCGGCTTTAGGGGTATTTTTGTAACACGTTGTATACAAATAGAATAAATGACATGAATTTTTGAATATGAATTTATTTTATGAACCTTTGACGCTAAAATAAGGGAGCTGTAGCCCTTTGCCTGTCTATGGCACTGTAGCTCCAAAAGGGATGAACCGATTTCAATGTGTTTTTTGTTTTGTTTCGAAGCTTGTTTATGGTTCTTAGAAGAAAGAAAGAAATAAAAATTTTTGGACTTACACAGACAGTTACAAAATCAATTTATAAAAAACAATAAAAAATAAAAAAAACTACCTGCACGAGGCCAAAAACGGCTCCTATCTCAGCATAATGCTGCGATATTAAAAAAAAAAAAACTATGTTTGATGTTAATCACGTCACCCATTTTAGAGTCAAGTTCTTTAAATTTTTAATTCAAGTTTAAAAAAATCACATCTTCTCATTATAATAAACTAGTTGTACTGCGTTTACCGCATGTGCTGCAATGCACTTTTTCCTACTTACTACCTACCTTCAGAAACAAAATCAAAATAGTAACAAAATGTTAAAATCATATTTTCATGCATGCGGTAAACGAGTGAAGAATATGGACATACTAAGATAGTTTAGTTTTTTTTTTAATATAAAAATTTTCTTTCATAAGAACCTTCTCCTGACAATTACAACACAACAAAAAAAAATTTGCGAAATCGGTCCAACCGCTCACGCATGATGCCGTGACCAAGGAAAATAGGGATTCATTTTTATATACATATATTTGTGCGCAAAGACCCTCTGTGCATGAATTTTGTACTAAAGCCTGCAGTCTACCGAATCCAGCAAATTCTGACGGTATAGTACGATCTAGTACAGTCTTTCTCAAAGTGAGCGATAACGCCCCCTTGTAGGCGCTAGACTCTTACAGGGGGGCGGTAAAGAGCTGTGAAAGTAATAGTTGCGATTGTAATTACTAAGATGTGGTAAAGTTAAAAAAATAGGGGGCGCTAGAAAATGTTCGGTCCTCAAAGTGGGCGGTAAACGAAATAAGTTTGAGAACCTCTGTCTTTTCTGTCAATTTTTCTGATAATGTGCGGCCGAGCTTAGGCTGAGCATCCACCAGAGTTGTGCTAAGCAGCATAGCGAGGAATGTGTTTTTTTAAGCACCAATAGAATCACTTCATTTACCTAGCTTCGCTCTACGCAGTCCTGGTGGATATGGGCTCAGCGGTGCGAAGTTTTTGTTCATACAAAATAAGCAAGAAATGCGAGCGAGGGATGTGTTGCGAAAAATGTGTTGTGAGGAATGTGTTACGAGAAATGTGTTGCTAGGAATGTGTATTATTCTCCCTCATATTCGATAAGAGTCCGCTACCTATCCTTGCACCGCTCATTTGTACACATTAACACATTACACATTCCTCGCACAGCTCTAGTGGATAGGGTCACACCGTTTTACATCCTCGCTACACATTTTCGCACCGCACATTTTCCTCGCACAGCTCTGGTGGATGTTCAGCCTTAATCCGAAGCTAAGTGTTAGCTGACACAAGATATTGTTTTTATTGCCTCATACAATAGGCACTTAGCGCAGCTATTAAAATCTTTATCTGCCAGCGGCAATCAGTAATTTTGTGACGACGATCTGATAATTAAAGTTTATTAAAAATAATACACTTCGCATCGGTATTATGTTAAATTAAATAACCATGTCCAGTCACGAGCACCAACATGTATACACGTAGTGAAATTATGAACTGCATTAACGAAGGAGTTGTAATGGAGAGCTTGAAATATTGTTTACATAGTATCTACGGGTGCATACGAATATGTGGCATCTAAAATATTTCTTAAATTCAATCGGTATTTAGGGAGAAAATCACTTGAATTTCGCTACATGAATACATACATGGTGTTATCGAAATCGTGTAATTCCTACAAACCGCGTAATCTACTAGTGACACAGATTAACCCTAAATGGGAATTTTCGAAAATCAAACAAAAAAGTAATTAAAAATTGGTTTTCAATTTCTGAGTCTTTTCAGAGCCTTGAGTTATCTGACTGCAAAGAGCAATATCGCGTTAGTCGTTCCTGCCAGCCGTGTCGCCGTACTTTCATTAATTTATGCGTGGCATCGAAATGTTGACACAAACAAAATGATTTTTTTGCAAAAAAAATCATTCTTATTTTTTACTGAATCCTTATTAGATGGTTTAGATATGATCGGTAACAAAGCCGCATGAAAAAAAAGACTTTTATTTTTTTATTTTTAATCAAGCTTAATCTAATCCCGTACGGGGCCTGTCTACACCAGTAGTAGATCATGTGGTTTTAAGGAATTACACGAATTCGTTAACACCCTGTATTGGTGCTCGTGACTGTACATACATAACATCACGCCAATATTCCCCGAAGGGATAGGCAGAAGCGTGTTTATTACACCTTCATTTCGCCGGTAAACATTTAAGTCCCATGTAATACGGGACAAGCCTATTGCCATTACATTAAATAAACATGTTCACGATATTACAGAGTGATTTATTTATTTTTCTGCAAGTTTCCTCACGATGTTTTCCTTCACCTTTTATGACTAATAATATCATTGACTTAGAACAAGGATGCACAGACTTATTAGGACTTGGGGCCACTCGACCGGACTATGAGCTAAAAGCGGGCCACCACAATTAAAAACAATAACATAAAATAACGTTTAAAAAAAGTAAAAAACGACTTCAAAAAAAAACTAAAAAGAGTAAAATAATTACCATATTATAAAACTAACAGTTTCAGAAGTCGGTGCAATTTTACACTGAACCCAATTTAAGGCACCGACTTCTGAAACTGTTAGTTTTATAATATGGTAATTATTTTACTCTTTTTAGTTTTTTTTGAAGTCGGTTTTTACTTTTTTTTTAAAGTTATTTTATTTTTCTATTTTTCACTAATCGGACTAGAAACCTCGGAGTGATCGGTGTACATACATAAATAAAAAAATAAAAAAATACCGACCGAATTGAGAACCTTCTCCTTTTTTTGAAGTCGGTTAAAAGTTGAAATTAGATTTCTCAAAAATGTAAGTATCGTAGTATGGGCTTTAATAAAATTCAAACTCTTTATTCAGAAGCTAAAGCTGGCCATTACTGATAGAATATGGACGCAAAATACGCGCTTAGACGTGGAGTTGCGGATACCAGCCCGTTATACCTTATACTGATAGAATGCAGTATTTCCATACAAACGCATAAGAGTTTTATTCACTGGCGGGCCGCATGTACATCGACGGAGGGCCGCATGAGACCCGCGGGCCGCGGTCTGTGCATCCCTGACTTAGAAACACATGGTTCTCGGGTCCGTTGACGAAGGGTACAGTTGAATCTACGTATGGTGAAAAATGGTTGTAAGCCAAATTAGGCATTGTGAGGACGACATAGGATTTAAATTAGTTTGTTAGTATTTCTAAGTTTATGTGGCGGTGTGCGATGGCGTGCGCTTTGGTGGGGTATGTAAACTCAGGACACTTTTTTCGAATTTGTACTAGATCCTTGGTCATGTCTTTCTACGTCAATAATAATAAATGATAATAAACCATAATCTACAGAGAGTAAACGAATTCATGTCATCATTCAGCCCAAAGACGTCCACTGCTGGACATAGGCCGCCCCCAAAAGGGGGGCTTTGCCGTAACCACTACGCTTGGCAGGCGGGTTGGCGATCGCAGTATGGTTGTTAAAGCACTCAGAGAACGCTGCTGCCCATCCTCTAGAGAATCCCTTAGTCGCCTTTTACGACACCCACCGGAAGAGATGGGGTAGTGCTATTCTTAACGTCCGGCACCACACGGACGATATAAACCCAGTATAATTTAAACTAGTCTATTTGTTTCTTAAAACAGCACAAGGGACAGGTTCACAAGGTTCAGTAACATTACTCGCCCTGGAATGTTGTTCAAACAGGTTTCTTGTCATTTCGCATCAAACCTGAGGACGTTCTGTTAACTATAGGTTAATGTACCTCACGGCTACATATCAAGCTGTAGATTACCAGTATAAGTTGATCTCGTATTGTATAGGATGTCTGTACAACGAGAGGTCAGCTTGTACTGGAACTGTATAGCTTAAGTATACAATAGCACACGCATTTGAAAAATTCTGCGTGAATACTTAGCAACCTAAGTCTTCACACAAACTTACTCAGGGGTTCAAGTCGAACCCCTGAATCTACACAGAGGTTCAGGGGTTCGACTTTCGCATCGGGACGTGTAATAGCGTTACTATTGAAACAGTCTATATCAAGGGTGGGCATACTTTTTTCATCAGGGGCCAAGCAAAACGCAAGAAATTTTACAGGCCAGAATTCCAAAAAAAAATACTGTTAATGCAATTATCTGTAAGAAACTTAATTATAAAAAAAAACTAATTTAACTGCTGTTGGAAGGCCCAGCCGTGGGTGTATGGGACGTGTGATTGGCCATGATGTAGTCGTATACAAGTTCGAACTGAGACGAAGAGACTTGCAACACTGAGAACAGGTGTTGATAAAGTTACCAAAATACGAGTATATTTCCGAGAGCCATTAATTACACTCTTGCAGTAAAAGGGAGTTTTGGCGGGCCAGATTAAAACTTTTCGCGGGCCACAGATGGCCCGCGGGCCGTAGTTTACCCACTCGTATTTTTTTATTTTTTTTTCATGGGAAAATCCTCATGGATTCCCTTCGCCTGGGGAAGACGAAGGGTTATGCCGGACTCTTACCGGCTAAAAACCCACGGTGTTCCTTCTCCTGACCCTTGGCCGGGGTCGCGGGATTCGCAGCTGCATGCACCGCAACCCCGGCAGACCTCTCCTTCTGTGGGGGCTCGCCCCACGTCCTCCTAAGAGGTGCGCACGGAACACATGCGCGCCGCCTTCTCGGGCCTGTTACTGGTCGGGCGACGGGTCCCCTAACCCGTCGCCCGCAGGCCATAGTTTACCCACCCCTGATCTAAATTATTTCCACATATTCACACACGTTAAGCCGCGCCTGGCGCGGTCAGTCCCTAGATAGGTAACCGTCTTTACACGTCGAGACACCTCTATGCCTCGAAGAGCACGTCGGTCCCGGGTTTAATACGAAAACCTTTGACAGTCGTTACGGGTAATCAGAAGCCCGAAAATCTTACAATCGATCTAACCTTAGGGTATCAGCATTACCCAGTAGCTAAGTTGCGAAGGTCTGATTGTAATAAATACTTACTGGTAATAAATAAATACTGGTTTTCAGCTGCATCTGGTTATACTGGAAGAATGTAGAACTATGTATTTACAAAAAAATTGGGTCAATGACGTGAATAAGTACTTGTTATAAACAGGCTCATCAGGAGGAGCTCGTGGCTAAATAATTACAGCCGCATAGACCGATATTCCGGGTTAAGCCACGCTTGCCGAGGTTGGTCTGTGGATGGGTGACCATTTACCATAGCGAGTTTCCTCCGTGCCTCGGAAAGCACGTAAAGCCGTTGGTCCCGGCTGTCATTTGTAGATCTTTGACAGTCGTTACTGTTGGTCAGAAGCCAGAAAGTCTGACAACCAGTCTTACCAAGAGTATCGTATTACCCAGTTACTGGGTTGTGGAGGTCTGATAGGCAGTCGCTCCATGTAAAATACTGATATTCAGCTGCATCCAGTTCGACTGGAAGCCGACCCCAACATAGTTGGGAAAAGGCTAGGCAGATTGATTGATATAAACAGGCTCATCGATATTATTTAACACTAGCTTTTGCCCGCAGCTTCGCTTGCGTGATATTTTTAACCCGCTAAATTACGATTTTCCATACAAACTACCATCCCCTATTTAACTCCCTTTGGGATTGAATTTCGAAAAATCCTTCTTTGTTCCTTGTCTACATTATAAAGGGAACCTCTGTGCAAAATTTCAGCTTTCTAGGTCCAAGGGTTTGATCTGGGCGTTGATGAGTCAGTCAGTCAGGACTTTTCTTTTTATTTATATAGATTTTCCCATCACTAGTCCAATTTCAACCGTGAATGGTATATTTAAACATTCGTAATTTTTAGATACGTTTGACATTTCCAGATCTAATAAAATATGGGCGCTATCGGTGCAGGGGAAGGTGGTGGAAAAAGTGACAAAATAACAGCAACACTCGATGAAGCTATGTTGTTATCAGGTAAATAACATAGTAACAAAGAACTGATTAGTAGAAGTACGGTAGAAAAGAGAGAGGAAGACTTAACATTTGCCCAATGTTGGCCACACAACAAGAAAGCCCTGTCCATGTCACTCATGATCATGATAATCACAGTGCCACAGATTCTGGGAAATCCTAAAAAACTAGCACACAGTGAATTTCAACTAGATTAATTATTAATACTATTGATTTATCTCTGTTCACGGATCATCTTCCGTGCGGAAGATGTCCGGTCTTTTGGAAGGCATACACGGGGACACAGGTCCAACGCGCAGAGGCCCCTTTGAGAACTTTTAACTTTTATTGATTTAATTATTAATATTATTGATTAAATATTAATTATGCAAGGTTTTGCATTTTAAATTATACATAGTCCTGCATGTACATAACCAAATGCATAAGACATATTTTTTCATCGAATCGAAGAACAGTCTTAATATTGTTGGTATATATTTCAGGATTTGGGATATACAACATCTTACACATGTTGATGTCTGGTCTAATGCTGATGGGAATGATCATGCAATGTCTAGCACTTGGCTACGTCATACCTGCAGCACAGTGCGACTTGGAGCTCACTATGCAACAGAAAGGATGGCTGTCTGCTTTACCATTCACAGGTAAATACGTTAAGTCAAGATTAACGCCGTGTCATTAGGGAACAAATGCGACAAACCGCGGCGTAACCAGACATGTGTCAACATTTTCGTGCGATACAATGATGCGCTATGTCCAGTGATATTGCGAAACGTCGCCAGACACCTACTTCAGTGACATTATCGTGCAATGACTATGACTAGCCGCCAGAAATTTACGTCGCTTGCGACACGTGTCGCAGGACATTTGTCCCCTAAAGAATACGCAGCTTCCTGAGCTGTCGAGTATTTTTTTACATACTGTTTTTGTCTAAAAAAATACTCAAGCAAAACATTAATAAAACTGAAGGGTTAAATCTTAAAACTGTCGACACTACGCTAAAAGTTTGAAAAGAGATTACAGTATGCAGGGCAATCAAATTAATTACATGCATCTAAACTTTATCTGTGCCTACTAAATATGTACATCTTTATTATGGGTATATAATAAAATATTAACTTGCTACATTGAGATCCTATCATTTGAAATTAGCAAGTACGAAGTACACTGATTAATCATATTGATCCTTCAAATTTCTTGACGTGTGTTTCCCTCTTCTCTTAGTCCTTTGATCACCGATCATTAACGATGAATAAGATATAATAGGTACTACATGTAAGGCACTTCATCTGTTTCAGCTATTATATTGTCATCATATTTCTGGGGATGGTCTGCTGACACTAAAGGAAGAAGACCAACTATGCTAATTTCAATGTTGGTATCCATTATAATATCAGTGTTATCGAGTTTTGCACCGGATCTGGCATCTTTTGCTGCTCTGCAGTTTATGTCTGCTATTTTGTAAGTAATGTTTTCAAATCCATCAAGTAAATCAGTTACAATATTCTTCATTTTTTTTATCATAATAAAAGTGTTCTTTTTCATAAAAATAAATTGCTCTCATTGTAAAATATCTGGTAATAGTCTGAATAGATTTATGACTAAAATAATTATTGCATTGCATTAATTAAATTATCAGCAGCATAAACGTTAAATAATATTTGTTTTGTTTAATTCTCACAAATTTATTTTAATTTACAGTATGACAGGACCCTCAGCCGTAGTATACACTTATCTAGGAGAATTCAACAATCTTCGCCATAGAGACAAGATGGTCACATTCGGATCATCTTTCATTGGAATCGGTTCTGTAGTTTTACCAAGTAAGTAAAAAAATTTGTCAAAAAGCCTCCAGGCCACTAGGCTGCCGCCAAAAACAATTCCGAGTAACTATTCTGAAATGCAATGGCAACCTGGATTGACTAATGCAACCTAGCTTTGGCTATCTGTACATCCTAGACAAATAGTGCGTTTTCTTAAAAAACAAGTACCTTTAATTTATACAAATTCATTCTTGTTTTCATTCCGCAGGTCTCGCTTGGCTGATTCTACTTCTCGACTTTTCCTACCACATCGACTTCTTGGATATCTCGTACCGTCCTTGGCGCCTACTTGTCGTGGCTTGCTCGATGCCATTTACTATTGCCTCTGCTCTTCTGTTCTTTGCGCCGGAAAGTCCTAAATTTCTCTATGCTAAAGGTCACCATGAGGAGGCATTGGAAGTTGTAAAAACAATCTACAGCATTAACAACAGAAAGCCAAAAGACAGCTTTTCAGTAAGTATTTAAGCTCTTTATGCTTGATGAATTAGGAATTCGAATTTTCGATCTAACTCTCGCAAACAATCAATCCTAAAAGAGTCACATTTGCAGGTTAAATCGCTGATTGTAGAAAGCCAAATCACAAAGTTGAATAGTGATAAAGGTATAGCCGCTGTGCTTGCCTCCTTGAAAGAACAAACTTTCCCAATCTTCAAGCCACCACTACTTCCGTGGATTTGTCTCACCTGCTTCGTACAATTTGGGATATTTGCAGCGTATGTATCAAAATTACCTCATTTATTTAATTTATTTCTATGACTAATTAGTGTGTTGTGTTTTTTTTTCTTATTTTGTATCAACTAGTACATATTTTAGTCTCGTGTAGTGCCGGATTTAAAGAATAGCACTACCCCATCTCTTCTCATGGGTGTCGTAAAAGACGACTAAGGGATTCTCTAGATAGAGGATGGGCAGCAGCGTTCTCTGAGTACTTTAACAACCATACTGCGATCGCCAACCCGCCTGCCAAGCGTGGCGATTACGGCAACCCCCCCCTTTGGGGGAAGCCTATGTCCAGCAGTGGATGTCTTTTGGCTGAATGATGATGATGATGATGAATACATGTTTTAATTGGTGTTTCAGGTCAAACGGCTTCTACATCTGGTTCCCGACAATCCTCAACTCATTGGCTGGTCAGAACAGCGTTGACATGAAAATCTGTGATGTCATCGACATGACACGAAGCAAAGCTGCTGCTGATGCTTTAAATAGCACCACGGTTAGTAAACAGATCTTAATTATAACCTTTTAAATTCTGTTTTGCCTTAAACACAACTTTTAACATGAAACAATTTTCACTGCAGGTAATATGCGACGATACAATCTACACGTCCACCTTAGAACGTTCAATCTACGTCGGTCTGGTGTTCTATTCTATGTACATTATTGTTGGAGTCCTTGTGGACTACGTAGGAAAGAAATCTATCCTCGTAGTGACCCTCTGTGTCACTGGGATGTGTGGCGTTGGTGCTAATCTGGCTTATAACCAGCAAGTTGCTGTTGTACTGTTTGCTATCTTCCAAATGTCCGGCGCTTGTATTGGACTGACGAATGCCGTTGCTGTGGAGCTGTTTCCCACTAAGTATAGGTAAGTTCTCCTCCAAGACCTGTCAAGCAACAACAGTAACTCGAAGTCTATTATTAATATAATAAAACTTTTTTTACACAGGGCTATGGCAATTTGCTTATCAATGATGTTGGGCCGCACTGGTTCTATGGTGGGATCCAACCTGATCGGCTTATTCCTGGATATCAATTGTGGTGCTGGTTTTTACCTCTTTGGAAGTCTTCTTGTTGGTGAGTTGGTTTCCTTGAAAGTCTTAAGCATTTATGAATTCACATTTGAGGATTAAATTAATGTAATTTAGAGGACTTCATGCATGTATTGTATTTATGTTGTAGAAGTATAGCTCGAAATCATTTCCAAGATGCAACTCATCTACTAAATTTAACCACTACCATATTTTTCATTCCAGTAAACGGATTAATCTGCTTGACCTTACCAAATAAGAAGAAAGACAAGCTATCCAAAGCAGCTATAGCTGAACCAGCACAAACACAAATTCAAGAACCTTAGTCCAACAGAACGTTTTTTAGAGATAAAAGTAATGATAGAGGGGGTCATTGAAGAATAGAATGACTAGGAGAGAACATATCACGAGCTTAAACACGAGGTGTCAACATTGGCCATTAATTCTGATGATGTTGACGCTATACTAAGGTAGTTCCCCCCTCCCTACCTCGGAGTAAAAAGTAACTATAAACACGGTGGGTGTCGTCACTGTCTTAATATGTTGGTCATCTTTGTCAGAACCCAATAGATGTTAAGTAGAAGAATGAAAAATCTGCTATTCACCAGACAAATTATCATCAGTTTAACTATCGTTTTAATAATCGTTCGATGCTTTGGTTGTTTTGATTATGTTAGTATGTTTTGCAGGTAGAAAATCTTATGACCCAACAATCGTTAGATATTTAATTCCTACTTGTGCCATACACCTATTCAATTGTTGTTCTAATGATCTACCAAAAGAATTTATTGTATTTCAACTGTTGTTTTGATTAAAACTTCCACGTTAAATATTTCATTTATTTATCCAACGTCTTTAAGATAGTCATCTAGAACGAATTCTTCCAGAAGCACACCGTATCACTAAATTACATCTAAAAAGATATCTTCAGACATAAAATAATATTTGCCATTGACGGTGAATGAAAAAACGAATTACATCACAGCCGTATCGTCGTCACGAGTACAACAGTGTGGCCATTGCAAGAGATTGGATCGCGCGCCATTAGAAATATTGAAGTTATAACGATTTAGATCGTTTTTCCACGTCTCACGACACGACACGGCAAAATGACTCCGAGCGCGATATATTTCTATGAAACATTTACTACACAGAAATCTAAAATCTCTAGATTTCTGTGGTTTACTGCGACACTGGCAATGTTTGTGAGTAAATGGTTCATACAAAATATATAGCGGTCAAAGACGTGTCAACAAATTTTGTCATGTGGTGAGCTGTGGAAAGACGCGGGACGTGGAAGCACGTTGCACGCGGCTCTACCTGGTCTGAGGACTGTTTTTGTATTGATACGATGCACCAGCTGGAGAAAGTATTTATGATGAAAAAACCCAAAAATAGACTGGTTGAGAATGTCTCATGGTATTAAGTCCACTTTTTGCACCATGACTATGCATAAATATAGATCATAGTGTTTCCACCAGGGTTTCATTAATGCAAAAAAACTGAAATATTCGATCGTGATAGTCGAGACTTTCACAATCAAATACAAGTTTTTGAATAAGGTATTTTAATTTAAGTCAAGAAACAAACCAAATACACCCGTGGGCAATGAATATAAAATAAAACTTAATATATCGGAAACTAAGAATGTTAGTTTGTTCAAAAAAAAGTTAAGAAGTTTTAATAACTTAATTTGAACATAACATAAAAAATATAACATCGCACCAGTATTCCCCTAACTTTATTTGAATAGTAATATATAGTCTAATATACTTTTGATTTGAATAAGCTATAATTCTCAGTTTCTGATACATTAAAGTTTATGTTGGTGGCCGGGATTCATTGCTCCCTAGTGAATGTAACTTCAACTCAAATTGTTTAGGCGACGCTTATTATATTTCATCAATAGACACACGCAACTTAACCCATGTAACAATATATTTCTAATTTCTTAGTTGGATGTGGATCAACTTTAAGATACTCTTTTTTTTCCAATACATACGCGATCACTTCCGATTTTTTTTTCTAGCGACAGTTTTTAATCAGAGAAGAGGATTCATTCCACATAGATGTTTTTTTTTTATGAGAAGTGTTGTTTCTTCTACGAGAAAAGACAATTCTTAACTAGAAAGCATTCCCAGATCAGCATCTCATTTATATTAAACAGAAAATTACAAGTAGCTATTTTCTACGTAATCCCAGTTTAATTTCGCGATGTTGTCTGTTAAGCCATGCAGTTTCTAGAAGTATATTGGTTTTCTCAACAAAAACACATTTGTCTTTATTGTTGTTCACTCAAGAACTGCTCATAGGATTTGCATAAACTATTCATTTTGATTTCACTTTATTTGTAAACTCAGTACTCTGTGCAAATGGACTCCAAAGGGGTTAAAAGCATTATGCTTAACGGAGATTTTCTTTATTTTTTGTTTATACTCTTCTTGTCTTCTTTGTAGTCATTTTGGTCGTGTTAGCAAAACATTGCTTGTTGATGGGGATAAAAAGCTATGCTAAATCTACGTCAGACAATGTCTGAAATAAAAAGTGTACCAGACAGACAGACTCGGAGATGTTTTCAAGGAATTTCATAACACTCGTTTTAGTTCTGCTGGTAAAATGCTTTTTGGAATTTTACCATAAAGTTATAAGTAAATAAAAATAAATGAATAAATATTAGCCTGTAACTGTCCCACTGCTGGGGCAAAGGCCTCTTCTCGTACAGAGAAGGAACGAGCATTGATCGCCACGCTTGCTCATTGCGGGTTGGCGATTTCAGACCATTAAAGTCCAGGTTTCCTCACGATGTTTTCCTTCACCGTATGTCAGTGGCGTCTTAGATTAACTAAGAAAGTACATATGAAATTGAAAAAGTCACATTGGTACATGCCTGGGTTTGAACCCGCAACCTGGTGCTTAACAAACGGGTCTGTAACCTCCGGGCCACCACGACATTCTAGTTAAGTAGTTAGATGTTTTCTAGTAAGTTATGAGTACCTTAACAAAATTATTTTCTAAATCTGCAACATACATCACATTGCCTAGACAACCCCCGGCAATAACCATGAAATTGATTTAGCGAAAACGTTGTACAAGCGCAAAATATCCTATGCATTCCGAAGTGATTTGATAACTGGCCCGTCGCGTCCGACCCCTCCTGTATGTAATTTTATGGATGTTACACCTTGGGCTCTGCCTTATCTAGTTTGGTCACCCTACCAACGATAATGTAGACTAAAAAAGTAAATCTGAAAATATTAACAAACTGGATTTTGTTTGATTTTTTTATGAATATTTTTTTACACTGTGTGTGTATATTTAACATAGCGTTTAAGGGGTGTCTGAAAAGTGATTTGTCGGTAGCCTCGGGCACAGGAAGAGCATTTAATTGCCGTCGAGTAGGTATCAGGGATCCGACCAATGGGAGGACCTCCGTATATTGAATAAAGTCACCTTTAGTGGCTCTACCTTTATACCTGTATATATATGTACTCCACCTTTTAATCGAGACGTTTATAGTTAGGAAGTGTATTTGATTAGTCTACCTGACACGAAAATTTTATTTAATTTCGACTTAACCGGTTGCGTACCGCCCGTCGTCCCAGAACGACACTTAATTGTCTTATCTATTTGTGTCTATAATTACGGTGATTGAGAGTTTAATCAAATATTTCTTATTCATAGATAAAATGGTTATTGGCAATTGTTAAATTGGTCTAGCGGTCGCAAGCTCTACTGCTGAGCGTCAGGTCCTGGGTTCGATCCGCATATCGGGCAAAGTGTTATTGTGTTTTTCCGTGTGGAATTTCTCAATAGCAGCCCGAAATCTGGATTTGTGCCCGGTCGATAGCAATAGACTCGCCCCCTACTACATGGGAGGTAAAACATACGACAAAATGTGGGTGTAACTATACAGGCATGAGTTTATATTGTAAAATGATCAAGTATTTCAGATTTCTGATACAGTTGTAACTAATAGATGAAACTTCGGTTTTTGGTTTCTAACAGTACCGTTTGACACGTTGTCAAACGCCACAGTTAAAACCACAAACACACTGATTTTGGTAACAATTTCATGGATACCGAGGCTCAATTAAATTACATCCATCCAATGTTCCATTTCGGATTTATTATAATACTTCCAAAAGAAAACCATTCAATTT
Source organism: Amphipyra tragopoginis (assembly GCA_905220435.1). NCBI lineage: Eukaryota > Metazoa > Arthropoda > Insecta > Lepidoptera > Noctuidae > Amphipyra > Amphipyra tragopoginis. The sequence goes on along the minus strand of HG991996.1, from coordinate 24,557,595 downwards.
CGAAATGCTCAACAAAACCACTTCTATAAAGCCAATTCTCAGCCGAAACTTAGTTCGAAATTCAAACCACGCTTATTAACAAAAACAGAACTTAAAGTGAATTCTCTCGCAAAATATGGAATTGAAGCGATTTCAAACACACAACAGTGTTGTGGTCTACGGCAGCGTTAACCATTACTAATATGGCGGAACGGTAAACCGCGTCAATTATGTAGCAATTTACGCATTTAAAATGCATGAAGGGTAAACCGATTAAAAGGTTTATAGTGTATGCTGAGCCGAAATTTACTTACTTATCTTTACTGGCCACTGCTCCGGGGAAGGAATGGGAAGGTAAGACAAAAACCGACACCTATTAAATAATATTTAATTTTCCTAAATTGGCATTGCCATGTTGTACTTGTATAAGCACTATAACATATGGCTTACAACCCTTTGCAATACTAAATGTTTAAGCGAGTAATAAATAAACAGTGATAATACATAATTTAATATAGCAAATAAATGAATAGATAAACTTGCACATATTATATTTAGAGAATAAACAAATAAGTGATAAGATAATAACTAAATGTATCACAAATAATTTATTTATCTAGTAATAAGAAAAATTATTAAACGCTCTTCCGCTCTCCTACTTATCTAAACTTTTGCTGTACCCGATAGGGTCCATAATTGTTTCTATATTTAATGCTTACCATCTGTATGACTGTGTACATTATGGATTGCAATAAAGAATTGAAATTGAAACCCGATTACTTAATGGAATTAGAAATGGCGGATTCTCTATTTGCCCTTCACTCACAGATAACGTGAGAGCGAGAGGCAAATAATGAACAATAGTAGCACCGACATTTTTATCCTATTCTTTAAGCATTTTTAGGTATTATAAGCTTAGGTGAATTGTATATTATTTCCTGATAAAATTAAAATCAATCGCTAAACCTCTCAAAAGTCAGATTGAACTCTCTAACAACTTGAAAGATAGCTTGAAGGCAAATTAAATGCACACAAAGCTCCGGTTACGATTTCTAATCGCTGTCGACGTGACCACAAGATTTCGGGAGGCACAAAGCATAACATCACGCCTCTATTCCCCGAAGGGTTGGCCAGAGGTGTAATAGATAGATAAGACATTTATTTGGCACATACAGAAAACACAACACACAAAAGCACAATTACATAAAACATAATACTAGGAACATAGAAATATTAAAATAAAAACACGTTAAAATTAAAAGACAGAATAGGGTATCTACCTACTATTAAAAATGTACAACAATTTGGTATTATTTTAAAGAAATTGTAGGAAGAACACGGTTTGTGAAGTGCTTAATATTTTTATAATAAAAAAACAACAGCCATACACCCCATTACGGCAATCTGTGGTAGTAGTGTCAAACTACCTACCGACATAAAATCCAATGATAAGAAAAAAAAGAAAAAATTCAAAGTGCGGTGTGTGTCTCCAAGCAATAGTACACCCTCATTTCGCCGTTATATTTAAGTCTCATGTAATAGGGGGCGAGTCTACTGCCATCAACCGGGCACAACTCCAGACCCCGGACTGCTACTGAGAAATCCGACACGGAAAAACCCAATAACATTTTGCCCGAGCTGGGGATCAAACCCAGGACCTTAGCTTCAGCAGTCACGCTTGCGACCACTAGACCAACGAGGCAGTCAACTTCAGGTGGCACAAAAAATAATTATGGAGTGAAAATAGTATTGGACCTAAAGTGTTCCCCTGTGGTACTCCATGGGAATCACCTCAGATCATCATCAGTATGTCTGTTGATCCTGATATACTGAATTAATTTATAGAGTTAACTTTTCAATAATGAACGAGGGATACCACAATTTACAAGAATTTTCCAATCAAATGAACAGTATTGGAATTGAGACTGTATCGAATGGGTATGTCAAGACATAGGTACTCACTTTTCGATCCTCATCCAACACCTTCCCTTACACACGTTGGGGGCAAGTCGAATGAACGACATGTTATATCGTAGGTTGTAAGGTCAAGAATTATAAAGACCCTGTTGAATTATAAGGACCCTTTGATATGCTGTTGATGCGATGAAGTAAATCAAAAGATAAATTCTAGGGCGTGTCTTCACAGAAAAGGCAACATGGTTTGGTTTTGAAGTGCTGAGAATAGATATACTCACTGCTTCTTACTCACTGCTTTGCTTAACAACTATATTGTATAACTGATATTCCTACGTATGTTTATGGTAGATCTATTCATAGATTAAAGATGTCATGTCTGTCGAAGGACCAATGGCTGATGGAACAGATGAGTCCTTGAGAAGAGATCGCAAATCAGCAAAAGCAGCGTAGGACGCCCCCAGCCTGATAGACCGACGACATGAAGAAGGTAGCTGGGGTGGACTAGATGTGGAACGCTGATGACCGTGTGGCGTAACTTGGGAGAAGTAGATGGACTAATAGGATGAGTTGGTATATTCCACTTTGTTCACCTAGGTAACCAAAGTGAAATTTTTGGTGTCCTCATATCACCTCGGATTCATTTCACCTAGGTAATATCACCCATGTGGCCTGCAGGCGGCGGGTCAAGGGACCCGTCGCCCAACCAGTAACAGGCCCAAGAAGGCGGCGCGCAGTGTTCCGTGCGAGCCTCTCAGGAGGACGTGGGGCAAGGCCCAAAGCTTGCGGACCGAGGCCTGCCGGTTGCGGTGCATGCAGCTGCGAATCCCGCGACCCCGACCAAGGGTCAGGAGAAGGAACACCGTGGGTTTTTAGCCGGTAAGAATCCGGCTTACCCCATCGCCTTCCCCGGGCGAAGGGCATCCATGAGGATTTTCCCACGAAAAAAATAATTTAATATCACCCACGTGAAACAATTCGACATATTAGGCATATTTGTTCATCTTGTAATTAAATTACCCAGTGATATGAGGACACCAGAAATTCTACTTTGTTCACCCGAGTGAACAAAGTGGAATATACCGATGACTTGATTACATCCTCTGTAGGTATTTGCCTAGACACATAAAAGTATAACTTAAAACAGCTGTCTAAAGTTTATTCTTATCTCTTCGAATACTAAGGCTTATGTTCAAGGTTGAATTTTGCTACCAAATTCCCCTTTTAATAGAAAACCTTGCGGCCCACGAAATCCACGCCCACGCTGCCCACGTTTTCTGCGTGGATGGATGTACGAACAACACAGAACCTGAAATCTCCGTATTATGAAGTGTAATCGAAAAAGACTGATTCTTGGAACACGTATATTTTCAGACCGACTTCTTTTACAAATATTGCTACTCATTATAAAAATATTATACGGAAATCGACAAACCTAGTTAAAACGATAAATCACTACAGAATTCTTAAAATACTTGATTTGCTGTTCACCGAATTCCTTTCTCGTAAACCGAAACAATACTAATAAAATATTATATAACGTATAGGCAGTCTATTGTAGGGTCAAAACAATTACTACAACTATCGACGAACAAACAAATCAGCGACAATTGTGTGTTATGTTTACTGTATACAAACAAACACGAACGGAGCGTCGGAAACCGCAACAATTTGGGGCTACACTGAATGTTTGCTTAGATAACTGCAACATTTATCATGCTTCCCACCACAACCTTATTTCCCAAGAAATAGAGATCATTTTTAAATGGTTTGTGATTTAGATAGAAAGGTTTTAACTGTAGACGACCCGAATTTACAAGCGGGTACGACAGAACAAGTTTTGGGCTTTTTGAGATACAATCTTTCTGTTTGGCTTATATAAAATATTTAGTTTTTATACTATGTTCATGTTGTAACATGTTTTGGCATGGGGTCCGGACAATGGCCATTTACGCGATCCTAAAAAAAATAAGTTTGCTGCAAGAATGTTCTACATCATACTGCTATCGTGTAGCTCCTAGAAAACCCAATAAGAATAATTAAAATAAACTAGATTTGTTATTAGGAATGTATTACATCCTAATATTTTGGACGTGAACCACCAACCGTCTATTAAATATCAAATAAAACCGGCCAAGTGCGAGTCGGACTCGCGCACGAAGGGTGCCGTACCATTATCTATAAAAACGGCAAAAAAACACGTTTGTTGTATGGAAGCCCCCTTAAATATTTATTTTATTCTGTTTTTTTTTTATATTTTTTGTTATAGCGGCAACAGAAATTCATCATCTGTGAAAATTTCAACTGTCTAACTATCACGGTTCATGAGATTACAGCCTGGTGACAGACGGACGGACGGACAGCGGAGTCTTAGTAATAGAGTCCCGTTTTACCCTGTGGGAGCGGAACCTTAAAAAGAAAACTATATGAATGGTTTGATAATGCTATAAGCAATAAATATTTTAGTATCACAATATACAGGTGTATCCGAAATCGTGTAATTCCTTCATACCTTGTGGTCTACTAGTGACACAGATTGACCCTGCATGGATATGTTTCATCGTCATCATCCTTCAGCCGAAAGACGTTCACTGCTGGACATAGGCTTCCTCCAAAGGGGGGGGGGGGGTTCGGTAATCGCCACGCTTGGCAGGCGGGTTGGCGAACGCAGTATGGTTGTCTAAGTACTCAGAGAACGCTGCTGCCCATCCTCTAGAGAATACCTTAGTCGCCTTTTACGACACCTCCGGGCAGAGATGGGGTATGGATATGATTACAAAATATATCAAAATGAAAAAAAAAAGTTTTAACGTGATATTTTACCTCCCCAAATGAACTGACTGCGCGAAGCGATATCGCACTAGTAGTAGGTAGTAGATTTTCCGGGCTTCCATTCATTTATACGTGGTAAGGGACCATCCATTAATTACGTCACACGAATTTCATGATTTGTTGACCCCCCCCCCCCCCCCCCTCCTTGTCACAGCTGGTCACATTTTTAAGACTCCACTCTCCCTAATGTGACGTCACATATTTTACATCTAGAAATTGTGAAATTAAACAGCAGTTCCAAAATTAGTTTTATTGCCATTTAATTCTTATATACATATATTAGATTTTGAAATCTGACGTATGACGAAGGTCAGCTAGCATAACGACTCACTAAATACATTTACTGCTAGACATATTTCAAAATGTCATTGTATTTCAGTCAATTATTTATAGTTGATTTAGACAGAATGGCATTTTAAATATCATTAGCACTAAATGTATTTCACGATTCGTTGCGCAAACGGGCCTACACAATTTAATTTCTGAAAATTAAATACAATTTGTCTTAATTTTCTTTTCTTGACATTATTTTCAAAATCTACATAGTTCGCAACAATACGGTCTTTGAGATCTTTTCTTAATAATTTCATTAGTCTCTTAACATCTGTTGCTTTGAAACTTGACGCTATTGTTTCAAGTTTACTCCGCAACCAATTTCGTTCCACTCATTGAACATCACATGATAAAATATCAAAGATCTTTATATCAAAACAATAAGGTTGAAAATCGACTGAAAATTAGTCCAGAAAACGCAATTAAGAATTTTCAAATTTGACAGTTCTCGATACATTTCCCATAAATTTTGGTAATAATGGAAAATTTTGAATCCTATAAATAATGTTATTGTGTTGTTGCTGACTGAGATTGGTAAACAAATATTTCCAGTTTTGCCAGCGAACAGTTTTTATTCCATACTAGCTGTGTCCTCGCGGTTCCGACCGCGTAAGAAGTATGTCAGACACCTTCGCGCACAGTGCCAACAACAGCTGTACAAAGTTTCAACTAAGTCGGATGGACAATGCGCGTCGCATATAACTGACGAACACACGTACAATACGTACATGCATTAATTTTTAACCGACTTCGAAAAGGAGGACGTCTTCAATTAGATGTGTAGGTATCTTTTTTTGAAAATGAATTACCTACATTATAGACGAAGTTTTAATTACTATTAGTAATTATTATTAGTATTAGTGGTCCACAAATTCATTCAAAAAATTCATCAAAAAATTGTAAAATCCGACTTCAAACAAAAACTGAAAGGAGTTAAATAATAATCATAAAAAGTAACAGTTTCATAAGTCGGTGCCTTCAATTTATTTCAGCGTAGATTAGCAATAATTCTGAAACTGTTAGCTTTATCAATGGTAATTAGTTATTACACAATGGATTCTTTGCAAAATCTCGCTGAAGTCAATCTGTGGCGCAAAGACAGAGCTAGTTTTTACTGTATTGCTGAATTAACTCACTTTTTGCGATCTTCAACGTGTAAAAATATGCATAAACGCCTATATTTCCGCTTCATTAAACTGGAACAAATTTTCATAACCGCTTAATTCTGATCTGAAGCAGGAGAGGCGGCTTAATTTTTAGGGCTGCGTTATTTATAGCGTTCGTGTCACCAACACCTGCAATGTGAGGCGGCACTTGCCGGTGTGCGCGACACCCCTGATCAATGGCATTGCTGTTAGGCTTCTAGCAAAGCGGATAATATTTGTGGAATTATTATTATGAAGTAGGAAGATAGAAAACGTATCGTTGAATAATTCTTTCAAAATTAGGGGATTTAATAAATATTTTTTCGACACCGGTATCCGTTTAAGAAATATTAAGCTTTAAAATGTTTTTTTTTTTTCAATTAGATTGCTTGGGTTGGCTTTCTTTCTATTCAGTGCAACTTGATATTAGGAAGAACGGTTCCGCAAATAAATAGTGAACTTACCGGTATTTTAAGATTGACTACAAAGACCTCGTCCACACCGGGCACAAGTCACGATGCATGTGTCCCAAGTTGTACCAGGGACATGTCGACATGTCACGGCACTTGTATTAAGCACATAGCAATCTCTGCGACCTGTGCCGCAACACTGTCGCATCGCATGTTGTTCTGCCTTGCCTTTTCCCAACTACGTTCCAGTTCAGTCCAGTCTTCCAGTCTAACCTGATGCAATTGAATACCAGTATTTTACACGGAACGACTGCCATAAAACCTCCGCAACCCAGTTACTGGACAATGCCGATATCCTAAGGTTAGACCGGTTGCCAGAATTTCGGGCTTCTGACTACCCGTAACGACTGCTATAGGTATGATACCCGGGACCGACGGCTAAACATGCTCTCCGAGGCACGGAAGGGTCTCGATGTGTAACGAACGGTCACTCATGCACTTGAGTCGATCGACAAATTGGCCAAGAGGCTTATCGGCAACGATGCACGGGTCAACTCAAAGCTCCAGAGCCTTGAACATCGACGCCGAGTTGCCAGCCTACCGGTTTTTTATCGGTCACACTTCGGGGAGTGTGCGATGGAACTGCACAATTTGATTCCGCCTGGCCCTTTCCATCATCGGACTACCAGACGTACGGCAATGCGCCATCGGTACATGGTGGACGTCCCACCCATACGTCCAAAGTGTTTTGCGAACACATTCATTGTTCGCACAGCTAAGGAGTGGAATTCCCTGCCGGAGTCTGTGTTCCAGATAGTTACAACCTTGGGGTCTTTAAGTCAAGAGTGTATTAGGTTACTTCTAATCAAGCGTGCTTTGCCGTCGACCACATCATCGCTTACCATCAAGCGAGATAGTGGTAAAACACGAGACAATCGCTAAATAAAAAAATTAAGAAAACTCATCCACGCACTCACCGCCACCCGCTCAGCCACAGTAGCCTCGCATGTTCTGCGACAAAATTATATGTTCTCGGTCTGGCATTTTCTAGCCTGTATCTATAAGCCTCAAAGTCTTTGAGGTTGAAGGCTAGCAAACTTCAAGGCCCTTAAAATGAAAAACAAACAACCCAAAGAAATCAATCCCAAATTTTATTACGAAACCTTACATCTTTATGTTAACAAAAACTTAAAGCAAGGCTCACGCGACGATTAATATGTCGTATATATTTCATGGCAAGTATTCGAATCAGTGGAGTATTAGCATAAACAGACGGCAGTAAAACGTTGACGCCTGGGCTTTAGCGGTAACGGTACCAGCTGGTACCGAACATTAGGTTTTAAGAGAATTACGTCGCATTACACTCTAGTACCGTTAACGATGGAGTGTGGAATTATTTGTGGAGACTTCGCGACGTTTGACGACTATAACTTGATTGAAGGATGAAGACAATTTTAAATGTTTGATGAGCGGTTTTCATAGAATATACAACAACAGATTAACATGAAGAAGTAACTGCCTCGTTGGTGTAGGTTCTCGATCCCCAGGTCGGGCTAAAAGTTATTCTGTTTTCCCGTGTGGAATTTCTCAGTAGTAGCCCGAAGTCCGGGTTTGTGTCCGGTTGACGGCAATAGGCTCGCCCCCTATTACATGGGACTTAAAAATTACCGCTAAATGAGGGTGTTCTATATACTTTTGCCTTACCCTTCGGGATATACAAGCGTGATATTATGTTATGAAGAAGTTACTATGACGCTTGCGTGCAATGAGCTATCCATCAATCAACTTTATCGCTTAAAGCATTTAAAACTTATGGCTGGAGACAGTTACACCATACTGAACTCCGAAAAGTTCCTTTAAACCTAGTCTCTTTAAGTTTTGACATCAATTCAATCACTGCATAACTGGTTGCAAGTTTGTATCAATCTTCTCTGTGAGCTGTACAAGAATAGCTCATGCCGTGGTTAAAAAGTTTTACCAGTCAGAATGGTTAGTAGCGGGACTGACTGCTCAGGGTGCGCCGGACGCACTTAAGCATCATCACTCCAGAAGGCTCTTTTAATGCAGCCAATGTGGGGTGTTTTTTTACTTCAATGAACAAGGTCAATTATTTCATCACCTATTTCTTGAACAGCGATGATAGCCTGTCAGTTGAACGGTTACCATCCATGCAGAAGCGTCCGAATGCGAACCCGGCCCGCACCTCTAAATTTTCATGTGCACTTCATCACTTGCGTTAAGGTGAAGGAAAACATCGTGAGGAAACCTGCACACCTGAGAGGGCTCCATAAAGTTCTCGATGAGGTGTAGTCCGCCAACCTGCACCAGGCCAGCGTGGTAGACTAAGGCCTTAACCCTTAACATTCTGAGAAGAGGCCCTTGTCCAGCAGTGGGACAGAAATGAGCTGATTGTGTTATTTTATATATTTCTTAAATAAACATAACATACATACATGACACTTCTGTTAATCGAAGGGTTGGGCAGAAGTGTATATTGACAACCACATTTCGCCGTTATGTTAAAGTCCCATGTAATAGGGGGCGAGCCTATTGCCATCAACCGGGCAAAAATCCAGACTCCGGGCTGCTACTAAGAAATTCCACATAGAAAAACCCAATAACACTTTGTCCGACCTGGGGATCTAAATCAAGAAGACCTCACCACGTCACTAGACCAACGAGACAGTCAAGTCAGTATTTCTTAAATATTTGGCAAAAAATCTAATGACAATAAATTATTTACGAGATGACCTTAGTCGAAAGTAGGTTTTGCATGGTGGTAGGATCTTAACGGTCCGCCTGGCTAGCTACCACCCTCACATTAAAATCCGGCGCCAAGCAGTTTACTGTATTCCGTCGTGGGTATGTGAGAGCCAGAGGGGTATAGGGGAATTCCTCTATATCTCTGTTACTTGGATTCGTGTGTTCCATCTTAGCCCCTATCTGCGCTTACCGTCAGGTGCGACGAGGGTTAAAAGCGACCAAGTCGAGTAATAAAAGAAAAGAGGAGGAAAACTCTCATAGACACAACCAATAAGAACAGTATTTTTTCAACAAACTTACACCACGACAATAAAACTCGTCGTTTATATCTACGCATTTGGAATACCAGCGCAGCACGCGGTGTACACTGTTCACTTTTACGATCACCGTTATAGTATCCCTCGGTACTCGGCATATTTACTTTTATTGCGCCCCGACGCTACTCGTATATTGTGGGCGGTACCCGCAAACTGAATGCGCCGAAATTAAAATACCATATCGAGAAACCTTCATGCTTCGGAGAGCATGCCTTTAATCTTGGTTGTCATACCTATAACGGTCGTTTTGGCAGTCATAAACCTGAAAGCGCCTCGCGTTGATCTAGTGGTCGCAAGGGTGACTGCTGAGCAAAGTGTTATTGGGTTTTTTCGTGTGGAATTTCTCAGTAGCAGCCCGGAATCTGGATTCGTGCCCGGTTGATAGCAGGAAGCTCGCCCCCTATTACATGGGACCTAAACATCACGGCGAGTTGAGGGTTATACACCTCTGCCTAAACCTTTGGAGATTACAGGCGTGATGTTATGTAAACCTGAAAATCTGAAACCCAAGCCTACTTTAACCCTTTCTCTGTCCCGTGAATTACATATGAACAACGGCATTGTTTAACTATTGTGTCTGCTGTCTGGACAGTGAACAGTGACATTTTTTTTTTCCTTTTTGATTAATTTTTGTACTCAAGACTACTACATTACTCCAAGGTCAAGACCACATTGTTTTCTCTTATAGATCCTGTACCTACTGTATTCACTGAAATTGAAAAAAATATCCTTTTTTTTTTAAAAGGGTAACCATTGAGTTTCTTGCCGGCTCTTCTCCATAGGAAACGACTATTTGGAACCGTGCACCTAATTTCGACTTTTCATAAGCGCCTGTATTGGTTCATGTGAAACAAAATTTTTTGATTTGAACCTGTTAAGACACTAGTATGTCCCAGTAATTGCGGAGGTTATTTCCTCCTTCTCTCGTATCGATACGAGCATAGTTCATACCGTGGTAAAAAGATTAGCCAGTCAGCAAGGTTGGTCGCACCATGAGCACGGTACGTCCGGCGCACCATGAGCAGCCAGCCCCGCTACCAACCTTACTGACTGGCTAATCTTTTCACTCAACTTGTGCTGTCACGAGGGAGACAGAAAGAGATTGACACATTACTGGTCACATTTCTTTCACACACATACGTCGTATAGACGTAAGTTACTGCGCCTGACATTAACCCTGAGAGCTTACGTCGCATGGCAGGCTTAGTGCGGACGGAGATAAGAGATAATTCGATACGAGTGGATTAGTACCGCGACACTAAATACAGATTACTCCGACGTACGAACATGGCAGTGGCAGGGTTATGCCGATCCGGCCCAATTATGTACATAATACGATCTTGTGCATTAATAATATGTTTTACTTTGATAACGTTAATGTAAGCGGGGCGGGATGAAGACAAAATGTTATGACAACTGTTTTTTTTACATTATTTTACTTGCTTCGTCGGATGAAAGCGGTAACAAACCCTGTTCATTGGCCAATAGTTATTTTCTTCGTGTTGTCGCCCTACCAGTGCGGCCGCGGTCTTAGAATCTCAAAGTAATCGTGGGTGGACATAATATTGGTATTCATTACAGCTACTAGACTGTAATGAATACCAATAGATGTCCACCCAATACATTAGTCATCAAGCTCACTGACCTTGTTACAACAATACCAAAAACGCTTCAAGAAAACTTCAGGTTATGCAGCATACACGAACCTAACGAACGGGCCTCGATACCGCTAATAACCGCATGAAACCGGATTCGTTTTGTACAAAGTTTGGTCGAGTTTCAACAAATGACGAACGTTTGTTGGCTTTCATTAGCTACAGTCCGCGAGGCCTAAGCTGAGCTTTTCATTTGTGTGAATGCACATAGAATCGATTGCCAAAAAGCAGTATAAACCGGTTTGAACTAAGCAAAGGACGCGTCTGCATTCATTCTCACACAAATGCAAAGCTCAGCTTGGGGCTGGTGGACTGTTCATAAAGGCTAACCTACATTACTATTCTGCCTAGCCTTTCCCCAACGATGTTGGGTTCAGCTTCCAGTCTAACCAGATGCAGCTGAATTCCAATATTTTACACGCAACTGCACCACAGTTACTGGGCAATACCGATATCCTAAGGTAAGACTGGTTGTCAGCCCTCAGGCTTCTGACTACCCGTAACCACTGTCATGGGTATTCGTATGACACCCGGGACCGACGGTTTAACGTACTCTCCGAGACACGGAAGGGTCTCGATGAATAACGAATAGTCATCCATGCACTGACCGCGATAGGTGCAGCTTAACTTTGCAAAACATATAATCCGCGCGGTTTTTAATTAGCCACGTACGGTAGGTACGGTACGGTCTAAGTACGGTGCATTACACGCCGCCAATGAAATCGTAAAGCCGTCTACGCACGTACGAACACGAACATAGCGAACACAAACGAAGACGACACGTTTGGTGCAGTGGCTAAGCGATTGGCTTCTGCGTTACAGGTCTTGGGTTGGATTCCCACACGCAACCAAAATTTGAATGGCCTACAGACGGTTGTTTCGGGTCTGCCCGTTTGTGTATGTGAGATTTGAGCCTGTAACCCACGATACAAGAGAAATCTTAGACTGGGGCAAAGTTTTTTTTAAAAAAGAAAGAAAGAATCATCAAACTTGAACGTTTGGTTCGTACGTATGGACGACACATTCGGACACGAACGCGAACATAGTTCGAATCGAGTTCGCGCACAACAGTCGTGAACTCTATCATAATAGCCATGGCGGCGACGTTGGAAGTGTTCGATTGTGAAGTAGCGGAAAGTCTTCGAACACCATCCATACAGAACATACTAATAGGATCGCCGCAAACATGTTTGACGAACAGAGTGTTCGATGTTCGTTAGTGGTACGCACGTGCGAACCAAGTTGTTGCGTATCATGCAACGCAACTTAGGTCGTACGTGCGTACGCGGCTTAACAAAACGCGCATGCACAAAATATTCATACTATTGTTACAGTACGCTAATTTTTGTAAATAACAAGGAACAAGACCCCGTTGGGACGGTATGGAACAAAATTTTAAACTGCTTACAACTTGTGCACTGTGTTTTTAGCCAATTCACTTTGCATTCGTATAAAACAAATAACTAGAAAGTTCCGTTAAAGCTAAATGTGCACTAAATATTGTAAATGTCGAATTTTGTAGAGAATTTGTAGCCGTATCATGTTCTAAAGTTCTGGAGTTAGCACTGGAACATGCTCTATTAGTTATGAAAATTTTAGTTAAATATGTGTACAGTGTACGTTTGCTATCATGATCCTGCAGTCTGAAATACTTATTTTGCTAGCTTCATAACTAAGCAAAATTATACTTTAGCGTTTTGGAAAATATTTGCGCCACACTTCCCTTCATTTATCTCACTTTGACATACTATTTTCTATTTCTCAGCCTAACGATATTATTAAATAAGCATAATCACCCCATTATAGCCTCACTGCTAGGCATGGACCTCTTCTCAGAATGAGAAGGGTTTTAAGTCTTAGTGCGTACACACGTAGAAAGCGGGTTGCCGGCGCCGATCTGTCAGCGCTTGTCGGTGCTGGTCCGCGCAGTTAGTCGGCGCAGGTAGTCTCTATACTGTGTGGCAAACCAGCGCCGACAAGTTCCGAACTGCTCCGATAAGCGCTGGTAGGCCGTCATTTTTTGCTGTATTTGCAAGGGAATAAGGCGTATTTTTTGTTAAAAAATGCCAGCCCCTGCGTTTACTCGCTTCCTTTATGTAGGCGGTTACCTGCACGCACCAGTACCGACAAGCGCTGGCAGGTCGGCACCGGTTACCCGCTTCCTATATGTACTTATACGCCCTTAGTCCACCACGCTGACTCGGTGCGGGATGGCGGGATATAGACACCACCGAGATTTTTTAGAGCCCTCTTAGATGCGCAAGTCATTATCAAATTCTGATCCGCACCTGAATTCGAAAAGTCAGAGGTGCGGACCGGGTTCGAACTCACGCTCCCCTGCATGGAAGGCAAGCGTTCAGCCGCTAGACTATGACTGTTCTTTTTACATTATCAACATTTGGAATTCATATTTTTTGCAAGTATTTCATCCTAATGATCGCAATGACCTAATTTCTTCTAATTTTTCACAGGTAAGACCAAAACTTTCATCTAATCATTTCTCTAATCTTTGGGGTGCACGAAAAGAGCCTCCACGAGTGACGATACTTCAGTACGTCCGACGCACCCTGGATAGTCAGCCCCGCTACCATCCTTGCTGACTGGCTAATCCTTTCACCACGGCATGAGCTCTTCTTATATAGCTCGTACCGACACGATAGAAGAAGAATCTAATATCGAATAGATTTATTGTTATCGGGATATCACGATAGCATAAATATTCGCCAAAAGGCCTAAGTGTGTCTTAAAAGTTAGCATAGTTAGTTTTAAATAAATAAGCAGCTCTCATTTGCGAGATCTCGGTTAAGTGTCGTTTAGATTTGGCTTCAGCTGAATTTGAAATTAAAAAGTTGTTAAGTGTATGGAATTTAACTTTATGATAGCTCGTCATGGGACATTTCTCAAATGGGAGCTGTTCGCTAGGCAACAATTGACGTGCGACATGTCACGTTCAACATATTTAACAACATTGCCAAATGAAGCTTAGTACGCGTCAGGTTGTTGCACCTTGTCGCTCATCATGTTTTACCATGTTGCACTACTATTGAGCAATATGGTGCACGTAAACTGTTACCTTTATCTACTTATCGTATAGTTCTCCCTCGGTATGTTCTGAGATTTATGATATGACACTTATTTCGAGCGTCTCTCAGTTCAGACGCGTTCAGGATCAAAATTATCGAACACGAAAAAAAAATGCGTTTAAAAAATTTTTGGAATGTCCCATCAAGTTTTTACAACTTTTTACTAATTCTGCCGTTTTGTTTTGCAAGGATTTAAGATTTGATCCCTCAGTTCAGATGTACATTTTTATTATACAAATAAAATAGCAGTAATACTAATCGTATAGTTCTCTTGCAAGATAAATACGATTTACGAAGCGAAATAAATACAGCTAAATTTAATTATGCAACCGCACGTTCTATTAATTAATTTATGTAACTAACTTGTGGCTGCAGTAATGTGATATTACTCGTTGCACTTAGGGGGAATACCCACAAAACAAACTAATAACAGAAGTTTAATTTCAATTATGTAAACTGTAGAACGGCGCCGGCCCGAACAAAGGCCCTGGGGCCTAATTCTCCTAAAATAAATCTTGAAAAATCACAAGCGAACCAAGGCCGAACCGTTCATTCAGACAGTTCTCAATTTCAAAAGCTATCAAATTGTTTGACACAAAAAACAAAATCAATCATTTTGAAAGTTTTCAAAAACAAAAACTGACTGACGGTTGTGGTTCGATTGCGTTTGGCAACAATTTATTTTAGGAGCCATAACAATTTATTGGGCCCCTGGACGAATAAATAAAACTTCGCCCCTTGAAACACATATTACGTAAATTTCTCTTTTTTTATACCAGCCGGTCAGCTGGCGATGACTCACCATGCCGCCCTCCATGTTTGAGCGCCCTTAGCCGGCGCCTAGTTTGTCTATAATCATGATCGGGTTGGCCCTGCTGTAGGGCCAAAAACTTTACTGTGGCCGATGCAACTTTAATGTGAAGTTGCTATCCAGACAAACCGTATAGGTCCTACTACCAAGCATGCTGGGTTTTGTTGAATTTTAACACGCGTCTATTCCCAGCGTGCGGTGAGGAAGTTTTATATTCTATCCCATACCCACACGGGATAAATGCTTGATGTCTTCAGCTGTCGCTGCGAGCGATGCACTACCTCGCCCCGCCTGTCCCGCCTCTTCCGCCGTAGAGTCGACGATACAAGTAAGCACGTCGACACCTCGCCGTGCTTACTCAGCAGCTGCTGCACAACCTCCCATACAAAAGGAGCAGCAAAAACAACAGACCGACAAATTAAAGAGTCATGGTAAACCGGCTCACAGCAACGTTCCTTCAGTCCAGAGGAAAGAGCACGCAGACAAGGAAGGCTTCGTAACAGTGGAGAAGAAGCGAAGGAAGCCCACTTACCGCAATCAATGTGGTACCGGACTGACAGGACCGAATATGCTACTGCGTCCTGCAATACCGTCGACGCAGCTGTACGTTTCCCGTCTGCTTTACTCCACGCAGGTTGAGGAGATCGTGGAGTATATCAGAATAAAGACAAAGTGGAACTTGAGAGTTGAAATGTTGGAGTCGCGCCATAACGTTAACTTCAAGTCGTTTGTAGTGCGGTTTCCAACTCAACACCAAGATATCTTCATGAAGAAAGACTTTTGGCCGAAAAGTGTCGTATACCGACATTTTCGCGGAAGATTACGTGACACCACGCAGCGCAACACGACATTTATTTTCGTTGGATCCCAGTTTTGAATCCCAGTTTAATATTTTTGGCGTTGGATCCGTCAGCACTTCGTGTACAATAGTTTTTAAGTAATATTTTAATAAATTAGTAGTAGTTTTTAATGTAAGTTTATTTCAATGTATGTATTCGTATGAATAAATATATAATATAATATTTGTAGTCTTTAATAGTAGTAATATTGTATGTGTATCTATTAGTTTCGCCTAGCTTCCACGATACAGGGAATCGTAGTGTGGGAGCTAGTGCCAAATGTAAAATTGTTATTATGTAAGTTTATTATTGAATAAAGTTTATTATTATTGTATTGTAGCTATTTTAATAAAAATTTTACAGTGTGTGTTACATAGGATCTTTAAATATACAACCTCGTCACATTCCGTGGGTGTTATTACGAGTCTGAGATATAATATCACAATGGAAATCAGTACAAAAGACTAGAGTGGGCGAACAGTTTTTGTTGACGGTAATTTTTAAATTACTTTAGAATTCAAAAGAATACCGAATGAACAAAAATACTCGATATGATTCGCAACATTGCATGCAATGTTCATAACAGACAAAGAGAGCCATAAAATCACTGAACGAAATGCAAATGAAATAAAAAGTACAAAATCGCATGGAATGGTTTGATATAAAACTCAAAAGTGAGTGGAAGTCGAGACAAGTTGGAAGTTTTTATCTTTTCTCATTTTAATTTTTACAGACTACGAAAGGCTTAAAGTTTGAATTGTCCATAATTATAAGCATGTTGATCAACCATCGCAAAGCTTACTTTAAAATAAAAATTACAGCAACTTTAATAAATAAAATAAAACAAAATAAGGTATTTGAGTGCCGGATATAATTCTACGCATGTTAGTAACTAAAACGCATGAAAGAATCGTACTATAGTGCAACAAATCTAAGAAGTACCTTTTGACAGCTGTAAGATTCTCAGATTTATTAGACTAGGCATGTCGTCAGTGCCGTGATTGGCCGCCGAATTTAACCAGTAGCCAATCGAATTGCTCGGCGAGCTTCCGTTCAGACACCAGAGATAGAATGTGAAACATCAAAAGATATTACTTAGATTTTTTGCACTATAGTACGATTCTTTCATGCGTTTCAGTTAGTAACATACGTAGAATTATAGATAAAATAATAGAAACTAAGAAGGGGATTTGAATGCTGCTTACTCAAATACCCTTTTATTTTTATTTTAAAATAAAAGTTGTTTTAGGCTAGGATTCCTTCTTTATCGTAGGAGCATTCGTCATTGTAGAACCTAAACCTAATTCGCTGAAAATTAACAGCCATATATTTTTAGTTAGTAATAATTAATGCATTAGTCGCATTCGCACAGACAGTTCGTGTAACAGTTTTAGCGCGCTAAGAGGAATTTTCATGCATTCGCAGAATTTAACAACTACCGGTAAACCGGGGTTACTTTCAAATACAGGGGCGACATTGATTGTTACTAAACATTTTGCATTTGGTTAAATATCTGTGTGAAAATGGAACTTGTGCAGTTTAATTTAATATTGTAGGGAACGTTGACAGTTTTCCTATTTTACCATTCAGTATAGAGGTGTCTACGATGTTAGATGGCGATGATAAAAAATATTAAATGACACCCCTGAATATGTAAAAAAACGAGTTTTAGATTTTTCGATTGGGGCTACTTTGAAATTCAATGATAGAACAGAGATCATCAAAGTAGAAGCTCTACGGTCCAAGTTTGATAAGGAACATTTCTCCTTTTTGCTATCGAAAACTGTGCTCTATAGTTTTTTTTATCTAGTCTATGTGATTTTATATATCTCAGTTAATTGAGTCTACATAAAATATTTTTGATGTAGCAGCTAAAAGCGAAAATAAATAAGATACAAACACATGAAGCTCAAAAAATTGATCAAAGTAACCCCGTTCTACGGTACCTTACATATTGTTAATGCTAAATGAATTTTCGTAAATTAACGAACGCCAATGCTAATTATTCCATCGCTAGTACTCGGCCTGTCATAGGTAAGCTGGAAAGTTACTACACCAGGCATTGACGTAGCTACGTCAATAACACCAGGCAAGCAATTATTGGTAATTGAGCCAGCACTCACGCTCCAGTAGAGTTAAAGTTGGATGAGTGTACTAGAAAAACTCTCTGCGTTTTGTGGTTGAATGGCTATACGACGCTACGGTCGTCAGATTCAGCATGAAGTTACTTTATACAGGGTGTTAACGAAATCGTGTAATTCCTTCAAACCGCGTCATTTACTAGTGACACAGATTAACCCTAAATGAGAATTTTCAAAACTACCAAAAAAAACATTTTTTTTTTTTGGTTTTCAATTTCTGAGTCTTTTTAGAGCGTTGAGTTATCTGACTGCAAAGCGCGATATCGCGTTAGTCGTTTCTGCCAGCCGTTTCATCGTACTTTTATTAATTTATGCGTGGCATCGAAATGTTCACACAAATAAAATATTTTTTTTGCAAAAAAAAAAAAAATTTTTTACTAAATCCTTATTAGGTGGTTTAGATATGATCAGAACAAAACCGCATGAAAAAAAAAAAAAAATTTTTAATCAAGCTAAATCCCGTGCGGGGCCAGTCTACACCAGTAGTAGATCATGTGGTTTTAAGGAATTACACGAATTCGTTAACACCCTGTATACTTTATACAACAGTCGTACATATGCAGACTTTTAATGCTTAGGCAGTTATCTTACTGAGTTTCATCTGCATGATGGCTTGGATTCTGTATAAACTTTACAACAATTAATAACCTCAAATTATGGCACACGCGAGTGTTGTGAATATTAAAACTTACTTGAATTAAGACTGAGAAAGAAGGAATTATGATTTGTTTTCTTAGAACAGTTTATTAAATGCACCATTTCATTTATGTGTAAAGTTTAGATGAGTCTTGTTAAATAGTCTATTCTGAAAGATAATAAATAACTAGCCCGACTATTCACTTTTAAAAGCCCTCTTCTTCTCTCGTGTTAGCACGAGCCATACGAAAATAGCTCATGCCGTGAAACCGGCTGTAGTCACTGTTGAATCAATTACAAACGTTCTTTGGCTTAATGTGAAGAGTCGCCGACTTGAAATGTTTACCACCCTAAAGTCTATAATTGCTTGCACATTACTTTTTCATAAGGTCGATATGACATAAGTTGTTATGACATCTTAAACCTTATTGCGCACTGTGTGAGAAGGAATCGACTTTGAAATCTGATAAACAGGGTACGTATTTGAATATCGAAGATTAAAATACCTACTGTTAAAATATCGATGTTCATAGGTTACGTATCATAATACCTACGTTTATTCTAACTATTTTCAACTTAACTACGGTTGATTCACATATGTTCATAACGCATAATGGTCGACTCAACTACAGTTTAACTTACCTAATCTTGATTAAACTAAAATTAATTGCACTAACGAACGATTCATCTAATGATTTTTTAAGATATTGGATGTTTCAACTATGTATGAAATACCTAATGGACGACTCGCCTACAGTTTATTAATACTGATAATTAGACAATGGTGAAAACATTTCTGCGAGCAACTTGGAAATAGCGCTCGCCGGCCGCTGCCGCGGCACCGCTCGCTTCGCTCGCTCGGCTCGCGCGCGGTTGGTCACAGTTCTAACCTAACCTAACCTATTTCACTCAGTTCAAAATGATGAATCATACAATCTGCCTGCGACTAGATAATTAGACAATGGTAAAACATTTCTGCGGCAGATTGTATGATTCGTCATTTTGAACTGGGTGAAATAGGTTAGGTTAGGTTAGAACTGTGACAAACCGCGCGCGAGCCGAGCGAGCGAAGCGAGCGGTGCCGCGGCAGCGGCCGGCGAGCGCTACTTCCAAGTTGCTCGCAGAAATGTTGTCACATATACAAAATCACCAGTAAGACAAACACAAGACCACAGATAAATCAACAGTAGGTGAATCGTCCGTTAGTTTAATCAACGTTAGGTGAATTAATTGTAGTCGAATAAACCGTAGATGAATTCTCCATTATGGATTTCGTCCATTAGTTATTACAAAAATAGGTGAAACGATCTTTAGGTGTTTTAAACGGTAGGTCTTTTGATCGTAGTTAAGTTGAAAATAGTTAGAATAAACGTAGGTATTATGATACGTAACCATGTTCATAACATCGAAAATGGAAATATCGAACGACCATAAAACCGAAAATTAAAATAACGAAAGTTTATAGTATCGAATGGTTAAATATCCTACGTCCAATATATCTAAAATCTAAATATCTACAAAAGTTACATCGAAAGATCCAAATATCGAAATACAGATTATCGAATGTCCTAAATATCGAAGTACAAACTATCGAACGTCCTAAATATCGATGGTTACGTATCATAATACCTAAGTTTGTTCCCACTATTTTCAAGATAACTACGGTCAAAAGACCTACCGTTTAAAACACCTAAAGATCGTTTCACCTATTTTTGTAATAACTAATGGACGAAATCCATAATGGAGAATTCATCTACGGTTTATTCGACTACAATTAATTCACCTAACGTTGATTAAACTAACGGACGATTCAACTACTGTTGATTTATCTGTGGTCTTGTCTTACTGATGATTTTGTATATGTGACAACATTTCTGCGAGCAACTTGGAAGTAGCGCTCGCCGGCCGCTGCCGCGGCACCGCTCGCTTCGCTCGCTCGGCTCGCGCGCGGTTTGTCACAGTTCTAACCTAACCTAACCTATTTCACCCAATTCAAAATGACGAATCATACAATCTGCCGCAGAAATGTTTTTACCATTGTCTAATTATCTAGTCGCAGGCAGATTGTATGATTCATCATTTTGAACTGAGTGAAATAGGTTAGGTTAGGTTAGAACTGTGACCAACCGCGCGCGAGCCGAGCGAGCGAAGCGAGCGGTGCCGCGGCAGCGGCCGGCGAGCGCTGTTTCCAAGTTGCTCGCAGAAATGTTTTCACCATTGTCTAATTATCCGTTAAAAAGAAAGTTAAGAAAACACAAAAATCTTTGAGTCATAGTTTATTTACATATAATTAGGTCATTAAGTTGAACTTAAAACAGGAATTATTAAAGAAAAGTAAAGGTGTTTGTTAAAAGTTAAAAGCGCTCAGTATTAATAAACTGTAGGCGAGTCGTCCATTAGGTATTTCATACATAGTTGAAATATCCAATATCTTAAAAGATCATTAGATTAATCGTTCGTTAGTGTAATTAATTTTAGTTTAATCAAGATTAGGTAAGTTAAACAGTAGTTGAGTCGACCAATATGCATTATGAACATATGTGAATCAACCGTAGTTATCTTGAAAATAGTTATAATGAACTTAGGTATTATGATACGTAACCATATCGATGGGTACATATAATATTTGAACATCGAAAATTAATATACCTACGTGTAAAAATGGGTTAATTTTCAACATTTAATACATTCATTAATTCACCCTAAAAATACGTACCTACAAGTTAAAATATCGAAAAAAAAATGATATAAGTAGTATGAGTGGAAAAAGGTTGCTTCTGCAACGTCTCCGGCGCTACGGGAAGTGCAACCCCTTCGCCCTTGCGTAACAAAGAATAGGCACCCATGTTCACCTCCGCAGCTTCGGCTTGCTGGTCGCCTCCGGCGACCAGCCTCAGCCGCTACGGCTCCCACGGGTGCCTATGCTTTGTTACAGCGGGCGGGGGTTGCCCTCCCTTCGCGCCTCCGGATTTTTATATACACTCTAGGGGTAACAGCCAAAAGACTACGTAAATTCGGGGTGCCCCAATTCGGTTTTGGAACAATTTCGACCTATTTCATCCATGAAAATCAGTGTCTAGTGTACAAGCATAGGTCAATCGTGAAGGTATTATTTAGGTCTTTAAATTAAAATATTTTCTTGAAAGTCAATATGTTGTGCTACTAAAGTTAGTGACAGAAACGTATCGCTGCAAAACCGACTCCACGTAGTCTTGTCTGCCCTACCCCTAGAATGTAATTTATAATCGCGTAGGCGCGGAGGGGCGAGGCAAACCCGCGAGCTGAGGAGCAGGTGGTTTTAACACCCGCCGCCGCAGCTGAGGTTGGCCGGCCAAGCCGGCCAACAAGCCGAAGCTGCGGTGGTGAGCGTTCAGACCATCTGCGACGTTAAGCTCGCGTGGGACTGCCGGAGCCCTGCAGCGCCGGAGCCGTGACAGAAACCATACCTACAGAAACCTAATTTTTTTTCGGTATTTCAACTAGTAGGTATTTTTAACGTAGATATTATGAATTTAGATGTATGAAATGTTGATATTTTGAACTTAGGCATAATGTCATTCGATATTTTGAATCATTCGAAATTTTAATCACTCGGCATTTCAATCTTCGACGTTTTAAGCTTAGGTATAACTATTTTCGACATTTTGATATAATCGATATTTAAATTTTCGATGTTTTGAACATTGGTATTTTAAGCGTAGGTATTTTAATCTTCGATATTCAAATACGTACCCGATAAACATTTCGAGTCCGCGACCATACGTACCGTTAGCAATGCTACTACTACCATACGATCATAGAACATTTTCTTAATGAAGTCGCCGTTGCTTCTTCCTTGCCTTATCTGGCCTCGGCCTAAGGATCACTTGACTGTGATGTTTCTAAAGGGCAGTTCAGACTACGCTATTAGCTTATACCAAATATTATATAGCACAACGATATTGCTCAGCATACATTTTATATGGATACGTTCACACAACGCTATACTATAAAATATTAGCTTGCTGTACGCGATAAACTTGACCGATTCTCAGAGCTATATCATATGATTCTCCGGTCCCCGCCCCGCCTCACTTCTACCCCGTCCGTCGCCCGACGGATCGCCGTCAAATAACTTGCTATACATAGTAGACCGGCTTGCGATATAGCGTATAGTGTGAACGTCATGCTATATAGTTATAGCTTATGATGCAATACGCTTTACTATATAGCGAAATAGTATAACGTAGTCTGAACTACGCTTATCTCTTTGATATCAGATTCTCTTTCCTCTCCAGCCTATAGACGAGCAGCTGACATAATATTGTGTCTCCATCGGCTTACAATAATCTTTTCAAAGTAAAGCATATATTAATACACAAGGTCTTATTATGTACACATTTGGGATGGATCGGCATAACCCTGCCACTGCCATGTTCGTATGTCGGAGTAATCTGTATTTAGCGTCGCGGTACTAATCCACTCGTATCGAATTATCTCTTATCTCCGTCCGCACTAAGCCTGCCATGCGACTTAAGCTCTCAGGGTAATGTCAGGCGCTGTAACTTACGTCTATTCGACGTATGAGTTTGAAAGAAATGTGGCTTGTGTTATGTATCAATCTCTCTCTGTTTCTTTCTCGTAACGGCACGAGCTATATAAAAATGGCTCATGCTGTGAAAAGATTAGCCAGTCAGCAAGGTTGATAACGGGGTGACTGCCCAGGGTGCGCCGGACGTACTTAAGTATCGCCTCGCGTGGAGGCTCTTTTCATGCACCCCCTTTAAAAACCTATTGAATGTTTTAGCACCGTATTGCCTCAATCTCTCTTAAGCTTTAGCAGGGTAGGTATTTGTTATATGAACAGCGAATCCCCTTGGATATCCTCGAACCAGATTTTTTACACAGATTTTTAAAGGGTGTAAACGGATTCTTGTAATTCTTTCAAACCGCGTGTCTACTGGTGACAGATCCTGTCCATGTCATTTTTCAAAATCAAGAAAAAAAAACTTTATATTCTCTTTCGACATCATTTTAGCGCCCCGAGTTAACTGACTGCAAAGAGCGATATCGCGCTAGTCGTGCCCGCCAGCTGTGCCGGCGGGCTTTTATTCGTTTGTGCGTGGCATCGAAATGTTCTATCACATAATATTTTTTTCGCTTTTTTTTTATTTAGTCCTTTTTAGGTGGTTCAGATACGATCACTTACCCACACAAGAAAAATCATTTTTTTTAATTTTCAATTCATTTAAATACTGTGCGGGCTTCTATACCAGTAGTAAATCATATTTATGATTAATTACAGTTTACTCAGGTCGCGAGGTCGCGAGTCGAACCCACTCGTTGTCGAAATCGACTCGCGAATCGCCGCGTGATCAGCTCATGATTAAAGGCTCCGTTTGGGTCCGAAACCAGTCTGGCAATCCCGAAAAATGCACGTGAGTGAACTGTAATTAATCATAAATATGAATGTGTCTCACGAAAGTGATAATACAAAGAAAAAGTAGTAGACCATGTGGTTTAAAGGAATTACACGAATCCGTTTAAGCTGTATAATTAAACTTATCAACGCACAGGCTGATGTCAAAAGATTCGTTATGTAGCCTTCGTAAACACAAACCAAACAGTACACAACATACTTTATACTGACATGGAGCTGATAGGTATATGTGCCACATTTTTAATTAGCAGAAAAATATTTAAACCATCCCATAAACCGTCGCGTGGCTCCAATGAAATATGCATGACGTCACTGAGCAGTCACAACATTCGCGCCAACAATGTCCGAAACTGTGTTGTGCCTGTTTTCCATTGTGTGACGTCATCGCTGCGTTTATTAACTCGGAATGACAGAGACATGATCTGTATGGAAGACCAGTGGCAGCTGAATGTTGTTTCAGTAGGCAGCTGCTTAATTAACCTTTTCACTGGCGACGATGTGATGTGATGTCAAAAAGATATTAAAATGTTTAAAAAAATAAAATCTATTTCTGACGGCAGGTCTGATATGTTTTTTCTATGTTTATCGCGCGTATCATATGATTTTCAAAGTTAAGCTGCACTTGCTGCGGTCAGTCCGAGGATGGGTGACCATTCGTTACACATCGAGACCCCTCCGAGCCTCGGAGAGCACGTTAAATCGTCGGCCCCGAGTGTCACACGAATACCTATGACAGTCGTTACGAGTAGTCAGAAGCTCGAAAGTATGACAACAGACGGTCTAACCTTAAGATATCGGCATTGCCCAGTACCTGGGTTGTGGAGGTCTGATGGCAGTCACTCCGTGTAAAGTGCTGGTATTCAGCCGCATCTCGTTAGACTAGAAGCGGACGCCACGTTGACGTCCCACGCTTATTGAGAAAAGGCTACGAAGAAGGAAGGTCTGGTAGATTTTTTAGGTCACAGTATAAGTAATGATTTTAAATGACACCCATCTTACTTTTGAGTACGTGTTTAGTTATCTTTATAAATGTAAAAATAAAAATCAGATTTGCGTACTTGAAAATCAGAATAGAAATATTGCTAATAAAAATACAGGAAAAAGAGTAACTCAAAGTACCGCAAGAACGAGTATTTCCTACAAATACACGTATTATCCTATTTAAGATGTTGAGCTTATTACTAAACTTATATTGAATTATTACTAACATAAATAACGACTGCCTCGTTGGTCTACTGGTTTCAAACGCGACTGCTGAGCATGAGGTCCTGGGTTCGATGCCCAAGTCGGACAAAGGTGTTATTGGGTTTTTCCGTGTGGAATTTCTCAGTAGCAGACCGGAGTCTGGATTTGTGCCTGGTTGTAGACTCGTCCCCTATTGAATGGGATTTATACATCACGGCAAATTGAGGATGTACTGTACACCTCTGCCCAACCCTTCGGGGATCATAGGCGTGATGTTATGTTGTTATATAAACCTGAAAGTCTGACACCCAAGACTATCTTAAGATACTGGTATGTCCTAGTAATTGCGGAGGTAACGCGTCATCCTACGTGAGCGATCTACAAGCGACGCGAAGCGGTGTGGCGCGACGCGGAAACAACAAACAGTCGATACATATTGAAGTGGCCTATGTGACCAAACGCACGTGGAGTGCGGTGCGGCGCGGCGCGAAGCGAACGCTGTCAGTTGGCTTGATATTTTCACGCGAACTGGATGCGGTGCCGTACAGTGCTACTGAATAACGGCGGCGCGCGGCGAGCGGTACGCGAGCTCGTAGGACAAAGCCGCCGCTTCGCACCGCATCGCATCGCTTCGCAATTCGCGTCGCTTTAAACCGCCTACGTAAGACGTCGCGTTAGAGATCTTCGTCTGTCTTCTCTCCTATCGGTACGAGCATAGATCATGCCGTGATGAAAAGATTAGCCCGTCAGCTAGTTTGGTCCCAAGGCTGGCTGCTCATGGTATACAGAAAATACAGGCAGTACAGCATACAGTGGAAATACAGGAGTAATTATGTTTATAAATCACGAGATGCCATAAACACCAATACATTATCATAAATGAACCAGCGACGACAGTGCTTCGTTTGAAAATGTACAAGAGTGTGTAAAACACATTTTCAAACCACTATTAAAATCAAAACATCAACAAGACTACTAAAACAGACACAAACTGCACAACATTAATAAATCAAGTAAAATTACATCTCTAGCGAGCGGGAGTCATACGGTGTAATCTTTATTAGTGGAAACTTTTCACTCTGTATTAGTCCCCGGGTCCTCGTTCGCTTTACAAATTGTTTTACTGCATACACACGTGAAATAACGACCGAAGTCAAAACGTTGTCTGTATAAACTTCACATGTTGGCGGCAAATGAAAGGTGGACAATAATAACGATGTAAGTAAAAAAATAATTGAATAACGTCATAAAATGAAAGCTATTTATTTTTCAACACAAAAGACCAGAAAGTTTTATTGTAGTACTAGCTTTTGCCCGCGGCTCCGGCCGCGTTAAAAACTAACTAACTAAAAAAACTCTTAACACATTACTAAAGTTTCTATAATAATATAATTCAACCGTGATTCGAAAGACACGTGGCGCTATCTATGAACGTTATTGTTGTTTTCCTCGGGAACAGTACTTTTTTTTAGCATGAAAAGTGTCCGTTTCTGTACACCTGACAACGTATGTTTAAAATTTCAGGATGATCGGTTCAGTGGTTTAGGCGTGAAAAGGTAACAAACAAACAAACTTACTTTCGCATTTATAATATTAGTTAGGAGTTAGGATGTTTTTAACTAAAAAGTGGTGGCAGAGGTGTATAGTACACCCTCATTTCGCCGTTATATTCAAGTCCCATGTATAAGGGGGCGAGCCTATTACCACCATCTGGGCACAAATCTAGAGCCCGGGCTGCTGCTGAGAAATTCCACTCGGAAAATGCCAATAAAACTTTGCCTCACCTGGGGATCGAACCCAGAACTTTACGCTCAGCAATCGCGCTTGCAACCACTCGACCAACGACACAGTCTAAAAAGTAAGCTATCACTAAAAACACTCACATAAAATATACAACGACTTTCATTTGGAACAATTTTATTAATATCAGTGGACCTAAGGACCAAAAATTACTAAAAGATTCCAAGCATAACAAAAATATTTCGCAAATCACAATAATCGTAAAAAATTATCACATAGCCGTAATATAAGTAAACATTTTAATTTACAAAAACAAAGAGCAAGAATGTAATTTAAGCAAAAATGTCATAACGCACAAAAATCCGGGCGCACGATGTACCTACGAAAGTACGTAAAACGCGTATCGTAGGTTTACGTCGCGTCGCCGTGCACGCGTTCAGAATATTTTGCATCACGGAAAAAATTACAAGCGCCCCAAACGCCGTTCTTCGTATTCAATTAAAATTTTATGAAACCTACGTATGTTATGTACTCGTAGGCGTGTTATATGATATTACGGTTTTGCGTTTTTGGCATAAACTAAACTACAGCCCACACGACGACGAACCCACACAGGCGTTTTTCAAACGATTTTCATCGACTAACTTCATGAGGATTCAGCAATACCATAGAAATAATTCCGTTTTTATGGTTCCGTACCCAAAGGGTAAAACGGGACCCTATTACTAAGACTCCGCTGTCCGTCCGTCTGTAGTCTGTCACCAGGCCACTCATGAACCGTGATAGTTAGACAGTTGAAATTTTCACAGATGATGTATTTTTGTTGCCGCTATAACAACAAATACTAAAAAACAGAATAGGTACGGAACCCTTCGTGCGCGAGTCCGACTCGCACTTGGCTGGTTTTCTTATAGTACAGCTGCTGATAAAGGATTCCTTCTGGGGAAATGATACCACTGTTGAATACTGCTCATTAATGAAATTGAAGTATAAAAATTGCCCTAACTGACTCACCATAATTTTTCATGGATTCTGTTCGCGCGGTTGACTCGATATGAAAAGGAAAAATTTGCGCGTGCCGCCGTATAGTAGGCAGCAGGTATTTTTCAGTAAGGGCACGCCGCAATAGCGGCGGTAAGACCCGTTATGGAGGAGTGGCTGGAGAGGCGGCATGGCGCCCTCAGCTTCCGGCTGACGCAGGTGCTCTCGGGACATGGATGTTTCGGGAAGTACCTGTGTCGTATAGGCCGTGAGCAGACGCCCGGATGTCACTACTGCGCCGACTGCCCTGAGGACACGGAGCTGCACACGCTGCAGGCGTGCCCTGCGTGGGCGACGCAGCGCCGTGAACTAGTGGCGGCAGTCGGTGGTGACCTCTCGCTTCCGGCCGTGGTTCTGTCCATGGTCGGGAGCAAGAGTGCGTGGGAAGCCGTCACCTCCTTTTGCGAGGTGGTGATGGCAACCAAGGAGGGAGCGGAGAGGGAGAGAGAGGCGACGGCCACTCTCCCTTCCCGCGCCAGACGCACCGGGCGCCGCCGGAGGGCGCGCGACGATCTCCGGCCACCCTAGTGTGTGGCCTGCGGGCGACGGGTTAGGGGACCCGTCGCCCGACCAGTAACAGGCCCGAGAAGGCGGCGCGCATTGTTCCGTGCGCGCCTCTCAGGAGGACGTGGGGCAAGGCCCCACAGAAGGAGAGGTCCGCCAGGGGCTGGCAGACCGAGGCCTGCCGGGGTTGCGGCGCATGCAGCTGCGAATCCCGTGACCCCGGCCAAGGGTCAGGAGAAGGAACACCGTGGGTTTTTAGCCGGTAAGAGTCCGGCATAACCCTTCGCCATCCCCGGGCGAAGGGTATCCATGAGGATTTTCCCACGATAAAAAAAAAAAGGTATTTTTCAGTAAAACAGGCACAGATAATAACCCATAAATCCTACAAACACCATAACTATTTCTGCCACCAAGCATTGCTATGTTCCGGTTTGAAAAATATGGGTGCCGGTGAAAATACAGGCACATTTAGACTTTCCAACTTTGTCTTGTTGGCAACGCATCAGCAAGCCTATTGGTGATGTAGATATATACAGCAGTAAACACTTAACGTATGTGTGGTGCCGGACGTTGTAATGTAACAGACGGCCCTAGGACCTCCTGAGAGCACGTCTGCCACACCAGTTGTAAGGAATGTGACGTTATCCGTGAATCCTACCTATCTATCCCTAGTCGGGCAAATAAGGAAACACTTAACACACAACAATTTTATAATACGATAATAAAGAAACAGTCAGTAGATTGAATTTATAATATTTATATCAACATAAAATAAATAGAAAATATATTGTATCAGAAAAACATCACCATGGTGTCAAAAAAAAACAATCCAAAGTCTCCTCTAATTTCAATTCCTATCTGTCATTCCAAAAAAAAGTATAAAATATAAAAATGGCCAGTAGGTAGGTGAATGACTATGAAGGTAGTTACACTCTTCATACTCTTACAACATTAAACTACTACTACTACTCCTACTGGTAATTACTAACTACTCTACTACTACTAGTAATTACTAACTACACTACTACTACTAGTAATTACTAACTACTCTACTATTACTAGTAATTACTAACTACTCTACTACTACTAGTAATTACTAACTACACTACACTACTACACTACTACTACTACTAACATTGAATAGTACTACATTCATCACTTCACGATGAAACGAGTTAGAAGAAGTTATTTTTAAACTTGGGTTTGCATACTTTTTACTGTTTACTTAATTTTTTTTTTTTTTTTTTGATAACTTTCTATTCACCTTACTTGCTCACAAACAGGAATGCAGCACCATAATCTGTACCATTTGTACTTCCTATCTGTCATTTGTATTCTTTATTAATTCGTTATGTTTTTAAATTGTATATTCTGTTTTTCTATATTGTTTTTTTTATAATACTGTACTGTAATCATCTCATTTCATTTCATTATTGGGAACTATTTGGCTTTTTTTTTACATCACGTGGCTATCATCCCCATTCTTTTTTTTTTCTCTTTACTATCTTTCCCTCCTTATCTACTATATTCTCTTCTAAGCGGTGCGGGTAATGACACCCTAAAAATAAGCCTTCATTATCTATAATCTATTCTCTTCTATGCGGTGCGGGTAATGACACCCTAAAAATAAGCCTTCATTATCTATAATCTTTCTTTGGGTTTTCTAAGCGGTGCGGGTTATGACACCCTAAAAATAAGCCTTCATTATCTCAAATATATCCTTGTGGAGTATGTGCCATTGATCTCAAAGTAGTCGTGAGCCATATCCCCTCCCTCTGTTAGTGTGAGTGCTTGATTGTTTGATAGAATGATGAATGCATGTGTCAAGGTAATATATTCCTAACCTCAAAATTTATAGATTAAAAAAAAAAATGGGGTAATGTAGTATCACCTTCATAGTCATTCACCTACCTACTGGCCATTTTTATATTTATACTTTTTTTTGGAATGACAGATAGGAATTGAAATTAGAGGAGACTTTGGATTGTTTTTTTTTGACACCATGGTGATGTTTTTCTGATACAATATATTTTCTATTTATTTTATGTTGATATAAATATTATAAATTCAATCTACTGACTGTTTCTTTATTATCGTATTATAAAATTGTTGTGTGTTAAGTGTTTCCTTATTTGCCCGACTAGGGATAGATAGGTAGGATTCACGGATAACGTCACATTCCTTACAACTGGTGTGGCAGACGTGCTCTCAGGAGGTCCTAGGGCCGTCTGTTACATTACAACGTATAGAACAGCACTACCCCATCTCTTTCCGTGGGTGTCGTAAAAGGCGACTAAGGGATTCACTACAGGATGGGCAGCAGCGTTCTCTGAGTACTTTAACAACCATACTGCGATCGCCAACCCGCCTGCCAAGCGTAGCGATTAGTGCAAACCCCCCCAACATTGTTTGGGTGAGGCTTTTGTCCAGCAGTGGACGTCATTCGGCTGAATGATGAAACACTTACCATAAGGAGTGGGATCGATTGCCAAAAATAATTGCATAGCTCAAAAAAGAGGAGGATGAACTGCATATGAAGAGGCATGAAATCTGATGATGCTTATGATGACTGTACCACGACCTATGCGTCCTATTGTACGGCACTCTTTTTCATCCTGCTCCTTTGATATCCAATCCCGTCTCACCGAATCTACTCGTACCATATCAGCTAACGCTTCTTTTTTTATCATCGGTTAATACCCTTCGCCCGGGAAAGGCGAAGGGTTATACCCGACTCTTACAGGCTGAAAACCCACGGTGTTCCTTCTCTTGACCTTCAGCCGAGGTCGCAGTACTTGCAGCATGCATCGCAACCTTGGCTGGCCTCGGTCCGACAGCCCCTGGCAGACCTCTCCTACTGTGGGGCCTTGCCCCACGTCCTCCTGAGAGGCGCGCACTTAACACGGCGCGCCGCCTTCTCGGGCCTGTTAAGCCGGCTAACCCTCGGGCATATCGATTGTTTGGCCATAGAGATGATATTATAATCAAATGATTAACACAGTATTAGATAATGATCGCAATTACTTATCAATGGTAATTATGTAGATATGGAATATTGATTGATTAATAGATAATATAAACGGGCTCGTGGCTAATTAACAATTGCGCGGATCATACGATTTGTGAGGTTAAGCTGCTCTTGCTGCGGTCAGTCTGTGGATGCGTGACCGTTCGTTACGAGGCTAAGAGGACGAGAATAGAAAATATAAACCAGTCTTTTTCAAAATGGGCGATAACGCCCCCTTGTGGGCACTAGAGGGCTACAGGGGGGCGGTAAAGGGCGGTAAAAGTAATGATTGCGATTGTAATTTTTAAGATGTGGTAAAGGTAAAAAAATTAGGGGGCGCTAGAAAATAATTAAATCTCAAAGTGGGCGGTAGACGAAATAAGTTTGAGAACCACTGATATAAACAGTCAGCAAAACTGAACTGATAAGCGGCTTCTAACATGAGCATTGCATAATTACTGCCACGCTACTGTGTGACGGTGCTACGGGTGTGCTACGGTGGCGACTAGCGGGGTGCGCCTATAAAAGGGCCAACACGCTGCACTTCGTCCTCTCCCCATTGGCTGGAGACCCTTCAGGTCTTGCCAATAACTGCCCGGTTACGTAGAAACCGTCCCCTAGGACGACCTACAGCAGACCAATAGAAAAAAAAAAAAAACTTCGTCCTCTCTCGCACCTCAGCAGCCGCCTAGTTAAGTACTACACCTACACCTGAAGACCCTGGACTCCTCGTATCGTATTGTCTAAAGAACCACGCCCTGTAAACTAGTCTAACTTTGTTATAGTTATTAAAATATATATTGTATGGTTAAACGTGTTTTCCTTAATATTCTTATGTAAGTACACTCCTGCTAAACTGCTTCTGCTTCTTGCTAAATTCTGATTTTATGTGCACATGCTCGTTAAGGGTTGACTCCTCAAGCCACCCTTCACCCGCTAAGCGTGACACTACTGGCACGAACCTCTTCATAAAATGAGAAGAGTGCAAGCTTTAATCCATCACGTTGGTCTGGTGCAGATTGACGGACTAAACATAGCATTGAGAACTTTATGGGCCCGTCCAGTGTGCAGATTTCCTCATGATGTTTTCCTTTAGTGTTAACGCAGGTGATAATCAAATTATGATCCGCACATCAATTCGAAAAGTCAGATTTGCGGGCCGGGATCATACGGGGGTTCTCATACACGAAAGGCAAGTTTTAACCGCTAAGCTATAAACTATCATAGCTACCTCTAGCTGCTCTTAGACGCCTCCATAAACTACCACTGCAATAGAGTGCATCTTGCCCATAAAGTTCAACAACACGGCTGCCTTTTGCGCCTCTGATTTCCAAAAGTATTTTATTTACATTCAATTTATACATCTACAATAATTAATACATATAATAAATCTGTAGAAAAGGCGTGTCTGCACTTTGGAAATATTAAAAAATAAAATAATGGAAGGGTTTAAAGAATAACCAATAGAATCCATTTCGACCATATATGGAATTTTTGTCTGTTTACCTGTTTGCCGGTTTGTCGGTTTGTTTGTGCACGCATCACATATAAAGTACTGACTTAATGAGGTTGTCTTTTATAGAAAAATATTATTCGTATCTCGGAGTAACATTAAGTTTTTTTTTCATCGTAATCGGTTCGCTCAATCAAAAGATATTCGATTTTTTTATGGAGAAGTTGTTTAGTTATTGACACACAATATTGGTTTTTGGCTTCCACTCGAACGGAGTTGCAGGCATAGCAAGTATAAAATATAAATACTGCAACAAAAACGTCTTCAACACACTATTTGCTGCTTGAGACGGAGTTTAAAAAAATATGTTTGAAGTACAAAACAAACTTTCATTTCAATCGTATTCCTTACACATACTTTCTAGTATGCCTCTCCAAATAAAGAATACATACATACTCACGCCTGTTGTCCCCGAAGTGGTAAGCAGAAGTGTTCTCCTTTTACCGGAGTCTGTACACCCACGTTTCGTCTTGGTATTAAGTCCTGTATGACCAAATAAAAATATTATAAAATTAACAGTTTCAGAAGTAGGTGTTCATCCACGCTGAACCAAATTAAAGGCACCGACTTATGAAACTATTGTTTTTAAATGGTAATTATTTATTTAACTCTTTTCAGTTCTTTTTTTTTATTTCCTATTTTGAGTGGCATAAACAATTCATAAACTTGAGATTACAGCAATCGCGAGTGATTTGCTGTTATATATTGAAGAGTTCTATTGTTTCTCTCCGAAGGCCTTCATCAGATCTTTACTAAATAAGACCACCTCGGGAGAATAGCTTTTCAAACAAAAAATAATCATTAAAATCGATTCACAATCGGCGACGTAACCGCGGAACAAACATACAAAAAAAAACAAGTCAAATTGAGAACCACCTTTTTTTTGAAAGTCGGTTAAAAATCATGGAAATTAAAAGTTCCTAACTCAAATATATAATTTATTTACCATGTATGTATGTTAAATATAGCTTGTTCAAAACTTACGATTAAATGGCGTCGCATGATTCCCAGTAATAAAGGCCGTTCACTCCACGCGTTGAATTTATTTTTACACAGCACATATTTAAACTGATGACTCAGCGTGTGTAACCTTACTACTGTTTCGCGTTCAACTTTTTTATTGAGATCTCGATAGTATTTATTTTTTCGTCATTTTATATATTTTCGGCTCATAGGACCACTTTTGTTTAGAGCAATCGGTCATCACGCAAAGTTTTAAATACACTACCGGAATGTCGACTTCTTGATTAGAAGAAAAACATATTTGACCCTTTTACAGTTAGAGAGAATATTTTACCCACCAACTTTTTTGGAAGATATCGCGAAGATCTCCTTGTTATATTTTTACCATTTTTTTTACTAATTTCTTTCGTAGAAAATAAAAATGTCACATTTATTTTTATTTTTATAAAATTTGCCAAATTATTTGTTACTAGCTTTTGCCTGCGGCTTCGCTCGCGTTAATTTATGGATCCCTAATTTTTTGATCCCCAAATATAGCCTATAGCACTCAGGGATAACGTAGCTTCCTACTGGTGAAAGAATTTTTGAAATCGGATGAGTAGTTTCGGAGATTACCTCCTACATACAAACAAACAAACAAATTCTACCTCTTTATAATATTAGTATAGATTTACTTTTTCTTAAAACCTCATAACCGATTAAGGGGTAAAGAAGTTATTGAAGTAGACTGCCTCGGTGGTCTCGTGGTCGCAATCGCGACTCCTGAGCGTGAAGTCCTGGGTTCGATCCCCAGATCGGGCAAAGTGATAATGGGTTTTTCCGTTTGGGATTTCTCAGTGGGAGCGCGGAGTCTGGATTAGTGCCCCGTTGATAGCAGTAGGTATTACATGGGAATTAAACTTAACGACGAAATGAAGGTGCACTATACACCTCTGTCTAACCCTTTGGGGAATACAATCGAAACATTCAAAACAAACAAAAATAACTGTTTTGCTTTTAAAGTAGTTGGGAACTGCAATCGCTTCTTACATTCCAAGAAGTTATTGAGTAGTCTAGACCACATTGAGATCCAAAATGTATATGCCTAACTACTGAAATCGACGCTTCCCACGTTAGACCAATTATAGTTCGAGCTAAATTTCGACAACGTAGATTTCGAATAGCTGCTACATCGTGTCTACGCCTCTACGCCGTAGCTGAGTGCTACGCCGTAGCTCAAAGGTTACATGAACTGAAGAGGCTGTAGTTTCTGTCTGACATTGAGTCGACCTCTCAACTCGAGGGTACGAATAGATAAATATATTATATTCTATCTTATAAATAGACTAAGTGTTGGTTGCGACATCTTATTTTTGCATTATGTAACTAAAAATAATGGCTTTGCTGTTGAGAATATAAATTCTAACAATGATAACTCTTAAGGACCAAATCAACCTTAGCGTATCTTGCAAAATACGTGACGCAAAATACGTTTAAGTGTGGCTGTAGCCGCTGAAAATACCCCGTATATAGTTAACTTAATATCGATAGAACGCAAGATGAGCGCGAAACTTCTACGCCCTATTACGCTCGGTGTAATGACGTATAATAAGCGTGGTGAGGCCGCGCAGGAGAATTTGTCTGTAGCTCGATGCATACGCGTAACGCGACGAAACATGAGCCGCGCAAGATACGTTCAGTGTGTCTGCAGCGTTAGAGAAAAACATATTTAATTATTATTATTATTCTATTAATACCTACGCAAGGCTGTAAAATGGGAGGACCATGCAGCATATAGTGTTACACTTTCATCTTAATATTTGACTGCCTATTGTCTATCGGTATGAGTCTGTCATGCTCACTAAAATGTCCTGCTGATGGTGGCGTTGTGCATCGGGTCGTTGAGTTCCCTGCAACATGGTTGAGCTGAGCGACGCCGATGCATGCGTCATGCTCGTGAACGGGTGCTGTCTGTCGGGACTGGTCAGCTCGTAACTGCTATGGTAATCAAAAAAAATGGTTATATAAGGCTAACTTTCTCATTGCTTTTCATGTTGTTAACTGCATGTACATTAATCTGCATTGTTCTTATATTACTACAATGAAAATTGTCAAACCATTTACTTTTTTTAAAAGAGTGTCTATGGAGTTTCTTTCCGGTTCTTCTCCAAAGGACCTACTACTTGGAACCGAGCACCTAGTGTTGACCTTTTGAAAGCACCAGGGATCTGGTCTACTTGAAATAAAAACTATTTGACTTTGAAATGATAAATAATAAGTTTATTTATTCCACAAAGTTACAGACTTTGATTAGACTCTAAATAAACTGTGATATATGGTTCTGAAGATTTCGTACGGATCTGTGATGTTAAACAGCGCTTGCCGCGGTCAGAGTCCGTATATGGGTGACTTTCGTTACACACCGATACCCCTCTGTTCCTCGGAGAGCACAGTAAACATTCGGTCCTGGATGTCATATGAATACTTATGACAGTCGTTACGGGTAGTCAGACGCCTGAAAGTCTGACAACCAGTTTATCCTATCAACATTGCCCAATAGAAGAGTCTGCGTAGGTCTGATGGCAGTAGCTCCGTGTAAACTACGTATTCAGCTGCACTTGACGGGAGTTTGCTCTAGTTTCGTACATGGTGAGACTGCTCCGAGGCATAGAGCACAAACCGAGAGTGTTGCAGCGGCTGCACTTGTGCGTGCCTGACCGTTATGTGTGGAGGCGACGGCCCCCGCCGCTGCTGGTCGTACCTTCAGCTAGAACCAACTTGCTGGCCAAAACCCCTCTGCCTCGAGCAATTCGCACCATCAATTACATTCATATCGAGAGAGTCGAAATTGATATATTTACATGTCACTGGGATGAATTCGCAAAAGTACTATTGTTTACACTGTGTTACAAACAATGATCTCGAGATTGTATTTGGAGCTTTAATTTTAATTTTGTGTGTGTGACTTGGCTATTGCATTAGGTTACAGACCTGTAATGATAGTTAAAGGCATTTAAATAAATAAATACACTGGAAGTCGACCCTAACATAGTTAGGAAAAGGGCTTGGCAGAATAATTTGGTATTATAACTTTCGTGAGAGACGTTCATGTGTATGATTAGTTACGGTTTACTCACGTGCATTTTACGGGATTGCCGCGTGTTCAGCTCATGATGAAGAGCTCCGTTTCGGCCCGAAACTAGTCGGGCAATCCCGAAAACTGCACGTGAGTAAACTGTAACTAATCATAAATAAGAATGATTTGTTTTCTAAACTTTCACGATTTATATACACTGTAAAAATGTAGGTATATAAATACACTAGCTGTTGCCCGCAGCTTCGCTTGCGTAAAATTTAAAACCCTTTTTAAGCCCTTTTTAAATGAAGGTATAAAATTTAAAAAAACGACTTTTATTACTTACTTTGAACAGTGTTTGTGCCAAATTTTAAGTTAATAACCCCATGGAATAAGGGTTTTCATACAAACCTTAACAACCCATTTCACCACTTAAGGGGTGGAATTTCCAAAAACCCTGAAACATGTGTACGTTTATTTCTGACCAGTAACCTAAATATTGAATTTCATGCTTCTTACTTCAAAAGTACCAGATTCCTCATACAAAATTACAACACTTATTTCACCCCCTTAGGGGTTGAATTTCCAAAAACGCTTAAACACGTGTACATTTACTCCTAATCAGAAACCTTAATACTTAATTTCATGCTTCTTACTTCAAAAATGACGGACTTGCATACAAACGTTAATCACCCTTTTCACCCCCTTAGGGGTTGAATTTCGAGAAATCCCTTCTTAGTGGATGTTTTCGTCACGTAAGGAACCTACTGTCCAAATTTCATATTTCCAGCTTTAGTGGTTTAGGCTCTGCGTTGATGAATGAAATGTCAGTCAGTACCAGTCTCTTTATATATAAGAAGATAAGATAAGAGTCGTAGAGAGAAACGTCGGGATAAAAAGGTATTTTGCGCCTCTTAAAGTTTTTTACGCGAGTAGAACGGAATCTATATTTTTATAAAGAAGAATTTGGTCTTGAAAATGATAATAGCATATTTTTTTATCCTGAATTGATTCCATTATATTACAAACAATACGATCAAGGTCTTCCCAAAAATATCTCAACATTACAATAAAGTTTTAGTAACAAAACCCTTAGTAATTGCAAAGAACAATATGAGCTTTTAGTTAACAACAAATAGTAACAATGGTTTCGTGTGTCTAACAACGCTACGCTTATCAACGTTGATTTAGTTCTTATCAGATCTTCATAATTACCAGCTTTTAAAAATAATGAAATAATTGGAACGCCGTCAATTAACCTACATGAGATTGGAAAAATAAATATACAATGTTGAAGTATGTACCTACTTATTAAATTATGACTGGTGGACTAGCTCGTTGGTAGCAAGCACGCTTAGCAAAGCGTGAGGTCTTGGATTGATACCCAGGTCGAGCAAAGTGGTGTGGAATGCAATGTTGACAAAGGAAGGTAGTCGTCGATATGGATCAACGCACCCGATGTTATAAAGGCGGAAGTCTGACCATTTGTATCTGACTAGCTTGTCCTTATTTTATGATCTTGTAATATTGTGTAAAGTATTATATTGTAATCTAGTTCATGTTACTAACACTAACCCAAATACAAGTACTCTCAGTGGTGGGGAGTCTATGTTGGTTTTATTTACTACATTTAGCTTGTTCGCAATCCTGACATACCAATATCTATATACATAAAAGGAGAAGCTGACTGACTGACTGATCTATCAACGCACAGCCTAAACCGCTGGGGTTAGAAACTTGAAATTTTGCCAGTAGATTCCTTTTGTAACGTAGGCATCCATTAAGAAGGGATTTTTCGAAATTCAACCCCTAATGGGGTGAAATAGGGGATGTAAGTTTGTATGTAAGTTCGTCATTTTTGAAGTAAAACGCATGAAATTAAATATTAAGATTGCTGATTAGAAATAAAGCTACACGTGTTTGAGCGTTTTTGAAAATTGAACCCTTAAGGGGGTGAAATAAGTGTTGAAAGTTTGTATGAGAAATCTGTTACTTTTGAAGTGAGAAGCATGGAATTAAAAATGTAGGCTTTTGGTGAGAAATAAATATACACGTGTTTGAGGGTTTTTGGAAATTCTACCTGTAAGTGGTGAAATAGGGGATGAGAGATTTTTTAGATTTTTTAACTGCACCTAACGAGGGCTCAAAATTTCACGCAAGCGGAGCTGCGGGCAAAAGCTAGTTATCTATAACTGTAATGATAGAATCACTCCTGAACGATTATGTTGTTGTGTCTTTTACAAGTAGTAGCCCGGAGTCTGGATTTTTGCCCGGTTGATGACAATATGCGCCTATTAAATGGGACTTAAATATAACGGTACAATGAGGGTGTACTATAACACCTCTGTCCAACTGTAAGGGGAATACCGGCGTGATGTTATGTTTGTTTATTAAATTATGCTGTTCCATATCGTTGTGAAGGTTAATAGTATAGATTAGGTATAGAACTAGTCTGTGAAGTGTTTACTGAAAACAACAATACAATACAATACATTTATTCACCACAAGATATCGTATACAAGCATATTTACAAAATTGTTATAAGTCCGTCATATCTAGCCATTTCACAGGCATGCGAATTTTTAAAATTGTTTTCATTACAATGACCAATTATTTAAATACCTACTACTGTTTACATTATTACCTATTTATTACATTAATTAATTATTTCAAAAATTATATATTATCATAGTCATGTCACAATCAATATTAAGTTATACATTTCACAATATGATCAAATTATTAGGATTTAATTTAATTAGACTGCCTCGTTGGTCTAGTGGTCGCAAGCGCGACTGCTGAGCGTGAGGTCTTGGGTTCGATCCCCAGGTCGGGCAAAGTGTTATTGGGTTTTTCCGTGTGGAATTTCTTAGTAGCAGCTCGGAGTCTGGATTTGTGCCCGGTTGATGGCAATAGGCTCGCCCCCTATTACATGGGACTTAAACATAACGGCGAAACGTGGGTGTATACTATACACCTCTGCCAACCCTTCGGGGAATAAGGCGTGAAGTTATGTTATGTGTTTATGTATTAGGATTTATTTGCACTTGGTTACTCGTATTATTAATGCCTATTTTGAAATAGCCCATGTTCTGCTTATGTTTCGTGGATGGTTAAGAATAACTATAATCGTATAGAAACAAACCTCGCACTCCAATAGTGTTCAAGGTCACTATAATAGACTACTGTCTCGCGTTGGCTTAACCAATAACTCCGTCAAGGCGCGGTCTCGCTCTCACGCGCTCGTATAGGTTCGCGTACGTTCGGTGCGAAAATATTAAATAAACCGCCATAAAGTACCACACCTGGTGTATAGGTGGGTGACAGCGGGGTGTTGCGGGCTGAGGGGGGAAGTAGGTATTTATGAAGCAGCGCTTTGGGCAAGGACTAAAGAGTTTCGCTTCTATACGTTATTATTTATTCTTATGATAGTGCCATATTATTAACCTTGTATGCAGAAACTCATCTACATACCTGAAGCGTTGTACATTTAATAAGATGGCTAATTTACAATTCATAGTTTGTTTTAATCAGTGTTAAAATGCTTCTACGATTAATATCCCTTAACTTTTTGGCAAAACCTAGATAACATGTGAAATTTTAAAAGTTGTGGAGAAATATGAGCAGAGTTCAAAACACTTATACAGGGTGTAAACGAATTCGTGTAATTCGTTCAAACCGATTCCATAGATTAAAGCAAAATGTTTTAGTTTAAAAATCAACTAAAATAAGACTTGTTTTCCTATTTCTGAGTAATTTTAGAGCCCCGAGTTAACAGACTGCAAAGAGCGATTTTGTCGTACCCGCCATCTGTGGCGCCATGCTTTCATTTATTTATGCGTAAAATTAATCGAAATGTTCACATTAAATTTTTACATATTTATTTATTGATTCCTTATTAGGTGGTTTAGATACAAGCACTTACTCCAAAAAGTACAAAAAAAAAACTTTAAATCAAGCTAAATCCCGTGCGTTGTCAATCTACACCAGTAGTAGATCATGTGGTTTTAAGGAATTACACGAATTCGTTTGTATAGTTAAACACCATTAACTGACCAGCCAATTTAATATGAAATTTCAAACGTCAACCGTTAAAACAATATACGGGGCAACCCTAAACCACTTACAATAAATGTGTAGTCATCAACCATGATTCACCGAATACGGTCCTACGGTTGATATACGCCACCTCCTAGCTAAGATACAACTACGTTAGTGACCGCAAGAGGGCGCCGTGAACGCCATGATATACTGTTATTGGCCCTCGGCCCTTCTCCCAAATAAATGGTCAGGCACGAACCTTGATATGACTAATGGTTTATAATAAAGCTGATGTCGTACGGCTGGAATTAGGACTTAGTGATGGCCGTAAACAATTTTAGGTGTGACTGAGACTAATACAATATCGCAAATAAATTTCTATTCTATTCTATTCTAATAATACAACGTGTTACAAAAATACGCCTAAAGCCGAAAGGTATTAAAAGGTCCCTTGTAAAGAGTCTATTAGCAAT
The DNA here is from genome assembly GCA_905220435.1 of Amphipyra tragopoginis. Classification (NCBI taxonomy): domain Eukaryota; kingdom Metazoa; phylum Arthropoda; class Insecta; order Lepidoptera; family Noctuidae; genus Amphipyra; species Amphipyra tragopoginis. Next base: position 24,515,796 of record HG991996.1, on the reverse strand, counting down.
ATTTTAAAATAAAAGTAAGACCCAAAAAAAAATTTGGACAGATCATAAAATAAAATCATCACTGAAACGCAACCCTGAAAACATAAAACTAAAGAGTAGACTACCCAGAAAGTTATTTACATTCTTACCTAATTTCCTCTGAGAGGTAAAAGACAACAACCATTAAAGACTACTTGATTAACATTTTCTTTTTTAAGGGGAATTATGTAACACGTTGTATAAAGTGTTGTGCCTAAATATCGCACCAGGTTGAGGATTCAAAAACTTGTCAAGAACCAACGTGACTTTTCCAATGTCATATGTACTTTTAAGTTTATCCAAAACCTCACTGACGTAAGGCAACAATCGTGAGTAAACCTGAACTTATTGGTCTGATATCGTCAAACCGTAGCGCGGTGATCAATGCTCGTTCGTGTGGAATTTCTCAGTAGCAGCCCGGAGTCTCTAGATTTACGCCCAGTTGCTGGCAATAGGCTCGCCTCCTGCTATATAGGACTTAAACATAACGGCAAAATGAGGGTGTTTTGTAGAATGAGAGGTTAGCTTATACTGGAACTGTATAGCATATAGTTTACAATAGCATACGCATTTGAAAAATACTGTGTGAATACTTAGCAACCTAAATCTTTTACACAGAGGTTCGGGGATTCGACTTTCCCATCGGGACGTATAACAGCGTTACTATTGAAATTGAAACAGTCTGACGTGTAAACGATTTCGTGTAATTCATTCAAACCACATGATCTATTAATGGTATAGATTAACCCCGAAAGGGATTTTGATTGATTGAAAATAAAATAAAGTTTTTTTTTTTCCAAATATATTTTTTATGTGATAGAAAATGTCGATGCCCTGCATAAATGAATGAAGGCACGGCGCCATACTGACGGGCACGACTAGCGCGATATCGCTCTACGCAGTCAGTTAACTCGATACGCTAAAATTACTCACTTACAGAATATCATGGTTCATTTTTTGAAAACTTTTTTGTTGGTTCTGAAAAAATCCTATGCAGGGTCAATCAGTGTCACCAGTAGAGTAGATCACGCGGTTTGAAGGAATACACGAATTCGTTTACACCCTGTATACCTCTGCCCAACACTTCGGGAAATACAGGCGTGATATTATGTAATATAGGGATCGCTTCATGGTCTAAATTAGTTGCGTTTGTGGAGAAACTTGGTGTGGTGTTCCTCCAACCAAAGGGAGGATCCTCCAGCCAGGCGGAGTCTTGTGCCTGGCGGGCTACTGCCCAACGGTTGATGTTGGGAGGTTGTATATATACTATCTGCGTGTTAAATCTTGACTGCGCGATGTAGGATAGTTCGCATGTGGCGAGATAGATGCCGCCACATCACTCCCCCCCTGAGACCGGAGGTCGATCGTCTTGATGAGTCAGCGGTCGTTGAGTCTTGAGAACTTGCCAGGGCCAGTGAAGCGTTCCTTTTGAGTCGAAACTGTGAGTGGTGGCTGTGGACTGCGTCGACCAGGAGAGAAGTGCCTCTGCTAGTTGACCGGCCGAAGTGCAGTATGATGCGCCATGATGCTGGAGTGGGTGTAGTATCACCTTTATAGTCATTCACCTACCTACTGGCCATTTTTATATTGATATACTTTTTTTGATGAATGACAGATAGGGATTGGAAATGAGACTGGACTTTGATTTGTTTTACACCATGGTGATTTTTGATACTATGATTTACTGTTTATTATATTATATTGATATAAATATTATAAATTTAAATCCGTGTGAGTGACCCCTTCTGTTACACTTCGTCTCCTGCTACACATACGAGATCGGCGATCGGACCGGCTGTCGTCTACGTCTACTAATGACTATGACTAAATGCTACAGCCGGTCTGTTTGCTGCCGCCGGTTTCTATCAGATGGCTGTGTGGGCCATCGACGGACGCCGTAACGACAAGAAGGAACTCGCTGACTACTCCAAGGGACGTGACGCAGTCCTGCCTCTTATTCTATAAGCATCTTATTATTGTTAAGTACACTACTAGGTATTGAATGCCCTACACATTCTTTACAACTGGTGTAGCAGACGTGCTCTCAGGAGATCCTAGGGCCGTCTGTTACATTACAGTTTGGCGCCCAACTTTGTCTGAACCCCTCCCTTTCCTCTAAATTCTAAAATAATTCAGCTACGAATTGTATAGTTTTGGATATCCATTCGGCCTCTGTTATCTCTATTTGTACTCTATTTTTAATCTTTTCCCTCTCTCCTAACCCTCTGTTAACATTTATTTGTCATTTCAGAGATATTGTGTTGCATTCTGGTGAGCCTCCGTACCCTACGTTCTACGTTTTATCTTGCATAATTAAACGGGAATATGTAAGGTGTCTTTTAATATTTTTGCAGTAGATGATTACGCTTTCTACCTTGTTGGTTGGTTGTAGTAAACCCAAGTTGTAGCTTAGCTAGCCTAGTTAATTGCGTCTACCGCAATATTCTTATAAAAATAAATTCTTCTATCGTTATCGCTACTCACTATTAGGAATATTTGTGTGGTTTTATTTCTGTGTAGAACGGTTATCTTACCTACATATTTCCTTCATACTTACGATTCGTACGTTTCATTTAAAGTTTTACAGAAATAAAATACTGAGTTATTTTCTTATAAAAATAACTCATTATTTATTTTAGAATATTGACATATAATGTGTCAACGTGAATATGTCATATTATATTGACGTATTTATTTTTCTTTTGAGTTTGACAACTTTATGGTTAATTGCGAACTCTTTTGATCTTTTAAGTTGGAATTAAACCTTCTTAAAGATTTTTTTTTTAATTCTAAAAACTTACTTGCACGTACGAATATTTTTCGAACTATTTTTCGAATCGCCTTGTACTTACAATATACTTCAAACATTACTCGAACGTAGTACACTCTTCATACTCTTACAACATTAAACTACTACTACTACTCCTACTGGTAATTACTAACTACTCTACTACTACTAGTAATTACTAACTACACTACTACTACTAGTAATTACTAACTACTCTACTGGTAATTACTAACTACTCTACTGGTAATTACTAACTACTCTACTAGTAATTACTAACTACTCTACTACTACTAGTAATTACTACTACACTACTACTACTATTAGTAATTACTAACTACACTACACTACTACACTACTACCACTACTAACATTGAATAGTACTACATTCATCACTTCACGATGAAACGAGTTAGAAGAAGTTATTTTTAAACTTGGGTTTGCATACTTTTTACTGTTTACTTAATTTTTTTTTTTTGATAACTTTCTATTCACCTTACTTGCTCACAAACAGGAATGCAGCACCATAATCTGTACCATTTGTACTTCCTATCTGTCATTTGTATTCTTTATTAATTCGTTATGTTTTTAAATTGTATATTCTGTTTTTCTATATTGTTTTTTTTATAATACTGTACTGTAATCATCTCATTTCATTTCATTATTGGGAACTATTTGGCTTTTTTTTTTTACATCACGTGGCTATCATCCCCATTCTTTTTTTTCTCTTTACTATCTTTCCCTCCTTATCTACTATATTCTCTTCTAAGCGGTGCGGGTAATGACACCCTAAAAATAAGCCTTCATTACCTATAATCTATTCTCTTCTATGCGGTGCGGGTAATGACACCCTAAAAATAAGCCTTCATTATCTATTATTTATCTCTTATCTATTCTCTTCTATGCGGTGCGGGTAATGACACCCTAAAAATAAGCCTTCATTATCTATTATCTTTCTTTGGGTTTTCTAAGCGGTGCGGGTTATGACACCCTAAAAATAAGCCTTCATTATCTCAAATATATCCTTGTGGAGTATGCGCCATTGATCTCAAAGTAGTCGTGAGCCATATCCCCTCCCTCTGTTAGTGTGAGTGCTTGATTGTTTGATAGAATGATGAATGCATGTGTCAAGGTAATATATTCCTAACCTCAAAATTTATAGGTTGAAAAAAAAATTTGTTTTCCTAAGTAAAAAATTTTTTTTTTCCGGGTTTTTGGGGTAATGTAGTATCACCTTTATAGTCATTCACCTACCTACTGGCCATTTTTATATTGATATACTTTTTTTGATGAATGACAGATAGGGATTGGAAATGAGACTGGACTTTGATTTGTTTTACACCATGGTGATTTTTGATACTATGATTTACTGTTTATTATATTATATTGATATAAATATTATAAATTTAAATCCGTGTGAGTGACCCCTTCTGTTACACTTCGTCTCCTGCTACACATACGAGATCGGCGATCGGACCGGCTGTCGTCTACGTCTACTAATGACTATGACTAAATGCTACAGCCGGTCTGTTTGCTGCCGCCGGTTTCTATCAGATGGCTGTGTGGGCCATCGACGGACGCCGTAACGACAAGAAGGAACTCGCTGACTACTCCAAGGGACGTGACGCAGTCCTGCCTCTTATTCTATAAGCATCTTATTATTGTTAAGTACACTACTAGGTATTGAATGCCCTACACATTCTTTACAACTGGTGTAGCAGACGTGCTCTCAGGAGATCCTAGGGCCGTCTGTTACATTACAGCTAGTTGACCGGCCGAAGTGCAGTATGATGCGCCATGATGCTGGAGTGGGCTGAGGGTTGTGACCAGGCTTGCGCGTTCGCTGCAGGCTAGTGGTCACATCACCCGTTGAGGCCGAGGATGCTGGCTGGCTGTGGGACTCGCTGCTTGCTGCTCGATTGAATGCTGAGCTGCTGAGGGAGTGATGATGTGGCTGCCGAGGCTGCGAAGGTTGAATGTGACGTCACCAGTGTGGAAACACTGTCTGTGACGATCACGTCGGGGTCACCAATGTGGAGAAACTTGGTGTGGTGTTCCTCCAACCAAAGGGAGGATCCTCCAGCCAGGCGGAGTCTTGTGCCTGGCGGGCTACTGCCCAACGGTTGATGTTAGGAGGTTGTATATATACTATCTGCGTGTTAAATCTTGATTGCGCGATGTAGGATAGTTCGCATGTGGCGAGATAGATGCCGCCACACGTTTATACATCGTTGAATATTATAACATGATCTTCTTCTCTCGTATCGGCACGAGCTGTATGATAATAGCTCATGCTGTGGTAAAAAGATTAGCCAGTCAGCAAGATTGGTAGCGGGGCTGACTGCCCAACATGTGCCGCACGTACTTAAGCATCATCACTCGTAGAGACTCTTTTAAAGCATCCCATATATCACCATGTTGTACAAGTCTATACCCATCCTTACGAACTAACAAAAACTTTAACAATCCCACGAAACAAAAACAAAGACATCTAAATAACGACACCGCACGATAAAGTTACAAAACATAAATAAACTCGCACTCAACTTCAAACTTTAAAGTTATACTTACTTCCAAATTCCGACCGGCATGTTCGCTAAGTGATATGCACTCTTAACTTTCTGTTCCTCGCTTCATCAGTTGAGGAGACAGATGCTCTCCGAATGCACTTCTTGAAACAGTGATAGAATTAAGGGGACTAAGAAAACGTTTTAAAGTAATTACTGTCAGCCAGTGGCAGCTAAGAGCTGTAACACACCACGTTTTTTTTCCGGCGCCGTCGACGCGCGTTTCTTTATCGCGCGTTGTCGGCACTGCTAAACTTGCAATAGGCAGATTGCTTGCGATTGCATCGCTGCAAACTCACGAGAAACGCGCTACAGACGCGCGTGAGCAACTCTCCTTGCAAAGTAAAACGCGTGTAGCACGCGCGCGAAGGAGCGTGTATCGCGCTACAGACGCGCGTATCGGCAAGTAACCAATTAAAACGCGCTGTACGTATATGTTGGCACCCAAAGAGACGCGCTGTGCCAGCGCGTCTATATCGATGTAACTCCGCGCTACGAGCGCGTCGACAGCTCGCGAAAAAGTCGTCGTCTGCATACTACAATTTTATGAACGTGTGAATAGGTAAATTGGTTGCGATAACATCGCGTTTGCAGTGCGTTATAGTTGCGTGCGACGCGCGTCGACAGCGGCTGAAAAAAACGTGGTGTGGAAGAGCCCTAAGTGCGACAGTACCTTGTGGTAGACGACAGCTGCTGGTATTTTCGGTACGTGACGTTAAATTTAAATTTAAACAGGTTGGAGGTATATTTAAACCACTGGACGGAAACTAAATACAAATAATTTTATTTGTACCCGGCTTTGCCTTATTTTTAGGGTTCCGTACCCAAAGGGTAAAACGGGACCCTATTACGAATACTCCGCTGTCCGTCCATCTGTCTGTCTGTCTGTCCGTCTGTCACCAGGCTGTATCTCATGAACCGTGATAGGTAGACAATTACAATTTGCACAGATGATTATTTCTGTTGCCGCCATAACAACAAATACTAAAAAACAGAATAAAATAAATATTTAAGGAACATACAACAAACGTGATTTTTTTGCCGTTTTTATAGATTCGTGCGCGAGTCCGACTCGCACTTGGCCGGTTTTTTTTTCTTTATGGGAATACATCAAATGACTTCTTCCGCTCTGAGCGGATCGGAAGCGAGTGTCAGACTCTTTCCCCCTTATTACAAAAGATGTTATAAGAAAAACCTAGATTTTAAAATAGCCCTCTCTTTTTGTTATATAAAATATGAAAGTGATGGGTATATTTTAAACCGGGGTTTACCTTAGTCTTGGTTTAAACCATATTTTGTAATAAGGGGGCAACTGACTAAAACCCATCCGTTTTCTTCCTAATGCCCTTTGCGTTCCAGGGCCGCGGTAACTCTTTCGAACAAATTTCGCAACCCTGGACCCGGTTTTGCCTACAAACACATTAGCTTACTGCTCATCACCCATGTACCCTGCGTGATAATTTGTACCTAAAACCTGACTCGCTCTTTAATCGATTTGGCTACCAAATTTCAACTGGATCTAGCCAGTAGCACTGACGTGACGCTCAAACAAACAAACAGACAAAAATGATAAAAACTGCATTTTTGGCGGAATACGTTACGTGAATGTTTACCCAGTACTCCTATTTCGGCAGTAAAGTAATAAAATTCAGCACCATAATGACACTCACTAAAGTATCTCTGCTTACCTCCATGTTATATGGGAACTACTTGTATATTCAGTAGAAAACAAAAAACCGTATTAATACAAATGTTTTACGTTTACTTAGTCCGTTGTTTCAGAACTTTTCTGTGCATTTCCAACTTGCTTATGTAAATAATAATGTCCGTACTAGTGTAGCCAGATACCTTGCTTTTTAGAGACATTCCGAGTGGTAGCTGTAGGTACTCGGTTGGCACGACGGAAGTTTAGATTTACACAATTTGCTTCATTCCGATTTTACCAACAAAACCAACAACCAAAACATTTATATGAGGAATTAAATTGTAATTTTTTAACAGACTTCAAAAAGGAGGTTCTCAATTCGTCTGAAGGTATTTTTTTTGTATGTTTTTTACACGATTTCTCCGCCAATTAGGAATGGATTTTGATGATTCTTTTTTTGTTTAGTAGGCCATACTTCAGAAATGGTCTCATATAAATTTTGAAAATCAATGAAAATGAAAAAATCAACAAAAACAAAAAAACATGTACTTAGATGACGTTTTGGTTTGTTCCCTTTAGCAAAAGTTTTGATGCGCGTTCCCATTGAGGGACCACATTTGAATTTTGAGCTTTTGAATGCGTCAGCCCTTAGTAAAAGTGCTCAAACGATTGTAAATTCAGCCTCTAGTTTGTAAAAGTAACCACTCAATAGTTACAACCGGTTAAAGGTGGTCCCTCAGTCGTGACTGACAGGCATCCATATCTCGCAAGATAGTTAAAACTTACAACTGCTATAAATGACTACTCTTAGTAAAAGATTTGTAAAACTAATTTACTGAATATCAACCCTTCCTGTACACTGAATAAAAAGAACTAGCATGCAGAAGGTGGTCCCTCAATCGATCACCATAAGTTCACCGTGAGTGGAGACCCCAATGGAATTTGGAATTTTCGTATGGGTCTAGCGTTAGTAAAAGTACTTGAATGATTGCAAATTTAACCTCTAGTTTGTAAAAGAAGCCATTCAAAAGTTTCAATCGATAAAAGGTGGTCCCTCAATTGAAACGTTTATCAAAAGAAAAAACTATTTACGTGGCATTCCGAAGTTAAAAAGACGAATGCTACAGTCTATCCTTTAGTAAATTTTTTTTACTAACGATTACTTTACCAAACAGTGTCAAAAACTGAACCGTTTTATTTTAAATAATAATCGAATTCCTGCGAAGAAATACTAAGATCGAGGTGACCACACAACTGGATTTTTTTTAGAGACTGTTACGTAATACAACATTTCATTGATATTTGACATCGCTTAGCTAATTTCAAACCCAAAGCCCCATATTACAAAAGATGGTCTAAGAAAAATCTAGGTTTTAAAATAGCCCCGTTTCTTTTTGTTATATGACATAAGAAAGTGATGGGTATATTTTAAAACTGGGTTTACCTTAGTCTTGGTTTAAAGCATCTTTTGTAATAAGGGGGAAAGAAAATAATGAAATAGTGCAGGAGTAGTAAAAAAAAAAATTAAACTCTTCTGAAAATTATTGTACAATATTATTTTTTATTAATCACATCACTGCTAATTAAAAAAATAGACAGAAAATAATGCGTATGATAATGAAAAAAAAAGGATGGTTCCCATTTCTTCTATGGAACATCACGTCAGTAGAGGAAATGAAACATTTTTTTCTCGTTTTAATACATAGAACCGCATACTAGCACTTCATCCGACTTCACTTTTCGGTGACGTCATGGAACAACATGGGAATCATAATTTTTCCCAAATTTGACACAAAAAAAAACTTTTTACAATTTAAAGCGGCCGGCGGCGCGGCGCGGCGCGCGGCGCGGCGGTCGCGGCGGGCCGTGACTAAGGGAAAAAGGGATATAATTTTATATAAATAGAATAGTATAGACGGACAGAGACTTACAGACATAAACTTCAAACTTATAAAACATCCCTCTTTTTCCGTCGTGGGTTCACCTGTCACCTCTCTTTTTGAGTCGGGAATGAAAAATAAGAAATGCTTAATAGTTATGTTTTTTTTTCTACTTTAGTAGTATATCATGCATTTTGATTGGTGCCAGTACCAGACTCCATACATTTGTGCCCATCATCCTTTGGGAAAAATTATGATTCCCATGTTGTTCCATGACGTCACCGAAAAGTGAAGTCGGATGAAGTGCTAGTATGCGGTTCTATGTATTAAAACGAGAAAAAAATGTTTCATTTCCTCTATTGACGTGATGTTCCATAGAAGAAATGGGAACCATCCTTTTTTTTTCATAATCATACGCATTATTTTCTGTATGTTTTTTTAATTAGCAGTGATGTGATTAATAAAAAATAATATTGTACAATAATTCTCAGAAGAGTTTAATTTTTTTTTTTACTACTCCTGCACTATTTCATTATTTTCTTTCCCCCTTATTACAAAAGATGCTTTAAACCAAGTCTAAGGTAAACCCAGTTTTAAAATATACCCATCACTTTCTTATGTCATATAACAAAAAGAAACGGGGCTATTTTAAAACCTAGATTTTTCTTAGACCATCTTTTGTAATATGGGGCTTTGGGTTTGAAATTAGCTAAGCGATGTCAAATATCAATGAAATGTTGCATTACGTAACAGTCTCTAAAAAAAATCCAGTTGTGTGGTCACCTCGATCTTAGTATTTCTTCGCAGGAATTCGATTATTATTTAAAATAAAACGGTTCAGTTTTTGACACTGTTTGGTAAAGTAATCGTTACTAAAAAAAATTTACTAAAGGATAGACTGTAGCATTCGTCTTTTTAACTTCGGAATGCCACGTAAATAGTTTTTTCTTTTGATAAACGTTTCAATTGAGGGACCACCTTTTATCGATTGAAACTTTTGAATGGCTTCTTTTACAAACTAGAGGTTAAATTTGCAATCATGCAAGTACTTTTACTAACGCTAGACCCATACGAAAATTCCAAATTCCATTGGGGTCTCCACTCACGGTGAACTTATGGTGATCGATTGAGGGACCACCTTCTGCATGCTAGTTCTTTTTATTCAATGTACAGGAAGGGTTGATATTCAGTAAATTAGTTTTACAAATCTTTTACTAAGAGTAGTCATTTATAGCAGTTGTAAGTTTTAACTATCTTGCGAGATATGGATGCCTGTCAGTCACGACTGAGGGACCACCTTTAACCGGTTGTAACTATTGAGTGGTTACTTTTACAAACTAGAGGCTGAATTTACAATCGTTTGAGCACTTTTACTAAGGGCTGACGCATTCAAAAGCTCAAAATTCAAATGTGGTCCCTCAATGGGAACGCGCATAAAGTTATGCGCGTTCCCATTGAGGGACCACTTTTGAATTTTGAGCTTTTGAATGCGTCAGCCCTTAGTAAAAGTTCTCAAACCATTGTAAATTCAGCCTCTAGTTTGTAAAAGTAACCACTCAAAAGTTACAACCGGTTAAAGGTGGTCCCTCAGTCGTGACTGACAGGCATCCATATCTCGCAAGATAGTTAAAACTTACAACTGCTATAAATGACTACTCTTAGTAAAAGATTTGTAAAACTAATTTACTGAATATCAACCCTTTCTGTGCACTGAATAAAAAGAACTAGCATGCAGAAGGTGGTCCCTCAATCGATCACCATAAGTTCACCGTGAGTGGAGACCCCAATGGAATTTGGAATTTTCGTATGGGTCTAGCGTTAGTAAAAGTACTTGAATGATTGTAAATTTAACCTCTAGTTTGTAAAAGAAGCCATTCAAAAGTTTCAATCGATAAAAGGTGGTCCCTCAATTGAAACGTTTATCAAAAGAAAAAACTATTTACGTGGCATTCCGAAGTTAAAAAGACGAATGCTACAGTCTATCCGTTAGTAAATTTTTTTTACTAACGATTACTTTACCAAACAGTGTCAAAAACTGAACCGTTTTATTTTAAATAATAATCGAATTCCTGCGAAGAAATACTAAGATCGAGGTGACCACACAACTGGATTTTTTTTAGAGACTGTTACGTAATACAACATTTCATTGATATTTGACATCGCTTAGCTAATTTCAAACCCAAAGAAAATAATGAAATAGTGTAGGAGTAGTAAAAAAAAAAATTTCAACTCTTCTGAAAATTATTGTACAATAATATTTTTTATTAATCACATCACTGCTAATTAAAAAAACAGACAGAAAATAATGCGTATGATACTTAAAAAAAAAGGATGGTTCCCATTTCTTCTATGGAACATCCAAGGACTTTATATAGAACTGGACCGAGGTCTTGGCAATTTATATTATCTAAAATAGACTTTATGTGCAAAACATAAGACATAATATGGCTTGGCAAACATAACGGTACACTTGAGATAGCAATAATTGTACCTTGTGTCCCTGTCTAATACACACTGTGTGTTGTCACGTAAATAGAAAATGCATATTCCTAAATTAGTAGAATTTTTGAACTAAATGTACAAATTCATAAACCAACTTTTTTCATCTTAATTTATCCCAAGAGACGCGATACAACTATCGGAACTTTTGTTCGTCAACGATTCGTTTTAAGAGGACTTTTTTTCGTCAACGTAAGGCCAGGAGGCGATTTTCATATAATGTGCTTTTATCTATAGTTTTTTGACAGCTTGATATTAAGTCAACGCATTTATTTCAATTAGACCATATAAAGACACTTTTGATTTATTAGGTATTTATAATAGGAAAAAAAAGAAGTTACTGCCGCGTTCCAAAGTGTAGATTCCTATGGATTAAAACGGGCAGTAAACTACATGGTTACTCTTTTGCATCAAAAAAAAAAATTGGCATTTCGACACATTGTCCATAGAAAAGCTGTCAAAACGTCAAACTCATTCCTTATATAAAAGTTATCTGACGATTGAAAAATCAGCCCTAAATATTATAAATTAAACGATTTGATTGGTACCTATAATAAATATTTTATTACTAATTTAACAAAAAAAATCTAGGTATTCTCTCTATCTGACTCGTAATGAAGATAAGAGAACTCGGTTTGGGATTTTCTATTTAGCTTCTTCTCAATGGTAGTAAAAAAAATACAAATGCTGATAACCCCATTTGCATTGACGTAAACCGATAATTTGAATTAAAAAAAAATAATAATTGGATTTATTACACAATTAATTTGGAATTTGCGTTGTAAATGCTTGCAAAAGCGAATATTACCCGGACTGTGGAATATCTTTTCACAGAAAGGGTTTTTCATTACTTGAATTTTCTTACCGTTAGGGTGACCATGATACTTCTAGTAGCAGTACATACAAAATCTAAATGTCTAATATGGGATTATTTTTCAAAGATTTTTATTATTGTAACTCTAAGACCGCAATGATACTCATTTTCAAATTTAAATCAAGGCATTGATACATTATTTAATAGCTCTAAAAAGCAAAAGTTTCACGTTCAAAAGACCTTTGTGACTCTAAATAAAAGAAACAACGTGGTTATGAACGTACCAACGTGGATTAGTTTTGTCAACTTTTTTTAGCGCGTAAATTTAAAAAACATCTCGAGTTGTTTTGTTCTCCACTACATCGATGTAGTTATTAAATACTTTAGTTAATGCAGTTTTAAGTGTTTTTTTAGGTAAATTTGTTTCCGCAGCGTGATATTCTGTCATCATTCAGATATCTGTATCACAGTCAGTCGATCGAAGTTGTCAATGAAATTGTAAACTAGCATTTCGTTGTGATTTCATACTTTATTGTGAATCCTGTTTCAACAATGTCGTACGTTCGTTTACTTACCTTTATCAAAATATCGAATTAAATCTAGGCACATAGTCTCAGTTTTTTTTTATTAAAATGTATATAAAATGTGATGCTTTTATTTTTAGTGAAACACAAACAAGACGTCGCCGTCGTGTTAGTATGACCAAACTGCTTCACCTGTGGGAATTTTTAAATAACTTTAAATAAATTGCATATAATATTGCAATAGGTACCTATATTGGTTTATAAATTTCCTTTCATCAATTTGGAATGGGTTATTTATTTCCCTAATGCGACGCTGTCGCTTTTTCTCCATACGATATTTACTCTCTAAATATTCAAATACCTATCTCGTACTCGTCACACATTTACAAAAACAGTAAAAAGTGTGATCTAATAAACACTTGTAATTTTTATACAAAGTATCGAGTTTCAAAAGTCTTATCGACCAAATTTTAAGTGGGTCCTCACAACAGTTTACCTGTAATAACAAAAACAATGTTGAATAAGCTCGTAAATATTAACTTTTTCAAGATCGCTTATTTTGACATTACAGCCGCTTAATATACACTCTGCTGCTATCAAATAACACATCATGGTATGAAAACTATACAAAAGAAAAGGTGAACGGATTTCGTAAACGTCAACTTAGCAGGCCTGCTACAGGCCTGCTTTAACGATGTCATAGTACAAAAACGCAGGGCAGTTCAACTTCCAGGCAACTTCTGCCCTGCTTTAAGAGGTCATAGTAAGCCCCCTGACCCAAATAGGAGCGGCGGCGCGGCGACCTATAGTCCCAGCCTAACATCTGAATATAATTACAAAATGTACCTAAACAAAAAAGGAGTAGTACGTACCAGGGATGTTACGGAGGTGGTTTTATCGGAATCGAAGTCGGAGTCGGAGTTTTTAAATTTGGTTTGTCGGATTCGGAACCGGAATCGGAGTCGGAGGCGGATTCGGAGGTGTTAGCAGAAGAGAGATGTGTTAAGGACAGGCCTAATAAAATAAAATAGTATTTACATAATTTCAGTCAGCCTCTTTAATTTCAATTAAAAATAATAAACCTACATACTTAATAAAGGCGCAGGCGATAAAAAAAATGCTTCGACCTCCTATTCAAACCTACGATTTAAAAGTATCGGAGCCGAAGTCGGAACCGGAGATGTAATATCAATCGGAAGTTCCGACTTATCGGAGTCGGAGTCGAAGCTCCGTAACATCCCTAGTATGTACAATAATCGTGTAAATGTTAGAAGACATTGCTAATTATGGTTATATCTTTTTCCGATTGGTTTAGTTAACTTGCGGTATAAAGATATTGTAATGCTTTAAAGGACATACAATATTTAGTAATACTAGGCAGGACTTATTACACCATAAGTCTGCCATATGGTTACCCTTGTGTTAGAAAGTGACAAGGCGTACACTTATACCTATCTCACGTGATTCGCAGAAATCGACAAGTACTCATTCCAGTTGTACGTAGTACTTATTACTTCTATGGGAACATCACGTCAATAGAGAAAATGAAACATTTTTTTCTCGTTTTAATACATAGAACCGCATACTAGCACTTCATCCGACTTCACTTTTCGGTGACGTCATGGAATAACATGGGAATCATAATTTTTCCCAAAGGATGATGGGCACAAATGTATGGAGTCTGGTACTGGCACCAATCAAAATGCATGATATACTACTAAAGTAGAAAAAAAAACATAACTATTAAGCATTTCTTATTTTTCATTTCCGACTCAAAAAGAGAGGTGAGAGTCACCTCTCACCTCTCTTTTTGAGTCGGGAATGAAAAATAAGAAATGCTCTCATCAGAACATCCCTCTTTTTCCGTCGTGGGTTCACACCCACGACGGAAAAAGAGGGATGTTTTATAAGTTTGAAGCTTATGTCTGTAAGTCAAAAATTATGATTCCCATGTTGTTCCATGACGTCACCGAAAAGTGAAGTCGGATGAAGTGCTAGTATGCGGTTCTATGTATTAAAACGAGAAAAAAATGTTTCATTTTCTCTATTGACGTGATGTTCCATAGAAGAAATGGGAACCATCCTTTTTTTTTAAGTATCATACGCATTATTTTCTGTCTGTTTTTTTAATTAGCAGTGATGTGATTAATAAAAAATATTATTGTACAATAATTTTCAGAAGAGTTGAAATTTTTTTTTTTACTACTCCTACACTATTTCATTATTTTCTTTGGGTTTGAAATTAGCTAAGCGATGTCAAATATCAATGAAATGTTGTATTACGTAACAGTCTCTAAAAAAAATCCAGTTGTGTGGTCACCTCGATCTTAGTATTTCTTCGCAGGAATTCGATTATTATTTAAAATAAAACGGTTCAGTTTTTGACACTGTTTGGTAAAGTAATCGTTAGTAAAAAAAATTTACTAACGGATAGACTGTAGCATTCGTCTTTTTAACTTCGGAATGCCACGTAAATAGTTTTTTCTTTTGATAAACGTTTCAATTGAGGGACCACCTTTTATCGATTGAAACTTTTGAATGGCTTCTTTTACAAACTAGAGGTTAAATTTACAATCATTCAAGTACTTTTACTAACGCTAGACCCATACGAAAATTCCAAATTCCATTGGGGTCTCCACTCACGGTGAACTTATGGTGATCGATTGAGGGACCACCTTCTGCATGCTAGTTCTTTTTATTCAGTGCACAGAAAGGGTTGATATTCAGTAAATTAGTTTTACAAATCTTTTACTAAGAGTAGTCATTTATAGCAGTTGTAAGTTTTAACTATCTTGCGAGATATGGATGCCTGTCAGTCACGACTGAGGGACCACCTTTAACCGGTTGTAACTTTTGAGTGGTTACTTTTACAAACTAGAGGCTGAATTTACAATGGTTTGAGAACTTTTACTAAGGGCTGACGCATTCAAAAGCTCAAAATTCAAAAGTGGTCCCTCAATGGGAACGCGCATACACATTTTTACTTGAGGTGTCAATGGAGGGGCGCGCCATGTTATCGTAGTTTATCTCTAATTATTTATTAGCACTAAAACTTTTTTAATAAAAAACTTTAAATAAAAGCAAAAACCGACTTCAAAAAAAACAAAAACAAGAGTGAAATAATTAGCATTATATAAAATTAACAGTTTCAGAAGTCGGTGCAATTCTACACTAAAACAAATAAAAGCCACCGACTTCTGAAACTGTTAATTTTATGTGTATAATGCTAATTATTTCACTCTTTTTTTAGTTTATTTTGAAGTCTGTTTTACTTTTATTTTTATTTGTTACAGGTTTCTCTCGGCTTCGCCCGCGTGGATGACGTTTATCGCTCTACGTTTATCGGGGTAAAAAGTAGCCTACGTCCTTCTCAGCGTTCCAGAGTATCTCTTTACCAAATTTCATCAAAATCGGGTTAGTAGTTTAGTTGTGAAGAAGTCACAGACAGACAGTTACTTTCGCATTTATAATATTAGTAAGGATTACAGTATTAGGTTACTAACACCGGATATAATTATCTGAGGAATAAAATTAACGTTTTGAAAGTTTTTGCATAGAAATTCTCTCAAAACATCTAACTTATTCTTCAGACTAGCTGGTGCCCGCGGCTTCGCTCACGTAACTTAGTTTTCTTTAATGTTTATGTATGTACTCGTATACTTAACAGATCATCGTAAATTTTGGGGTAAGTACAGAAAAGGACATTAGGTAGGTTCCTACGGGAACGCGGTTAGCAAACCGTTATTATAATGTGAACGCCTTAATTTCTCTCTAATCCAGATTCCGAAAGTTGCATTCAGCAATATATGTAATTATGGAAGTTTATCATGGTACTCAGTGCCGGATTAAGACAGCGCGGGGCCCTTGAGTTGCATTATCTACTTATTAATTTTACTGTTATAAAACAGTGGTATTACACTGATTTTGTATTAGTCCAAAGCGATCGAGCGGTCGTCAAAACAGAAGTAATAACACAAAAGCACGTAAAAACTAAGAAACTAACACGAAATAAAAAGGCCGGTAAAAAAACAAAAGTTAAAAAAAACACGCCTGAAAAGTATAAATTAGCAATAAATGCGTTTTTTTTTAATCATTACCTTTTCATTGTCAGTTAAGTTTTTAGGCTTAATTTCTTAAATAAATAAACGTAATGAAATGGTTTGTTTGAATATACTTACAAAAGAAAATAGTCGAGCGGAGCAGTTCATACAAAGCGTAGCAGTAGCGCGAGCGCAGCGAGCGCGATTTTTTTTTCGAATTTTTGGCGAAAGCATGACGTCATTCTAAGCGCATTTATGGCTTTTGGCTAAATTCTCAAATGCTCAATTTTATGTTGCCGATAAGTCTAGTGCTGTCATTTTTTCGTTGGACTCTCGTGATACGTTTCACTCAAAAAATTACGCTCAGGTAGAGATGAGTGGGTTTAAATATGCGGAGCCCCCTTTCGCGCGGGGCCCGTAGCAATTGCTACTCTTGCTACGTGGTTAATCCGGCACTGATGGTAATCACAATTTCATCTGATGCTAGAGCCTGATAAGTAATCGTCTTTCTATCAATCATCGTAGTTTGTTATTTACAAAACTTGTGCTTAAAACCCCTGAAAAGTATAAGTTAACATTATAAGCGTGTTTTTTTTAATCGTTACCTTTTCATTGTTATTTAAGTTTTTTAGGCTTAATTTCTTAAATAAATAAACGTAATGAAATGGTTTGTTTGAATATACAAAAGAAAATAGTCGAGTGGAGCAGTTCATACAAAGCGTAGCAGTAGCGCGAGCGCAGCGAGCGCGATTTTTTTTTCGCATTTTTGGCGAAAGCATGACGTCATTCTCAGTACATTTATGGCTTTTGGCAAAATTCTCAAATGCTCAATTTTAAGTTGCCGATAAGTCTAGTGCTGTCACTTTTTCGTTGGACTCTCGTGATACGTTTCACTCAAAAAATTACGCTCAGGTAGAGATGAGTGGGTTTAAATATGCGGAGCCCCCTTTCGCGCGGGGCCCGTAGCAATTGCTACTCTTGCCACGTGGTTAATCCGGCACTGATGGTAATCACAATTTCAGCTGCTGCTAGAGCCTGATAAGTAATCGTCTTTCGTCTTTCTATCAATCATCGTAGTTTGTTATTTACAAAACTCCTGTGCTTAAAACCCTCTTTCCGTGGTTAACACAATTTAATCTACTCTGATAATGTACTGTCAGCGTTTGCTCTAAGATAAATACACGTAGCGATTTGGAGTTTTATACTAAGGCCCTGCGCAGACGGCACACTTTTTGTGCGATCGAGTCTGCGGCGCACAAAAAGTCTGCATGGCGCGCAAAAAGTCGGTCGCGGATTTTTCACAGACTCAACGCACACGACGCACATCATCGATCATTTTGTCGGCAGAGCTGTAGGGACGTAGACGCTATGGAAATCGTGCAGAGATCGCGAAGTATTATTTTGTACATGAAGTACAGAAAAAGAAGAAGAAATGGAGAATTTTGGGTACATCCTATACTTTCGGAAAGATTACTGAAGGGACAGTTCCATACTAAACATTCAATTCTGAAACAACAACCGGCAATTTTTTTCAAATTTTATAAAATGTCTGTTACTACATTTGATGAGTTGCTATTTATTTTGAGACCTGCTTTGACTCATTCAGAAACAACAATGAGGAGGTGCATTGGTCCAGAAGAAAGGCTGTCTGTGACACTCCAGACGTCATACATGTCCAAACAGGAGCAGAATAAACATTACAGCACACTTCTTCCCACATTTTTCTTTTTAAATGTCTATCATGATATTCTGCCTTAGAAGTATCATAAATTGCTGGTCTGTTTTGTATTTCTTGAATTAACATAGTTACATCGACCTCTGGCGCCATGATAATAGATCGCGTGCGTTACGTCCACCCCTAGCAAATGCAGATTGCCGACTAAAGTGTGCGCCGTCTGCGTTAGCGCGCGTTGAAGCAAACGTTCAATTTTTTTCACACACTTTTTGTGCGGAGCGGCGCGCCGCGGCGCGGTGCGGTCTGCCCGAATTACACGGATTTTTTGTGCGCCGGACTTTTTGCGCGTCGTGTGCGTTACTGCATATAATTGCATAGGTTCTATTTTCACAGACTAAAAAGTGCGTCACGGATAGTCTGTCGTCTGCGCAGGGCCTAAGACTCGTATATTATGTAGGTACTACCAGAACTGTAATTTTGTGTTATTAAGCCATTATAAGATAAAAAAGTGATGTGAATTGGTTTTAAAACATAACTATAAATCCACATAAATGTTTAGGTAACGACCAAAAAGTAATTAATTTTAGTTATATTCTAAAACTTCTCTGTAAACTACGTTCGTAGTTTTGCACTCGGTAGTTAAAATGTATAGAGATTCAGGACTGGTGACGCGAGAGCAAGCGACGTATAGTTGTCCGTGTGAGAAGCAGCTCGTCCTGAGGTCGACACCTGCAGCCGTCAGTGTCTGCCCCTGCGACTTGTTTACGGTCATAGCGAAGCATACGCACACAGGAAACTGCACGCGCTTAAACTGAAAGGGATACTTGTGGGGAATTAGTGGTATACGTGGTATAAAAACTGTCTCGCCAACGCCACAACCCGTTAGAATTTCCGCCTCAATGATGTTCCTCTGCAAAGAAACGACTTTGAGTCGTGTCCCGTTACAAAGTTTTGGCGGAGTTAAATTGCGAAGGAGCATAATCGGGACACCGATCGTTAGCTTGATGACGTGCGCTGGAAGTCCACTTGCAGTAAGGAAACTTGAGAAATTCTACGGGATAATGTGTGGCGTCATCTTGATCGACAACAGTGTTTATCGAAGTGTAAACCACCTCATTCCCCTCAATTTCCGAGAGAATGCTTTCGTTGATCGCTGCAGCTTGATCGTTTCTGGGCGTTAAAATGGCCCGTTCGCACATCCAAGAATTTTCTTGGTGCGGTATTCGACTGATGTTCCCGTACAACAGACAAATCATATCTTCTAATGTGGGAACCACTCTACCAAGTGCTTCGGGTATCTCAACTTGACCACAGTCCACTGGTAAGGTTCCGTCACCCAATTTTAGTAGAACATCGAAGAATTCTTGAGCGTGTAAATTCCCGCCCAGCCGCGCTCTCATATTCATATTCGAGCGCAACCTACGAATATGTGGCCATAAAGAAGAGCGTTTCAATGAAGCATTCACCTCATCAGCCCTAGTTCCTCGCGTTACCACAGGCAGCGTTTGTCGGAAATCGCCGCTAAACAGAACAGTGACACCAGCCATCACTTGATCGTTCCTGCGGATGTCCTTCAGAGTTCTGTCTACAGCCTCTACTGCTTTTCTGTTTGCCATCGTACATTCATCCCAGACGATTAAAGAGCAATCCTTAAGCACGCACGCGCCCCTTGTCACTATTTTGTGACACTCCACAAACTGATGTTTCGTTGCTCTCTAGATCGATGGGAATTTTAAACATGGCGTGCGCCGTTTTGCTGCCAGGAAGCAGTGTGGCAGCAATTCCCGACGACGCTACAGCAATGGCAATCTTGCTTTACCTCCTGACCTCTGCAAGGATGCCAGTGGTAATTAATGTTTACCCTGTTCCACCAAGAGCATCCAAGAAAAACATCTTACCCTGGCCGAGCCCAACGCTTTCAAGGATGGAGTTAAAAATTTGCTTTTGCTCTGAGGTAAACTTTGCGACGTAGTCATTTACGATGATAATCATGGTTCTTGCATCATAATTAGTTTCGGCGGCGTACTCCCTGTTTCCACGGTCTTGAACATCGGAAAGCTGTGGAGCCGGTAACCCATATTCCACCAGAGTATTGCCACCAATCGAAATGACTACGTCTTGGAGCGAACTAAGACAACTGTTTAAGACGCGTTCATCAGTTGCCTCAGTATCATCATCGTTAGTACGTCTCAGAGCCCTAAGAAAATCTTCGGACAGATAATGTCGGTATTTTTCCCAGAATAGAACTGGGTTAGAGATTCCGCAAAACACCAACATGACGGCAAACAAATGTCGCAGACGACTGGGACTGTCACTGACGCTGGCCTCCTCGAGAGTGTCATCCCAATGTCGGTCATCGTCTAGAAGGTAAAGTGCTACGCAGGCAGCGCGGTATGTGGGATACTCTACGCCATCAACTGTCCTCAAGAACGAAAAAAAATGTTTTTGCCTTTTGCGTTTTATCAATAAATACCATGATAATTTACTATTGTTATAAAATTACTTGGGAACCTGAATTTTGTATTACAGACACTTTTATAATACTAAGCAAGACTAAGCTGCAAAATGAAACATAATTAACCAACTTTATAAACCGACTTAAAAAAAGGATGTTCTATGTTCGACCTATATGTATGTTTGTTCACAATTTTCTCAGAAACGACTGATTCGATTTGAATGGGGATTTCGCTATTCGACTGCATATGTTTCTTATCTGATGAAGACATTCAGAAATAGACAATAGACCTCTTTAATAAATGACAGCAAATTTTCCGCGATTATTACAATCGTGTGTCTATGTGTTGTTTAGTCCATTCCATAGCAAAACATCATGGCTGTTTGCTTTGGAGGGATAGGCAAATGTGCAGGTACTGTAAACTCTCTTTTCGAGAGTTAAAACACTTATGATTGCTGTTGCCACTGACGCCAACGCCATCTAGTTAGGATCAAGGAACTATTTTGTTTGAATATATTTTTGTAACCGAATAGCGTGATAATTTATACCCTATAACCTGACCCGACCTGCAATAAATATGTTTTCCAAATATCAACAAAATCTGTCCAGTAGTTTCGGCGTGAAGCTCAAACATACAAACAGACAAACAGATAAACAGACAAACAGACAGACAAAAATTCTAAAAACTCTCTTTTTGACATCTGTAGCGTTTTTCCAACAATTTGCACTTATTTTTTCTGGAAAATATTCAATGTACAGATTTTACTTCGTTACGATTTTATTATATGTAAAGATTAAAGTGATCTGACTATTGAAAAGTCTGGCCTTACTTGATAAAATTTTTATTGGTCCACAAGATTACTCGGAAAGGGGGTACTAATCCAATTTTTAAAGTACTCATAACAATGAATAACTTTTGTTCTACAACTTTCCCCAAGTCAATAGTTTAAGAGAAATAGCTGTTCAAAGATTTCATAAAAAATACGCTTAATTCTATCTATCCTGAGCTATGATCAGCTGTGTTTATTAGCATTATTTGGCATTTTAGTTCATATTTGGGGGTCACGAAAAAACTACAATAAAAATCACTGTACATCTTTTTTTAGAGAATTTTAAAATTATAACACTTGCTTTAGAACAGTCATCGGTGATACTTTATATGGCCCGCGGATTAGTAACCCTTTTCCGACTAACCTTGTATAAGGGAGAAGACACACGGTGCGGTGCGCCGCCGCACGGCGACCATTTTGCCGCATCAGCGTGCACACGTAGTACGTGGCGTCGCAAGAGCCACGGCTCTCCGCCAATACATCTGCGTTCTGCGACGCCGGAGCGGTGCCGCTCCGGCGCATACACCCTCCCCCCTCGTCATGGTCCGCCGAGCGTGCGGCGCGGTGCCGCACCGCACCGTGTGGTAGGCGTGGAAATTTGTATGTATTACACCGCAGCGGCACCGTTCGGGCGCCGCGCCGGAGCCGCACCGCATTGTGCGGCTTCTCTCTTAGAGCGGGGGCACACGATGCGTTGCGGCGGCGCACCGGACTTGCAACTAACGAGACGAGGCGGGGAGGGGGGAATGCGTTGCGACGTCGGAGCGGCACCGCTCAGTTGTTTATGCGTCACAAGGAAGGACACACGCTCGCTCGTTTCGATTTTTTTTCTCTACGGTTTTTTTGCTGCGGCGCCGCTGCGTCATAACAACGTTGCGGCGCCGCACCTCTCGTGTGCCCGCTGATACGGTGAAATCTTTGCCGCAACGCATCGTGTGCTCCCGCTCTTACTGTATAGAAAAATGGTGTTACCCGTATACCCACAGTTACCTACTACACACAATGAAAAGCAACGCTATTTGATTTTGTTTTCAATAAAACATTTTGTTTTGTATATCGGTTTCTGAGCCAAAACATCTATCTGTCCCGTTTTTTTGCAATACACATTTGGCACCTCTACTTTGTACTTACAGCGAGCTTTGCAGAACTTATCATTACTTAGCGCTGAAATTTTTTGTTTGTTTCAAGATAGGTAAATTTTAATTAAGTCAATGTTTACAAGTATAAACTTTATGCAGTGTTTGTTTTAAAGGTTGTTCTAAGGTTGAATGGACAAAGTGACCTTGAACTTTGGTACTCTGTTACAACTGCTAATTAAGGCTTTGTAAATATGTACAAGTTCGTTTAAAGACTGTTGGTAGAGTTAGAACAAAGAAGTTACGGATAGGGTGGTACTTAATGTGTTTTGAAATGGGATTTTCTAAACAAAATGAGTTTGTACTATAACAATACTTACTATACTTAGTATGTACAAAATATTTATAAAATTAAAAGTATACATACAACAAGCCTATTTTGTATAATTTAATGTATGTAACCTACTAATATAATGTAATACGTAGTTTCAGTTTCACTCACATACAATTTTGACATTATTAAAAGTAAAAAACCGGCCAAGTGCGAGTTCAGCGGAGTCTTAGTAATAGAGTCCCGTTTTACCCTTTGGGTACGGAACCCTAAAAAGACTTTCCTAGGATTTTTCTGACTGGTAGCTTGGGAAGAGAATTCCTACATTTTTTTTTTACTTCTACGACTGTCTATTTTATTGAAATTTCAATATTAGAAAGAATGACGCACTCAATAATCATTCGGGTAATCATTTAATTAAAAAAATAAAAACTTGTGACTGCCTCGTTGATCTAGCGGTCGCAAGCGCGACTGCTGAACGTGAGGTCCTGGACTCGATCCCCAAGTCGGGAAAAGTGTCACTGGGTTTTTCCGTGTGGAATTTCTCAATAGCAGCCCGGAGTCTGGATTTGTGCCCGGTCGATGGCAATAGGCTCGCCCCCTATTACATGGGACGTAAACATAAACGGCGAAATGTGGGTGTACTATACACCTCTGCCAACCCTTCGGGGAATACAGGCGTGAGTTTATGTTTTTAAAAACTTGTGTACCCAAATGAGTATTGAAGATACTTCAACTAATGTCACGGTTCCAAAATTCAAAAGGCAATCAGATGGAAGACCATGATACTCTATTACTACTCCATTAACTCAAAATTAACAAAATACAGATACTGAAAATGAGCGAATACCTAATAAACATTTGTTTCTAACAACTATACATTGTTACATAAACAAACAAATTGAAACTAGAGATCAAGCGCGAATCAAAATAGTTAACTAAAGCAACAATGTAGTTTTATCACTGGAAGCTCTCACGTACAAATTTAATTGAAACTGCGCCACTTTCGCTTCTAAATAATAATTGTATTTCCTTACACAGTATATTGTCTTACATTTTATGAGGTTTAAATCTCTGAATTTACTAAGTTAAAATGTTGGTCCCGGGTGTTATGTGAATACTTTGGTTTGACGACACGTTTGGTGCAGTGGCTGAGCGATTGACTTCTGCGCTACGGGTCGTGAGTTCGATTCCCGCACGGAACTAATATTTTTATGGTCTACAGATAGTTGTTCCGGGTCTGGGCGTTGTGTCTGTAAACGCACCACGATACAAGAAAATATAAGAGGGGTAAAGTTTTAAAAAAAAATACGTTTGACAGTCGTTATGGGTATTCAGAAGCCCGAAAGTCTGACAACCGGTCTAACCTTAGGATATCGGTATTGCCCAGTAACTGGGATGCAGAGGTCTGATGGCAGTCACTCCGTGTGGTCCGTGAAGCTGACCCCAACGTATTTGGGAAAAGGCAAGTAAAAATATGCTATCATTAAAACGATCTTTTGGTCAACGGCAATGTATCGATCAGTGATCAGCGCAGCGGAGAAAATTATGGCAGATTTTTGACAGTAAGCTTTTCTGCGTTGATGAAAATAATAACCACCTCTAACCTAACCCAACGACACGGAGTGCTCAGGCGATTTAATAGCAGATATTACATCCTCATTTCATTGTTAAGTTTAAATCCCACGTAATAGGGGCTTGGCATCAACCGGACACAAATGCAGACTCCGAGCTGCTATTGAGAAATTCCACACGGAAAAACCCAGTAACACTTTGCCGCCCTGGTGATCGAATCCAGGACCTCACGCACAGCAGTCGCGCTTGCGACCACTAGACCAACAAGGCAGTCTAAATATATAATATTTATATACAGCGTGTCCCAGAAAGTAGTGTCAAGCGGAAGTCCAGAGATAGAACATTCTTTGAGGTACCCAAATCACCCCCATGTATGTTCCGCGATTTTTTGTAGTTTTCGAGTTATGAATGTTTTTCATGTTTTTTAATCAAACTCGGACTATAACGACATTTTTGATCATAGTGACGTGAATAGTTGAGATACATGAGTAATTTTTTTTTCCAAACTAGCTGATTAGTGACCCTATCGAATGCATAAACATTTGTAACCATAGATGAAACGAATGCGTTACAAAAAAATATTTAATTGTCATAAAGTTAAAATCTTGCATGTTTCCTAAATCTTTGTGGGTGATTTAAAAATAAATCTCCCTAAACTTTTTTTGTCAGATATAGTTTAAAAACTTATCCATTTTATCAGCTATTTACCCTGTAAATTTCATCGAGCTATCTCTACGACATCATAATAAAAAATTAATTGTTGTAGTGTTTTGGGTACCTCAAAAGATGTTCTACCTCTGGACTTCCGCTTGACACTACTTTCTGGGACACGCTGTATATACACCACAATATAAATATTACATGCTATCTTTACTACACTTTAAAATAGCGTATAAATGATAAAATATTGTGATTAAAGATTATTTATTTACAGAATTCAGACTCACTAAACCTACCGATACATCTATGAACTCTCTTCTACAATTTCAATAGGAAGGTAAACGGAACGAAGAGTCCGCTAATCGCCTGCGTCAGCTGCCTGTAGAAACAGCATTTATAAGCACCTTATTGCTTGACAAATACATCTTAAAATTGCTTGAACTCAGTATAATGCTATTGGTTTACTGTATTGACCTTCTAATTAGGCGCAGTTCAGACTACGCTATAATATATAGCAAATAGCAAATAATATATAGCCCAACGATATCGCTCAGCATACATTTTATATGTACCCGTTCAAACAACGCTATGCTATAAAGCATTGGCTTGCTGTACGCGATAAACTTGAGCGATTTTCAGAGCTGGGAAACGGAAAAAAATGAATCGTCCTGTCGACGAACAGTCCAATGGCGAATCGGTCTTAGGAGAACGGTTGCGGAATCGTATCGTACGATTCTCCGGTCCCCGCCTCGCCTCACTTCTACCCCGTCTGTTGTCCGACGGATCGCCGTCAAATAACTTGCTAAAGGTAAATAGTAGACCGGTTTGAGACGTAGCGTACCTATAGTGTGAACGTCATGCTATATAGTTATAGCTTATGAACCTATATAGCGAAATAGTATAGCATAGTCTGATCTGCGCTTTACCCACGCTTAATTTCTTTGTCGCATTTTACAACAGCCGCTTAAAGAAATAGCTCGTTCTTAGCGACAACCAAGTAGGTGCAAACATAACCAACTTCTCGCCTTCAAAACAGAATTCCCTCAACATATTACGGTATACATAACACATAATCAGTACAAGTTCAAATAGTATTAACTAACTACTCGTTACCACAAGCAAATAGGATCTGCACCGCCGTACGACGAACGCGTTGCGACTAATTGATCAGCTAATTTGTGGATCGCAGGTGTGTAGCCGCCCTTATGAATTACAAACAGCTATATAGTTAATATCCATTAGAGAAATCGAAGGCTGTCTCGCTGTTTCATTATGCATGTTCTGTTAATTTATCAAATGAGTTGTTAGTTTGGATTGAAAGGAGTTTAATAGTGATAGACTTATTTATTATTTCGTGTCTCTCTGTCTGTAAGCGTTTGACAAGCCTTAATACACCACGTAATTCGAAGTTAATTTATACAACAGTACGCATTTGTAAAAAGTTTAAAATTAAAATGATCGGAGTGACTATTTCATAACGTGTGTAAGCTGCATACGTTATTAAATTATTTTATGTATTAATTTGCGCTTGAGTGATTGTAAAAAGTACCGTTACGTAGATATTACTAATGAAATCCCTTTACTTTTGCAAAAAGAATTGTCATGACACGAATGAGATTTAAATATTTCACCGTGTGGGGAACGGGCTAGAGTATAAAACCTCCTCACCGCACGCTGGGAAAATATGCGTGTTGTAAGATTCAACAAAACCCAGCACGATTGGTGGATAGGATCTATACGGTCCGTCTGACTAGCTACCACCCTTATGTTAAAGTCAAGCAGTTTACTGTGTTCCGTCGTGTGTATGTGAGAGCCAGAGGGGTATAGGGGAATCCTTCTACATCTATGTTACTTGGATTCGTGTGCTCCATCTTCCCTGTCTGCGCTTACCGCCAAGAGCGAATAGGGTACATTTTCTACATTTAGTTTTCAGTTTTACTATTATTCACTTTGAATCACTTTCACACTTGTAAATAGTTTAGTTGCAAATTAGGCACTTGTCCCACCGCCGACGATGAGCGAGTGGCGAGTAGAGCTAGAAACTGGTAACGAGTTAGCGTGGAGCGAAAAGCGAGTGTGTAGTTCCGATAGTTTTGTCGCTGGGCTATAAGCGAGTGTGTGAGTGCGACGGGCGACGGGCGATTACTCGCACTACTCGCAAATGACGGCTGGTTGGTCTCTCGGCGCCAAGCAAGTATCGCTGAGCGAGTAATATCTTTGATAGCTCTTGTCGCTCAGCGACAAACTAGTGGAGCGAGTCCTCGCCGGCAGTGTGAACAGTCAGCGATCGACTATTAATATATTATTATGCATCTCTTTTGTTTACACGGAATGCATATCTATTTGTACGTTTCTTGAGCGAGAAAATAGTCGATAGTAAAGGCTCATTTACACGGAGATAGTTTCTCCAAGCGAGTCTCATGCTATCTCTGTTTTCGTCGTAGAGAAAAACAAAGACAGAACGAGTCTCGCTTCGAGAAACTATCTCCGTGTAAATGGCGCTTTAGTCGCTTCCTCGCCGGCGGTGGGACAACTGCCTTAGTGGCTAAGCAAGTATTTGCGTAAGTGAAAAAACAAAGTCTACATACTGAATTCATTAAAAATCTTCAGCTACAATTACATTAAAATATTTATTTAAAATCTCAAGTGTAGATACGTTTTGTTTAATACAAAATACTTACTTTACAAAGTACACAATTTTACTTGCATGGATTTAGATCTTTACTTTAGCTTAACTAAGACTTTAACGTCTGTGAAGCGTTAAGTAAACTTAAACTGTTAACGTCTTAATTAACTTGTACAAGCCGCTACGTGTTTAAAACATTGGTAAAATATTGGTATATTTAATTATAGGCAACGGTTTCATCTCACGTGATGGGTAATAACCCATTTACACGTCTTCACCCTTTAGCAGAATTGTTTGTTTACACGGCTCGAGTCACATCATATTTACCATAGACTCGCATTTTAAAGCTGACCGCAAATAGTCCATTAATGACCAAATACTCGAACTCTACTCAATTTTAAGTGGTCAATCAGACTGTACTAGCGGGTGCGAGGGCGGGCGCGGGCGCTTGGGTCTTGGCGTCTGCGTGTTCACAGTAGTGCCGAACGAGCTATCGCACGACGCTTCGACGGGTGAATCAAAATGGTTTAGAACCACACGCTATATCACCTAACAGACGCTATATCACTGTGAACGATACGGGCGGACTGAGCCATTAAAAACACCCGCGCCCGCGCCCGCTTCATGCAGACGCGCGGCTCGCGGGAGCACTGTGAATGCAACTGGCGTCTACATACATTTTGATTTACATGCGCCCGCGCTAGCACCCGCGCCCGCCTCCACTCTGAAAGAGTACTAAGTCGTCGTTAAGTTTCGTGCTATCACTGTTTCTTTAAGGCGAAAAGACTGCGACAGCACGAGACATAACAGCAACTTAAAAATGAGTAGCGTTTGAGAATTTGCTATAAGTTGCTCTAGACACTATGTACGATATAATTTTATTTATTTATTTATTTACATTCTTACATCTACCATTACAGTCTCCCAATTCGGTAGTGCAGTTACTCCGTTAAATATCAATTAATACATAATATACAACATAAAACCTAACAATTACATGATTCATAAATAACATAATATATATAATGTTACCCTTGCGAACTCGCTCCGTGAACAAGAAAATAAATCTAATTTGTCAGCAACCAAATTAAGTGTGTGAATTGCTCGCGTGAGAGGGGTGTTGTCCAACAATTTAGTTCTACCGCGCGGCACCGCGAACAAGCTGGGTCGTCGTCGCCGCTGCACGTACCCATCGGGCACACACAAGCCTATCCACTGCAGCACTCCCGGATTATTAATGTGGCCCCGAAACACTCCTAGAATATGGGATGCCAACGCTAGATCTCTCCTAGTTTCCAACTTGTTGTATCCCACCATGCCTATAACAAACAAGGTAGGATACATCAAGGGATAGAAGGGATATACCCCATAAAGTCTAAGATATATGTATCTTGTAAATTTATTTTGTATGCGCTCCAACATGAGACTATATTTAGTCTCATGTGGAGCCCATATTGCCGCATTCCCCTCCAACTGACTCCTTATTAGAGCATCATACAATGCCGAAATGGCTTTAATGTTTGTGAATGTCACTGCTCTGCGGAGCACAAATCCCAGCCGTTTGTATGCCTTTTTACAGACACTGATTATGTGCTCCCGGAATGTCAATTGAGCATCCATACGAACGCCAAGATCTCGCACCGCCTCCTCCCTTTTCATAGGTTCGCCATCCACGTTATAGTTGTAGTGTAGTGGTGTCCTTGCTCGACTGAATGTTAGCATTAAACATTTCCTAACATTGAACTGTAACTTGTTATTTCGACTCCATTCAACCACTCGATCAATGTCTTGCTGAAGGCGGTGACAGTCGGCTTCGTTTTTGATAGCCAGGAGCAGCTTGAGGTCGTCCGCAAACAGCAGGCACCTGGCATTTTCTATGACGTCAGGAAGGTCGTTGATCATTATAATGAACTCTAATGGTCCCAAATTGCTACCTTGACTCACTCCCGACCTAGTGAAATAAGGCTCAGACCGGTACCCGCAGTACTCCACATACTGTTGCCTGTCCCTCATATAGCTCGCAAAGAATTTGAGCAGTTTAGGTGTGCAGCCAACCCTCGCCAACTTTGATAATAGTATATCGTTATCCACCATGTCAAACGCTTTCTTAAAATCAAAGAAGGCGGCTTCCACCTGCACCCCTGCATCAATATGAGGAACCACGTACGCCATAGAATTTAATAGATTGCTGGTCGTGCTACGCGCTGGTCGGAAGCCATGTTGTGCGTCTGACAGTTGTGATGCTACTTGCTCCTGGACATCTCGTTGAATGGCAGACTCAAACACCTTGGCTGGTGTCGACAGAATCGCCACGGGTCTGAAAGATTCGACTAGTGTTCCGTCTCCCCCCTTTGGTATGGGAATTACGCGGGTAACCTTCCAACGTTCCGGAAAATATGAATTTACTAGACACAAGTTAAATAGGTGTAAGAGCGGCCCTGCAAGTATCGAGCGGCAATCTCGTACAACAAATACCGGAATACCATCCGGGCCAGCTGAGCGTTTCGGCTTTAACCGAGAAAGCGCAGCTCGCACCTGGTCAAGTGACAGCTGTGGGACATGCACGCGCGCGCTGTTTGCGCCGCTAGCCGCCACTGCTTCGTCCACCTCAAGCCGTGCCGGCTCACTATTGTACACCGAATAGAAATATTTTGCAAATTCCGTCACGCATTGTGGGTCTGACAACACTGCCCCCTCCTTCATGATTTTTTTACGATTAGCGGATCCTTTTTTTGTTCTTATATAATCCCAGAAAGACTTAGGATCCTTAGCTAAGTTACTTTGCACGCGATCTTGATGACTTTGGTACGCACGGTCAATACTTTCTTTAATTCGCGCCCTGCATATAGAAAAAGCATGGTAATCAAAACGCGATCCGGTCGATTTATAGCGCTTATGAAGTCTTGCCTTTACTTGAATATCTGTAATTATTTCTTTCGTATACCACTCTGGATAGGAATACCTACGATCTACAGGTTTTGGTTGTTTTTTAGGTACACAATTATTAACTACACCATTAAAAACATTATAAAAAAAAACTCCAAAGCTTCTTCTGGTTGCTGAATGCTATAAATCGGACTCCAATCGGCGGACTCTAATGAAGAATATAATAAATAATAGTCTGCTTTATAAAAAATCCATTTCGGTTCGATTTGGCTAACTGGTACCTGACTGTCTGAAGTCGCGGACACGGCGGCCGGTGGTGGGGAAGGCATCGCGCTCGCGCTGATCCGCAGGGATATAGTTAGTGGCGGATGATACGCGTCTACAGGCACCAGCGCCTGGTCTGCCTCACATACTTGCACATCATCACATAAACCTAACGAACACAACACTAAGTCCAATTGTCTCCCATTACAGTTAGGCACTTTGTTCATCTGAGCGAATTCGCAAAAAGACATAAAATATTCAAAATAATTTTTAATGCTCTCATTACTTGAGTTTAAATTAAAATCGCCTATCAAAAAAATATGCTTATACTTTACACAC
Organism: Amphipyra tragopoginis; assembly: GCA_905220435.1. Lineage (NCBI taxonomy): Eukaryota > Metazoa > Arthropoda > Insecta > Lepidoptera > Noctuidae > Amphipyra > Amphipyra tragopoginis. The sequence goes on along the minus strand of HG991996.1, from coordinate 24,484,307 downwards.
AATTGTTCTATTGCTCTAAAGAATATCATGTACTCATATTCATTAGTGTTTGGTGGTACATATACAACGCAACATAAAAACAAATATCTACATTTTTCGTAAACAGTCGCACAAACTAGTTCAAATGAGCAGTTATCAATATTGACGTCACCCGGTGCATTTACTCGCCGCAGGTCCAACCTGTGTGTGGCCACGAGAAGCGCGCCGCCTTGCTTGCGCCCGTCTGTCCGGTCACATCGTATTATTTGATAGCCAGGCGGAACAATCTCTGCGTCCATAATAGAATCATTACATCCTGTTTCCGTAATTGCAACTATGTCGGCACTTAACGATTCTATATTATTACAAAAAGTGTTCAATTTTGTCCGCAGACCTCTGACGTTTTGATAGTAAAACTCAAAACTAGTGTTTTTCTTTAGTTGGATTGGATTTTGATAGTATAAGTCTAATAAAGCTTTCCTATTACTGGTTTGGTCCCTTGCATCACACGCAACTACAGTCACACCTTCCGAGCACTCCAATCCCAACCCTACCGAGGGTGGATTATTATTTCTTACGTATCGGCACTGTAAATAATCATTCGTTTTCTTCCGTCGATGCGTACGGCGATCAAAGGCGGGAGCGGCCTGCGACTGCGTGAGCGCTGGTGTGAACCTCCGTGTTCGTGTCCCCCCGCTACACGCGGGGACGTCGCGGAAACCAGTCCGATAACTTCACACCCGGGGGCCATGCCGTCGGCGTGTTAATCAAAACATTTAATCCTTCCGGAAAGGCAATAACGAAAGCTGCATGTCTCTCTGTTTTAATTTCACGTTTTTCAACAATATAATACTCACAAATTTGAAGCTTATTCAAATAGTTAAGCACGTTTAGCTCGGTCGTCTCTGGTTTAAAGGACCAAGCTTGTATATATTTTAGTTTTTCTACAGACTTGAGTTCGTTATCTTCTTGTCCACTGCCAGTAACTACCCGTCGCTTAGAATTACGCTTTTTTCGGGCCGGTTGCCAGCTTCCTTCTGCTGTATTCTCGGCGAGATTATTCCATGCGCGTTCCCATTGAGGGACCACTTTTGAATTTTGAGCTTTTGAATGCGTCAGCCCTTAGTAAAAGTTCTCAAACCATTGTAAATTCAGCCTCTAGTTTGTAAAAGTAACCACTCAAAAGTTACAACCGGTTAAAGGTGGTCCCTCAGTCGTGACTGACAGGCATCCATATCTCACAAGATAGTTAAAATTTACAACTGCTATAAATGACTACTCTTAGTAAAAGATTTGTAAAACTAATTTACTGAATATCAACCCTTCCTGTGCACTGAATAAAAAGAACTAGCATGCAGAAGGTGGTCCCTCAATCGATCACCATAAGTTCACCGTGAGTGGAGACCCCAATGGAATTTGGAATTTTCGTATGGGTCTAGCGTTAGTAAAAGTACGTGAATGATTGTAAATTTAACCTCTAGTTTGTAAAAGAAGCCATTCAAAAGTTTCAATCGAGAAAAGGTGGTCCCTCAATTGAAACGTTTATCAAAAGAAAAAACTATTTACGTGGCATTCCGAAGTTAAAAAGACGAATGCTACAGTCTATCCCTTAGTAAATTTTTTTTACTAACGATTACTTTACCAAACAGTGTCAAAAACTGAACCGTTTTATTTTAAATAATAATCGAATTCCTGCGAAGAAATACTAAGATCGAGGTGACCACACAACTGGATTTTTTTTAGAGACTGTTACGTAATACAACATTTCATTGATATTTGACATCGCTTAGCTAATTTCAAACCCAAAGAAAATAATGAAATAGAGTAGGAGTAGTAAAAAAAAAAATTAAACTCTTCTGAAAATTATTGTACAATATTATTTTTTATTAATCACATCACTGCTAATTAAAAAAACAGACAGAAAATAATGCGTATGATAATTAAAAAAAAAGGATGGTTCCCATTTCTTCTATGGAACATCACGTTAATAGAGAAAATGAAACATTTTTTTCTCGTTTTAATACATAGAACCGCATACTAGCACTTCATCCGACTTCACTTTTCGGTGACGTCATGGAACAACATGGGAATCATAATTTTTCCCAAATTTGACACAAAAAAAAACTTTTTACAATTTAAAGCGGCCGGCGGCGCGGCGCGGCGGTCGCGGCGGGCCGTGACTAAGGGAAAAAGGGATATAATTTTATATAATTAGAATAGTATAGACGGACAGAGACTTACAGACATAAGCTTCAAACTTATAAAACATCCCTCTTTTTCCGTCGTGGGTTCACCTCTCACCTCTCTTTTTGAGTCGGGAATGAAAAATAAGAAATGCCTAATAGTTACGTTTTTTTTTCTACTTTAGTAGTATATCATGCATTTTGATTGGTGCCAGTACGACTCCATACATTTGTGCCCATCATCCTTTGGGAAAAATTATGATTCCCATGTTGTTCCATGACGTCACCGAAAAGTGAAGTCGGATGAAGTGCTAGTATGCGGTTCTATGTATTAAAACGAGAAAAAAATGTTTCATTTTCTCTATTGACGTGATGTTCCATAGAAGAAATGGGAACCATCCTTTTTATTAATTATCATACGCATTATTTTCTGTCTGTTTTTTTAATTAGTAGTGATGTGATTAATAAAAAATAATATTGTACAATAATTTTCAGAAAAGTTTAAATTTTTTTTTACTACTCCTACACTATTTCATTATTTTCTTTGGGTTTGAAATTAGCTAAGCGATGTCAAATATCAATGAAATGTTGTATTACGTAACAGTCTCTAAAAAAATCCAGTTGTGTGGTCACCTCGATCTTAGTATTTCTTCGCAGGAATTCGATTATTATTTAAAATAAAACGGTTCAGTTTTTGACACTGTTTGGTAAAGTAATCGTTAGTAAAAAAAAATTACTAAGGGATAGACTGTAGCATTCGTCTTTTTAACTTCGGAATGTCACGTAATAGTCCGGTCAAATTAGACATTTCAAAGTGCAATAATTCGCATAGAGCTGAAAATTGGTACGGATGTTCGGAACACCATTATAAATCAAATGTAAAAAGTCCCCAGCGATCCCACACTTGCAAAAAAAAATATTCAAGGTCAAAGTTCGCAAATATGGGTTTTTTGCGTTTTTTAGCCAAACGGTAAGTTTTATGATAACAATAGTCCAGACAAAAATGATAGATTATGCAATTCTCTATAAGAATTGTCTACAAATTTTCTCCTAAATGTCACCGATTCTGAGATATAATGGTTGAAAAAGTTGTATTCTTTATCACTAATATCGTACGAATCCTCTTCTGATGGCGATTAACATGTACCAGTTGTCGAGGTCAGTCGTGCTCCAATGTTGAATCACCATCAGAAGAGGATTCGTACAATATCAGTGAGGAGACATCTGATACATCTCTGTTAGACCAATTTACTTACACCCAGCAGGAAGAAGAAGAACAAGCAGAAGAAGAAGTACAAGAAGACGAACAAGAAGAAGAGGAAGCAGTATTATCAGATGATTATGAATGAGACGGATAATTTGACCTAATTTTTTAGAATTCATACGGCTTTCATCATTTCCAATAGTACCAGTTTTTATATATTTTGAATTAGTATTGAATTAAACAGGATCACAATAGATTGTGGGATAGGCCTATTGGAGAAACCACGTTAAAAAAACGCGCCAAGTACACTACCTTCCAGGTGGCGTGGAAACGCATATCATAAAGAATACAACTTTTTCAACCATTATATCTCAGAAACGGTGACGTTTAGGAGAAAAATTGTAGACAATTCTTATAGAGAATTGCATAATCTATAATTTTTGTCTGAACTATTGTTATCATAAAACTTACCGTTTGGCTAAAAAACGCAAAAAACCCATATTTGCGAACTTTGACCTTGAATATTTTTTTTTGCAAGTGTGGGATCGCTGGGGACTTTTTACATTTGATTTATAATGGTGTTCCGAACATTCGTACCAATTTTCAGCTCTATGCGAATTTCTGTTAACCTACCCCTATTTTTTGAGCTAACTTGACCGGACTATAAATAGTTTTTTCTTTTGATAAACGTTTCAATTGAGGGACCACCTTTTATCGATTGAAACTTTTGAATGGCTTCTTTTACAAACTAGAGGTTAAATTTACAATCATTCAAGTACTTTTACTAACGCTAGACCCATACGAAAATTCCAAATTCCATTGGGGTCTCCACTCACGGTGAACTTATGGTGATCGATTGAGGGACCACCTTTTGCATGCTAGTTCTTTTTATTCAGTGCACAGGAAGGGTTGATATTCAGTAAATTAGTTTTACAAATCTTTTACTAAGAGTAGTCATTTATAGCAGTTGTAAATTTTAACTATCTTGTGAGATATGGATGCCTGTCAGTCACGACTGAGGGACCACCTTTAACCGGTTGTAACTTTTGAGTGGTTACTTTTACAAACTAGAGGCTGAATTTACAATGGTTTGAGAACTTTTACTAAGGGCTGGCGCATTCAAAAGCTCAAAATTCAAAAGTGGTCCCTCAATGGGAACGCGCATGATTATTCCTCATATCTTCGTCGGAGCGATTTTCTGCCTGCTTCATGGCCCCACACTGCAGCGATGACGAAGTTGTCATCGTAGATGGAGTGGGGTTTGTGTTCGTACTCGTAGCAGGCGCAGTTAACATCGGATCGATTCGTTCAATTTCGGGCGTCTTCGGGAAGTTAGGTGTCTCACCTACGTCCTTATCGGTTCTTTGTTTTGCAGCGGCTGATTTTTTCGCAGCGGCTGTGATTCCAACCTTATTTTTGGCACTAGTATTAACACGCGCTTGACGCACGGGTCGCTGCATCGCTGGAATCTCTGCTTGCGTTTGCACATCGGTCTCAACAAGCTTAGGAGGAACGAAATGCGATGTACCCTCAATAGCTGATGTTAATGATTTAATCGATTGTACTTGTTTTTCTATTATCGAAGTTTGGTCGTTTATTTTACACTCAAGTGAACTGATTTTATTCGCGAGATCACTCACTAACTTTTGTAGGTCACGCACGACACCTTCAAGGGCCTTTTGGGCCATTTTTATATTTTTAAATACGTATAATCGAGAGCTATGTTACTCCGTGCGGGGCGCGGGTACCGCACCGGTTTCATCTCACGTGATGGGTAATAACCCATTTACACGTCTTCACCCTTTAGCAGAATTGTTTGTTTACACGGCTCGAGTCACATCATATTTACCATAGACTCGCATTTTAAAGCTGACCGCAAATAGTCCATTAATGACCAAATACTCGAACTCTACTCAATTTTAAGTGGTCAATCAGACTGTACTAGCGGGTGCGAGGGCGGGCGCGGGCGCTTGGGTCTTGGCGTCTGCGTGTTCACAGTAGTGCCGAACGAGCTATCGCACGACGCTTCGACGGGTGAATCAAAATGGTTTAGAACCACACGCTATATCACCTAACAGACGCTATATCACTGTGAACGATACGGGCGGACTGAGCCATTAAAAACACCCGCGCCCGCGCCCGCTTCATGCAGACGCGCGGCTCGCGGGAGCACTGTGAATGCAACTGGCGTCTACATACATTTTGATTTACATGCGCCCGCGCTAGCACCCGCGCCCGCCTCCACTCTGAAAGAGTACTAAGTCGTCGTTAAGTTTCGTGCTATCACTGTTTCTTTAAGGCGAAAAGACTGCGACAGCACGAGACATAACAGCAACTTAAAAATGAGTAGCGTTTGAGAATTTGCTATAAGTTGCTCTAGACACTATGTACGATATAATTTTATTTATTTATTTATTTACATTCTTACATCTACCATTACAGTCTCCCAATTCGGTAGTGCAGTTACTCCGTTAAATATCAATTAATACATAATATACAACATAAAACCTAACAATTACATGATTCATAAATAACATAATATATATAATGTTACCCTTGCGAACTCGCTCCGTGAACAAGAAAATAAATCTAATTTGTCAGCAACCAAGTCAGTTATCTTGGGACGCTAAAATTACTCAGATACAGAAAACGACGACTCATTTTTTGAAAAAAAAAAAATTGTTGATTCTGGAAAAACCTATGCAGGGTCAATCAGTGTCACCAGTAGGTCACGCGGTTTTAAGGAATTACACGAATTCGTTAACATCCTGTATAGCACAACGATATCCCTCAGCTTTTATATGTGCACGTTTACACAACGGTATTCTATAAAATATTGGCTTGCTGTACGCGATAAACTTGAGCGATTCTCAGAGCTATATCGTACGATTCTCTGGTCCTCGCCTCGCCTCACTTCTACCCTGTCTATAGGCCAACGGATCGCCGTCAAATAACTTGCTATAGGTAAATAGTAGACCGGTTTGCGATATAGCGTATTGTGTGAACGTAATGCTGTATAGTTACAGCTTATAAATAGTATATCGTAGTCTGAACTGCGCTTCATCATCATCATCATCATCATTCAGCCGAAAGACGTCCACTGCTGGACATAGGCCTCCCCCAAGCATCGCCACATCGACCGGTCTTGTGCTTCTCGCATCGAGCGGTTTCCCGCGACCTTCACCAGATCATCGGTCCACTTTGTGGGAGGCCTACCCACGCTGCGTCTTCCGGTACGCGGTCGCCACTCCAGAACCTTTCGACCCCATCGGCCATCCGTTCTGCGAGCAATGTGCCCCGCCCACTGCCACTTAAGTTTGGTAATTCTTCGAGCTATGTCGGTTACCTTGGTTCTCCTGCGGATCTCATCATTTCTGATATGATCTCGCAGATATACATAAGGATAAGATCTTCAAGACCCGTCGTAGAAATAGAACCAAAAAGCTCTCTGACCATATTCTTAAGCTCTTGGACGCAAGGCGCGAGAACTGCGCTTTACCCACGCTTAATTTCTTTGTCGCATTTTACAACAGCCGCGTAAATAAATAGCTCGTTCTTAGCGACAACCAAGTAGGTGCAAACATAACCAACTTCTCGCCTTCAAAACAGAATTCCCTCAACATATTACGGTATACATAACACATAATCAGTACAAGTTCAAATAGTATTAACTAACTACTCGTTACCACAAGCAAATAGGATCTGCACCGCCGTACGACGAACGCGTTGCGACTAATTGATCAGCTAATTTGTGGATCGCAGGTGTGTAGCCGCCCTTATGAATTACAAACAGCTATATAGTTAATATCCATTAGAGAAATCGAAGGCTGTCTCGCTGTTTCATTATGCATGTTCTGTTAATTTATCAAATGAGTTGTTAGTTTGGATTGAAAGGAGTTTAATAGTGATAGACTTATTTATTATTTCGTGTCTCTCTGTCTGTAAGCGTTTGACAAGCCTTAATACACCACGTAATTCGAAGTTAATTTATACAACAGTACGCATTTGTAAAAAGTTTAAAATTAAAATGATCGGAGTGACTATTTCATAACGTGTGTAAGCTGCATACGTTATTAAATTACTTTATGTATTAATTTGCGCTTGAGTGATTGTAAAAAGTACCGTTACGTAGATAGTACGAATGAAATCCCTTTACTTTTGCAAAAATAATTGTCACGACACGAATGAGATTTAAATATTTCACCGTGTGGGAAACGGGCTAGAATATAAAACCTCCTCACCGCACGCTGGGAAAATATGCGTGTTGTAAGATTCAACAAAACCCAGCACGCTTGGTGGTAGGATCTATACGGTCCGTCTGACTAGCTACCACTCTTATGTTAAAGTCAAGCAGTTTACTGTGTTCCGTCGTGTGTATGTGAGAGCCAGAGGGGTATAAGGGAATCCCTCTATATCTATGTTACTTGGATTCGTGTGCTCCATCTTAGACCCTGTCTGCGCTTACCGTCAAGAGCGAATAGGGTACATTTTCTACATTTAGTTTTTAGTTATACTATTATTCACTTTGAATCACTTTCACACTTGTAAATAGTTTAGTTGCAAATTAGGCACTTGTCCCACCGCCGACGATGAGCGAGTGGCGAGTAGAGCTAGAAACTGGTAACGAGTTAGCGTGGAGCGAAAAGCGAGTGTGTAGTTCCGATAGTTTTGTCGCTGGGCTATAAGCGAGTGTGTGAGTGCGACGGGCGACGGGCGATTACTCGCACTACTCGCAAATGACGGCTGGTTGGTCTCTCGGCGCCAAGCAAGTATCGCTGAGCGAGTAATATCTTTGATAGCTCTTGTCGCTCAGCGACAAACTAGTGGAGCGAGTCCTCGCCGGCAGTGTGAACAGTCAGCGATCGACTATTAATATATTATTATGCATCTCTTTTGTTTACACGGAATGCATATCTATTTGTACGTTTCTTGAGCGAGAAAATAGTCGATAGTAAAGGCTCATTTACACGGAGATAGTTTCTCCAAGCGAGTCTCATGCTATCTCTGTTTTCGTCGTAGAGAAAAACAAAGACAGAACGAGTCTCGCTTCGAGAAACTATCTCCGTGTAAATGGCGCTTTAGTCGCTTCCTCGCCGGCGGTGGGACAACTGCCTTAGTGGCTAAGCAAGTATTTGCGTAAGTGAAAAAACAAAGTCTACATACTGAATTCATTAAAAATCTTCAGCTACAATTACATTAAAATATTTATTTAAAATCTCAAGTGTAGATACGTTTTGTTTAATACAAAATACTTACTTTACAAAGTACACAATTTTACTTGCATGGATTTAGATCTTTACTTTAGCTTAACTAAGACTTTAACGTCTGTGAAGCGTTAAGTAAACTTAAACTGTTAACGTCTTAATTAACTTGTACAAGCCGCTACGTGTTTAAAACATTGGTAAAATATTGGTATATTTAATTATAGGCAACGGTTTCATCTCACGTGATGGGTAATAACCCATTTACACGTCTTCACCCTTTAGCAGAATTGTTTGTTTACACGGCTCGAGTCACATCATATTTACCATAGACTCGCATTTTAAAGCTGACCGCAAATAGTCCATTAATGACCAAATACTCGAACTCTACTCAATTTTAAGTGGTCAATCAGACTGTACTAGCGGGTGCGAGGGCGGGCGCGGGCGCTTGGGTCTTGGCGTCTGCGTGTTCACAGTAGTGCCGAACGAGCTATCGCACGACGCTTCGACGGGTGAATCAAAATGGTTTAGAACCACACGCTATATCACCTAACAGACGCTATATCACTGTGAACGATACGGGCGGACTGAGCCATTAAAAACACCCGCGCCCGCGCCCGCTTCATGCAGACGCGCGGCTCGCGGGAGCACTGTGAATGCAACTGGCGTCTACATACATTTTGATTTACATGCGCCCGCGCTAGCACCCGCGCCCGCCTCCACTCTGAAAGAGTACTAAGTCGTCGTTAAGTTTCGTGCTATCACTGTTTCTTTAAGGCGAAAAGACTGCGACAGCACGAGACATAACAGCAACTTAAAAATGAGTAGCGTTTGAGAATTTGCTATAAGTTGCTCTAGACACAGTTGATCGTCATTTGTTTTTATCTGCATGCCGTACAATAAACGGTAACTGTAGCTACAAACAACGATCAACTGTGTGTCGAGCAACTTAGTGGTTCATGTGCAATCAGTCTAATAAAGGCTGTAAACATGTAAATGAGGCTTGTCGCCTAAGCTGTCTTTATTAGCGACAAGGTGGTAAATAAAACCACGTTTGACATAAGCGTACACACCTAGGCAGTGAACGGAGGTTGACACCGGTAATAATCTGGTTCGTTTTATACAAAGTTTGGTAAAATTCAACAAATGACGAACGTTCGTTAGCCTTCGTGGGCCGGGTGTGTATGTTGCATTATTATAGTCACATACTTTGAATGACTTATAAAACTTCCAATATACCGATACCGACAAATTATTCAATTTAATATTTAAAAGAATATAATAATATTTTGGCATCTTATCTATTTTATAATATTTTCCTATTACATTATATTCCTATAATATTTCCTACAACTTTTAGTATGGGAAAAAGCCTGAATTCGTGAAAAAAAAACAGCTGTTCCAAACATTTTGTTAAGCAACATTGTTTATTTTGTGTGGAACAACTGTTTTTATTTTCCACGAATTCAGTGTGTGTTCCATAGTAAAAGTTGTACAGAATGAGAAGCAGATTTCATGGTTTTCGCATGTAAAGCGACTAAGTGCTCATTCACATGAAGACGATTCGTTTTTTTTGACGATTCGTCTTTTTTCACGATTCGTTTTTTTTTTACGGCTTCTTTTCCTTTTAAATGCCCTTGTTCACACGCATCACGAATCGTGAAAAATGTCGGACACGTCTTAAATCACGTAAGTATCGTCTTTTAAAAAACACGTTCGTCAAAAAAACACGAATCGTAATTTGTTTGTGACGGATCCATCGTATTCGATAGTTCATCCAAGACTAAGAATCACGAAACGAATGTGAACATCAATTCGGATATTTTGCCGAATCGTGATAAAACACGATTCCGTTTGCAATGTGGACGTCCATCCCTCATGACCAATCGTGTTTTATGACGAATCGTTAATGACGGAACCCGTGTGAATGAGTCCTAACCAGTCATCTATACATATAAAAGGAGAAGCTGACTGACTGACTGATCTATCAACGCACAGCCTAAACCGCTGGGGTTAGAAAGTTGAAATTTTGACAGTAGGTTCCTTTTGTAACGTAGGCATCCACTAAGAAGGGATTTTTCGAAAGTCAACCCCTAAGGGAGTTAAATAGGGGATGAAAGTTTGCATGGAAAATCGTCACTTAACGGGTTCAAAATTTCATGCGAGCGAAGCTGCGGGCGAAAGCTAGTGCTGTATATTAACCAATAACCCTAATAAAACAGTCCGTCCTATACAATATGTGTGGGTGTCATCAGCGGAATGCTTCCATTATTGCTAATCACCTCGTGTGGCGTGGAATTTAGGAAGTTACATTCCCAATCCTGGATGGTTTGGAGAGGTTGATGATGTTGTTAACGTAAGAATTCTTTGAGATATTCAAATTCGTAGTTAATGTAATCTTTTCAAACTTGGTTTTGCAATATCTCCCAGTAGAACTAGTATGCGAAATGTGCCACGTATTTTATCGCGTTTTGTTTAAAAGATTCGACAAAATCATATAAGTCTTGTCCAGAAGTGCGTGTTAAGGTCCAGCTACGCGCAGCAACTTACATGCGCAAAAGGTTTGTGCACACGTATTTGGACAAATAACCATGAACGTTAAAACCGGAAAACGTTTGACGGTATCGCTATTTCCGAAATTACCGTTTGCTCAAACGTTTGCGCAAACCGTTTGCACATGCAAGTCGAACATAGTAGAACAAGACAAGAAAAAAAATAAACTTTAAAAAAAAGTAAAAACCGACTTCAAAGAAATACTAAAAGGAGTAAAATAATTACCATAATATAAAATTAACAGTTTCAGAAGTCGGTGGCTTCTATTTGCTTCAGTGTAGAGTTGCACCGACTTCTGAAACTGTTAATTTTATATTATGGTAATTATTTTACTCCTTTTAGTATTTCTTTGAAGTCGGTTTTTACTTTTTTTTAAAGTTTATTTTTTATTAAGTACGTTTTAGTGTCATAATTTTAACCCCCTCCTTCATAACCCTTCTTTTTGGCTTTGACGTAGTCGGGCATAAAAAGTCCTTTCAAATGATACCTTACACAATATAATGAAATCATTCCAAAGGGGGGGGGGGGACACGCACCCCCTCCTCTTTTCTAGTAGTCAGTTCCCAACAACAAATACTTATAAACAAAGCAATATTAGTAATTTGAGAATTTTGCTTTGATCCGATGAGGAGTTCCGTTCCATATCTCTGAAGTTCATGGTCTAATCATAACAAAATTTATATGGGACCAATCGGAAAGTATACCCTTTCGAACAAAAGAAGAATTTTTCAAATCGGTTCATAAATGACGGAGATATGAGGTAACAAACATAAAAAAAAAAAAAAAAAAAATACAACCGAATTGAAAACCTCCTTCTTTTTGAAGTCGGTTAAAAATATACAGGTTTGCTGGTTAATGATAACGATCCTTTGGCAGGGTTGTAGCACGTGTTATCCACTATCTAATAACCCAGTAATCCTTTATGCAAAAGTGAACCATGACCGAAATATTATTTTAAAGTTACAGTTTAAAAATAATCAAAAAAAAAAAAAACTCGAAAAAGGTTCGTTTTTACAAAAAATATATCAGTAAGCCTAAATAGATCGCTTATGCAATTGCTTAGTTTTTTAAATAGCTAAAGAACACTAATACCCGGTTCCAGAGTCCAAACACGGTTCGTTTTGCTTACCTATCGTAGCATTAGTAATCCTGTTTTGAAAAGACTCTAAAAGCGACTTTATCTGCAAACGCTTCTAAAGAATGAAATGGTCTCCTATGCTAGGCTAGGAAGACTGCGCTTCGTGAATAGCGAAAACACGAGAGTGTTAGTTTTCACCACAATTTAAAAAAAACTGAAAAGAGTGAAATAATTACCTACCAAAATATAAAATTGTAATTATGTTATTATTGTTTTATAATTGCTGCAAATTCATGCTGAACCAAATTGAAGGCACCGACTTCTGGAACTGTTAATTTTATAATAATAATATGGTAATTGGAGGCCAGTTTTCTTTTAAAGTAATTAGTTTTTTTTTATTTTATCTATTTATTTTTTTAAATATAAGAAATGCATAAACATGCGATTAAAGTAATCGCGAGTGATTTTCTGAATTGTCTATCTCCGAAGATCTTCATCAGATCTTCACGAAATATAAATGGGACCACCTCGAAAGAATATTCTTTTAAACGAAAAAAAAATCATTAAAATCGGTTCACAATTGGCGAAGATATCGCTGAACAAATATAAAAAAAAATACACATCGAAGTTATATTCTAAAAACTAATTTTTCGGGTTTTTAATCCAAGATGGCGGAGCGCGCCGAGGTCACTCAACGTCGAAAATTTAAAATTTTCATTCTTCTCTCGTGTCAGCACGAGCTGTACGAAAATAGCTCATGCTGTAGTGAAAAGATTAGCCAGTCAGCAAGTTTGGTAGCGGTGCTGACTGCCCAGGGTGCGCCGGACGTACTTAAGTATCGTCACTCGTGTGGGCTCTTTTAATGCACCCCATTTAACATATAATTTTCATTGGAAAACCTAACATACATACAAAATTCAGTACTGAACGACCTTTTGCAATTTGCAAGATACTTGTTTCTTTTATCAAGAAAATCTTCCCTAATTGCAAATGATACCCATAATGCACTGGCATTTATAATTCTTATACCCTAAACTCAATTCGCCACTTCACTAGCCTAAACCAAAATTCACGCACAGTACAAGTATAGAGTGTTACCGAAAGTCCCCTACCAATTGCCTCGAATCAAATCCCAAGATTACATTCCTATCAGTAGTGTTTATCACTCGCCTCAGGCGATTCGGCCGCCGACAAAATAATTTCGCCGAATGACGTTTAGGCGCCGAAAACGGTGGAAAATGTCGGTAATTGCCCTCTCGCTATATAAATTGGCTGAGTGTGTTACCGGCAGTGGGAAGGGCTGGGGTCCAACTAAGAACTCTCGATTTAAGGGATTAAAGATTACGTGATCGTGAATTGGATTGTGGGAAAAATTGTTCATTATAGAAATGAAAGAACAGGCACGTCCGCACTGAACTAAAAAAGGAAGGAGAACAAAAATATGCATGTAAAAATATTACAGAGCTATAAAAGAGACAAAGCTTTTGAAGATAATTATGTTGACTGAAAGCATGTTTGAATGCACTATCCAAATATACTTTCAGTCAATTAATTTAGATAAAAGTTGGTTCTACATCTGTTTCATTTGGTATATATTTGTTTTGGAGAGGCTATCTGGTTGTGGTTAGTAGCAATAACTTAATATGAAAACATAGTACACGTTTGGTGCTAACGATTAGTAACAAATTCACTGAATTTTATTCTTACTAGTATCGTTTGTGGTCGAAATTCCATTTTGTCCACATCTGTGGCGCAGTCCCTGTAGAATGATATCTATACGTTTAGTTCCGCTCCTTTTATGATAAATACTAAAAAAAAGTACGACAATTTTCCATGTTCACGCAAAACCTTTATGAACATTCGTAAACTAAAAATTATATAAAATTTTCGGTATTTCTAAAAAAAACAAAATATATTTGGCTAATTCCGGCTACTACCATAATGCGCCACAATCCTTTCATTCGAGAACCCCTAGTAGTAATGTTTAGTAGCACTCCTGCAAATGAGGTTTGTCGATGGAGCTGGGGCGGTGCTTCGCGCAATTACCGCGCACCAGCGGGGCGCCACTGTCGTACCAATGCACAGGAATTTATGGGAGGCGCGTGTCAAACCCATTTTTACACCATGACAAGAAAAAAACAAAAATAAGTACGGCAGGGGACGGTGTTTGGACTTATTGGCGACAGTTGAATTGAAGGAATGGAAAATGTTGATGTTAAATTACTGCATAAAACCCTTACTTAATTTTCAATTTTGTACAATTTACAAAACTCAAGAAACATGTATGCACCTTGTAACGTCGCCAACGCCCCAGAGGCAAATATTATAATATTTAGATATAAGCACTTCGTAACTCATTTTAAGCGAACTGTTATTTAAGTTCTTATGAGAATAAAATTCTCCTATTTAACCGGTATCGTCCCGCGCGACGACCCAGATCATCAGTGCCATTGTTTATCTATTGTGTCTATAATTACAGTACTTGATAAGTTAAAATCAAATCAAATAAGACTTTAACTTTTTTAGTCACAAACTTAAGTCAAAATCTCAATAGAATTCCGCGATCACTAATAAGAAGAATTTATGGTTAGTTACAGTTTGCACACGTGCATTTTTCGGGATTACCCGACTAGTTCCTCACCCAAACAGAGCCCATAATCATGAGCTGAACACGCGACGAGGAATGCAAAGTCGATATAGTCTAACTCTTAACTCTTAAAATCTTTTCTTTTCTTAAAAATACGCATCTCATGCTTTGTGAGTGTTTTTTTAACATAATTGTTTTTTCATAAATAAAGACACTCAACTCAACCCGTAAAATTCCCCCGTACGTAGTGAGTCTGAAGTTATTATGACGGGTTATTTGTTGGGGCTTACTCGTCCCACTTGCAGTCGTATGAAGTCGCGGCGGGAATTTACGGGAGGAGTGTGCTCGTGGCATTTTTGAGTTAATTCTCCAAACAACATTATGTGCATTCATAGGGTTGAGTTGGAATGTAAGGAATCTTTTAAATGAACCAGTTTTTGATCGTAATACCACTTCATAGTCGTATACAGGGTGTTAGCGAATTCGTGTAATTCCTTCAAACCACGTGATCTACTGGTGACACAGATTAAGCCTAAATGCGAATTTTTGAAAATCAACTAAAAAAAATTCAAAAGAAAATCTTAATTTTCTATTTCGGAGTCATTTTAGATCCTTGAGTTATCTGACTGCGAAGAGCGATATCGCGTTAGTCGTGCCTGCCAGCCGTGTCACCGTGCTTTCATTAATTTATGCGTGGCATCGAAATGTTCACACAAATTACATTTTTTTTTGCAAAAAAATAAATTCTTATTTTTTTACTGAATCCCTGTTAGGTGGTTTAGAACGATCGATAACAAAGCCGCATGAAAAAATAATAATTTAATTTTTTTATTTTTAATCAAGCTAAATCCCGTGCGGGGCCTGTCTACACCAGTAGTAGATCATGTGGTTTTAAGGAATTACACGAATTCGTTAACACCCTATACGAGTTTGAAAAAAAAACATGAGTTTTTCCAAGAGAACATTGTGTACAGTTTGCTGTAAGTTTTTTTACAGTTGTTAGCAAGATAGTTTGGTTTATGCAAGCTGGGCTGTCCATAATTATTGTTTAAATCATAATTTATATCAAGATTATTTAAATTATAGGTGGTAGGTTCAACAGTAGACGTTTACAGGCCTTTATGATGATATGGAAGTTCAAAACAATTGTATTCAAAATTGAATGTTTCCCCGAGCCACTTAATTTATAACTGGTGACTGTTTTAAAGCAAGTGTTAAAAAAATTTAGATAATTTTGATTTTCATGCAACATGATTTTTAATCCAGTTTTTTTTTCAAAAATTCTTCATCCTGCTTTAGTTACAAATTCAGAAAAGTTAAACATACTTGATCTTATCTTGAAGATAGATACATTTTAGCGTATTTTTATAAAATCTTTGAACAGCTATTTCTCATAAACTATTTTTGGGGAAAGTGGTAGCACAAGCTTTTCATTAGCCCCCTTTCCGACTAATCTTGTATACACACAAGCACTCACATATTGCACCAACTATTGTACGTATAGTTGCGAATACAGAATCCAAGTACGTAAAAAGTACAAAAGAGTACAAAATATGCTTTGAACGCTTAAAAACAAGCCGAAAAGCGGAAATCAACTCTTCGACAAAGAATTTCAAGCCCTTTGCTTTCTAAAAATTCTTTTCGCGCATGCCGTCGATAGGATGTGCAAAATTGTGGTCCATCTCTACTCGTACTGCGCAATTTCGCTTGTCCCTGTCCTCTAAACGATTGATGATGATTCTCTGGAATTCCACAGAAATCTATGCCAAATTGAGAGGAAAATCTAGTAATAGCCTGTCACTCGCAGAATGGAAATTATTTGATAGTTCTATGAAAACCTGGAACAAAAGCGGTTTTCTTAGAATTTTATTTTATGTTACAAGGTATATTTATTGTGGTATCCCTAAATAAGTGAAGTCGGAACATTTTCTATCTCTGTCACTCTCAGTTCTTGTATATGAATATGTGTTCATTGCGCGCAGTAATCCTTATTAATATCATAAATGCGAAAGTCTAAAGCAAGCAGCACGAGGATCAAGAAAATAACCTATGCCGTAGTGAAAAGATTAGCTAGTCAGCAAGGTTGATAGTGAGGCTGATTACCCAGAGCATCGACACTAGTAGAGGCCCTTTTAACGCACTCCAACGCTATTAATAACACACATTATTGCGATTACTTATCTATTTGCCGGCTTACATTAATGAAAGAAAATCTATTAAAGGTATAAAGGAGCATTTTTACGACGGCTCTACAGTAGTCTACGATGTAAACAGGGCCGGAATTAGAGGAGGGCAACAGGAGCCTTAGTCTTGGGCCTCCACAACATGAGTATTTAGATAAGAAAAAATGTCGCCCTTTCGGACAAAAAAAAACCAAATTCTGGAGGAAATGTGTATGTTTTTTTTTTTATTCTCGCGTAAAAAACTTTAAGAGGCACAAAATACCTTTTATCCCGACGTTTCGGCCGAATTGCATCGGCCGTGGTCACGGGTAGACTGAAGTGGCGGAGCAGTTGTCATCTTCGTGAAGCAAGGATATTTTCATCTACCCTCACTCGATCTTGATTTTTTATTAAGTTATCGTCGGTACTTCGACACACCATACTAACGACGTCTTTACACTCGCCTAAACCGTCCCGTCGACGTTAACACTTAGTTTTTTACTCGAGTCGACCCGATCTATACTTTTATAATGTGTATAAATCGCGAAAGTTTAAAACATTTTCTCCGCTTCTTCGTTGCTGAAGTGCCTCAAAACCTTTAACTCCGGCCCTGGGTGTAAAAATACTAGCTGCACTCGTCTTAGATTGTAAACTAAGACCAGTGGAAGTACTTACAAGTAATCTTTCTAAGAATGTTTTAACTAAAGGAGGTTGTATAAACGTTCATTGCAGATGGGTCTCTTAAATCGTTAAAGAGGTATGCGCTTTTAAAGCCATTTTATTGGTAAACAATGTTTCATTACAAGTTGCCAGCTGTTTCTGAAACATCACGTAAATGTTTCTAGAAACAATGTTTAGGAACATTTGCTATCAAAAACTGTTAGTTGTTTTACCCCAACATGTATGTTTCAGAATCACGTAGAATCTTGTTTGCGAAATAATGTTTACTAGAGAATGGTTGGTGGTACATGGTGTGAGCCGCTTTCGGTAGTACGTATTTGATCAACCGATCAATAGCCGGATCCACACCAGACGATCCAACGCGCTCCGAAGGCGCGCGGTCGGAGCGCGCTCCACAGGAGCGTTTGGTGTGGACGTGCACGCGCGATCAAAACTGGTTGTCAGTTTTTGGATTAAGCACAAAAGTGCTTCAGTCTCTTGGCGCGCGTAGCATGGACGATAGTGTGCGGAGGAGGAACTCATTGTCTGTGATCAAACGATTTGGAATCCAATTATGGATCGGCTAGAGCGTGTTGGAGCGGCGCGGCAGGATCGCAAGAAAATTCAAGCCGTCAGACGAGTACGATCCATGATCCATGCTCCACGCTCCCGAATCGCGGATCGCAGGATCGGCGATCCATAATTGGATCGTCTGGTGTGGATCCGGCTAATCGTCCATAAGCGGCATTGATAAATCGATAAGTATCTACCTATCACGTCAGGGTCACCATCTAAAATTCGCGTACAAGAGAGTAGAAGAAGAAATTACTCTGGAAGATTCACTTCTCAAAACCGATCGACTTGTAATGATCTTTAATATACCTGATGTACCTAAAATTATCTGGAACCTTCGAGAATCATTTCTTCTCCTCCCTTGTACGCGAATTTTACACAATTTTTACGAAGCAGATTTATTTTGTGATCTAAAAGCTAATGTAAAAAAATTAAAGAAAGAAAAAGAAAGGTTTTAATATTGCAAAATAGGTCATGGTTGAAGTGAAAATAATGATCCCTTTGTCTTTAAACGGTAGAATGCCCGTAACATTTTATTTTGTGACATACGATACATATTCCTATGACACACATCATCAATTTTAAAACCTACTACTACATTAACAAAACGCGAACCGATTAGTAGTCTCATAAAATCGATAAACCAAACACAAGTCTGTCAAACAGTAATCGAACATTCAATCTGTCTGCGAACAGGTTATAATCGGGGGTCGGATAATATAATCGGATGGAACGCACGCCGGGCGTGGATACAATATGCTAATTCAATGTTTGCCAAATGTACTGTGCCGATTCGATTCCACTCGTCGAACGAACAGACTACGACACGCGCGCTGTTTATCGAATAGTGATGTGATGAGAGCTTTGAACAGCACTATTGTATTGAATGTTGTGAATGCAAGTAGACGTATAGGATTTTCGAAAATGTTCGCATTTCACGTTCAAATATTCCTATAAACATAACCTTAAAGGCATGGAAAACTGTAAATGTTAATCACATTATTGCTTCTGGCTGGGGTTTTAGACAGTTTAATGTGTCTATTGATCTAATAGGCTAATCTTAATGAGCTAAAACTCTGCATAGAGAAGTGGATCAAAAGCTCTTCATACCATAAATATATATTCATGCACTTATTTTTCGTCAGCGGCGGCGTCTCTCCACAGTCCATGGCCCACCTTTTGTCTTGCGCCGCATGCCCTGTCACCTGCACACGTGAGGACCTAATGACTGCGTCAGCGGATGGTGTAGCAGTGGCAGAATTTTGCACAAAAAAAAATTTTTACAAAATTATATTAGAATTGTATTTAGTATTTACGTAAGTATACATTTGCCATCGATACGCTAAGAAGAAGAAGATGCACTTTTTAGGCGTATTTGTCTAATGCTATGATAAAAAAAGTATTGAAATTCGTGGTTTCCATAACAACTGCTCCGCGGAGATCCCACCAAAGAACAGGCCAACACACGGGTGGATCCCGTAGGTGTCAAGTGGGTAGCAGCGTCCTCCTATCTGCTAATAACAGAATGCTGAGATCACCAATCCGTTTGCCAAGATTGGTGATTATGGCAATACCCATATCCAGTCCATTGCTGGACATAGACCTCTCCCAAGTTGTGCCACATCACCCAGTCCTCCGCCTTCCGTCCCGGTCCCCCAGTCCACCCAAGCTACCTTTTTCAGGTACCATCTGGCTGGGGGCCTCCTACGCTGCGTTTGCCGATTCACGGTCTCTACCCAAGGACTCGTCTGCTGCAACAACCATCGCTCTTTCGACAGACATGACCAGCCCACTGCCACTTCAGCTTGCTGATTCTGCAAACTATGCCAATCACTCCGGTTGTTTTCCGGATAGTCACATTTCGGATCATATCCCTCAAAGAAACTCCAAGCATAGCTTACTCCGTAGCTCGCTGAGCGACCTTGAATAGTTATAAATAACAAAACATCATGCCTATACTCCCCGAAAGGTGTACCGTTACAGTACACCCTCATTACATCGTTATGTTTAAGTCCCTAGTAATAGTGGGCGAGCCTATTGCCATCAACCGAATTTCCAAACGGAAAACCCAATACCACTTTGCCCAACTTCGGGATCGAAACCAGGAACTCATACTCTGCAGTCGCGCTTGCGACCACTAGACCAAAGAAGCAGTCACGGTTATAAAACCTTAATGAAAAAACTCCTCTACTACAGGAACAAAACTTCGCATCACTACATCGTGTAAACACGGGCAATGGACTATAAACTGCTCCGAAAGCAACGCAACTGTACTCACTGATTACCCAAGAACGTTATATTCTTTTGAAAATATCAGCTTAGTTACCAGTATTATAAATAATGATGCATGAATATGATAGCAGTGATAGCCTAGCGGTTGAACGGTTGCCTTCCATGCAGAAGTGTCCGAGATAGAATATAGCCCGCACTTCTGACTTTTCGAATTCATGTGCGGATCAAAATTTGATTATCACTTGCGTTAAGGTGAAGGAAAACATCGTGAGGAAACCTGCACACATGAGAGGGCTCCATAAAGTTCTTGATGGTGTGTGTAGTCCACCAACCCGCACCAGGCCAGCGTGGTGGACTAAAGCAGGGTACTCACCTAGCCGTGTAGCAAGTAACGTATCTGATACTGTATCAAGTGAGTACGTAGGCACGAGCTCGCTGCGAGCCGCTCGCGCGTGGAGCGCAGTAGGCTCGCAGTGACCCGCCGAGTGGCGGTATAGCTGGGTACTCACTTAGCAGCGTAGCACGTAACGTATCAGATACGGTATCAAGTGAGTACGTAGGCACGAGCCCGCTGCGAGCCGCTCGCGCGTGGAGCGCTGTAAGCTCGCAGCGACCCGCCGAGTGGCGGTTTCACTGCGAACACAAAGGCGGCTCGCAGTGTGCTCGTGGACGGCGTCACGATCGCTTGTGTAGGTGAGTACGTACGCGCGAGCACGAATGTTGTCGGCGTGACGTCGTTGCGAGCACTGCGGATCCGGCAGCTCGTAGCTAGATACGCGGTGGACCGTGGACGAGCCGTACCCACTTGCAGGTTGATACCGTATCTGATACGTTACATGCTACGCTGCTAAGTGAGTACCCAGCTTTACATGCTTACGGCTAGGTGAGTACCCTGCTTTAGGCCTAAACCCGCATTCTGAGAAGACACCCGTGCCCAGCAGTGAGGCAGTAATGGGCTAATTGTGTACCGTCCGCGAGGCCTAAGCTGAACTTTGCATTTGTGTGAGAATGAATGCAGACGCATCCTTTGCTTGGTTTAAACCGGTTTATACTGCTTTTTGGCAATCGATTCTATGTGCACTCACACAAATGCAAAGCTCAACTTACGCCTCGCCAGTTGTATGTATGTATTACTAGCTTTTGCCCGCGGCTTCGCTCGCGTTAATTTAGAATTTGACAATCAACTCTTAACATACTACTAAAGTTTCTATGATAATATAATTCAATCATGATTCGAAAGACACGTGGTGCCATCCATTATCGTTATTGTTGTTTTCCTCGGGAATAGTATTTTTTTCGGGATGAAAGGTACCCTATGTCCGTTTCTATATATCTGACAACGTATAAGCAAAATTTCAGGATAATCGGTTCAGTGGTTTAGGCATGAAAAGGTAACAAATAAACTTACTTTCGCATTTATAATATTAGTTAGGAAGTTAGGATTAGGATGAATAAACAACTTCACGTTACAAACTACACTAACCTACTACTAACTATCATTTTCCAGTTTTTTATCGGAAAACGAATCATTTGCTTACCGATAGTCGTCAATAACCGTAATGTAAAACCGTAAGAAGCATTTTTTCTTGTGGTTGCAACTTGTACAAAAAGCTTTAGCCACTCAGCTTTGAAGACTGCAATACATTGTTTGTATGAAGAACGTTTCGTAGTTTTAAACAATAACGGTTGGTAGGCTAAAGGTATCTGGCATTTGTATATCACAAACAGCTCTATATAGTACATTATTTCACCCCATGCAAACAGAGGTAAACTGCTGGTAGTGCTCTATGCATTCACGAAGGAGTTTTATTCAAATTCAACGATTACGTTGAAGGAAATGAGTGGGAATTTACAAATACAAACTGGAGGTGCACCATTTCTCTTTAAATACGTTTTGGTCTTGAATATTCAACATAGATGTTCTATAGGACAACTAATGCTCGATTCCTAAATATACCGGATGAGTTTTTTATCGTCTGGAAAAAAATTGTTTACAACTTTTATGAGTGAACGAAATAGAAGCTTAAGGAATAGCATTTTTTCATTAGGCTGTTTTTTCATTAGACTGTTTATGATTAGTTACGGTTTAATCGCGTGCCTTTTTCGGGATTGCCCGACTAGTTTCGAACCCAAACGGAGCCCTTAATCATGAGCTGAACACGCGACGAATTCGCGAGCCGAACTCCTCCTGGTTAGCCTGTTATCAAATTGATCTATCAATAAATACTAAGTACTAATTTGAAGTAAACTTTCATCAAACAATAAAAACAGAAATTTTGAAATAAATAAATTGAATAATATCTAAATTCAAATCATAAATACCTGCGTATGATTTGGATTTCGATAGTAGGTAGTTATCTATTGATTGATAAATTTCATATTATTTAAATGGAAAAACCAAAAAAAATACTACGCCAAAGCTCCGTTCACCTATTATACCCATTTTTTTTTCAGACGGTAAAAATAGTAATTCGATATATAACCGACCGTCATTGGTTTAATTAAACTAAGGCCAGCCATACACGGGCAGCTTGAAGCAGTCAGGATCGACTGCTTGAAGCTGCGACTGCATAGTAAACTACAGCCTTCTACGTACGTACATACACGGACAGCTCGAGCAGTTGCAACTGCTTCGGGCGGTTGGCGGCACGGCGTGGGGTCAAGCAGTCCACTGACTGCTCGAGCTGTCCGTGTATGTTTATCACTGGCTAACTGCTCGAGCTGCCCGTGTATGGCCGGCCTAACACTGTCATATATTTATAATATACAACATATCATAGCGCGTCTTAATAGCTCAGCATAAGAGACCCCTTAGACGAGTTAACAGCTAAAATAACAGCTTCAGAGTCTTTCTAGATTACTAAATGCTACCAGTAGTAAGCATAACGATCTGGTATCGAACATAGGAACGGGCCTTAAGGCGCTTATAGCCGCAAAAATTAATCCATTATAGAAAAAAGTAACACACATTAAATTGAAACGTAAGTACAACATTTTAGTTAAGTGTTGTGGATAGAACTCCAAAAAACTACATTTGACCTCGCAGATTAGCAGTTATAGTAATTTATGCTAAAAACTTAATCCAGCTGTAGTAAATATACGATCAAAGTATTGTCAACAATTAAATACTAGATGTTAATTAACATTTGGAGGTAGGGTGAATGAAAGACGAAGTGTCAAATCACGTAAATCGAATCGAACGTCGGACTGGAAACACTTTCATGGTTGGAAATTTTCGGAGAATACCCTCATGTTAAAGCTTACGTCTTAAAGCTGCGGTCCCACAGCCCGTTAATGGACAGACCGTGCCGGACAAAGCAATGCCTGGCGCGGCCCGTGCCGAGTGTTCCCACGACGTGATTCGATCTGGTGCTGCCTGCTGGCCGTCATTCCAACATGAAAAGTGATTCGTTCGTCCACTCCATCATGTGCGCAAACGAAATGAATGAGTCAATAGCGACGGTCGCGACAGGCGCCATCGCGCCGCGCCGTGCCGCGCCTTTGAACTTACCGACTCCCGATGGATCGGACGGGCGATGTCAGGCCACCGCGGACTTCATCGGATGCGACGGTTCCCACGGCCTGTCAATCTGACCTGGCGCGATCTGGCCTGTGATAAAACAGGCCGTGGGACCGCAGCTTAAGACTCGCTGGCCCGGTGACAGAGAAAATTCCGTCCACGAACTACTCTCGTGTCTGTACGTGACTGCCTATCTTTTTACAAGCTTTTATTATACTTAAACTACATATTAAATGTAGCTGAGCAACTTGAGCGATAAAGTTAAAGCGTTTAGTCATCCTTACAGCAGGATTTCCTGTAGTATATAAATTGTGAAGCAAGTAGCCTCTCGAACATTCTAAGACGCGAATTACTCAGGTCTCTAGACGCCCGTGTTTTATATTCACGAGTAAAACTCGCTGCACTTGTGAAAGACTTCGTGGATTATTTGACTAACAAAATTAGGGGAATAAAGCTGCTATTTTATGAACTAAGATTGGTATTAATTTATAAACTGCTCTTAACATCGCTCTTTTGAGTGATTTAGATCAAGTAGGCTTTGTAAAAACCGGTCAGGTGCGAGACTTACTCGCGCACACAGCATTCCGGCCCAACAAATAAAGTGATAGATTACCTTTTTTGTATTTGTTTTTTATTTCTATCAGCGAAATTTGAAAGTTATATGTATACGTCTAGAACAAAATCGTTGAAAAAAGAGGATTTTTTAGAGAACTCTTGGTTTTTCGTATCTTTTATTATTTTTCTTTTAAGATTCATGCTGCAACAACAATTAATAATCTGTAAAAATTTCAACTGGTTTCCTTATACGGCTGCCGAGATATTAAGTATCGTCTCGTTGGCAACCTTTGGGTACAGAACCCAAAAAAATGGAGACGTCGACTTTACTTAAACTGATAGCATATCAAGAGTTGTCAAAACTATACTTAAAATTGACCTCTTTTACAACTAATTTAGAATTGTTTGGTCACAGAACATTATGAAGAACATACAAAACGAATCTAATTTGCATGACAACTAATTCAATTTCAACTTTTCGAATTCTGTTTTGGTTAGCAAAACTGCAAACATTGACATGATCACAAAATACTGATCAGAGGCCTTATTTACTATAACACGTCAAAAGGTAACACGCAAATAACACCACCGCGCTACCATCCGAATGCAAACGGGAAAATAGGGTATTAATTTTAAATGAACTGAATTTGGTGGATTATTATCAAATGGTATTTGCAAACAAAGCCACCATCTATACAGGTTGTTAACGAATTCGTGTAATTCCTTAAAACCACATGATCTACTACTGATGTAGACAGGCCCCGCACGGGATTTAGTTTGATTAAAATTAATAAAATAAAATTATAGTTTTTTCATGCGGCTTTGTTATCGATCGTATCTAAACCACCTAATAAGGATTCAGTAAAAAAAAATAAGAATTTATTTTTTCGCAAAAAAAAGTTTTATTTGTGTGAACATTTCGATGCCACGCATGAGTTAATGAAGGCACGGTGACACGGCTGGCAGGCACGACTAACGCGATATAGTTCTTTGCTGTCAGATAACTCAAGGCTCTAAAATGACTCAGAAATAACAAACCAAGATATTTTTTTTTTTTTTTTTAAGTTTGATTTTCAATTGTTCCCATTTAGTGTTAATCTGCGTCACCAGTAGATCACGCAGTTTGAAGGAATTACACGAATTCGTTAACAATAAGTTATAATATAGTATAAAATTCAAAGTCCTAGCTCACTGACTGACCTATCAACGCACAGCCTGAACCGCTGGGGTTAGAAACTTGAAATTTTGACAGTAGGTTCCTTTTAAGACGTAGACGTGAAATGGGTTGTTAACGTTTATATGAAAATCCTTATTCCATGGGGTTATTGACTTGAAATTAGGCACAAACACTCTTCAAAGTAAATAATAAAAGATGGACTTTTGGATTTTATAATTTCACTAAAAAGGGGCATAATGAAGGTTCATAAGTTCACGCAAGCAAAACTGCGGGCAGAAGCTAGTGAACTATAAAATTATAATTGTAACGCGGTCGTGTTACTTGGCTGTCACAATTGGTGCAAATACTATACGGCCAAAACACACTTACAATATCTATGCCTAGAAGTTTCGCACGCATCTGGCGTTCGATCGATATTAAGTTAACTATATTCGGCGTATTTTCAGCGGCTACAGCCACACTTAAGCGTATTTGCGTCGCGTATATTGCGCAGTACGCAACGCAATACGCTAAGTGTGTTCTGGCCCTAAGACATCCATATCCGAGCGCATATCTTACAATATCGCTTTGCATAGAAATCAAATGGACTTCTAATGCAAAAACAGTTATTAAATTCAAAATAAAAAAAATATGTGTTCAAAACTGAACAAAGTAATAACTTAAAATCCCTGCTTCTTCATTACAGCACCAGTTTGCTGGAAAATTCAATAAACCTAGTAATATTAAAGCGTATAATATATTGCATACGAGCCTTTCACTGAAGACCGTAACTGAAGTTGCGGGAACACACAAGTATTAACTATGCGCTTACGAGAACTATTAGTTGAGTAACGTATCAGGTTAAATTGTTTTGATTCTATTCGGTATTCAGATACCTTCCGAATATTAGTGGTATATGGAATCAATTTAAACTATAACTAGGTTTTATTCCATTCATGTTAAGGGAATCGCTTGACGAATCCAGCTAACTTGGGTAGATTTACTGGATCCAGCAGCTGGATTCTAGCGTTAGATTGTCAATAGACCGATACTCCTTCAAATCCAGGGTTGGGTACTCAATGCTGGACTGGATTCAAACGTGTTTATTTAAGTCCAATACCAACCCAGCTTTGAATCAAATGACCAATGTATATCCACCTTTATGTGGCTGAAGTAGTGTTCAAATAAAACCAACATAAAAAAATAAGTTCTATTGACTCTCAGCAAAATAACAACATCAAAGACTACAAAAAGAAAGAGCGTTACCCACTTTTTACAGTCTTCTAAAACATATGGGTATGTAAAGTTATCAATGAATCCAGAATTTGTTGAAAAAACATTACCACATCCCCGTTTTGCATCTGGTTCAATTCTTCTTCTACATGGAACTATGAAACAAAAACGATTCATCTTGCCTTTGGAGTTCTAAAAAAAAAAGAAGTTAGATTTATTGCCACAAACAAAACAATGCAACAGTACATAAATAAAAACAATTAAATGTAAGTGCCAAAGCACTATCAGCTCAGCGTTCTGTTAGGTAGTAGTTAGTAGTACTGTTGACTATATAACTACAATAGGGGATAAAAATATTCAATAGAACATAGACTATCACAACAATATGGATAAAGCCGGTATGGCTTCATTTATCTATCAAGGATGGCATGTAAACAGCGGTCCATAACTTCATTTGGCGGAGTCGGCTCGACGTGCTTTGATTAAAATTTATCGACCTAAATTCTCATTTGTTTGAGCCCTTTGTTCGCGTTACCCGTCCATAGTAACATAGACAAATTATTTCTAATTCGCTCTTGGGTATTCTAGATGTACGTAGATGGCTTGCGAAGCCAATAGTTCCAAAGAAAAGGGTACTGCTTAACCTTGGCATGTTGGCGTTGATATTTTTAGTAGTAACACTAGGTTTCCTAAGCCATTGTGTTGAGGACAGCGGACCAGATCCAGTAATAAAACACCAAGTGTATAACTACTAGATCGACTTTAATTGTCGTTAACACAATTACTTACATAATATTACATAGGATGTTAGCAAGCATGGCTTCAGTAGAGTTACCGTGTCCTATCACAATCGCAGCTAAAACAAGACTACTTGTAAGAACGTGAAAGTGGGCGGAAACATCTACGTCAAAAAGGGAACTTCCGGCTTCTAGAAGGATCGTACAACTTTCTAGAACAATGTAGTGCGCACCCCAGCGTCGAATAGTGGTCAACTAAGGGTTTTCTATACACTATAGCGCTACCTCCACCTAGCGTCCACTAGCTAAATACGATCAATACAATCCCTTAAAGTGCCTCCACTATCAGGCGCTAGAGCGCGCCACTATCTTCAGGCTTTGTATATCAGTCACACATTGACACCAGAATTTAAACTTCTCCTATGTCAGTACGAGTTTTAAAAGTGGGCAGCATTAAAAGAGCTTTATTTTTTTTGTTTATACGTAACCGGGCAGTTATTGGCGAGATTTGAAGGATCTCCAGCCAATAGATTAATAGAGCTTCCACGTGTGAGACGATACTGTACTATTATTTATTCTGTGGTCCGGCGTACTCTGGGCAGTCAGCCCTGCTAACAACCTTGCAGACTGGGTAATGACTTATGACGGCATGAGCCATTCTCAAATAGCTAGTGAAGACACGAGAGTAAAGAAAAATGAGCTATTGGATATGACTGTGGTCATGAAATGCCGTAGTGAAAAGGTGAACCAATTAGCAATACTGTTAGCGGGGCTGACTAACCAGGGGGCCTACTCCCTAAGTCCGTCAACGAAGTTAGTCGCCCGTCCGAAAGTAGCCCGAAACGTAGAAGTGAAAAAACAAGTGTCAAGTTCAACTTTTCGGACAGGCAAAAACACATCGGTAGTAGAGATAACTGTCAAATCGTGTTGTCACTCATTCTTAGTTCGGGCCCCGAAATAATTGTATGTCCGTAGGTGATAGGGAATAGGAAACGCTCGTAACTTAGGCCGAAACCACGGACTTCGTGCTTAGGGAGTAGACCCCCAGGGTGCACAGGTCGTATCGTCACTCGTAGATGTTTTTTTTTTCTCTCTTTAGGTACACATAGTTTTCATAATATGAAGCTTAGTGTTCAAAAGACTACCGACCTACTTTATGCTATGGCAGCCTCGCCTTTATAAGTTTTCTGATTGCTCATTACAGCTTATAATACAGTAAGTTACAAGAAATGTAATAAAGAACAACTTTCAACCACCATTCCTTTTCTCAATTCAATACCCTATAACCTTTGAAATAAAGCCTACATTTCCTCCAGATTTTCCTTTAAACTGTTTTCAAAATTAAATCGGAATTAGGTAAACAGGTTTGGCCAACACAGATCCTCGGTTGTATTAACGATTATCGCGTTCGTAGCCGACACCCTAATTAGGAAGCTATTACAGTTTCATATTGTGTGAATAAGGAGATTTTATTGCCCGTGATTAGCTAATTGCAAGCATCGCGTTTGTGGAGTTAGTTACTTAATTGCGTTGTATGTAGGTCATTGTAGACGCACTAGGAATTTTCCTGTGGTATCTGTGTTGACATAAATCGTATATTACTCTGACTAAATACTCTGTTCATAGAAAGATGAGTTCTAATACCTATAGTGGTCATTTCGTAAATTGTAGCCGAAAAGAGACTGCTATTGAAAAAACGTTAACGACATCATTAAAAACCGTAAAATACTATTTAATGATACTCACGTGCATTTTTCGGGATTGCCCGACTAGTTTCGTCCGTAACTAATCATAAATATGAATGTGTCTCACGAAAGTTTATAATACAGCTATACAACTTTATTTTTAGTATACAAACCGAGAAACCCCAACAAGATTTTCATCAGAACTGCCTGAATGTGTGTTTTTTTTTTAAATATATCTCCAAGTTACACCTTAGTTTATGTCGCGTTAAGTTCCCCAGTAGAATGTGAAATGCCTGAGATGTCTAATACATGAAAACTAGCCGAGCGGATCGTCTCAAGCCTCAAGGTGTCTATTCCCGTCAACTGTTATGCGTAGAAACCTATTGAAAGAGAAATGAAATTTGTTAAAAAAAGGAAAAATATAATGTGGTGTAAAAACTATGTCAATCGATTCTCCTGGTGATTCTGAACAAACTAGTTTCAGGTTTAGTGTAAACTAAAACTAAACTTGTAAAAGAAGTTTTTTTTTTTTTTTTAACGTTTTGTAGAGAAACATCAGGACCACCACGGATAAAAGGGTATAAACACGCATATTTGAACAAGTTTTAGAACGCCTATGAATATTTGTTCCGTGAAGGGATAGAAACTAGATCAGTAAGTAACACAAAGAAAATCATCATTATGTTTACCTATAATATAATCTCTATATGTACCTATGTAATGTAGTCTCTTTTAGTGCCGGACTTAAAGAATAGCACTACCCCATCTCTTCCCGTGGGTGTCGCAAAAGGCGACTAAGCGATTCTCTAGAGGATGGGCAGCAGCGTTCTCTGAGTACTTTAACAACCATACTGCGATCGCCAACCCGCCTGCCAAGCGTGGTGATTACGGCACCCCCCCCCCCCCTTTGGGGGGGCCTATGGACGTCTTTCGGCTGAATGAGAAATACATTTCATGTACAGAAATTAAATTAGTTAAGTTAGCTCCTACACATAAAGAAATACAGGCCATACTTTCAACGTTCTTAAGAAAACTATATTCGTGCATGCGGAAGAAGAAAGTAAAGTGTAGATAACGTTACTCTAAATAAAAGAATTTCTTGAATAAAATTCTTGTAAACTCAAGTATTATTATTCGAATATTTTGTATACTCCTAGACTCGTTCACTTAACTCAAAATAACGCGTCACTACCCTATAGAATAAACAAACATCCCTCACATCAAAAACCAACCTCTACCACAACGAAAGAAGGTTGAAAGTTGCAAAAACGTTACTAAAGTTAAATAAGCAAACATAATTTGGAAAGCTAAATAATAAAGAACTGCTTTGTTCCATTAGGGGCTCGCGATGTTGAGGCAGTTCCGACACGCACTAAGCTAGAAAGGTCCAACTCGTTCATTGAACAAACTTCCAAAGTGCGAGAGGAACCCTTTCTTGTGAGCGTATTTACCGAGCCATCGCATGAGATTTGTCAAAGAAAACTCGGGAGCTATACAAATAGAAGAGGTGGGAACGAATCAACTTGAGATAAATAAAGAGGATTGTTTTTGTGCATTCAAATTGTACAATGTTGCGTGAAACGGGGCTGTGTGCTCGGTTTGTTTGTTCGCATAATTTGAAATGTTTTGTCGTTATGTTTAAAACAGACGATTGCGCACGTTTCTTTTTCGTTGGTTCATTGAATATTTAATAGTTTCATATAGAAAAATCTAACCTTGTAGTAGGACTTTTAGTTCGATGCACTAACTTGACAGTTGAAGGGACACCAGTTTTTGATAAAAAAAAAAAAACAAGGTAAGGTGCTAAAAAGAATGAAGAAAAATGAACTGAATACTGTATATAAGTTTTTAAACTGACATGGTCACTAACACAATCATTAGAACTTAAAACGGGATATTTACCATGTTCATTATTTGATGTGAGTTTCCGATATTTCGGCACCGTTACAAGCGCCGTTACTGGCTGATGAATGATCAGTTCATCACGGATGAACTGATGTACATCCGTGATCATGGCGCTTGTAACGGTGCCGAAATATCGGAAACTCACATCAAATAATAAACATGGTAAATATCCCGTTTTAAGTTCTAATGATTTTGAATGGCTTATTATTTTCCAGGTGACTAATAACTTAAAAGGCGACTAAGTGTTTGCAACTAATAAAATGAGGCGAGGAGCTATAAATAATGACTTGGCGACTAATATAATGACTTGGCGACTAATATAATGACTTGGCGACTAATAATGTTAGCAGGGTGGTTAAGGGGAATCCCGACATGGATAGGTTAGGTTCGAAGGGGATGACGGGGGCTAGAGTGAGCGAGCGAACGAAGCCCCCGTCATCCCCTTCGTGTTAGGTTACTTTAAACCCTTCAGACAGAAATGTCGAATTAAGCTCCTTCACTGTAGCTGCCAACCTATTATTTTTGCTACCCATTTTAATTATTTTTAAAACCCCCTGCCTGCTTAAAATGCTACTTCACTGCAGCTGCCAACCTATTATTTTTGCTACCCATTTTAATTATTTTTAAAACCCCCTGCCTGCTTAAAATGCTACTTCACTGCAGCTGCCAACCTATTATTTTTGCTACCCATTTTAATTATTTTTAAAACCCCCTGCCTGCTTAAAATGCTACTTCACTGCAGCTGCCAACCTATTATTTTTGCTACCCATTTTAATTATTTTTAAAACCCCCTGCCTGCTTAAAATGCTACTTCACTGCAGCTGCCAACCTATTATTTTTGCTACCCATTTTAATTATTTTTAAAACCCTAAATCAGATTAGTTTGTCGCCGCGTTAAATACATGCCATTTTGAATACTGTATGTACATAGATGCAATATTTTTATCTATTCTATTGAATTTTGAAGACACGTTTTGTGCAGTGCTTGAGCAATTGGCTTCTGCGCTACGGGTCATGGGTTCGATTTCCGCACGTAACAAATATTTGTATGGCCTACAGATAGTTGTCCCGGGTCTGAGCGTTTGTGTATGTGAAGATTTGTGTCTGTAAACGCACCCACGATACAGAAGATAATTATAACACTATTAAAAATAGACTAAACTAACTACCGGTAGCTTGAACCCCGTTCCGTTTTTGTATCTTTACTAGCTGTACCAGGCATGCGTTGCAATGCACTTTTTCCTACTTACTACCGACCAACTACTTACCTGCTACCTACCTTCAGAAACAAAATCAAAATAATAACAAAAAGTTAAAACCATTTTCATGCATGCAGTAAACAAATGAAGAATATGGACACATACTGAGATAATTTCGTTATTTTTTTTTATATCAAAATTTTCTTTCGTAAGGACCTTCTCCTGACAATTGCGAACACAACAACCAAAAAATTTGCGAAATCGGTCCAGCCGCTCACGCGTGATGCCGTGACCGTGACGTGATAATAGGGGAAATAGGGATTAATTTTTATTTACATAGAAACTATTATTTATTCTGTGATGGAAGACTATAACTACACCACACACTACGCAAACGACTTACGACGACGTCACGAAAAATCAAAATTTTAGCATTCAGATTTCTGTGGTTTCAACTGTCATTAAAGTACGTAGGAACACCTACCACTTTTTCTTTTCGAATAGGACATTCACATGTAAAAAACTCGCTCGGAGCCAAATACAAGGATGGGTAGATCTGTGATGTGCCTATAGACTACTAGTAATTCAGTGGTGGGGAAGATAAAAGCGGCTAAATCCCGCCAAACGCCTTGCAATCTATCGCCGGCAATATCGTGAATTGGATCGCAGGAAAAAATCTAACGTTCCAAATTGCATTGGTGTGTGCAAGTACCGATGTATGTGACGATTCTAGGAAACTGTCAGTTTTGTAACAAAAGGTTTGGTATCTCCAAAATTCTGATCTAGTTTTATTGGGAGCCTAAATTATTTTGACAAATTTTCATTACCCAAACAGAGTGCCAGAAACATAATTTTGAATGTAAAACTAGAAACTACTACCAGAATAGTTAAGACGATACTAAAATTTAATAATAAATTTGGCTTATTTTATTTTGCTCAAAATGTGTTATACCAACTGAAATATTTGACTACATTAAAATTGGTAAAAGTACTAGTTGATAAGCAAGTTATTGTTTATAACGTTCACTTGCCAAACATTAGGTTTGCGTTACAATTATTTGTGAAGAGTTTATTTGCTAAGTAGTAATTTGGCAAATGAAATTACGCAGAAAATTATTTGGGAAGTGTTATACTGAAGTGGGATACTTGGGTAACCCAGTTTTATTTTTGCCTGAGCGACTAGTAGGTAAATTAATTCTCATTGCCAAATTTTTTAAATTAAAAATTAATCTTGACTTGACACGTGTTTGTCGACGTGTGGGATGTTGACTCAGTAGTCATTATGCCAATAGTTGTTTGTTAGGCCGTGGCCCCATGTCTACTGTGCGGCGCCGTCCGCCGTGAAACGGCGCGGCGCCGCGCCGCAGCACGGCGCCGCGCACGGTGGCGTGTACAGCGTCGTGCACGGCGTGGACGGCGACACGGCGCCGTGTACGGTGCACCGCACGTTTATTCCGTGGCTGGCGTAAATATGACATGTCTAAAATTGCAATTTTTCAGGGCGACCATTTTAAAGTTTTGACCTCTTCTGGTAAATCGGTAATTAGTTTAACGTATGTATTTTAGTTGTTTTAAAATATACAGGATGTTAACGAATTCGTGTAATTCCTTAAAACCATATGATCTGCTAGTGGAGTAGATTGTCCCGACATGGAAATTAGGCAGATATAAAAAAATAAACTTTTTTTTCATGCGGTACCTATGGCTAAGTGATCGAATCTAAACCACAGGATTCAGTAAAATACAAATGTAAATGACGTCAACGTCAAAATCCAAGATGGCGGCTGTGAAATTTTACAAAATATGCATCATTGGTGTCGTTTCCGTGGTTTTCGGGGATGCTGATGACGAAAATGAGGTCAACGTCAAAATCCAAGATGGCGGCATATTTCGTAAAATTTCACAGCCGCCATCTTGGATTTTGATTTCGAGGTCGAAATCAAAATCCAAGATGGCGGCTGTGAAATTTGGCATGTATGGCAGGCAAATATGGCATTTTCGTCATCAGCACCCCCGAAAACCACGGAAACGACACCAATGATGCATATCTTGTAAAATTTCACAGCCGCCATCTTGGATTTTGATTTCGACCTCATTTTCGTCATCATCGCCCCCGAAGACCATGGACACGACACCAATGATGCATATCTTGTAAAATTTCACAGCCGCCATCTTGGATTTTGATTTCGACCTCATTTTTGTCACACACACAACACCCTTTCGGATTAGTACCCCCTTTCCGACTAACCTTGTATACAACCGCCCGACATTAACCGTTGGGCAGTAGCCCGCCAGGCATAAGACTCCGCCTGGTTGGAGGATATGTGGTGTTCCTCCAACCAAAGGGAGGCCTTTGGTTGGAGGAACACCACACCTGGTTCCTCCACACCTGTATTAGATAAATGCCCAATGCACTGTTTTAAACAAGGCGTATCAATATTCATTAATCTAAAAGACTTAATCGGAGCCTGAAAATGTCCCTCCCAATAGTCCCAATATAGTTTTTCTCCACACGTTTCATCATCACGTCACATAAGTTTACCAAGCTTAACTTCAGCAAGTATTTCAACTAAGGTCCCTAGAGGCAGCCGTCTTGAGCCGTCTCGTCTCAATCGCTCCACAACTTACACCCACTTAATTACCGGCCGACTGTACTTATTAAGTAATGTAAGTTAATAATTTTCGTGATGTTCTAACTTGCTCGGAGCGTGGAAGTATCGAGTTTGAGGGTTAAAAGTGTAAACGTTTGCTGAAGTTGGAGGGGTGGGTAGATGCTTAAGT
The DNA here is from genome assembly GCA_905220435.1 of Amphipyra tragopoginis. Taxonomy (NCBI): domain Eukaryota; kingdom Metazoa; phylum Arthropoda; class Insecta; order Lepidoptera; family Noctuidae; genus Amphipyra; species Amphipyra tragopoginis. The sequence goes on along the minus strand of HG991996.1, from coordinate 24,449,124 downwards.
TATCGCCTTGTTTTATGTGATTAGCTTTCTCTTTTATTAACCGATTTCAAAAAGAAGGAGGTTCCCTTTGGTAGTGCGTTAAGAGTTGATTGTCAAATTAGAAATTAACGCGATCGAAGTCGCGGGCTAAAGCTAGTACAACATAACCCAAATATCTTTCGACATAGCAACTTAAACAAAGCTACTTAACTCCTCAAACTGAACAATCATCTCCCCGTCAGTAAAAACCGCGGCAATTGTCGGAATGATATTGCGACAGCACCATCAAGGGCCCGGTGGCTCGCCTGTCCACAGCGCTATCTTGCCAACTTTTCTCGTTTAAACTTATTCCCTTTTATCTGCGAGTGGCCGACGTGGGCCCGCCTCGACTTATCGCCTGGCTTTATTAAATTACTTGATAATTTCAATCCCTGACGTCTCGCGTGGCGGCTTGTTTATTCTTTTCCGAGTTTCTTGTTGAGTTTTTGCGAGTTTTTATAGGGTTTTTATGGATAGTGTATGTTTTGTTTTATGAGTTAACTATCTGGCGTCGGGTGGTATGTCGATACAAAGTATCCTATGTTTTTGTCCGGGATTCAGCTTATCTAGGTTCACCTGTAGTTGTGACGTTTGCGGGTTCAACCATTTTTGATACAGTCTGACGTGAATCTCAAGGCACGTGGCGAAATAGAGAACTAACATGAAATACAAATGGTAGTGTGGAGAAACTTGGTGTGGTGTTCCTCCAACCAAAGGGAGGAATCCTCCAACCAGGCGGAGTCTTGTGCCTGGCGGGCTACCTGCCCAACGGTTGATGTTGGGAGGTTGTATATATACTATCTGCGTGTTAAATCTTGATTGCGCGATGTAGAATAGTTCGCATGTGGCGAGATAGATGCCGCCACATCACTCCCCCCCTGAGACCGGAGGTCGATCGTCTTGATGAGTCAGCGGTCATTGAGTCTTGAGAACTTGCCAGGGCCAGTGAAGGGTTCCTTTAAGTTGAAACCGTGAGCGGTGAGTGGTGGCTGTGGACTGCGTCAACCAGGAGAGAAGTGCCTCTGCTAGTTGGCCGGTCGAAATGCAGTATGATGCGCCATGATACTGGAGTGGGCTGAGGGTCGTGACCAGGCTTGCGCGTTCGCTGCAGGCTAGTGGTCACATCACCCGTTGAAGCCGAGGATGCTGGCTGGCTGTGGGACTCGCTGCTTGCTGCTCGATTGAATGCTGAGCTGCTGAGGGAGTGATGATGTGGCTGCCGAGGCTGCGAAGGTTGTGTGTGACGTCACCAGTGTGGAAACACTGTCTGTGACGATCACGTCGGGGTCACCAATGTGGAGAAAGCTTAAGTCAAGCGTAAGCTTAAGTCGACGGAGCCCCGCACAGCGGGGCTCCGTCGACTTAAGCTCCACCTAGTTCTAACCAACTGCTACTGGTTGCACCTAGTTGTACCCGGCTAAACCTAGGTGTAACCGCCATTCGGCTTTTAACCGTAACATATATACTATCTGCGTGTTAAATCTTGATTGCGCGATGTAAGATAGTTCGCATGTGGCGAGATAGATGCCGCCACAGTAGCGAATGTATGGTATTTTACAGTCATCAAATTTAACCAATCTATTTTCAACCGCTTAGTAATAATACATTGATCCGTACTAGGAATACATGACTTCCAAACTTTAGCGGTTTATGTAATTCATGAACAGATTCTACGAATTTAATGTTTTGATACTGAACAAGCTAGAACGCTGTATTTCAAACACTGCATAATATGTTCCACGAAGTAGAATAATTAGAATATTATGTTATCTTTAAAACTGATATTTCAATATTCAAGAGCTTGCTAGAATATTTTTAAAACTAGGGCTTCTAATACGAGATTGATGAGGCGTATTAATCCACAATTTGCATTAGAGATCTCAGTGTGATCGCCGAATTAAGTATCTACAGGGTGTAAACGAAATCGTGTTATTCCTTCAAACCGCTTGATCTACTGGTGACATTGATTGAAACTTCATGGGTTCTAACAAAAAATAACAAAAAAAACTGTTATTCTGTATCTGAGTAATTTTACGGTCCCAAGTTAACCGACTGCGCGGAGCGATATTGCACTGGTCGTGCTCGCCAGCTGTCTCGCCGTACTTTCATTCATGTACGAGTATGCATGGGATTGAAACGAACAAAAAATTTTTTTGCTTATTTTTTTCTTGAAACCCTATCGCAAGAAAAAAAAGTTATTCATTTTTTATATCTAATGAAGTTAAATCCCGTGCGGACTTAATAAATACCATTAATAGATCACGTGGTTTGAAGGAATTACACCAATTCGTTTACAACCTGTATAATGTCAGATAAGATATTGAAATTAAATTTTATCTGGTCCCGTTTCTTAAAGACTTTATAATGGGTATTCGTGAGAACTTTATCCAGTGTTGGAATGCCCTATCGAGGCTCGAAACTAATTGAACAACTGTCATTGCGTCGCAATTATTAAAGTATGGGAAAACTTTTTAATACTGTGGGCTTTTGACAATTAAAGTCTTTTTCGCAGTATATGCTTAGCTTGGCAATAAAAATACTAAGAAAAACAATTCGTATTGGTCATAGAAACCGGGCCTGTTCAGCGGTTTTGCATCTAAATTAATCCTACATAAATACTGTGATATTAATCTCCAGTTTACTTGAAATATATGCCCTGTGCAATGCAACAGACAAGTTATTCACCTTCCATTTTCATCAATTTAATTTATCACAAAAAAATCGAATTATTCTGAATTATAAACAGCCAGAGGGTAATATTCCTAAAAATTCATAAACTCCTCAGACTGAAACCTTATAAAGCCTATCAAATTTCAACGAACTCACCTTCAGTCATTTGATATATTACTTTTATTTTTTAGAAGAAATCAAGTTTATTAACTTAAGAAAATTTACATTTCAATTTTCATTTATAATTTTAAACGCAGCTGCAAGAATTCTTTTAAAAATCAAATAAAAACAATGTTGTGGAGTCCACCAACGAATGTAAACATTATAATTACTTATTGTTTGGTACTTATTGTTTGTGCATTGTGAAATGAAAATGAAAGAATACTCTTAGGCCTCTTGTTCACACACGTTTATTCGCCGTGAAAACCTACGGTTAATTAGCCGTGTGTAGGCACGGTCATCAGCGTTGTATGAAGTAGGTACTATAGAAGTTTGTTGACGGACCCGGCGGCCCAACGGAACGCCTGCACTGCCATATGCACCGTGGCTACTCCTCTATTGCGCGCGGTTTGATTTACATTAGTGTTGTATGACAGTCTATGAGAGTTTGTTAACGGTACCGGACGTTTTCGAGACGGGCAATTATTGCATGACAGCTTTCTAACGCTGATTTTGTGTTACAAAATGGATATAAATCAGATTCGGCTGGTGGTTTGCCGTGTCGTGTACAAGCTCACACGATTTTTATACGGAATGTAATAATGAAACATAAGTGTTTAAAGAAAGAGAGAAAGAAGATAAAACCATTCAGCTAAGAACACAAAAAAACATAATGGAATCAAACATACTTACATATTTTATGCTGTCGAGTACGAGTATGTCCATGCCGAAAGGATCACCAACTCAGCGTACACCGGGCGTCAAACTGTACCTACCATTTATTCTGTGGTCAAACACCCAGCGCTGATTTTATGTTGGTACCCTTGCTGACAGTGTTCGAGATTAGAAGTATTGCAATATTATTGAAAGATATTGTTGCTCCACTTTAAGGTTCAAGTCCGAGACGGGCTGCAAACCGCAAACTGCAAAAGTAGTATCGCTTGCGGTGCGGTCTGCGGCTGCGGTTGCAGTTTTGCAGTTACTGTCGGAATAGCACCTTTAAAGTGCACACCTTAAAGGCGCTATTCCGATGGCGAATTGCGATCTGCGGTTGCAGTCTGCAGTTTGCAGCCCATCTCGGACTTATTTATACCTTTATTCTACAATGTCCGGTCTTTAAAAGAGACCTAGACCTTTGAATTTGTTACGGCATTTTTTCTCAGAGACATGACAGGAATTCCGGCGCCATCTAGTCTTAACAAAAAACATATAAAATTGGCTTTTAAAAGTGTCTTTAACAGATTTAAAAAATCATTAACCACTAATCTACACGTTCTCATCTATCATCATACCAAAAGGTAAACTTCGCTTCTTTAGTCAATAAAGAAAAAGTTACAAACTAAAACGACAACGAAAAAATCTAACTTGTTTTATACTTTGCAGTTCGATTTTTTGTAGTTGGGTTTTAGTTTTTTAAAATTATCTTTTTATCTATAGGGTGTAAATGAATTCGTGTAATTCCTTCAAAAGGCATGATCTACTGGTGACACAGATAAACCCTAAATGGGTATTTTTGCAAATCAAATAAAAAATAAAATTAAAAAAATCTTGGTTTTCTATTTCTGAATAATTTTAGAGCCCCGAGTGACCTGACTGCAAAGAGCGATATCACGTTAGTCGTGCCCGCCAGCCGTATGTGCTTTCATTCATTTATGCGTGGCTTCAAAATGTTCACTGAAATACGAATATTTTTTTGCATAAAAAAAATTACTTTATGTACCTATTTATTGTTACTGATTCCCTGTTAGGTGGTTTAAATACGATCACTTACCGCATGAAAAAAAAGTTTTTTATGTTTAATCAAGCTAAATCCCGTGATCTGATTATGTGGTTTTAAGGAATTACACGAATTCTTCCCTGTAAAGGTATATCCGTTGGTCGCTCAAGTTCTATTATTCATTTCAAACTATCACGTAACAATAGGATATTTTTTTGTACATGACGTCAACGAAATGGCGGTGGTACAAAATACGAAATTATGGTTTTCCTGTGATTTCTTAGACACTCTGAATCACGACCAATCCAAGGACACCTCATTTGTTGAAATCGGCTCAGTAGTTTAGGCTGTGCGAGGACACAAACTTACACACATACATACATAGCCAGTGAGATTCATAACCGTTCTCTCATACTATTTTTCTCACGATACTGTAGTGAAATTGTCATGATCTATTAATTAAAAAGAGTATACATGGAGTTTCTTGCCGGTTCTTCTCCATGAGACCTTTTGGAACCGTGCACCTAGTTTTGACGTTTTAAAAGCACCTGTAATTTGGTCTACTTGATATAAAAAACTTTGACTTTGTTCCTCTCTGCTGTAGTCGGGTAAAAATCAACAATCAAGAATATTACTTTATATAACGCATGCATAATATCCCCCTTATAAGACTGGAAGTAAAATAAGGCGACCACACACAAACTTCGCATATAATATGGGCACAGATTACACAGAGACTTTCGGGGAAACGTTTTTATCTGGGGAGTTAAGATACAGCCTATTATCCGCCAAACTTATGTGACGGGCTAAGATGAAACTTGCCGTCTAGGGAACGGGACCATTGCCGGTATAAAACGAAAGCACAGAATACCCATTTTTAACAACGGGGGACTAGACTTTTGGTATCAATATACAGGGTGCAAAAAGACCCATCACATAGCCGAAGTCTACGCACTCTGTACATCAAACTAAATTACATTGACCAAAAATAATTGCTGGGAAACGACTTTTATTTTTTGGCATGAAAAAAAACGCTTTTTTTTCTAGCGCGCATATTATGGTTGTGGCGATGCCGCGCGTTTGCATGCGTGCAGTGGCCACACAGCCGAGCCAAGGCGGTCGTGTGCGTTTGATATTCATTGCGTTTTTGTAACTTCAAATGCGTAATTTGTTACGAAAAATTTAAATTTTTGATAATGTTTGTATGGAAGAAAGTTTAGTATTATGACTTGGAAATCGTTTTTGGAAAAAACTAAAAAAAATATGTGTACTTTGACCTTCAATATCTCCAAAACCATTGATTTCCCAGGTATGGTTTGTTCGAAAAAAATGATCCCAATGATGGGTAGAATACGTGGTTTTCGTTATCGTTAAGGGTCTTTTTACACCCGATATTTCGGAAAAGGCTATTCCTTAGGTCCGCTGCACTTTGGACTATGAGAGCTCGTACACTGGATACGAGTATGCCCAGTGTGCGAGCTCCCGAGTACTTGGACGACCGGAATTTTCCGAGCGTTTTCTTGCGTATTCGTACTGCTCAAATCCGTACGAAAACGCGATTCAATAGAGTAGGCAGGAGTATCTTTCTTGCGCTAATAACAACACTACGATCCCCAATATGATTGCCCAGCGCGGTGATTATGGCAATATTTTGCCCGTGGGCTAGAATATAAAACTTCCTCAGCGCACGCTTGGAATAGACACGTGTCGTAAGATTCAACAAAACGCTACGCGGTAGGATATGCACGGTCCGCCGTGCTGACTGCCACTCTCACAATAAAGGCGCCAAGCAGTTTACTGTGTTCCGTTGTGTGTAAGTGAGAGCCAGAGGGGTATACGGGAATCCCTCTTTATGTCTGCCACTTGAATTTTTCTACTCCGTCTTAGAGCCTGTCTACGCTTACCTACAAGTGCGACGAGGGTCAAAGGCGTCCAAGTCTAATATAAAAAAATGCGCTCACGACTGTTGGTTTATATTCTGGTCCATAGGGATGACCACTTTGACACAATTGATGAATGACGTGCATGTAAAGGCCCTCCACGAGTGACGATACTTAAGTACGTCCGGCGCACCCTGGGCAGTCAGCCCTTCTACCAACCTTGCTGACTGGCTAATCTTTTCATCACGTCATCTGATATTCTCGTATAGCTCGTGCTGACACGAGAGAAGAAGATGAATAAAGTGGTCCTTCTGTACGTATCATTTTGTGTGCCTAAGGAACGACGCACATTATTCTCTATAGTTATGTGCGAACTACTAAACGTACGTTCCTTATTTATATTAAAGAAAATGTTGGTTTAACATCTACTGTGTTAAAATAACACCATTTTGTAAAATGTTTTGTTCGCACTTTTAAAATAGAAAACCCATTTTACGAAATGGGTTTGTAAGCTAGATGTAAAGTGCCGCTTAAAAGTTAGAAAACAACTAAAGTTTTAGACTAAAAAGAAACGGTGCATAAGTAGTTACAGTGCCACGAGCACTACACTAACATTTTCTTAACAAATAAAAGCTTAAATTTTTCCTTACGTTTATATTAGTCTCGTGGTGGAAAAGACGAAAATAGCGGAAAAGCAAAGAATACGTTTTGGGTTTTGGTCCTTCGAAGAAAGAGGAAAAAAAAACATTTGAATTTTGAACTGTAACAAAATACAATGAGCTTGCTTCTTACGAGCCTAGTACCATAAACGTTGAGAATCTCATAAAAAAAACTATTTCTATACCTTTAAAATATAGGTACCAATAACAGTTAAACTACAAGCGAATTATGAAACGAACAATCCGTATACAAACGTTAAATCAAGAGTCAAAAACAACTGTGTAACATAATTGCTAGTTTATTTCAACAAAAAGTCAGCGTCACATCATGCTGACGCCACTCACATAAGTAACAAAGCCAAATTCGAAAAGGGTCATTTCTCCAAATCGAATTACAGTTTTTCCTAGAGCAAATTTTTTAGATTGGACTCGGCAGGGGCGTCAGATAGTAAAATTAGAGCGTGGCCCGTAATTGTTTGAAGCGAACGTACGCTTGTTACCAACATAGCAATACCACCCTATCAAGCAATACTCAACTTTATCACTTCACGTTAAAGGTGATTAGGACTGCAAATATAAAGTTGCTGCTGATATCCGGAATTAGAACAAAGGGTTGTCACCGGTAGAACGTTGCTCAATAAAGTTTAATCAGGGACGACAAGCAAATGTAACTTACGTTCAACCTTACACCTTCATTGGTAGTGACGTAAACACATTTATGTTCCTTTGGCGTAACGAGCTTGCATAATTCGCTGAAAATGCTGTTATGTGCGCTAATATACTGAGTTTAATCAGGGGATAGTTTATAAGAGAATCTATGCTGTGCATCACTTCATGAGCGGGGAAAGGATAGAACTAGTTTTATCACTAGTTGGGCAAGCTAAAATACTGAATAATCAACACTCTTCTTCTCTATAGCTATACGAGAATAGTTCATGCCCTCGTGAAAAGATTAGCCAGTCGGTAAAGTAGGTAGCGGGGCTGACTGCACAGGATGCGCCGGACGTACTTGTGTATCGTTACTCGTCGAGACTCTTTTAATGCACCCCCTAATTTAAATTAACACTGCAACGCAGCAAATACAGTGAAACCTGGTTAACTGGGATCTCAAGGGACCTAGATTTTTTTATCACATAAAGACACTTCATTTACCCAGTTTCCCAAATAGGCAGATTAACATGACAGTTGTCTTATTCACAGAGGGTCCCACTCTAACAGGTCGAAATGTAAAATTTATCATATAAAGAGGTGGAAATGTTTATAAAAGAAATGCATATTTAATGTTGCACAATTGAATGGAAATGGAAGAAATTAGACTGTTTGTAAATAAGCGCGTCACTTAAACGGGTTATTGAGCTACGAAGCCCCAAATATAAAAGTAGACATCGAAAAAATCTATGAAATCTAATCTCAGTTAACTAAAGTGTTGGGACCTCATTGTAATTATCAGTAACAGAGGTTTCTCACATATCCAGGTCCCACTTAACAAGGTTTCACTGTAGTTACTTTCAAACAGTAACAGCACGAGACTCAACGGTTACTTAAAATTGAGTAGCATTTGAGGATTTGGATATAAATTATTTACCTTTTGGATAATTAAACCCATAGTAGTTTAAAACATTGCAACATAGACATACAAATTGCTAACGACATTTCGGACTGTGTGTACCAATTTTGGTCGTCAAATTTATTCTACCATCAGTAAAACCGTTAACGACATGTTTTTTTTTTCATGTATTCTATCTTCCTTTTGTCGACAAATCAGATATCAAGACTACCCTGTATACATACCAGAAACAAAGGTGAAGTCGACCTAGGACAAGCACAAACAACGCCTAACGTATTAGCCATTCACAAAGACAGAATGTGCAGGACCAACTGCTGGGCAACAAAAGCCTAGGCCGGTCGATAGGATGACAAACATCACTAGACATCCAATGAATATTGTGGGGTAAAGGCAAGGCATATGGAACAATAGATATGAGAATATTATGGATGTTTGTGAAGTAAAATCTTTATGACTTCATTACATAGTATAAAACAAAGTCGCTTCCCGCTCTCTGTCCCTATGTATGCTTAGATCTTTAAAACTACGCAACGGATTTTGATGCGGTTTTTTTTATTAGATAGAGTGATTCAAGATAAAGGTTTTAAGCTATAAAATTTACGCGTGCGAAGCCTGGGCGGGTCGCTAATCCCAAATAAAGTGCCGACTGCAGATGAATAAAAAAATGAAGACTTTATGAAGTACAAAGTGTTTTGTAACGACAAAATTAAAAAAAGTATTTCGAATAGGCACAGTACATTCACTTAAGAAACGTCTCGACAATTTAGTTGCATGGTACCAAAAAGTAGATCCTATGGAGAAGAGCCGGCAAGTAACTCCATGAATACTCTTTTAACCCTTCGGCTCGACGAGATTTTGACATTTGTCATATCCGCTGACTCGGGGAGTTGTCGCGTTAATTCTTAGAATAAGTACTTAATTAATCGAATTAAAGACTTCATGAGAGTTTATTTTTTAATGAGCAGCAATAACACAAAAAAAGTCTAAAGATACAAGCCAATATTAAATACACACAATCAACAATAACACAGTAAATAGATTGTCCAAAACTCTCGTAATATATAATTTTATATACGGATAATTCGCTTCAATACCCATTCCTTGCTACGCCAAACCCAATTGAGGCAATACCCAATCACGATTCGAAATAGCTTTCCTGAAACTCAGCAATGTCGATTTTATATCAAAAGCCGAGAGATAAAACCTCGCGAAAAATCTTCCCCTTGGCCCCGCGAGCGATTATCAAACCATTTAGTTTTATTACCATCGATCGTTGGCCCAAAACTCATTCAAAATGGTTGACATTTAACGCACGAATTCATTTCTAATTTTCCGTCATTGTTTGAGCGAAATTAGTATTTGATTGCTTCTCAACGTAAGGACACGAACGAAGCCAATATAAAAGTTGAATTCGTTGGTGTTTCCATTAAAATTTTATGCGTATCTTATTTGTCTTGAGAACCTTGGGAATAAGCTGTCGAAATGTGTATTTGAGAACAAGTATTAGGTACTGTTACTAAGTGTTCACCCGTTTCCGTATGTAGGTATTTGTATTTACTTCGTGATTACTAACCTAGTTAGTTAGTAGTTATATCTATGATAATTGAAGACTAGAATTTTAGTTCCTAATGCATATCTCTAGATTTTTTTAGACTTAATACGCATGGAGCAAAGAAGAACACAACTAGGTTTTAACGATAAATATTACTTTTCCTTTCCAGTCTTAAAATTGAAACATCAAAACTCGTTTATTCAAAATAAACTAGAAGTACTTAGTTCATTTTTAAACGGCAATGTTACGAATGACAGCACTTAAAAGGCCCGCTCTTCGCCGCTTTCTATTATTATATATATATATATATATGTTATATTATTACACAAAAGAATCATAACAAACATGTCTACATAAATTGAATATTTTGACGAAAAAAATACGTATTTTTCATGTTATGTCAGTCACAGATGTCGAAACAGCAGTTTTAGAAATTTATGCGTGTGCAACCCACGGCCCAGATCATGACGCCATTTTGTGGAAAGGGATTGTTCTGCCAACATCTATACAATACATTAAATATCTTATCGTATCCCATACATAAGACGAAAAACAGGTGCAATCTAGACTTACAATTATTAAATCCTTTTTCAAAAATAGATCTGTATTCGCAGAGAAGGGATTTACTATACAACATGTAACAGAAATGCATGGTCATATTTAAAAGGGTTCTTTGGACTCTTATTCTGAGCAACAATGTATTGAAAGGTATAATAAAAAAATCGGCTAAAAATGTTTCCACTCTTCATATGAATTGACTCGATCAGCTGATGCAATTAGAAGTTTTTTTTCTTTTGTTTACTTCTCATATGTTGCTCTGAATAAGAGTCCGGATAATCCCCTTAAATGTGACCACGCATTTCTGATACACGTTGTACCTACAATGTTCTAAAAGTTTTCAAGGCACGACGCAAAGGACCAGGAGGCGCGACTCGAAGGACCAAACAAACCCTGATACAAACTTACACCCAGCTACAAGCTGAAAAACGAAGAGTGCACACGTAAAAAACCTAGTCACGACTACATCCAGTAATTCCTTAAATACCCAATAACATAATTACACAAACTGGTATACACAACACTAATCGTTGCGACCAAGTTAGAAGATCATCTAGTTTGATTGGATTTCTAACTTTCAGCGCACAACTATTGCTTGGATCGCTTCATAAGGATTATTAGCTCTATTAATACGTATTAAAGCCATACTTAGGCGGTATTACATGCGATAGTAAGGCGAATAGACCATTATGTCGTACGTTTCTGGCATATCTCCCAAATGGCAGGAACTCTTGAGAGTAAGTATGTTAGTAAATATTTAGTTGATTATGATTATAATCTCTGTCGTTTTAGTAATAGAGTTAGCAGGACCTCAATCAGTGTCAATTATAACTTCACTAGCTTTAACCCTCGGCTTCGCACGCGGATATAAATTTTATCCAATATGTACGGGGTGAATTTTTGGAATGGGATTGTGTTGCCAAAACCGAATAGCGGTCAAAGGAATATACGCTCGATTGTTTTTTGTTTGTACGCGTAGGTATACGATTCATTTATTGAGTATATTGGAAGCTGTTCTGTATTCGTCACTTGTCTCAATAGATTCATTGGAAAATCAGCGTCAGACGGCATCTGTCTGGCATCACTGCTGAAATGAACTACTTGGCGCAGCCATAATACGATCTGGGACCATCTCCTAAAAGAAATCTTGATAAACAACCAAACCAAGGTCGAACCGTTCACTCAGACAGTTTACGATTTCAAATGTTGTCAAATTGTTAGACACAAAAAACCAAAACTAATCAATTTGACAGTTTTCGTAAACAAAAACTGACTGGCGGTTGTTGTTAGTCGACTGGGCTCCCTGTATTTTACTCACACAAGTGTAAATTTACAATAAGCTATACTGTGTTCCTTCATGTACTGTTGCCAAATAAACGATATTCTTTCTTTGTTTTTTTTTTTCATACAAACCTACCAAAACCGAAACCTTACTTACCTTACGCGGCGTATTACGTAGGCGGTTCAAAGCGACGCGAATTGCGAAGCGATCCGATGCGGTGACACGCGAATTCAATGCGATGCGGCGGCTTTGTCCTACGAGCTCGCTAACCGCCCGCCGCACGCCGCCGTCATTCAGAGCACTGTACGGCACCGCATCCAGTTCGCGCGAAAATATCAAGCCAACTGATCGCATTCACTTCGCTTCGCGCCGCGCCGCACCGCACTCCACGTGCGTTTGGTCACGTAGGCCACTTCAATAGGTATCGACTGTTTGTTGTTTTCGCGTCGCGCCGCGTCGCTTCGCGTCGCTTCTAGATCGCTCACGTAAGATGCCGCGTTATTTCTGAATTCCCGAAGTGTCGCCATAATATTAATAGATTAATTTTGTAAGAATACCTTTGATTTGTGTGGAAACCTTGCGTCTAGGCAAAGCATGAAGATGAGTATGTTGCACTCTTACCGACTATTACCACTTAGTGGCTATGCTCAACATTATAGGGAAGTTGGCTCCGGGACTTTTCTTAGAAATAATAACATCAGTTTCAGATTGCTTTGTGAATAAAATTGTTCTTATAGGACATAACTTCACGTGAGTAAAGCCGCAGGCAAAGCATGTTTATAAGGTTTTACTTTAATAATCCACGATACTTTGCATAGTGCCTTAGTGAATGCTGAAGATAAAGTAAGTATCACTAAAAATGAAATCAGTTGTAAATTTTTTCGTCATCATTTTTAGGGTTCCGTAGTCAACAAGGAACCCTTATAGTTTCTCCATGTCCGTCCGTCTGTCCGACTGTCCGTCCGCAGCTTAACTCAGAGACTCTTAGTACTAGAAGGCTATAATTTGGCATGGATATACATATTAATCACGCCGACAAAAAAGTCAAATAAAATCATGAAAAAAATTTTTTTTTTGTGCTACTTCGTGTACCTGTAAAGTGGGGATGTTTTTTTTTCTCGTCTACCGCATGGTGTGGGGTATTGTTGGATTCTAGGTCTTTTAAAAATATTGCGGGTTTGTAATTACAATTTTTCGATTAAGGGATCCGTTTCTGAAATAATAAGCTTTAAAGTGCAAATTTTTGCTAGTGTCAAGTGTCCCCCCCCCCCCCTGCCAGCTAAACGGTTAGTTTTGGATACGTGAAAAAATTCACGGTAGTAAAATTTTAACAGTAATGATAAACCATCAGATTTAGTTTTTTGCAGCAGGTACTTCATCTTTAGCATTTACTAAGACACTGCAAAACATCGTGGATTATTAAAATAAGACCTGGGGTGCATGAAAAGAGCCTCCACGAGTGACAATACTTAAGTACGTCCGGCGCACCCTGGGCAGTCAGCCCCGCTACCAACCTTGCTAGCTGGCTAATCTTTTCACCACAGCATGAGCTATTTTCGTATAGCTCGTGCTGACACGAGAGAAAAAAAAAATAAGACCTTATACATATACCTTATCTTCTATCCATTTAGCAAATCTGTAGGCTTGGCGTGTCTGTACATAGGAAATATTTCAAATAAAATTAGCGAGTTGGTTAAAGGTGTGGTGGAAGCATTTCGATCATTTTTTGTTTTTTTGTCTGTTTATCTGTTTGTCGGTTTGTCAGTTCGTTTGTGGACGCATCACGTAAAAAATACTAACTCAATGCGGTTGATTTTTACAGACAAGTATTTTGTGTATCTCGGAGTAATATTTAGTTTTTGTTTCATCGTAATCCGTTCAGTCAAAAAATATGAGGATTTAAAATTATCAAGAAGTGTTTAGTTCTTGCGACGAAATATTTGTTTCCGACTACCTGGTCGGAGTCGCGAACACAGCCAATATTAAACATAACACACATGTTGCGATAGGACGCAACCCCGCGGCCATTTGCAGAAACTGTAAATAAAGTGAGAAAATATTTTAAAGGGTCGCCTTACACCGTGTGAAGTGTTTGTAGTCACGCGCGACAGGTGTGAACCGATATTTTTCTCCCAACTTATGTAAACAAACTAAAGGTGTTACAATGTCAAACGGCCTTGGCTTAGCAACCTGAATTATAGATAGGAATCAGGATAGAAAACGGATTCTATCGAAGACTTGAAAGTGTTAGATAAAACCTGATACCTAAAAAACGAAGAGGGCAATAAACTTGCTAGTATTTTTACATGTCTTTGTAGTTGTCTGTAGGGAAAAGCCTTGTTTTTGTGGCCGGCTACAGACCGGATAGTGACACTCAAACTCAAAACTCGTTTATTCTTTTTTTTTTTGTTTCTTTGCCTGCCTTTGACCGCCATCTCCGCCTGATGTTAAGCGATGATGCGGTCTACGATGGAACACGCTTGCCCAGAAGAAACCGATTCTCTCGTGACTTGAAAACACCCAGGTTGTAGCTGTCGGGCAACACCCACTCGGATAGCGCATTCCACTGTTTGGCGGTTTTCACAATGAAAGTGGAATCAAAGCGCTTCGTTCGGGTTTAGAATAAACTAGAATTACTTAGTTCTTTTTGAACGTCAATTTTACATAAGACAGCCACCAAAAAGCCCACCCTTCACCGCTTCCTAGTGTTTATGCTGTGAAGAAGAAACTCCTCAGCAACACACTTCTGTCTGTCAAGTGAATAAATAAATGAGTCTATGCACAAAAAAAGTAAAATTAATTACATTGATAAAATTATGTAACATGAGGAAGATAAAAAAAACACTTCACTTTCTCATTAGTCCATCCATCCAAAATTTAAGCGCTGGGCACTTGTATAGCAATCTCCATCTTTCTCCATTCAGAGACAATTCCTTCACTTCTCTGTATGTTATCACTTACACCTTTTCCTTCAATTGGTCTGTGTACTTTCTTCTTGGTCTACCTGGTTTTCTCTTTGCCTCTAATTTACCTTCTATAATATTGGGTAAAGCTGTCGTGTCGTAGCAAGTGACTAATCATTTTCCCTCTTATTCTTTCTATATGTTGTAGAATTTGCTTTTTGTCTTTGACTCCATTTAGAATCTCTTGGTTGTTTCTTTTTCTGTTCTGTTTCTGTGGCGCCAGCACTACATGTCAAAAGCGTATTCGCTTCAGATTTTCATTTAGATTCTCATTAGTCAGATAATGAAAATTAAACATAAGAAAACCATTTTCATTTGTCATATCCCGCTATCCTGAACACAGCAGAATATCTTGTCCAGCGATTCAGCTCACATAAACGACGCAATACCGTTGAGATACTTGAATTTGTTACACAACCTTACCTTTGTCAGAAAAACATGACGTTTCGCAACAAATAAAGCGAAAAGAATAAATGAAAATGTTAAGTATAGTGGACTGTTACCTTTTGTACAACCTGTATCTTGAAAACTGCTGTATTTATAGTCGCAAACTTGAAATGTAGGATGGTAACATCCTAAGGTCTATAATTGCTTGCACATTACTTTTTATAAGGTCGCTCGATAATTTAAAAGAAGCTATATACTAGGTAGCATACAAAAAGAAATCAAGCTATTTAATAAATTCAATCAATTTCGCTCTATACAACTTTTGACCCCGCGGGATTGATATGCGGGATTACTCAATCCCGCGCGGGATCACGCGGGATCCCGCACCTTTGAAATTATGTTATAAAACCAAATTGAAGTTTTGATTAGACACCCATACCTAAAAAGAAGTTCATAACATCAAAAAGTGGTTAATAGCCTTTTTGCTAGAATCAACGCTTAACAATTCTAAAAACTAATACTTATTGTTGATATGACACCTTGAACCTTATTGCGCAGTGTGTCAAGGAATCGAATTTGAAATCTGATTATAACATTTCGAGTCCGCGGCTGTACTTACATGGAGGAGCTCGTGGCTAAATAATTACAGCCGCATAGACCGATCTTCCGGGTTAAGCCACGCTTGCCGAGGTTGGTCTGTGAATGGGTGACCATTTACCATAGCGAGTTTCCTCCGTGCCTCGGAAAGCACGTAAAGCCGTTGGTCCCGGCTGTCATTTATAGATCTTTGACAGTCGTTACTGTTGGTCAGAAGCCAGAAAGTCTGACAACCAGTCTTACCAAGAGTATCGTATTACCCAGTTACTGGGTTGTGGAGGTCTGATAGGCAGTCGCTCCATGTATAATACTGATATTCAGCTGCATCCAGTTCGACTGGAAGCCGACCCCAACATAGTTGGGAAAAGGCTAGGCAGATGGGCTGTACTTACATGAGCAATAAAAGTCTCTAGAAATCGGGTTCAGTCTGTTTTTAATAAACATATTTTCTATCAGGTACCTAATATGCCACAAGTGCTACAATGGTTGAGTGATAACCAGAGATCGGAATAGGTACAGTATATTTACCTAAACTTTGAGGAAGGAAGTAACATAGAGTGGATAAGTACCTCCTCTAAAATCCCGGAATAATCATAATAATGTTTTAATCCCGGGATTTAAAAATCACGAATTATTTATTGGACTTTATTTATAGTTACAAATTATTTATTTGAAGAATCATATAAAATTTTTTAGGGCGTCCGTACTATAAGTATTAAATTAAAGAGCTTTTACATATTACATACATTGTTTTACATAGTACGAAACCCTAAAAAATGTTCACTCTATGTTACTTCCTTCCTCGAAGTTTAGGTAAATACACTCTATCTATTCCGATCTCTGGTGATAATAATAACACATAACATAAAATCATGCCTGTATTCCCCAAAGGGTTGGGCAGAGGTGTATAGTTCACACTGAATTCGCCACTATTTTAAGTCCCATGTATTATGGGCGAGCCTATTGCCATCAACCTGGCACAAATTCAGACTCCAGGCTGCTACTGAGAAATTCCACACGGAAAAACCCAATAACACTTTGCCCGACCGGGGGATCAAACCGAAGACTTCACGCTTAACAGTCACGCTTAAACTGTGGCTAAGTCATGTTACAAGAATATAGACGAATTTATCACAAAATCTGCGTTCTTAATTCATAAAGATAAAGATGCATTTATTTGTATGAAACATGTGTTACATTTTTACATGTGGTGTTAAAATGTGAATAATGGTATCAACAAGTCCTACCGTATCAGGCGTACAAATTACTTAAAATTAATGTATAATAGTTTACATACCGCAATTTAGCACAATCATTTTATATATTTGGCACAATAGAATTATCTAGTAAAAAATCATTTACACTATAGTACCCTTTTTTGCATAGCAATTTCTAACAATTTCTTTTTGAATAAATTAACTGTTAGGGTTTTATAAGCATTAGGTATTTTATTGTAAATTTTTGGCGCCATGCAGAAAATACTTCGCCACATATGTGTAGTTCTGGACTTATGCAAGCAGAGGCTATTACCGTCACGTCTGCTGCGTTTAATGACATCCGATTTTTTCATAAACTTAGTTCACACGTAACAATACCTTACCAACGTCACCGCATTCGCTGGTGAGTCCATGTATTTATCTCCGACACCCAGACCGACGGAAAGCTACACCGAAACTCCATTACATGATTGCTTCGACCACTTAACGTTATCCTTGTTAATTAATATAAATGATTAACAAATTGCGGACCGCGCCCGGTAGTGGCTTTCTCGGTATAAGTTTTTTTGTAGAGAGAGCAGATTTTTCGAGGAACTTCGTTGAAAAATTGCTTTGACTTTGAAAGGGTAGTAAAATCAAGATAAACACAGTTTTAGTAAATCATTTGATTGCGGACAAAGCAGTTAAAAATCTTGCAACAGCTTAATGTAAATTGAATAGGTAAGTGATGAAAAAATAATAATTACGCTCTACAATTTTGACGACACGTGGCGTTGTGCAGTGCCTAAGCGATTGGCTTCTACGCTACGGGTAGTAGGTTCGATTACCGCATGAAACAAATATTTGGATGGCCTATAGATAGTTGTTCCGGGTCTGAGTGTTTGTGCGTGTAAATATTTGTGTCCGAATAGGCAACAAAAAAAAGAAAACAATTAACAAATTTTAGGATGCATGAAAAGAGCCTCTACGAGTGACGGTACTTAAGTAAGTCCGGCGCACCCTGGGCAGTCAGCCTCGCTACCACCCTTGCTGACCGGCTAACCTTTTTATCACGCTAGCCGATATGAGCTATTCTAATATAGCTCGTACCGACACGAGAGAAGA
Source organism: Amphipyra tragopoginis (assembly GCA_905220435.1). Classification (NCBI taxonomy): domain Eukaryota; kingdom Metazoa; phylum Arthropoda; class Insecta; order Lepidoptera; family Noctuidae; genus Amphipyra; species Amphipyra tragopoginis. Next base: position 24,430,794 of record HG991996.1, on the reverse strand, counting down.
CGAAGCAGATTTTCATGGGAGAAAAAAACGGGATAAAGATCCTTACTGTTTATACATCATGCCTGTATTCCTCGAAGAGTTGAGCAGAGGTGTACAATATACCCTCATTCCGCCTTTATTTTTAAATGTAAAAATGTAATAGGCGGAGCTTTTAGCCATGAACCGGGCACAAATCCAGACTCCGGGCTGCTACTGAGAAATTCCACACGGAAAAACCCAGTAACACTTTGTCCGACCTGGGGATCGAACCCAGAACCTCACGCTTTACAGTCGAGCTTGCCACCACTAGACCAACGAGCAGAAACAGATACTTAAAAGAAATATTTTATTTATTGGAAGATGGAAATATCATCTTCTTATAAACCATAATGCACTAAAACATCAGTATCCCAGCACCTTACGCTCTAAAACACTACAAACTGAAAATTTAATAACCACAGAAATCTAAATATTAATATCTTTGCAATATGTGGATGACGCAGTCGGAGTTTCGCAAAACTTCCTGCAAACACAGGTGCACTCAGAATACAATTATAAATACTCCAGTTGCAAACACGTAACCTGTTTCTATTCAGTCGAGAACAACCTATAAGTGAAATGCTATGTACCTCCACTTCATTACGTCATGACGATCTGTGACTCTAGACTAGTTGCATCCGTCATCTAACCAACTTGTACTATCGCATTGCTACCTACAGTACTTCTATAAACTCAAACTTTGTTGGTTTAGCATCAGCATCCGCGGGGATCTTCAGCATCATTTGCAATATCAGCATCCGCTTTAATCGATGCTTATTAATGCTGATTATAAAACTACCCTTTGATAAAATTCCAATACTAATAATGCGAAAGATAGCACTAGGTACTTACTTACTAATCTAGAACTAATGTAATCTAATTACTAAACTAGTATAAGATTGATTCTTTTGTTTATTAAAAGTCACAAAATTATTAAAACGTTATCTTTTATTTCAATACCAAGCAAAACTGTGCAACTGTTGGATATAATGGTGACACCTTTTCCCTGTATTTTTTCAAGTAAATAATTAAAATCTGCATCAGAATCAACATCCGCTGATGTCATTGATAAAATATCAGCATCAATGTCAGCTGATGTGAAAAATGTGCATCAGACACAACCTTGCACTGATGCAAGACATGCTGACTGCCTGACATTGAGCTAAATTTTCCATCAAAATACCTGCTATGTTTATTATCCGAAAAACACATCACAAATATCCTAGCTTAAGATGTCATCATTGAAAAAATACAAATTTATCACACCCTTTTGCCAAGGAATCCCGCTTCTCAATTTTACCCGAGAAATTGATACCCTACATAACATATTAAACCTAAGACTAAAACCATTACACTTTCATCCTGTACAGCAGCTAAAGCGAATAAATTAAATCGATCCACGTAACATTTCACGAAACATCGCACTTGTGTTAGGATCATTTTTAATCTAAATTCCATCCATGCCCTCCCTTTGTACTGCGGCAAGAAATTGCCCCACTCCCCCTCATGGGCAACGTAAGTACGTATTGCCTGCCTACATTATGCTGGATAAGAATTTATTCCACACGAATACCCAGGAACACTTTAAAGAAATTGGGCAAAGGCCTCGAAAGAGGATACTCCTTTTAAGGCAAACTAATAAAATCTTAGAAAGGGAATTAAGGATGATTTTCGACGTAAAAGTATGTAAGGGTTGGGAACTTTTGAAATTAAGCAGGAATTTTGATATAAGTTAAGATATTTGCATTACATAATGTTTTTACATAAGGCACGAATTATTATCAAATTACCTCAGTAATTCACACTTACACATTGTTTGTGTCAGTCATCTGAAAAGGTAAGAAATGAACAATCGATAAGCACTAATCTCATACGGTTTGTTTTTTATAGAACTTTGTGTATGAAGCAAAATGTCAAAGTTGTTTCAACTCCCCTCGGTCTCCCCTACAAATAAACTGGGTTAAAAGTTTTGAAAAATCTTTGCAGGTACAGCCAATCATTTATTTAATTTATTTATACTTCTATGCACTATAGTTGTACATAAGGCGGACTTAATGCCATAAGGCATTCTCTACCAGTCAACCTTTGAGTTAAAAAGAAATGTATCGAAATAGGTACAAAAAAAGATGATTTGACAATTTTGTACTCAATAGCCTACAAATTCACAAGATATAATTATACAAGGTTAGTCGGAAAGGGGGTGCTAATCCGAAAGGGTGTTAAAGTAGCCATAATAATGAATAACATTTTGTTCTAGAACTTTCCCCAAACGTCAATAGTTTAAGAGAAATAGCTGTTCAAAGATTCCATAAAAATACGCTATAATCAATCTATCGTAAGGTATGATCATGAATTAGAAGCTGCATGTTTTGAATTTGTAACTAAAGAAGGGGTAATTTTATTTTGAAAAAAATAAAAATTATTTTGCATAGAAATAAAAATGATCGAATTTTGAGGTTTTAACACTTGCTTTAAAACAGTCATCAATACTTTACGTGGGCCGCGTATTAGTAACCCCTTTCTGAGTAACCTTGTATATCTACTAGTGCATCAGCAATCTCGTTCCACTGGAAATTCAGATAATCTGAGCGAAATGATAAGACTTGTATAATAGGATAATTAACATTATCCTATTATACAAGTCTTATCATTTCTCTTCTATATCTATCATGTCTTACGATACTAACGTATCGTAAGACAAATTCGATGAGACGCGCGTCATTTTAGATTAGACGATCTCTAGCATATTATGTGCCTTCTTATACTCACTACAAACCTAGCACGCATTTACTCCCACCACATAAGCACTAAAGGATATTTGTCACGGATTTGTCGATTTTTTTTATGGGAGACTATCTTTTGCCCGCAGCTTCGCTTGCGTGAAATTTTGAACCCGTTAAGTGACGATTTTCCATACAAACTTTCATCCCTTATTTAACTCCCTTAATGATTGAATTTCGAAAAATCCTTCCTTATCCCTTGTCTACATTATAAAGGGAACATCTGTGCAAAATTTCAGCTTTCTGTGTCCAAGGGTTTGGGCTGGGTGTTGATGAGTCATTCAATCAGTCAGGACTTTTCTTTTTATTTATATAGATACAACAAGAACCGTGTCAGCTAGTCACGTATAAAGCGACCTAAACAGCCCAGAAGGTTCTTAAACAGAGAAAGCCCCATCTGCTCCAGTTTCCTCTGTGTCCTTTCGTCTGCACCACGAAGGACCTTAATCGAACCACTGATAACGCAATTAGCGTAGCCACTTATTGAGCCAAACTAATTTGACTACCGTACCATCGACACGATAAGGAGAACAGCCCAGAAGGCATTTAAAAGTTAGTACAAAAACTAAAACCAGACTACTGAAAAATCACGCTATAAAAAGAATTAAACAAGAAAATATTATCATCTGAAATTGTTATGTGCAAACTATTCAATATTTATCGTCGATTAAATAAACTTACACGTAATATATTTTAATGTATTTAATACATATTCGTAATGATGTTCAAAGGATACCCGTGGTCCGTGGTTGTATACCACCTGCCCTAACAAAACAATACATTCTAAGTATAGTAAGCGATCATAAGCTTTAAAGCAAAGTGCTTCCTTTTTGCTACGCCGTAGTCGGATAAAAATGCCATCAATTAAATATCACAATTTCAACTTTAAAATAAACTCATTAATTGACAGTTTGACTTTGACAACGGAACTAAAACATCTTAATTTGTTCGCCGACTAAGTACTAAGTTCTCAGACAAAACCTACTTAGGGTGTCGTTTCAGAAGACACGCTGTTTAGTTTTGTAACTCCAGGCTAAACTCGAGCAGAGGAATCTGCTTAAGTGGATGAAAAGCACAGCTTTACCTAGGAAATGTTTGTACATTTGAACGAACACGTTTTATAGATCTTAAGCTGAGCTGAGCGGGTTGAGGAACAAGTTCTTTTTTATGTTTTGTTGTAAAAAGGTGTGAGTATATCAATGTATAGTCAGCGTCAAGTTGATGTGAGCATCCGAGGCAGTCAGAAAGGCATAAATTCTTTTAGGTATATGTACGCTGTTCGAATACGCTCGTTCGGAGGAGCTCGTGGCAAAATAATTACAGCCGCATAAACCGATCTTCCGGGTTAAGCCACGCTTGCCGAGGTTGGTCTGTGGATGGGTGACCATTTACCATAGCGAGTTTCCTCCGTGCCTCGGAAAGCACGTAAAGCCGTTGCTCCCGGCTGTCATTTGTAGATCTTTGACAGTCGTTACTGTTGGTCAGAAGCCAGAAAGTCTGACAACCAGTCTTACCAAGAGTATCGTATTACCCAGTTACTGGGTTGTGGAGGTCTGATAGGCAGTCGCTCCATGTAAAATACTGATATTCAGCTGCATCCGGTTCGACTGGAAGCCGACCCCAACATAGTTGGGAAAAGGCTAGGCAGATGATGTACGCTGTTCGAATACGAATGTTGTTGTAAGCATACTAAGTGGTTAATTATATTTTAACAACACAGTTTCCAATATTATGTCAAATTAGCTTTTGCCCGCGGCTTCGCTCGCGTTAATTGAGAATTTGTCAATCAACTCTTAACACGCTACTAAAGTTTCTATAATAATATAATTAAATCATGATTCGTAAGACACGTGTCGCCATCTATTATCATTATTGTTGTTTTCCTCGGGAACAGTACCTTTTTTCGGGATGAAAGGTACCCTATGTCCGTTTCTGTACACCTGACAACGTATATACAAAATTTCAGGATGATTGGTTCAGTGGTTTAGGCGTGAAAAGGTAACAAACAAACAAACTTACTTTCGCATTTATAATATTAGTTAGGATTAGGATGTTAAAACGATTATGTTTATGAATGTTTATGAATCAAACGCTCAATGGTATCTACGAGTTTGCAGTGGTCAAAAGAATCTTTTTTTTTTAATAAACTTTTACATAACATAAAATCACGCCTGTATTCCCCGAAGGGTTAGGCAGAGGTGTATAGTACACCCACATTTCACCGTTATGTTTAAGTCCCATGTAATAGGGGCCGAGCCTATTGCCGTCAACCGGGCACAAATCCAGACTCCGGACTGCTACTGAGAAATTCCACACGGAAAAACCTAATAACACTTTGCCCGACCTGGGGATCGAACCCAGGACCTCACGCTCAGCAGTCGCTCTTGCAACTGCGGCGGCATCTATCCACGCCACATGCGAACTATACAAGCCTACATCGCGATATCAAGATTTAACACGCAGATAGTATATATACAACCTCCCAACATCAACTGTTGGGCAGTAGCCCGCCAGGCACAAGACTCCGCCTGGTTGGAGGATCCTCCCTTTGGTTGGAGTAACACCACACCATAGTTTCTCCACACAACCACTAGACCAACGAGGCAGGCTAATGAACTTGTTTACCCTTATATTAGTATACTGCTGAGAAATTGTGTGGAAAACCGGTTATCATGGTATGAGGAACATGTCGTGAGGAAAGTTTTGAGTATGAATGTGGATGGTTATAAGGGTAGTGGAAGATCAAAGAAACGATGGACGGATATTATTAGAGGTTACATGACTAAAAGAGGGTGACTACTGACTGAGATGACGGCTAATAGAGATGTATAGAAGAAAAATACATGGTGCGCCGACACCAAATAAGATGGGATAAGGGCAGGAGGATGATATCTATATATGTAAAAGGAGAAACTAACTGACTGACTGACGCACTGACTGATCTATCAACGCACAGCCTAAACCGCTGGGGTTAGAAACTTGAAATTTTGACAATATGTTCCTTTTGTAACCTAAACATCAACAAAGAAGGGATTTTTCAAAATTCAAGCCCTAAGGGGGTGAAATTGGGGATTTAAGTTTGTATGTAAGTCCGTCATTATTGAAGTAAGAAGCATGAAATTAAATATAAAGGTTTTTGGTTAGAAATAAAGCTACAAGTGTTTGATCGTTTTTGAAAATTCAACGCCTAAGGGGATGAAAGAAGTGTTGAAAGTTTGTATGAGAAATCAGTTACTTTTGAAGTAAGAAGAAGCATAAAATTAAAAATGTAGGCTCTTGGTGAGAAATAAATATATACATGTGTTTGAGGGTTTTTTGAAAATTCTACCCGTAAGAGATGAAATAGGGGATGAAAGATTTTTTTGATTCTATAACTACACCTAACAAGGGGGCTTAACGAGGGCTCAAAATTTCACGCAAGCGGAGCTGCGGTCAAAAGCTAGTTATAGTTTATTCCGATTAACATAGCTAGACTATTTCACCACTATTTACTATTCAACCAACATTAATTCTCTGGTTAAACAGCCGATTACCTAAAAGTATAGGTAAACAGCCGCTCTATAGTTTTAGGTTCATCAATTTAACGCTGACTTCTACAACACTGTATCTCTTGGCAAGATTGTATTTATGATCTCTTGTACTTTGTGAATCGATAGGCGATGTGCTAAAATTATGTCGTTTCAGACTATAATTGCATACACTGTTAGGGTCTCCCTACACTTATCGACGCGGAATCGGCTTAAGCCGGTAAAGCTTTATTTCTACGGCACAAGGATGTAATCGACGTCGTTCGGTTCGGCTCGGCGCGGAGTGTACGGAGGACCCTCAAACAAATTGATATAATTGCCGTTTAAAGTTCAAATTGTACCATTATGATGATGAATTTCCAGGCCGATTTCGGCCACAGTGACGGCTTCTGGTTAACTCAGATTTACTATGCCTCATCAGCTCGAGAGCGTGCTTACTTATGACTCATGTATCCAATCTTAGCCAAAAAGGAGCGATTACAACGTGGGCACGCCAATACACAAATTGTAACATACCAGTTAGTTTATTGTATCGTTTATTTAATTTTTTATTTATGTGGTTCTTTGCGTTTGTATAATTATCTGTTTATTTTGTTTTTACACACTATTGTCTACATTTCTTGTTCTAAATTCTTCTCATAGGTCTGCTGGAAGAGATTTCTTTTAGAAATATACAGTACCGGTAAACCGGGGTTACTTTCAAATACAGGGGCGACATTGATAGTTACTAAACATTTTGCATTTGGTTAAATATCTGTGTGAAAATGGAACTTGTGCATTTTAATTTAATATTGTAGGGAACGTTGACAGTTTTCCTATTTTACCATTCAGTATAGAGGTGTCTGCGATGTTAGATGGCGATGATAAAAAATATTAAATGACACCCCTGAATATGTAAAAAAAACGAGTTTTAGATTTTTCGATTGGGGCTACTTTGAAATTCAATGATAGAACAGAGATCATCAAAGTAGAAGCTCTACGGTCCAAGTTTGATAAGGAACATTTCTCCTTTTTGCTATCGAAAACTGTGCTCTATAGTTTTTTTTATCTAGTCTATGTGATTTTATATATCTCAGTTAATTGAGTCTACATAAAATATTTTTGATGTAGCAGCTAAAAGCGAAAATAAATAAGATACAAACACATGAAGCTCAAAAAATTGATCAAAGTAACCCCGTTCTACGGTACCTTTGTATGCTATGGTCCTGATTAATTATTATCTTTTATAAGTGCCGTGTGTACATAAATTGTTAAATAAATACCCTGATAGCAAAGTTATTTATATACAAGGCGGAAATGACGTTACAACAATAAATGATACCACGTGTTTTATGATGTGTACCGTACACAAAAAATCTATTACTTCCAAGCACATTTTTTGTCGCATGATTTTTAATTTTCACTCATTCATGTAGATGAAGTGACGTTGAAGTGGAAACTTATGTTAACTATATCTGTTCTACACGTGTAAATAAAGATAATTTTGGTTTAAACGGGTCATAGATTTACATAACTACGCGTAGAGATCTTGACATTCGTAAAATTATTAAATCGTACGAAAATTCCTGTGACTAAACTATTGAATTTACATGATTGATTATTTGTGTTCGGTCGTAAAACTCATCATAGAATACGTGGTTTCATTTAATGTCGTAACGTCATTAACACTTTGTACAACGGTGTGAAAACATAACATTTTCAACTTTACTCACACATAAATCCACCAAAGATATTATACAACAGCAAAAAGCGAAACAAAACGTAACAACCAGTTGTTTCAACCAAAAGTAACCAAAAGACGATCAAATTATTTCATACAGCAGCCATGTGTACTGAATGTTTGTGCCAAACGCCCTCAGGTGACTGCACAGCACACAGGCACAGCAGTACGCTCCAATAGATTGAATAATTAACTTACGAGCGCGTTTTCAAAACTCATACGCGAAAAAATATTGCATGTGCGAATGAACCAGATGATTTTTTTACAGTAGTTTAAATTGGTATTGCTGCTCAAGTTTTGAGTATCTGGATTTGTTGCTGTTGTTTTTTTTTATCAATATGTTGATGATGTGTTTACAATCTTTACAACTGACAGAAAGAATAAAGGTACGAAATCGTACTGCAGCAGACAGTCACACAGCAGCAGCAGACGACGTGTCGCTCCGACACTACTGGTTTCTATGTATTTCTATGAAATACCTTCCGCAGCTAGCGACACGTCGCCCGACTACACGTCGCACGACCGCAGACGATGTGTCGTCCGACCGCAGATCAGTAGTGCTACCGACTCTGGAGCGACAACACGTTGAATCTTTCTCAAAAAATTAGTTTTTCCAATTCCGAGGAAGAAAAACTGATAAACTAAGTAGCCCAATATCCTACACTGTACGATGCTTCTAACAAAAACAAAAGATACGAAAGTAAATCACGATCGCTAATCCCAAACAGCGTCTGTAGACAAATGACAATCGACGATTGCTAGAGAATAGAAACGACAATGAGATATACTCGATTCACATAGGTAAGCTTTCGACCGGTTAAGCGATCTGTATGTCATTTTCATACATTTAATTGGCATTACTATTCTCTGGCGATCGTTGATTGCCATTTGTCTACAGACGCAGGTCACATATCTTGTCGGAACATTTAGAACTAACTGGAATCAGACGTGTCGTCTGCTGCAGCCATCTGCAGTTGTGTTCGGAATCATGACTGCAGCGACATGACGCTACCACGTGTCGCAACGACACGTCGTCTGCTGCTGCTGTATGCAGTCGGCTACGAACTCGTACCTTAATCATACAATTTCGCAGACAAAAGATCCTAAGCTTACGGGAGAATTCACACGTAAAAAGAATACACCACATCGCAACGACAAAAAGTGGTCAAACAGTGGTAGCGTGTGAATAGTGTCGCTGCAGCTTCTTGCAGTTGCGTTTTAGTAACTACAAAATGTCGATGTGGTTGCGGTGTCACTAGTAGTTGCCTAGAAGCAACGTTGCGTTTGCGAGGTGGCCGACCTTTAGTGCGCGGTGTCACTGGTGGTTGCGATGTGGTCGGTATCGCCCACACGATTTTTGGCGGCAGAATGTGGTCCGTGTGAATTATTAATAAATAACTATTCATTTCCATACAAATTTGTGCCAGCTCACGTTGTGGTGTGCAGTGTCGGACTGGCCATAGAGTTAAGGTGGCGTTTGCCACCCGGGCCCTAGCGATCGCGGGCCCCCCTCCCTTCTGGAAGCCTGCCTAGGCGAGGTGAAATAACTCATCTTTTAGAAAAAAAATAAGACAATAAACACACACCAAAAACTCTTACCTAAGTATTTGATTATATTATTGTCATTTAGTTTGTTGGTTGACATGAAGGTGGTATGATCTGTGCTGATTGTGGGGCGGCGGGCCCAGTCATGATACCACCCGAGCCCCTTAGGCCCAGTCCGACCCTGGTGATGTGGTTGTGGTGTAGTTGTGTTACGTGTGAAATAAGCCTGTGACGCGTCACCAAGAAATGGACGCAGTTATGTAAATTAAAATTAACACATCATGACGTCAAATCAGAGTTACATGCACAAAAATAACCTACGTACTTGGTAAATGTAAAGTTGTGTATGGAACATCGTAGGTTCGGGATTAGGGTAGGGTTAGTATTCTAACGCGGCGTCTTACGTAGGCGGTTCAAAGCGACGGCGACGCGTATTGCGAAGCGATCCGATGCGGTGACACGCGAATTCAATGCGATGCGGCGGCTTTGTCCTACGAGCTCGTGAACCGCCCGCCGCCATTCAATAACACTGTACGGCACCGCATCCAGCTCGCGCGAAAATATCAAGCCAACTGATCGCGTTCGCTTCGCTTCGCGCCGCGCCGCACCGCACTCCAGGTGCGTTTGGTCACGTAGGCCACTTCAATAGGTATCGACTGTTTGTTGTTTCCGCGTCGCGCCGCGTCGCTTCGCTTCTAGATCGCTCACGTAGGATGCCGCGTATTTGGCTATGAGTTCCGAAAAAAAACTGTGTTTGTAGCTACAATAACAAACAAAGGAATGAAGTGACCGATATTGATAAGGACTCGTTCCAGACCTATATACGGACTTGAACATGAGCTAGAACTCCCAAACGTAGAGATCGCTCAATTAACGCCGCTAGCTGGACCGTCCACTAATTAAATGAATGACCAATTAGGTGCATAACGTCTGGCTGCGTCTGTGCATCTCAGGATATCTGCTCGGGTAGTTCTGATAATCACTAGATGGTCCAAGTTATTTGTACAATGGCTTTAAATTAACCAAATATCATCATCACTCATTCAGCATCGTAGAGGAACTGCATCATGTACGCGGATAAAAAATTTCCTAAGAATTAATGCAGGACATGCTTTATCTGTGCGCCTTTCATTCAAATCCGTTCAGCCGTCTATGCGTGAGTAACAAAAATATTTATACATCTTCACAAATTTTCACATTTTTCACATTAGTTTGATAATAGCACAGAACAGATAAAAGACGTATAGTATGTTTATAATGCAAAATTCTGTGTAGTAATTGTATCAAAAATGACACCGTAACTGCTACGCGACTTTGCACAAAATTTACATAATGAGGCGAATTGAAACACTGAATTATTTTAGACGAACTTTTTATGGACAGCGACCTACTTTTTTTGCCCAAAGTATTGCAAGGCAGTTGATGGACGGCCATGCGTTACTGCCGAGCAGTGGCATCTTAAGTGGCATAATTAACAAATGCGTCTTTTTTTTTCTTTGACTACAATTCTTTATGCACCGATACTTCTTGGAAAAACCTCGTAACGGAAAATGAAAATATGTGAAAATTCCGAAGCATTTATATTAAATAAAGCCTGGAACTACTGTCTATCATTTATGTTTTATAACAGTCAAAAGCACGCAGCACGTAACTGCGTGCAGTCACCGAATTCTATATATATGTATACGTTAATTCACAGCAGTTAAACGGTACACAACATGGCGTCCATTTGTTTTTCAACACAAAGCAAACGAAACGCAGCGGTTTTGTTAGATATCTGATTGGGAAAGTTCGCCAATCAATCTAATTGTTTGATAAAAACCGTTGTACAAACGTAACTGAACTTTCGTGGCTTTGTAAAACTATAATTTTAGGTCATTTAAATTACGAATAAGTTTTTTTTTATATTTCAGGCCCATAACTAATATTTTTAATCATAACATAACAAAGTCAGCTTATTATTGTCCCACTGCTGAGCATAAAGGCTCATTTACACGAGGATATTTTCTCGAAGCGAGACTCGTTCTTACTTTGTCTTTCACAGCGGTGAAAACAGAGACAACATGAAACTCGCTTCGAGAAACTCTCCTCGTGTAAATCAGCCTTAAGCCTCTTCTCGGAATGAGAAGGGTATAGGCGTTAGCCGGACGCTGGCCTGCGGGTTGACAGACTACACACCATCGAGAACTTTATGGAGCCCTCTCAGGTGTGCAGGGTTACTCACGATGTTTTTCCTTCACCGTTAACATAAGTGATAATCAAATTCAAATATTTTTAAAACACTAGGGACGTATATACAATCGCCAACAAAAGTTCATAAAATATTGTCGAATTTGACATTAATAGCTGCTGTCAGTTGTTTAACCATAGAATGTGGTGGAACAAATTGTCTATACGTAATAAGTATGTGGCACAATACAGCCGTTTTCAAAAGGAAACCTAATTGAGAATTCACTGTTTAATTAGTAACAACTTTAATATCGGTGTCCAATAAATGTACAAAGTCATTTTATATTTCCTCATTATTATTTGCAGTGCAAAATTCTCCGAAGCGCAAATATAATATAAATGGAAATTTCGAACTGCAGTGCTTCCAAGCGAAGAGGACCAATGATGAAAATGGAAATAAATAATTTAATAAATACACGAAACTTTTAAATCAACTAAAAGTAATTTACTTAATCATTTATTTTGTCAAAGTTGTTAACGAACAGCGATCTCTAATTGGCATCACTTGACCATTGAGACAAACAGCCGAGATGTCGCACAGAATCTAAATCAGGGTTAGGGGGATCATGGAAAAACGTCTTGATTACGGCTGAATTAAATTTAATTTGTCGCGCGAGGTGTTCCGCCTCCGCTCGCTCTAATGAGTTCGAAACTTTTCCTCTTTGTGAGATTAAGCCCAAAAATTGTGAAAAACTTGAGCGTCGTCGTCCGGTCCCATGGCGGATGTTGTTTGACATACATAATATCTGGCCGTCCTTGCCTGCCCCCGACAAGTTTTACGTACTTTGTACAGCTGTTTACTTAAGTATGCTCGGCGGAATTAAAACTTAAAAGAAAGTTGTGTTGCTGAAGTGATTTCGTTAACTCACGCAACGAACGTTTTTTAGAATTTATAAATAGAAGCGGTTTTGTTTGTTTTTCGTAAAATATTAAAAAGTTTTTGTAAGTTATTTCTTTTTTCTGACACGCTAATAAAAACCCTAGTGATGGTTATCATAACCAAGGTTACCCAAAACTCAACGACAAACCGGAAAGATAATATGATACAGCAGTTTATGAAAGCAGTTCTTTTGTTTTAATTTTTTCCTTTGAAAAAAACACATTTAATAGATTAATTATGAGGTAAAATTTTATTCATGGCAACTTAGAAAAGCGAACGCGATTAAAATTAAAAAAATAGATACTGATATTGATTTTCAGGTCCATAAACACAAACTTGTTTCACATAAGTTCTTTAGCCATTAAATCAACTGTGCTGTTTTTCTATACGACAGTTTAGCAAAAAACATTTTGCACTCAATATTTTGTTTGGACAAAATATTTCAAAATAAACTAACAAAAATTGCTTGGACGCTGCCACAAATAAATATTGAAATATTTTCTGCAGATGACAGCTACGAAGTCAATGTTTACTTAATTAAACACAAAACGAAGGCAAAATACATCGAGCAACAAGCTTTGTTTTAATATAAATCACAAATGAGATTAACAAAATTACAACAGAATGTTTTAAAATCCTTGAAGCGAGGCAAATATTTAACGTAACTGGGAAATTTCATTAAGCTGGTACTAATTAAAGAGCAGTATTGTGGGTGAAAATTCGGCGGTAAAACGTAAATGTAGCTTGTACAAATTTTATCTACTAGTTATCATGTAGATGAAACATGTCCAGACAATGTTTCGAATTTGCGGTACATTATCCTTTATAATCAGAATAAATGGAGCTCGGTACATAATAATTAAGTAGTGAAGTTGGGATAATCATTTATAACAAACTAACTTTCTAATGAAGTTGTTGAACTCTGTTAATCAATCAATTTTAATGAAAAACCGCACCCAACTTTAAGTTCTGGGGATCTTAATAAAGCAATACGTACATAAAATGTCTAGATAAACCCGTATTTGCCTCGTTCGGTTTTTACGATGCGATCACCGTTCACGAGGGGAATGTGAACGAATGATGTAACAGAAACTGAGCAAACAATAAGAAAGGAGCTCTATTTCCTACGGCGGCGAAATATTGTCCCGAAATGCCGTAGATCCCAGTACAAATAAGTAATACTTTACTGGGGAACATACCCTCACGTACCCTCGCAGGGCATCTTCGACAGGCTTGTCTAGTTAAGCCTCACATATTTACTGATATTGATACGGGGAACAACCCGCCAAGATGACAATTACTCGGCTCGATATCAGTGTTGAATCTAACTGGATATGACTCGTCGAAATAATTTATATACCTATCTCTCAATTTAGCCTTTCATAATCCGCAGTTGGATATACGTGGAGCGAGTTGGTGACCTCGACATTTAAGTTCTTTTATGACGCCAAAAGACAGACAAAGCAAGCAGAGGAATTCAGAGAATAAATACATCTTCGAAACTGATAATATAATGAAGTTAAAACTGAAATGATATCGTTGTGTAATAGAGTAAATGTGTACGTGAGATTTGTGTGAAACGCACCCACGATACAGGAGAGATCCTAGTGTGGGGCAACGTTTTTTTTTTAAAAGAAGCTGCCATGTTATGTAATGTGTAAATACGTAGGTAGGGAAAGATGGGTAATTATAGGGTATTCACAACTTTTTACCCGACTGCGCGACAGCAAAGACAGGGTTATTTACTTTTTTTTCTCTTGGACTGCGGTAGATGGTAGCGAGAAGTAAAATACTAAACCTAAGGCCATGATGTTAGTGTACTTATACTACACTAACATCATGACTACTAGCAACAACAGCACTAAGGGCGACCCCTAGTGGGACTTGGACCTCGGCTTACTTGATGAGAGCTGAATTTTCGGTGTGACAACTTTCTTTAACCAATTCAGTCATTTTTGTAGTCGTTGCCGTCGTAGCAGTAGACAATCTTGCTACGAGCCGCCTACGAGCTACGCGCTACAGTATAATATTAATGAAATACTGCGAATACTTTCGATTTTTACTTGTTACAACTTTCACCCTAATGCAATGATGCTATAGTCGTTGACTCCATGTTCCATAATAACAAAATTAATTGCGAGGAAGAAAATTACTGACTTTAGTTAGAAACTCATTTAAAAGGTAGATTACAATTTGGGTAAGCTTAAATCACTCGTCGCTGTCGGAGCAACTGTTTCAGGTGCAAAAAGTTATTCGAGGTTTCATTTCAACCATCGTTTGGGTGCGTAAATGGCAGTACAGCAAACCGCATAGGCTATTAAATAAATTAAACGACATTAATAGCAGTTCTTTCCAGGTGCCATATATCTGTGGTACACGACAAAACCGCTGAATTTCCCAGGAGCGCTATCCACAACATACCGCAAGAAGAATAACCGGAGTGAATGCAAAATGAAAATTATCATACAAATTCGCCATCTTATATGAACCGAGGTATTACTGTCACAATATAAGTATGCAAAAATATGTAAGGAGAACGCGGTTGCTCTTACGCCGCGGCGAAAATACGCGAATGAATATTGGCTACGTATTCGTGCGCGTAAATTTTCAGCACTTGTAATTTGCATCCGTAAAGTAAATAATTGTGGGACGTCTTTGTTGGGACTTTGGAGTCTCTTGGGTTTTGTGTCGTTTGTTGCGGAATCGTCAGTTGATGTATGGAAATTGAGTTATATTTTTTTTGTTTCCGTAGCGCGTTGGTGCGTTTTAAGCGTTGCTTGTTTATATTAGTTGATAATGCATGCGTGCGAAGAGATTTTCGAATATGACTTGTATCAACGATTTGTTGGTCTTGAAGTAAGTGGAACTAGTCAGACTCTTACTGACTAAAACCCATCCGTGTTCCTCCTAATGCCCTTTGCGTTCCAGGGCCGCGGTAACTCTTACTAACAAATTCCGCAACCCTGCCAGGCACTGGCCCTAGCGGGCCCCGTCTGCTATGCTGAAATCTCTTAGATGCGCGCGTGGAACACAACGCGCCGTCGACCTGGGCCTGATTCTGATCAGACGACGAGCCACCCAACGCCCGCCGTCCGCAGGCCCGCGCCTACGGTGGCCGGGAAGTAGTAGTACCTACCTAGTGAAAGTTGCGATAATTTTGTAACCATTCCATTGAACGAACTTTACAAAAATCCATCAAATTCATCATCATCCTCCTACCCTTATCCCAACTTATTTGAGGTTAACGCAGTATGTCTTTTTCATCCATACATGTAGTCACCCCCTTTCTAGCCAATAGTAATATTAAATACTTCGAATTATTAACGCATTAATTACAGGTACACTGTAGCCAAAGTTTTCTTATTTTAGAAGCCCGAACTACAAACATAGCTACCTGCAAGTATGCATCGAACCAGCGATGAGGTCGAGTGCGGCGACGCAGTCGACTTGACGTGGAGTGAGGCAATGGGCAGAAAACATCGATAGTTGCCGACCCGATGAACACAGCAAAGGTAATAAATAGACTACCTTACAATAAATAATATAAATAAATATTGTTAGGGGTTGGAGCCAGTGTTAAGTAAAAGTAAATCTTCCTACTGAAATGGTTTATTATCCCTTTGAACGCCGATGACGGATATTCACGTATAGAACAAAAGTAGATACCTATACCTATATGTTATTAATTTTCTTTAACACCAAGTCTAAAAAACCTCATCCTAGTATATTTTTGTACGTATTTATAGTATTAGTCAACAAGTTAAGCTCAACACTAACTTTTCATTTAAATCTGACTGTGAAAACTTGCCTGGCGTAGGGCGTGTGTTGTGGTCTTGAAAGCTTGGTGTTCAAAAGTTTAAAGACCAAAAATGACGAAAGGATAAGCAACACCAACATAGTAGGTACGTCAGCATTATAAGTGGGTACACAGAGGTACAAATGGCGAGGCGTAAGCTGAGCTTTGCATTTGTGTGAGTGCACATAGAATCGATTGCCAAAAAGCAGTATAAACCGGTCTAAACCAAGCAATGGACGCGTCTGCATTCATTCTCACACAAATGTAAAGCTCAGCTTAGGCCTCGCGGACGGTATACAGCGGTCACAAACTGATCATAAATTACTTCTGAGTTTTCATTTTCTGTTGGAGTATTTTCAGCTGTAGCCCGTGATTTTAATTATATCTAACTACGTGATCAGCCTGGTGATCAGACTGATTTAATTGACAGCCAAAAGGCTCTATGACATGAAATAATAACTAATGCTGTCACATAGCCTTAGGAGTTTACGCGAGAGCGCAGCGGCCTGTGTGACGTGTAGCTGCGGTTGTAAGTACCTATAGGAATTTGGTGAGCTGTTCTACATAATCGCAAACTACCGTTGTTACATAATCGCAGCTTTGGTCGCCCTTTGCGACACACGACAGTTACGGGGATAGCCTAATCTATGCCGAAAACATCAGTCAAATAGGAGCGCTTGCTAGCCTCGCTATGACCACTGGAAACTCAATGAAGTTCATCATTGTGATTTGACTGCTAATATTTCATTATTCCCCGAATTATTCACCTATTATCGTAAGCAGGATACTCCCCAAGCTCATGACCAACACTACATTTAAAATAACATTGGCTATTCGCATGGTTGGTTCCGCCATGCTAATCAATTAATTAGCTCACGGCAGCCGACGCACGCTTGATAAAATACTCAACAACTTTAAACGCAGCTTTTCAGTTAGTACCTATTTTATAATTGCTCGTTAATCTATGAGAATGTTTGTTGTTGAAGTTTAATAGGCTGTCTCGAGTGTACTACTTAAAGCAGGCGAGCTGTTTAAAAAGGCTATATTTTGGTTAGGTAAGTCTACTCACGCATACCCACACACACATTGGCCCGTAGCAGGCCCATTATGTCCCACGCCAGTATATTATTATCCTCTATGGTCCCACGACAGGGCACGGGTATCTTCTCAGAACGAGAAGGGTTTAAGGCCTTAGTCCACCACGGTGGCCTAGAGGCCTACTCCGAAAATCGTATTACAAAATTTCGGCTGACGGATCGCACGTTTCCCAACCCCGAAACTGTTTCGGATCCGACGATCGATTCGGTTTTTGCGATTTGACATTTTGTCTGTCGTTCACCCTACTCCCAAATGTTATTTGACATCAAATATTTGTAGTTCGTTGTTTGTACGTTGACCGTATAACTTCGATGTTCGTTGTCAACCTTTTTTTTAAGGATGGTAAATCGTCAAATGACTTCTTCCGCTCTGGGCGGAGCGGAAGGGAGTGTCAGACTCTTACTGACTAAAACCCATCCGTGTTCCTCCTAACGCCCTTTGCGTTCCAGGGCCGCAGCAACTCTTTCGAACAAATTCCGCAACCTCGTTGTCCCCTTAGTCCGGGTTGGCAAACGATACTCTGCTGAATATCGCCTCTTAATGACCACTACCGTTATAGCGGACGTTGCCATTATCACCATGCTTAGTAAATGGTTTGTTAATCGCATTTTGTTAGTACTTATTATCAGACAAGCGTTAAAAGAGCATCCACGAGTTCGTCGTACCCTGGGCAGTAAGTCCCGCTACCAACCTTACTGTTTGGCTAATCTTTTTACCCAAACCTTATCTGTTGTCGTATAGCTCGTGCCGACACGAGAGAAGCAGACAAGGCGACGCTGATGCCCACAGGGCTGTAGCTAGAGGCTCTGGGACCACGGGGCAAAAAGTGATTAAGCTCTTTATCGAGGCCCTTTATTTTCTTGTGTGGAGGCCCCCTATGCTAGGGCCCCGGCGCACTGCTGCGACTGCCACGGTTATAGCTGCGGCCCTATTTGGCATTTGGCAGCTCCTCTTGTAATGCTACTCCTAGACCCTAGAAAGCCATGATAGGACGGGTTTATTAATACGGGCCTGCTGGAGCATGTAGCAGGACGAGCAGGGGAGCGTCTTGGTGGCCCAACTATCTAAGCCGCTCCACTCTGTGTAAGGACACAAAAGAGCGTCTTCCATAAAAATATAAGTAGCACTCGTTTACGACAAGAACGTGTTAAGTCCGAAAACCGGATTATTCAGAAAAGGCTTTTACTCAAAACTATCAAAGTCGTTTTCTGAAAACTCCGGTTTTCGGAGTTAACACGTTCTTGTCGCAAATGAGCGATTAGGTCAACACTAATGTTTGATTTGAACGCTACCTGCCCTGGTGCACGCTCCGCCTACACCTGGGGGTCTACTCCTTAAGCACGAAGTCCGTGGTTGCGGCTTTAGTTACGAGCGTTTCCTACTCCCTATCACCTACGGACATACGATTATTTCGGGGCCCGAACTAAGAATGAATGACAACACGATTTGACAGTTGTCCCTACTACCGATGTGTTTTTGCCCATCCGAAAAGTTGAACTTGACACTTGTTTTGTTCACTCCTACGTTTCGGGCTACTTTCGGACGGGCGACTAACTTCGTTGACGGACTTAGGGAGTAGGCCTCCTGGGACGAGCCGTGCGGAGCGCTCAGAGTGGTGACTGATTACCAGTGATCGGAAAAAGGTGAGCTAATTTACCTAAACTTCAAAGAACAGAGACAAAAAGTGGAGACTTCCTTACATTTTTTTCGGGAGAATGTTCTCGGAGATTTTCTTTCATTTATTTTCAAAAAATCAAAGACATTCTCCTTTTTTGAAAACAATAAACAATCTCTTTTTTAAAACAATAAAAAATGTGTCATGGTTTTGTGTCAATTTTGGGAAACAAAAACAGGAAACGAAAACAGGAAACGAATTCAATTGTTTTCTGAATTAATAACATTAATATTAAATGTACTTTAATGATGTCCCGAAACCCGGAATAATTTTCCCGAAAAAAAATGTTGTCGTAAGGAAATCTCCAGTTTTTGTCTCTGTTGTTTGAAGTTTAGGTAAATTAGCTCACCTTTTTCCGATCACTGCTGATTACATCAGGGATGACACAAATTCGCCACATTGTCTTTCATGACGATGCGACGTTGTAACCTCCACCCGTTTTATCGTCATTTAGGACGGTGTTTAAATAAATAAAACAAAACGAGTGAGTCCAATAATAAAAAAAACGTATAATAAAAATAAGATTGACTATGCGGAGGCACACAAATTTGTAAGGTCGTGGGTTTACGGCCGTCTGTTGTCACACCTGCAGTGAAAGGGACTTCCCTGCAGAAATTCGGCAGCAGTCCTCCCAGGCCGGAGATGGTGGGTGGCCGATGATGCACGATGGCGCGGCGAGATTGGCGGGAAGGTGCAGCGGGCGACTTGCTCAGCGCGCCACGGATGTTGTTTCTTCGCCGTATGCCGTAATCTTGTACGATGAAGGTTAATTGGGCAGTATTAACCTGGCCGTAGTTCCTGGAAACCACCGTTCCAGTTCATTAATATTTTTTATATTAATATTCCGTTCTGGGGTAGGTAGCACCGACGACAACAGGAAAGTACCCAATTTAATGTAGTAGCTTTGTCGCGGTGGTACTTATCAGAACGGAGTTTACATGAATAAAGCGAAGCAAGCTTGAGAAAAAACAAGCTTGAGAAAAAAAGAAATGAAAGCCGCAAAACATTACCCTCCTTTGGGTTTGCCGCAGTCGGGTAAAAAAACTAAATTTGAAATTTAAGTTAAACATAAGCAACGTTAAGAATTTAAAAATTACTACATTATTAATTATTTTTTATATGAAGGTAGAAGAAAACAAATTGCATGATGAAGCATTATTAGCAACTTCGTAAATTATTGCATCTAAATAGCGGTTCCATACTGAACTGAATGATTTAAATGCTGTTAAAAAACACAATGTGAACAAATAGAATTACACATAAAAAACATAGAAAAGTAATTAGTAAACATGAGATGATATTATGTTAGTAATTATTTGTGTGCTATTCAAAACTTACCCAGAATCGGGAATTTAAAACTTTCACTTTTAATTAAGTACTACTTAATATGTACTAATTTAACTTATTACGTCCGTCTCGGCTAGGGCGCTTCAACGGGACGCGATTTAGTGATAATTGAGACGTGCACTCAGGTTCAGCTTAGTAGCGACTGCGCCGAGCTGCGCAACGTATGACCTTATAAGGCTATGAAAAAACTCCCCACACGACTAGATGCGCCGCGCGTTCGGAAATGCATAAACCCAAAGAACGAACATTAATTTATTGTAAATGTGTTCCTTTATTTTTAAATATTGGCTTAGTTAAAACATTTATTATTTAGATTTAGTTTTAAGGATAGATTTTAATTAATTAATTTAGTTTTAAGGTTTTTGAACTACATCAATTAATAAAACATGATTAGTCATGTAACGTTTCGTTACAACGTCGATTCTTGTTCTATAATGCAAAGAGAACAATCACAAGCAATAAAATAAGAAAATAAACAAGTAATTTGAAAAATTATTTATTTCATTATGGATAAATGTTAATGCATTGTTGTACTTATGGCAGAACAGCTGTATTATGAACACAATTTTGTTAAAATAATAATAATATAATTATGAATTATAATTAATGCTTTAACGAAATTTTGTGACTTACGTGAACTACTCATCTATATAACTTGCAGACAATGTAAACAAACCTTTTTTCAAAACGACAAATAAATTTAATAATAGTTTTGGAACTAAACGATTGCGATTTCGAATCGCAATTCGATCTATGGATTATTAGTAATCGATAGATCGATTTGCGATCAAAAACAGTTTAGATGGTAAATAGTTTTCGTTTATGCAATTGAATGCAACTGCTAACAAAATAATTATTTCACTACATTTGCTGCCATATTGTTTACATTGCTGGCAAGTTCTAAAAAGGTAAGACAATACAATTTTCATATAACATTTAGTAAGTACCAATCTCTTATAATACAAGGTAAAAGAAATACTATAACGAATCAAGGAAACTGATAAAGCATTGTTTTATCTCTACAAAAAGCGTAAAAAGCGCTTTATTGTAGAACCGTTATCTGGTCTGTCCAGAACTTTTCGGTATTATTGTCTTATCGCTTATTGTGTGTCAAGCACAACATTGTCGCCTACAATATTAAACGCGATAACTTATTTATCAATTTACATACACACATGTACACGCCTGTTATCCCGAAAGATATAAGCAGAGGTGTTGTCCTATTACAAGAACCTGTATACCCACGTATCGCTTAAGACCCCATGTAAAGTGTCAAACCTATTGCCATTTTTCGAGCACAAATAGATTTTAATATTTCGTGATTATACAGTATTTCGTTTATTCCGTACCGCCATTATAAGATCATTTATACGTGTTATAAGTTCCGGAACAATTTTAAACAATTGCAAGTATCAAGACAGCGAACAATGTAACCGCGATTGCAGCATTTCCTTTACCCAATATTTAAAAATACTTATTATTAAAAACTTTACGTTTAATAAATGCAAATATACGTAGATATACTTTAAAAATATATATCAAAATATTTCAATGAAATTCAAAAAATAAGATTCCGAAAATATTCGAGATACATAAAATTGCATTATTTTTAACTGGAACATAACTTTGGTTTTGTTATTAGAAACTAAGAAACTTAAGTCTAAGTTATTCGATTAAAAATAGTTTTATTAATGCCACACATAGAGATTCTACAATTACATGGCTAAAAGTCCGTACAATATAAAAAGTTAGACTGTTTGCAAAAGCAACTTGAATCTTGTTGAATGATGAATAATAAAAAAAGGGGTTTTCTTTTTACAATTTGTTAATCTGTGCTGTAAATGTGTTACCAGCCCCAAAATATTTTTATCACATTTCTACTCATATTTCTTAAATATTAGATCATTACTCATAAACATTGTTTAATTGACTTTCCTTAAATTTATTAGCTGCTAATTACTAAGTTCAATCAAAATAATTGTCATACTGGCTGGTTCGGGAACCTATTTCATCGAAGGGACTCGTCGTGAGTATCCGCTCAAATTTTCTAAGCAAAACTGACCAAGACAATTACCCTATCAACACTCTAGCTAAGGTAAAGAAGACTAACCACAGATACTAAGTTAAATATACAACGCAAGTTTGTCAAATTGTATGAAAGCAAGCGTGTCACATTTTTTAGTCAACATACAAGAATTTAAACATGGCTCGCGTCCTTACAGCGAAAGGTCGCGCACACGAATCCTGCAACCACTTGTGCTTACGGAAACTGTCGAGACGAATGACTTAGCAGCGTGACAAGTAGGAGCATAGCTCCTACTGAATAGCATGCAAAGTAGGTTAACTTGCCTATGTATTTAACTATACAGGTTGGTTCAAAAGTCGTGGATCAAACGAAACAGGGCGATAGTTGGGGTTATTTGCAGTAAAAAATATCTGTGTGGCAGAGCCCTAACTTGATCTCCTTAAAAGTTACGATACTAAGTGTTTTTTAAAAAAAATGACAAAATTTGTAATAAATAGGCAATTAGAGTAAAATGGGTACCTATTTTAAAACAATAAATGGTGTTTAGTTGCTTGAAAGTGCTTTTATGATAGTGGGTACCATGATTTACGAGTATTGGCACTTTTTTCAATATCTTTTAAGTCTCATGAAAAAATATTTGTAACTTTAGAACCTTACTGTAAAAAAAAAATGTTCTACCATAAAATGCTGCAAATAACCCCAACTATCGCCCTGTTTCGTTTGATCCACGACTTTTGAACCACCCTGTATATCTGTGACTGTCACAAACAGCAGTTTTACTATCAACATAAAAGCGAAAATATTCATGATTTTAATCAAGATATAGCTCTTCATAGTAGCAGAAAGAATGGAAGACATGACGTCGAACTACACACATCAAAAGTGTCTAGGGATCAAGCATTTTTATGCGGATTTCTTGAGATTGAGATGTGGCTTTGTAATAAATTTATGATTTTATAAATTTATATGGATCCTTTTTGGTGCATTTCATAATTTGAATCAGGAACTGTGAATCAAATTCGAGTAAAAGATGAAAATCAGCTGTCAATAGTTTCCCTATAAAAACATACAACGCATTGAAGACATTATTAGTGCTACTGTTTCCCTACTACTGATTAAAACCAACGTTATTATGGAGCGGCGACGTCATTTAAGCAGGGAAGAAATGCTCAGAGCCGTGGGAATGATAGAAGCTGGTTCCCGGCAACGTACTGTGGCTTTAGCTCTGAATACAAGTCAGAGTGTTATCAGTCGACTTTGGAGACGTTACCGAAGCACTGGTACCGTGGCTGAGCGCCATGGAGGACGGTATCGCTGCACCACACGGAGACAAGACCGATACATTCAAATCTTAACTCGAAGAGCTCCAACAATAACCGCCATGATGTTAGCCGTGAGGCTTCATCACTCTTCAGGGAACTTAATTAGCGACCAAACAGTCAGAAACCGCTTGCATGAAGTGAACCTTCATTCCCGAAGACCGCTACGGGTACCACCTATAGCAATGCACAATCGTAGGATTCGATATCAATGGGCTCTTGGACACAGAAATTGGGCAGAAGAACAATGGCGTTTCGTGTGCTTTTCTGATGAGTCTCGTTTTGGTATGAGACCGGATACAAGACGTATACGACACTGGAGAACCCCTGGACGCCAACAGCGATTAAAATCCTGCCAGGAAGTCCATCCTTATAGTGGTGGAACCATCATGGTATGGGCGGGTATTTGGATCGGCGGAAGAACTGAGTTGATTTGGATCAGAGGCAACCTCAACGCTCAAATTTATGCTGAGACGATTGTATCAGACGTCATCGTTCCTCTACAAGCGCAAATCGGTCCCTTATTTCAGTTAATGCATGATAATGCACGACCGCACACCGCAAGAGTTGTAAGACAGACTCTCGCCGCAGCTAACATCAATGTCCTGCCCTGGCCTGCTCAGTCGCCAGACTTGAACCCGATTGAGCATGCATGGGATATGCTACAGAGAAGAGCTCTGCCGAATATGGAGGGTATCCAGTCGCAAGAAGACCTTTTTTTGTTGTTGCAACGAACATGGGCGGCCATTCCACAGCGTGATTTGGATGAACTCATTTTGAGTATGCCAAACCGATGTTCTTGTGTTGTTAGTGTTCGCGGTAGAAACACGGATTATTAATTGTTTAAGTTACCCAATAAAATTTTAAAGAAAACTGTTATTTCAGTCTTTTTTTCGAACTTTTGTGTTAGTGGTTCAAATGTCAAAAATCCCTTTATTAGGAAAATGGCAAATTTCTTTATTAATGCAAAGGTGACTTGGTTTATCGTTACTGTGACAAACGAAAACACTTTATTTGATGAATCCTTAAAGAAAATTTTAATTAATATCAATCAGGAGAAAAGTTATTGCAAAAATATATGTTGATCCCTAGACACTTTTGATGTGTGTAGTTAAATAGTTTCTTTCCTTATAGTACGAGATCCGGCCTAACATCGACCTTCCCTCATCTGTTTTTCCAACGAGAGGTATTTTATTTGAAAGATTTTATATAAATAAACAAGTCCCGCATGGGTTGCCTAGTCAAAAGTGGTCCAGGCTACCCTTAATTAAAATTCATAAAAAATCAAAAATAATTCCTCTTTCCCTCATCTGTTTTTCAAAAAACATTATTACCAATCGAAAGGAAAACATGTAAATTAACAGAAAAAAATAGGTTGCCTATATTTTTCTGGTCCACATTCCAAGGTTGCCAGGCACAAAGAGGTGAGTTGGTATGAGTAATTTACCCTCATCTGTTTTTTGATTGAAAAAAGGATTAAATTAAAGATAATTTTATTGTGAACACAATGGTATAGGGTTGCCTAAAAAAAAGTGGTCCAGAGTTAGGGTTGCCGCGGTTTAAAGTTTCAATATTTCAGCAGGAGAGTTGAGCGCGACATAGAAGCACTACACGTAGTACTCTGTACAATAGAAAGATACAACATGGTAGCTGCTAGTGGGCCCATTGCCGAGTAAAAATGAGCGCGCATGCGCATTTTTCTGTATGTTAGAGAGTTACCACTCTACTCCCGATAGTATTTTTCGGAGTAAATTATATAAAAGTCATAGAAAATAAAATATTTTCCAGAATAATTAATATAGGTACACACGGTGTATCCAAATTCATTTCATTATTTAAAACCACATGATTAAGGATTAGGAACAATTTTTATGGCGCCAACTAACATATAACTTACACCAAAATTTCGAATAGAAAATCAATTTAAAACAAATTAACCTGTGTAGTACTGTAATTATATACACAATAGATAAACAATGGCACTGACGATCCGGGTCGTCGCGCGGGATGATACCGGTTAAAATAGTATATTTTTATTTTATTAAAGAGAGTATAGTGCCTGCGCGTACTTAGATGACTACCGTAGTGTAAAATGTATGTAAAAGTTCATCATCAGAACAGATTTTTTTTCTCTGATACAACGAATTGAACATTACAGGAAACTGAGTTCACGAAAGTTCACGCTTGACTAGAAAATTAAATATTTCAGAATTGTTTTCATGAAAATTGAGTAAATGTCCCCAAAGAAAGTTTCCCTGTAACACCTTGGGCCTTATTATAAAATATGGTTTAAACCAAGACTAAGGTAAACCCAGGTTTAAAATATATCCATCACTTTCTTATGTCATACAACAAAAAGAGACGGGGCTATTTTAAAACCTAGGTTTTTCTTAGACCATCTTTTGTAATAAGGGGGCTTTGGTTTTAGAATTTCCCCATAGTGTCGCAGTTAAATAAATCACATTGCATACAGGATGTAAACGAATTTGTGCAATGCATTCAAACCACATGATCTAAAGGTGACACAGATTAACATTGCGTGGGATTTTTTAAGAAGCAACAAAAAAAACCCATAGAGAACATTATGTTCTGTTTTGCGTCATTTTAGCGCCCCGAGTTAACAGACTGCGCGGATAGTTTGGGGGCGTTAAAATGACTCACGTTAAGAACACCATAATATCATTATTATATTTCTATCTCCCACATAAATCACGATGTTATAAGGAATTACACGAATTCGGATACACTCTGTATATTAATTATTCTGGAAAATATTTTATTTTCCATGACTTTTACAAGGTTAGTCAGAAAGAGGGTACTAATCCGAAAGGGTGTTAAAGTACTCATAATAATGAATAACTTTTGTTCTACAACTTTTCCCAAAAGTCAATAGTTTAAGAGAAACAGTTGTTCAAAAATCTCAAAAAAAAAACTCTAAAATCTATCTATCCCCAGTTATGATCAGCTGTGTTTACGTTTTAGGTCATATTTGGGGTCATGAATTAGAAGCACCATTTTCTGAATTTGTAACTAAAGCAGGGATGAAGAATTTTTGAAAAAACTAAAATTAAAATCATTTTATTTGAAAAAAAAAATATCGAATTTTGAAATTTTAACACTTGCTTTCAAACAGTCATCAGCGATACTATGTATAAGTGGGCTTCGGATTAGTACCCCCTTTCCGACTAACCTTGTATATAATTTACTCCGAAAAATACTATCGGGAGTAGAGTGGTAACTCTCTAACATACAGAAAAATGCGCATGCGCGCTCATTTTTACTCGGCAATGGGCCCACTAGCAGCTACCATGTTGTATCTTTCTATTGTACAGAGTACTACGTGTAGTGCTTCTATGTCGCGCTCAACTCTCCTGCTGAAATATTGAAACTTTAAATCGCGGCAACCCTAACTCTGGACCACTTTTTTTTAGGCAACCCTATACCATTGTGTTCACAATAAAATTATCTTTAATTTAATCCTTTTTTCAATCAAAAAACAGATGAGGGTAAATTACTCATACCAACTCACCTCTTTGTGCCTGGCAACCTTGGAATGTGGACCAGAAAAATATAGGCAACCTATTTTTTTCTGTTAACTTACATGTTTTCCTTTCGATTGGTAATAATGTTTTTTGAAAAACAGATGAGGGAAAGAGGAATTATTTTTGATTTTTTATGAATTTTAATTAAGGATAGCCTGGACCACTTTTGACTAGGCAACCCATGCGGGACTTGTTTATTTATATAAAATCTTTCAAATAAAATACCTCTCGTTGGAAAAACAGATGAGGGAAGGTCAATGTTAGGCCGGATCTTAGACTATTAAACAACGTTCCTGAGTAACACAGCTACCTAACCTAAAACTCGTCGTGACGGGCAAGTGCTTCGCCAAAGTCTGTCGCCTGTGAGCCTACAAAGAGGTCGTATTTGTCCAAGATCTCGCTTTTGGTCAGCTTCTCATCCGCATCCGTATCCGCTTCGAAGACGAGGTGTCTTGCTTCTGCTTCGGCGTGGTCAAATTCCGGAGGAGCGATCCAGTCTTTCACTTCGTTTTCGTCCATGAAACCATCTTTGTTTGTGTCTCTGTTAAAAAAGTGATATCATTACTAATTAGTATTGTGTTTGTAATCACATGGGACGATAATCGTCACAGCCAACACAAATAACAAACTTAGGAAGAGTAGTAGAGCTCCTTATGAAAGAGTACGTCTGTAAGAGTTAGTACTCCACCAAACCTATTTCTGCCGCTAAGCAGCATTGCTGTGTTCCGGTTTAAAGAGTAAGACACCGGTGAAATTACAAGCACAGGAGACTTTCCAACTTTGTATCTAAGGTTGGCAACGCATCGGCAATCCTCTTGATATTTTAGTTGAATATAAGCGGCGATAACCACTTGTCGGCAAGTTTGCCAACAAAAAATGATAATTTAAAATTGCAACACCAACAAAAAATAAATATCTTAACGGATTTCAAATTATTTAATGTATCTTTTTCAGTACCTCATTAAATGCAGGCACCCAAGAATTTTACGTAAGTATGAGAATCAAATGGTACTTATAGCCTATAGGTTACTTATAGAGCTTGTAATGTAACATTAAGATTTTAAGAGAAGAAACAAATTATAATTCTCGTTTCATCGCCAGTTGAAAGCCGTAGTTAAAAATTACTAAACGAATTTACGAACGCATCCTTTATAAAACCAATTCAATCTTATCTCAATGCTTATCAACTTTAAACATGTCAAATTAATTACTCGAATAATTAATTAGGTATTTGATGCTACAACGCACCCATGCAACTATGCCATAACATGCATGCTGTTTCATACATCCATATAATCTCTAAATAGTATAAATTGAAGTCGCTTTTCACGTCTGTCTATTTGTCCGCTTACTTCTTCTAAACTACTCAATGTATTTTGATCGGATTTTCATCTTAATTTAATATAAAATGTAAGTATAAAACGTATACGAACAACGCCGGGGCGGGTGGCTAGTAGAGAATACAATCCCGAGCATGTTTTTCAATCCCGGGCTTACGGGATTTTTGAAGCCTTTTCCCGGGATCCCGGGCCTATCCCGGGATTAGACTATGTGGTTTCTAATTGGGCTAAAATAAAAAAAAACACGAGTAAGTAATTAAAAAAAAGTCTCCCGCCATTTGAAATACTTAATTTCAGATAATTGACTTTTAAATTTTAATGGCGTAGCCTACGTAACCCGTCGTCACTGACGTAGCCTACGTAACCCGTACCCGTCACTGACAGAACAATAAATGAAAAAAATAAAACCTGATTTGCATATTTATACTTTCGTACAGGGAATCCCCGACGAGAAATACCCGCAACAATATTATGATATGAGATGATCGGGTGATTCCCCTGTTGGTTCGTTGGGGAATTACCTTAAGAGTATTAGTATTCCGAGTGGGGAAGTCCCTTCTAAGTTCTACGACAAACATATTATTAGGACTGTACCTGTGTAGTAAATAGTGGGTACCTACGTATTGTACGAGTTGCTTTTTGTCGTAATGTATTAAAATAATCTAGGCAAGGCTATTTTCAAGGCGCAACGGACTACGGAATACAAACTAGACTTGTTTGTGGCAATCCCGAAAATCCCGAGATTAGCCAAGTACAGTCCCGGGATTTTCGGGGCCAGAAAACGGTCGGGATCCCGGGATCCCGAGATTCGGGATCCCGGGATTGTATTCTCTAGTGGCTAGTAACAATAAAAACAAGAACGTGTGTATACTTCCAGGAAGCACTGTTTCATTAGATATAGATCCTAGCTAATTCTAAATCACGATCTAGTCTACGTACAACTGCGTAGACTCTACACCTTCTGTTCCGATCCGATCCTAAAAATGCCACTTTTACCAGAGTCCGATTTCTCCCCGTCCTTCACTTCCCTAGTGTAGGATACTGTGTTAGTGACTGCTGGGCTAGTTAAATAAGAGAAAAAGGTCCCGTGAAATAACAACGTGTATTTTCTTTAAAGGCGTACAACTAGGGTTTCTGTTTTCTCGACATATTTTTTTTCTCGGGTCTCGAGAATTCTCGAGCCCGATTTCTCGGGTTTCTCGGGTCATTCGAGAAATTTTTAAAAACCTTAAAAAATCAGCATACTCCCGTTTTCTGGTGTACTCTTGAACGTAGTTTATCTGTTCGATAGCGCTATTATTTCGATAAGCTGACTCACTGCGTTTCTGGACACCCCAGTCAGAAGATAATCCTATTTCAAACTTCAGATAACTTATTTTTTCAGTTTCTCAGGTACTCCTAACCGTAGTTTATCTATTCCACCGCTATTGGTTCGATAAAATGACACATTGCGTTTCTGGACACCCCAGTTAGAAGATGATCTTACTTAGTTCAAACTTCAGTTAACTTGACTGACCAATTTGGGGCGTAAATCGTTAATCGATAGTGAGTTTTGGACTCCCAGCGAAATGGACTCGAGTAGTTCATCGGAGTCTGATTTGGAAGTGCTGGAGGCTATTTCAAATAAATCAGTACCAATAAAAAGGCATCGAAGAAATCCATCCGAAATGTTCACGAATGAAAAGTTTAACATGAGATATCTTTAACTAGGGCACTTTGATATTTACCTTTGTGAAATAACCAGTCCTGTCCTAGAACCCATTCATTTACATCACAAATAGGTACGTTAGCTTAGTTTTTTTTTCAGATATAAATAAACTTTACCGCCCAATATTATAAATTACAATAAAACTTTAAAATCCTACTTATTTTGTTTTAATAGTTTTATTGTGCTGTTGCTATGATTAAAAATAACAAAGAGAAAATATTGTGATTTAAATTTTATATTTCATGTGTGTAATGATTCGTTTTAAAATCATTGCACATAGGTACCAGAGGAGATTTTAATTTAAACTTGGGGCCTAATTGCAAAAAGATGTAAAGTTTAAGGCGAGAAAAGTATATTTAGATGGGCTTTAAAAAGAGACCCCATCTAGTGATCAATTTACAAACTCACTTATTGTTTGGATAGTTATCTAGTCGTCGATTTTGTATTCAGAAACCCAACAATAGATGAACGGAGTTTATCTTACAGTTAATTTTTATTTGACATTGTAATGTCACATTATAATAAGAGTACTTGGAGTTGCAGGTATATTATATGTCTCTTCGCTTGCCTCGCTTACTCGTGCCTCGTAAGGAGAACGATCAGAAGCCAGAATGCAAAGATTACGTAACTTTTAAGCCAATTTCACAGTAATAAAAGAAAATCTTCAATTTCTCGAGTTCTCGAATTCTCGAGGTATTTTTTCTCGTCTCGAAGTTGGCATGATTTCTCGACATTTCTCGACTCGAGAATTCTCGAGCAGAAACCCTACGTACAACCAACACTAGTTAACAGACAGAATCAGTGTTGCCACACTAAAAATTATAAAATAAAATGTTGGGGATGCCTGACCTAGTATGAAGGTTAATTTTTTTATGAAACAAACGCTACTCAATTTTGAATTGCCGTTATGTTTAACTCCCATGTAATATGGGACGAGCTTATTGCTATCAACTGGGCACAAATCAGAGTCCGGGCTGCTACTGAGAAATTCCACATGGAAAAACACAATAACACTTTGCCGGACCTGGGGATCGAACACAGGACCTCACGCTCAACAGTCGCAACCACTAGACCAACGAGGCAGTCAATCACATCTTATTCTGCCCCTTCTACCCAAAAGGGTGAATACGCCCATGTTCTAACCCAATAATGTGTTAAATACCGTCACCCATCCAAGACAACATTGCGGTAAATTGATCGATCTGCACGCCAATTTATTAATACAAGATTAGTCGGCAAGGAGTACTAATCCGCAGGCCGCTTAAAGAATCTCTGACTATTTTAAAGCAAGAGTTAACATTTTAAAATTCGATCATTTTTATTTCCATGCAAAATGAAAATTATTTTTGTTTTTTTTCAAAAATTCTTAATCCAAATTCAAGAAATGGAGTTTCTAATCCGTGACCCTCATATTTGATGAACTAAAATGTAAACACAGCTGATCGTAGCTGAGGATGGACAGATTTTATCTTATTATTTTATCAAATCTTTGAACAGCTATTTCTCTTAAGAAGGGGTAGTTGTAAAAACAAAAGGTATTCATCAAGGTACTATTAGTACACCCTTTCCGACTAACCTTGAATATGCTATTCAACCAAGCCTCTCAATGCCATCGTAAGTGGAGCAACAAAAATGCATATTCAATAACGGGCCGGCCCAAACGTGCAATGTCAATACATTCAATGGAGCTAAATTGATATTATTGTGGTCGCGGCTGTTGCCCACTAACTAATTGAAATGATTTATGTACCTACGAGTACGACTTGAATATTGCGAAAGCATAATGAACTGGGAAAAGCGAATATTGTCGAGTACGTATGTACAAATATTTAAATAATCTTTTTATAATAGGGAAAATAAGTTTACGCTCAAAACATGTGGCGACGCACGATCTTTAGTTGTTAGCATTAACATTTTGGTACTCTTTAAAGGTCCAAACTCTCTAAACCCTTCTCATTCTGAAAAGAAACCAGCAGCAAAACAGTAATAGGCTGATTACAACTCTTTATGATTAGTTACTGTTTACTCACGTGCATTTTTCGGGATTGCCCGACTAGTTTCGGACCCGAACGGAGCCCTTAATCATGAGCTGAACACGCGACGAGGTCGCGAGTCGAACTGTCTAAACTATTCGGGCAATCCCGAAAAATGCATGTGAGTAAACCGTAACTAACCATAAATATGAATGTGTCTCACGAAAATTATAATAAAAAATATATTATAACTCTGTAAATATGATTTTTTTTGCAATAATGCGGCCGCTGTTTTTGTGTTGTCACTATCCGATTTAAATAAATTTATTTTCTAATCTGCTCAATGGGTGCCGCATGGTATTGTTTTATTAACTAATTCGATTGCATTTTTTTTTTCATTTATCTTTGTTACAACTACAAAACCACATGCCGTACCTTAGCGTGGGAACAACCGCCATTCTTATGATCAAGAAGACTTCTTTACCACAAGCTTCTCAATTGCCCCTTAACAATAGGTTATCTTCAAAAACTAACCTGTACCCAGTGAACTGTTCCCTCTCCTGCACGACCCAGTCAGGCTCGTCCTCGTCCTCGCCGTCCTCCGGCTTGTACATGTCGCCGATGTACTCGTCCAGGGACACTTTACCGTCCTGCAACATGGATTAACACTTATTAGTATTCTGGGGGGTGACAAGGACTGAACGGGCAAGGAGTGTCTGCGTAAGCTAAGTGAAAGTAAGTAAGTTTCGCTAACGTTGCATTGATTGTACGGTCGAAGTAGACCGCCTGGGGGCACCGACAAGGCGGGGATGTATCCCAGTCTTTCGGGCCTACGAAACCACCCTTGCTGTCAATACTGATGATTTTTCTGCAGCAGTGGTAACTTTACCGTCAATACCATTATTACCTAATTATAACGGGCTTGTAGTATACTCAGATTCACTTATACTTTAGGGAATTTAGGGATGTAACATGCGTGATTTCTTAAAGCTGGCGTCCACTAGGCTCGCCGAGTCGAGTCGAATAGAACCGCAATAATTCGCCTCCTATATATTTACTATAAAACTGCGTCGATTAGCGACGAGCCGAGACGCGCCGAGTCGCATAACTGGCGCGCATCGCTTGTCACGCGAATTTCTGTTTTAACGACTTGATTACTGACCGTTTCGCCTCACACGGAACAAATGCGACTCGATTCGACGTGTTTCGGCTGTAGTCGACGCCAGGCTTTAAGTGTAATTTTGTAAGAAATACATATCATGTATAATTATGACATCATTACCTTATCTTTGTCAATGTCCTCCATAGTCTCGAGCACTACGACGTCCTTCATTTCGGAGTGGTCCTCCGGGTGAAGGAACGCAGCGAACTCTGTGCGGTTCAGCGAATCGTTTTGATCAGCGTCTGTAGATACAAATATACCGATAAGTTCATTGACTTAAGATAAGTTTGTCGAATTTTCTGGCAATTTCTTACACAGCGTGTTGATCCTTAACCGATTTCATTATGTAAGCTGTGTCCGAAATAAAACGGTAGGTATGACGCAATTTTGCGGGAAATATTGAGGACCTATCTAGGATCGCAAAATAACGTCCATGGAAAGATAGTATTTAGTGTTACATACACATGGCTACTTATCAAGCTGTACATTGCCAGTATAAACTGATCTCTCATTGTACGGAACGCCGTTACAATGCGAGATTAGCTCATACTGGAAATATACAGGGTGTCCCTGGAAGTATGGATCAAATCGAATAGGGGCGTGGGCAAGGTCATTTCAAAACTTGTAGTAGTAAAAACTTGAGTAAAATTTTTGACAGACCAAGAAAGCCTTTGCAGCAAATGATTTTTCTTATTAAACACATGTTTTAAACGCAAGTCAAGTTCTGCAACCGACTTTCAAACTGTGGATACCCACAGTTTGAAAGTGCCCGCAGCGAATTAAACAGTTGACTTCTGCAAGTTTTACGAAGTAAGCATGGCGTGTAATAACTTGGACAATAAAAATCGCTAGTGGATTTAGCGGTTAATATCACGCATGCTTGTATTGCATATAAGATTATCAACATGTACACCTACTTATACAATCAATTGCAACTCCTATTACTACAGTACCACCTACGGGCTCAACAATAACCCATTTCCTTCAATTGACTCACATGTAACTACCGTAGAACAATAAGCAACTCATTTACTACTCGTAACACTTTACGTAAGTAGTACTATAGGCCTGATTGGTGAACAGCTGAGCAATTGGCTTCTGCGCTACGAGTCGCGGGATCGACTCCTGCACGGAACAAATATTGAATGGCTTACAGGTAGTTGTTCTGGTTCTCAGTGTTTGTGCAATTGAAATTTGTGTCTGTTAACGCACCTGCGATATACAGAGTGTAAACGAATTCGTGTAATTCCTTCAAACCACATGATCTATTAATGGTACAGATTAACCCCGCAAGGGATTTAGTTTGATTAAAAATAAAAATGAACTTTTTTTTTCCCAAATATTTTTTTATAAGATAGAATATTTCGATGCTATGCATAAATGAATGAAGGCACGGCGACACAGCTGACGGTCACGACTAGCGCGATTTCGCTCCACGCAGTCAGTTAACTTGGGATGCTAAAATTACTCAGATACAGAACACGACGGTGAATTTTTTTTTTATTATTGTTTCTTTATAAAACCTACGCAGGGTCAATCAGTGTCACCAATAGATCACGCAGTTTGAAGGAATTACACGAATTCGTTTACACCCTGTAGAATAAATACTAGTGATGGCAGTTTTTTTTTTATAAATAAGAGAGTTCGTCTCGCGACCTCGCCGCGTGTTCAACTCATGATTAAGGGCTCCGTTCGGGTCCGAAACTAGTCGGGCAATCCCGAAAAATACACGTGAGTAAACCGTAAATAATCATAAATATGAATGTGTCTCACGAAAGTTATAATACAAAAATAAATAAGATGTTACTAATAGTAGTAAAAAATATTGTAGAAGATGGAAGATGCACAACCTATGCATGCTGCGTTCAGTAGTGTCTGCCGACTTATGTTTTATACATTTCTGACATTCGAAGTCTCAAACATGGTGATACCTTAATTTTTATTAACGACATTTTCAGATAAACCTGCGTATTCATTAGGGGACAACGCGCATAGTTGCCGGAAATCGCGTGACAAGCCTGGCGACAATCGCGCGACCATTTACAACACGAATATGTTGCGGAAACAGATGTCTAACGACGTCGAGCTATGTCTGGCGACGTAGAACGACGCCTGGTGACATCACATGATGTCACAGACGAATAATGTCACACATTTGTCCTGAAGTGAAGATGAGGAAACATTTTAAAAAAAATTGAGCATAGATTACTGCTTACCCGCG
The DNA here is from genome assembly GCA_905220435.1 of Amphipyra tragopoginis. Classification (NCBI taxonomy): domain Eukaryota; kingdom Metazoa; phylum Arthropoda; class Insecta; order Lepidoptera; family Noctuidae; genus Amphipyra; species Amphipyra tragopoginis. The sequence goes on along the minus strand of HG991996.1, from coordinate 24,394,888 downwards.
TAAGTCCACCTCCTGCGGTCCCTCTTCAGCAGGTTGGTGTATGTAAAACCTTCACTGTTGGGCATCTTGAGTTCCTTGGCGTCCATCTCATCCATAAAGCCGTACACGTTCTTTCTGTATGTCTGTGTAGCAATAAACAATTTTGTTATTTACTAGTGTGAGTGTATAAAAAGAGGCAATATAAGACAGCTCAAAAGTTGCTTTTTCAATGTATTATGCCAATGATCAGCCTGTAATTCTACTTCAAACCACCATGTGACTGTGTAGGATTACTTCAAGGTAACCGATTTTTTTTTTCAAAGGGTTACTAGTTACAATGTAAGTAGTAACTTAACTTGAATTTATTAGATAAAAAGATACCTAACTAATACAGTACCAAAGAGTGCGCACGTGGGTATCTTGTTATCTAATTAACTAAAATTTAGGTATTTTTTTATTGGAATATGTTCTGAACTATTTATGATATGACGTAACTAGGGTTGCCACCCGTACTCTATTACAGAGTATTGTACTCTATTTCACGTAGTTGTACTTTATAATCTAAGACAGTTATAAAGTACGATAAAATACTCTTTTAACCTGACACCATTCTATTTGATTCTCATCCTACTATTTAGACTTTTTCCCCCTTATTACAAAAGATGGTCTAAGAAAAACCTAGGTTTTAAACTAGCCCCGTCTCTTTTTATTATATGACATAAGAAAGTGATGGGTATATTTTAAACCTGGGTTTACCTTATAGTCTTGGTTTAAACCATCTTTTGTAATAAGGCCCTTTTTGGCATAGTTTACTTACGCTACGGTCCATGGCTGTACCTAATTGAAACATTCGCACATTTTTGAAAGAATCGCAACATGTTTTCGAGAATCTAGAAGCGATGAAAAATAGGTGTGTAAACATAAATAATAAAAGTACTCTTTTTTTAATAGATCGTACTTTATTTTTGCTATCTATCTCAAAACACAAATGTACCTACTTTTATTGCTCCAAAAAAACGTGGAACCCTAGACGTAACCCTTTAAAATCTCGCCACTCAATTCAAAGTTAAGTCGTGCTAAAAAGATCACTTAGGTACGGTGTTGAACAAAAACGAAAGGCGTGTTTTGTTTTAAAAACGAAACAGCAGAAGCTCGCGATAAAACATGTGGCCGATAATGCTGCACCGTGCGAGTACGAACTCAACCTTCTGCCTACATATAAAGCATCCGATATACGATCAAACAATTTGTAAAATTTTACGTGTTTGTCAAAATATTTGATAGTGTACAGGTTTGTTTGACGCTTTTGTCAAACAGCTACGTGTTTCTTGTGATTGAGAAAAAAATAGATTGACAGCTGGTGAGTTCGTCGTACGTTTGTCAAACAAGCTTGAACGTGTTTGATGAACCCAAACAAACAAAACGTAAAATTTGACAAACACGTTTGATTGTTTACCAAGTGCTTAACAATTATAACTATAGAATTATTAGAGAAAATAGGTATAAAACCTCACCTCCCAAGGAATAACTTCGTCATTGTTAGGGTTATGCTGTCTCCAGTGCCTATCGACATCCTCATTGATGTACCGCTTCTGGGTGTACCTGATCCAATCCTTCAGTTCCACTAATGTCACGAAACCGTCCTTGTCACCGTCGATCTTCTCAACGATGATTCTAGAAGGAATTAATCAAATTACTCACTGTTACGCCCGATAACGAGGTCACTGAACTCAGATAGATGAACTTTTTGTATACTTTATTATACGTAAGAAATACTTTACCCTATACATCATAAGATTTATCATGTTTTATGAATATCTACAGGGTGTAAAAAGACCCATCACATAGCCGAAATCTACGCACTCTGTACATCAAACTAAACCACATTAACCAAAAATAATTGCTGGGAAACGACTTTTATTTTTTGGCATAACAAAAAACGCTTTTTTTTGTAGCGCTCAATGTGTGGTTGTGGCGATGCCGCGCGTTTGCATGCGTGCAGGGGCCAGCGACCACACAGCTGAGTCAAGGAGGTCGTGTGCGTTTGATATTCGTTGCGTTTTTGTAACTTCAAATGCGTAATTTGTGAGGAAAAATTGAAAATTTTGACAAGGTTGTTTGGAAGAAAGTTTAGTATTATCACTTAGAATACGTTTTTGGAAAAAACTAAAAAAAAATGTGTCTACTTTGACCTTCAATATCTCCAAAACCAATGGTTTCCTAGGTATGGTCTGGTAGAAAAAAATGATCCCAATGATGAGTAGAATACGTGGTTTTCGTTATCGTTAAGGGTCTTTTTACACCCGATATACATATAATAAATCTGTAGATATGGTGTGTCTGTAAACTGGGAACATAAAAAAAATACGGCTGGTTAACAATCTTCGATCATACCACTTCGATCATTTTTGGAGTATTTGTCTATCTGTTTGTCGGTTTGTCTGTCTGTTTGTCGGTTTGTCTGTTACTTTGTGCACTCATCACGTAAAAAGTACTGACTCAATGCAGTTGTCTTTTTAGACAAATATTGTGCGTATAGCTATGTCTACACCAGTGCGCTTTCATGTTCATCTTGCGTCTTCGTCTGAGGCATGCGTGAAGTGCCATAGCGCATGCCTTAATACCTACTAGTTCAACAAAAGCGCACGCTAATCCGTCTATTGTATGTCGACTGACGACTGACCGAGGCGCACCGGTGTAGACGATAAGCTGCATGCGTCATATATGGCAATCAATATTGCATGCGCTTGACGCAAGAGGAATTGAAAGTTGAAAGCGCAAGATGAACATGAAAGCGCACTGGTGTAGACATACCATATCTCGGAGTAACATTTAGTTTTTGTTTCATTGTAATCGGTTCGCTCACTCAAAAGATACTAGAATGAAAGTTATCAAGAAGTTTATTCAGTTATTGCGGATCAACATTGGTTTCCGACATCTACGCGGACGGAGTCGCGGACACAGATAGTTCTATATAATGAACATTTATACCTGATACACGTAACTACCTGCGCTAAGAATTTCAAAGACATACTTTTAACATACATACGTTTTACTAACTTCGATATAACTGCAAAGAACTACAGAATTTCTGCATATTGAAATCTGATAACAGAAAATATTGCATACAATGAAAAAGACAATTACATTACATGGTTGATTACAAACAGTTTATAAGATAAACAAGATTGCATAATTCATTGTTTGATGCAAACATTCATGACCATTTCAAGGAGTATTTTTTGCAATCAGTTTAATCGTCGCTATGTGGTCATAAGACAAGGCCTTTATCTCTTACTATTCTCAACAGATAATTATTTAATTAGAATTACAATAACATGAAACACCAAATTACTGTATTATGAATTTAATACAACTTAGTTTTAGGTATGTTTGATAATAAGAACAGGGTCGGATTCAAAGGTTTAGAGGCCCTACGGTAACAATAAAGTGGAGGCCCGTCGAAATGTTTAAAAAAAGTACCTCATGAATATAAACTTTTTTCTTTTTGTCAGGACAAGTGTCATTTCTTTTCTTATCTAAATTAAAACAAAAACTCATAATGTAGGGGCCCCTCTCTTGTGAAGGCCCCAGGACTGCAGCCCCTGTTGCCTTACACCATTCCAAAGTTTTAAAAAAAGTTCCTCATATTGATACCTCTGGGCACAAAGGGTGTATAGCACATTTTTGGCATAGTGACATTTTCACATAATTATAACGAAAATTCGTTTTTTTTTTTTGTTGTTTTTTGCTTCTCCTGAAAACCCATGTTTTGTGCTATACTCCCTTTGAGCCCAGAGGTATCAATATGCACATGAACTGTTTTCTATTTGTCAAAATGGGTGTCATTTTTTACCTAAAAACAAAAACTCATACTGTGCCCCCCCTCTCTTGTGAAGGCCCCAGAGTAAGGCCCCTGTTACCCTAAATCCAGCCCTGGATATGAATATGAAACATAATTATAAGTACTTTTAAAATTGTTTTAAAAATAACAGACTGTGTACACAGATGGTGTGAACTGTTATCTACTAGTTGAACTAACCCACATTGTTTGTGTGGGTGAGATCATTGACACACTGAGATAATCTCAAGATGCAAGAAATTGGAAGGACTCCTGTTTAGCTAGAACTTACTAGAATATTGCATTTATCCCACTTCACTACATAGTATAATATAGTATTATATATATTTGGGGTGCATGAAAAGAGCCTCCACGAGTGACGATACTTAAGTACGTCCGGCGCACTCTGGGCAGTCAGCCCCGCTACCAACCTTGCTGACTGGCTAATCTTTTCACCACAGCTTGAGCTATTTTCGTATAGCTCGTGCTGACACGAGAGAAGACTACATAGTATAAAACAAAGTCGCTTCCCACTGTCTGTCCCTATGAATGCTTAGATCTTTAAAACTACGCAACGGATTTTGATGCGGTTTTTTTTTAATAGATAGAGTGATTCAAGAGGAAGGTTTTAAGCTATAAAACGTACACGTGCGAAGCCGGGGCGGGTCGCTAGTTATATTATAAACTAGAGGTCACTCACGGCCTCGCCCGCGTGGATTTCGTTTATCGCATATTCCGTATTTTTCGGGATAAAAGTAGCCTATGTCTTTTTCCAGATTCCAGAGTATCTCTGTGCCAAGTTTCATCAAACACGGTTCAATGGTTTCGGCGTGAAAGCCTCACAGACAGACGGACAGAGTTACTTTCGCATTTATAATACTAGTAGGGATATGATATGGTTTTGATTCTAAAATATAGCCTTGATGAGGGTTTTTGAATATTGGTAGGTATTCTGAAATAGTGCATGGTGCAAACATCTCATAATAAATCTGTTTATTTCTTCTTCTTTATTGGACACAAATTATTTATCTATTTATTTTAGTTTAAACTAAAACAGTCTAGGACCAATTACAATATAAAAGTATTATTTAGTGAGGTCATGTAAAATGAAGCGAGCTTAACTCAAAAATGAGTTTTTACCAGCATCTTTGAGTGATAGATAGAGATTGATAGTAGGGCTAGAGAATATATTTTAATCATATTTTATACTAATTTATATTATACAATAGACAAATATTTTTAACCCCCAGTGCCGCATGCAAAATAAGCACTTTATGTATGGAAACCATTTAACTAAACTAATGTTCTCAGTGTAAAAAGTGCAGGGGGTGCATGAAAAGAGCCTCCACGAGTGACAATACTTAAGTATGTTCAACGCACCCTGGACAGTCAACCTCGTTACCAACCTTGCTGACTGGCTAATCTTTTCACCACAGCGTAAGCTTTTTTTCGTATAGCTCATGCTGACACGAGAGAAAGAAAGTGTAAAAAGTTGTAGCTGTAGCACCGTAGCTCTCAAAGGATGAACCATTTTCAATAGTCTTTCTTAATTTGATTGCTGGTCAAACTGGGATGGTTCTTAATTATGTTTGTATGTCCACTTTAGCCATTTCAATGTTGGGTTTTTTTTATTTATTTTATTTAATTTTGCTTTTTATTTATTCGATTAACTATTGTAGAGCTACTGTAACTACTGTCCATATATTCACAGTATTATTGTCAGTCATTGGATAATGGTTCAATGTAGAGAATAATGAAGATACTGCAAGAACGTAGATACGGTCAAAGGGTCATCTTAGGTAGGTACTTCTAAGCAATAAATGTAGAGTTAATAAAAACCAGATTTCACCAAATGTGATTTTCTATTTGACCAAGAATTTTAAGTTAAATACTCAACTCCAACCCTAGGGCGAGTAATCTGACCAAAAACTCGAATTTTAATTGTGCCATATTATTGTAAAATAATAAAATATTACTTGTTTAAATCTACGATTGATTATCCTTGATTAAAAAACCTACATTATAGATAATAGAACTTCTCAAGGTCTAAAAAAACTTGATCACTGTTAGAAAAGAATATTCTAGAACAATAAGCAATTAAGTAAGCACAACTTAACTCACCCTAATCTCCTTTTGCTCTCCTCGGGAGGCAGCTGATCGAATGTCTTTGCCTGATCTTCGCCCAAAAACGCATCATGGTCAAACTGCTTGTTGTGGTGTTCATTTTTGAAATGTTCAGACTCCGAGAGACGGTCCATAATCCGCTTCGACTCCTCAGGAGTTGGTACTCCGGCAAATACGGCCGAAACCGCCAAAGCAACGAACAATGACCTCAGCATTATGATCTATTAATACAAAACGATAAAACTTACTTCTTTGATTGAAACACAACTTATTTTTTTTTTTATGATTGCTTATTCACACAGTAATACCTAATTCAATTGATAAATTTGATTCTTTTTAATGAATTTATCAGCCGTTTTCAGCTTTGAAATACGTACCCGTTGGATACCGCCACGTCAACACGACCACGTAAACTTCCTCGTTCCCGAAAAGATAAAACAATCGGGATGAATATTATGATATCGAATCGGAGCGGAATCGCGAGAGCCGGCCGGGTGGGAGGGAGGAGGAAGGAACGAAACGAGAGGCAAAACGAGAGGATGCTGAGATTTGCGTGTGTCGTTCTGAAACCTACCTAATCTGTTAAGCATCAATAACATAACAGTTTAAAAACAAAATATTGTAAAGATAAAAATTGTATATAAAAGCCAAATCGATCTTCATGAAACACAAGTTTGTACCCATTAAAATTTGTCAAATAAATCTTTGTAACAATAAAAATATTTGGTGTTCTTTAAAATTTGTATAAGTTCAGCTGCGTTTAATTTTAGAACGCAACTGCCTAAACTGACAGCTAAAAATGTTACCACCATGTAAAAACTAATTATTAGTGATGTTAGAGTGCGCGCAAGATAAGTCTGCGCGCGGCAGAAATCGGAACTAATCATGGTCCACCAAAGTGTGTGGCGTTTTATCAATTTTGATAGTAGAACTACCTGATTGTAGGAATATTTAACGGGAAAATTATGTTTAGCGATAAAAAAGTTAAGCTTAAAAAGCGGTAATTTGAACTTTTGCGATCATGGAAACGTTTAGCACGCCCTCAGTCACGCGCAGAGTTATCTTGCGCGCACTCTAGTCAATCTTTCTCGTTCATGGCCAGCCGGGATGTCGTCTTAATGTCTTCCATAGAAGTAATAAGTACTACGCACAGACTAGATAGGGATTGTACTACGTAATGTCTTCATGCTTAAGGGCACCAGTTCTGTGCTATGTGGCCAACAATTCGTTCGACATGCGGCAGACGTGTCGTGCCCCGTCCTGTGTTTTTGAGCGTAGTATAATTTCGAACCTGATTTTTGTTAACTAACATCCCGTATACTAAACTCCACAGCTCGTTGGCAGACATTGAGTTTGGTCTTCTGGATCTTAGTCAAAGTGAATACACATTGCATGATGTCCATGAACAGGGGGCTTACCATGACCTCTTAAAGCAGGGCAGAAGTTGCCTGGAAGTTGAACTGCCCTGCTTTTTTGTACTATTGACATCGTTAGAGCAGGGGGCTTACCATGACGTCTTATGAAAACGTTCAAATGCCAGCCAGTCAATATCCGTTCAAAAGCAGGCCTGCTTCTGAATCGCTAAAAATCGTACCATGATAGTACAAAAGGTGAACGACTATTCAACCAAGTTGAACGGATAAGCTTGTTTATGGTACGAAAAGTCGATACAAAAAAAACAGGTGAACGGATTTCGTAAACGTCAACGTAGCAGGTCTGCTACAGGCCTGCTATAACGATGTCATAGTACAAAAAAGCAGGGCAGTTCAACTTCCAGGCAACTTCTGCCCTGCTTTAAGAGGTCATGGTAAGCCCCCTGGCCTGCGGCAGGCCTGCTACGTTGACGTTTACGAAATCCTTTCACCTGTTTTTTTTGTATAGACTTTTCGGACCATGAACAAGTTTATCCGTTCAACTTGGTTGAATAGTCGTTCACCTTTTGTACTGTCATGGTACGATTTATAGCGATTCAGAAGCAGGCCTGCTTTTGAACGGATATTGACTGGCTGGCATTTGAACGTTTTCTTAAGACGTCATGGTAAGCCCCCTGCTCTAACGATGTCATAGTACAAAAAAGCAGGGCAGTTCAACTTCCAGGCAACTTCTGCCCTGCTTTAAGAGGTCATGGTAAGCCCCCTGTTTCTCTGACTCGACGACTTTATGATATGGTTTTTCGGGTGTTCACTAGGGACTGTATATAAATGAATCACATGTTTAGAGGACGCCATAATTAAATAAATTACAAATATAATTTCAATCAATAATATAAAATAAAATCTCAAACCATAATCTCGATTCCTCTGTCAAAAGACTCAAAAGTTTAAAACTCTTTGATTGAAGTGCTGCTGTTTCTTTTCTAGTTTCTTATTGTATCCCTATCTAGTCTGTGAGTTTCTTTCTGGGTCTAGGTACTCTCTACATTTTCGCTTGTCTGTGGTTATGTCATAATCGTAACTGTTGTGCTTATTTTGCCCATTTCCAAAAGAAAATCCAATTATGTTTCTAGAAATAAGTGCAGCGCATTTGTGAATTAACACTAATTGGCTGTGACAACCTCATATTCAGTCTATAAGTTGCTAAAACAGAATTGCAAATGTCAATATGTCAGGATCTCGGCCTTAATTTCCAACATAGAATGGTGAGAGAAATGCATGTTTAATTATATGTTAATTAATCAGCTAATTACAATCAAAAGTTGAGGAATGGGTTAAGGTATTGGTTTTGAAGTCATACTTTCGAAGTACGCAAACGCGAAAGTAAAACTGGTGGTATTGCAACGTCTGATAAATGTCGGCATTTTTATGAGATGGATTTGTAATTGTGGTGCATTCGTCGTTATTTCAGGGCGCAAATATATCACAACTAGAAAGAGATATCGGGTCAGAGCAGTTCCCACCGAACGAACATTATTTTGGTTTAGTTAATGTAAGTTGTTCATGTATAATTAATATTTTTCTAGCAATTAGTCTGTGAACAGTAATATTTATTTTTATTAATTGTTATACATATATTATAATACAGTAAATAAACTTCCGGAATATAAAATAAATATTACATCACCATAAAAAGATAATGGATTCTGAATGACCCAATTATCTAACCTTCAATCGGATTCATTTTAATACTTAAATGTTTTCTCTTTTAAAATAAGCAAATCTCATAAGTCCTCCAAAAGTAATAAGGAATATGATGTATGTGAATGAGATAAGAACTGTTCTTATCATTATATTATCAATTTCCTAAAATGATTAAATGACATAGTAGTAAGAATCCAGTTGCTATGAAGATTCCAATAAAGAAATCTTATAAGTGATTAGTGTACGAAATCACTCATGAGTACATTCCTAAATTAATTTATTTCATATTATAGATGTACGGAGAAAATTTAAATAAAAGTAAAAATAAAAAAAAGTAATTTAATTTGTTTATTTTTAATTAATAGCTGTATTTGAATCCAACTTAATTATTTTTTCAGTTTGGCAATACATGTTATAGTAACTCAGTGTTGCAAGCATTGTATTTTTGCCGCCCATTCAGAGAGAAGGTGCTAGAGTATAAGGCCAAAAATAAGAGAACAAAAGAAACCCTTCTAACATGCCTCGCAGACTTATTTTATAGCATTGCCACGCAAAAGAAGAAAGTAGGTTCCATAGCGCCTAAGAAGTTTATTGCTAGGTTGAGAAAAGAAAAAGGTATGATTTAGTCAAAATGATTCAACTTTATTTATATTTAAACTAGACTGTAGTAATGATACTTCAGTACGACCACTGTAAAAAAAACCTGCAACCAACTTTGCTAACTGGTCAATCTTTTCACCGCAGCATGATCTATTCTGAATAACTTGTGCCAATAGAGAAGAAGAAAAACCAATATTTTAATTTGATTTAATTTTGTTGATGGTTCCGCTGAATTGGCCTCTGTTCACAATTCAACCTCTATAGTGCCATTTCTTAAACCATCAACATGTAACCCAGTTACTTAAAAAATGGAATTCAAAGTGGCGATGCAGCTATTGTTCTTTATTTACCTCTCGCTCACACACATTCTCTGTAAGAAAAAATTAAATAGTGGATCCGCCATTTCTAATCCCATAAACATAACATCACACTTGTATTCCCTGATGGGCTCGGCAGAGGTGTATAGTACCCCCTCATTTCGCCGAGTAGACTATGGAATTTCGACGCACAAAATATCGATGCATGTTACCGCGAAAGTTTAATTGCTTGATTCACCAACAATTAAGGGGATCTGGCGCTCGGCGTCCGCTGCCGCGGCACGCTCGCTTCGCTCGCTCGCCTTCGCGCGTTATTGGTCACTGTTCTAACCTAACCTAATCCAAATTATTCAATATACTAAATAGTAAACTTTCGCAGTAACGTGCATCGATATTTTGTGCGTCGAAATTCCGTATTCTACCCCATTTCGCCTTTACATTTAAGTTGCATGTAATAAGGGTGAGCCTATTGCCAATCTCATTCTTTAAGTAATCTGGTTGTAGTTGACCAACTGTGTCAGACTTCATAGTCTCCAAAGAAGACCATGTTTTCCTGAAGGCTGTATCCTACCTACATGAACCTTTATTTAAAAATCTGAAACCACAAACAAATTATAGTTTAAGTATGTAATGTTGAGCTATTTTCTAAATGTCTATTTCTGTTACAGAGGAGTTTGATAATTATATGCAACAAGATGCCCATGAATTCCTCAACTTTTTAATAAATCATATTAATGAAATTATTTTAGGTGAGTCACACATTTATCATTTATTTGTCACCAAATGCTTCTATAATTCTATATCTCATTCTAATCTATAAAATAGATAAAAATCTAGAGATCTTTTCAGTGATCTTTTTAGTATTTGAAATCTACATTCAAAATATTCAAATTCGAAGGAACTCCCTTACTATGCATGCCATGTTGTGCGTTGTTAGAAATAAAATGTGAAAACATGCAGCATAAGAAGACAACTATGAAACTGCTTGTTTACTACATCTTCCAGTTCCTTTGTTGACTTGAATAAATTAAGTAGAATTTGCTAATATTAATGAATCCCCATTAATCTTAGTGCAGTATCATTTTACCTTCAATGTTGGCACTTGGCAGAATCTCCAGAATACAATCCAGAAATTATAAGACAAACAACACTTTGAATTACGTCAGAAACAATACAGCCATCTCTTATTTGCCTACCTCAATGACGGTATTATGCGTGACCTGCATATAAACCAAATAAATTGCTTATAACACTATGGCCCTGTTTAGTGAGACGCCCGATACCGGCCGCGAGGCCTAAGCTGAGCTTTGCATTTGTGTGAGAATAAATGCAGACGCGTTCTTTGCTTGGTTTAAACCGGTTTATACTGCTTTTTGGCAATCGATTTTATGTGCACTCACACAAATGCAAAGCTCAGCTTACGCCTCGTCAGTTGTACCTACAATTACAACTCAAAAATACGCACAGAAAAACTCGTCTCCATAAACGCTCTAATACGTCTTCATGTTTGAATTATCCGCTTTACGCCCCACATGATGCACTGCGCTCAGCTCCGAATCTCCATAAATGGCTGCAATCTACCAATTCACTGCTTACCCCCACAACAAGCCATATTTTAACACCAAGCAATGTTTTTTTAGGGAGACTACTGCCTTAAGCTATAGTTAGCTGGTAACAGAGCACAAAATAGAACTGAGATAGTTTTTTCATGGGGCTGTATCCTCTGACTTACTGTGATCTCTAATCCGTTTTCGAAGCCTGGTTATTATTTCCTCATCGCAATTCCCAGATCCAAAACGTTTAGATTGAGTAAGTTGTCGAAAAAATCGTTTTATCATCTCGTTTTCTCTACAACTCTTGTAACGAGATATCAAAATTGATACTTCCACAATTGGTTTATCAAAACGTTTTGAATCAGGCGGCTGTTCTTTGTAGCAGTCCAAATGGAAATTGCGAAAACAAAAACTCGGGATAGTCATTAGCTAAGTTATTTGATACGGGAGATAGATGTCTAAAATCAGCGTCGGCTTTAGCTATCTAGGCGCCCCAGGAGAGATATTTTTTAGCGCCCTTTATTTCTTACTATTCATTAGTATTCTACCGCGATTAACAAGCAAAATACCCGTTTTGAACAAGCTTGTTTCAATTCAGTTCTGATTTTTTTTTAAACTGTTCGCATATTTTCTAGTGAAGTTATTAATTTTCAACCGATTAACGCGCGGCGCCCCTTTGGCGCCCAGGGCAATGAGCGCCCGCCCCTAAAGCCATCCTTGTCTAAAATATAAATCACTTCCAGCTGAACGCAATCAAAGCACACTGAAAGTACAAAAGAATGCGTCTGGCGAGAACGTCACGTGTAACGGTACTGCGCCACAGAACGCCGAGCCTACGTGGGTGCACGAGATATTCCAGGGTACGCTCACCAGCGAGACCAGGTGCCTCAACTGTGAGACTGTTAGCAGCAAGGACGAACATTTTTTTGATTTACAGGTATTTATATTAATGTTCTCTTCTCATCTCATGTCAAATAGTAGAAATGAAAGTCGCTTCTCGCGTCTGTCTGTTTGTCCGCTTACTCTAAACTACTCAATGAATTTTGATGCGGTTTTCATCTTAATTTAGGTAATTTCTTCCGGAAGGTTTTTAGGGTTCCGTACCCAAAGGGTAAAACGGGACCCTATTACTAAGACTCCGCTGTCCGTCCGTCTGTCCGTCTGTCACCAGGCTGTATCTCATGAACCGTGATAGTTAGACAGTTGAAATTTACACAGATGATGTATGTCTGTTGCCACTATAACAACAAATACTAAAAAGCAGAATAAAATAAATATTTAAGGGGGCTCCCATACAACAAACGTGATTTATTTGCCGTTTTTATAGATAATGGTACGGAACCCTTCGTGCGCGAGTCCGACTCGCACTTGGCCGTTTTTTTTAAGCTATAAAACGTACCCGAGTGACGCCGGGGCAGATCGCTAGTCAATAATAATGCAATACATCAAGTATTTCTATGTTATTGGTCAGTTTAATTGGGTTCGGAAATAAAAATAAGCGAAACTCACGAAATCAACCAGATATTAATTATAATAATGCTAACCTTTGGTTATAATACAATTTCCGTTTGCGGAAAAGACAATTATGAAGTACCTACTTTATGTATATGCCTTTCTACAAACAATATTAGTATTTATGAACTTTATGCGAGGATTCCCCGGAAGACGCGCGACCTGTTTTGGCTCGTATTTAGTTTGTACTTTATACAATTGACATAAAGTTCATTATGCTATGTGCAACTTCGTCGCTTCCATTCCATTCCGCGGCAGTGTAAATTGAACCTTATACTTCACTAACATCATGACTACTAGCAATAAAGCACTAAGGGCGACCCCTAATGGGACTCGGACCATGGCTTAGAGCGTTGCTGACGGGGGATTGGGGAGGAGACAGTTTGATGAGGCCTGAATTATCGGTGTGAACAAAATTAGTACGTGGCTATGATGTAGACGTCAACTTTTTGCCGGGAAGCAGATATCGCGAAGCTAATGCGATAATTATGTTCGTTGTCATTGCATTTTATCTTTTGGCATTTGCGGTAACACAATCGCGGTACCGAAAGCGTAGTACCTACTATTATGTATTCTGTGCCGAAAGTTGGGATGCAGCAGTAATCTAAAATCACGACATAGTTTAAAACAAAGTCGCTTCCCGCTGTCTGTCCCTATGTATGCTTAGATCTTTAAAACTACGCAACGGATTTTACGGAAAATCACTCGATTCAAGAGGAAGGTTTATATGTATGTATAAATTGCACCCGTGCGAAGCCTAGTCTTTACTAAAGTTGGAAAACGGTGACGGATTTGTGCCGGATCCGTAGATCTCAAATAGTGATGGGTAACTCATCTATCTCAAACGAGTATGGTAGAGGGCCTCATTTAACTTAGGCACCCGTCATTTGAGGATAGGATAGATGAGAGAGACTGGTGAGCGGCAGGCTCGCTTGTCTGCAACCGTGTGCTGCCTCGCTGGGTCAGGGAGGGAGAGAGAAAGGTTGCCGTGTGCGCAAACGAATGGACACTCCTAATCAAATATTGGCATCCCTATCACTTACCCACTCACTCGCTCTGCAGTCAGATAAACTAGCGATGGGCGGTTCCGAGATATTTTAACAATCGAAAGAATCGGAGTCGTTAAAATAAACCATCGACTCGCCGTTCTACAAAACAATCGAGATTTTTTTCGATTGTTTCGAGTCAGCGAAATCGACCGCTGGTTTTCGATTGTTCGAATCAGTCACATTGTCGTTGATTATCCCGTGCCCGACTGATTTTTAAATAGGCAGATAGATAATAAGATTAAAAAAAATATACTACGTACATTATATGTATTATCTAATTAATAAAAAAACAGATTCCTTAAGAACCCTCGATATGTTATATTTATTTTCATGATTCCTTCTAAGTATTCGTACGTAAGTTACCTGCTTACATTTTATTCCCGACGCGGTATTCATTATTTTCGATTGCTCTTGTTAAAAGAATTAGTTTGGATTCGCAATCACAACGCAAGTCAAGAACTCGCGAAACTCTAAACCAACGAGGACCAACTCGCGAGTGAACGCGCCATGCGCCAGTTGCAATAACAGACCGAGTCGGACTAGAGTCCAAGTCGAAACAATCGAGAACCATCGAGATGTTCGAACAATCCAATAAAACCTCTCGCCATCGCGCATCGCTAAGATAAACAATCGCGCTTAGATTTAGATTAGATGAGGTCGTTAAAAGTTGAAATACGAGTACCTCCCTCATTTATCTTTTTGAGAAACTCAAACGAGGTAACTCACGAGTGAGGGACACATCACTAATCTGAAATCGCACCACATAAATCTATTTCCATTTCCAGGTGGACGTCGGACAAAATACAAGCATAACACACTGTCTAAAATGCTTCAGCGACACAGAGACGCTATGTAACGACAACAAATTCAAATGTGACAATTGCAGCAGCTATCAAGAAGCACAGAAGAGAATGAGAGTAAAGAAACTACCGCTTATATTAGCACTACACCTTAAGAGATTTAAGTACATGGAACAGTACAATAGGCATATCAAGGTGTCACATAGAGTCGTATTTCCTTTGGAGCTGAGGTTGTTTAATACGGTAAGTTTTATAGATTATTATTTCATTGTTTCCTAAATAGAACCTATTACGCACGGTATGGCCGAAAGAAACAATTGAATAAACTTAACTAATGACCGATCCTAAGATGGTGTTCATTAAATGTTAATTACAAGCCTCCTAGAAAATCTATTGCGCAACCACCTGCACAAAGTTCAGGGTGGTCAAGATAATTCGACC